>JAWDJC010000012.1:0-1450212 GCA_033682645.1 Phoma sp. ATCC 74077 | reverse complement strand
CCTAACCCTAACCCTAACCCTAACCCTAACCCTAACCCTAACCCTAACCCTAACCCTAACCCTAACCCTAACCCTAACCCTAACCCTAATCCTAACCCTAACCCTAACCCTAATCCTAACTATATCTTACCGCGTATATATCTCGTGTTGCACTCTAGGTTACTAGTTTAAATTAATATATTCTATTACCGCGAGTGTCCTACACGTACTTATAAAGTTATATTAGATTTTAAACCCGGGAAGGGTAAATAAATTAGCTTTTAAGATTTAAATAAATGTACTCGAGTGTCTGTGCGGCCGCTAAAAATTTGTATGGCAAAGTAAATAAATGCAGTCCCTTTGTTCGTGTAATATACTTAGGCTAAAACCCTAGCGTTAAGCCTAGTTTAGCATGAATTAGTACCTAACTTACTACCTTATATTAGTTAGGAATACTAGATTCTATATCCTACCTTTTATTATTAATATCTCTATAACTAGGATAGCTATTATTAATCTAAGAGAAGATTTAGAATTAGCGTATAATTTTATATAAAATAGCCTCTTAGGTTTCTAGAAATTATATGTAGAAAAAATATAGAATAAAATATAGAACGAAATGTAGAATAAAATTTTGATTTTCTCTAAGTCCCACGATTTCGTCGTCTAAACCTAGACCTTTCCCTATAATACTAAGTATTATATCTTATTTTAAAGCCTAAAGTATAAGCTATATCTAGGTTTCTTTTTAAAAGGATTATATATTATTATATTAAGGTATTATATTATACTATTAGAGATAATATATTTTAGTTAGGTCTTAGTAAAAGCTAGTTCCTTACCTATACTAGTTACTTACCTATAGGGTATATTAACTAACTTACTTATATAGTATATTATAGGTAGTATAGATATTACTACTTAGAGATACTAGGAGAGTTATAATAGTATTACGTGCAAGTTTTCTTATAATATAATTATAATAGCAATCTATATTATTCTTCTTTACAACCTGTTCCCTAGTCTCCTCTTTACGCGACTGCTGTACTCGTACCTTAAAAATGTGGTGTGTTGAGTGCTAGTACCATGAATATCCCACTAATCAAACCCGCACAAGGGAGCGTAATGATCCATCCCGAGAAGATGAACGCAACCTGTTTCCAATTCACGGCCTTTAGGTCAAAGTTCATCAGCGCGACACCAATCGTGGCACCTGTAAGACATTGGGTGGTGCTCACAGGCAGACCCAAGCGACTAGCCAGAAGCACAGTAATAGCAGCGCCAAGTTCCATGCTGAAACCTCGTGTGGGAGAGACCTGGGTGAGCTTGTTACCGAGAGCGCGTACGATGTGGTAGCCGTAGAACCAGAAGCCAGCACCGAGCAAGAGACCGGCGATAACAAGAATCCAGATCGGTGTGTCGGCTTCTTTGGTTACTACGCCCGTCGTGTACGTATTATAGGTAGCGACCCACGGGCCGACGGCGTTGGCGACTATGGAGAAGGATTAGTGCGCATCCATGAAAGAGATATAGGAAGTGGTGCATACCATCGTTGGAGCCGTGAGCGATGGACATCATCATGGCCGAGGCGACCTGGGCGTACGTCCAAAGATGCTCCACTTTGTTGTCGTAAATGACGGCACGGGCGTGAATCTTGCCAAGATCTAGGTACATCAGTAGCTGAGCAGCCAAGGTGTTACAATTGGACTGGGGGCTCACTTTTCTGGGTGACAACATCGCGACTAACACCCTGTAGAACCAAAAACTTGATCCAGTTCGTAATCTTCTGAGGAGAATAGACTGGGAGATGTGCGACTGGCTTCAACCACCGGTCTTCCGGTTCGGGCTGGGCTTTGATAAGATGGACGACAGCACCGTCTCGTGGGAGTGGCACTGACAGCCCTTGTCCACCGCGCTCCAGGTCGGTAGGAGGAGTATGGTCGTCGCTGTCTCCAGCCGTCTTGGAGTCCACCGCAGTGGAGTGACCGGCGACTTTCTGGCCTTTGAGGTCTTCCTGGGAGGTAGTCGCACTCGACGCCTTCGCATAGTAGTCCGTAACTACCTCGTCACCCTTGCCTGGGTAATATATGGGCGGGTTCTCGCGGTAAAGAAGAGGTCCAAGCGGAATGTGCCATGCTCTCATCCTGGTGTCGCCACGAATGAGACGGCGGTGGAAGTAAGGAATGAAGAAAATGTATGCAATCGCAAGTACGCCAGCAAAGACTCCGAGTATAATGCCAATAGATTTTCCTGCGCCCATCTCCTCGAGAGACTCTCCGTTAGGTAGCTCATCAATGATGAATAGGGCCAAGATGCCTGCAGTGAACGCAAGATACCATGGAATGAGCCGCATGCCCCACTTCAAGGGATCCTTTCGTTGGAGGACAGCGAACTTGACTGTCAAGAATAGGATTGCGGCGAAACCAGCTGAGATGAACGGAGCAATCACCCAAGACGCAGCAATCTGCGAGATGCTGCCCGACTTCCAGCCCCAGCTGAGAGGAGACTGAGCAGCAATGCCAGCACCAGCGAGAGCGCCAACCACAGTCTGAGTGGTGCTCACAGGCATGCCAGCGATGGTCGCGATGGTGAGGAACGTAGCGGAACCGACTTCGGCACAACCCATAGCGAGCATGAGAGTTGCTGGTGCGGGTGCGAACGTATCAAGGGAGAAGATACCGCTCTTGATAGTTCCTGTCACGCGAGATCCGAGGGCGACAGCTCCCAGAAACTCTGTGCCGGAAGCGAGAATACCAGCCTGCCACATTTTGAGCGTCCTCGCTGCCACCGACGTGGCGTATGAGTTGGCGACATCATTGGCGCCGTTGGAAGCGGATGAAAGAACGAAAGCAATGGATGTAATCGCGAGGATCCAGTCGTACTTCTTCAAAGCTGGGGCCATTTTGGGACAAGGCGATGGGAGGTGGCTCCTTTGGAGTGAAATCAAAGAGCGGAGCAAAGAGTAACGAGCCTGAAAATACCCATCATATGGGGTATTAATACTCAGTGGGAATCAAGTGTCCGGGATCCGGCGATCGGGATGACATCGTGTCCCGTGAGACGGCGAGCATGGCGTGTGTGGCAGACGGGGAGGTGTGTGTCCTGCCTGGTTCGGGGTCATAGTGGACCTCGAAAGCCACATTATTGGCCTATTCGCCTCTGACTCCAACTTGCTATCGAACCATAAGCATACCATTCGACCTTAGACTGTATCCTACTTACAGATTTCTAAGAGATTGTCATGCTATTGGCAAGAGTAGCCTGCGAACTCTAAACCATTCCGCGGGACCAACCTTGGTTGTGGTGCTATGCATAGTGGTACTCCGTGTCGGGTCACTGCGTTTTCCTTCGTGCGTGGGAGGTGATGTTTAGAATCTAGCGAACAAGAAGTCGCAGGGAAGGAACGTGGTCGATTTAGTATCAATGCAGTCCTAGCCCTGACGTGTACCAAGACTCGCCAAGAAGCCTTGGCTCTCTCCGCCCACAGGCTTCACCAAAGCGATCGGTCGATTGCGACTGCAGTATTGGGCAGATGCTGGCGGATGCACCAGAAGCGCTATCAGCAAGAGACATGATGTCCTCAGCAAAGGCTTACTGGTTCGCAAGCATCTGCTTATAGGATTCAAGGCAGCCTCGGCAAAGCGCCGTGGCTTATGCTTGCCGGACAACCGGTCGATCAACATTCATACACGGGAAAGTCTTCCCCCCTGGGGGAGTACTGCGCCTACAGGACTTTTAGTTGGTTATCTCTCAACTTAGGTTTTTCGAGGTAGTAGGCTGGAGCGGGAATATATTTGACAAGCTTTCGCAATCAGCTCTCGGTCCAATAGCCAATATCTATATGCAGCTCGTAAGACTCCAAGACTCGGGAAGTCAAGATTGTTTTCGGACGTGAAGTAATGACTTTTTCCTATTCAAGCTGAAGTTTAATGTGGCGAACTCTTCTCACGTTCTGTTTCGTTTCGCCATATGCACACTTTCGGCAGGTTTCCCATCTTGTTCCATCACATCGTCTATGTCATCAACGGATTTGCATCGAGCTGGCCGTTATGCTCCCAGACAAAGAGATCACGACTAATGCCTTCAGTGTCGTGTTTAGACAGTGACTGATTCACAATGCCGGCGAGAAGAGAACGGAAGTTGAGCAGCAGCTGAACGGACCCAACGAAAATCCTCAAAGAGGCGCAGGCGCATTCTCTGACTGATAAGTTGGCACATCAATGTGAGACAATGTCAGCACTGGCTTCCAACTCCGCACCTCTACTTTGAATAGACGTACACATCCTCCACTAGTGCTACTGCATTATGCTCAATGAATCTGCCAACTATGAACTGCGCAGGCGCTTTACTCGTGACCCGAATAATGGGCCCATCAACCTGCAGCATGCACGTCATGTACATTGTCCACCGATGCGCGAGCCTTTTGATGATTGGTCCCACAATGAGAGTACCGAGAAATTTTCCGAGTAGAGGGCGCGAGTCTATTAAGGACGTAAGAGATGTGGGTAAAATGTATTTGAGTGATTTCGCACTGTAGGTATGGAATTGACGCAAGAAAGGTGTCATAGCTTTAATAATAACCAAGAGAGGCCGCATCATATCCAAAGAAGACGTGGCGTAGTCGTGGAGTAGGCCGCTAGCCCAGCAAAAACCCCTCGCCCCGTTGTGGTAGATGAATAAAGAACTAAACTGGAGAATAACTACACTCTATATCTATAGTATCGTATAATTATCGACCGCTTGACATGGCTGCGAGCGTCCTCAGAGCGTCTAAATGTCCTGTGTGGGATATCTGCAGGAATCAGGAGTCGTAGCAACAGCAGTCCAAGGCGCGCGCGCCAAGGTAGATTCGGTTGCACTAGTTTCTCCTATGCAACACATAGGTAATGTACACTATATGATTCTGCGTTTTCAAGCCTCATTGACGAGTCCACAGGCGGCATTCAGATCAACGGCGACCCCTACATTACACTTGGTGAACCATCTAGCGGTCTCATTTACGCCATCTTGGATGAACCATTCGGAACTCCAAGGGCTGGCGATCGACTTCTTCAGTTTACTCTTACCCTCTTCCGCTTACTAACAACCCTAACAATTGCTTGCCTTTCACAAAACCAGAGGGTTACGACCCAAGCTGGTATGAGCTCCATCGCCGACATTTTGCCGCAAGTGGAGCATTTTACATGCCCAACAAATGCATTCCAGGTTCGAAAACCGATCTTATTGGTTCCGAAGGCGCATTATCTACTGACCCAGATTCGCCTGAACGTGGCCGTGTGCATGGTCTGAGTTTAGTTATTGTAAAGATAAATTTTCAGATAACGACTATTTCCCATATAAACTCTACGTTCGTGATGCCCGCCGCATAGTTTCCGATTACATCATCATTGAAGCCACTGCCTCCGGCCCCTCTGCTTCCAACAGCAACCCTATACCACAAGTGTCCGATCCCATAGCAGTAGCTTACTGGCCTACCTGCACGCACTCAGTCCTGCGAATTCTGCGCATTGGCCATGTCCATAACGAAGGCTTCATCTTCCAAGACGGCTATCGTTGGCGGCCTTTTGGTAGTAGTTATAAGAGCGTGGTACCGAAGAGAGATGAAGCGAGAAATTTTGTGCCTGCGACATTTCCGAGTCGTAGCTGCATAGGTTACGGGGCCGTGAGGCTGGATCATCAATTCTACGCCATTGGGCAGGCTTGCGCTGAAGCAAGTGATATGGCAATAAGCGCAAATTCTGCGGTACAAGACATAAATCACGATGAGCTGGTGAAGAGGCTTTAACAGGGAGGCGTAATTATTGACGACGAGAAAGTCGGAGTTCCAGAATTTAAATAGCCGTGGGAAGACTCCAATCGTGCATAAATGGTATACGTATATAAAGTATGTGGTAGAGCTTCCATTAAGCCAAAAGTAATAAAAGCTTAGCCACCACTTTTGCAAGGCCAGCACGTTAGTTTACAGATAGATAAGATGTATGACAGTATATAGTAACAGCTTAACGAAAATATATGTATTGCGTGCCGCTCCTCATTAGGCTTTGAACCAATACAGGTAATTTACATGAAGCTCGTAAGACTCAAAAACGGAAAGTCGAAGAGATTTTCAGAATCGAGGAAATTCTCTGGGACGTAGCTAAAGTCCGGTAAGGCGTTCGTGGCTGTATTTACTTGATTGCAGGTCTCGTCTGTATTAATAATTGTTGATACGGTAGGCATATCTGGGAATATGTCATCAAACGATAGTGTTCCTGCCGTGTTGCCTCCTGTAAATATTTCCGCATTATCAGGGTACGTCAGTTGGGTGCTGTCCGAGTGACTAAGCTTCGTATGCAAGTCCCGGAGTCCCTGAAGGCGTTGCCATGTTCGCCTCAACGCAGCGCACTCCGAGCTCAGGAGCTGGAAAAGATGAAGAAACATATCGAATTCCTCTCGGGCACTGTTCCGGATTCTGGGCCCAGTGCTGACGACCGCGAGTAACAGGTTTCCAAAAGCAGTCAACATGAGTTGCTGGAAGAACATTGGATGGGTTCGAATCAAAGATGTGTGCTGGTTGAGGAGGAGCAAGATTCGAATAGTCTCTTTCGAAATTTCAATGGCTTTGAGTAGGATCGGTTCATGTTGACGAGATTCTACCGGAGATTGAACTACCAGCCGATAGATAAGGTTACGAAGGTGCGCCTTTCGGACGAAGAGAATTGAATGGTAGTACGTGGGCTGGCTGCTTGCTTCCAGAGTCCACATCGCGCTATCTGCCAGTTGGAGATTCTGGGGAAGATTTCCGTACCACTCCATAATCTGATAATCGAGATAGTTGATGTCGTCGAGTCTCGATTCGTATGGCTTCTCGATCTGATTGTTCAGAGCGTGCCATATCTTTCCAGCAAGCTTAGTCCACTGCAATAGTGGATTTAGCAATGGATTCGCAATCTCAATTGTATAAAGTGACCGGTCGATGTATGAATCTTGGATTGAAAATGGAATGCCTTGCCCCAAGCTGAGTCTTCTTTCGAACATATAGACGGCCCAAAAGGCCTGCAATGCTTCGATACAGTCATCAGGCTTTGGAAACAGCTTGTCGAGCATCACACGACGGTGTAAGCCCGCCTCCAGACAGAGCCTGGCTGCAAAGGCTATACATCTACCAGTGCGGACCTCTTCGTTGAGATGATAATGATATGTGGCCTGATTGATCAGCCTTTACTCGACTGAGAAGGATCTGCGAACTCACCACCAAATAAAGAAGTTGTATGCCATGAATACCCTCTGGGTTCCATATCAGGCCTTCTACTGCTTCGGAGGTACTTTGAAACAGCCGCTGCGCTTGATGTTCTCGGCCACCGGCCTCTTTGGTCATTCCGATAGCAAGTATAATCTTCAATTTGTTTGTATTATGGTCAAAAAGTGCCTCGGCTACAGATCCCCCTCGCTCTCTTAGGCCTTCCGAGTGTGCTAATTCGAGCGAATTGAATACTTTATTCGCTGTGTCCACCATTGTCCGGCGACTCACGATAGGGTAGACTGTGCCAAGTCCTTCACACCAATCATCAATCAGAAGATGGGCATCTTCTCTAGTCATATCCCAGAGAGGATCCATAGTCAGGAGTTTCATGAATGGGCCATACTGCGCTAGTCGGCCTGAGGAAGTAGACGGGATTCCTGATCTTGAGTGTTTATCTGGTATTGCGGACTGCATACCCATGGCTCGAAGATTCCCATTCACAGCATTGAACGTGTATTCGGTGCTGGAAGGGCCGCAGAACTCTGGAGAGTTCGTCGAGAATTCGGGAGGAGACCCCTGTAACGTTAGGTCCTGCCTTCTCGTGGCAACTCCATGACCGGGATGCGATACGGTGGACTGCGGCTTTTGAATTGTCACAATCGGAGAACGACTGTTTCGACCTCTGGTCTGCGATTTGAAAATTGTATTGTCATGCTGACTTATATTTGCCCTGCCCGCATATTACGCTCGTAAATATCCTTTCCAGAGAGTGATGTACTAACCTATGCATTCCTACAGAGCTTTGAGGTGACATGGAGTAAACGCAATTGAAAGACTGTCCTGCGCATCGCGCGCACGGACTTTTACCGTCACATCGTACTTTACGACGTTGGCATTCCTTGCTCTTGCATTTCAGCAACGCTAGACCGAACTTGTCAAAATTTGAATGCTTACCACGCTTGTGAAGTGTAACGGGCTCTTTTGGATCGATACATCCCTGCCCATGCGTTATTTTCAGTCTCTGTTTGCACCATCGTACGGAATAAGGGTTGCCATCGAGGTACAGTGTGAACGAAGTGCATGGTCGACCGAGAAGAGCCGTGATTTAAACCCTCCGCAAACCCCGCGTTGAGGGGCGGCCTTGGCAGACAACCGGCGCCCCAAGCACGGACCCGATCAAATACTAAGCTCGGCTCGAGTTGTTAGGTTATTGCGTCGGAGATCCTCCTAGCTGAACGCACTATGTTTGGGAATGATAAGCAAAGCTTGTAATAGAAGCCCCAGGGCTTCATTGACACATTTCATACATATCACACCAGGGACGCAAGCATAGTATTTATAAGCTGCGTCTTTTACTACAGAAATTTCTATCCAACATTCCGCATACACAGTGTGATTGCTTATGGACCTCGCATTGGTTATCCTTTACGGTCGCCACTCGAACCCTGGATGATGCCAATCGAGCTTCTCGATTTCTTCTTGGCTGAGAGCGTTAAGTTCGGCTGATACATCTCTTCGCTCTCTCCGCTTGTTGTCCAGCGTCATCCAAAACCCCATGCCAATAACTGTAAGGAGAATCACGCTTTGAACCGCTAGGTTCAAGCCATTACCAATTGGATAGTTTGGGCCATCGAATGGAAGGAATGCCCAAGTCGCAATCAGCCCACCAATGTTTCCAAACATTACATTAGTCCCGATGGCTGATGATCGAGCTGTATCGCTTACGACATTGGCTGCAACGTGAGCGTTACAAAGGGCTCCAGAATTGAAAGCACCAGTTGCGATAATAAAGGTTGCTGCATACCGCACTTTGGCGTCCGTGCTTGCAAGGAACATGATGTAGCCGACCATTACTGGTACCGCACTGAGGCCCATATACAGGTTTCTTTTGTCTGTCTTCCAGCTGACGAAGTTTACCACAACGATGGTGATGGCTCCTAGAATGTAAGGCGGTACCGTCAGGAGCTGTTGACGGACAACTGACGCGTGCGGGTATATTGTCCTGATGATAGTTGGTGCAAAGAATGCCAGACCTTGGACCGTGATGCAGGCGAGAAGAAAAACCCACGACGTTGCCAGTACGACCGGATTCACGATTCCCCGGAAGAACTTGGTGGTATCCCATTTGTCCAAAATCTCTGTTGCCCCAATCCGTTCTGATTTCAGGCGATTGAGTATCAGCTGCTTTTCTTCTTGAGTCAGCCAGCGAGCCGTCTCCGGTCGGTCAGTCAACGTTACGAAGCTAACAAGAGCAAGCCCGATGGTAATAATCCCTTCTATCGCGAAGATCATCTTCCATGTGTGTATTGACCCGAAGGAGTCCAGTTTCAGTATAGCCGAGGCGAGAAGCCCACCGAAAGCACCTGCTAAGGGGGCCATCACCATATAGAGAGCAATCCGGAAGGCAAGCTCAGACCGCCTATACCAACGGGATAGATAGTAAGCAATGCCTGGGAGCATTCCAGCTTCAAATATTCCTAAGAGAAAGCGGACAGCGCAAGCAGTCTGAATATCCCTCACGAACGCGAAACATACAGTCAAAATCCCGAATCCGAGACTAGTCCCTGGTAAGAACCAGCCAGGGCCTAGCAGTTTGCAAGCCATGTTTGAAGGAATCTCGAAAAGAATGTATGATATGTAGAACACCGATAAAACCTTGTTGTAGTCATAGCCAGTCATGTGTAGGTCTCTCTCGAAACCCGCAAGTCTTGCGTTGCCTTCCAATCATCAGCACCGATCACGGTCGGATTGCATCGACTTACCAATATTGGCGCGATCAATGAAGCAGAACAGGTATAACATTGCAACGGTCGGGACGATGTAGAGGTCGATCTTGCGCACGAGGCGGCGTTCGGTTACGGGATCGAATTCCAGCAGTGAGTGTCCATGCCTGGAGAGAGTGAGAGGGTGCTCTATAAACAGGCTGTAGCACCTACTCATCCGTGGCTGTTTGGCCAGAAAGTCCTGCCTTGACGTCGAGTCCATTATCGAGACCCATCTCGAGGCAGATCGCAGTGGGTTTAGAGCTTTCGGAGGAGGATGCGCGTGCCATTGTGCTTGGGTCTTTTATTTTGTCGGGAACTTACGCGTGTATAAGTACTTGAAGATTGACTATGAAGTGAGAGTGAGCATCGTCGGATCGAGTCATCCTTCTCAACATTGATGGCTGAAGCTTGTTTTCGAAGTGCCACAAATGCTACCCACTCGAAGAAATATTATGATCGAAATTCCAGCCACGCTTGCTACCCCATACTGGGCACCCCGTTACCCCATACCCCGGATCAAATGCGGAGAGTTTCCATTGGGGGACGGTTCCGGTTCGGGCACAGCGGAACGCGGAACACGGAACACGGAACGCGGAACAAGGATGAAAGCGGAACGGTAAATGCTCAATGTAGTTGTAGAATGAACTACAAATCTGCCGAAGCTCACTACCGCTCTGGCTTTACAAGATGTCGGCAAGGTTATATTGATTCTACGGGGCGAAGTCGTGTCGAGCCAGGTTCATTGAGGTCCGCAGTTAATTGGTTTCGGAAAGCTAATTGGCTTACAGGCCGAGGATGACAATTTCTGTGATAATCCATTAGAGTTATCGTGGAACGCAGCATCCGTGGAAGATATAAGGTAAACTCTCCAATTGTTCGTTGTGCTGAGTTCCCTCGATATCTTCTCTACCGAATTATCCAATAAGATGCATCTTCAGGCGGCTATATTTTTGACAGCTGTCGTTGGCGTTTGTTATATTATATTTTCTTCGACATGGGAATATTTCAACTCCTCCGTACGGTCCATACCAGGCCCATGGATTAGTCGCTTTTCTCGATTGTGGTTTTTTAGCAGGGTCCGCGCAGGTTCATTCCACCACGAGAATATTGCTCTTCACGAAAAGTATGGGCCAATAGTGCGATTAGCACCCAGATACTACTCTATCTCTTCCCCAGACAAAACCGTATATGGAATAGGATCAAAGTTCCCCAAAGGAGACTGGTATCAGGGTTGGAAACATCCAAGCCCATCTAGATGGACTCTGTTTCCGGACCAAGATGCCAAAAGGCATGCGGAAACTAGGAAAAGGTTCCAGGGCCTTTATAGCATGAGCTCATTGCTATCCTACGAAAGCTACGTTGACGAATGCATCGACATATTCCTCAACAAGCTGGGCCATTTTGCTCGATCGGGTGCACCTATCGATCTTGTCCATTGGTTCCAATGCTATGCTTTCGACGTCATTGGAGAAATCACGTATTCGGAAAGATTCGGATTCCTGGACAACGGCGATGATATTGCAGGCACGATGGCTGCGTTGAATAAGACCATGTTCTACTCTACTTTGGTTGGCATCTTCCCAAAGTTGCACCCTATCATATATGCGATAATGGAGAAGATTCCAGGATCTGGAGCGGCTGGCAGGACATATATAATGTCTTTCGTGCAAAAGAAAATAGACGAGCGAGTTCAAGCGAGAAAGCAGGGAGCCCTTCATCCGCCAACTCGAGTCTCAGATGATGGCGCTGCTCCGCAGGACTTCCTTGACAAACTGGCGGACGCGCAGCAGCAGAATCCGGAAAAAGTCACTCCGTACCATATTTTTATGATGGGATTGAGCAATATCATCGCGGGCTCTGACACAACAGCTGTTTCCCTCTCGAGCGTTATCTACTACCTCATCACCTCGCCAGGGACTTTGTCAAAACTGCGAAAGGAGATTGAGGAACACGGCCTCTGGAGTAAGAGAATCACCTTCAAAGACTCACAAGAGATGCCATTCTTACAAGCTGTGCTTAAAGAAGCACTTCGGATGCACCCGGCTACTGGCCTGCCTCTATGGCGAGTTGTTCCGGAAGGTGGGTTGCAAGTTGGGCAGCATCTGCTTCCACCTGGAACCAATGTTGGCGTAAACAGCTGGGTCGCGCATCGTGATAAGAGCGTCTTCGGGGACGACGCTCATGTGTACCGACCAGAACGATGGGAAGAAGCGAAGAAGGAGGGTGGTGATCGATATCGGATGATGGAAGCAAGCTTTATGCCGGTATGAGAAACACCCACGAAATGGCCGACATAGGCTAACCACAGACTTCAGTTTGGATTAGGTTCAAGAACCTGCCTGGGACGCCACATCTCGACATTGGAGATGTCGAAGCTTGTTCCCGAGATCGTCAAGAGCTTTGATTTGAAGCTTGGAATGCCGAAGGAGCAGTGGAAAACAATAAACTACTGGTTCGTGAAGCCAGAGAGGCTCCCGGTAACAGTGACTTTCAATACTAATGCAAAAACTTCTAAGACTGAGCTCTAGAGGCATGGTAACGTACCTCAGAATAGCTTAGCTATAAAAACTATGTATCTATTCATGACTCACTCCTGGTTCCTAGCGAGCGTGGAAATCCACAAAGATATTTCCTTGTGCTGTAGCTCATGTGGCCTGACGGTTCTGAAGATGACACACATGTACATTAGTGGCATATACGCGGTGGAATAGTTAGGCGCGATAACCACAGTAACGAAAGTATGCGAGTGAATTGTACGCTGAGCGAACGGTAGTACCCTTCTAGTAGGATCCCCATCGCATCAAGCGCGACTGATTACTGTGTAGATAATTCGGATCGTCGGGGAAGGCGGCTGCTCCAAATGACACTTGCTCCGAAGGACGAATGCTCCAAAACGATGCGGCTTCTCCGTCATTATCGGGAGCGCCAAACTCTCCAGATCCCCGAACGACACCACTGCCACATTATTCTGAGCAACCATCAACTAATAATGAACTCGTGCCCTCTCCCGCGTTCCAGGCCACGCTCATTTCTCGCTGTACATTTTCACATCATGCTGATTTCACGCTCGTGCTCACAGAAAAGTACCTATTCTCAGCTACGATGGCAGACGCCATGCACCCATTCTGGCCCTGACAGAACGCCACCAAATGCTTTTAGTACCGTAGCGCGTATCCAAGCGGCCACCCCGTGCCACGCAACCACTCACCACCACGGCCGTGCTATTGTGGACCCACGGGATAAGATTTGTGCCTGACTAGTCGGGTGTAGCGCGCCATGTGCTAAGCGAGTTCAGCCTCGCGATCGCCCGCTTCCAAAGCCTAGGCCTTTGGAAACCCAGCTGGATGCTAACCTGTCTAGTCGTGATGCTCGCTGAATGTGGAGATGAGGGATGCATCTAGCACACATCGGGAATGTGTCCCTGCAGTGGCTTCGATTTGGGCTGATCTGGAAATTGTCTTGATTCGGCACACGCCCGGCGGTATCAAGAGCGCCCGAGGCTTGCGTATCTCCAGGAAGACACTGCTCGTGAATCAAGAACGCGTGCTCCGACTTCTAGAACCGCAACAGGGTTTTTAGGGGAGTAAATATGAGTATTGGGCTTCCCTTTTTTGGTGACTTTCCTTCATCAGCGACTGTCTGCTTCTCTCTTTCTTGACACCGTGGATACCTGACTTGCGTACATTCGTTCCTTTCACAAGCCACGGCCATTCTTTAGTAGTCTCAAAATGCCGTCTTCGTCATTCTTCTTGAGCATCGGACTTGCACTGTCCACCTTTTCGTCGACGGCAATTGCTACAAAGTACAAACTTGGCGACAGTTATGCAGGAAGCACCTTCTTGGACGGATTCGATTTCTTCACTGCAGCAGACCCTACAAATGGTTTCGTCAAGTATGTGTTCAGCCAATGCGTAGCTTGATTTAGCTGACAGGCATCCAGATACCTGGACAGGACCACGGCGTCGAATTCTAAAATAGTAAAGATGGTTGGGACTGACAACTACATCGGCGTCGATTATACCACATCCTTAACCGCCAGCGGAGTCGGACGTGGCAGTGTACGCATAGAGTCTAAGAAGACGTACAACAAAGGCCTCTTCATAGTCGATCTCAAGCACATGCCTGGCGGTATCTGCGGCACCTGGCCAGCCTTCTGGTCCCTTGGAAGTGGCACTTGGCCACAGACTGGAGAAATCGATATCATTGAAGGTGTTAATTTGAACACGCAAAACAAGATGGTTTTGCACACGGACACCAATTGCAAGACGAACGGCCTTGGCCAAACCGGTGCCCAGTCTTTATACGACTGTGCGCTTGACAGCGCGTCGGGTGCATCAGGTTGCGACGTGAATGCCGTCGAGTCTAATACATTTGGAACTGGGTTCAACACAGCTACGGGCGGTGTATATGCCATGGAGTGGACCAGCACATCGATTAAGGTTTGGTTTTTTCCACGTGGCAAGATCCCTGCCTCGATCACTGCAGATGCTCCGGATACCTCAACCTTTGGTACTCCTAATTCGAACTTCGAGGGCGCTTGCGACATAGATACGAGATTTAAAGATCATAAGTTCATCTTTGACACAACATTTTGCGGAGACTGGGCTGGAAATGTATATGGTGCGTCTCGTTCCCTTCTTTCGCGCTTCTCTAAAAGAAATTAACCGCTATCTCAGGTGACTCGACATGCACGAAATATACCGGCCTTAGCGGCATGGACTCCTGCAAGAAATTTGTTGCCGAGAACCCTTCCACTTTTCAAAATGCCTTTTGGCAAATCACCTACCTCAAGACATATGTCGTGGCGCCCGTTGTCTCTTCCTCATCCTCGACACGTACGAGCTCAACATCATCTACTGCACGAGTAAGCTCGACATCATCCTCTATACGAGTGAGCTCAACATCATCGTCCCGCCCCGCGACATCATCGACCACAAGTCGGGCTTCTACTCTGGTAACGACGACTCGTACTTCCACCGCAGCATCATCTACACCTACAAAGAAGGTCTCGACGGATGCTACATGTGGAGGTACAAAGGGCTTTACCTGCCAGGGTTCCACCTTCGGAAACTGCTGCTCGCCCTCTGGCTGGTGCGGTTCCACATCGGCATACTGCTCCACCGGTTGCCAATCAGGCTTCGGCACATGCGGTGTTAGCTCTTCACGGGTTGTTTCCGCCTCATCTACGAAGACATCGACATCAGCGGCGGCTACCGCCACGAAGAAGGTCACCACCGACGCAACGTGTGGTGGAACGAAAGGGTACACATGCCAGGGGAGTACATTTGGGAACTGCTGCAGTTCATCAGGATGGTGTGGTAGTTCCACGGCGTATTGCGGCACAGGTTGTAACAAATCGTTTGGAACTTGTACGTAGGCAAGTAGAGGAAAGCGCGGTTAAGTTAAGTAGAATTGCGATACCCCTAGTCCTAATTCTATAGATATTAGGATTAAAGATAGTAAGTTAATATTACTACTAAGCTAGTATATATATGAGGTCACTAAGTGTAGACACGCTTTGCTTATACCCTACAAGCTTCACAGAGTTTTCAAATTGTCTGCTCTGACTCAAAAGGGAATGTCGGCATTCGTCAGAGTCTCAAATCCGATGAAGAGTGGATTCGGCTCGCCGATAGCAGCAGGCCGCTGCTTCAGCATCAACTTCTTTGTGTATGGCATCTTCTGGTTCATCCGATTGGCGAGGGCATTGTATGGTGTATCGAGCACTGGACAAGTCAGAACCGATCCTATCCACTATCGTAGAAAATTGCCAACGCGACGACTTACTTGGATTCATAGCCCGCGGAATTGTCCCATTGCACAGCCATCTCGGAATCTGCAGTTCGCCATTATCTAAGGGTGCATGTAACTCGAGCGCCGTCTTGACCCGCACACCCAGATCTGTCTTCCACAGATCCACTCCCTGGATCCGTGATGTCTCGGCAACGTGTGATATCGAGGCAATCCCATAGCTCACATGTGCGAAGTCGCGACACGTTTCCTGTGAAATACCACTGACAGGGTAAGTAGACTGGTTGAACCAATACTTCACAATGGCCTCTTTGGTATTGTTGATTCCTCGACCGGCAACAGGATAAGGCCCGTCCGAGGTCAAATAAATGTAAGCAGGGACTCGTTGTGCAAAAGTGGACATGGCTTGCTTGTAGAGGTCGCGGTCTTCAAGAAAGATGGCCGCACCGATAGAAGCCTCCATCATCACTAAAAGCTGTCAGCAGGGAGTACTGATTTGATGACCTCTCCAGTAAGGCATGAAGAGTACCTAGTTCCCAGTTCCCGTTGTTTTTTGTATCCCCGCCAACGATGAGGGGCAGATATGCGGTGCGCAGCATCTTCTCAAATGCTTTTACGCCTTTGCGCGACCACCCTCCGCGTGAATATCTCATGATCTCTCCTGCACGCACCCAGTTCGCAGCAGACCAGGCAGCTTGCAGGGGCGCATTGGAATTATTGTGCCCCTGGAGGGTTCCAGACCAGGAATCCATATAGTGAATGGCCTTGTTGGCGTAGCGCTCCTTCCTAGTGACCGAGTATGCCAGCGCATTGATGTATGCTGCCATCGAGTCCTCGCGTTCCTGGTAGCAGCCAATGTTTGGTGTCGAAGTCGGCCCGCATTGGACTACCGGATACGGCTTTGCGGTTCGAGTTGGAGATGAGTAGTTGTAATTGAGCATGGAAGTAAACGCTTCTGACCATGGCTGAGCACCCTTGGCCACCTTGTGTGAAACGTAGTCGAGCTGCTGCTGATGTACAAAGACTCCTGGGTGCACCCACTTTTTAGGAGCTTCGGTGGGAAAGGAGATGAGCTGCGTTTTCTGCGGCGCGTAGCCGTCGCCGGAGTCTGGGAATGCAGCAGCTTCTGTATGAGAAGTGAGAAAGAGGAATGATAGAAGACACGCTACCGAGTAACGCATCCAGAAGTGGACAGACGCCATGACGGATCTTTGAAACGAAGTTTACAAGTTGACAAGGAGCAGAAGAGCTGCAGAATGGCCTTTGGGAAGGCGACTGGGACTCGATTTACTGTTCCTCCTTTGTACCCAAAATTTCGCATGGCTCTGAGTCGTACTTCTTCCTCAATCCGCGCTGGAAGCTACGCCACATTGTGATAATGCAAAAGTGTTTCCACCAATGGTACAGCGCATTCATCATGACGCTCTGATGTGTAGTAACACATCGAATGGGGCACGGGAACTCCCCAGGAATGATCGTTGAGCAAAGAGGGAAGAGGTACCTGCGTTGATGATGCTCAGGATTGTACGAGTACCTCACAATGACTTCCCCACAGCAACTATCCCCGCGTTTCGGAGGTTACGTGCAGAAGCGGCCACACGTGCTCTAAGGTAATGTAAATTCCACCAATCCTCCGTCCTTCCGGAAGCTCGGAGACCGACGCTAGATCTGCTCGTACTAGCTTGCTGCAGACGCCCTTACTAGTGTTGCCCATCTCTTACCTAACGAGATATTTTCCCAGCTTTTACCTCCGTCTTTCAGAGACCGACCCGTCTTTCCGAGATCTCAGAGACCGACGCTACTGTGGTATCAGGCATAAGTTTTGTCGGTAGCCAAGGCGGGAGCTAAGACCTCATGTAAGAAGTCTATACTTTAGGAAGGTGTTTCGGACGTATGCACGGGTAGAAAATTGCACTGTCAGGGTATTCAACGCTGCTTGTTGGTGTAAATTATACTATGGTATCATGCAAAAGTTTTGTAGCTGGTCAACGCGGTGGCTAAGCCCTCATGTAAGCAGTCTAAAGTTCATAGGGGTGTTCTAAACAGAAGCACAGGGCATAAAAGTACGCTATTAACGAAAACAGCGTTGCTTATAGGCGTAAATTAATTGCGCACGGCTCTACCTATACTTGCTCATCCCCTATCAAAGTTACCCACCCACAAAACTTACGCATGATACCACAGTATATGCACGGTTCATCTTATCCTTGCTATCCCCCCTGTCAAAAGTCTACACCGACAAAACTTATGCCTGATAGCATATATATATATATATATATATCAGTCCATGAGATGACTCCTTCTCACTCCTTGAATCTACAGCAGTTCACTCGCAAACAACCCTTTCACCTTCGAGCATTTTCCCATCATAGCTAAGACGCCAACTCAGCCAACCTCCAATTACGATATGGCTCTGAGATCCGTCCTTACTACTATTCTCCTCCTGCCTTTCGGCTTGCCCGCGGCTGCTCTGGATCCAAATTGCGCTCCGGGTGGCAACTTCGATATGTCGTATTGGAGTCTCCAGCTCCCTACTGGCGGCAACGGAAACATCAACACTATCAAAAGTGCTGATCTGCAAGGTTGCAATGGCTACACCGATAGCAACTTCTTCACAGACAAGAACACCGGCGAAATTGTCTTTCTGGCTCCAGGCAATCCTCAGCTGACCAACTGTGCCACTACCTCCGGCAGCACCCACTGTCGAACCGAGCTGCGTGAAGTCGACAGTAAGACTGGTGCCAATGCGGCCTGGTCTCCAAAGGGGGCGAACAGCCTTACTGTTGCAATGACTGTTGACACAGCCGACGACGGCAACCACGGTACCGCGATTGGGCAGGTCTTCGCATCCGAGGCGAGTAAGCCCCTTGCCGAGATGTACTACAGTCGGTCTGGCGATATTGTGGTCGGCGTGAAGCCAAACGCATCTGCCGACCAGATCATCATCAGTGTCGGGAAGGTTCCTGTCGGAACCCAGTTCCAATATGTGCTCATGTACTCGGCGGATAAGTTAACCGTCAGTATCAACGGCAAGACCACGACATTGTCTACGTACGAATGGAAGTCACCGAAGTGCTATTTCAAGGCCGGCAACTACAACCAGGGCAAATCGGCCGCCTCCTCAAAGGTGCGAATCTCGTCTATCAAGGTGTCTCACTCCTAGCCTTGCGCAACATGAGATCTAGAGAGGAGGAACTAGAGAGCAAGGTCAAAACAAGTTTTGAGAAGGATATAGGTAGAATAATATCGCATAACGTATGTCCTTGAGATGCTCCTGCCTCTCAAGACCCCAGAGAGTGCCCCACATGTCGAGTCTCGAGAGAATTCATTTCAAGGTAATTTGCAGCTGAAGAGCATCACGGCCAATGTCCTCGGCTTTCTGGTAAGCCTGAAAGCCGTTTAAACACCCGTTTAAATTTGCCAAGCAACCCGAGCTTTTGAACTGCTGCCCTTCCGATCTCCATTTTGAATTAAAAGACTCTCAATCCAATCAGCTTGGAGGGTCTCTTTCATGGTCTCAAAGTACAGTGCCATGAAGGCAAGGATATCAAACGGTAAATCATCATCTGTGCTAGCATCTTCGTCGAGATGCTTCTTTTTCCTAGGCTCAGGAGCTGTTGCCGTTATGGAAGCCGCTGTGTCGGCCATGTCGGATGTTGGAACCTGACAAAGAGAGGTCGGGTTCGGCAAACACTTGAGTCCTGCGGTGCATGGATGTCATTATTGGTGCAGGCATTGCCGGGCTGAAGTACTCATTTGATCACTGCGCGTGCGACTGAAGGGTGTTGCAAGGCCGTGTCGGATCGGTGGCACGTGGAAAGTCTGGCTTAGCTTCCATCACTCAGCAATGCATGAGTGTCACAGTGCTATAGCGTTTCTAGAACCGCTGGATAGGCTACTGTAGACGTGGCCTAGCGAATGTACAGTATGCTGGAGCTATTATATCTTTAATCAGACTAGAGTTCGGACGAAGGCAGATCCTGAGCGAGCGCATGGGCCTGCAGCCTTGTGTAAAATCTACTACTTCGTTAGTCAACATTTTACACACTGTGTCAGGTGGCAAACATTCCTTGAGGAATGAGAATATCGCGAAGATGAAGCATACAGATATTAGGAGGACGAATTCTGGGGGAAGCTGGTTAAAACTCTGGGAAAGAGAAGGGACGTCTGGACGCTCTTGCGAGTGCGACATGCACGGATGGAGAGTAATTTACTAGTAGGAGGCACCTATGTCGATGGCGCAAGGATAGCGAATCATAGAGCAGATAGAAAGAGAGAGAACAGAAGCAGTAGAGCGAGGTGAATCTCATCTAGCCGCTGCAGCAGTGGGCTCCTTATCAATGTCAGTATTATCTAGTGGAACTTTGATCGAGATTGGGGTATTTGAATCCCATTGGCTGGCCTTTCTAGATTGGTATCATTCGGCGAATCCCCAAACCGTGCTGAGTTGACATTGCGGTTATAAATAGGCTTACTCCCACTGGGTGCCCTTCAGTCGCTGCATGAGGTATTCAACCTCGACTTCCTTCGTCAGGGGGATGACCCAGTCCTGATTATGTCAGTAGAAAACGCGAACAAGGTTGTTAAAGTCCACATACCTTGTACATGGCTACAACCGCATCTGCATTGACTTTGGACGAGCCATCGGCTCCCAGGTCCGGATCGGTACCATAAGTCTTCGCCTTCAGCCGTAACCTCTCCAACACCTTCTTTTCCACTGCAGCATTTGTGATAGCCTCATCGATGCCTTTCCTGTCTTCAGCCTTGATCAACTTGGCGAAGCGTTCCGGCTCCTTCTGGAACTTGGCCTCGGCAACGAATTTGCCAAAATGTATTCTTCGCGAAAGCGCTTGGATGGTCAAAACATCGCACGTCGCTGCTGAGCCGTAGTTCTCTCGTGACTCTCCCCTGTCTTCACGCCCAGTCTGTATACAGACCGCAGGAAGGATGTGGTTGACGTAGCAGTCCTTCAGCTGCGCGTTGACGTTGACGTCGTTCTGCCATAATATCTTGGGATACTCGAGGGGCTGGAGAATTGGCTCTTGGAGGGCATCGGGGAAGAAAGGGTACTCGTCGGGGGACTGGTAGCGGCGGACGAGGGACTGGAGGCGTTCTTGTTCGCGGAGCATCCAGTCAAATAAACTGAGGTCGCGGTTGCCTGTGTCGACGCCTCCAGGGACGTAGATGGTCCTGTTGAGAGGAAATTGTACTCTCTCGATCAAGTGGAAGGTGATTGTGTCTTCCAATCGACTGCGTGTGTCAGCATTTGCTCCAATACGGTATACTTGAAGGGACGTTACATGAGCTGGGAGCGAATGTTGGCAAGGTCCAGGGCCTTGGAGGCGTCGGAGAGGTCAATCGCAGCATCCATCTTGTTCCAAAGGTCGCAGCAATCCGTCTAGCAAAGTGTGCAAAGTGACTGTGGCCATCGTGGGTCCGCTGGGGTTGATAAGTTTACATGCCCGAGCATCGGCATTCGGGGAGGTCAGCTCTCGGCGGTGACGCAGGTGCAGTGCCGATGTGTGAGCTGCAGCTGCAGCAGTCTGACAACGCCAACAGCCTCGATCCCACAACATCACCACACACTGCACCGCTCATTGGCCCGCGACACTTCTCTTCTCTTCAAGCACCCTCTCGGATCCGAAGACAGAGGATGACATAAGGCAATTCTCTGCTGCGCTCGTTTCGTCACGGTGCCTTCACGTTGAAGCTGCTCGCATGGCCTCTGTCCGCGATGGCTCCCCAGCACGCGGGCGGTCAACGAGCCCACGACCCCTGCCTCAAAGCGAAGATGAAGGGAACTTTCTAGATGGCCTACCTGATGTAGCTTCGACCACGCCCTCCACCCAGGACACGTGATGCTGACGTTCCCGTAGACACGCCATTTGCAAGCTTTTGGCAAGAAAGTGACGGCAACAGCAGGAAGCTTGATAGGCGCCGAAGGAGTGACCCAACACTACCAGAACGCTCTGGGAGAGCTCCACCGCGAACTTCGGCGGCCCATGCTACAGCGCTCCGTCTTCTCCTTTGCCCAGACGACACCTCGCGAGATCGTGCGTTCGCGCATATCTGTCCCCGAGATCCAGCAACGAGCCCTCTCCTACATCCCAGACGACTTCCTTGCCAATATACCCGAAGATAACAACGAGTTCTCGCTGTTCCAAGGCTTCCAGGCTTCGCTGCCAGAGGAGGCAAATGGCCACGGCAAGAAGCATGGCAGACACAATGCAAGGGGGCAGAGGCTGATAGGCGGTGGTGAGGACGATGAAGATGAGAAGCACCTTTCGCCGTCGATGCAGACGCTGAGGAATCAGAAGCATAGCATGAGCCATCGCTTGGAAATGATGGGTGTGCGAAAACACATGTGCGTCGCCGAAATACACGAGATCGATAACAAGATCGCAAACCTCAACACTATGCGCAAAATGGTGCTGGATCGCCTAGCAGGCCTAGAGATCGAGGAGGCAGAGCTTGAGCAGGACTTGTTAGGACTACATAACCGAATCGAAGATCTGCAGGAAGAGCTCGAAGATGAAGCGGCTTTAGCTCCAAAGTCGCCAGATTCGCCCACCGTCGCAGAACACGAAGGGGCCACGGACGACTTCATGTCCGAGTCGATATATCAGAAGATACCTTCGCCCAAGTCAAAGCACAAGAACCGGAAACCGGCACGGCGGATATCCATGCCGGTGCTGCACGAGCATTTGGAGTCAGGATCTAAGATCAAGGAGCTGCCAGCACACACAGACTCGATCACAGCGCTAGATTTCGATGCTCCATGGGGAACACTAGTCACTGCCGCTTTGGATGATACTGTCAGGGTGTGGGATCTCAATGCTGGGCGCTGCATAGGAATGCTAGAGGGCCATTTCTCATCAGTGCGCTGCTTGCAGGTGGAAGAGAACATCGTCGCCACTGGCTCGAAAGATGCAACTATACGGTTATGGGATCTAAGCAAGGCTGAATATGCGCCTATGGACAATCGGATACATAATAACGAGGATGAGGAGGATGAGGAAGACGACGGCCTCGCATTCGAGAATTCAGCCGACGCACCACCCGCGCCACCGCCCACCATCATGCAAGATTGTCCTCTGTTCTCTCTAGAATCGCACATCGACGAAGTGACTGCATTGCACTTCCGCGGCGACACTCTGGTGTCTGGATCTGCGGATAAGACACTGCGACAGTGGGATTTAGTCAAGGGGCGATGCGTGCAGACTCTCGACGTTCTTTGGGCTGCCGCCCAAGCAACCGCCACAAGCACAACCAACAGCACCTGGCGGCAGACTGGACGCGCCACAGATCCTGCGGCCGACTTTGTGGGTGCTATTCAAGTCTTCGATGCCGCGCTCGCATGCGGTACTGCGGACGGAATGGTTCGATTATGGGATCTGCGAAGCGGGCAGGTGCATCGCAGCTTAGTTGGTCACACAGGTCCAGTCACTGCTCTTCAGTTCGACGACGTCCACCTAGTCACGGGCAGCATGGACAGGAGTATACGGGTAAGTCTTGCCTCTATAACAAATTTAGCTGTTCGGTTGTTAACTGTTCTAGATCTGGGATCTTCGCACAGGGTCCATCCACGACGCCTACGCTTACGACCAACCCGTCACCAGCATGATGTTCGATGCGCGCCGCATCGTCTCTGCAGCCGGCGAAGATGTCGTCAAAGTATACGACAAGACGGATGGCCGGCACTGGAATTGTGGCCCTGGCGTTGGTGTGGACGAGTCCGACGCAGAGACGCATTCCATCATTGAGCGTGTACGGATAAAAGACGGCTACCTCGTGGAAGGTCGCAAGGACGGTACGGTTGGAGTGTGGTCATGTTGATTTGGCTGCAACTGGGCAGCGAACGTTGTACATATAATATATGAGTTGGACTTGGATCACAGCATAAGGCTTTGTACCAGTAGGAATACATCGAAGACGTCGGAGTGACATGAAAAATCTTCCTGTCTAAAGCTGGTACCTTTCCATTATTCACGCGAACACACACTACCAGTTGACGCCATGCCAGATGGGAATGTGCGGATGCACGTGTAAGCCTTTTAGCACGAGTTTTGCTGGGGCCGGTCGAAGCTTGTTGGAGATGGCTCCGATCTACGCGCGGTGACGTAAGGTTGAAGCCGGACGACATTTCTCAACACCATCATCTACCTACCCTGAACATCTCTACGTCTCACGTGTGCTGGGGAACACTCGTTTGTCCTATACTCATGCTGTTGTTAGAGTAGTACTGCAATTGCGCCCAATTGCCAGTCTTATCTGTCGTCGCCGTCAATAGCCAGCTGGCTCCCCCCAAGCTCCCCCGTACCCGCCGCGATGCTGCCACGACAGGCTACATCGCTATCGCGCACATGCGGCAGCCCTACAAGAGCCTCTCTCCTTGGTACAAGAGGAGTGACCCGAGTTCCGAGTTCCCAGCTGCGCGCCGGCTTCAGCAGAGGAAGCCCTGCCGTGCTCGCAAAGCGCGCTCATCCCGCACCTTCAGCTGCTCTGCACACGTCCAAGATTAAGCACGCGCCCATAATACGCTGCCTGTCGACGAAACCACTCCCGGTCCCAGCAACACAGTCGCGAATAGTACGCTATGTATACAGGGCAGCGGCCATGTTTGGCACCTTCGTCGCCGTGAGCGGGGGTCTTGTTGTCGCCTTCTTCATCTACGATGCTAGCACATACAGCGAGGAGCCCAGCGCGGGTGACATACCCGTGTCGGAGCTCGCATTGAACCCCCAAATAGGCGGGCCAAAGAACTTGCCCATCGTACACCACTTTGTCGATGATGACGACAGTCCGGAGAATAAGGCGTGCAAGCACAAGCCGAAGCTGGTCATACTGGGCACAGGTTGGGGCAGCGTCGCGCTCTTGAAGCAGCTGAACCCCGAAGACTATCACGTAACCGTCATTTCGCCGTCCAATACCTTCCTGTTCACGCCTATGCTGCCGTCTGCGACCGTTGGCACGCTCGAGCTGCGGTCGCTCGTAGAACCTGTCCGGAAGATCGTCAGGAGAGTACACGGACACTTCCTCAAGGCAAAGGCTGAAGATGTCGACTTGTCGGAGAAGCTCATCGAGTGCGCGGCCACCGATGCCCTCGGCCAGGAGCAGCGCTTCTACGTCCCATACGACAAGCTGGTGATTGGTGTAGGCTCTGTCACAAATCCTCATGGTGTCAAAGGCCTGGAATATTGCCACTTTCTAAAGGACATCAGCGACGCCCGGTTGATCCGCAATCAGGTCGTTCGAAACCTTGAAAACGCCTGTCTGCCAACCACGACAGACGAGGAGAGGCGCAGACTGCTATCCTTCGTCGTTTGCGGTGGTGGCCCGACGGGAGTCGAGTTCGCAGCTGAGCTCTTCGATATGCTGAACGAGGATCTTTGCAAGTTCTACCCCAAGATCCTGCGCAACGAGATCTCCGTTCATGTCATCCAATCACGAAGTCATATTCTCAACACGTATGAAGAGGCATTATCCGAGTACGCGGAAAAGCGATTCGCGCACGACGAGGTTGACATACAAACCAACTCTCGCGTCAAGGAGATTCAAGCCGATAGGATTCTCTACTCGCAGAAGGACGAAAACGACAAGATTGTCACCAAGGAGATCCCTATGGGCTTCTGCCTCTGGTCGACTGGCGTCTCCCAGACCGACTTCTGCAAGCGCCTCGCCGCCAAAATCGATGTGCAGAACAATAAACACGCCCTCGAGACCGACACCCATCTGCGCCTCAATGGCGCACCTCTCGGCGACGTCTACGTCATCGGCGACTGCGCAACCGTCCAGAACAACGTATCAGACCACATCGTGAACTTTCTGCGCAGGCTCGCCTGGGAAAAGGGCAAGGATCCAGAGTCCCTCCAGCTCTCCTACCAAGACTGGCGCGGCATCGCCAAACGCGTAAAGCAGCGCTTCCCACAAGCAGCGAACCACCTCCGTCGTCTGGATAAGCTCTTCGAGCAGTACGACGAAGACAAATCTGGCACCCTTGACTTCGGCGAGCTTAGAGAGCTCCTCTTCCAAATCGACAACAAACTCACCTCGCTCCCCGCCACGGCCCAACGCGCTAACCAGCAAGGTGTTTACCTAGGCCGCAAACTCAATAAAATCGCACAGGCGGCACCGGGCATGGCGCTCAATCACATGGACTACGGCGACATCGACGACGCGGTGTACAAGGCTTTCGAATACAAACACCTCGGTAGTCTGGCGTACATTGGCAACGCGGCTGTCTTCGACTACAATGGGTACGGGCTGAGCGGTGGACTGTTGGCTGTGTACCTCTGGAGAGGCGTGTATTTCGCGCAGAGTGTAAGCTTCAGGACGAGGTGCTTGCTTGCTATGGATTGGACTAAACGGGCGCTTTTCGGACGCGGTAAGTTTCTCCCCGCTATTATTGAAGTCGTATTATGTTTGGGTTTGGATACTGACTTGTCACCAGATTTGATGAACTTCTAAGCTATGCATAGCGTGCGGTGCGATCACTAATGTATTCAGCGATAGATAGAAATGACGTGGACGTCGATATATATTTTCCTATATAGAGAAAAACTTTAATCATAAGTTGAGGTCAAATTCTAGGGTCGCCCCTACTGATCTACTCTAACCCTACTTCCTATACCCTAAGAAGATATTCTCGCGTATTCGTATTGTCGTTAACGCGATCTAGTACTATCATAGCGCGTTCGCCGTGCTTTTAGGGATAGAGCTCGGTAATGTTACCTCACATCTTCGTCATGAGATACGCGCGCGCAGCTAGCTGATGATAGAAATCAAAATCTATTCACAGTCAAGCTTTTGTTGGGCACATCCTCGCTAGTAATTCCCGCACAGAGCAATGTTCAATCGCGACTAAAGAGTATAACAAAGCCGTGATGACGCAACTGTTCACCTTTACTATTACATATATAACAGAACCATTACCTCTACAACCTGGAATCTCTGAAGCTTTGAATCTTTTTTTTCCGCCTATTACCAGCACAAGTCAGTAAAATTCTGTGCTTGTATTATGGATGTCGCAGTATTAGGCCTTGCTCGCAATTGCGTTGCAGCAACGTTCTCAACCCCCCTTTGCTGGATGCTCAATTTCTCTCCCTAGTAGCTTTTATATTTAACAGCAGAGGTCTTATAACGCTACTAGTAAGATTATAGAGGGGGCGGGGGCGGGGAGAGGAGGTAGTTCAATGCTAGAGCGCGGGGAGCTTAGGCTACCGGAAGAGTGGAAGAGTGACTGATAAAGACTTTTCCGGGTAACGCTAACGCCTCGGCGAAAACGGCAACTCTAGGGAGGGCATCTCGTATATTTTAAAACTTTAGTTCGAATCTTTCCTAAATTTACAGCGAGTCTAAATCCCGGTCTGTAGAGTCGCCGAATGGACCTCCGATCCTACTGAGAAAGCTGTACTTGCATTCCACTCCCAACACATTCATATCAAGATGTCGTCTTTGAAACCCATCAAGATCGCCATCGTCGGTACAGGTCTCATCGGCCCACGACACGCCGAAGCCATAATCAACGAGCCCTCCGCAGAACTGTCATGCATCGTGGATCCAAGCCCTGCGGCAGAAGTAGTGGCCCAAAAGCTCAAATGCCCGCTATACAAATCTGTTCAGGCCATGCTTGCTTCGTCCGACAGGCCAGATGCGGCGTTAGTGTGCACACCGAATCACACTCATGTACCCATTTCAAAAGAACTGTTGGAGAGTGGCGTACATGTGCTTTGCGAGAAGCCAATTTCCGTAGACGTGGCTAGTGGGCAAGAATTGGTGCATAAACCTTAAAGGTAATTGGCAAGTTGAAGTATGCATGTCTAACCAGCTACAGATTGAGTGTGCAAAACTCCATAAGCGGCATCTCCTGATCGGTCATCATCGACGCTTCAATCGTTATGTAGTGACGACCAAGAACCATCTCCCGTCTTTAGGCCGTATCATTGCTGTAAACGGGCTGTGGACCATATACAAGCCAGCAGAATATTTCAATCCTCCTACAGAATGGCGACGTCTCGATACAGCAGGTGCCACTCTCATCAACCTCATCCACGAAGTCGACATTCTGCATCATTTGTTTGGGCCCATCGTTCGGGTCTTCGCCGAGAAGAGCGTATCTCAAAGAGGTCATGCGGCGGAAGAAGGAGCCGCAATCACTCTTAGGTTTGAAAACGGTATTGTGGGCACGTTTCTACTCTCTGATAACGTCGTCTCACCCCACAATTTTGAGGCGGGTACTGGAGAAAATCCGACGATTCCAAAAGTTGGAAAGGATTTCTACAGGATCCTAGGATCAGAAGCAAGTCTGAGTGTGCCGGACATGACAAGATGGATATATCCAGGTGGGCAAAAGTCTTGGACAGAGCACCTTGGCTACGAGACTCTGGAGGTACCAGAGATGAAAATACCGTTCGAGTTGCAGATCGAGCATTTCGTCAAGGTTATTAGAGGCGAAGAGGAGCCTAGTTGTTCTGGTGTTGACGGCTTAATGGCGGTTTTTGTGTGCGAGGCGATTAAGCAGTCGATGAAAGATGAATGCCCCATAGATATTCCTCTTATAGCCACTTAAGTAAGCTTTATTTATAATGTTTGAACAATCACAACATCAGCTAGGAAATTGTGTTGAAGGCCCCCTATACTCGGCACGGTTTCTCGTCCTTTAGTAGAACCTTAATTAGAGCTTGGGCCGCTCTTGGGAGACAGCTAGGGAACATCTTCGCCTTGCCAACAAATTATGTGATAAATATTCAGGCCAAACAGCAGGTATAAAGAATGAAGTTGAGAAGGTGGAGGATATCTTGCGCAATTTGACGTTCTACATGCTTGTAAGCAATGAGGAGAAGGCAGCAGTTTATCTGGCCATGGCGTACGACTTTAGAGGCACTGGTATTACTGTGAGAACGGTTACCCCTTCACAATTGGAGAGTGTGGTACGCCGATGGAGACCTCTCAGTGTCCACAATGCGGTGCTCCGGTTGGTGGCCATGATCACCGAGCTGTTGGTGGCGTTAGACCTGCTACGGAGCCCGAACAAGAATTTGGTGGACTTCGAGTTTAATTGTTGTCATGGAAGTAGCTGATTAGAAAACTGCAATGTACAAAGACTATTCTTGCATTGATGGCTATTGAAAGCCATTTGTGGAGTGCCCGATTAACATGAGGTATAACGTTCTTGTTCATTCATGACCACTATGGGCTACTTGCTGAGGGAGCGATCGATCGCTTAGTCAAGTACTGCACATCATAGTACATTATCATTATCGCTCCTCGTATGAAGGTAGTTATGAAGTATAAGCCTCCACGAAAGCAAGGCCAGAGATATATCCGCATGGTTCATTGACTGTCACTAGTCCTTGCGAAATTCATTCCTGAGTAGTACAATGTGTTAATATACTCCGAGAAGGTCCGTATGGTCAAGCAAGGAATTCAGAAGTTCCAGTAATTTTGTTTGCACACTTCATATCTATCCTACGGGACTGGACTGGACTGGAATGTTCATTGCCATTGCCACATTTATTGAAACGTCTCATTGAAATTCAGGAAGATTTTTCACGATCTATTAACAAGCCATCACTCGCAGTATAGTACACCAACTACCTATATCTCCTTAGTCTATCACCTTATCCCCTTGCTACTTGCAACTAAACGCTGTACTACCGACAGTTCCAGACCTATATGCATTCACAATGCTCTGGATGGTCGTGTACGTGCCAGCAACAGTAATGAATGACCCAAGCGCAACAGTGAACACGTGTAAAGCAGTAATGGCAACGACTTTCATGGTCTTAGGTCGGCTTCGATCCATGTATAGTCCCATGAGAGCAGGAATGACGAGCTGGACAACTTGAAATTAGCTTTGATATCCGGACTAGAACAGGAATGGTGTGAGTGTGGCTGACTTACGCATGTTGGCGCACAACAGAGAGATCCGATCAGGCCAATTAGGTAACTGAAGAACGGAATGGCTTCGGCGATGATGAAGGATAGGGTGGTGATGCCGAGGGTGGAACTTAGCCATGTTCCCCAGTGGATGATGCTGTTGCTCTGGAGGTGCTCTGAGTTGCGGAGAATCTTGACGAAGAGCTTTGTAGTTTGTTAGTATGGTACTGCGGAGTGGAGTGGACGACATAGTAACTTACGAATTTAGCTGCGAGGTGGACCCAGAGAGTAGATGTCATGATGAAACCGGGAATAGAGACTCCATATGCGATCTTTTCTATTGTTCCTCCTGCGCTTGCGAGAGAAGGACTGGCGACGTACTGTCCGCAGAAGCTGTGCACTCGTTAGCATCCATTATGTTTAGAGCAATAGTGCAGTTCAAGCACGTACAAGTATACCACGAGCCCAAAGGAGAGATAGCAAGCCAGCAAGGCTGCCTGGGACGAGAACAACGCTTTTGGGAAAGATTTCGGCTTCTTCATCTCCGCAATAACAGGCATGAACGTCGGCGTGGATCCAAACGCCGCAAACAGATTGATCACTGCTGTGAGGCCAGCAACAAAGCCTGGACTTCCGACAGCGACGACCCCAAGGTCATATTCACCTGTCTGTGGGGCAGCGGCGGGTCGCTCGACTTGAGTCACGCCCACGACAACGATGAATACAGCCGCGAAGATGGACGCGAAGCCAATCCAGGTGAGAATAGCTAGTTTTCCTAGTGTACGAATGCTGGCGGCGAGTGCGGTAAGGATAGCTGCTACCAAGGTCCAGACGACGGTGCAAACCTTGCCGTTAGCAAGGACTTTGAAGCCTTGCGCGAGTCCAATGAATCCAGAACCCGTAGCTAAGCTGTCGACAAGAACCATGTCAGAGCCAGTGCTTCTAAATGGGTACACGAATGATAGAGATATGCATAACTTACACCCAAGTCAGGAGAAACAATCCTCCAGCAATTTCACGCGCAATTGGCCCTCCCATTACATGTGCGGCGTCGGCAATGGTGTGAACGCCTTTATACCTCATGCGGAAGGCATACATGATGTAGGCGTAGTACGTCGTCATGGCGCCCCAGCATATGAGAAGAACGGCACCAGGCCCGTAGCCAACGACGTCCAAGGCGAATGGAATGGCCAAAACGCCTGTTGCAAAGCAGAGTTTCATGAGGATGATGGCGGCTGGGATCCTATGCCTCGTGAGTAAGATGACAAGTTCCTCGGGACAAAAAGCAAGAAGGGCAAGAAAGGATTGCATACCATCCCAGAGCACGAAACTCCGCTTGTCCCGTGTGGCTCTTGAATACCTCGCCATCGTCCTCTAGCACTTCCCCTTTTTGGTTTTCTTCAAGTGTAACCTCCCGTTCAACGCCTCCCGAACCCATCTTTTCGACCACGTCCTGGGGCGGATTGGAGTTGGAAATGTGCATTTTCAATCTGTCTAATGAACAGAGAGCCTAGGAAAGAGTGCGAGGATGAAGGTGCAGCTCAGATAAGGTCAAAGAAAGAACGTATAACATCCAGCCTTCCTCTTATACCGGATAGTTGTATCTTATCTTCCTTCCCCGCATTGCGAGTGGGTCGCAAATATCCGACTAGGATCCATTCATGGGCGTATCGTGGAGAGCGAGCTGCTCAGAAGATTGCAAGGCCTCTTGGGCGCTTTGAATGGGTGGCGGATAGTTCGGTTGGCGCCTAACCTTTGACGTTTATCGAGGATTGTGATGGGAGGTTTGATTGGCTGTTTAGAGCGTTAGCGGGCAATCTTTCTCGCAGAAATCCGACACTCGCGGATTTCCGACTGCGGGTATTTTTGCTGTTGAGAGCTTCCACAACTCGAGGGCGCCGAGAATCCGCGCTCAGAAGGTAGGCCAGGCCTAGACCTAGTGTTAGGTCTCTTGATGCTTCTGATTCCGAAATGCTGCCTCTCTTACTATCCCTTTCTGGAAGGATTCGGGTCAGATATCAAGGTATGGGCTACAATACCTCACTACATCCTTTTAATTCAATGCAGAAGAGAAGTTAGGCTAGGCTGCTTGTTTATAGGCAGTCAATTTATCTCATATCTAATCATCCATTACTGGTCTAACAGCATCTCTGCTGCAGGCAGACCAACACCATACGAAAGATGTTGGTATCGCGGAGCATGGATACAAAGCTCTTCGCCGGATCTGGAGTTGAGCTAGTAGAATCTCTAAATAAGATAAATATCGACACCAGCATTTGCAGCATTCCTCGTATGCAGCTGTAGACCGACCAGTATTCACATCATTCGTAGACAACCCGACGGCCTCCCCCCAGATCTTGCTCTTGCCATCACAACAACCATGATCTTATCTCGCGCGACTGGGGCAAACGTCTGTTCTCTCTGATCCCTTATGATTGGCCTTGGGGTGCGTACAGTTGCCGTAAAATGAAATAAGGTATCGGTTTTCCGTTGGAAAATCACCTGTTCAGCCGGAATAACAGTAGCATCCACAGTTACTTCCAACTCAGGAAACCCTGTTGGTGGTTGAGAAGCTGTTTCATTTGTAACAGCAATAGTTCCTTCAATGCCTATCTGAACCAGAGAGGACTTGTTTGCGTGGTCAGGAATGACTTCACACTTTTCAACCGTGAGGATTGGCCTTGCTGCTCTTGTTTTCTCATCCAACACATCTAATTTAACACAATCTGATGGAATCGCAGGTGTGAGGGGAGGAGCAACCCTGTTCTTAGTCCTGTTCTCGTACGCATTCCCATATCTTAACAGATTGGCATCGTCGTACGCCCTCCCTGCAAACGTCAAGTTCATTGGCATTTTCTTCTCCGCCATGACACCCATTGGGATCGATACCGTGGGAACTCCAAGATGTCGCAGAGCCCAGTTGCCGTTACTGTAAAATACTCCGTTCTTTTTCGCATATATCGCGCTTTCCTCATTTACATCTGCATCGGCCGTTGCAACATCACCTGCTGCGGGGAAGACAACGCAGTCGCAACCTAATGCGCTCAGCCAGTCTTCAAGAAGGAATTTTCGCATGCCTTCGAGCGCTGAGAGAGCAGCTTTGAGGTCCTTAACTTCGTGGAGTGGTTGGCGTATATAATCAGACAGTTGGGAGAAGTGTATAGCGTTGCCACGATCGATTACTTTGAGTTCAGCAGATGTTCGAAGGGTCTCGGGATATATGTTTGTGCAATCTACGGCGGAGATATTAGGAAACTTTGGGTCATTGTTGTACCGAAGAAAGTCGTTCCAGCCATGGGCGATTAAAGGGCCTCTTTCTGAAGCCTTCCAGTTGCTTGGCAGACGAGGGCAGCCTTTTGGCAATAGATCCGGGTTCTCGTATGCGGTCACAACGGGGAAGTCGGGAACGATAATCACTTCGGCGCCCAAAGATTCAAGATCTCTTCTTGCTTGCTCCCATAGCACAACCACCTCAGGGGAGGTGGTGACTGGTGCGGCGCCGGCTGGAGTCGTGCCTCCGATATACATGGCTGGAACGGCGATTCGGACGCCAGACAGCGATTCAGTACATTCGATATCACGGAAGGAACGAGGCCCTTTAGTCCAAGGCTTTTCCAATTGGACGAACGGCTGGTTGCGCCAGAAGTCGCCTTGAGGTATAGGGTCTTCAACGGTGATAACGTCAAGTAGCGTCAGCATATCTCGCATAGTACGAGTATGCGGCACCACTACATCACATGTAGGATAAAGTGGCCAGTTCCCTCGAATGGAAATCCATCCGCGTGACGGAGTGTAAGCGACAAGGGCATTATTCGAAGCCGGCGACCTTCCTGACGATACTGTCTCTTCGCCCATTCCAAATGCAGCAAACGACGCGGATGTTGCCACTGCTGAACCGTTGGAGGAACCAGACCAGAAAGCCGCTGCCAGGTACTTTGAGTGGTATGGGCTTTCAGCGCGTCCGTAAATGCCGCGCTGCATGCCTCCGTAAGCCATGGGAGGCATGTTTGTCCTTCCGAGTAAAACACCACCAGCCTCGCGTATTGCGCTGACTGTGAAGGCATCGTGTTGGGCAATGAGGTGTTCGAAGGCTGGGGACCCACATGCAGCCGTCATACCTTTAACTAGATAGCTGTCTTTGACAGTAAACGGTATGCCCTCGAGGAAACGCACTGAGAGCCCAGCAGCGCGTCGATCGTCTGAGGCGGCAGCCTCGTCAAAAACGTCATTGTTGAGTAGAGGAATGGAGTTGAGTGAGAGACCGCGGCAGTCATAAGCGCAGATTCGACCAAGGTACAGCGCGACAAGCTCCACACTTGTCAGTGATCCTGAGGAAAGACAGCTTTGGATATCATCGATAGTAGCTTCGACAATGTTGAGGATTGACATTGTTGCTTGGTTTGGATCCGGTGTGCAAGTTGGCTCTTGCAGCTTTTTTCCTGGAGTTATCACACATGAAATATCTAGATCGCTTATGATTATTCTCACTGCAGGACGAAGATAATAATTCGGTCCTTTTGCAGCTCTGAGAAACCGTTGAGCGACAATCGGATCGGGGAGACTTGCCAGTTCACTCGCATATTTCCGACTCGCGGATGTCCGCCTCGCGCATTCCCGACTCGCAAAATCCCGATCCAATGGCGACCTACGATTCATGCATGAATTGCCTGGCGCTATGCATGATAGGCGTGTAAAGCTTATCGTCTCTGTTCTTTTGCGTCAACTCTCTAACTTTTGCATCAAACCTGCAATTCACTTGTTTCAACCATGGTAATCAAGGCAACGCCTCAGATCCTCAAACGGGTGAGTATGCGCTGGCTTCCTGATCCAGCATTCGAGAACACGGAAACGATTGCCCTTAATGTTGGAGGCTTCTTCATGGATTTACGAATCGTGACAGCCGATAGTTCGCTCGAGTGGAGTCGAGCTGGTGAACGGAAAGAGCTAGTGGGAGATGGACGTATGTCTTGATCTTTGTCACAATATTCAACGGGCCCAGCTCACAATATCCGTTAGTAAAATTTCAGTGGACGCGCATTATCGACTCGCTTGGAAGTACACAAGCAGACGAAGCTTCCTTTACGTCGCTGCCGAATGGTGATGATCTCGAATTTGGAACGTTCAGCAAGGACGGGGTACCTACATCATACGAGGAGGTATGGCGAGACGTGACTGAGGGAGCTCTTGGGGACGGAAATTGTTGGATTCTTCAAAGCGCTGATGGTTCGACGTTTCTGGGGAAAGTACGCAACGTATTTCTAGGGATGCACCAGGACGAAGCGAAGAACTTCGCGGTCCGGAAGGAGGTGTACAGCGAATCAAGAGGGCAATGGGAGACGTTATTCGAGAGTGGACCTGTTCAAACTATTCCAATGGCGGCGACGACGGTGCAGGTAAACTCTGATCTTCGAAATGGTGGAAAGCCAGGAAAAGTTGTTTACGTTGACGGCGCGGAATTTGTTGTCCGAGGCCTGGGCCAGTTTTAGACTAGCGTTTAAAATCGCCGTGCGCAACGAGCCATGATACTCAATTTCCATTCTTCAAAGCGCTTCCGCGTATTTCTTCCCCTACATATAATATCTCTTTAGCATGTGCAGTTAAGGACGCGAAATTGGTTTTCTCTCATCGTCTAGCCGAAATCCAGCCATCCGGGCAAGGCTGCCACGCTAAGATCTTTCAGTTCTTGTCCGACCTCAACGTTCTGTCGTCAAATGCGAGATATCAAAAGCCCATCATGATCTCATGCTCCTCAGGCACTTCTACCTTCTACAAAAATGGCCCCTTCTAGTCGTGATCGCCCTATGCTTTCATGCGCAAGATGCTATTTGATGAAGAAAAAAGTACGTTAGCTCCTTGTTCCAATCCTCGCAAGACACTGATTTATCGCCTTAGTGCGATAAGAAGGTCCCATCATGTTCTCGATGCGCCCAGGCAGGGAAAGCTTGTCTGGGGATCAATCGGCCTGATAAAAAGGAAGTCCCACGAAGCGCTGTGCAGTACTTAGAAAGCCGTTTGGCGGATATGCGTCAAGATGCTTCGCTTTCGAGCCAAGGCAGTGAAACGAGCACCATGCCAGGAGTAGAGCCCTTAGATCAGGAAAATTCGGCTGAATCTGGGTTTCAATACGTTCTTTCTACTGCCAGTCTTGCCTTCAGGCCCATCTGCGCATTATCCGTGCTCCACAAGAATTCAGGGATTCATTACGACGCCAAATTGTTCTACGCATCGGAACGCCCTCCACTCAAGATTCCTGTAAAGGGTATGTACAACGAAGAGCCTCCTAGGATGGCGAGCCGTGGCGCTACATTCAGACTTCCAGACCTACCAACCATGGTAGCTCGAGGCATCCCCTTTCAGGTCGCCGAGAAGCTATTCAACAACTACCTGAACAACATCCTTCCAGGGTATCCCTTCTTCCTGAAGGATGATCTAATCGACCGTTTCAACTTGTTCTACCGAGACATAATTGATGATAGACAACCCTTGTCCGAGTCAACCTGCTTTATTGTATCTATGATTTTGGCAATCAGTTCTCTTACTTCTAAAGCTCACGACTTCTGGAAAGTCGCATCATTGAGCGAGTCACTCCAACGCGACGCAATACGTCACAGTTCTTTTCTAGAACGCGCTGACTTTACGACACTCCAGTGCCTTCTTCTCCTTATACAGATGGCCTTGTTACTGCCATATACGGCAAATTTGTGGTACTTGAGTGGCGAAGCAATGCGCATGGCAATCTCTCTTGGCCTACACCAAGAGAATCCAGGCCATCCAAAGTTGGGCGCTAGAAATGCCAACTTACGAAGGAGCGTGTTCTGGTCAGTATACTATCTTGAGAGAACAATAGCCATCGCCTCTGGATGTCCTGTCGCAATCAGCGATGAACATATTACTACTCAGATTCCTTGTGATAATAACTCGGAGCACAACGCTGAAGGGCATCATCACTCAAGAGAAGGTCTCTTTCTAAGCCATGTCCGACTTAGTCGCATCCAGTCTGAGATACACGGCGTGCAGTTCTTCGACCAGAATCTCCCTGCGGATACACCCGATTACGGAGACTGGATTCGAAAGGTCGAAAACTCGGTCCAAGAATGGCAGGACGGTCTGTCATCAGTTGGCGACGTACCTGGCTGGTCGTTGAACGCCGCTGATCACTGCCGTCTTTTGCTCTATCGACCTTGTTCGCGGAACATAGTTCCGTCCGAGTCTGGCTTGCTAGCAGCGACCTCTGTATCCATCTCTACCATTCATGGGTACTGGGCTCTGGTTCAGGGAGGTAACCTTGTTTTTTCGTTTCAATACGTGTACAACGTATTCCAGGCTGGCATGGTCTTGCTATACGCACTCGGCAACCACGGCCACACTGAATTGGGTTTTTCTATGCAGGAAGCGGCAAACGAGGCGATCACTCTGCTCATACCACTGTTCGTAAGTATTCTCATTAATACTTAATTACAGTTCCTCCCATCCTAATTCATGGTGTCTAGGACGCTCTTTCCGCGTGGTGGCCAGCTGCAACAGACACCAGCCATTATGTCAAAGAGCTTAAGGATATCATTCAAGGTAGCATAGATCCCGAGAATATCGAGAGGTCGGCGTACGACGTCAACCTGCTTGCAGAGCTTGATTTCATGGTGACTCAAAGGAGGATACGTAGTGTGTATCATCGGAACGTTGAGATTGTGAAAAATGCAGACGAGATGATGAACTGGGAACTATCACCATGGGCTCATGCAGACTCCCTCACACCATTACAATATGACTTGTGGCAGGAGATATTCACCACTGGATTTGAATTCCTTGCGGAAGACACTATGGAATTACCCGAGGATGAGATTACGACCAAACGATTGAGTGTCGCTAAAGCAGCGCAAACTCAGAGAAACGACGAAGAACTCGATACGTCCGTAGATGTTGATCTACTGGTTCAATCCGTTCCAGCATGTAGTTTTTGTCGCACCCAACACGTTAAGTGCGACCGTAAGTTTCCGTCCTGTAGCGCTTGTTCGAAGTCCGACCGAGTTTGCGTTTTTTATGACGCCGTGCTACAAAAGGACGTGTTACGAAGGTTTGTACTCTATTTCAGGTCCATTTCGTACGCAAGAATGAACTCGTGACTAATTTTCTCAAACATACAGTCACGTTTATGATTTATACAAAAGGCTCAGCGCCAAGAGAGAGCATGGCATCACAAATGCTTTCGCAAATCAGAGCAGTGTCCCAGACAGTGCAGCGGGGCATAGATTTAGCCTTGGTGTCTCAATTCCCTACAACGGAGCTGAAGCAAGTGAGACTAGTTCCAACAAGTATATGGAACCTTCAAGAAACTTTAAGGATACGACAGGATTAGACAACTGGTACTTTGGTCCTTCTAGTGCATTTGCATCTCTTGCAAATATCGCATCAACCTCGCCTGAGTCGATCTCATCATGGCAAACCTTCGAAGGAAGTCGGTTGCAAGCTCCACGAGCCATAGCGTTGACCCACCTAGCTCCCCCGTTACCACCACTTCACGTAACGTCCGCTTTGTTCAACCATTTCTCGAACTCTATCAACGTGTTTTATCCGACCATAAAGGAGTACAAACTAGACCAGATTGTTGCAAATGCATACAACGATCAAGGAAGTTTGATGACTGAACAGGATCAGGACCTCATGTTTCTCATCCTTGCTATTGGGTCCCAATTGAAAGGAAACACGATCAACGGGTCATCTTTCTCGCCCCAAGCCTATTTTTGGAAGGCTACCCACCACCCGAAGCGAACCCGCGACAGCTGGCTTCGGCTAGATCCGCTTTTTCTACTTCAAAGACATACTCTCATCTGCATATACGTACTGCTGGATCCTACGGCTGGCGACATTTGGCGGAATCTCGGGTTTGCCATTCGTTCGTATTTTGACTCGGCTCATCGTCCATCCACCAATGACGATCTTGATGAGGAGCTAATGTGTATGCTCTTCCGGACACTCTACTGTCTAGAGTGGTAAGCTTCCTATTTCGAGGTCGCCAGATGAACACTAATATAAAGCCTTGAAGTCAAGTGTCGATTGCGTTCAGTCGACCAAGTCTCTTAGTCATTGGAGATAAACTACGCAGTGTAAGACCACTATTTGTATGCCAATTTAGTTGCTAAAGATCAAATCAGGAAATGACTGAACCGATGTCCGGCACAATTGAAGAACGAATATCATCCTACTTTTACCGCATCTCACTTTTGAAGATGCAGATACACAGCTGCACGCTGTCCAAATTAAGCAGATCATCGCCTCTTCGAGTAGCGAGCGAGGACTATCAGCAATACCAACAAGAATTAGAAGCCTGGCTAGCAGAGTGGAGACAGGAACTTATATCAAGGACGGAAAATGACCACGCGATATCCAGCCAGCACGGTCCGATACTCGAGTCATGGGCTGATCTTAACTACCATCATACAGCAAAGCTACTAGACCAGCTACGCTCTCCAGGCACACTTTCCAACAACGCTTTCCAGAGCTGCGATCAGATCATTCGATCATGTACCTTGTTAGCCAGACATCAACAAAAGTCACTGCTTCTTAACAACTCTACACCACAACAGGCATGCGCATCTATTCCCATTTTCCCAATGAATTGGACGACAACGCATCTCGTCTTCTCAATTGGCCTATTCTTATCAATGCAAAGAGAAGGACGCCTTACCCCAGTCGAAACGCGAAAGAGGGAAGGAACCTTGAGACGTTGTTTGACGCTGCTAGCGCTACTTGAAGGGGACCCAACGATGCTCTCCACGGGCTTCTCGGAAGTTCTGGAACATCTTTGTGACGGAGAGGTTATGGAAAATACATCTGGGAGAAGATAACTCGTGCTATACTCGGCTTTCGAGGCCGGCATATAACGTAACATGATAATATCGAACGCCAAAACTCCTTCGGACGTATTAAGTCCAGCAACAACCTTCTCGTCGAACTGCCTAGAGCCATAAGACACAAATATCTAGATGACGTAATCTGAAATGAAAATGTTTAAGGTGTTCATAGTCGTACTCGAACATTCAGCAATGGGGTTCGAGAAGGAATATTTACGGAGTGTTTGATCAACCTGGGCTATGAAATCTTCTGCATTCCCTTTATATGTGTTCGAGCACTAACAACTACTTTTCGAGGGAGGTATCCATTGTTTGGTCCAATTCTCTACATCAGAGCACATTCAGTACTCGTATGAGGGTAATTGTGAAGCATAAGCCTCCACGAAAGTAACGCCAGACGTATATCCGTATTGTTCAATAACAGTCATCTTCGCGGATATCAATCCTACCCAGTACAACGTCTTGATATACTCCGAGAAGGTCCCTATGAGGAGGTGTAAGCGGCTCATGACTGCTTCCTGTTCTGTGTTTGTCCAAGCCGACAAGACGTCTGGTAGTCCGCGGAGCGTGGAATGACCCGGATATCTCCTGCGGATGAATATTTGCCCCCAGTTGGTCGTCACCGTGATACCTCTTGGTAGATGCTGTCATGGTTCCGTGCTAGCTGTTTGCTATCGAAGCCCGTCTAATCAGACTTGCAGATGGGTTTGGCAGGCTCCGTGACACCGCTATCGATACACTTCCTTTCTGATTCTAAGGCAAGTCACCACGCGGGCCGCGCCATGTCGGGTCATGGGCAAGGGGTTACGGCTTTTGGGAAACCAAATCCGCAGCTCTGACGTTGCGCAGCTTATATCAAGGCTCCTGCCTGTCCATCGCTTCCAGCCGTGTACGTACCATGCTCGGGTTGGACCGGCCTTGCTCATCAGTCCAGCAACGCAGTACTTCCTCCCGCATGACTCTACGAGGTGCTCTTTTTCCTGTGAAAAGTTCAAATTGAGCAAATCCCTGCTCGGGCAAAAGATCCAGGCCATCTAGGCATATCCATGATTTCGATGCCTGTTCGCGGACCTGTCTTGTTAATGGCGTGTTCAACGTTCGATACGCCAATTCAACTACAACACCGCCAGTAGGAGACTGCATCCAATGTGGTGGAAGCGTGAACTGAGGGGAAGGGTTGTCTCCTATGGCATGAGTCGGTATGCAGGACACGATGACGGTGGGTGCGCGAAGTTCATTCGGCCAGGGATCGTCTCGAGACTCGAGAATCCGAAATGATGGCTGAGATCCTTGGACAAAAGATGGGAAGAGCTTAGCAGCGGACGGACTTGAAGCCAGCTGAGTAAAGTACGTGGCGAGCGTTTTGGCGTTCTCGACCGTTCGATTAAAGATTGCTATATTCTTGATACCGAGTTGCAGCATCGCGTATATGGCCGCTCTAGCCATGCCTCCAGATCCGATTATGAGTCCTGAAGTAGTCGTGGGCCGGACCGAATTAGCGGGGGATAGTCCCCGCCTTATACAAGATCGGACGCCTATCCAGTCAGTGTTATCTCCGTACAGTGCTTTGATTGGCCCAGATTGGTTACGTTCCTGGAATAGCTCGATGTTGTCGGCGTCCGGAATACTACCATCGTCATTAAGATGTCTGATGGGTATCAATGTATTTATTGCGCCAATCGCTCGCGCGTGCCGGCTTATTGACTGTGTGAGGGAGATAGCCTCGATTTTAAATGGTTGGCTGACTGCAGTCCCACCAAAATTGGGTCTACGCAGAAGCTCCTGTATGGTCTTGTTTAAGTTTGTGGTCTGGAGGCGGTCGAATCGATGCGGCATCCCACATGCTTGGTAGGCTGCGTAGTGCATGGCAGGAGATAAACTATATCCGGCACTAGCGCCGATAACGTAGAATTCCATCGGATCGTACGTGAAAGAAGCGTATAATATGTGCGTAGCTTCCTGAACAGTAAGCCAAGAAGTCTCCGGATTTTGCTGTGTCCTTGCTTCGAAGGCGGCACTCTTTCTCAGTGTTTCGGGTATCACAGGAGTAAGCACCTGATTGAAGCAAGCCGAGCGACGGCCAGCACGGCCAGTGTTGTAGCAAATCATCGGTATTCGCTGAGATTTCGCGTAAATAGTATTCCTGAAACTTTGAATTGCAGCGTTGTCATCCATGAAGTTCGCGGGGCGAGTAAATCGGACAACGCTACAACCTAGACGCATCGCCGAGTCGTACTTCTCGAGCCAAAACGCGTCATACCAATCCACAGCTGCATGAAGATGACCGATTATCTTGGTTGACCCCCGACAAGAGACGATAGCCCGTATCAGCTCCTCAGGTATATTCAGATCTACGGTCGCGAATTCGGGGGACATCCTTAGGCCATGCCATAAGTTGGAAAGGTAAGACGTCTCCGAGTAGGTCGAGCTCGTCGCAGCAGGCATGACGTGATAGATTATTGGGGTTACCGTACTTCTCCGGACTCTGGAGATGCTTTTGCTGATGTCTTCAGCGTGGCTAGTTGAGAGCTGCACAGGCTCTACGACTATCTCAAATGCGTCACAGCCGAATTCCAGCTCTTCAATATCCACATTTTCAGGTGTTAGATCTGAGAGCGGTACTTGGACAGCACACGTGTAGTTTCTCAACTCGAGAGGAACGTATGACAGCGGAAAGTGACCTGGGTCCAGCGGAGGGGTCACACTTTTGACCTTACTATGCGTGTTCTCGGGAGATAGAACTAGAGATAGGAACTTGAAAAACGTTCTTTCTGCTCTTTTCAAAGTTAAAAAAGCCGGCACAGAAGGTTGGTGTGCGGGCGCAACAGAAAGATGAGTCGCATTGGTCTCCGAAAGATTGTAAAACTCGTAGTTCGAGCATCGTCGGAATACTGGGGTACTGAGAGCAAGGATATCATGCAGTTTTGATTCTTCAGCGGTCTCGAGGTATTGATGAACACTACGAAGGTCGCGCGTGATATGGATGACTGGGTGCCTCATAGCAAACTCCCGCAACAGGACTTGGCTAGTCTTATCTAACGGGAAACCCCCATTGCAGACGATGATCGCGCCTTTGTCGTAGGTTTGGAGAGCATTGCGGAGAATCTCCTCTTGCCGAAGACAGTGATTAGAAGATCCGAACTGCTTTCGATATTTTGCTGTCGAGAAGCCGGTTATATTGTAGAAAAGATTCTCCATATCGACAACCCGTCTTCGACAAGCTCCCGAGGCCATCATTGCTAACGTTGCTTTTCCCGTACCATGCATGCCAATGAGAACAATCGAGGCATCAGAGTCGAAAATGCGGCGGCATTCATTTGGTGAGCCTAGAGTGGCGGGCACGGGTGTCGAACTGCCTGAGTCCGGTTGACTTCGCTGCCGGAGCGCAGGCGGCGCTGGCATTGAGGTCCGGCCATTTCTCTCCTCCCCCAGAGAAGCAAACGTCCGTTTCGTCCCGGCTGCAATAGAAGCCATGTCATATGGAGTCGTCGAGCTGGCAGCCCGCGAAGATGTGGATGACTTGAACCGAAGCCTGGCGTTGGCGGCAGAGGGCCGAGCCAAACGAGTCACGTGAAACGCGCCTATCCTGCGGAATAAGTCTTTATCCCCAGTGCACGGTCCTCTTCCCCAGGTTTTCGCAACATCATCGCCACAGCCATTGTCCAATGGCTTCCTAGGTAATCAACGCAAATCTGAGAAGAACGATATTTGCCTACCCAGCACTCATGCTCCTGTCGGTGCCTTGAGATGAAGTCATGGTCCTTTCGCATTGAATTGCAGCACCACCGATGCCTTCGCAGGGCCAGGACAAACGCCGACTAGCTACACAAGATGCACCGGTAAAGCGCTTTCGTGTGTCAAGAGCGTGCGATCAGTGTCGTACCGCTCGCGAAAAATGCGATGGAAACCAGCCGATATGTTTACCATGCGTCGAATTAAAGCGATCGTGCACCTACACTTCAAACCCGAGGAAAAGAGGCCTGCAGCCTGGCTACATACGAAGCCTTGAAACTACTCTAGCATTCGTTTTCCAACAAAATGCCGAGATTGAAGACCTGGTCAACAGAAAATTGGCTCAAGAAAACACAGTTCTGCTTGCAAGGGGCACAAAAGAGTCAAATCAGCTACACAAGAGCTGGAGAAAGAGTAGGTTTTGCAGAGATATTACTAAGGCATTGGCCGGAGAGCAAATTGATTCCAAGGATGAAAAAGTACCAAGTTCCGATGAGGAAAGCGAAGTAGATATGGAGGATGCAAGTCTGCTTCACACCTCCCCGAGTACCCAACGTCCAGGGAATGTAAGTTGTTCTTATAAGCGAACTAGCGCAGTCTAACAACCATGATCAGGTAGCTTGGACCTCTGATATGAGTAATATCTCGCAACACCTGGCACCTCCCGTCTCAGACCATCGCCGCCCGACCCTACAACAGTCCGTGCCATCGCTTGGACTTACACCGCTGCCAGCCGACTACTGGAAGCTCCTCGAGACCTATTCTGCATACACTCAATGTTGGTTACCCATATGCGAGAAGCTTGATGTTCTCAAGTTGTCATATTCCTACCCCGAGCAAGGCCTTGCTTTGTCTCAGGACATGCCCGGATCCGGATATCACGCCGAGATGTGGAGTATCTTCGCAGTGGGCTGTACTCAAGACGTACCTAGTAGCACTGTGTCTCGAGAGCAACATCGCTTCATGACTCCTGAGAAACTCTATGATATCGCCAGGCTTCTTATTCCAGGTGAACTGGGAAAATTCGACCTAAACCACATAAAGGCACTCCTCAATCTCGCAGTTTTCAACATAAGTAGGTCCCTTTTAAATGCTGCATGGCTCCTTGTCGGCGTTGCATCACGAATTTTCCTTACGCTTGACGAGTCATCGGCTGCCGTCAGCCCTCGGCGGAAGAACGTTTGGGCAAGTTGCTTTCTCCTTGACAACCTGCTTGCTCTACACTTGAACCGACGGCCGTACCTCGAGAAGTCTGACCTTGCATGGGTGGGGAAGATTGAGGAAGATGGCATGGAAGAATGGCAGCCATGGAGTGGGGATCTGGACCTGGCACCAACGTCGCAGTCGAGATTGCCAACGCTAGCCTTGAGTAGTTTCAACAATCTCCTAGAATTAGTCGACATCCTTGTAAGTACCGCGCGGAAACCAGCTGCAAGGAACTATCTTCACGAGATGATCGGGCGGCTTGAGATGTGGAAATCATCCTTGCCTCCAAAATTCGATTATATCCGATCCGACTCTGCCTCGACTCCAATCACACCACCTGCAGTGTTACTGCAACTGACATATTTCGCTACAGCCTTTGCATTAGTCCCATCTCAAGCATGGCTTCAGCGGGTATTGGAATTGCTGGAACTGCTCAGAGATCAGTTCGGATTCGCGAAGTTACCGTCGATTGTCGTTTGTCTGTTGCAAAACATCAAAAGATGCACTGTCAGCCTGTCACTGAATCAAGATATCCGCATGCGAATGCACGAACTCTTCGCTGAGTTTGACCGCGTGCGTGCCACCAGTTTGGGGGAAGTTTTGATAAAATCCCAAAGCATGCCAAATGCTCACGCCTACGCTTCTCCGGATTTGGTTCGAATACAAAACCCCGAAGCCATCCAGACATCTTCCCAGTCCTTCTCTTCCCGAATTAGCGAGCCGGTTCCAAACCAATACCAGCCGCCAATCGGCTCCTCAACACTCCTCGACGAACTCCTGCCAGATATGAATTCCACCCACCAAGAGCACACCCTGCCATCTCTTAACTCTCTCCCATTTAATATCGCAAACAATGCGCCACCACTTGAACCACGATCTCTTGATACTTATGATCCATACAATGCTTTCATATCGGGCGACCTTGACAACTTTTTCGATGAACTTGCTTCGCTGCATGGTGCTAAAAAGTTACAAAATCAATCACAATTTATGGAGAACCTGGGCTTCTCGTCAGAAGTAAGCATGGCCGACCTACTGGCGGCTGATCCGGGTCGGTTCATGCCATCGCCATCTGCGAATCTTGGTCCAGGAAACAATGAGCAATCTCCAAACTTCTCAATGGACCCTTTCTACGATCCTGGGTGAGTGAAGCAAAACAATGTTCAGGGAAGTTCAGGCCTCAAAGTAGGTGATCTATAACTCTGGGAAGTCGAGTAATGATAACGTCCTCAAATAGCATTCGGTATGCTAGAATGGTTCACGACTTCATTATGAGTCGTTAGACTCAAGTAATTGTACAATTAAATAATATGGACAACCAGTGCCATCAAAAAGCATTTCGCCGCTGTGATTTACAACCGCGCAATCTCGGCCTCCCTTGTAGGAACTTCAACGCCCGCTTCTTTCCTCGTCTTAGCCTCTCCGGCTCTTCGTCGATCGTGGCTTACACTAATACCAAGCTGCAGGTCATCTACCATCCTCTCCCAGGCAGTCGCGGCCCGCTCCGCCAACTCCTCCACAACATGGTGGTCTCTTTCGTTCATGATTCTGTTGAATAGCTCCATACTGACCCAGCCATTGTACCCAATATCCTTTATAATAGCATGTGCGATATCTCTAACTGGCAAATAAGCACCATGCTCACTTTCACCATAGAAAAGTCTGCAATTCCTGCTCCAGGACATGCGAGCTGGCTGTTCAGCATTGTAAAATGGGTGACCAGGTGCCAAGGGCTGTTCCAACCACTCGGCGTCGACAATCTGAATAAAGAATATCTTCTCTTTGTGTGGCTTTATTCGCTCGACCATCCGCTGTATCGACTCGCGAACTTCCTGCTCGGCCCGTGGAGTTTTCCTCGTAGCTGAAGTGGGATCCGCGTATATCCTGCCCAGAATGTTGAAGCTGTCAAGACAAATACCAAAGTTCGATCGATCGACTCGCTGAATGATATCCCAGCACGCTTCCCACTTGTCCACGTATGTGCCCCAGCATAGGCTTTCGTATGCGAATCGGATGACGGGTGTTCGTTGCAAGCCAAGGTCTGCAAGCTGTCGGAGGTCGCTCACGATCAGGTCGACGTCGGGAGAGATTTGCTCGCGCGACAAAAATGAAGAGGGGACCTGAATAATGTCTGTACGCAAGACATGAGCTAATTGCATCCATAGCTTGACCTCCTGTATTCGCTCGCTGTGTCTTTGCCTGTCCAATAAACCCTCGTAATGCATGAATGGCTGCAGGCATATGATTTCGAGGTGCAAAGAATCACAAAGATCTCTGATGGAAGCAGCGGCTGCAAGCAAGTCTGGAGCAGATTGGGAACTGGCGTGATCGGCTAGGTCTTCATAGAAGAGTTCGATGCCCTCGAGGCCGTGCTTTGCGGCCATGAATAGCTTGTCTTCGAGGCTGTGGCCAGCATAGCAGCGGCCCAGAGACATTGAGGAGATACCTGGACGACACGGCATTTTCAAGAACCTTGGTAGTATGTTGCAAGCGTAGGTACGGTGGAGTGTGATGACTTTCAGATTATGTGAGGATGGTAGAGGCTGATAGTTATGTAAACTAACAACGCGTGTCAAAGATGATTGAAGTATATATGGGAGCATCATCCAAGGAGAAGCTCGATGGATAAGGACTAGGCCATTTCGCCATATCGGTCCAGCTTTTGTTCAGTGGCAAATCATTGTTCCTCGATGAAGCGGAACAATACAGGAACCTTCTGCAACCGTGCTATGCCGTCACAAGCAGTCGGAAGCCATGTGGATGTTGATGGGAAGGTCAGTACTAACCGGGCGGGTAAGAATTCATACCCGGCCTCGGCACCACGTCGGGGATCGATGATCATACTCCACCAAGCCCAAAGACCAGCGCAGCAGGATCCTGAGAAACGTTTATTCTTTTGTTATTTTTACCTACTTCCGTGGGTCGTCCAGCTTTACCTACAACCTACGGTTGATGTTCTCTGCAGGTTGATGACGTCATTCGACTCGATTCGCTTTGCTAGTAGTAGTATCCGCAATCTATAGATGAATAATAGCTTTAGTGCACTATGTGATATCCAGGTCTGCTCGGCACTATTACTTTGAAAAAATCCAAGAATTACCATTGTATTATTGAACCTAATCTAACTAGGTACGTCGTGGAGCAAAACGAGCTTTATAGACTTGGGCTACTTTTCTTGGTTAATCAGACCAATATTAAAGTTTCGTCCTTCTACCAAAGTAGAGCAAAGTGCTCCACCATGAATAACTACAAAGGCCGTGGATGTATTGCATGTGCTAGCTTTACATCGGCAGGCGCGATCTGGCCGACGGACTATTCCCTCATACCCGATAATATCTAGACAATCTCAGTGCGCTCATCCACTGCTTCCTTCTCACCTCTGGCTGTCAAATCTTCGTGTTCGAGCTCCTGCTCCTTCAGCCTATTGACCAAAATCTTATGTGCTTTAAACACAGGCTTGATCTCGAAAAGCTCATCCATCCTCTCAAGCGGAATGCCCTTGGTTTCAGGGATCAAGAAGTACCTGTTATGATGTCAGCTTAGGTCTCAAGCAAGTACTAATGTGGGTACACATACACATAAGGAATGGACAAAATCATCAGACTCGCAAAGAACATGTATACGCCATAACCCATCTTGAGAAACATCTGCGGTGTGAATCTCGAGATCAGAAAATTCCAGAACCAGTTATTTCCGGCAGCGAAGGCTTGACCTGCAGGTATGGTTCAGTAGATGGCTCGTAGACTCTCAGTTCACGGGAAGCCTTACCTAAAGAGCGCGTGCTCTGAGAGTACATTTCAGAATTAATGACCCATGGAGTACCGTTCCAGGAAGGAGTGTAGAAGGCCTTAGAAATATCGAAATTAGTATATATGACTAACGTGCATTTCATACGAGTAGCGCCTTACCGTCCACAGATAGAAGAAGAATATTGCGGAGATGCCACCAGAAGAGAGGTCACCGCTAGTGTTTTTGTTGTTCGCGGGATCTGTAATCTTGATATAGGCAGCGATGTACCACATGCAGATGGAGCCTCCTGCAGCTCCGATCATAAGAAGTTTCGTTCTTCCCAGACGGTCAATCAACCAGAGGAGCCAGACGAAGGTAAGGGCAGTTTTGACCTAGATTGGGTATACGATATCAGCATATGTCTTGAATATAGTCCAAACGAGTGTCTACTAACAACACCAAAGATTCTAGAGATATGAAGTCAGCGCGTGTTTTACTTTAGGGCCGTATATTGGTACTCACCCGGTCGTCAGGAAGCTTGTGCTTGTTCCTGTAACACCGAGGCTGCTAAAGACAGTCGGCGAATAATAGTTGATAGCATTGATACCAGAACCGTTTTGCCACCTGAAAGTAGATGTAAGTCAGTGTATGTCTTCCGTATTTTCTGACATTGTCACTTACAAGAATAGCATACCACCCAAGAAGAAACGCCAAACCACCTTTATTGAGCCATGAGGTCAGCATATATATCACATGTTGTTCGTTCGCAGCGAATGATTACTCACTTTTCGTTGTTTTAGAGCAAGAAATGGTTTCCAGAAGCCAGGGCCAACGTGGATACGATCGTGCTCAATTTGAACGTCAATTGCTTCCACTTCTTCCAAGATGTACGGATGATCCGGTGGCAAATTCCGAATCCAGCAGAGGTCGCGCATGGCTTGCTCGCGTTGTCCCTTCGTAAACCGCCAACGCGGAGACTCTCTCATCCAAGCTGCACCGAGCAAGAGCAAGCCTGCTGGAATTAGTTGAACGGCAAAAGGGATGATCCATTGCCTGTGGGACGGCGCCATGGTCTCTTGGAGACCGTAGTTGATCCAACTGTACCTTCCTTAGTTGGATGCTCTTGTAGTACTTATCAAATCTCAACCACTTACAACCCAACAAGGCCACCGGCTTGCCAACCAAGTTCGTAGATACCGACCAGGCGCCCTCGCACGGCTGGCGGTGATAGCTCGGAAATGTAAATTGGCACCATATTTGAACATGCGCCAACTCCTAGACCTGCCAGCACACGTCCACCGATGATCAAACCAAGGCCTCGGTCACCGTTGGCACCAAGCATCATTCCAGCACCCAGGATAAACTATGAGTGGTGCCTCGCGTTAGTGAACGTCTTGTGAGCCAAGTGCTGCTCATTGCCACATACTATGAGAACCCAGGCTATAAGAGACAGTCTCCTCCCAATATAGTAGCTTGAGGCGTATGCCCCAAACGCCCCAAAGAAAGCGCCAGCCTGGTAAACTGATACGATATTAGCCTTTGTGAGGGCGAGGTCGTCCGGGTCCATCTCTGTAAGGCGGAACTCGGAGACGAAGGAGGGAAGTGCCAGCGTCGTTCCAATGAAGGCCGAATCATAGCCGATCATACATGAGGCCCACGATGCGACTGAGGCTGCAGTGTAGACCCGCCAGTTGTAGACTGCCCTAGGGGTCGGCCGGTCTTCCACGAGTGTGAGAAGCCCCATGTTTGATTGTGTCCACAGCTCTGTCTGTATCTTCCAAGGGGTCCAAAGATGCTGTTGAGAAGACTGGGGTGGCTCGTCGAAGCAGTCAAATATGCCTTGAAAGGGCCTAAAGAATTTTCCAGGTGGAAATCTAACAGAATGCGCCTATATATTCCTACCAACAAAACGTCCAAGAACGGCGGGCTTGTGGAGGTGCGGAGTAGCAAGCCACAAACCCCGTGGAGAAGATTACGATGGAGTAAACACGCTCATTCATTCGTTAGGTAGTTGCATCGGCAGCATTTTTCCCCTGCCCAAACCCTTTCTCCGGATTATTGTTTTTCTCTGGAGAAATTACTATGCTCAAAAAGGTGTGATGTGACGAACGTGCGTCGTAAGGTGGCAAGGGCCGGATACGCATTTTTACGCGAGGGCAGTGCACAGGTCGCCGATTGGGTCGCTGATGCAATTGTCGTCGGCCCGCCGCCTAGTCTGGAATTAGACAACCCACATCTTTGTACAGTCCGAGAAGACCTTCGCCGCCATTGACGGCGGGGATAAAATATGCAAAAGTGAGGGTTGGCGATCCTTGAGTAACAGTGTTATATCATAACGCGAATCTCAGATCCCACCGTCCATATCCGCTCATCGAATCTTGAGATCCCAGCACAGAAGGTATCCGGGCGATCACATTAGGACCGCACCTCCAACCATCAACGATACGACAATCATCTTTCACAATGTCGACCGAGATCGTAACATCAGAAGTATTACAAGTTGAGCGCCATGGCTACCTCTTTGGTCATCCCATTTCTCACTCAATGTCGCCTCTCTTGCACAAGACGGTGTACGACAATTTGGGTCTAAATTGGGCACAATACCCTATGGACTCAACAGATATGAATCTCTTTCTTCAACGGATACAGCATCCGCAATTTTATGGTCCGTGATATCTGACGAGTCCACTGAGCACCAACTTAAAGTCCCTGTAGCTAACAAACACCCAGGAGCCTCAGTTACCATGCCTCACAAAGTAGCAATTCTCAAGCATCTCGACGAACTTACAGAAGAGGGCGCAGCTGTAGGTGCTGTAAATACCATTTTCATAGAAGAAGACTCCACCGGAAGGCGCTTGTTCAAGGGAACAAACACAGACGTCATCGGAATTCGAGATGCATTCCGCTACAGCGTCGACCCAGAAAAATACCACAATCGCCCGGCACTAGTGATTGGCGGAGGTGAGTAACATATACATCTAATAATATTAGGCTAAGGCTAATTTCGTCTCTTAAATATAGGCGGTGCAGCAAGAAGTGCAGTTTATGCGCTAAGAACGTGGATGAAAGCCAGCGCGATATATCTTGTAAGAATATGCCTGATTGATATGTATCTGAGACACGCTAACTGTGAATTTCAGGTCAACAGAGATCCCGAAGAAGTGCGCGCTGTAATCAACGAATGCACAGCCCGAGGTTACGGCCACTCACTAATCCATGTTGCAACAGTGTCCCAAGCAGCGCAATTAGAAGGAGTAGGTGCCATAGTAGCTTGCATACCCAACTTCACCCCCAAGTCAGATTCAGAGAAAGAGGCACGGAGAATCCTTGAATGTTTCTTGCAGAAGTCACACAAAGGTGCCCTTCTGGAGATGTGCTACCACCCAACCCCATGGACGGAGATCACTGAGCTCAGTGAAAAGGCCGGTTGGCAGGTTGTTCTTGGGACTGAGGCGTTAATTTACCAAGGGTTGGAGCAGGATAGGTATTGGACAGGAAAGGAGGTGCATCAGCTGCCCGTGGATAAGGTACAACAAGCGATTGCAATGAAGTTAAGCGAACCAAAATTGTAGATATATACACTCAAATAACAAGGATCAAACCAATATTCTCGCTAACGAAGTACAATTTTGTGAGTCTTAGGCGCAACGTAGTCTGGTCATGTTCGAACAGCATTATGACTATTTAGTAGCTGAACGAACCAAAGTCAACCAGACATAACTGTGCACAACCGAAAAATATCGAATCAATCAAACAACATCTTCTCTCCATCATAACTGCGCCTTCTCCTTCCCCTTAATACTCCTCGCCGCATACTCAACCGCAGCCTCATACCCATAAACTCCCAGTCCACAAATCACCGCCTCAGCCTTATCGCTCAAATAACTATGATGCCGAAACGCCTCCCGCTTATGAATATTACTAATATGCACTTCAACAAACGGTATCTCCACGCCCACTAGCGCGTCCCTCAACGCGACACTCGTGTGCGTGAGAGCCCCGGGGTTTATCACTATTGCATCGACGTTGCCGCGCGCTTCGTGGATGCGATCGACTAGCACGCCTTCATGGTTGGATTGGATGTGTGAGAAGGTGATGGAGAGGCGGGCGCATTGGTCTGATGCGGAGGAGATTACTTCGGGGAGGGTGGTACTGCCGTATATGGAGGGCTCGCGCGTCCCGAGTAAGTTGAGGTTTGGGCCGTTGATGAGGAGGATGGATTTCGCCATTTTTTAATAGGGTTGGTGTTAGGAATGCGAAGTTGGAGCAATTGGGTGCCGAGATAGTAGGTGTGATTAAGGGTAGTATGGAGTATGGTAGCTGTTGTAGAGGGAATACGATTATATTGAACTTCATTCATGGTTTCGTTCGGATTCGTTCCGAGGCGATCGGAAAAGCACTTAGCCCTAGAGTGTACCCATGGTTAATCCCCACGTCAATCGGCGTATGGCACTTCCTTTAGACTTGTGGCATTCTATTCAATGGTCAGAATGTCAGAACAGCATGATCGATCTGAGTACTGCGTCAAGCAGGATATATAACGTATGATCAGCGATGGCATGCAAGCTCAATGCAATTGAAGAAAGAGTTCAAAAGTGCAGGTCTTTAGCCCCGGAACGATTCCGCCACTAGCCGGTTTCTGTTGTCAACGGCTCAGGGCGGGATTTGCGTTACAATCAGCCCCATCAACTAACGCGCTGGTCGCAAATGGCTATTATAACTTTCCAAGAAATTGTCCTGCAAACACCTACAACACACAATGGGCGAACTTTCTAGGAATGAATTGGACGAGATTTACGCGTTTGCCGTGGAGCTGGGGAAGCAGGCGGGCAAGATGCTCACGGATGCAGCACAATTGAGGATAAGCGGTGGAAATGGGTCACAGAAAGAGAAGGCACACGTACAGAAGGAAAATGCAGTTGATTTGGTAACGGAAACAGATGAAAGTAAGTCGTGGAAAACGTATCTCTTCACCACCAAACGGGTCCCATAAGCCGCCTTTGGCATGAAGTCGTCCCCGAATATCTCTTATGTTTTTACGACGCGCTGAGATACGATTGCTATATGGTACAATATGATTGTCGTATTTCGTTGGCCTTAAAAACATGCTATAGCTGATGATTCCCCCGTCTTACGCTATATCATATGAGACGAACATAAAACCAATTGCTAACAACATTCAGATGTCGAAGCATTCATCAAGCGCCAAATAACAGAAAAATACCCCTCACACAAGTAAGCCATCCATCCATCCGCATAACCACCACCACTAAACATCCCCCAGATTCGTCGGCGAAGAATCCTACAGCAAAGGCGCATCACGCGACTACCTAATCGACGACGACAAGACCTGGTGTGTCGACCCCCTCGACGGTAACCCACCTTTCCCTCCCCTCACCCCAAACAAATCTCACTAACTTCCCCCCTCAAAAGGAACTGTAAATTACATCCACCTCTTCCCCATGTTCTGCGTCTCAATCGCCTTCATCCACCACTCCAAACCCCTAATAGGCATCATCTACGCCCCCTTCATAAACCAATTCTTCTCCTCATGCCCCGGCCGCGGCGCCTTTCTAAACGAAACACAGCCTCTCCCCCTCATACAAACACCAATCCCAGCTCTACCCGCCAACGCGCCGAGTGGCTGTATTTTCTCGTGCGAGTGGGGGAAAGATAGGCGGGATATTCCGGACGGGAACATGCATCGCAAGATTGAGAGTTTTATTAACATGGCGGCGGAGGTTGGGGGGAGAGATGGCAAGGGAGGGATGGTGCATGGCATGCGGAGTTTGGGCAGCGCGACGTTGGATTTGGCGTATGTTGCTATGGGGGCGTTTGATATTTGGTGGGAGGGAGGGTGTTGGGAGTGGTAAGCATTATAAACCGCTCCTTACTTAAAATAATGCGAACAGATACTGATTACCACGGACGAACAGGGATGTTGCTGCTGGGATTGCAATTTTGCAGGAAGCGGGTGGGTTGGTTACGACGGCTAATCCGCCCGAGGACCATGCTACAGCACCGATAGAAGAGGTGAGACTGGGGAGTCGGCTGTATTTGGCTATTCGGTAAGTTTGATTGCGTATTGGTGGGTTGAGCTAAGCAGTGCTGATTTGAAAACCTCGTAGACCTGCGGGACCTTCGCAGAACGAAACGGGGCGACAAGGACAGGAGAGAACGGTTCGGGAGGTATGGCGCCGTGTACGTCATTTGGACTACTCACGCCCTGGGGCGTAGTCTGAGTAGTCTACGTACACTTCATCTCTCAATCAATCATTTTTGCTACACATGATCGCGATGTTCGCACGAAAGTTCTTGCAATTGTACTCAAATTCAGGGCTCTTGCTCTCGCCCTCAGTAGACTCATTTATGAGGCATATGGAACACAATGGGCTGCTTGGTGACTCTAATCATATTCATCCATCTATATCATAAGCTCATGTCACCCAATGCAATTAATGCAGACCTATACTCTTGATCATTTCCTCCCGACCCTATCTAGCACTTCCTCGCTCGACCCATACCCCCGTTCAAAGTCCGGTAACTCAGCTTGATACTCCAGCGCCAACTTGCTAGAATCACGCGATGCATTCGAGGCCTGTGAATCATGTGATGCATCACGCTTATGCGTGTGAAAATAGCTTTCACGGCCATCGACATCCCTGAGACCTCCGAAGCTTGTCTTTCGAGTGCGGCGTTCAGCACCTTCATTGTTCGGCGGCTGAATCTCTGGAGAGGACAGAGGGATGAATGGTGGATGGTAGGCTTTGTAATCGGAGAGAGGGACTGGGCTGAATTGAGGCGATGCACCGTTGCCGGTCGGTGCTGAAGATGGTGGGGAGTAATAACGCGAGTATCGGGAGGCGTTTGTCTTTGTCGCGGGAAGTTGTGAGGGCACTATTTGTGAAGATGTATATGGAACGCTGTTGCTTGGTGTCCGCGAGTGGGGACGATGAGCACTTAGTCCGCCGACCGTCAAGCTTGCTGGGAGTGCTGTAATTGGAGCGGATTGGGTGCGTGGATTGGGCGGTCTGCCAAGTTCTGACTGTTGGGACGAGTTTGATGCGGTGACTGTGTATGAACTTGGAAGGATGCCTGGTGAACCCTCAGTCGTTGACCTGTAGTGCTGTATCTGCTCAGACGGAAGACTAGGACGTAGATATTCGTCCCTGTTTTCATGTAAGGCTGCATCAATATCGGCTGATAACTCTGCAACAATGATATTTTGTTGCTGAGGGGCCGCATCAAGTTCGAAAATTTTGTTTGACTGCTGGGACGCACCCGCTAGAATTTGTTGTGAATGGTCTTTGTGCCTCAGCGGGCCCTGATACAGACCCTCAGGTCCAACGAGATGGAGTTTGCTTGTCACCTGTTCAAGATTGGGAACATATTGCTGAAGTGGCGCGGGTTCCCCTTTAGGACTAACTACGTGAAGACTTCCCGCTTGCGATTGGGGCTTTGGTGTTCCAGATTGCTCTACTCTGGCCTTTTGTGGCCCCTGATATGCAGTTCTCGTGTGGGGCAAAACCGGGTTCTTTGTGATTGGAAGTGTATTTTCCGATCGCAAGTTTGGGAGTAAGTAGTCCCCTCCCAGTCCGAGTTGGGATTTCAAGTGCTGCTGACCAGGGTTGTATGGCGCTGGGGTTGTCGACATATCGTTTGGCAACGCTTGGAATATGTGCTGTGGCGGTTGAAAAGGAGCGCTCTCATTTGCGAAAAAGGGTTGAACAGTAGCGATAGGCATGACCGGGCCATTCATATTGGGCATGGATTTGCGTCCTTGAGGAGAGACGGAAGCGAGCGTAAAATTAGACGTTATCTGCGCTCTTGAGTCCGTCATGTTCTGCGCGCCCACAGGCAGAGACTGGGGAACTTTAGGACTATTATTTCGAGTATTCGGAGCGCTGATTGGGCGATATCTCGAGCGCGAGTCTCTTGTTGATGCCGGCAGCTCTGATGGCGCCTTAGATGACGCAGAGAGTTCTGTAGGCTGCGACTCGGACTTTGCAGCACGTTGGCGGGAGGAGACCGGCTTACCGGGAAGAGGTGGACTTAAGAGCTCCGGGGACGGTCTGATGCCGAGCGTAGGTGACGAATTTTGTGAGAGTAGTCGAGGCCTTGGTATCTCTGAAGCGGAATGTGAATACCTATGACCACCATGAGTGGCTGGAGGAGTGAGTGCCATGACCGGTGGAGGCTCTTTGCCTAACAAAATATGATAACATTTTCGCTGGTCCTCAAGGGAGAGCCGGGAAAAGAAAGCAGTTCCCAAGAAGTTTTGCTGCACTTCTCTCTGATCGAGCTGGCCGCGGATGGACTGAACGTCCTCTCCGTAATGTTGACACAGGAAAAGGATATCTCTCCGCGGATCCCAGACCAGATTTTGGACTCTGGAGTAGTGAACTAGTGTTTTCACGAGATACAACATGTTCAGGCCATTGTAAGTCTTCAACTTTGGTTCTTTCAGGCTTAAGAGCACGAGATTCTTGCTGAGCATGCCGCTCGGCGGAGTCGCGTGGGACCCTGTATATTGTAAGCATGAAGTATTCGTTAAATACAGTATAAACCAACCTGGTGGTATCAGAAAGACCTCGATAGTAGCCGCAGTTGTACACCCTACGTCCTTGAAGGCTGGTCCTGTGTGAACGTAAATTTTTGTGGGGAATAATGGATTCATCCCATCTGGTATTTGAACGCTGTACTTGTCAGCTTGGTTCTACGACTATAAAGTGAAGCATACCGCTTATCTGCCTCCAGCTTCACTTTGATCTTGTTGAAGTCTCTATCGTCATAGGCGATGTGGAGATCGGGCATCTCACGGCGGTAGCCCAAGCAGAGCATCTCAAGACCCCCCATAACGCCATATGCGAATTTCTTACTCTCGAAGAGGTGTCGAACATGGTCAGCCGCAGCTAGGAAATTCGTCCTAGGTGGTATTTGCACATCCTTGACTTGATGTCGTTTCTGCTTGTTGACCTCCTCAGCGTTGGAATACCTTACGTTGTCCGCCATGATAAGAGCGGGGTCTGTCTAAGATAGCGACGCGTGATGGAAACGGTCATCGAAAGAAGGTAAAAGAATATCAAATGCTCTGGCGCGGGGTAGGCAGTCTGTTTTTAGTAGAATAAGCGTACACGAGAATTGTTGATCCCGAGACCTAATATCTCAGCAAGGCGGGTAGATGGAAGGGTAGGGTATCGCGTCACAGCTTCGCGGTTCTGATGCATGGGGAAGCCTTCTTTTAAGAGACTGCATCATGTCAGGCTCAGCGAATCTCCCGTCAAGCGCATCTATACGTAAATATCCCAAACAGTGGTGCTGACAGGCGCCCCGATTGGCTTAGACTGATGTGCATGACAAGCGAAACCTAGGGTCCGGATGGGCTGAGAGAGCTGAAATGCAAGCTCGAACAAGGAAGTGGTGGGGATTTCGAGGAAGCCAGAATCCCGTTCGCGCTGTCGAGACTTCAATGCACTGTGTAATGGCGAATCAGTGGGCGATACCGATACCATGGATACTGTGATGATGGTTCCGGGTTGTAGTATTGAGGCTGAGCATGTTATATTTAGCAGCGAGCATGCGCCCAATCGTGGCTGCCCCAACGACCCCGGGCATGTCCTGAGTAAGCCATCATAACATTTGAAAATGGTTCTTTGGCGCAATGGCAATTTTTCCATAACATTCGGGCGTTCTTCTTCCGAATATCGCATCTTCTCCTGGGCTCAGATTAAGCGCTTGTGGGGATATAAACATTCAAACCAGGTCAGCCTCAAGTGACAAGAACATACAATACGCACTTCTCCTCGTATTCTTCTACGGTCAGTCTAGTGCCGGTAGACGGTGAGCTTCTTCTCAAGTCGACAATCGCAGACCCCATACAGATTGCATGATCTTGCCGGGGCAAACATCATGAGGCGAAGTTGATCGCCTTCATCTAACGCAAAGCAGAGGTAAGGAGCGCACGGCATTTTTCGCCCAAAACAGATAACGCCAAGTCCATTTCAAGCAGTCGGAATGCTTCCAGTTGTACCATGGTCGCCCTGATTGGTGATCGTATCGACTGTTATTGTAGGTGCACTCAAACGCCGCCACCTGCGGATAAGCATCAGCAAAACTTGATCTTCGCAAAAAAGCTTAAACAAATAATTCAACGGGCTATATAGGCATGGAGCACATTGTTTTGTAATGGTCCCACCGTTAAGGAGCCGAAGGAGAGTGCATGAATGAATAGAATGACGTACCCGATCTATCCACAGACACACTATAGTCGCCCACAGCGCGTTCCCTCTGCTTTTCGGCCAAAGCCCTAGATTTGACCATGAGATATCCGCTGCCAAGAGTGACAACGGACAAGAGGGTGAGGTTGCGGGGCCTACGTGTGAGTAATGTGGTTAGCACATATTCGAAAAGCGAAGGCAAAGCCATAGACCAAGGCGGCGACGATACACTTACGTGAGAAGCCTAGAGTACGCCATTGAGTCCTTAGTAAATGCGTAATGGGTTGTGAAGATGTGGCACCAAGTGAATAGAATATCTAGGAGCTGGACGAGGGCGGTGAAAGGTTGTTGAGAGAGAGCATGTCTCCCGAGGTCTGTCGTGTGATGGCTTCCCCTCTGGAGCGGTGACGCGCCTTCCCCAGATCAGCTCTCGAATCCCTGCCTATCGATTAGAAAGGCCTCGACCTCCGGCTGACAGGCCAATGGCTGCGCTTCTTAGCCGACCTTCCACCGCCCGCGGCAGAAAAGTCCATCGTAGCTTCCCAATTTCGCATCGCAACTTCCATAATTGATCGCACGAATATTTCGCTGCAACATGCCTCTTCCTAAGCGCCAGACAATACCGGCAAAGGCGGCCAAGTCTAGCGCTCCACCCAGTAAGTCATGAACTTTCCATCGTGACGCAGTTCATAAATATGGGGCGCGTTGCTACCCACAGACAAACCATGTATTGCGACAAGACGCAACCGTTGTGTATGGACGATCCTCGCGGACTAACACGGAACTGCATAGGTGACTCTCGCTTCGCAAATTTCGAAACCGACCCAAAGTTCCGACTTCCCTCGAAAAAGCACACGAAGACCAAGCTCGACCCACGATTCTCGCGGCTCAAGAGCGATCCCGACTTCTACAACAAGGCCTCTGTGGACAAGTATGGCCGCAAGATATCCAAGGATGTTGGCAAGAAGGCCATCGCGAGACTATACGAGGTAGACGATGAGGATGAAGACGAAGAAGACGAAGAGGAGCAGGAGTTAAAGCGCCCGTCGGAGAAGAAGCGAGACAAGGCTGTGTTGAAGGAAATTCAAAGGGTAGAAAAGCAAGGCTTCGATCCAATCAGAGACGGAGGGCTCGAGTCTTCTTCGGATGAGAGCTCCAGCGACGAAGATGACGAGTACGATGTCGAGGAACAAACAGAACTTGCGGGCGAGGGCAATGCAGTGCCGACAGGGGACATCTCATCGCGCTTGGCCGTCGTGAATATGGACTGGGACAACATACGGGCGACCGATATTATGGCTGTTGCACATTCGTTCGTCCCGGCCAACGGCAGGATACTCAACGTGGTCATCTATCCTAGTGAATTCGGTATGGAGCGATTACAGCGGGAAGAGATCGAGGGACCACCACGGGAGATTTTCGCATCGACAGCGAACAAGAACAAGGACAACATTACAACCCTAGACAACTCGCCAGATGCGTCAGAGGATGAAGGTGAAAGTGAGGACCAGATCAAGGCGAATTTACAGGGGGATGAAACTGGCGAAGAATTCGATTCGACCGCTTTGCGTAGCTACCAGCTCGATCGATTGCGATACTACTACGCCGTCATTACCTGCTCATCCGAAAATGTGGCCAAGGCAATCTACGACAATCTAGACGGGCGAGAGTACCTGACGAGCGCCAATTTCTTCGATCTTCGATTCGTCCCAGACGGCACTACATTCGATCAAGAAGCTCACGATGAATGCAGGAAACTGCCGGACGGTTACAAGCCGAATGAGTTCACCACGGGCGCGCTTACCCATTCGAAGGTCAAGCTGACCTGGGACGCCGATGATGCGACTAGGAAGGAAGTACAGAAGCGCGCATTCTCACGCAAAGAGATCGATGAGAATGAGCTACAGGCATATCTAGGCACGGATGAATCGTCCTCTGAGGATGAAGTCGAGGCTGCGAAAGCAGACAAGGCAGCTAACCTCCGCAAAGCCCTGGGTCTTGAAGCCTCAGGTAAATCAACAAAGCCGAAACAAAAGGCGTCAGCGAAGAGAGACCGAGACTTCCCTAAGCCAGACGGCGAAATGGAGATCACCTTCACAGGCGGCTTGTTGAACGACGCAGGTAATGGTTCTGTATTCGAGAATGAGATCCCGATTCAAGAGACGACCATGGAGAGGTACGTCCGCAAAGAGAAGGAGAGAAAAGCAAGGCGTAAGGAGCGAGCGCAAGCCAGGAGAGAAGGCCGAGATCCTGATGCCAAGGTTGAGGAGACTGTGGACGCAGTGGCAGAGTCAGATGATGAAGATCCTTTCAACGATCCTTTCTTCGCGGATGATCCAAAAGAAGCCGCAAAAGCATCCAAGGTCGATTTCAAAGCGAAGAGAGCAAAGAAGCGAGAAGAGAAGGAACAGCAAGCTCAAGCCACTGCAGCTGAGCGTGCCAACCTTGAGCTACTCATGGCAGACGAGGACAACTCCAAGATGCGCCACTTCGACATGAATGAAATCGTCAAAGCCGAGAAAGCCAAGAAGAAGGGAAAGAAGGCTAAGAAGGACGCCCCAGTAGTTGAAGACAGCTTCAAGATTAACACGGCTGATCCGCGATTTGCAAAGCTGTACGAGAGCCATGAGTTCGCCATCGACCCAACGAATCCAAGGTTCAAGGAGACGGCAGCTATGAAGGCCCTACTTGAGGAGGGCCGCAAGAAGCGGAAGCAGGGTAAAGATGAGGACGAGCATGAGCGCGTGCGGGAGTCTAAGAAGTCAAAGACGGATCAAGATGGTGGTGAGGATGATGTCAGAAAGCTAGCGGCTCGTATCAAGGCGAAAAGCAAGCAGAGATGAGGCGTTGAGACAGTTTTTTTTCTAATTGATACCCTATAGTGGTTGCTCCGGCCTTCCAAAACGTGTGAACATAAACGAGCTGATTTGTGATTGCACTGACTGAAAGTGCATGTAACGACCGAAGGTGGTCCCTTCCGTCAAATGTTTTTGCCTCGTGGCAGGAGCAGGCGCATACATACACACGAATTTCTTCTTCGATCTCACTGTACTCATCTTCAACTTACTTCCCCGTCCTTGATCCGCCACCACCCACTAGACGTACTCAGCCCCCTGTGGCACTTGAGGTTTTTTTCTCATCTAACGTTTCGCGATGCCCCATTTGTGGCCACCTCTCTATTACTATCTGACTGCGGCCCGGCTCTTCGAGTGTGTATTCTCACCCATCTTCTCTACTTCCAACAGCAGCGCTCTAGGGTATGGCCCCGCCATGGGTCATGTTCGACAGCGTTGCAACCTATAATGGGAACTGCGCGAACGGAGCAGAGCCAGACATCGCTAGAGTCGGGGTCAGCATCACAAACCCTCTCCATACTTCTTAATCTGATAACGATGCCAGGTGGTTCTCTCCTTCGTAATCGCAAGCATCATGACGACGACAGCTTCCGTGCTCGCCATGCTTCTCGACCAAGCCTTCGATGCCAAAGGCCACTTCACGCTCCACTCGCCCGTCAAATACGTCCGCGAACGGTTCCTAGACACAGAGTGGAAGAAAGACTACGCATGGCGGCCGTTCCTCGATCCGCTCATCATCGGGCTAGGAGACCAGCAGCTCATCACAGGCTACGCAGTGTTGCTCAGCGGATGGATAAAGGTATAACCTGCTTCCTTCTCACCTCCAACCCACCACCCTCACATCACATCATAGCACATCATACCATATCACTGATGATGTATGCATGCAAACAGGTCGCACAAAACGCCTTCCAAGTCCAAGGCGCGCACTTCGTTCTCATCCTCTACGTCTGCGCCCTGTCTTCCTCATCCCACCTCGCCGCACTCATCACGCTGCGCAAATACTTCCGCAAATACAAGCTCATTGCGAAGATCCGGCTGACGCTAGTGATTTTCTTCGCCGTGTTCCTTCTCGCATCCATGATCGCCGCGATCTGCATGCCGCCCACACCCATCGAGCACAACGACGGCACACCAACCGAAGAGCGAAGTCGCGTGCAGCGCTTGTCCTTCCTCGTCCCCTTGTTCCTGATCTTAATCGGGTTTTCTACCGCGTTGGTGTGCATCTTGTATGGTCCGCGAGGCAAAAGCGTGGTTTCGCGGTCGTCGAACTCCTCGATAGTAAGGCGTGCTACGGATCAGAAACAGGCGACTCATGGTATCGTTTCGCCTGCTCATTGCGGCTTGAGACTCATCTACTACCTCTTCCTGAACCCGCTCATTGCTTTCGCAGTGCAGATCCTGCTAGCCATACTCTCCGCTATCCTCGTGTTGAGCCAGAAATTCGCTGTGCCGAATGATGCGAGGCGGTTCTGTGGATTGCAGGATGAAGGGGAGAATGTGTGGGGGTTTGGTCAGACGTTGAGTATTGTTATGCTCTTGTTGCCGGCGATGAGTGCGGGGCATACGTATCTTGAGGGACGGCAGGATATTAGTAGGGGGTTTGGGAAGACGAAGGAGTGAGATGGGATGGACTGTGTAGGCTGGATGAAGTTTAATACTTCCTTGTCCATCTTATCTCATTCATGCTTCGTTGGCTGATTGGTTGATCAACGAGTGAGATCTCCATCCTCACTCATGCTAATCAAAGGGTATCTTTCATATTTCAAAACCTCCTCGATCTTGCACACACCTTCCCTCCTTCTTCGCGCACTCTCTTCCCCCTCTCTCCCCTTTGGCCTCTTCATCTCCCTTCTTCCGCCCCATCCTCCGCCTCCCCATCAACATGCATACTCTCCGCCCACCCAACCCACTCCCTTAACCCCCTCACAACCCCTTCCCCACCACGATTCCCAGCACCATCCACCGTCCCCCCATGTCCCCAAACAACCACCTCATCAAACTCCGCTATCTGCTCCGCGATAAGCACCTCTACAGCAAGACTCTCCTCCTCATCCTCATCCTCTTCCTCCGCATCCTGATCCCGATCCTGCTGTTCTTTAGACTGACGTGGGAGTGGGCTTGGAAGTTGTTTTTCAGTGATACTGAGGACTGCGCCGGTGTAGTTTGCCGGGAGGGGGACGGATGTGCCGTGGAGGTGGCGGCCTCGGAGGTAGGCATGGTGGGTTCCTGGGTGGGGTGGTGGTGGTTAGTGGGTGGTTGAACGGGTGAGGGAGGGGAGTGAGTATGGGCGTATAGAAGTAGAAGTAGGAGGAGGGGCGGGAGGTGTATGGATGTACCTTTTTCATCCGTCTCGGGCTTCCAGTACTGCTGTGTGTTGTTTATGGGGCCGTTGTGGTTTATGCGTGCGGGGAGGAGGTTTGGCGTGCATTTTTGGGTGTGGGGTTTGGTGGGTTGGATGGAGAGCATTTTTGGAGGATGGTGGGATACGTCGATTGTATGTATTGCGGGTCGACGAACTGTGGTTTGAGTTCAGTGCAGCTTTCGTCGGGTTAGCGTTGTCTCTCTGTTGGTAAGTGTAATTGTAAGTGGACGTGGTTTTGGAGTTGCACGCGCCGACGCGTCGAAGCGCGTTTCCGCGGACCAACAGCGCTGATCAGGCTGACGAAGCGCGAATAACTGCATCAGCAGCTGTAAGTACAACGTTGGAGCACCTCACCTACTTTACCACAGCGGTTCTCTACTCTATCCACGTCCTTTTCTCTCCAGAACATGATCTATCTTGCAACGTGAGATGCCCTTTCAACATGCGGATTCCACGGCGCCCGTCTCTCGATCATCGGACACACTTCGGCGAACATACTTGACTGCCCCGCCTACGCACCTATTCACCACGCTTCGATTGAACGACGATGCTCATGCTCAGTCCTTAGCTTGTGTGAAAGAACTTGTTACGATCACCTAACAGGAATCGAAGAGACCGGTAGCTGAGACACATGAGGAGTGATGCCCTTGTTGCATAACACCCGGAGCCGCCTCGCTAAACAGCCGGCGAAGCTTTTTGGACCCTGAAACTGCGGCTCTGCAGCAGCTTTGGAAACACCATGTTCGATCTTTTGCAAGAGGTGGACTGCTAGTAACAGTGGATTCTGGTCATGGTGCACGAGGCTCTGCCAACCTCTAGGCGCCGCTGCGCTCGCTACATCGAACAAGTTCAACGCCCGCGATGCGACTGAGGATCGACAACGTCATTGATTGCTCGAAAGGGCAAAGCACCCTCGTCGACAATGCACTTCAGACGGATGCAGCACGGATCTGGACAGCACGGCGCAACCAAAAGACCCGTGTCGGCTTTCGGCCATCCGTTCAAACGCCCTGGATTGTATTCAAATAAAATCCGCTGCCATGTGTCATAGAGGGGCATCTGTTTTGTGCCGTCATTCCTCAAAGATACCCCTCTGATCGCGTTCACGAAGCAAATCCAAGCTGTTTCGACCAATTCTCTTTTCAAGCTGCGCTTTGTCACCAATTGCCCTTTCCTCAAACCCGTAGTCCCTTCGTTGAGCTAGATCACGTCAAAAAAGTCGCGTCCTCGATTGTGGTCCCTACGTGCCGAGTGCTCGAGTCCGCATAGCTCCCATACTATCTGTGATCCAGACTTATAAGCTGCGGACCTCTCGGAAGAGAGCAGATTGGGTTAAAGCAGCACCTGTCTTAGCTCATAGTGCGCAACAGTACAATGGCCATTCTAAGTCCTATTACAGGCGCCGCGACGACAGTCCTCAGCACACTCACATCACAAGCTTGGGCTCCTTTGGTCTCCGTTTGTAGGGATGGCACTCTTTCGCAATTACACCAGGGCATTAAGCTCGGAAAGCTGGTTCTTTTCGAAGGTGGCTTGAGCAAAGCTTCGACAGTCTTTGGTGCCGATAAGGAAGGGCTGCCGATTGCATTTCTAGACGTGCACGATGAGAAGTTCTGGGTGCGATTGGCCCTCTTCGCCGACATGGTGCGTTCCCTCCTTGTTATTCTTTGAGAGACGGAAAAATTATGTATAGGCCAATAGCTGATCTAGCCTAGGGCTTCGCAGAGAGCTACATGCTTGGAGAGTTTACGACGCCAGATCTGACCAAGTTCTTCGAGGTGAGTACATGTACGTTTTGATATGTACGCGCCACTAATGCTCTCAGCTTTTCATTCTGAATCGCAATCACCTATCTAACGGCTCGACGTTGACCTCCGCCATTTCCACTGGCCTTGCCGGTCTAGTTCGCGGTAGCAACAATCTCAAAAACGCGCGTCTCAACATTTCCGCACATTACGACATCTCCAATGAAATGTTCGCTGCATTTCTCTCGCCAGACATGACATACTCAAGCCCAATATGGCTCCCTAAATCAAATCCACAATCTGCGACTGAAAGTTTGTACGATGCGCAGATGCGGAAGCTAGATCGCTTCATCGACAATACTCACATAAAAGGAACAGATCACGTTCTAGAAATTGGCACAGGCTGGGGAAGCTTTGCAATGAGAGCAGTTCAGCGGACTGGGTGTAGAGTAACATCCGTGACACTCTCCATCGAGCAGAAAGAGCTAGCAGAAGAAAGGATACGGCAAGCCGGCATGTCACAGGATATCACAGTCCTTCTGTGCGATTACCGAAACCTCGAAATCCCCGAGTCAGGCCCCTTTGACAAGATCGTTTCAATCGAAATGCTGGAAGCGGTCGGCAAAGCATATCTAGGAACATACTTCAAGTGCATAGACAAGCTGCTAAAGAAGGAAGGAGGCATAGCATGTTTCCAATGCATCACAATGCCCGACGCACGATACGAAGCCTACGCGAAATCCGACGACTTCATCCGTCGCTACATCTTCCCCGGCGGCCATCTCCCCGCGGTCTCCGAGCTCGTTGCCTCGATACACAGCGCATCCAGCGGCTCGCTCATCGTAGACAGCATAGAAAACATCGGACCACACTACGCGAAGGCGCTGCGATTGTGGAGAGAAGCATTTCTGGACAACTGGGAAGGCAGAATCAAGCCGCAGCTGATTAAAGAGAAGGCAAGTGAGGGTATGGATGACGAGGGCGCAGAGGTGTTTAGGAGGAAATGGGATTACTACTTTCGGTACTCGGAAGCAGGGTTTTTGACTAAGACTCTAGGCGATGTGATAATCACTGTGGGAAGAGAAGGCGCGGTGCAAATGATGGAGGATGTACCGCTGTAATTCAATCCATCCATCCATCTCCAACCCACTATTCACCATCTCGCGAATCAAATAGACTAGACTTTAGACTTCAACCAATACCCCATCCCATCCCATCCCATCACCTTCTCATCCTACCCTTTCTTCCCCCCACCCAAACCCCCCTTAACCTCCTCAATCAGCCGCCTAATACTCTCATCCCCCTCCCCCGCCCTCCTCTCAAACGCCTCCATATTCCGCTCCACCCACTCCCCCTCCTCCCCCGCCCGTGGCAACACAAACCCCTGCTCCGCCCCCGCCACAATATCCTCCATAACAAACACATTATGCAGTCCCCGCTCATCATCCAACCTCCCGCTCGCGAACCCGACCTCCCTCTGCCCTCCTCCTTGCCTCCCATCATCAAACGCCGACGACGACCCCGCCACCTCCTCATCCCATATCCTCATCACCGCTTCGACTAGCATCTGCCGCTTCTCCGCGTGTTCTGCCCCGCTGCGCGGACGCAGGTGCGCGTGGATGTAGTTCGTGTGCCGGGGGATATACTGCCCGCCGACGAAGGTCGAGGAAACGGTTGCTGGGGTGGCGGGGTGGAAGGTTATGTTTACGAAGGCCGAGGGCGTGGAGAAGAGGGTGCAGTGCAGGTTTGTGAGGTGTGTTGCGAGGGAGTGGGTTTGGTGCGGTGTGAGGGGGTAGGAGTGGTGGATTGCGTAGTGGGGCATTGGAGATGGTTGGGTGTTTGGAGAGTTGGCTGGAGAGGGTTTGAGGGTGGAGTAGCAGTGTGGTGTGGTGTGGTGTGGTGTGGTGTAACGATCGCGGTTTGTCGGCGGTGGATTGGATGTATGGGGGTAGATGGAGAGGTCGTGCGCTTGCTGTTGAATAGATGAGAAGAGGTATTTGCACAGGTATACCGACCTTATAATTGTTCGCGAGATATTAGAGAAGTGGTGGAACCTCGACTCGACTCGACTCGACTCCAGACACCCAGTCGCGCGCCGAAAGACACCCAAACCAATCCCCCAGCTCTTCTCAATAACCACCAGCACCCCGCAATGTTTACTGAACCCCCTCCTCACATCCTCACGCGATGTTCAGATCCCCCAGTCTAGCGGGCAGCCCCCGAACCGGCCCTTTAAACGTCCCATCGCGTCCGCCGCTCGCTGCTGGCGTCGGCATCATCGCCCCGCTCCCGGCACCAGCTAACCCGGCAGCCGATCCCTCCACCAGGCCGCAACCGCGCGGCGACCTCACATCTGGGTTGAAAACATGCCGCGTGCGCCACGCAAACGTTGTGCGATGCGGCGCCCACGTTTCCTGCTGGGGGCCTGCCCTTCGGATGCATCTGAGCGAAGAACTGGTGGGTACCTGGGTACCTGGGATTCGGGTGGTACCTGGAGATCGGGAACGTGGCGGGTTTTGCGAAAGTGTAAGGGCGCGTTGGGCATGGTATGCTGGGGATTTGCGATGAGCTTATTTGGACGTTGGGGATGTGGTGGGTTGGGTGTGTTTCTTGTTGGGCGCTTTTTGATTACAATGGATTTAATTTGTGCTGTCGTGGTGCATTGCTATGGCTACGTGGGCTTGCATGACTTATTCGACTCGTGTGCAAGATTCGCTGAGACTTTGATCGTGAAGGAAGAGTTTTTCGGGAATGATTTTTATTATGCTTGGAGGGTATCTTGCTTAACTATGATGCTCCCTTGTACTCTCTACACATGTTAGATAACCTCTTGCTACGACGCTGGACCTTCGTCGCACCTTTTCTCCATGCTTTTCCTACCATATATGCGCGTTGAGGGTAGTCTTCATAACTTTGGTGTTTCCTTGTCGTCCGTTGGGTCCTCTGCAAATGACACAAAGCTCTCCTCGCCATTGAAATGCCTAATGTTGCCAATCGTTAGCATCGCGAAATACCGATGTTTAGGGGTGATCGTCAGGACCTTGACATCGCAATGTGCTCAAGTAGTGAGGAGAGAGTAAAGACTACCCCGACTGGATGTGCCAGGCTCTCGTTTTGGCGAGTCTTTGCGATGATATAGGAGCTCTCAGAGAAACACAGAATGGTTCACTCACCAGCCTCTTTCAGCTCCTCCTGATAGGTACGAGGTGTCAGAGTTCAAAACGCATTCCCAGTTCCCAGCGACACCCTTCTCCGGATCCGCAGTCTTCCTTACAAACTTCGATAATCCAGCTGTGAAGCACTGAAAGTCATCTTCGTCAGGATCGTCTGGCATCTGACCTGTCAATACCCGGCCAGCTGCAATCATTGTTGCGGCATGAGTACAAAGAAGTACCGTCTTCGGCTGTTCGGGTTCATTGTCGAGTGTCGTGATGATATGGTCTAATGCTCTCCTGACTCGCTCATGAAGCTCCACGATCATTTCCCCCCGCGATGCTGGCTTGTGTACGGAGACATAGTCTTGGTCCAGATACTCGAAATGGGGAGTCAAAATATCGAGAGTCGGCGGAGTTGGATGCTCCCAGTTGGCTCGTCCGAAGAACTCGCTATACACCCAAATCAGCACTTCTACTCAGTACATAATTTTTACACATAATCCCAACATGTTGGCATCAACTATCAATCACATACCCAATTCCTCGATCAATCCTAATCTTTCCACCCGCCCTGCCTTCCCGGAACAATCGATCCGTCGTAGGCTTCAGCGTCTGCAAGCACCGATAGAAAGGACTCGAATAGACCCTATCAACCGGGGGCTCAATCTTGCATAGGTGATCGGCGAGCTCCTTCGCCTGCTGGACCCCCTTAGAAGTCAATGGCGGATCCGTGGGTATCCCAGTCGGCGTCCTGACCAACAATGCGGTGTAGGTGCCAGTCTGAGGATCCACCGACCAGTTGGCGCGAAACTAGAAGCCGCGCCCCGCCGTTAGAGAGAATGTCATTCTAAGGGGAATAGTGGAGATCATGAAGCTTGACGATACAGTACGCGCGGCGGTGTCGTCTAAGCAAGCGAGACTGTGATGCAAGAACGGGGGGTTGCACGGTAGAATGGCTACACGATTTGCCAGCCCCGAAGCGGCACTGGGTCCATGAATAGTGTGTAGAGGATGGGGACTGTGCGGAGGCGAGGGGAAGTCGGATGTTTGACTTTGTACGTACTGCGTGCCGAACAATGTAGACGACCTCTATCATCTTTGCTTTCTGATGGGCTCGACTATATTCTCCGCAATAAGGTGGCTGCGGTGCCGTGGGTGGTTTGCGAATACGAGTTGCCCTGTGGTGGCGGGAATGGTGAGGATGTCGCTTGTGAGCCAATGGCTGGACCTCGGCAACTCATTCGTTCCTTCTAGAAGTGTTCTTCGATGAGGCGTGAATAGCCATGGCTGAATATACCTTGGGTTGAGCATGCGATCACAGATCTAAAGAATGGTCCGAGGTCGAATCGTGATCGTCGTGCTGCGGGGGATATCTCCTAAACCAGGAGATGTGCGAAGCCATCTTGAGCTCCGGCTGGTAGTGTTTCGATCTTCAACTAGTCATTATTGACCTAATAAATCGATGCTCAATCGAGTCGATAGTCAATTCGGTGGGTGGACGGTTTCACGTGCATGATCTGAGCATGGACAGTCTTTCCCATGCTCTCCGCCTCCATCTTAGCACCGTTCACCGCATCATCTGTCTGCCCATCATTGCAAACCCCCACGGCCCAAGCTGTCCCCCATGCGGCTTTTTTTGAGCGAGCGACAGCCACTAGTGCACCACTCACATGCGTCTCTCTGCAGGACTCAGGGCATTGCGTCTATAGCACAGGAACGAGCCAACTTCCAAACAAAGCGTATCGTCATATTGCGAGCACCTGCAGCTGGCGCAAGCGCTGCGAGGCGCAGGGTCTGTCGGTGTTTGCGCTTCTGGTGGCCGGCTCGCCCAGTTCCTGCCACGTCAATGCAACAGTCGCAGCGTGCTTTGTCATGGGGTTGACGGAAGAAGAGGCTGAGACGATTGACCAGAGTCCCTTGGCTGGGCGTTGTCGCGGTCCTTAAGTGTTGGAGAAGTCCATCCCATCCTTGTTTCGCACCATCGGCGCTTCCGAAGCCTCCGCGTTTTATGGGAATTCACATGCTGTTCAGATTCTGAAACTAGCGGACTATTTTGTTGGAGCGGGACAGCTTAACTGAGTGAGGAGGAAAGCAACGGGATAAAAAGTGGTGCCATGCGCCGGGGGTTGAATCCTCTCGAAACTGGACTAGCAAAACGCGGGGTTGGCGCTAGCGTAAACCAGTGTACTGTGGTAGAGTTGGTACGGTTGCAACGGATGGCACATGTCGAACTAAGTGGGACACTTGACTGACTCGCGGTGTTGATAGTACTGTTGAGGAGGTGAACCACCAAGGCTTGACGCGAATGAGTTCGAATTGACAGGTACTAGCGTCTCCCTAACTTCACCGACTTGAATAGCTGTTTGACGTTTCGACCACCTGCCATACTGGACCATTCGAAACATACGGATGTTAACGAACCTACTGCAAGCCATCGCTAGATTGCCGCACAGTCCCCATAGCATAATTGCCGCAATTCCGCGCTTTGCCTCGAAGTGCGGAAAGAATGGATGCAAGTGATGACCAGCCACAAAAATTACGGGTCCACTGGTTTCAAATGATCTTCGGGGGTGTAGACTATTCGAGGAACCCAAGGTCTGTCCCGTTCCAGTAGATTGGGGGATCTCAGGAGTTCCTTGACCATGACGGGTCTGTGCGGCTGCAGAGCAGACTTCTACGGTATGGAAGGATGCCCGGGCGGTCCCGAAGACACCGCGAAGGCACCGTCTACCGGAATCGTATTGAGTTTGCTCGAGGCATACCACTATTGGCCTTGTTGATCATGTATTTGAGATCTTTCGGGAGCATTGCATCTCGGCGCATAATTTGTCGAGCAGAAATGGAGAGATCCGCCATCGGTGAAGGTTTTCTTGCGCAACGGCCCCTGGGTAAAACTTCAAGGGTAATGTTGCATTGTAATGTACGGTGTAGAGAAACCTAGAACCTTGAATCGCAGCGATCAATGATCGCCAGGTAAAACTTGAGGCTCGGAAACCGGCGTCCGAGCCATTGGCAGATCAATGTGAATAAGCAGATGTGGAGGTGTGCACAGGCAGAGCTCAATTCATCCTTGTATGCACAGATGTTAAAGCCCCACTCTAGACCCATGTAAGCAGAGAAGCGGGATGGTGCGCGGTGACACTTCCTAGGTGGGCTGTCACAGCCGACGGCGCCCAACCCCTACGTACAGATCAATTCTAGTGATACAGAAGATAGGCCAAGTAGTCCCACTTACGATAGGCAAGTCAAACGTGAGTGCGAGCGGCGACTAACCCCAAATGCCATCCCCAGAGAGGGCCGTCGAGGCGATCGTGAATGCCAATGTCATGCCAGGCACCATCTGGCTCGTCGGAGAACGTCGAAATTTGCCCCAGCCCTACGTAACACCCCTGATAACGAGTCCTGGCAGAACTTGGGCAGTCCAGTAAGATGATCTCATAAAGTCTCACAGACGATGAAAATTTTGCGCAATGTGAGCGCGTGTCCAATCAGATTTCTGTGATAGCGAAATGCGTCGTGTGCAATCTGTGGGCGTTTTTTAGCAGGCAGTAGGCTCCTTCTAGAAGCTGACCATGACTTTCCACCACCTTACCACTTACAGGTGACAGTGGTGTGCTGGTGGTTGCGTCTGCCCACCGCGTAATGGTTACGAATTTACTTGGCGTATTGCTCACTCTCACGTGTACACTAGTTACAATTGGCTGATCCTTCTCACGTGTGATACTGATTGGTTCTCCCTTTCTCACGTGTGTCCATCCATTGGCTATGAAGCATACTCAAGATCAGGACTTGCCCGACAAACCGATATGCACTGCAGCCGCATCAATTTGGGGCTGCTTCGCGTGTGATCAACGCCGGGAAACCTGCAGTGAGGCACTCGTGAGCTCTTCTTCCCGATTGGCAATGGCTCGATCAAGGCTAACAGCGGGTCCAATCGTTCCATGCAGGACGAGCACGCCTTCCTAGAAAACGCCAGGTCCAACATGGGGGTATTATGTATTATACCGCAGGATATCGTTTCCAAGCCAAGGCGAAGACGATGGACGTGGGGTGCAGTAAGTCTTTGATACCAGATACCAAGTTTGGAGGTGACCGGACTGGCGCTGAAAACCTCGGTCTGCTTCATCAAGCGGCAACAAGCCTCGATGGTCCGAGCCTAGTCGCCGCCCGCAGGTAGCCAGTCTCCGCGACATGGAGTGGGGTTGCAGTAAGAGGTGAGCCGTTGGGTGACGGACAGAAAGAAGCAAACATGCAGGCGGAACTTAACCAAGACATGGGTCTGGCTGATGCGCCGCGAGGGGTCGAAAGGGCTGTCACAGTAGTGGCTTCAGAGCCAAGAGCATCAGGGATCCAACCCGTGCGATCGAAGTCTGATGAAAAGCAAGCAGGGATATGACGCGAAGGAAGAGATGGCTGGATAGGGGAAGGTGATTAAAGGTCTAATTGCATGTAATATTATGGGGTATTAGACGTAAATAAAAGATTACAAACAGTACGTCCCAAGAGAGTGAGAAGAGCAATAACGGTTGGCTACTTCGCGCTGACGTTGTGCAGGGGGATAGCCTTACCAGCCTCGTCGTTGACCACACTTACTTTCCCGCGATTCGAAAACTTGCCAGTCTTACCAAGCTTCTTCTCCGTGACCCATACGCGCAACATGATGAGGTATCGAACAATTAGGAAAACGACAATGGAAGCTACCAATATGCCAATAATGTATGCAGCAACAATACCAGACGAATGCTCCTGTAGATCCAAAAAGTCGTAAACATAGAATCCCTCAGTTGCATGCGTAAGGTAAGCAAGCCCAAGATAGAGTGCTAGAAGTATAATAGTTGGTATGAGGTCGAGCCAAGGTAGTGGCTCAGTTCGAGGGAAGAAGATCTCGAAGAAAGCATAGAGCGAGTTGAGAGCATGCTGAGAAGTGTTTGTCCAAAGAGAAAAAGCCGAAGGAAAGCGGCCCGGTGCGAGAAGTCCCCAATAGACAGCTGAATCCGTTAGTACCATATCAAATTGCGGAGAACTACCAATCTAGCACAGCACTAACACTCAAGGTTCGTACCATTTTCAGCCATGCAACATCCACTAACAGCGTTCACCATGCAAGCAAAATTAAAGAAGATATTACTTACCCGTGACGATCCAAGGGTATATAACAACAGTGGAGTAAAACATGCTGTGAGCAATTTGAAGCGCTTTCGGCCAACGGGACAGGAATGGGGTCCCAGTGAGCCAATAGCTCCCTGTATGTATAGCACTGAACGCATGGTAGAACGCAAGACCCCAATACGTCAAGTGTGTAAAATAAGAGAAGGAATGTCGCGATTCCTCTGACATGCCATTGCTACCATTCCAACCAAAGATGGTGAAAATAGTCGCAAAAGCGTACAGGGACAGCAAGGCTCGAATGCCAAACAGAACGCCAGGCGGGAGGATCCAGGACGTTACGAATCGATATGTGGGGTCAAAGGATCCAGCATATGGTGCCGTTATAGCTCGGCCGATAGCCATGTCAGTCAGCAATGCTGATGTCTTAGCTTCGTGGATGTGATGTTAAAGATGTGAAAGTCGGTATCAACGAAGGTCAGTTATATTGTCGATAGATGTAAAAGTCCAGTGAAGCCAGGGACCGCTGTGCTGATGCTGCAAGGTGGTGTTTCGAAGCAGCTGAAAACCTCCTTTGACTCCAATTTCCGAGCCTTGAGCTGAGGCGCAATGTCCAGCCGCATAGTCACGTGCCGTGCTTAATGCAGATCACCGCGCTAACGGCGGACTATCCGCTTACAGTGTAACGTTACACTTAGCTCGCGCTTCTAGCGACGCAAGCCGAAAATTTCATCATCATCAAAATGCGTCTATCGAGCCTTCCCGGGGCTTGCCCGCTCAGACCTCCCAAGATGCAGCCCTAGACGACGAGGCGTACTCCCACCACCCCTACACTCCCCCATGCAAAGGCTAGCCGGGATCAACCCTCCAACGCCCTTTGGGTACTGGCGGCTCTCTCACGCTCCCTACCTTCTACTTTAAGATCTACCTGATGCCATCACTTTGTACATATCCTCTCCAGCATGGTCACGGAACTAGAGTCGGGCCTATCAAAATCAACTATCATCAACTTCTATTCACCACAGCTTCTTCGTATCAAACATCACCATGAGTGACCTCAGAACTTCGGTACGAGCCTGTCTTGCACCCCTCCAACTGGAATGTCTTTACTGACGGCTGGTAGCAGAAAGCACAGAATCTCGCTCGAATCCGTGACAACCAACGTAAGCCTTGCTCTTTTTTTTCAGTCGTCCGTTGGTGTCATTCCATCCCCCAATGAATGTCATTAGGAATGGGCATTTGCGTCCTGCGACGGCGACTTGAAGCGAATGCTCAGTATGAAAGAGTGACCACCCTTCGCTCGAGCAACTCGATCTACTAGCTATCAAGGCCAACACCGTTAAATAGAACTCAATTCTGACATCAGTCTCTGAGCAGGACGTTCACGTGCTCGACGCAAGGAATATCTCCATGAGCTAGAAACCAAACTACGGAACTGCGAACAGGTTGGCATCGAAGCTTCATCCGAAATTCAAAGTGCGGCCAGAAGAGTCCTCGATGAGAACAGGAAGCTGCGCGCGCTCCTACAAGAGCGGGGTGTGTCCGAACCCGAGGTTGTCGCTGCCCTAGGCGGTCCTCCAGACAGACCGTATGACCATATTTCATCGGCGCCTACGCTCAATGCCATGCTGGAAAGGAGAATCACCTGCAACATGGTGTCGTCCACAAGCTCGCCGACACCCTCCCATACAAGGGCAACTTCTATGCCTCGACACCTGCCATCTGTCCCGCCGATCACTATTCCAGCATCTCGCCCAACAGCATTGAGCTGCTGTGATTCTCCAAGCCCCAGCTCGATGGTATCGAGCATGGGGACGCCGCCACCGGCATCGTACTCAACGCCTTTCTACACTGCACCAATGACTCCATCGGCTACCGAGATGAAGACAGAGGATGTCCGGTACAATTATCCATATGAACAAACCTACAACAACTCTTGGACATATCCAAACGACTACAACTACGTTGCGGAACCAGTTACATACTACAGCACCTCATCCTGCGTCGACGCTGCCAACATTATCCGAACGATGCGATCAGATGTCGGAACAGAGCTCGAAACTGACCTTGGCTGTCGTGCTCCCAACCAGGAGTGCTATGTCAACAACAACATAGTCTTCAACATGATGGACAAGTACTCGACGCCACATACTGCGATATGAGCAATATGACCTGAAGGTCCTATCATATAGCACTTGCTTGTGGCGAAAGAGCCCACAATTTTTGCGATAGCCGGAAGGAAGCAAACAGGTGATGACGCGACTCAGAAACAGTTGCATGGCACGCCGCACCTATTCTCACACTGGACTTCAACACCAGCAGGCTGAGATCCGTCAAGCGCTTCCGCCGGACACGCGCAGCTTCCCTCAGTGGCCATGAGTGCCAACCCCCTATGAACAGTTCGGACAAAGAGCCCTGAATAGACATTCCAACAAAGAAAGCCATGGGAAGACATGCTGCAGTCCCACGATGGTTCGCCCGCTTCACCATCGTCCAATCCACCCCGCGTCTAACGAACTCCACTTGTACCAACACTGTCACGAATTTTATTTCTCCGTATCTACCACATATGAGTATCATGATAGACGATTCGCATCCACTGGCGTTCAATATATTACTTCAATCAGTCGTTGTTTGTCCTCCTTCGCATTGTGTTAACAAATGAGGCGTTTTCATTATGCTTCGCAGACAAAGACCTTTATTCCTAACAAGGTCAAATATATTCTCAACGCAACACCTAGTAGCTGTTTGAATTTGACTGTTGTCTTATCCCTCGTGTCGTATTCTCGTCGTATCATCGTGCATTACAGATTTCTCTACTATGGGCCCCAAGCGCAAAGCAACTGGTGGCGCGAATAAAGCTTCCAAGAAGCAAAAGAAGACACCTACACTAAAAGAAGTCCCGCGACCGTACGCGGGCGATCCGAGCGATTTTTCTGGCAGAAATGAGGTTCACTGGGGCTTACCCGCGGCTGCTAGAGATAACGATGCGCCTAGTACTAGCAACGATATAACGCGATTCGCGCAAACGCTATATGGTCAGAACTGGGATGAACTCACAACAAAAGAGACACCCTTTGGATTCCCGCGTCTACGCACACCACTGTACAAAACTCATACAAATCAGGCGTACGCGCCTCATGGGAACAACATCAGTCAGACGAGTCAGGCGGTAATCGACTTCTTCAATGTGATAAAGAGAGATTCACAGCCGCCAAAGAAAGGGGCACCTCCTCGTGTTCCGGGCCCTTATGTTCGCAACACGTTCGAGGTTGCGTTTGGGGATGAAGCTGATGATGTTGCGATTGTCGCATCAAGATCGGATACTCATCCGGTACTGGTTTTGAACCAGGATTATCGACTACAAGTGTAAGTGCATATCGGCTTTGACCGTAAAATAATTGCATGCTGATCGCTATCAAAAGCACTATTCGCCACGGAGACCGCAGTGAGTCTGCGCATATTGATTTTCTTCGGAGGACACCGCCGCCTCCATCTTCAGCGCCAGAAGTCCTGGCTACTGGTCATGGATACTTCATCGAGTTGCCGGCTGGTACAAACGTCACTGTCAACGGACACACTTATGTAAACAATCGAAGTGTGCCTGAACACGATGCCGATGCAGAGAGTTGTGAAGCGACACCGACTTCACCATTTATGATTGGTCCGTTTACCGGATACACCGTCATCGAGCTTTTGTCTCAACCGATATTCTTTTTCCGTAACAGGGAAGATTTGAGCTTTACGGCACCTGTACAGACTACAAGGGCAAGGCCATCTGCGGAGGAATTGGAGAAGCGCGATAGAAATGGCGATGTACCTGTGGAGAATACGACAACGACATGGACTCCGATTGGCACTCTAGGATCTGGGCTGCAGACATCGCCCAAAGGCCGAAGAACGTCAGGAAAGGAAAGTAAAGCTAGTACCAACGAGTCCGCGCAGTCTGGCGCTCGATCTCCAGCTCCACCTGATGGAGAGTCACCAGAGGAAAGTACAGCATACGATGATACCTGGACGGACCAAGGCGAGCCTATCTCAGACCCTTGCGAATACATCCGCCGCCATCTCCTGGACCCTCAGCAAAGCCGCTACGCAGACCTTGTTCCAAGGGTCCTCGTCGCAATTAATGATCGACAACCCCAGGTCGCAGGATTTAGTTTTCACCTCGCCAACCGCGTCCGCAGACCTGGACGAACACTCATCGCTTCACTTAACCACCACGATCACCATGTCCTGCTCGTTGCTCAACTGCAAGCAGACAAGCATATCAATCTTCGTATCTTGGACCCTATGGCTTGGCGGTCTACAAGGACGCATCGGGACCAATTTGTTCAGCAGGCACATCACTTGTTAGTCTCGGGACGGTGGTGGCGAGACGGTTACGGCTATCCAGAGGAGATGGAACGCCATTTGCCTGAGACTGTTGAATGGGTTCCATGTGCTCAACATACCGCGAGGGAACAGAGCGTGGTATACACAGCCTTGAATGCATGGGCTATTGCTTTGGACCTCGAGCCTGACCCCGCCTTCCGAGTGAGTGGAGATGAGATCGCGGGCTTCTTCACTCGAGCTCAGCGGCTTTTTGACTTGGCGCTTCAAGATGGTTTGGATTGGAAGATGCTACTTGCTTTCTTTAGATGCAGTGGGTTCATCAAGCGAGGAAGGGAAGGCATTGAAGATGATGCCAGCGAGACGTCTCTACCGCCTCAAGACCGCCGTTTCGACCAGCGTGGACGTGGTTTTCAACGCTCACTCGAGTGGCAGGAAAACCAAGACAGTACCTCAGCTGATGACTTGGACGGAGAAGACAAGCGCCAGATCCCAACTGTTCTTGCAGTAGCCCTGGAAGATGGCGTAGCTCATACAGAGAGATTCCCGTCAGATGACTTGGAAGAGAACGAGTTGGACAATCTGGCAACGCTTGTTCGCAATGGCTCCTGGACTTTGACGTCGACCGAAGAGCAGCTCACGGAGCGTCTTGATCAACGAATAATCGATAGCACTTCGCCACCAACAATTCCTACTGCAGGAACAACACAATCAAATGAGGCCGCCGACGATACACAGAACGACGCTTCAACCCCCTCGCATGGGCAGGGTACAACGCCGGGACCTGATACGCCACCAGGTGGAAAAGAAGCCAAGGCAACTGAGCTGCCCGATGATTTCGATCCGTGTGCTTATTTCCACGAAACAATAAATCAGCTTTCGAAGAGTGAAACTGGAAGTCAGGGACAAGAGCTTCCCCTTGGTATAGTACAAGTCTGTTCGAGCATTGCTCCTGTATGCCGCGCTGTGAACGAGTTGCAGCCTCGTGGCGAAGGCTTTAACCTTTTCACCCCTCTGAGCATGAGATGTGCACATGTCGATGGCAAAGGCAGGCTTGATGAGCGGAATATACTACTGCCGTACACGCACGATGGCCATACATTTCTTATCATCCTTCGTCTTGAGCATACGCCAGATGGCGATCGCATGTTCGCCGATGCGGTGGATTCAGCGCCCTGGACATTCAACAAAGAGCAGCGCGAAGAGATTTATGGACTTATCCTGAGTCACTGGAAGGCTGATGTAAAACTTGCTGATACGATTAATTGGCACTTTAGGCCGCAGCAGATCGAAACCTGGCAGGCGGAGCATTTCGTAGTTCTGAACGCTTGGTGCGTAATTCTTGGTCTGCCCTTCAACAACGACTTTCAACCTAGAAATACGTTCATTGACGAGGTTGATCGGCTCATTGGCGTGGTCGTTCAGGGCGATGCGGACTGGAAGCTCATCTGGGCATTCTTGCGTTGCATTGGATATGTGCGTTCTGAAGAGCCGCCAGCGCAAGATCGTGCATTTATCAAAACCATTCCTGTTGAAAATAATGAGGAGCACTTGGACAGGATGAAAGAGAGGCGAGCCAATTCTTCAGGTTCAGATAATGTCATCAACTCTTCCAAGCGGCTTTTCCATAGCGCAGGTATGCCGCATTATTTGGACTTCCCGTGGGACAACTTAGAACCAGAAGATAGAAGTGCCCATATTCCTGCATTGAGACGATCAGGAAGATTTGATAACACTCTTGCGCCACCTGAGATCCGGAACTTATACCATAACCTCCCGCGAGACCTCGATCCATGCGCCGACTTCCGTCGAGGAATGGATGAACTACTGCAAGACCCAAGGCTCGTCGCTGATTTGCGGGACTTCCGGGATCAAGAAAGGGCAACGGTTATTACGAAATATGGTGAATGGCTAGAGGATACAGGGATCGCCTTAGCTATCGCCTCAGTCACGCTGGCCATCACCCAGCTTCAGGATCCTAGTTTAGGATTTGGATTCATCCACCCGATTAACGTTGTACAATGTACTCAGCCTGGTCAGCACGTGATCCCGCCGACTATACGACCAGGGCGGCCACTGATCGTGCCGATCCACATCGCGAGGCATTTTTTGCTGCTTGTAATACAACTCGGTGAGAACGCAGAACCCACCTTCTCGGTCTTGGACTCCAAAACCTATCATTTGGACGCGAGGCTGCGCCAAGTTGTACATGACACGGCCTGGAGAATCGCCACACAGTGCGGTTGGTTCCAGGGTATGTTCGACGCGAATGATCTGCATAACCATAGGCCGGCTTATACGAGTTGGATTCCCGTATCACAACAGCCTAGCGACGACGAATGCGGGTACTACACAATCCTCAATGCGTGGACGCTGGCTCTAGGTCTCTTACCTAATCCTACGGCCCATCTAGACTGGAATGACCAATTCTTCGAAGACTTGACCAATCTAATTCATCTTGCTCGTATGGGCCGTGTAAATTGGAGGTTGATCTATGCATTCCTGAGATGTCGCGGCTTTGTTCGTGACGGCCATGTTCCGCTTGACCGCCAATTCACCGAGACTGTGGAGCTGAGAAATGAGAACTATGAATATCTCTCGTCTACGCTAGAAACACTACAGGATACAGAACAACCGTACCTCGTCACCCATCGGGCTCTAGATCTGCAGCACTTGAGCAACGCCAACAGATTTTCACTTCCTAGGGGGAGAAGACACAACTATCCGCCTCATTTCCGTTCAGATAACTGGACGATAGACGAGCGCGTCTATTATGTCAAGGACCTTGCACGGCGCGGACTACTCAAACTCGATTATACTGGACACCATCTTAGAGGAGCTTATGCAAATATGCACAATGCCGAAGGCTTAAGTGTCAGAAGCCGACTCCAGGCCGAGAATCAGAATTATCTACAACAGAGTCGTGACGCACTTGTGAATGCATGCAAAGACTTTCTTCTAGACTGGCACACCGGGCGGGACTTACTCTTAGATTCCAAACCTTGCGGATATTTTTACGATACCAAAGACTTTTATAACTTCGTCTTTTCACCGGATTTCCTTGGCGCTAAACTCGCAGGCGAGCCTTTTGCGAAATATACATCGCTCATCGCAAGTGGAGTGCTCGATTCAAGAAAAACAAGCGCGAATATACGGGCACGAGAACTTCCGCTCGAGGACTCAGATGTTAATCTCGCTATTGCCGCGGTTGTGGAAGCAATTGACGACCTACAGAGCCAGATTCATAACGAAGAAAATCCTGACACTACCTTCGCAGGCGGTTTCTCCCTCGCTACAAGCGGCCAACTGCAGATTGCCCTCACGATGGGCGGGGGAGGAACTACTGTTTCGCGTCCTAGGCGATGTTGGCTCATGCCTTTGGCGGTATCGGGAGGTCTTCTTGACCAACTTGAACACTGGCGAACGCAACAAAGGCTGCCAGCTAAGCGGAGAGGACAAGGAGGAGGGCATCATCTGCTTGCAGTCGTGCAGGAAGAACGAGATGAGGACCCGCATTTTGAAGTAATCTTCTACGACAGCGCAACCCATGTGTTAGGCGATTCTTACGCATATTTGGAAGGGGCTGTTGGGCGCGCCACCAGAGACCTCAAATGGTCAACACATCGGAACGCTGAGCGTGTGGAACATACCGCCTGGTCTGAGAATACTGTTCCACAGCAGCAGGGAGGCGGTTGGCAATGCGGCGCCCATGTCGTGATCAACGCTTGGATACTAGCAATGGGCCTACACCCAAGCCCTTCCGCGAGGTTTGACGACGCAGTCTATGCAGAGTTCTACACCCTCGCGCGAGCCGCCTGTGCGGGGCTCCTGGATTGGAGGACGCTGGTTGCTTGGTTCTTCTGCCGAAGAATCACGCACGAGAGTGATCTCGTGGATGTTCCGGATAATCGCCGATTTCGCTTTACGAAGTCCTGGCGAAGTGAGGGAGCCCTGATAGACAGGATTATCGAAATCAACACTGACGACCAGATACTGGAAACAGTTTCTGATTTGGAGGTGGATTACGATCTCACCAATAATCCGAAGCACCTTAACTTGGTGCAGGCAAGACAACAAAACAAAGACACCGAGGAAGAAGAGGAAGAGAATGAAGCCAGTGAAGAAGTCAGCGAAGAAGTTAGTGAGGAAGTCAGTGAGGAAGTCAGTGAAGAAGTAAGTGAAGAAGTAAGTGAGCAAGACAACGAAGATTCCAGTGAAGGAAGCTCTGACAGCGGTGGCTTCTCGATGGGCGTCTCAATCCCTGGATTGACAAGGGGTTACGATGATCCAGAACCAGACTTAGACTTCATCGACAGTCGAGTCCGACGCGATCGGATGCCGAGGAAAGTCAGAGCAGACGCCCCGTACTTCCTGGCTGGCTACGATATCGTTGTCGACACAGACGACAGTGGAGACGTCAAAATGCGTGGCGTGGTTCGAGATCATGCAGCTGATGAACAGCAATATAGACTTGATAGACTTCTTTTCTTGGATGCGTATTGATTGTTCTGTTGGAGTTTGTTGATATTCCAATCTTTGTGGGCGTGTTTTCCGCGCACCTTTGTATTGTTGTACATAGATGTATAAATACTTGTTACAATGAATTCCGATTTGGAACAAGGTGTATCGCGATGCGGACTTCTGCGATGAGCTATTCGAGTCCTGTAAGCATTTAAGCGCAGCTTCTACGCATAGCGGAGCAGCATTTCTGTCGCCCGACAGCCTACCGAAGCGCGATCTGCCCATAGTCTGAGCCAGACGCTGCAATGGTACCGTTAGCTCACATCTCAACCGTGCATCTGTACCCTCAGAAATCGCAACTTACCTGTCGCCACCTCCAATCTCTTATCACACCGAGGCTCATTCCTTCTCGCCATTCCCCTCGATATTCTTAGTCCCTGACAACCGTCAAACGTGTCCCAACACATCTCTCAAGCCTACCAACCAAACAAGCTTCCCCCACCACCACCTCTCCTCCCCCCTCTCCTCGCCTCATTCAACAACCACTCCCTCAAAAAGTCCTTATCCCGCATATCCTCCGGCCTCGTAACCTTCGTATCGAACTGCGCCTCCTGCCTACTAAACGCAAGGAGCGTAGGCATACTGTTTATCTACCACACATCTCTCGTCAGCGAACCTTCATCCAACTTTAACCTCCCTAACGCGACAACAACTCATCCCCACCTCCCTCTCCGCCCCGCAAAAGAATCGACTCACCCTATATCTTATGGGTAGGTCTTCAATCAAAACACTATCAACCAACACCTCCACGAACCCCAATCCCCCCTCCCTTTCACCAACCCTTTCCTCCTCAATCAATTGTTTAAGTATAGGTTTGATCCCCTGACACGTCTGACACCACGTTGCGCTCCAGAAAGTGATGAGCGCCCTGTTGTCCGCTGCGTTGAGGAGCGTGAGCGTGTGCAGGTCGTTGGGTTGGCGGACGGGGTCGAAGGTGCGGTTTGTGTGGGAGCGGGCGGAGGGGGAGAGGAGGGTGAAGGCGCGGGCGTGGGTGGAGGGTTTATGGAGGGTAGAGAGGAGGTGGGGGAGGATGGTGGTTGTGGGGCGGAGCATTGCGCGTGCGGTTAAAAGTGAGGTTGTAGAGTTAGGATGGCTATTCGAGGTGGATTTGTAGCTTTAGAGCTTGAAATGTAAAGGTGACGCGACGTCATTGTTTGCCAAGGCGCTAGGTATATATCGTTAGGATTCATTGAATGATAATTGCATTATTTTTATTATTTGTTGCAAGATTATATCTTGAAAGATTTTGGTATTGAGAAACTCCTGGGTATCCACTTGCTATACCGGGGCGGACATGCGTCCGCGCAAATGCTACCTACGATGATCAAGCCCCGTCCGTTGCGCCTTGCAATGCCTCAAGTCCTGTCAAGTTCAGAACGGAAAGTCCATACCCGCATCCTCGCCTAGATGATCGACATTCATGAAGTCGTCAAGGGAAAATGTAGCATTGTCTGCCGCTATGCCCATGTCCAAGCCTTGCATATCATGTTCATGTGTTTGTGACTGCTGTTGCTGGCCAACAGGCTGATTTGGCGGATCCAGCCCATGGACAAGCTGTGTATCTTTAGGTATTGACGCTCCAAATGCAGCAGCTCGATCTGGTCTCGGTGCCCCGGCGTTCTTCCCCAATCCTGTTGCGTCGCCTCGTGAGTTCATCCATATGCCATTTCCGCCTTCGTTGTTCTTGACAGCTTTGGCAAAGGGTTCTTGGAACACGAGACTGGTCTCGTACCATCGGCCCTTGATATCCGAAATCTCCAGTTTATGGCCAGAGGCCATGAGTTTCCAATAGGCCAATGTGCGTGTCAGAGGTACGAGCATGCGGTTGCGCCACGCCATATCATGAACCATGCGCGTGGGGATGTTGTTGTTTTGTTGCGGAGGTTTCGGAGGATTAGAAGCGTCTAACGCCTCCAAGGTAGCATAGCTGTATATGTCGCCGACTACTATGACTTGCGACATAGGCTGTGTATTGGGCTGCTTCTGAGGCACGTTACTAAACACGCGCTCAATGATGTCCGTTATGACCATCAGGTCGCTTCCAATGCCGATACGCAAACGGACAGCCTCGCCTCTCCAGATCTTCTCTGCACCAAGGAACATGCCATTATAATGCCGCAACTCAATGCCTGCTTCCGTGGCTGTCTTGAGCCGCTCAAAAAGAGTGTAGGTACTGTCGATGGCTTTGGCTGCCATAATGGACGCGTCAACGGAGGCGATACCTTCACCAAACTGCCCAGACTCAAGTGCTCTCCAGTCTATCTGGCCGTAACTTAGCTGCGGGTTCTGCTGAAGGTAAGGAAATGTGCAATTAGGCGCAGACCAGGCAAGCCAGGGTTTTATATGTTGATCCGTTGTGACGAGCTCCTGAGGGGGCGTTTCGAATGGATGCGATAGAGGCTGGATCAGATATGACCTGTCCGCAGGGTTGTCTTTGGCTGCCCACCTTCGCACAACCAGTCCCAAACCCCAGGCTGATGTTTTGGGGCGGAAGAACCACACGACCTCTCCTGTTCGGCAGAGGAATTTGTTGTAGGAGAGATCTGCTTGTTGTTCCAGGGATCGAGGCTGTGGTAGCGGCGAGGAGTGAATGGGCTGGGGCACTCTGATTTGCGGCGCACTCGGCGTGGGAGTGGGCGTAGGGACGGGCGTAGCGGGCTGTGTGCTGGGGCTCTTCGCAGGCGGGCCCGCGGGAGGCCTCTGGGCGGGTGTCTGTACGCTAGGGTTGCGGCCAACCACGGCGTTGCCTTGTGCAGGTGTGTTCGGCGTGGGCTCTCTCTTGATGGCCGCAGAGAGCTCTGGCTTAACTTCCGCCTTGACAGCTGGCTTCTCCGGCTCGGGCTGCTGAGGACAGCACATCTTGCATGTGCAAGTGGAGTAGTCGTTGGTTTCGTCGGTGCATAACCACAGGAGATGTGGGAAGAACTCGATGGGGCTTCGAAACCGTTTCTTGGGACCCTTGGGGTATCCATATAGGTAAGCATCCTGCCTGTCGTGGCCACCGCCGGAGTGGTTCTTGACCGTCTTGACCTGGCCGTCTGCTTTGGTCTTGATGTGCTCGTAGAGGACGTAGTTCTCGGGCAAGTCCCACAAGATGCACTGCTGCCACTTATCTAGTTTCTATCAGCTCCATGCAGCAAATGCGCCTCGCCTCGCCTCTCCCTCACCTTCGTGCTGCTTGCCGCCAATCTCGCGTAGGAGCATGCCACCCAGCTTCTTCCGCCAGTCGAGGTGTTTGGGGTCGTCTTTCTTGATCAGGCGGTAGTAGTCGCATTGCCCTTGGTCGTTGGGTTTGTCGTCGAGCTGCTCTTGCGTCGGGCCATTCCTCAGCACGCGTCCTTTGAGGTTGACTACATCCTGGCCGTCCGATTTGCCCGCAAATATCGGCCAGAAGCTGGTCATTGGTGGTTGTGCCATGGCGTGGGGCGGCGGCGCGTCTGTTGCGCAGGTGGATGAGGGCGGGCTGGTCGAATGTTGGATTGACTTGCGGTATTCGACGCCGGACTTTATTCTCGCAATCTCCGCGACATCTGGACAAACTATCGCCTCTCCCCAGAATATCTCAGACTTCGCGGCAAGTCCCGAGTCTTCACCTCACCGGGAACAGTGAGAAAAATCTACACCAAACTCTTCTTTAGACATGTTGGATACCGTTTGACGCGTTCACCGTCACTTCACGCGCGCAAGGCTCCAGGCTGCATCCTCCGCGATGCTCCCTCCGTAAAGTCGCGTACCTGGATTAGCAGTCCCCTGCCGCTCCTCTCTTACCTAGACGTATTCACTAGGCCTTGTCATAGACTTTGACATCCGCAGCAATCACCATGTCGCAACCTCCGCGCATCACATTAGGGTCTCCCATACCCATCACGCCCCCAAAGCGCGGCGGAGTGCTGCAGGCCCTCCTGGCTCGATTCGGCTCACAGAGTTCAGCAGAGGCGGCCACCAAGACGCGTCGTGTCTCTTCCCAGCACGAGTCCACCCGAGGAGAAAAGCTTCCTTCCCGTGACGGCGAAAGCAAACGCGACCGTCGACCGCAATCACGGCCAGACTACAATCTCTCCGATTTCCCGACAAACGACGCTGACAACCACTCTCCCGCCACCTCGACCCCAGAGAACAAGCCATCTACTTTGGTGCGCAAGACTTCGCGCGCTAGGAGCGCGAAGCAGACGGAGCAAGAGCTTGATATAAGTGAAGACGAGCTCGCACTATCTGTTCGTCCGGCGCGAAAGACGAGTTCCAGGATACAGGCATACACAGAGGAACTGAAGATGGAGAAGCGGAAGAAGGATCGAGAGAACGTCGAAGGGCTGAGGAGGAGCGCGCGCGACAGGAAGAGTACCATACTGGAGTCGGACACTGCACCCTCCCCATCGCCAAAGCGGAAGACAGTAGCACCGCCACGTAGACTTGACACCACTCGAACCCGTCTTCGTGACGATATTGCTCATAAGTCCAAGGCGAAAGCGAATAACTTCCTTGTCGCCAACAAAGACTACTTCCTACCGCTACTGCCGCGCCACAACCACGTAGCCAAGCTCGTTGCACATCATAATGCGAAGCCAATCGTCGAATACGAGGAGCTCAGCGAGCAGCCAAAGGGCGTCACGGCCATCATGAAGCCCTACCAGCTCTCCGGCCTTTCATATCTAGTCCACCTTTACAACAATGGCTTCTCCGGAATTCTGGGCGACGAGATGGGTCTTGGAAAAACGCTTCAGACTTTGTCCCTCTTTCAGTACCTCGAAGAGCTCGACCAAAAGAACGGTTTAAGCTCGGAAGAACTCCGCCCCTATCTCGTCATTTGCCCTCTCAGTGTGCTCAACTCATGGGTCACCGAGGCTCAGCGGTGGGTGCCAGGGCTGCGCGTCATGCGCTTCCACGGCGCCTCGAGCGAGCGACAGCGTCTCAAGAGGGTCGCTGTTGGCATGGAAGACATGAAGGGCAACGAAACCACTCGCGCCAGGGATCGAAAGGCCTCACGGAAGGCCGGCGTCAAGGCATCCAAACTGACTGCTAACGATGAAGACTCCACCTTCAAGATCATCGTGACGACTTACGACACATTTCAAGCTGAGCAGGCATGGTTCAAACACTCTTTCGTTTGGCGGTATGTTGTCCTGGATGAAGGACACAAGATTAAGAGCAGCGTTACGCAGATCTCCACTGCTCTACGGAACATCAGCTCCGAGTACCGCCTGATCTTGACTGGCACCCCTCTGCAGAACAACCTGGTCGAGATGTGGGCCCTGCTCGCCTGGCTGTATCCAGATGTATTCATCGGAGGAACCGACAAGCTATTCAAGGAGTCATTTGATCTTAATAAGGGCAAAGTGAACAGGAAGACGATGGATGATGCTCGCCGCTTGCTTGAGCTTATTATGCTGCGACGCATGAAAGACACACCAAGTGTCAACCTCGGATTACCACCAAAGGAAGAAGTCCTCCTCTATGTGCCCTTGACGCCAATGCAGAAGTTTTGGTACACCAGGATCTTGACTCGTATCGATAATGGCATGCTTGACGAGCTTTTCGCCGACGGCAAATCGAAAGAGAAGGCGGCAATCAGACAGGATATCCAAGAGGATCAGTTGCTTCGCCGTATGAAGGAATCAGAACAAGAGTCCATTTCGTCCAAACAGGATGAATGGGAGGAGACCGCAAACATCATGCGCGAAGCCATTGCGAAGGATCAGTCAAGCGTTGAGAGCAAAGGCGCGTGGCAGAAACTCATGAATCTCGTGATGCAGCTCCGCAAATGCTGCTCACATCCATACCTTCTACCCGGTGCGGCGCCTGATCCATATTACCTCAGTAATCACATCATCCGTGCCTCGGGCAAGTTCATCTTGCTGGAGAAGCTGCTCAGGCACACGATATTTGATCAAGGCAAGAAAGTCCTCATCTTCTCCGGCTTCACTCGGACTCTCGACTACTGCGAGGATCTTTTATCGCTTATCAGCAACCACGGGGAGCGTTTCCGCTCTCTCCGCCTAGATGGTAGAACTGCTCGTGCTCGTCGAAATCTCGACATCCGCCTCTTCAATCAGGCGGACTCTAACTACAAGGTCATGCTTCTCTCCACTCGAGCAGGTGGACTGGGTATCAACCTGACGAGCGCCCAGGACGTTATCTTCCTCGACGAAGACTGGAATCCGCAGATCACTCTACAAGCCGAAGCTCGTGCGCACCGCATTGGTCAGACGAAGAAAGTGACAATCTACAAGCTCTGTACACAGGGCACTGTCGAGGAACAAATGATGGGCCGCATTCGAAAGAAGCTATATCTATCTGCAAAGATCACAGAATCTATGCAAAACATACATGGCAAGCAGACCATAGCTAAGACCAAAGGACGTTCATCACTCCCAGACGACATGCCCCAGATGGACACATCACAGCTCAAGACACTGGTTCGTCGCGGTGCACAAACGCTATCGCACCCCGAGATAGATGTTAATGAAATGGTCTCGTGGGACCTTGAGACTATGATGGCGAAGTGTCGTGATAAGCCGGCTGATCTGACAAATGGCGAAGGTTCGCATTCCGAGGTCGATGAAGAGAAATGGCTGTCAGTCATGGAGCGCGTCGAATGCGCGGTGTTCGATGGAAAGCGTTATCAGCGCCAGCTCGATAGCAAAGTCAATACTAACACCCTGCCCGACACCATCACCCGAGAGGATCGACGCAAGGGCAAGAACACCACAGTCATGATCGATGGGTACGCTATCAACAAAGAGTCTTTGAATTGTGCAGACTGGGAGGCTGTACCGACCATGGCTGGGAAAGACCCTCGCCTCGCCGACCCCGTGCGTGATAAGAAACGCGAGTTTAATCACGAAGTACACTGCCTGGCTTGTTTCGAAGACCCGGACGCCGGCCATATGGTGGAATGCCGGAGCTGTCCTCGTGCCTATCACTTCGACTGCCTCGAGCCCGAGTATCAGGCCAAGGTCAAGGGCTTTAGTGGCTTCTTCTGTTCTCAACACAATTGCGGCGACTGCGGCAAGAACACTACAGATGCCGGAGGCCTTATCTTCCGCTGCCGTTGGTGCCCGCAGGGCTTCTGTGAGGACTGTCTCGACTGGAACCAGACCGAACTCGTTGGCGAGAACCTGCCAGAGTTTGAGCTGCTGGGAGAAGAGCCCACGCATGGCGGCTTCTACATCAAGTGTCCTACCTGCATCGACGCCTGCGAGGAGAGCGACGAGCAAAAGGAGTGGATGGAGGGCATGGAGACTAGTTACAAGGAGCAGCATGATATTTGGCTTAAGTATCGCGAAGAGACGCGACGTGAATTCGAACAACGCGACGCTGCCAAATCGGAATTTCAAGAAGCCATCACGAAACACGAGACAGCAACACGAAAGAACGAAGATGCCATGGCGCCAAATCGTGGACTCCCGCAGCCCAGCAACTACATCATTATCGATGACGATGATGAGGTTCCCTCTCCGCCTGCACTGACGGATACGTCTCTTCCTACTCCCGCACTAGGTGGCTCTCGTGTCAGCACCCCGAAATATATCGAGCCTCAGCAAAATCTCAACAAGTCAAGGAAGAGGGCCAATCCTGACGAAGAGTACGGCGAGACGCGCGAGGAGAAGAGGGCGAGGCTCGATGCACAGACTTGGTCGCTTGACCAGGATCCGCTCTTGAATAGCTTGCGCGCGACGAGAAACAAGCGCTCCTCTTAAGAGCACTGGTTTGGAATTGAAGGAAAGGGACGACAAAGGGAGTAGGGCTTGACGACCGTCTACGCTTTCCGACGATTTGTATTCTGCACTCTTTCAGGCGTTAGGAAGCTCAGTATTACAGGCAGATATACCCTTTCACGCATAACGTATCGGAGTCGTCCTCGTAAGTACATACTTTGAGTGCCGGCGGCGACCGGTCAAAGCAACGGAGTTGATCATGAAGTGCTCGCATAGAAAGCGACTGGTAGGATCGCGTCTTGCATAATGAACAACAGAGTTGACCTTTATCACAATGAGCATTGAGGACACACTATGCGATCGCCATGAGGTAATGCGGAGCTTTCCAAGTATCCACTTGGTCTATATTCCCAATGCGCTCTCCAAAGAATTAGACATTATCACTACCCCAGGCTCCTAGCACAAACGGTGATTCGAGTTCTTCAAAATCCCATGACGCCAACCCTTAAATTCCCCAACTATCCCCTTCCATCTCCCCTCAACTCACCCCCCTCCCACTCCCCTCATGACCAACCACCCAATCACCACCATCCCCGTCCCCAACACCAACACCATCCCTATCGCCCACCCTCCTCATCTCCCCAAACACCACTCCCCCACACCAAACCCCCACCTCCATCCTCTCCAACCTCCCCCTCGTCTCCAAACTCGCTTCCCCCCTCTCCGCATCAATCATAGCATGCACGACGGCCATGCACCCCGCGCATCGACACCGCGGGAGCGTGAGGTGGAAGTATGGGTGCGTATCGTGAGGGGGGAGGGAGAGGGATGAGATGGGATCTGGATGTTGATCTGATAAGGGGTTTAGGAACTGCGATGCTGATCGGTGTTGTGATTGGGATGCTTGACTAGAAGGGAGGAGGGCGGTGCGTTCGCGGGTCCAGATGTGCGTGTAGTGCGCTATTAGGCGGGAGGGTGGTGGTGCGGTGGAGGAGGCGTGCGGGTGCATGTTGATGTACTGCGGGTCTAGACCTCTTGCGAGCATTTCCGGGAGTATAGCGGCCCAGGTGGATGGTTTTGGTCTCGGGATTGAGGGTGAGGAGTTGTGTTGTGCGTGGAAGTGGAACTGAACGTCGTTTGGAGGGCCGTGTGCGGTGTCGTCGACGGGAGATGTGAGTTCCCACTCGAGATACTCGTTTATGTAACGCAATACTTGGGCGTCGCGGCTAACTTCTCTCCCGTTATGGTACAGTACTAGCACTTCGGCCCCGTCTTGGACTCGAGATACCCCGACGACGGAGGCGTCTTTGCGTACTGATGGCGCTATAAGCGTGTCGCGCAGACTATCCATGTTCTTCCATGTACTTTTCAGGAACCATCGGTTCGTCCACGACTCCGGAACGAATGTAGACAGCGGTAGTGTTGTGCCATAGGATTTACTCGAAGAGCTGGGCATGACATGATCCCACTCCTTGGCCATTAGTGGGCTGGAGCTATGGATTGTAGTAACATCCGCTCCGAACACAAAGTCTTCCCACGATTTACCTGTCTCCGGGAATGCGTCGCGCAGGCTATGCAGCGGTTCGATCAAGAATGAGGTCCACGGGTGCCATATCGCCATGCATGCGTGCGCAAGCTCGTGGACAATCGTCTGCGCTAGTTGGAAGTGATGCTGGAATCGCTGGGCCCCGGAGATGCTGCCATTTCTACCCTGGGTCCCAGCTAAGGCAATATAGTAGAAGTCAGAGCTCAGCGCTAAAACAGGTTCCCCAGTCCAAGCGAATGCATCGAAGAGCGACGGTGGTATCGTGCGAGACTTCTGTGCGAGATGCACTGCAAATATTTTCGTAGACCGAGTACAACTTCCCAGTGCATCTCGCAGTACCGTCGGCGGTAAGAAGACAAAGTGGATATGTCCAGCTAAACGTTCCATCTTCATCCTCACGAGACCACGATAGTATGCTTGCCCTTCACACGGATCCACAGCAAGATATATCCGCCCTTTCGAATCCACCTCGGGTCGTCCATAATACAAATGCGCCCACCAGTCCAGCACCCAGCTATCATGTGACATCCACAGCGAGGCGAGTCGTAAGGCAGGCTTGGCCGCATCGAGAAACGCTGGGAAGTTGAGTGGGCCGTACCAGTTCTCGCGGCCGAATATCGGATGGATTGTGTTGTCGAGTAGGGTTGCCGGATGGGGAGCTGGGCCTTGCATGTAGCTGTGCCGGGTGAGGAATAATGAGTAAGGATGTACATCGAAGCGGCCATTTTCCCATTTGTTGAAGGCCGCTTCGTTCTGAAGAATAGTGTCGTACAGCAGTTTTCGTAGCTCGGGGGTGTCCAAGGTAAGCTTTCTCTTCTGGTAGTCTGGCTTTTTATCTTGCGATGTGCATGGCTTGGTCATGTTCTATATGTGGATAAAAAGATGGTGATTAACAGTACCTGCAGTGTCATATTTCCTGAGACGGGGGCATAGAGGGAAATTTAGAAGTGAGTGCGCACATCGCACGGTGGTAATAAATTTTCATGGAAGGTGCTTAGAGGCTCCACTGAGCGCTCTTGGTCGTTTGGAGTGATGCTATGGATTTGTGGAAGTCGTTCCCAGGGTAGCGAGGTGAGTTCCTGCCGGGTCCTGTTTGCTGACTATCAATTCACTAAAGCCATCTTTAAGTCTTGTATATCTCTCCTTGCATATTTTCCCGCTGGCGTCGTTCTAATGTCGGGTAGCTTTACCTGCTCTGCAATTATGTCAGGCTGGGAGGCTAACACTGCTAGGTGACCAATTATCATAATCATGTTAACAATGCGCTCTTTCCGGCCCAGAATCTAATTCCTAGATATTCGCATCCATAATGAGAGCCGGTTCAATCTCCAACCAATGTCTTAGTCACGTTTAGCTTTTGTTGCCCCTAGGCTCACATTGGGCCTGTCTCCGGTGGATAGGTATTGTTCGACGAGACATACGCAGGTTTTGGTCATTGTTCTGACGGGTTATGTGGATCTATGCGATACGGTTGGAGTTGTGTGAGGGTGGAGACAATGTATTGATTGCATTTTCGTAAGCAGTAACCGTGGAAACATTGGTCGAACCAAGCTTTGGTAGTTTCTAAGCAATAGTGTAGTTCAGAGGAGTCGCTACTCTCCGCCTGGTATGAACATTAATGCAGACCCTACTGTGTTACCAAACTCGCAACATGCCTGTCATAAAGTTGCATGCAGGAGGTTGAAAGGTATGCAAAAGTGCCTTCTGCGCACCTAAGTTGAGCAAGGAACTAGGAAAATGCTTTGAGCTAGAAAATGGATAGGAAACTTTGAAGATTTCTAAATCTCTTTCACCTAGTCTAGGAATCCTCATTATACCAAAAAAAAAATCGGGGGTACTTCAGCATTAAGCCACTATAAATCTACACGAACGTTAGTCGAAACTCCAAGTTGGCTTTTTTCTCAGTAGGTAGAATTGCTATCATCACAGAGGGGCGGTTCGATCGAAAACAGAGATTTCCAACAGAGAGTAGGTTATATGTAATAATTCCTGGGACATTTTACCTCAGTCAGTGATAGATGCGTGCCAAAATCAGTTTCTGAGGTAATGCACTCTAGTTTCCTTGATCATCCTACCATCGAGCCAGCATTCTAGAGCACCGTTATCTATATTATACTACCAAACGAGCTCCTTCGTACGTAGCGGCCCAAGCGACTGCGAGGCCCGCCCCGCAACGGCGAGTGCGCGGAGTCTAATCACCTCGTCCTTCTATGGAGTTGATGGACAATATATCCCCACTAGGCCACGAAAACGAGCTACTGTACCGGTCGACATGCAAAAGAGGTTGCGAATTGCATCCAAAGCGCACATACTGATCTGACTTCGAGTCGGCTTGGCCCGTGGAGCAGCGCGTAGACCGCCAACTTTTTCTATGGTCCTCACACAACCTGCACTATATTCTCCTTATCATCCACATTTTCGTAGCTCAAGAAGGACTGAAGTTTCGGTGCCTATAGTCGCAAGGGGCTATCTTTCAAAATCGACTCCAACCATTTGGCCGGATTACGAACTAGCATGCCACGTCTTCTCCGAGGTTTCGATGTCGTATTTAGGCCAAAATGAATGGGCCCTCGTTTATTTGAATTGAAGTGAGCACGTTTGAGACTCCTTTCAACCATCAGACGCTGGGAGAAGGGCACCGCTGGAACACTGTGCTGATGATGAAAGCCTGCAAAATAAGGCCTACAATAATAACAAGGAGACATGGGACAATAGTAGTTTCTTGTTGTCTCTTGATCCTTCTTAAATTCAGGAAAGTCGAGTTCAGCATCAGGGTCGATTTGGGAATATGGGCAGCAGAGCTTGACGTTATCCCAATAGAAATGCGGGTCGTCGTAGTTGTGCGTTGATATGCCATGCTTCTTTGCCTGATTAAAGTCGTTAGTCCATAAAGGCTCGTAGAAAGCGATGACTTCAGCTGCCGTAGCTGGCCATTGGAGCTTTTTCGGCTCGATCGAGTCTGGATGTTGTTGCCTGTCGCTTGACAATATCACCCGCCCTTCACGGGTTTCTGTTTTAGGATGTTCAGACTTGTTGTGCATAGTTCGGTGGTCTGTTGGCAACGTGTGCATACTATGATGTTCAGGCCCTTCCTCAGCTTGTGATCTATCGTATACACCCTTGGTCACTTGATATACACCTTCGGGTCGCACAACGCATTCTTCTTCATCGTATTCGTGGAATGGCGATTGATTCTTTCCCCTAACATAGAGAATGCTCGTAAATTCTCGCCCTGTGAGGCGGTCAATCTGATAAATGTCGGTTTGCTGACGAATAGTGGGTGCCTTTAGTTGGTTGAGTCGCTCCGGTAAGTGATTCCAGGTGTCTTTGAGAAACCACTGAGTGATGTATAGTGCGGGTAAAGGGACTGTTAATGGAAAGCAGACCGATGTGGTAGAAGGATAGGAGTGGTCAAACTCTGCACAGAGAGCAGGGCCCGCTTTGTAATCACGGAAGATGTGTCCGCCAAAAGCATATTGCTCCCATGAAAGACCGGCTTCTGGAAAGGAGTCTGTAGGCTGGACAAGCGGATCTTCGAAACGGGAGACACTTGGCTGCCATAACATGGTGCATGCATGCGCAAGCTCATGCAAAAGGGTCGTGGCCAGAATGAAGTGATTTTGAAGTTGACGATCTGGAGGATAGGGCGCAAACACCCGCCAATATTCCTTTTCGTGGAGAACAATTGTCGGCTGAGGAGTCGAGTCCCATGGATTATATTGCAGTCCTTGGCCAGAAAAGTTTTTTGACTTCTTTATAGTGTTTTCATATTGCTTCCGCAGGTAGCACAGATCAGGTTCATACTGGCCACCCGCATTATCCATCATGTCTGCCCCAGCCAGAAACGTGATCTTTATCTGCGAGGCAAAGTCTCTAAGCTCTTGCTTGATGCTCTCAACTGCTTCTGGAAGGTGTTCCTCAGGATGATCTTTTATCCCAACCCACCCGCGTTCAATTCCAGGTTGTCCATATCTTAAATGTATCCACCACTTCAACATGTGCGGATCATCAAGAAATTTCGATGCGAGTCGCAAGGCGGGTAGAATCTCCTCATAGTATGTGTCAAACGGTCCGCCAAAGCCGGTGGTCCAATTGGTTCGTTGGAATATCGGGTGCACATCGTTATCCAGCATTTCGCCGTGTTCCGGCACCGAGGTGTCGATGTAACCGTTATCTCGGTAAAAGTCGTCGTAAAGCCCGTTGTAGTCCTTGTATGCGATGGGAAAGTGGTGCTCATCATCAGACAAATGCGTATGCCAGTACTGTTCGAAGAGTTCCTTGAAATCAGGAGAGTCCCAGGACACCGGCGGTAGAGGATCAACCTCCATGTTGTACGACCGCACCATGTTGCATGTGTCCGAAATAAACTCTAGCGCCGAAAATAATATCGGAAATGTTGGGCGTTGTAGTGAGTTGACATTGATCAGCGAAATTCGCTGCTCGGAACTCACGCAAGCTCTGAGAACGACTATTATGAAATGTTCAGCATTTTCCAATCACACTCCGTCTGGTGAATGGCTCAGACCATAGCGAGCGGTCCCCAGTTAGCAGACCAATTGAACACTCACACAGCCAGGACCGCGCCAGTGATACATAGTCACAGTCACTGCGGAGCTCGTGGCGGCCCCCTGAAAGTTAGGTGAATTGATGGTCGAATGTATTTCACGTGCCTTCTTGATAGCTTCGAGACGTGAGTACGCTATCTACAACCATGACAACGAAGAGAATGTGCATCTTGACCATGAGCTGTTTTGGCGGACAGCTCGGTTGTACTATCTAATGAACCAGACTCGACCTGTAACACTGAATTAATCATTAGCTGGAACCACCTCAAGATCGACAATTTCATCAATCATCAGAGGCCCTTTCTTGCCAAAGTAATTTCTCACGGCCTCGTGTGCGGCCCAGTCCAGGGTCAGGCCTCCCCAGCCAATGACGGTACCGTCATCTTCTTTGAATTCGTAGAATTTTGTACCACTTTGGACCTTGGACTTCAAGAACTCCTCTGTCTTCTGGATATTGCTTGACGCATTCACCGAGACCATGTAAACTCCAACTTCCTGTTCCTGGCCAACAACCTCCGAACGCTTTGACGTAGCCCATGGAATGTCACTCGGTTGAATCTTCTGCTCCACATGGTGTACCCCTTCCAATGTGCTGATAGCATCTTGTGGATGGTTTTGATTCATCCTAAGATACCATGCAATGGATCTATTATTTGCCTGCTTTAATTGTATGCCTGATTCACTATACACACTTCTAAGGACAGTTTCCGTTTCAGTAGTCTTTGTAGAGTTACTGGAATCGATGGGATAGACAATGTGGCAAGTGGTGATTGAATCTCTATTCCATGTGTTAGCGGGAAGAGTTGAGGTAACTATCTTGACGAAGAAAAGCAGCAGTTTAAGAAGTATAGAATTGAGGTCTAGTGTATTGATAATTGGGCGATAAAAAGTAGTAGACTGTCCATGTTCTTACACCAGGTCCCAGACATATCACAAGAGCGAATCGTGATTGAACCATGCCAGGACCGAGGCGTTTTCGCATGAGGCACAACTACAGAATTAACGCACTTGTTACCAAAGAAAGAATGGCGCCTAATTAAGTCAGACAAGACATGCATCCACTTCACGGTAACGGCTACGGTAGCACAGGAATCGTAATCGATGAACGTTGTATACGCGCCCGCACTGTGGTGCATGTGACAGGACGAGACAGAACACGTTCCAATAAAGGTGTCGTGTCTGTCCTAGTCAAGATACCAGAGGAGGCGCAGTCGTCATCTCGCGAATCGAAACATGAAGTTGCGAAATTGAAGAAAACTGTCACCTACTCTTCCGGGGCACTCGCTATAATGCAATAGCATAGAGCGAGCAGATATGGTGCTGAATATAAGCCCCGAGAGACGCGTAATCTCTAGAGCAACGCGTTAAGCTGTTATTGTCGATATGCGGGTTTGGTATGAGAGGGGAGATCTTGCTGCGCCGCACAGCCACGTTGAAGTGCAAGCACCGGACATCGTATTACCAATGAGATCACGTAGCTCCCACGTGATGCCTTCCCATTAATATTAGCCTCGCAAGAGTAGTACGCATATACGGCAGTTCAGTTATCATATCTGAGTCTTGCATTAGTACCACAAAGTGAAATCTGACATGTTCATACGATAAGAGACCCTGAAATTATTCTATTCAACCTTCCCACGGGCGTTGACTCCAAATCAGATGCGATTCAATAGTATCAGGGTGGTTTCCTCAAGATTCATTTATTACTTTTCACGGTTTTAATGCCTTCAAAAAGGTAAGAGTATTGCAAAAAATGCGGAAATATCAGAGGGACGAAAGGAGGCTGCAGAGAGGAGAGAAGAGGAAGGCTTCAGACAAATTTTGACATTCTCATTTATATAGACAAAGCGACTAGCGTCGGAATCGTGATAGCGGATACAATTGTGAGCAGTCAAGCATGCTCAGGGGTATAGGGCCAGGCCAGGCACTTAGCAAATGACCCTTCAATATTGATAGCCCAGCCATCTAGTCGTCATCTTCGTCTTCGTCATCATCCGCGCTGTTGTTTGCGCTAGCGTTGCTGTTCGCATTGGCCTTGTTATTTTTGGCGTTGGAATTGTTCACGTTGGCGTTGGCGATGTCGTTTACATTTGCGTTGGCATTGTTGTTGGCGTTGGCATTCGCATTGCTGTTTGCATTTCCTGCACCAGCAGCAACGTTACCGCCACCAGAGATGGTAGCGTCAAACGGTTCCGCAATGGATGTCTGGCCAGCGTTCTTTTCGTCTGTCGCGATGTTGTTGTTCAGCTTCGTGAGCTCGTCGGCGAGCTTGTCGGCGACATCCTCGCCCTGGGCTTGCTTGGCCTCGAGCTCGATCTTGGTAGCCATCAGCTTCAAAACCTTGTTCTTGATCTTGCCGTTCTGCATTAAGCGTTAGTAGTGGTTTTCTTATATCTGGAATTGAGATATCGTACCTGTATTTGGTCTGCCTCATCGCCAGAAGCAGCTTCGATCGCGGTGTTGAAAGCTTCAACCTCTGCGTCGTTCGCAACATCGTTCACTTGGCCAAGAAACTCAATGTCGGCAGGGTCAATGTTCTCGGGGTTCTGGAGGTCCAGAGCAGAGAAAACGGCAAGAGCCTCTGCCTCAGCGTTTCCTGCCACGCCGCCTGAGATAGAGATGTCGTTGTAGGTAGTGTCTGCCAAGACTGGGCCACTCTGTCGGGCCTTAAGAGCGCGCTTGTTGGGTGTGGGCGCGGCGATGGCAAGGGCAGTCAAAGAAAAAACCGTAAATGATTGGAAATGCATGACCTCGGATAAGATTTTACTCGTTATATAACGTAATTTTGCGTTAAGAGGAAGTGGAAAGAGGCAGCACAGCTGGACTCGAAAGAAAGAATATAAAGACGGAAGGTAACAGCGTCAAGCCGGAAAAGTGGAGAGAACGGATGAGAATGATTGAAAACGCTTGATGATAGTAGAAAACATAAGAGACAGTTTCTTCATGCGTTCTTATACCTTCGTCTTCAGGCGAGCTCGTGCAGGCTAGTCTTGCCTTCGATCAAAATCTCCGGACTCAGGTTCCGTTCAATGCCCCAAAACAAGGACAAGTCAGCCTTCGAGCCTCACAAGGCAGCACCTCATACACGAGCGAGGCATTAGCTTGTATGCACCGGTCGCCGGGGCGCGTAGCGGATGGCGTGAGAAGTTTCCCCACGAGTCGGAGGGCCGTGATGTGCAGCGACAGACGCTCCGTGTCGCCGCGCTGTGGATTCTCGCATCCTGTGTGTCCTGAAATGGTCGATGTTCCTGAGGAACAAGGCTCTGAGACACTTCTGACATCGGTCGCTAAAACCAGGGCGCTGTCACGCATGAGCTTGGCTAAAGCTTGGCGCGTCAGAGACGCGTCTCATTGCCTAATGCGGCATCGCGATTACAGATCGAGAAGCGGCAACAAGCATCAGGAACAGGAATTGGCGTCTGGGATATGGTTCGTGGTGTGGAGACGGAAGCTTGTCTACACGCGACGTCGGCACTGGTGGAATGTGAATGCCTCGCTTACCCGTTGTGTGGTTCATCGATTACCTAACGCCTACTCGAGCAGCACGTGCAAGTCGACTGGCATCTATATACATCTTGGCATTGATATCCTATTCGTATGGACAGAATGCTTGGCTTTGGGTAAGTTGTCAGCGAAGTACCGGTATGCTTCGGAATGAACGACAAATAATGCAAATATAAACACTAATCGTATGTCTAGCAACTCCTTAGACGAGGACCGTGAATAATAGAAAGATTGCCAACGCAAGTACTTCGCAAGTGACGAATATACAGATGCATGGATGAGAACCTCGATGATTTTCAAAAGTGCAATCATAGGTATCTTCTTTGTCGAATTTAGCGAGTGGAATCTCAGCATTCGTAAAGAATTCGTTACCAGAGCATCGTACGGTTCCTTCCGTTCCCCTCCATTCCAGCATTTGAGTGTTCTCTCTTCTCGGGTGCTGTTCTCATTCCGTGTAACCGCTTAGAGAAGTGAACCTCCAAAGGACCCTCATATGCTGGAACATAAAAAGACCACAATGGCGCAATACATCTTGGCTCTCACGCCACTTCGGTCCATACATCTGAGCATCAGTCTACCAAGATGCGTTTCTTCCTCCCTCTCGCCCTCTTTGCAACCATCGCATTTGCCATCCCCCAATCCGCAGCCGATTACCGCGGCCGCCCCGGCTGGGATGACGATGATCGCGGCCACCATGGCGGCCGTCCTAGACCTCGTCCTCGCCTCCCGAAGAAATGCTTAAAGTATTGGGATCTCTGCTCCAAGGACTGGGGTACTTGTGATCCGGATGATGCACCGGTAGCACCTTACGACTACACAAAGGTGATTGCATATGCTAGGTCCGCACCAAGTTGTAATCCAGTTTTGTGCCTTGGTGTCCTGGCTGTAGCGCCCTGCATCGAGAAGGCAATCGATGCGGATGATGCAGAGGCTGCTGAGAAGTGTAGTAAACAGGTGAGCTGCGCAGCGATAGTATCATGGCATCGTGATGTATGCTAATATGTGTGGTAGCTCTGCGATTGCACGGGATGTATTGAAGGTTTGGACACTCTCCGTCAGGACAAGGGTATGTGTGAAGAGTGAGGTTTTACTAAGTCTCCGCGCTATGAGTGCGTTGTTAGCTGGGATGGGTTGAACATATTCCACTTCAAGCGTTTCAAGCGCAGTTCGTGAAGTGCTATGTACGATGAAGCGATCCATAAAAGTTAACATTGAATAAAAAAAAAGTACTTCCAATGATCCAGCGACTTGCCGCAGGTGTTCATCGTGAGAACGCTGACTGGGCAACGACAATACCATGGAATGCTCTGACGTCCCGCTGGGTCGGCTCTAGGCGCCTTTCTAGGTGTGTTGATCCGGTCTGGCATGTCTGTCTCGTTGGTGCACCGTTTGGGTTGCACAAAATGAAGGGAAGACTAAAATGTTAGTGAAGGACAAAAACTGATATAATGGAGAGTTCAAAAAGGAATAAAATTGTACAAAAGCAATCAGTTGATCATATGAGACTTTGGCCATCACTATCAGGGGCGATCCCGTGATCAACTCGACTTTTTACACGAGGGGCTTCGTTATTGTAGTAATACTCGTTCAGAAAATGGTTTTCTACCTGATGCCTGCTGCTTCAGGCCTGACATTGAACCATCTTCATTCGCACTGCAGCTGTAAAGTTGACGTGGATTTATTGTCGAACATTGTAAGCAATCAAAGCTTCGCTTTCACTGGTGCAAATGTGCTGCCCTGCCCGCCACCCAGCGCAGCAACAAGCTCATCGACCTTCTCCAACACCCAGGTGCATCCCTCATCGCTAACGAGCCATCTAATGCCCTCCTCTTCTCCTGCTTCTGGCTCCTGCTTCCACGTACCATCTTCCCACGCCTTCCTCAGCCCGAAGACATGGCTAAGGACCTGAGGGCCCACGCCCTGCTGCGCTCGTAGGCATGTCACAGCGATCAAACTCGTTGTTATCCTTCCGACGGTCGCGCCCGTCTCGCGAGGAGGATCGGCAAATAGGCCGCCGTACTCGTTGTTTATTATAAAGACGGGTAGATCTGGGTGTGCATCGCCAAGTTTGTGCTCTAGCTTTGTCTCAAGGGGTCTGTATATGGCGTTCCAGAGGGCTCGTCCTCGCTCGTTTATCGACTCGATGTTGGAGGGTTCGGGGAAGCGAGTGGGTTTTGTGTTGAGGGAGGACGCGATTGACGAGGGAAGGTCTGCACGAAATGCATTGAGCATGTTGATTGTGCGAGGAATCTAGTCTACAGTCAGCCGATAGTTGCGATCATACTTGAAACTCGTAGCGTACGCCATTGAAGCCTATACACTTCAGGCCTATTTCTCGCATAAACTCCGCTATGGCGACTTTCTCACTATCCGATTTGGACTTGCTCGAGGAGTTGTATAATGCGACCATCGACTCGGGGGAGTTCATGGTCATCGTCGCGGCTGTGGAAATACCCAGCCATGATGGCCTTCCAAGTTTCCTCGCTGTGGCTTCCTCTTCTATCTTGCTGTAGATTGACTGAATCTGTCGCGGCGCTGGTACCGGCCCAGGGCGCGAATGGGCAGCATTAATAAGGGATTTGAGCGCTGGTGAGAGCTTCGACATGGTGTGCTCGCTTCTGGAAGCTATCTGAAGTACACGCCCGGGAGGATTATGAAGCTCTAAAATATAGAGGCGACAAGGACGAACGAGAAATGGTACGTAAACTACTGATTCTTGAGAATCAATTGGGCGTCCGCAATCACAACGAAAAGCGTTCCACTGCTGCATATAAAGTCGAAGCTACTCCGATGACGCTTGATGGTTCGACTTCCGAGGCTGGGCCGCACTTTCGGCTTCATTTCAGTTACCGGCGCTAGCAACTAATGTAAACTAGCGTAAGGTCATGTGACTCCACGCTTGATGTAGGCTGGGACTAGCAGCCGGGCACCGGATTATAAGAAGCACTGAGGGAGATATACGCTTCATTCGTAACAGTACTACAGCCATCATATCTTTCTTCTCGCTTCTACTTATCACGTGATATCACTCTTCAACCATCTGACATAGACTAGCGCGTCTCAGTGCCGGACCACTAAGGAAGGCAGACTCTCGCCCTTTCTCACCATTCACCACCATTTCACCTTCAGCCTGCTGTCCCGAGGACCGTATAGATTCTCTGCCAAGCTTGCTACCCCGCTTTTCGCTGCACCGCAGCTCTCCCGCCCTCAGCATGCTAGATCATCTCCGACAGAGCATTGGTAACCAAACTCAAGGTTCCTGAGGTGCTATACTGGGCTCGAACATGGGTGAAGCTGCAAGCAGCTGCGATAGAGGATTTACGACAAGATTCCAATGCTATGAGTGTGGAGACGCGTCTAATCACGCGCCTGGGCGCCCACCAACGTCATGACACTAATGAACAGTCTGTATACGACATCGACATAGAAGGGATCGCGAATTGTATGGCGATCTGAATTGCCTTCACATATGCACTAGCGATGCACTCAGCATGCCTCAGGAATATCTGCCTTGTTCCTCCTCAGATGACCATACATCTTCTAACGGGTGCGAATTTCCGTCAAGCCGCTCGACTTTTTACTGGTCAGGAAAGGAAGGGTTTGTGTTGAACGACGAATCACTCGGAAAGATAAAAACACCCGGGCTGACTTGAGGTCCCTCATTTCTGGGGTAAGACAGCGTCACCCTTTGCCTGAAGCAGTTTCCGGCCTTTTGCGGCCTTTCATTCACTGCCACCGCCACGGGGCATCAGACTAATCACAATGGCGCAGGATGCGGTAGCCTAGTGTCTTGAAGTCAGATTCATTCGCAGAGGTGCGATAAGTATGCACCGAAAGTATTGCACTATCCTTCGCATGGAACATGACACCTCTCAAGTCGACTGATACCTTATCCAAAGGCAATTATCGTACCATGGTTTGATAATCTCACAATGACGACTACCAACAACACTCACAACCTCTGCGCGAATTGTGCACGAGTCTGGATTAGTCGGGACCTGATGAGGACCAACTGGACCAAAAGAAGATGGCAGATCAAACACTTCGCCAAAGACTCTCCGTGCGAACTCTGCCGAACACTGTACTGGATGTTTGTACGAACACCAGGCCACTCTAGCTTTCGTCAAGGCATAGCGAAAGGCACAACTTCGACGATGCGGTTGGACCATTCGACTTCTGAATACCTTGAGCTTTCACTCGAGTTCCTAGACGAAGAAAATTGGAAAGAGCCTCTCTACTGCTCTTACTCGTTACATCCTGTTCGCCCTGACACTGCGGGTCGCGATATTGAAGATACTGTGTATTTTGATTCTAGGTGGACTCGCGAATGCCTTCGAGATTGCGACACGAGTCATAACTGCCAATGTGGTAGGCAATACCAGAAAGAAAATGCCGACTTTCATGTCATAGACGTCAAGGATCTCTGCGTCAAACGTGCACCCCCAGCTTGCCAGTACGTAGCGCTGAGTTATGTATGGGGTGGCGTCAAGCAGCTTCGGCTCACGAAAGAGAACGCTGCATTCCTAATGATGACAAATAGTCTGATGGCGGAGCCTATTCCACAAACAATCGAGGACGCACTGTCGATATGTCGCGATCTCAATTTGCGATACCTCTGGGTGGACCGGCTTTGTATTGTGCAGGACTCCGCCTGCCACTCCAACAGTCAGGTGGCGCACATGCACCAGATTTACAGTGGCGCGTATTTTACCATCGTTGCCGCCACGGGCTCGGATTCATCGTCTGGGATATTTACAGCTCAACCTCGGCGAAGAAAGCAGCACACGGCTCGAATCGACAACGTTAAGTATGTTGCTGCACCGCGATCTCTAGAGCCATTAGAAGAGAAACTGTATTCGTCAAAATGGAATTCTAGAGCCTGGACCATGCAGGAATTCGTACTTTCGCGACGCTGTCTTATCTTCACAGAAGATGAATGCTTCCTTTATTGTGGGAAAGGCGCGTATGTCCCGAGCCTGAAGGGGAGCCTTCTACAACCGCGAAACACATACAGTTCTTCCCTATTGGATCATCGACTACCTTTCTATAAAGGGGGAGGCCTAGTGCATCGTCGCTATGCAAGGCTTGTTTCGTTGTACGCCTGTCGGCATCTGTCCTTCCGCAAGGACATCCTGCGAGCGTTTGAGGGCATTTCGCGGGCGCTAACACCTTTCTTCGGCGGATTTCATTGGGGCCTACCTCTCAGTGACTTGCGGTGGTCACTTTGTTGGATGCATTCCGGGTCTATCAATCTGCGGCATGGTTTCCCCTCCTGGAGTTGGGCAGGATGGGAGCATTACTCGGAGGATGAGAGCAGCACTGCGTCTATCGAAAAGAGCATCCTGAGCTTTCCAGATTTCAATCCTAACCAATTCTGGCCTCCTTGCTCAGTGTATTATTGGACCTCCCCGACCACAATAAAACAGTGGCCCTCGCCAGCAATACTGAGAGAGTCACAGCGTCCGAGCTTCCAAAGCACTTATCTGAGTTCCAATAGCTGCAACCGCGAAACGCTCGGCTGGATCTGGAACATCGAAAATCTTGATGGAGACAGATTTAGTAACAAGGCCTACCAAATGCTTCTTGCAATGTCAGACCCGGCATTCAGGCGCTCGCCGGATATAAGCTTTCGACACGTCTTGACCTTCGCCTCTTCCGTCGCTGTCCTTCCAGAACAACTATATGAAAATACATCGATCATGGCACCTCTACCTGCACTGCACTTCCTACGGCCAACTACGTCGATGCAAGAGCCAGCAACGATGCGTAGGAACGACCAAAGTACAGTCGGCACACGGCGCTTTATCTTCCTTGGCCTTTTGGATCACGGTTCGGGGTTCTTCGCAGTCGTTATTCCTGTAGATGTCGAACTTGTAGTTCCCGGCACCCATGGAGCTGCTGATCAAGTTGTCGCTCGAAGAGCAGGAAACCCGTGTCGTATGAAGGATGCTATCTGGTTCAACAACTCGCGTAACTGCATTGTGCACTACCGATAAAATGCTCACACCCCTCAGAGTTGATGAGTCGTTAGGTACACTACGCGATCGAGCATACCGTCCTACCATGGCAGGTATGCCACACCCTCAACTAGTAGTGTATAAGATGCAGATCAAGACGTTTTGTCGGTGTGTCATATCAGATTTACGCTGCTTAGCGATCTCTCAAGTAGCGGAGATCGCTTTCGAAGGATGAGAACTCTAGTAACCGATTTGGATGCGACATATGGGTCGAAGACGCATGGCCGACATCGTGCACCTCTGCAAGGCTGCATCGCGTATATACAAATAGGTAGAGCGCTCTATCGGGAGTCCAAGCGCCGACCCGAGGCTTGACTGCCAAATGCGCCCTAGTGTCATGGTGGCGGCTATGCCCAACCTCGCCAACTTCACTTCACTTCTTCCATCTCTGCTATCTGCATCACGATCAAGTCTAAAGTAGAATGCACGTCATGTGCGCATACCACAATCTCACCCACTAATATCTGTCTCAGGCCCACTTTGGATTACAACTCCACGGATGGGCGCTTCGTTCGCGGACATCCTATCGCTCCTCAGCCTGGCCATCAAATCGAAGCATTCGTCACCTTGCACCTGCGCTGAGCTGAGAATTGATACCAAATTCTTCCGAATAGTGAACCTAGATACGCAAACATGGCAGCCTTCTGCCATTCCCCCAGACTCACTCTGCCCTCTGTGTCGAGCTTTGAAATGGATGTTTCAGAACACCCCTGGATCTGCTCAGATGGGTAATGTTCGCGCCCATGGCATCAACCTTCTCTTCCAATCTCGGCCACGCCTAGACCGCCTGTCATTCGACTTCGTCAACAACGAATCCCGTCTCTCGACTAAGCACTGTTCATACTCGCTCGTTCCACTTTGCAATGGTTCCGTAGCTCGCTTAATTGAAGACCCAGCTTTCAATCCTAAGCTGGTGTTAAGTTGGCTAGCGGACTGCGACTCAGCTCATCACTGTGTTGATATGCCACAAGCTCAAGACTCCCGGTTTGAGCTTCGAGTGATAGACGTCCAAGACTTTTGTGTAGTGAAGGCTCCAGAGGCATGCCGGTACACGGCACTGAGCTACGTCTGGGGAGATGTGCGACAGCCACTGCTTAAGTCAGACAATATGGAGCTTTTCAGTACCCCAGAAAGCCTCCGTTCAGTACCCATACCGCAGACCATCAAAGACGCGATGCACGTTTGCCGACTACTAGAGCTTCGCTATCTTTGGGTGGACAGTCTTTGCATCGTACAAGATAGCAAAGATCATGCAGCCGGACAGGTTGCGCACATGCATAACATTTACCGCGAGGCGTATCTTACTATTGTTGTGGCGGCTGGATTTGATTGTGCATCTGGGATACCATCTATCCAAGCTCGTCCGCCTTTTCCACCCGCAGTCGTCATTGATGGGGTAAATTTCGCTATCGTCCCACACTCATTTGATGCAATTGAACATCGAGTACAACGATCAGTCTGGAACCAACGATCCTGGACGATGCAAGAGAGTGCGCTCTCTCGCAGACGCCTCGTGTTCACAACTCACGAGTATTTCTTCTCCTGTGACAGTGGACTTTATGTGGAAGCCTTAGCCGGCAAGCTTCTGCAACCGCATCGATCGTCTATTCCGCCATTGCCCAAACTTATTCCTGGACAGATTGCCACTGCAGCGGATGGACGACGAGCTGACCTCAGCTATGGAAGGATTGTGTCTCTTTACGTTAACCGAAAGCTCACATATCCGGAGGATATTCTACGTGCTTTCGAAGGCATGGCCAACGCCCTCACTCCTCTTCTAGGACCCTTCCGATGGGGACACCCACACCGTCTCTTTCGATATGCGATGTGTTGGTGCAACTACGCACAGCTAAAAAGACGGCCCGGGTTTCCTTCATGGAGTTGGACTGGATGGCATCACCCGCATGTTCAGGACCATGGATCCACCTCTACCGTCAGACTGTCGACCTGGCCTTTCCTCTTTCCTAGCTTTGGCGTTACCGAGATGTGGCCGCACTGCTCCGTGTACTTGTGGGAGAACTGTATCACAATGAGAAGCTTCACCCATACGTATGAAAGGTCTCAAAGACTCTGGCCTTCCAAGCCCGTTGTTGACGACTCCTATAGAAAACATATGGATAGCTTTCTGCAATGGATGGAGGGCGATTGCATCGTCGAATCTCAGAGCGGACACAATCCTTTTGATGCTACGCGATTCAAACCTCAACCTATCAACATGAGTCACGTTGTCACGTTCCGCACATTCATTGCGACCTTTAAGAACACATTCTTCCCTCCCAAAAGTAATTCACAAACTCTTAGGTCGTATGTAATGGATATCGATCTTCTCGAGCCTCGATTTCACGCTACACGGACATATACACCCGAGCATCAAGTGCCTGCGCATGAAGAAGCTGGTGGTCGTATAGCTGCTACCAAGCTAGATTTAATATTCTTGGGCCAGCTGCAACAGCATGTCGTTGTTCTCCCTGTGCATATCGATATCCGTTCTCCCTCAGGCGGTCATGAGGTTGTGGAGATTGTGGCACGCAGGCAGGGAAACCCTTTTCGCATGTTCAACGATGTGTGGTACGACCGCGCTCGGAGATGTGTTGTACACTTGTGGTAGAGCCGACATGCAAAATTTGAGCGACGGGCCTCATTCATCTGGTATATAACCGTCGACAAGGGCCGGTTAGGCTAAGCCATGTAGCGGCAATCTAAGGTAGCCTCATACCCCGTCCAATATGTCCATTCCTCTATCCTAAATTCTCCGCGACCAATCAGCCGTCCCATAAGCAATGTCCGGTAATCAAGCCGCGCCGTCGGAACGAACGCAGAAAGGAAGTCATATCGGCCAGACCGCGGTACCTTTTCCACTTGGCGCGCAGAAAGCCGTCAACACTTTAACAGAGCCCACAGTAAGGTACCTTATAGACGCGCATTGATCCCTTCATCTTCTGTAGATTGATTCGATCTTTCGCGCATGCGCCTCGGCAGCTCTGGAGGCGAATACCAGCGCTCATTCGGCTAGATAGAGTATGATATCCCTTGTTTGCTGCGTGCGCCCAGCTTTTCATCATGATTTCTGAACTTCGAGTCGTCAAAGCATTACACTTCTATCATGGCTCCTCATCTTGCGTCACTCCTCTTCACGACAGTGCTTCTGCTGAACCATGTCCAATCGCGCACGCTCTTTCAGTATGAGCGACAACAATTAACAAGAGAATACGTGGCGTCATTACCAGAGGAAGATGCACATCTCATAGCGTTCGAGGGCCAATTCGAGACGGAAGCAGTCAATACAACTGACAAGCGCTGTCGTTATGATCCGACTGACAAGAAGTGGCCATCCGAGAAAGCATGGAAGAAGTTAATAAAGCAACTGAGCTCTCCAGACGTACTCCTAGCAACCACACCCCAAGCGTCGATTTGTTACGGCACTACGAAGAACGATGCACAGTGCCAACAGCTGGCACAGAATTGGACGAACTCGTACACGCACATCAACGATCCCACCGAGGTTCTATCACCCATATATCAAGGCTTGACATGTCAACCACCTTCAATATATGACAGTGGGAGCTGCACACTAGGTGGATACCCTTCGTACGTCATAAAAGCCAAAACAGTATCAGACATCCAATGCGCCATCAACTTTGCGCGTAACGATAATTTGCGTCTAGTTGTGAAAAATACCGGCCACGACTTCGCAGGCAAATCCGCGGGATACGGCGCGCTGAGCGTCTGGACGCATGGACTGAAAGACATTCAGTTTCTTGATAACTATGTAGACGAGTCTGGATATAAGGGGCCTGCGATCAAGGCGGGTGCAGGTGTGCAGGCATTTGAGTTGTACAAATTTGCGAATGAGCGCGGCGTTGTTGCAGTCGCTGGCGAGGGTCAGGTACGCATTCCAATTGAGTTCAATCAAGACCATGCTGACTGGCGTAGACTGTGGGCGTCTTCGGAGGCTATATCTTGGGTGGCGGGCACTCCCCGCTCAGTTCAATATATGGCATGGCAGCCGACCATGTCCTTGGTTTCGAAGTCGTCACCCCGATTGGAGAATTCCTGACAGCCAACTCGACAAGCAATACGGACCTTTTCTGGGCTTTGAGAGGTGGCGGTGGAGGTACTTTCGGCGTGGTGACATCCGTCACGATCAAAGCATACAAAGAAATGCCCGTTGCCACAGCTTCATGGACACTTGATAGCTCAACGATCGGTAAAGATAAATTCTGGGCAGCTACCAGGGCATTCTTTGATCGAGCAATCGATAACGTAGACAGCGGAACATACAGCTATTGGCTCATCGTACCCACGGGACAGGACCTCATCCTCATCATGCAGCCTTTCTTCGCCCCGAACAAGACCTCCACTCAACTCAACACGATCCTAGGCCCCTACCTCTCCAAATTGACCTCTCTCAACATCCCCTTCTCACCCAAGATCACCGAATACAAAAGCTTCTACCCCGCTTGGCAAGCCGAGTTCCCCCTCGAACCAATGTCCGACGTCTCCTCCGTAGTCAGTTCCCGCCTCTTCCCACGCTCAAACTTCGCCTCAGAAACCGGCCGCAACTTAACCTTCAACGTGCTCAAAGATGCCGCGGAAGCAGGCCAGACGCTGATCGCATTCAACATGGCCACCCGCGGCACCAACCCGGACAACGCCATCAATCCCGCATGGCGCAATTCCATATACCACATCATCACAGGCATCCGCGTAAACCACAAATCACCTCCCGCGGATATCTTGAGCGCACGTGCAGCATTCACGAACGGCACTATGCAGAAGTGGCGCGATATCACCCCAGGGAGCGGTGCGTATTTGAATGAAGCGGATAGATTGGAGCCGAATTGGCAGCAGAGCTTTTGGGGAGACAAGTATGCGAGGTTGTTGGAGATTAAGAAGGAGATGGATCATAGAGATGTGTTTTGGGCGCATCATGCGGTTGGGAGCGAGGGGTGGAGGGTTGAGAGCTTCGATGGGTTACCGAATGAAAATGGGAAGTTGTGTAAGGTTGAGGGGTGATGGGTGACAGGATGGGAATAGGCTTGGGGGAACGAAGAGGCTGTGTTAAGGGAATATGTATGTTCATAGCGTGGCTAAAAGGCTTTCAAGTATCTACTGTGGATTTTCAAAGCTGGCGCAAATTCCCTCTGTGCTGCGCCCCAGTCGTTGCCTCCAGACATTTTGTGGTGTTTGAACGATTGTTAGTAGTAAAAAGTTCTGGGCAGTCCCATGAGATAGGAGGGATGAACGGCTAGTATAAGACACGCAGGCTGAAGTCCCCACACATCAAGCATAAACACATCCGACCTTGGCCACTTCGAGAGGCTACCCACAGAATCCTTCAGGCCAAAAAAAGCCCCCATTCATGAAGTTCCCCACTATCATTTGGTGTTGTCACAAGGCGATCAACACTAATATGGCAATAGTAACCGACGCACCACCCTAGCGCCAAATATGTACAGGGTCTTGATAGGAGTTCGAAAATGGTTGCGCGCAGTGTCTCCACTTGTCAGGGAAAACTTGCAAGCAAAAGCAGGCGGCTCTTTGCAAAAGCTTAGATACTCTTAATCATGATACTTGCGCACTATCCCAGCCCATAAGGGCCTAGCGCCAATTGTTTAAACGCTAAATATGAGCTTGACGCAGGGGCAGTAGAGCTTGTTCCCAACTTCCCTGGCGCCCACCTTAGCTTTGGGAAAATACTCTTTGATATTCGAGAAAAGTTTTATACGTGACTGGAGTCTATCAGTGGAGAGTGCAATGACTTGATGAAGTCTTCTTGAGTGAATTGCTGATCGACCCTATGTACCTTCTAGAAAGTATGCCAAAGTCGGAAGGAAGACGTCCTATCATATCAAGGGTTCAAGGCTGGTTGACTGTTTACGTAAGGCCGAGAAAATCGATCTCTGAAGTAGCTAATACGCGATTGGCTGGAGCAAATCTCAATTTGAAACTGTATTGCGGACTTGAGAGGTGAAAAGGATTGTCAATGAGAAATATCAATCTAGCCAACCAAGATGCAAAATTCATACATACATATGGTCCTCACATCAGGCCTTGGAGTAAGCATGACGGAGCGAGTAGATTGGCTGGCTCAGCTTTGTATCCTGGTTGCACACAAGACTGAAAACTGTTGCCTAGCCAAATATTCCCCTGATAATTGCCTCCCGATCACCTTTTTCACCGAATTGGAAGATTGCTGTGTCCATTCACGCAAGCAGGTTCCGATATGATTCGGTATGTCGTCCGACCGAATTGAGATTCAGAACTCAAAAAAGAGTACAGCAATGGTGCAGTTGAGCATCCGAGAGAGTAAGCGAGTTATGCTACGTGAATAATCCTTTCATTCATCGCGATCTAGGCTTTAATTTAACGAGTTAAATTAGTGACGGCTCTGGCGTTCATCGTCTTGCCAATGTCCTAAGCATCTTCAATTTACGGCATGGTAAGTATCTAGCTTCTTGAGACAGTAACTCGTTCTAATGCGGGCTCCCTTAGAATATTCAACAGATCAACGGTATCGGGCACTCTATCAAGGCCTTCACCGTCACCGCAATTGTTATATGCGCAACCGCTGTTTGCATCTGGGCTGGCGTTGCAGGATTCTTATCACTTAGAAACCGACGCATCAGGAAATGGGACGAGAAAAGACTTAACCCATGCACGTACTCTATTGGACGAGCTTCTGGTCCATGGGCCCGTCGATGCTGTCTCTACCTTGCGATGTCGATGGCGTTTTCGTCAGCGCAGATATTTCCTGAGGGAGCGAGGGCATGATTTTCGCCGGCGACGATAAACCTGAGGAATAATACGTTTGAAGAATGGTCATGTCTCAGATGGCGGAGGAAAGGAGAAACGTTCGCCGTGTATGACACATAATACAAATCCTCACACGACCATTCATTCGGGAATACCCTCAGGCCGAAAACAAAATCACACAACCATGGCGCAACGTAAAATGAACCATGAGACTGCCGCGTACCCGAGACGGTGTCGTCTAAGACGGGTGCGTATGAAATTCTATTTCTACCAACACGCTCAAGAGCCGCATGAAGCTCGAGGCCAATGAAACATGTCTCTCCCATGAAAGAGATTTGCAAGAAAAATCCCAAATATAAGACATGACTCAGCGGTGACAAACGCCAAACTCCTCGCTTGCACGCACGCCCAATCAATGTACCCAAACTCCTTTTCAGCTCATAATGAATCATAATTATTGCACATGCATCTCGATCTTCGTCGTCTTCTCGATGCCTGATACTGGCTTGAGCGGGATATCGCTGTCTTCGCTCCTTGCTGTGCTGTTTTCTCTTCTCTCGATCTTGCTTGTTCCAGTATGGCTCGAGTTTGGAAAATCGGAATGTTGCGCGTAGCCATCTCGTGAGCGGCCTCCGTAGCCATACGTGGGCCGTTGGGAAGAGCGCTGAGTAGACATTTCGGAGCGCTTGAAGAAGTAGTAGTATATGGAGCGGGAGAGACCAAGATTGGTCGCTATGATGCCGAGGCACAGTTCGGTTATGGCCCAGATTGCGACAATGCCGTATTCGTCTGGTTGGAGGACGTGATCAGCAAATCGATCGATTGTACTGTGAAAGGGAGACTTACAAGCGAGATCTTTCGCTTTTGCGTCGAGTGATTTGGCTCTAACAGCTGAGCAGGCTGTGCAGACTAATCCCATGGCCATTAATGCCCAGATTGACAGCTTCTTTCGGAAGGGCAGTTGGATATTCCACATGATTACGATGGGAAGCAGCGAGCATATGAGATCCGTAGTGATGGAAAATCCTTGATGTGATTGTCAGTATCCGCAGCAACATGATGGTGTAGATGACATACCAGCTTGCACATAGATCGAATAAATGCGTACTTCTGCAGGCCAGCACTTTCCCGCTGCAGGACGCCAGTGAGCGCTGATAGGTCTGCATTGTGCCAGGAGAACGATGCTACATTCCAAGGCTGAGGTGCACAAGACAGCAATAACCACACCGGTAAGCCACTTCATCGCTTTCGAATTTTTAATTCGTGTGACGAGCAAGCACACCGAAATCTTAACCAGTGCCATAGCTGCGAAGAGCACATGTTGTGCGTACCAGCTGTACATGTTGATGTACTCTACATCGCCCTTGGAAAGGTATTTACCGCGCTTCCCTTTGCCTCGCGTTACAGCTTGGATGGTCAGCGCGGCTTCAATGATGGTAAGGCACATGGCTGCCGTTATGGTGTAGTCGTCCGATCCAAGTGCTCGCCGTCCTTTGCGTACCCATAGTCTGAGACAAGTGGTAATGAAGGCAATCGTGGTGAACACAACAGACACAGCTACGATGGCCGGTCCCTTGTCGTCCTGTTTGGAAGGGTCGTCCCCGCGGATGCCAAGGGCAGGCATGATCTGTCCAAGCATAAGGGGCCTCGAAGAATAGATGACGAGCAGTAAGTAGTGGGTTCCTAAATGTCGGGCTCCGGGGAGCAGCCGCAGGTCTTATTCTTGTCGCACGGATTGTAGATCGCAACTTGTGAAGGCTTCATCTCAAGTGGCTGTTGAAAAGAACATGCAGGAGAGTACTAGTTTAGAGTATTGTACCTATGGCTTTCGCTTCGCATTGCTGATCGCCGCTCGCCGCGAATGAAATCAGGGTTTGAGAAAATGAGACAGACCCTGTCTCCGGGGCGCCGGATAGTAACGCCATTTACGGGGACGGACCGAATCACGCTATCGCTCGGATTTGTCCCCGGTGTGTTGACGGGTCGGATGAGCTGTTCCGTCGCTTCGTTGCTTTTGCAAAAGCGGCTGGGCCGTCCACTAGAACTAAGGCCCCCCGCATGTTCAAAGGATTACGTTACTTACTATGCCCAACAATGCAGGCGGTGAGAGCGGCAGTATACAATCGATCGATCGGGTCGCTTCCGTACAGCAAGCCTCACTTTCACCAGTCGCAGGGTTACATGCAGAGACGAGCGATCCGCCTGCAGTGTATATAAGTTGGATCTGACATGTCGAATCTCCCCTGTTGTACCACAGTTGTTTTGTAGACATCATAGACACTTCACAGCCTTCGTGACTTTGGTCCGCTAGGGACGGCTCGTTATTCTTTTTTTACCTCTTCGCAAGTCGGGTGGGCCGGTCGGATAATGTTGCCGACCCGTCGTCGTAGTGTCAAATCCTGCTCCTCGTATAGTTTGCATTATGCCAAGATCTAGCATGCAGGCACGAGCTGGCTTATCAACCTAGTTTTCCTCAGCCAGTAGCAAGGCGTCAGCAGGTCTAGCAGTTGTCGATGATTCGCTACAATAAGGGGGCTGGAAATCCTACACGTACGGCAATAAAAGACGAAATGTCAGTGCTCCTGCATCATTTCGGCTCTCGTTCCTGAACGCAGTAAAGATATTCCTACCGGCTGGTGTTCCCCGCCTTAACGTATGGTAACCATGCCTCTTTGTGCCTACGTCTTATGTGCCGAGTACATTGCCGTTGCCTCGGGCTACGCCTCTTCGCCAGGTCTGCGAAGGCTTAACTGCGCAGCATGGGAATTGACCAATCTCCACGAGTCGTGGGGGCTGTGGTCCTTGCCACAGACGAATGGCTATTGCAGATAACCCACCTGCAGCCTGCTGAACTTTGTTTCTGTTACATCTCCCACAATTGCTAGGGTTCGTAATCCTTGAGCTAGAAAAGCACCTCCTTGGATCGGCTTTACTACGGTCTCGTGTTTCTAGAGTACCATCGAGATGCGAGGGCTGACATTCAGTTTCATCCTAACCGCTGGGCTGGGTCTCCTGCATGGCGCCAATGGAAATGGAAGCTGCCGTGTGGAGGACAGTAACTTTGACTTTGTACGTGGCCCCTATCTTTCTCGGGTGCTGCCGGCGTTCGGGCTAATCTTTTAACGCAGGTCATCGTCGGAGGTGGAACAGCTGGGCTTGCCTTAGCCACCCGGCTCAGCAAAGCTTTGCCAAAGGAGTGCGTGCTGGTGATTGAAGCTGGTCCTGACGGCCGGGACGACCCTAAAATATATATACCTGGTCTGAGAGGTTCAACTCTCGGCGGCGTTTACGACTGGGTCCTTCCGACAGTTCCCCAGGCCGCAGCAAATGGACGGAGCATCCCACACAATCGGGGTAAAGTGCTTGGTGGAACATCCGCCTTGAACCTCCTTGTTTGGAATCGAGCCACAGTAAAAGAGTTCGATGCTTGGGAAGAGCTTGGCAACCCTGGTTGGGGTTGGAAAAATATGTATCCTGCTATGCTCAAGGCAGAGAACTTCCAGCGTCAAGGTGGGGTTGCCCAGTATGGCAACGATGGAGTTGGCTATGGAGGCCCGATTCAGACTGCCCTCATCGAAAACCCTCCTCCACATGTGCAAGCTGGCATTCCTACTCTGGAGAACCTTGGTCTACAGAACAACCTCGAGTCCCTGAACGGAAGCAGCATTGGAGCTGAGTACCAGCCAGCTATGCACCGTATTTCTAACCACACTCGGTCGTACTCGGTGGACTACCTTCCAAGAGCCGGTGACAATCTTGTCATTTTGTTCAATAGCACCGTACACAAGGTCAATCTCGACAAGAAAGGCAGTAAGGTCACCGGTGTCACACTAGTTGGTGGTAAAGAAATCAAAGCAAAGAAGGAGGTCATTATCTCTGGAGGAAGCTTACTCTCCCCAAAGATCCTTGAGCTTTCAGGTATCGGACAGAAGTCTGTTCTTTCCAAAGCTGGTGTAAAGCAGATCGTCGACCTTCCAGGTGTTGGAGAGAATCTCCAAGATCACCTTCGCATCCAAACGACGTACGAGCTGAAACCTGAGATTTTGGGACTGGATATCTTGAGATACAACGCGACCCGTGCAGCTATCGAACTGGACCTATGGAGGCGTGGTCAGACATCGCTCTACCAATATGCGGGCAGCTCTTACGGTTTTATGAAGTGGAAACAGGCGATTGGTAACGATGAGAAATTGCTCAAGCTTGCTCAACAGTCAGCCGACAAGTCGAACCCAATTGATCGGAAGAAGCTTGCTCTGCTCACGGATCCGAAATCAGGTGCACCAGATCTTGAGGTTGTCTTTGGCGATGGTTATATCGGCACGGCAGGCTACCCTGCCAATGGCACAGCCGGGTATGGCAAAGCGTATGCCACCCTCCTCGCCGGTGTCCAGCATCCTTTCGCTCGAGGCTATGTGCATATCAACGGATCTGATCCCGCTACTAAGCCTCTTATTGACCCAAAATATCTGAGCACTGCATTCGATCTCGAAGCCACCATCCAAGGAGTCAAATATCTCCGCAAGATGGCGACCACAGCGCCGTTCAAGGACTTGTGGGTGTCTGAGTTCGATCCTGGCCTGGACACGGACACGGATGCGGAATGGGAGACCTACGTGAGGAACAACGTGTTTACTTTCTTCCATCCCCTAGGCAGCTGTGCAATGCTGCCGAAGAAGGATGGTGGCGTGGTTGATTCCAAACTGACGGTATACGGTGTGGAAAACCTTCGGGTTGTCGATGCGAGTGTAATTCCGATGATCATTTCGGCGCATATTCAGACGGCGATCTACGGTATCGCCGAAAGGGCCGCTGACATTATTGCAGCGAAGTATCGTTGATGTTGTATCCACCACTGGGGTGGTCAGGCTTGCTAGTGCCTGCTTAATTAGTACTAAACGTGTGACGTTATTAGACGTCCATCACTGCCATTTCGCACACCATAATCATCACTCCTCAATGTGTTTGCTTCAAGATGGCTTGTTGACCTATGCTCTTGGGTTTGTGAAGCACTCAAGGTGAGTCCGCACAGTTCTGTTGAACTGTTCCAAGGGAAAGGAAGAGGAGCAAGGGTATGAGGGTATAGGTTAGAGTTCATTGTCTTATTGACTATCGCTTGAAGCTAGCTGGGCTTCATACTGCACTCGTGCAGTTGAGAGTGGATACCGTTTGGTACACACTAGCCTCGAAGTACCAATTGAAGCCGAAATTGCTGTTTACTGGTTAGATCAAATCGGTCGGAAGGACGCTACACTCACGCGTGCCGTAGCCAAAGAATTCGATGAGCGCTCATTGACTCTCGAGTTCCTTGGTCTTGGTCTCGACATCGTCCATATTCTCCACCTTTGCCACCACGTGTTCGGCCTTGCTGAGCTCGTCCAGCTCTGGCATTCCGAACTCAAGATCCTTGGTGATCATCATGTCCTGCCCCGCTTTGATCTCCACCTTCTTCGCCTGTGCGTTCTCGATCTGTTGTTTTGTCAGCGTTGATCGCGCGGGTCAGCGTGAGTGCAAGAGCCCGTACGATGATCAGTTTGACGGTCAAGAAACCAATGGAGACGATCGATGTAACGAGGACGACGATGAGAGCAACGCGCAATCCACCAGGATACCAGCCTGAGTGTGGGTTGATCACATCCAAGGTAAGGGCTGCGGTAGCGGCGACGGCGATGGCGCCCATGATGATCAAGGCGAGAAGGATGCGTTGACGCAGCGGCGCCATCGCACGGGCGAAGTTCGCCAGAAGCTGCCACATAATTTATCGATGTTAAGGAACCTATTCGAGATACTGCGAGTTGATGTCGGTGCCGGCGAGTTGTCTTGTTGACGAAAGAGGTGGTTGCTATGAGAAGTAGAAAGAGCACGGGCGGACCTTCCGTTTGTAAGTACCGTCACTCAGGACAACAAGGCAAAGGAATCAGTATAACCTCGTACAGTAGAGTGAAAAGAAGACTGCCCGCGAAAGACAGCTTTCACGTGAGTATGGATGCAAAAGATGGCGGGCCACTAATATTCCTACAAGTACAGCTGTTGAAGGCTCCATGAGCGAAGGATTCTATCCGCCGTTTTCAAGTCCGTCGAACGCCAAACAAAGGCTATGCTAGAATCCAAACTTGTGAACAAACAAATGGACAGGCGCTAATGTTCCAGTGGCCCGCAATCCTCGAGAAGCTGACACTCCAGGGTGGTGCCTCCCCCGTCCTGGCTTATACACCAGTTTCACAGCCGCCAATGCGACATCTCGTGCTCCGAAACACCCTTCAGAAGCCAAAGTTCATTCCAACAAACACAAGTACTCGGGTAAAGCCCACCGATCCTTGCAAAGCGGTGGTAACTGGAACGAAACGCAATCGAAAGGTGAATGAACGAAGGGCGCGCTCATCGTCTATTGACCGCACATACGGCAGGGGTAAGGAGTGGTGTGAGCCTTACAATAGCCGGCCTGGGTGTACGCAGCAGGATACGCGTAATGGACGGGCGTAGGACCGATGGGCTGTACAACCAGTGGAGTGGGGGGAGTGTATGTCGCCGTCTGATAGGTAGCGCGCAGATGCGCAAGAACACGCTGGTGGTGATTCATAACTGTCGTAACCGAAGTTCCATAGACGCAAAGCATGCCTTCCAAGTCATCGGGCTGAACGTCGAGTGTGCGGACCAGGAACGCGTTGCTAGCCTCTTGGTGAAGGGTGCGCAGATTGAGCAGCTGAGCGACGGCTTCTTTGCGACGAGCGTTCAGATTCGCGTTGTGTTGCTCGAGAGCTTCGATACGAGCAACGAGGTCCTGTGCGCTGTCTTTGAAGACCTGCAAGATGCTGTTTTCGTGCTCTAGGGCGGCGATGCGCTCAGCTTGCTCGCGCTGCGAGTTTTGGAGCGTTCTCATCTGCGCGGCGAAGCCCATGGGAACAGCCACCTGGTCGAGAGATGGAGGGGGAGTCGCAGTCGTCATGGTAAGTTCTACAATATTCAAGCTGCTCTAGTTAAAGTAATGAAAGATAAGAATATGAAAGGAGAGACGACAAATGATCCTGCATGCAGTGCAGTTTGAGACAGGAGATGAAATGTACTTACTACTTAGGCAGAAATTCAAGATACAGAAAGTCTTGTGACTGACGATCGAAACAGTGGCAGGTAGTTGGTCGATCGTGAAGGTTGCGAGAAGCTTCAATATCGGGCGAGGATGTTGACGATGCAAGCGAGATATGCGTCGAACGAGGTTCTTCTCATGTAACAATTTGCGCGCTGAAGCTAAGTCCTCTGATCGGAAATGAAAAGTATTTTCATGACGTTTTTGGGGCAAACGGCTGCTCTGTTTCACGTCAGTTACGCTTTGTCGTCCTTTCACCTTCCATCTCGTACGGTTACCTCAACAGACTCCAACACCACCTTCACCGCGCCATGGCGCTCATGGCTTGCACCCAAAAGTTTAATGCACATTCATAGACTTAAACCTACCACACTCGCTTCAGTGTCGTCTGCTGGTTCAGTAGGCATTGGAAGTATCTCCGTCTATATCAGATATAGTATAAGTGGCCAATGGTGGTTGTGAGGAACCAAGTATCTTGAGCCCGCGGTGTGATTTTCTCGTTTCTTTCGCCTATGCCATCCTCGCAGCTCGTTTGCAACTCCTCCCGTGCTAGTGAAACAGTTTGGGTATCCTGTGTGTCTGGCAAATGGTAGGCCGCAGCGGGCAGCAGGAATATTCCATGATATAGCCTTTCACTTCCTTCATTCTGAACAGCAACTCCGCCTTGCTCAAATTGCTTTTATCAACCTCAGGCCTAAGTTATATCACAAACATGACAATAATCACTCCACGCTCCACTAATTCCCAACTGAAGTCAACCTCAACGATGCCACTGAAAGCACACCGACCGCGAAACAACCGGCCTGCCAACTTGCAGACGCTACCTACTGAGCTAGTGCAGGAGATTGCTACGAACCTCGACGACTCGGCTCTCTTCATCTTCGCTTCAGCATCAAGTACCATTCGGCGCAAGACTCTTTACATCTACGGCGAGCGATTCTTCAACACGATCAAGTTCTGCTTGTATTCGCATAGCTTACAAACCTTGACCGACATTTCCACTTCTCGGTTCATAAAGCATGTTCAGTATGTCGCCTTTGGCACTGAGGACATTAGGCTGATTGGCCCCTTACACGACGATGAATTCCGTCAGGGCATTGGACGTCACAGGCGAGAGACGTTGATGATGCCTTACGAGAACGATGAACTATTGCAGCTACGCATGCGATCTGATGCTGGGCTCATCTGCCAGGCACTATCAGAATTTCCAAAACTCAGGATGGTACTGGTTGGGCGCAACCCGTCACTCGATGGGCGTCCGATCAGAGAGAGCTGGGATGCGAAGCGACTCGAGCTATTTAACTGCATGTATGGACATTGTAAGCCAAGCAGCGGCATGAGAGACATTCGACATGTATTCCAAACGATTGGCATGGCTCTCGAACAGATGCGACCAATGCGTGCGGATATCAAGCTCGGCATTCAGTTCGAAAGATATGATTATCTGTGTCTTCAGGGAGTGCCCATGACGCAAGAGGTCTGGTATCCTGGTGGAGATGCTCATCGACGAGTAACGCACATGCAACTAGCGCTGCATCCCGACACGGCTGATTTCGAATCATTGCGTATTGAAGAACTGGCCCATGCCTCAAGTATCGAATCCATGGAGGTCGATTATGGCCAACCAGGTATGGGCTTTCAGGCAAATCCGGCACTTACTATTCATGTAAACCTGCTGCCGCTTCCTCAGCTCCAGCGCATCATATTCGAGAGCCTCTGGGCGAAACCATCCGCGTTTGTCGACTTCATTCACTCTCACCGCGACCGACTCACACACGTGTCGCTAAAGTTCTGCTCAGTCATTCGATATCGCATGCCTCCCGGTATTCACTCACATCCTCCAGCTCTCGCTTCGCCTGATCTGGAACCCAATTGGCTGCCTGTTATCCGAGAGCTCCAGAACCTACCTCACCTCACTTTCCTCCTTCTTGACCATCTCGAAACGGACACCAGAGTCGGTAGCCACGAACTCAAGCGAAACAATTGTGTAGACAAGGACATGGCCCTCACCGCCATTTGGGAGGGTAAAGATGAGATCAGGGTTGGTTTACATTTCTTAATAGTTACGCATAGCGCCATCACCGACCCTTCCATTGTTGCTTTCCTCTCTTCGCTTGCTTCGGATCGGACCTCATGGCGCGAGTGTAAGAATTACTTAAATATGCGCTACGCGAACTTCAAAGCCTCAACTGCCTATAAATGGACAGCTCCAGAAGTCAAAGCACTCGTAGACTTCCGACATTGCAACGTCTATTGTTCCCATCCGGCACCAGAGTTCAGGCCGATCCCCATGATCGATGATCACACGCAGTTTCCGGTGCCTGGGTTCTACGATGAGATGAAGATGCCTGTGGGACACCATATTCTGCCACCTTTGTTGTGGGGAAAGTGGAAGACTGTGTGGGTGAGCAGTGCGTGGTAGAGGTGAAGCTGGAATTTTAGGGAGGAGGGCGAGGGGAAGGGACAATCGAGTGGGGGCACGGCATAAGAGAATCAGTGAAGAGTGATGGAAAGGCATGGAGGGTCACTACCATAATCTCACATATATCAGGCTGATTACGGCGCTACTCTGGGCTAGTCAGCCTGCTGAGATACTAGAAGATAAGAGTTACCCGGAAATTTCTAGGTTTGGGACAAAAAAGCTCTCTTGATTATTAGAAAGGTAGCCCGGCCATTTCCAGGATACTGCAGTGAAATACCCTGTCTAGAGGTTAAAAAAGTATTAGCTACTGCCCCGCTACAGAGGGACACATCAGACTTATAACACAATGTAATAGAAAGGGTTCGCTCAAAAGCGAAAAAGGTATATGCATCATTGAAGTATATATCTACAACAGAATTGAACAGTCACTCTATCTTCCCAGCATCACATGAAACTTTTTGATCCACCCACTTTAAACGCGGAACGCACGGGCATGGGCGCGTTTAGCAGCTACCATGCGGCGGACCTTGTTCGCAACATCGGAGCCAGCATTGGCGCGGAGCCAGGTGATGAAGCTGTCGATAGTGAAGGTCTCAGGGAGTGTGGAGCCCTCACCAGAGCCGGAGGTAGCGGTGGGCGTAGCGACCTCCTCGACCTTGGAGGGAGTAGGGGTGGCAGCGGGGACGGTAGGAGAAGGAGCAGCGGAAGCTGAAGGGGCAGGAGCACTGCCACCGGAGCCACCGCCCATTTTGAAGTCGACGCAGGACTCGTAGGTCTGGTCGATGGACGCAGCGTCCCAGTACCACTGGATGACGCAGTCACCGGCGTTGGCGCACTCGCTGCTAACATCCGGCATGGTGATGTCGAAGGATGTCCAGTCAGGGTGCTCAGAGATGGGCGACGAGGTCAAGGCATACTGGTCCCAGCTGATCAAGGGCTGGCCGATGACAGTGTCGGAGCTGGTCTTGACAATGGAGACGTTGGCGACACCATCGTGGGGAGCGCGAATCTCAACTTTCATGGGAATGACCTGGCCGGCGGTGTAGCTGAAAACCTCGCCAGCATCCTCGAATGGAACACCCTTGCAGTGCCACATGCGGCAGTCGGGGTGGGAACCCTGGAGGTTCTGGAGAGCACCTTGGACGTTGCCGTAGTGGTCAGAGTTCTGCTGGTTGAAGACCTGTTCACCACAGGCGGCCTTGAGACCCTGACCTGGGAGACGAGGCTGGGGCTCGGAGATGAAGCCGTGTGCGGCGACGGAGGAGACGAGGCCAGCAAGGGCAACGGCGGCGGAGTAGGCCTTCATGGTGATGTATTTTGGTATTTGATGGTGGTCTTGGATGCTAGTAGAGAGAGTGATGGAAGTCTAGCTTCTTTTGAAAGATTGAATGAACGAGTGAGTGACGAAAGAACGAATGTGAGGTCTCAGACCTGAGCAGCACAAAGAAGCTGTGATGGAAGTGAAGAAACTGATGTTTGGAGCGAACAGAACCAGCGACAGTCTCAAGCACCTATATACGATCTTTCAAAAAACCAGCCATTCCCTATCGTGCCTCACTGTGTGGGCCACGTCATTAAACATTCGAAACAGAGAGCCGATGGATTGAAGCCTCCAAACAACGCTTGCCTGTGTTCTCAACCAAAACGAATCCCACGCCATTCCCATTTCCGGGACGTCAGACGTAGCGTGGGACATCTTGTCATGCTTGAGTACAATCATCCACCACTAATAAGCCAGTCTCGGTCTGACTAAGAGTACAGGAGTTCGACAAGGCGGCGAGCCAAGCAAAGGCGTTCGCGCGAGAGCGGCCACCATGCTGTTTAGACAATGTCTACCTGAATGCCGTAGGTGCTTAACTTTAAAGAGAAAAGTAGACGAGTCGTTTCGCATGGTCGAAGCGCCCGAGTCCCTGGGTTGAAACGGTCGCGAGCGCGTGGTGGGTTTCAAGTGGTCCGAGGTCTATGCGAGCAACGGAAACGAGATTGTGGCGCTCTCCACCAACCCTGGTCCGATACATTGCAGGATCTTGACATGCGTCACACCGCGCAGTACCGCCGATGCTGCATAAGATGAAGAGATCGTGGAGGAGATGAACGTGGAAAAGACGGTGATGGAGAGAGATTTAGGTAGGGGATCGAACTCGGAAGGCTGTAGTGATTTTGCCCGTCGGAGATTTGTGGGGCTAGCAATCTTCGTGCATGACTCGAACTCTCGTCATATCATAAATATGACTTCCTCCTAAAATTGAGTTGTGTAAAATTCGATTGTGACAAGGTGAATCGGTCTCAATGGCAAGGGAAGATGCATATAGTCAAAGGGAGTTGCAATGCTTAGGCTCCGTAGGTTCCGTCTTTATACCTTTCTTAAGAGCGGGATTGAGGTACTTTGAGATGATTGTATTGACCGAAACATGCGTAGCGCCATTCTCTTGCATCCATGAAGGACAGGTTCGCGCGGTGATTGGATTGTCGGATCGATACAGCCGTGATCTGATGAGGTAACGTGGAAGGAGTAACTAATAGAGCTGAAATGGACCAGCAACAGCATGGATCTTCCAGCTTTTCGATCGCACGGTTCTAATATGCATCCCGTCCAACCCCATTATCCTACTGTTCCGATGATGGTTTGATCGGTCTGGGCCTGGCCGGGTCGATATCCGCGGTCATACTATTGGTCTTCCCCACATTCGGCCACCGATACAATTGCGTACCTACGATGGTTTTGCGGGGTGCATGGAGAAAGTGCGTCGAAGACAGGCCCGCTACTCAAGTAAAACTCCAAATTTGTCTAGCCATCGCTGCTTGGGGCGTTTCCGGACGCTATAGTCAAGACAATATCCGGAGCGCGATGCTGACGATAGACATGCGAAGTCATCCAGGGCCTTGTATCTCTACGAGCATAACATGTAAGTTGAAACCCCTTGAATTAATGCAATATTTTCTCTGTATCTCGGAACTTCGTGTCTCTACCCACCGGTGCCCAACTCATCAGGATCCTCAACTCCACCCTCTATATCCGAATTCCCGGTTACCGTCGCTATCTAAAACATACATCTCCGTAGACAAAGACCTTCCAGTCGGATCTACGCCTCACTAACCCTCCAAACCAGGCGCTCCATACTCGCCTCTTTCCGTCTCAACATATCCATCGCCTTCTGCGCTCTCTCCAACAACGTCGCGCCTTCCACAATCTTCTGCTTCTGCGGCTTGACAATACCATCCCTCAGCATGCAGTGCATAATATCCGGCTGAAGATGATATTTGAAGAACTCGTTCTGCGCATCATCGTTAGCTTCCTTCATCACTACTCTGCCCCTCCAACAAATGGAAACTTACATCTAAGTAAAAATGCGTTCTCACGCCCCTCGCATCAACGCCATTCTCCCACGTCGCGCATACCTTGACATCCATCTCGTACTCTGGATCCTGCGTCTCGCTTGAATCGCGCACGATGACGGGGAGCAGGATGGCTACTTTCGCCCCGCTCTTCGCGATCTGAGATATCGGCGCGATACTCCCGTGTTTACTACCGATACAGTCGAAGATCAGTGGTATACCAGCTTCCTTTCCTGCTTCGAGGATCGAAGATACGACGTTCGTGTCGTTGTAATCGAAGACTTGCTGTGCACCGAGATCCTGGAGTTTTGAGTGGTGCTTGCGCGATGCGGTGGCTAGGATGTTGGTGTATCCGTAATACCGAAGGATTTGGATTGCGAATTGGCCGACGGAGGATGAGCCGCCCCATATTAAGATCGGTTTGTCGGCGTGTGCTGGGATGTAGTCGTTTGGTTTTGGCCAGGGCGTTTCGAGACCAAGGTCTTTGGTGAGGGTGTGGAATACCGTGACGAAATTGTTTGGTAGCGTCACGGCCTCAGGTAGGGTGTATTGCTCTGGCAACTACATCTCATTAGTATACGACTTTTCGGTATAGGGATAGGGGCCCTGGGTACCTTCGCGAAGAGCCACTCTTCCGCTGTGCAAAATTCCTGCTGTGCTTTCTCGGTTTGGTTGCGCCATGTGAATCCAAACACTTTATCGCCGACTTTCAATTTTTTGACATCGGGTCCTACTTCGACGACAGTGCCGGCTGAACTATCGCCTAGCACTTGCGGGTGGTTGACCATGAGCCCACCATCATTCTGGTGCAGGTCTAGTGGTGTAGAAGCTGTCCACTCAACGCGCACACGGACTTGCTCCCCAGTTGGTTGAATGGTGGGCACTTGGATGACAGCGAGGGGAGCTTTGATGCCCACGGTTGCTACAGCAGCGTGTGTAGACATTGCGATTCAAGTCTAGAAATGTGATTGATTTAATGATCGATGAAGCCAACGATGAGTAGTTGAGTTGGTAGAGATATGCTTCTCATTCTGTTCGCATATCTGGATGCTTTTATATCTAGCCGTAAGAAATCTTGCTCGTACTCATATTACCAATTCCTCTCGTTGCCATCATTCCACGCTAGCACAAATTTCCTCTTTCGGAAGGGATCGGACGATCGGACGGCGCTTTGGTGTATCGGCCAATCAATGCAAACACGAAGCATCCCCATTGAAACTTCCAGAATACAGCGTGTGGTCACCATCGCTCGCAACCCTGTTCTATGTGTTACACATGAGGTAAGAATAGTCGTCAAATGTCGAATTGAAGTAGCTGCTAAGTACACTTACAGGATGCTTAGCATTAAAGTGAGGCTTCGTTGTATCTACTAAGTTAAGGACGTCCAAACCGGGATGCGTGCCACCGTGAGCACACCTGTAGTATGGATGGAGACACTCAATATTTCTAACTTGCTTACAAAGGCCAACGAAAATATTCGAAGGTCTCCAGGCTTAATCATGAGGGTTGCGTTGGTTGCAATGAATCAGTACCGTGGAAGGCTTCAGGACTTCAACCACGGAAGATGTACTGATCACCAAATTCCGAATGTCCAGCAACATATTTAATCACGCAGCTATTTCCCTTTTTCATCTCTCAAAACACCGTACATCATATCCCTGACTTATAAATACCCAAGATCACAACAATGGGTTGCTTCCCCTCCCACTACGACTTCTACGCCTACGACGATGACTACTACATGTACCCGGGAGACAGTCGAGACACTAAATTCGACACCCACGCGTACGTTGAGTGCACTGGCTCCCTTCAGGATTACGCGAAGGCCGCCAGGATACTACAACATCGCAAGTCGCTGCATTATGTCATGTCAGCGATACACACGGTCGACAGGAAAGAAGCGTGCGAGAAGTAAGGATGCAAGAGCAGCGCGGCAAGGGATCGATTAGTTAACACCGACTACCTGGACCATCGACACGGTATTACCAAATCGCTTCGCTATCCGTCGTTATTACAGCGGCCTCGAAATATTCAGGCCCTATTATGGTGCTATTCATACCTACCTCCTAAGTATGCATCTCCAACACAACGCCGTGCGGCCCACCCTGATTCGCCGGATAATCCAACTCAAACCAATAGAACCTAAAACCCCTATTACTCGCCGGCCTTAACAAGAACTGCGCAACTTGTCCCTTCGGGCACGTAAACCAGCCATCATCCTGCCATTTTACGCCCGAGTGATCAAGTTCCACGGTCTTGACGTGTCCCGTTGTAGCAGGATAGCCGTTCCAATTATCCGTGTCTTTGTTGATTTTTGGGTCTAGGCGGGTGATGTTGAAGAGATAGGGCGCTTCGCCGGATAGCTCGCGCGGTGCGTTTTTCGTGGCGTCCTTGTTGATGTAGAATTGGAGGCGGCAGATGGCGGCGTTATTGTCAGGGACGTCGAAGGAGATTTCGGTGAATTCTGATGCGCCGCTGCTGGGCTGAGGTTGTTAGTATGCGTGTTGGAGGTTAAGAGGGGAGTTACGTACCGAGTAACTGATTGTCGCGTCGAAGCGAGTACCGAAAGAGGTGTTCGGTGCGGTGCTGACAAGAGGGATGATAAGGTGTGGGAATTGGGTGTTGATGAGGTCTGCGAAGGCTCCGAGTCCGAAGAGGACTGGGAGAAGTGTCAAGGCATGCATGATGGACTGTTGTGGGTCTAATTCAAATGATGCTCAATTTCTCCCGCTGCTCGTTGTCGATGTTCTTATAACTGGTAGCGTGAGTACAATGACTGTCGTCGCGTAACCTCCATTCGGCGGTCGGGTTGTAAACATGACGGAAGTGCCCCCCTTGCAGCAGCACTCGTGAAACGAGAGGAATGCTCTACAGAGAGTTTGGATATTGGCGTTGCAGTAATTGAGGCTCCAGAGAGTTGCAGTGGCATCGTGGATCCTGTGGTGGCCTTGTTGATCGAATCATGATGACGCAGGTATAGTGTTAGAACACTGGGAATAAGCATCTATATGAAATTGTGCGACTGTATGCTCGCCTTGCAAATTGCCTACATCCACGATACGAGGCGCAATGAAGCTGTCATTCGCGTGCTGAGTCCAGCGAGACGGATGTGTCAACAGCCAGGTACCGCACAGATAGTCGCCACTGATCAATGTAGTAGCCGTTTTGTCGCATTGAATGAGATACAGTAGTTATTGATTGCCGAGGATCCGGTATTCATGGATCGCAAAGCGGTATCAATAATGTTGAAAGTTTGTTGTCACATATTGCCAACACTTTTGGCATCGTCCTACGTGACATCCAACTCTTGCTATGGTGCGTCATGCAAAAGGTTGGCTGTCCTACATAGAAATACGGTCAGTCATAAAGAAACGCACGATCGGTGCAGTGCAGCAAGGCTGAAGCCTTTTTACTCCTTCTAGATGAAACAAGCAAGGTTGAGATGTAGCTTGCCAAATCATGCTTGTTTGCAAGCAAGTTGCTTGGCTGCTATGTGAGGGAAGACGAATGCCTTGCGGAAGGTACGTCGGGAGCATCGAATAGCTACGCGACGACAGAATCGTGTAACCGCGCGATGGCTTTCTGTTCGTAGTGACCAGTGATCATACTGATTTAGCTAGCGAGAGCAGAGGGTTGGCCGGCTGGGGTCGAGTAGAAGTTCCACGTAAGAGCGTGGCCTTGTGGACAGCGGCATTGTCGTGACCTTTCGTGAGAGCGCGACCTTCCTCGAAGCCGTTTTGCGGCTTCGAACGATAGCTAAAAAGTACCTGAAGCTCCCCACGGTTGGGGGAAGAGTGAGACAGTTTCAACTCTCAATTAACGCGCACATCATTCGCTACGCTGGCTAGCCTCGGCAAGTGGGTTGCGTCATACTCACCACGAGGCTGTCAATCTTCACGCACCTTCATATCCAAGCTGCTCTTCCAAATGCTTTCACGAATAAGAGTATCATGTCATTGCTCTCGAGACTTCGACCCGCCGTAAGAACCTTGTCGGGGCCCTGCGCCATCTCGCCCATCAGCACAAGACGCCGCAAGCTCCATTTGGCTCCGCCATATCTCCTCGACGACTATATCCCGCGCTACCAATTGATATCGTCCATCGATGCGTCTAAGAAGCGATCACTGGCATATGCGCACCTGCGCGAGTGCAACTTGTGTCCACGACAATGTGGTGTCAACCGGTATGAGACGACAGGCGTATGCCTGATTGGGGCAGAAACAGTCAAAGTGAACACAGTTGCTCCCCACTTTGGAGAGGGTATGGCAAATATATCTACGGGTGCCGGCATGCATCAGGTGGAAAGCTGCTGACAATAGGTAGAGCCATGCTTCCAGGGCCATAACGGGTCAGGTTCGGTTTTTTTCTCTGGTTGTAATCTCAGGTGTAGTTTTTGTCAAAACCATGATATAGCTCACCAGCGGAATGGTTTTGACCTGACACCCGAAGAGCTTGCCGAGTGGTACATGAAACTGCAGGAAGTTGGTCGCGTTCACAACATCAACCTCGTTACGCCCGAACACATCGTTCCGCAAGTCGTCCTATCGATTCTCCACGCGCGGGAGCTCGGCCTCAACTTACCCATCATCTATAACACGTCATCGTTCGACTCGCTAGAGAGCATACAGCTGCTTGATGGATTAGTGGACATCTACCTACCAGACTTCAAGGTGTGGACCAACAAGTCGAGCAAGAGGCTGCTCAAGGCGGACAACTATACGGCGGCAGCTATGGAGAGCATCAAGGCCATGCATGAGCAGGTCGGCGACCTCTGCTTCACCGCAGACGGTATCGCCAAGAAAGGGGTGCTAGTGCGACACCTGGTGATGCCTGGCATGGAGGACGAGGGCAAAGAGATCATGAGGTGGCTCGCTGGAAATGTATCGAAGGACATCATGGTGCACATTATGGAGCAATATTTCCCCCGTGCGCATGTGGGCAAGAAACGACGTGGTGGTAAAGGTGACGATGATGTTGTTGAGCCAGGCGGTGTTCCAGCCTCACCAACAGTCAAGGAGCAAGTGAGATACGCGGACATCAACCGCCCAGTCGACCTGGAGGAAGTGGCTTCTGTCAGAAAAGCAGCCGAAGAGGCGGGCCTATGGAGATTCGTCGAAGCAGCAAAGCATGGTGGCTTCAACATCTGATATGGACATGTTCATTGCAATCATTCAGCCTGGATCCCTCATGCCGCTTCGTGGGTGCCAGTCGTGGTTGCCGAAGCATCTTGTCGGCGCCTGCCATAATGACGCCAGCTTGGCTTTCACCTCACCCGGCCTCGTCCAGAACGTCAATCTGCCACCATCAACCACAGTTCGCTGCGTATCGATTCAGACATTACTACTATGCCCCCGATAGCCATGGACTATGCCGCAGATATCGAACGGGTCGTGCACGAACTCAAGGTTGATCGAGACACCTGGGAGGCAGTAGCCGTGCAGTACAAAGAAGCCCTCGCAGCTCAAACGACACGCCTGCAAGAGCTCCAGGACATCTGCTTTGCGACTCAAGCCGAATTAGAGAATGAGAGAGCTCAACAGCGCCGGCTGCATGTGGACTCGGATCAAAGCGAGAAACAACTTCTGGGCGTGGTTGACGGTACTGGAGATTCTCCGCGTGTGCAATCCTTCGGCACCGCAGTCATCCTCTCACCACCCAAGATCGATTCAGACCGGCAACAGCGATCGTTAAGTGATTGCACCAACCCGCTTTTCAAGCGAGTGCAGCAGTCTGTTTCCCAGCGGAATTATGGAATCGCCTTGGTCGAAATCGAGCGGCTATTGTGTGGACCACTCAGCTCCAAGACTCGCGCCGAGGGACTGTTACTGAAAAGTGACATCCTACGAGCTTCGGGCCCGGAGGAGATCTATGACGCCCTGGCGGCCTGTAGCGAGGCTCTAGAACTCTGTGACCGTCTGTCGGAATTGGAGGCCTTCCTCCCGCGGATACAATACCAACGTGGCGTACTATACTACGAACTGCGCCTGCTTCGCCAGGCTCGGGAGGCCTTTAGCACTATCAGCGATGACGAGTTGCTGTCCGCCACAGTCAGTGAGTACGATGAAGCCGACTATTTACGAGTTGCCAAGCGCCGGTCAGGTTTCGATGAGAGGCGGACGGAGGAATTGTTGGCACATCTGAGAGAGCAAGGCCTTGATGTGAGTCTAGTCAGCCTTAGTGGTCTCAGCAAGTGTTCTGGGTTGACCTATGATCACCTAGAGCAAGCGTCGATGTACGAGCGCGCAGTTGAGACAATATGCTGCTGCCAAGGCGAAACGCATGTCATTACCACACCGCTGGGGAGGTTCGAAGAGCGATGCGCACTGAGACGAGCTGTCGTATAGTGAATCATATTCTACTCAAGGCCACGATAAGCCTGCGTGGCAACATATCGTTGTTCTTGTACATAATGCCAATTTCTCCAAATCAGTTTCTTTGTCAAGCCCCTCACATTCATTGTTATGCGGTCTTGGTTAACAAAGGCACCCATCGTTGGACTCAAACAAAGAACGACCATTGAGTACCTACCAACTCCACCTAGCTCCGTCTGAAGGCTAACGACCAAGGCATTCGCACAATTATATCTACGAAGCTCCTGAAAGGTAACCACATTCTCCCGCATTGTATCATCATTCTCATCTATACAATGCCCACACTTGACGAGACGAGTAGACATGCGCCATCAGTAAGCAGTCCGTCGCTTCAAACACACCACCGATCCGCTTCAGCAGCCGCGAAGCTAGGTTCGATCCCAAGCCCCCAGACGAGGACAACACATCCACCTATTGCCGAGGACGCTCCATCTGAAAAGGCAAGTGTAGATGCGACAAGTGTACCACTGCAGCACCAACGTCCATCACAGTTCTCGCCGCGATTAGCATCAAGTTATCCGAAGTATGCGTCATCTGTCCCGAGTCGACAGTCTCAGGTAAGAAACTGGGAGAGCCGGGAGCAAGACGATTCAGAGAGGCTACAAGAAGACGCGGGCAAGCCGTGCCTCCATGCTGATTTTGTACCTCCTACAGCAAGACGATATGAAAATGAGTTTCGTAGAGGGCACTGGCTACATAAAATCGCATCTCCTCTTAGTCTCTCAAAAGTTCAGACGATTGCAAACAGCCCTCGCGAACCGATTGGATGCCATCAACCAAGATCTCCAGTAAAACGGAATCCGCAATCGGCAGCGACCTCTCAAACGAGCTCGAAGGCACCCTCGACCACTAATACCGTTGTTCATAAATCTGTTCCAGTTCTCGACTACGCTATCCGCCCCTCCTTTGAAGAAAACACCAATCATACGTTCAAGCTTCGATTACCATCCCCGATAGATCAAGACACAATATCTGACTCTGACCCTCCCCTCCAATCGCCGCTTCAAGAGGATGAGATTTCCTACGCCGGAAGCAACAACGGCGAAGAGGACGACGAACCCACGCCGAACGGCATTCCCACGTACCTCAAAGAGAAAGACTCATTCAGAACACACATGCGCCTTATGCTCGTCCGTACCCTGCTAATCCGCTGCGAAATCCTCCTCTCCACCATCCACGAGCTCGAACGCAAACCTTGGGCTCAAAACTCCACCAAACCACCCTACTTCTACTACTCCAAAATCCGCCATTTCGCCTATCGAGCAAGAAGACTCGCTGAAGCCCTACAAAGTCAAGACCTCCAAGCGCGATGCGAGTACTGGGCCGGCTGGGGCTGTGGCGGGAGACGCGAATGGCATGCTGCAAGTGAGCACTTTGCGCTCGCCATTAAGCTTGATGTCGATAATGATACATTTCCGAATGGAAAGTTGAGGATTAGAGGACTGAGGCCGAATGAGAAGGAAGATGTGAGCTTCTTGTTAGAGAGTGTGAGGAAACGGCATGAGAAGTGGCTTCGCAACACGGCTGATGCGCGGAGGGAGGCGGAATATGAGTCGAAGTACACGGGAAGGCCGGTTGAAGAGTGTGTTGATTGGGAGTCGGTGGATAGTCCAGTTTGGCTTCCTGAGCGGGATCGCGTTGTGAGGATAGGAAAGAGGGAAGATTGTAGAGAGAAGAAGAGGGGGAGAAAGGCGAAGGGTCTGAATAATGAAGACCTGGAAAGTATTACCACCCAGGAAGATTGGAATGATGATAGGACTTACAAGCATGGACTGACTAGGAGGACATTCAGCACAGAAGAGCGCTACTACATCCTCCACGGCGACTCGCAAACCAAGAAGCACAAACACAAGGTCAAACAACCCCTCCAAATCAAATCCAACAAATCCAACAAACGCCCAAGCAAAACCAAAATCAGCACAACGTCGTCAACTTCCCCATCCTCCAATCCCTCCATATCCTCAATCCAACCCACCCCGACTCCTACACGACTTCCAAATCTCCAAGAAGAACTCGATGCCACAGGCTGGCAAACACCAACACCAACACCAACACCAACACCAACACCAACACCAACATCCTCTAGCCTTTTCCACGACCACACGCCTTCTCCCTCTCCCCCTCTCACACCTTCAAATCCAAATCTGACTCAGCGGCGTAACATAGCCATAGCAGCAATCCACACAGAAAATATCCAGAAACAAGAGTGTTTGGGAGAGGCAATTCACGGCGAGGAGGAATCAGTATCGAATAGCAGTCGAGAGGTAGTAGCAGGAAGTCCATCGGAGGCGGAGGCGGATGAAGAAAGTGAGGACGAAAGCGAAGATGAAATATTCGAAGCCTGGTATCCTCATGACAATGTATATGATTACAGTGGATCGCAATCTGCACCTCCTTTCAAGACGGGATATGTGGAGATCAATACCCCGAAAGAGAAGTCCGGTGCAGCGACACCATATACGGCTGTTTTTGGTTGGGAGCGCGGGGCCCTGTTGGTGGAGGGATGCACAGCTGGGAGGGGGGGCGAGTGGAAGCCTAGGGCGGTTACGATGAGTGGAAGTAATGGGCGTGGTCCTGGTCTGGGTGAGAATGGGGAGCTGGCAAGGGGGTACGTGGGGATGCCTGATGAGGAGGGCGGGATAGAACGGGGGATTAGGGAAGGGTAGGGTGAGGGATGAATATTGGGTGGGGATAAGAGGGTAATAGAGTGCGAACAGAGAGAGTGATAGGGTTCGCCAGGCTGGATTTATATGGTGCAGTAGATATAGAATGCAATGTCCATTTCAACGCTAAGCCGCAGGATCCCATGTGTAGTAGAACAAAGCGCTGGTAACTTTGTTGAGCTCTTAATCTATGCTTGCTTTCGTGAGAGAAAATCCTCGCCTTGATCCGTTTATCCGTGCATGCTAATCTTGCCTGATTTCCATACACTTCTCAAGATCACCTCATCTCGTTAGCTTCCAGGTTCTCCTCTCTTTCCTCAGAGCACACTGCGCACACTGTCGATTTCACCCCTCAGCGATGAAAAAATCTATCACCCAGAAAACAATACTCTAATCCTTCCTAACCGGCGTCAAACACACAAATGTATTCCAACCATCGCTACTGCAAAGCGGCGCTTTCAAAACTCCCCGTACAATACTGCAGCTCCACCTACTCCTTGCGACGCTTCGTCTCCGGACCCACAGATAGCGATTCATCATCCACTGTCACGTTGCGTGGACGCTTGACACCACGAGATGCAGTTCGAGGAACGGAAGTAGGAGCAGGTGCCGGTATCGGAGAGCGAGAATTCTGTGCTGCGGGATTCGAATCAACGCGCTTATTGCGCGCCGCGTTATGAGCTTTTTGTGAAGGAGGGATATTTGAAGTGCCTTTCATCATACTCGTGGTTGTGTTGATATTGCTAGTAGTCGTAGGAGCGTAGGGTGGAGAAAGAGCAGCCGGCTCGATAGATGGAGGGGCGTACGGAGTCAGGAGAGCGGGATCGATGGGCTGTTCATCGTTGTTGATGTGGTGGAAGTTGCTGTTGGAGATGTCCGCATTTTGCTTGTGTGTATCTCGATGTTGTATAGTGGTGTTGACCTGGTTATCCTCATGGTGCGCCTCTGGGAGGGCTGAGCGCACTGATGGCTGACTGCGGCGATCAGTGGTCGCTGACGATTTTGGTGGTTTCATGATCGGGGTAGGCGCATATCCTGTTGGGGCAGGAGGAGCATAGTCTGATGGTAGATTGCCAAAGTGGTAGCGATGGGGCACGTTGTCGTTGGGAATTTCAGTATCACGCGTCCGCCGACGATGCATATTGGTGTTGATTTGGGCATAATCGCCAAACACATCTTGAACTGCTCCAGAGCGTGCCGAAGCGGTAGCTGACGAGTGTGGGTTGGCAGACACCCCAGGCGGAATATACCCCATTGGGGCAGCTGGAGCATACCCTGGGGGTGGGTAGTCTGGCGTGAAATTAGGGCTCGCGGGACGATGTGTGTTCGGAACGAAGTTGGATTTCGGGGTATGGTGATGTTCAGTATATGCAGTGGTGATTCCAGTCTGAGTGTTGGGAAAGTATCGAGCCGGATTGGCTGAGTTGAGACGCTGACTAGTCTGGTTGTACGACGGAACAGGTGGTAGGCCATGTATTGTTTCGTTGATGTTAACGGGCGTTTGGTAAGATGGTATGTCGAAGGAGTTGGTGTTGAAGTAGTACCCATTTGGAGTAAGGTCGGCATGGATATCGCTAAAACCTTCGGAAGGGAGCTGAACGGGCGCAAAGAATGTAGGAGCAGCGAGTGAGCTAGTGTAAGCTCCTTGTAGAGGAGTCAGGTGGTAGTTGTTACCGATCGGATAGTCAAGAGGGCCAGAGTTGGGTCGAACAGCGCTTTGTTCATCAGCGTGGCTAACCTTAGGTGTTTGAAGCTCAGCTTCATCAAAAGCCCGGTCGGCAGCCATCTCAGGAGAAGAAATGGGTTTAGCAGAAGCAACAACCTTCTTTCGGCCTGCTGGACCTTTCTTTGCCTTGACAACCTTGACTCCTTGGGCTGGCAGAGCTGTCGGTATCTCTCCGTCGGCAACACTGGTCCCTTGCTTTCCCTGCGCCACGAGAGCATCATGTTCCTTCTGTCTCGTCTTCTTCTTAGTCTCATTAGCATTCTGCTGATTCTTCTTATCGCGATACACAGTCAGTGGAGCGTTTGCTAAATTCGCAATCTTCTCGTCTGAATAGAGAACCTCTCGACACACGGACTTCCAGTCGCGAAGCGCGTTGATGCTATTCGTAACTCGCTGCATACAGTCGGAGGTCTTGTCTTCAACCACAGTCTTATCCTTCGTCCGTACGAGTCGGTCCTGGTTTTGGTGCCCACACCATCCGATTTGGCATTGGTGTAGGATCTGCTGGAATAGGGCGCGGCATGCGGCTTCGACGTCTGCCACAGGTATGGATCCATCGCCTCCCCGAGCGAAAAGTATACGGCCCTCGTATTTAGGCCCGTCCTTGGCTGTTTCCAGGTGGTAGACGGCTTGAATCATGTCTGCAATGTAGTCTTCTTGACGCGCAATGACTGTTGCCATGGTGGAGTCTGTGGTAGGATCAACTCGCGGTGGATACTTTGGGCGATGGCGATGACTAACGGCTCCTTGAGGATCGTTGCTCCAGACTAAGCGTGTCGGACGGCCTTCCTGGTCAAACTGGTATGCATCAGGGCTGCCAGAATCTCCAGGTGCCGCTTGAGATGGAGCAGCGGGATTAGACATGTTAGGCGTGGGTGCCATGTTGGCAAATAAGAAAGGGAAAATGATCGGGTTTGTGGTTGAATGTTTCGTGAAACCGGTTGAGCGATTCTTAGGAAGACCGTAGCTGTGAAAAGCGGTAGTAACGGAAGTACAAACTTAGCCAGGAGAGAACCAGCCAGAGCCCCCTAGGAGCGGTGCCTCTGACATAGTCGAAGGAGAAGCATTTCACCTACCAGAACGTCCGTGCATGTTCATAGACGGACCAGCAACCCAACGGTGAAGGGACTTCACGCAGTCGGTATAGTAACCATATCGTCAGATCAAATGGCATAGAAGACTAAGGAGTTGGGGTGCTTTTGACATGGTCTGTAGCCGCACGGCGGTGGTGTGGTGGGTGCACAAAACATCCGGAAGAAGCCCGGTATTGAAAAAAAAAAAGAGCGGAAGAACGGAGGAAAATGGATAGTTCGACTCTTTATGCAATTTTTACATGCAGTCTTCGCTACGAGGTTGTCTTTAGATGTGAACACTTAGTCAGATACTGATGTATATACACATGTAAAGAAGTAACAAGGAAAAAATATGCTTCGAGTGTGAGAACGACTAGACAGATAAAAATTCAGGATAGAAAACGACGCAAGACTTTACCTAAGCTAGTTACAGTTATTTGACTTGTGATACATCATAAGACTAAGTTTCCGGCAATGATGAAGGCCAGTCGCTCCAGTTCAATGTTTGCTGCTATAGGTACTCATGTGTCAATTTGCGAAAGTGAAGAAACAGCTTTTGGTGCGGGCCGGTAAGCAAGCAATAGCAATGAACTCATCTACCCGAGAGATTCTGGAGTCTTTGATACAAGTTGACAATATCAGCATGGTGTCGTAATATAGAGTTGTGTCGAATGGACATGCCATAGTTGAGTTCTGACCTGATTACCAACTGACACGGGTCCGTATAACCAACAACACCTGTTCTTGCACTTCACTCTATCTCTATTTTCTCTCATTTTTTACTGTTTCAAATTCAATATGTAAGACATATGTAATTTAACTATGTAATCGTACTCTTCGCCAACCTCGGCGTAGCTCGATTCAGATCATGTCCACGCCGCTTCATGCAACTCCGGCAAGATTCATCTCAACTGAGGCATCAGCTCGCATCACTCAGTATAATTTACGGATAGACTAAAGAGGAAGGACCAATTGTTTGGAAATTAGGGGTACATAAGATCGCTATCGTGTATGGTGCAGATAGAAAGACAACATATTGCCACAGTACCTTCGTGGTCAACGCCCGAGAAAAAAAGATAAGAGAACAATAGGGGATAGTAACAGGACAAGCACAACAAGTCCTAACCTCGTCTCACTGAATTTAGCCATGCAAGACCAGTGCTAGCCTTGAAGAGAAGAAGTGGGCTCAGCGCTGGTTATGATACTCCGAAGGAAGGTCATCATACGAAACAGGTTGCACGCGCTATTGCTGTTGCCAAAATACTGAGAAGTCTGCGTCATCACTGGTGTGACCGAATTGATTCAACGGCTGCTGTTCGACATCCGCCAGAGTAACACCCATCTCCGGATGGTGCTCGAAGTAGTTCGCGCTTCCACTCAGGTCACAAGATGACAAGGGTGTAAGGTTCGGGACGTCTCGTGACCAATCTACGGCCTGAGTAAAGCGTGAATCGGCGAAATTTTGCTGTTCTTGAAAGGCTGTACAAGATGATTCACCAAACGTGGTATGTTGCCATGGCTTCAAGTCGGGATCTCCGTTCAACGGCTTCCCCTCGTCGGGCGTGGCTGGTGCCGAGAAGTGGCCGTGTGAAAGGAGCGGCGGTGACAAGAACGGAGACTGCTGCGTTGGGGGAATTGAAGTGATTCGTGGGATGTGCGGCAGCTGTAGTGCAGGGTATGGTACTTGAGGCGACGCTGTGGTGATTGCCTGATGCTGACCGAATGAGCTTCTATGTGCGCGAACTATGGGCCTGTGCATGGGTGGTGCTTGAGGAGCAAGGAAGCTTCCTGATGGCGCGCTTGATGAGACACGCTGTAAGGCAGGGTTCGAGTATGGTGGCAGTCTGGACGTCTCGCCTGGGGGTGGTATAGTCGCGTTCGTCGATACGGTCATATCGGAGGCTGTCGACGATCGAGCTCTGCTACGCCTGTCACCAGTCTTTCGCGCCTTTGACGGTCGCGTATTCGAGTCGTTTGTACCTGCCTTAGCTCCTGGCCTCTTGCTGTTTCCGACTCGATTCTGGTGCTTTCGGTTGGAGTATGCCTTTGGCGCATTGACGAACATGCGAATCTGGCAGGCGGAGTTCATGACATCTTCACAGATCGTCTTCTCGAGCTCAAGCGCGTTGATAACATTCTCCAAACGGCCAGCACAGTTAACGTCTCGATCTTCGTCCTCACCTTTGCGGTCGTCAGCCACGTAGTCATTGTGGTGCCAACCACGGAATCCCTCCTTGGCCTGCTCGAGCAAACAGTCGAACACCTTATGAGCGTATGCTTCCACTAGATCGGAAGGGTAATGTGGCTCACGAGTCCATCTCTTCATTGCAGTCGACCCTGCGTTGTCCCTTGCAAGATCTCCCCGGGTCATGGCGTTGTAGATACGCTCGACGTGCCGCTGGCGGTTCGCCTCAACTAGAGGAACAGACTCGTCATTCTCATCATAAGCGTGGCGGTCAAACCGCATTTTGATATGGCGGTGTCGTTTCGCGTCTTCGGAGGTGTTGAAAAGGCGACCAAAAGGAGCGAAATTAGACTGCCCTGCCGCCTGCGGAGGTGCGCTACTGTGTCTTGAGGAAGGGTACGGTAACAACTGCATGGGCGCAACAGGAGGGCTTACGAGGGATAAGGACCTTTGATGTATGTTATATGGGTGAACAGGTCCTTCTTGTGGAAGATGGGCCTCCCTTTCTCCCACTTCGCGGTCCCAGCTGCCTGCATTAAACAAGTGGACAAAGTTCTCTGCCCCATGACGAGGGCTGTTGTCATTCCGACCAGCGAATTGCGGTGGGCCCTCGGAAGGGCGTGTTTCATGGGAGGTATTCCCTTCCGCATCGAGCCCCATGTTTGATATGTGGGATTGGCTGCAGTCGTTTGCATCGGCATACCGCTGGTTTGCCAAGTCATTGTACTCAAGCAGGGCCTTCAGATCTTGAGGACTATGCATCGAGTCTTCGAAGGACGAGTTGAGAGTGTTTTCGAGGTTGGAGGGAGGGTAATAGCGGTGTAGAGTTGCGTCGTCACTGTGATATTCGCTTTGTCGGTGTGGTTTTTCCGCCTGGTAAGGGTGATGCTTCATGTATTCGCTAGTATTTCAGGTAGATTTGAGGCAGTGATTGTAATTTAATGTACGAAGAGTAGCAGGTGGAGTAAAAGTAGAGGTTCTGATGTTGTAAAAGATCGTGATTCGGTGAGCTGTGAAGAAGAGCGAAGAGGGTAGAGAACCTTCGTCAATGATTACACAGCCGTTGTGAAGAGCGGAGACGTTATAACTTGAATAAACATATACTGGGGCCGAGCTAATAAAATGCCGTTCGGGAGGCCGCAATGCCTCATGATACTTGCCATCACCTGTGACCTGACGATGCGTTGGGGTGCGTGGGGTCAATGAGGCTATGAAACCCGTTCGCTATGTCCGCCTTCGGAACCTTGATACGGTGTTTGCTCGGGCTCACCACGTGCGGTCGGGGAGCAGTTTTGAATTGAATAGGGTCCTAATATAAACTTCTCAAGTGCTGTCCCCGACACCCAACCATCTATCAGATGAAAGGACTTTGAGATCTAGGCCATCAAGCATGAATAGGGAAGGTCGGGACCAGAAGCCTGGACACTAACAGGATGCAAGGTATAAACAACTTCAATGACCTTCAATTGATTTCATAGCTCTACTTTATCTCTTCCAAAGCAGGTTCAGGTCAAGAACATTCACTCCGTCCATGTTGACCGCTCGAGCCACCTTTACTATCAGTTTACCCGACTTTTCCGAGAATCGGAGAAACCACACAACTATCTGTATCCATGATCGCCATTTTGCTTCCGGTCTCCGTCCACGTGCTTAGTATTAGTTCGAATGCACCCCCATCATCTTTGTGTTGTAACTGTTTGTCAGTCAATTTGTAGAGCAATGATACACGGATGACCGAGGGATCCAAGTAGCCAAACAACTAGTAATTATTGAAATTTATCGAGTCATAGCATTCTCAGGACTCAGCACGCACGTGGCGGTGTTAGTCAAAGAGTGGAGTGTAGCACGTTTGCACATGTGTTTCGGATGCAAACGCAACTGAGCCATGCTTCCAACAGTCTTCCGCACTACCAATTGCCAATAGAAAAGAAAGAATTTAGATTGGAATGAAGCATGAGCCTTATGACATAGATTACTTAATAGTGAAGAGGAGCCGATTTGAGAAGGAGACATGAAACAGATTACCAGCACGATCTGCATACTGGAAGCTAGCAGCTGCACAAATTACCCTTCCTGGACGTCTTCCATTGCATCCCCTTCTGAAATCTCCTCCATATCGACATCTGGATCCTTCTCTATAGACTCCCTTGCCGCATTCTCTGCAGCCTCCTTTTCTTCTTCATCCTCCTGAACAGTAGTACTCCGCTTTGGCTCGCCAGCGGTAATTGGGAACCTCCCGTAGTTGTACAGGTTCCACTCTTTCCTTACTACACCATAGTCAGCTCTGCTCGGCCCCAACATCTCACAGACCACAACACCATAAAGTCACTCACGGTTGAGGCTCATCCCCCAGGGACACCATTCAGTCAAGTCCTTAGAATTTGGCCAAAAACATCCAAACCACTTTCGTTGAGCATCCAGCTTCTCAATTATGACCTTGAGTTCCTTTAGGGACTCTTCGCCAGTGCTGAGATTGATGGAGTACCCTTGTGTGGGCCATTGCTTGTGTTGAAGACACCATTTCACAGTAGAGGGTTCGGTCGTATAGGCTTTGCCGCTATTGTAGCGATTGGAGGTATCGATATAGGGTTCTTTGGCGTATGTGATAATCCAGAAGTTGGTGCCCTTCAGGATTCTGTCGGTGTATTCTTCGCCGACCTTGTATTTGTCGAGGCCGACTAGACCATCGGTGTACTCAGGGGGTGCTAAAGAGACGTATGCTAAAGAGGGTAATTGACTTTGAGAAATCATGTTGTCGTAATGTTTTGCAAAGTCTGCTGATAGATAACGATCGCAACTGTCCCCTCTGCTATTAGTTTGATCGCTACTGCTGTACATATGGAATCAGGAAAGAAAACAGGAACATTGGGCTTTCTATTTTATACTTGCCATATAATGCAAGCATGACTGGTGCCACTGAGTCCTAGTTCGAGTGGGAAAGCAAACATTTGACTGTGTCGCACGACTCCAATGACAATTCACTCACTTCTATGATTAACTTGAGGCTCGCACTCCAGATTGTGAATAATCCCCGAATAGCATACACCTTGCCCTCGCAGAGCATCTTGCACAGCGAAACCTAAATGCTAGAGGCTGAACTCGTATCCAGAAGCCCAGCAAGCCAGTTATGAGAAGATTAGAGCTCGATCCGTCAACCTCTTGTCTCGAGTTCAACAAGAGGGCTCTGACAACTACTGCAGTCCTAATATGCTTAAAGAATCCATGGACTGCACACCAGAAGCCCTTCTCAATAGCCAACGGCGGACACCAAGTATTTGTGATGCAAGAGCTTGAGACCGTGTCCGGTCGCACAAAGTCAACAGCCTTGTCAGAAGAGAACAGGTCACCTGTGCTACCATAGCCATAGGGTCGAGCGACAGTAGTTAAAACCATCATATATGTGCTTTAAATGATATCAGACACTTTGCTAACAACGTCCACCGTCTCCCTCAGTGGCTATAATCGGTGGATAAGAGGGCCAACGCAAGCACATATATCAAGCCATGCAAGAAAATATGACATAACCTCGTCAAGCTCCCATGTTGCTGTGAATGGACCCCAGGAATCTAGGAAGTCCTCATTCTCGAGCTCTTGACGTAGACAACAAATCTGCAAAATGGCTGGCACCAAACCGTCCGTTAACGGCAGCACGAGCGCGATACTGGTGGCATAAAGAAGATACGAAGCGTACACCAGCGTTCCTCACTTAAAGAATAAGAGACGCTGAGCACTGTAACTAAGCAGCTGTTACCGCCAAGCCCAGAAGTAGTCGATGCAGACATCCGTTCATCAACCGTGCTATTCGTATTATCCTGCGCGCCTGTCGCCCCTTGACTGATTCCACGGTCCACACATCCCACGGCCAGCGGATCTCCAATGTCCCCGCGACAATCGTATTATACCAGCACTCGGTATCAAACGGCCATCCTTGACGTACAAAGCCCGCGCACGTGCTCGGAACCGGAACGCACCCACCTCGCTTTCCCGCGGCTCTGTCCTCCCAAACACCCTTCCATCAGCAAATCAGCACGCGACGAACTTACAAACCGAGCTGTGCCGCTAAAACAGCTGCCAATCAACCATTCCATGATTCGTTGCTCTGTTGTGTTCCGCATTCCGTCGTTAATTCCGCCGTCCCGCGATGACGGTAATAAGGCTTCCCCGCATTGGCCGGGTGGCAGCGAACATGCGCACGGAATCTGGGGTGACGGGTCGAAGAAAGGGAGTAGATAAAGAACTAATGAAGATGTGCTGAGAGGCTAACTTTAGGTTTCACTCAAAAGACTCAGGTTGGGGTTTGTGAAGGACTTTGATTTACACTTCACTTTTTTCTGTCTTGGTCTTTGGTACCGGGAGTTGGATTGGAACGGTAGAGTCAAGTCGACAACATGATCTCAACGGTCCTCCCGATTCTCTCTTCGCAAGTTGCGGACCACCCTGTTCGCTCGGTTCTACTTCTGCTCATTGGCATACCTATTGTCTACGTCCTCGCCAACGAATACGTACGATTTTCGCGCCGCATCAAAGGCTTCTCAGGACCTACGAATTGGCCGCTGGTAGGCAATATTCCGGACATCAAGTACAATGCAGCAGAGAAGTACCGAGAATGGAGCAAGAAGTTTGGTGCGGTGTACCAGATACAATTGGGCAATGAGCCAGTTATCGTGGTGAACAGTGCGGAGGCTGCGAGGAAGATCTTTGGAGGGAATAGTCAGGCGTTGAGCTCGAGGCCGGTGTTTTGGACATTCCATAAGGTATTTGATTCTTTCATGAGTAGTCGCAATGTGAAAGATTGTTGACCGATAGGTATAGGTGCTTTCGAATACTGCTGGAACTACTATCGGCACCTCTCCGTTCAACGAATCGCTCAAGCGAAGGCGAAAGGGTGCTGCGTCGGCGCTCAATAAGCCCTCGATTGCGACGTATATTGACCACCTCGATCTAGAGACCAAGGAATTTGTCAAAGATGGATTCGAGTCTGGACGTGCCGGTACTGTCGGTGTAGATCCCATGCCCATGATCGAGCGACTGTCCCTCTCGCTGGCATTGACCCTGAATTGGGGAACGCGAATGGGCAGTCGACATGATCCCATGTTTCACGAGATCTGTGAGGTCGAGGCCGCCATCTCCAAGTTCCGCAGCACGACTGGAAACTTGCAGGACTATATTCCGATCTTGAGACTCAACCCGTTTAGCTTTGGTACTAAGTCTGCAAAGGAGTATAGAAACCGGAGGGATGTGTATCTGACAAGGCTGAATCGCGATCTAGACGATAGGATGGAGAAGGGTATTCATAAACCCTGTATTCAAGCGAACATCATCCAGGACAAAGAGGCCGCGCTCAACAAGGAGGAGTTGACATCGATCAGCTTGACGATGCTTTCGGGAGGTCTGGATACGATTACCACGCTCGTACAATGGAGTGTCGCATTATTGGCTCAGAGACCAGATATCCAGAAAAACGCCATCGAGGAGATTCGGAGGTTTTACTCGGATGACGAGCCACTAGCGGATGCATATGACGACCAGAAGTGTCAATACATCGTTGCGCTTGTAAGGGAATGTTTGAGATTCTACACGGTCCTAAGATTAGCGCTTCCGCGGGCGACGGTAAAGGACGTGATATATGAGGGCAAGCTGATCCCGGCTGGGAGCACGATATATCTCAACGCCTGGGCGTGCAATATGGGTATGTCACCAATACTTCTTGTCATGGTTTCTTTCCCCGTTTTCATTACCTTACACGCGAGTTTCATGGCTGATAAAATTGCAGACCCGGATGTCTGGCACGATCCAGAAGAATTCCGACCAGAACGCTGGCTAGAGCAACCCGACGCGCCACTCTTCACTTACGGCCTGGGATATCGCATGTGCGCGGGTTCGCTTCTCGCGAATCGCGAGCTTTACCTCGTCTTCCTGCGAATGCTGAACAGTTTCGAGCTTGTCCAAGATTCTGATGTTGATGTACATCCGGTGCGAGGTAGTTCAGATCCAACAAGCTTGGTGACCATGTGCAGACACTACAAGGTCATCTTCAGGCCCAGGAATGAGAAGGCTCTGCGCGCGGCGTTAAAAGCGGCGGATGAGAGGCTGGCGGAGCATGAGAAGGTGTGAGACGGGCTTGAATTGTAAATTAGTTGCGCGTATGCAGAGCGGAAGATTGAAGGGGCAATGCAATCTAACATATTGCATTAGTCTCCGCAAAATGTCCGCTGCTATTGTCTGACAGTACTTTGATCATAACTTCAGGATGTAGCGAGACTTGGCCAAGATAGATAGTAGCAAGTGTACTCATCGATTGTCGCAGCTTCTGATGTTCGCAGATGCAAGGGTGGTGAAGCTGGAGGCATTCAGATCGGATGGAGGCGTTCGTATCAAGGTAAATCGGGTGTGACTACGCGAAGCCGGCAGTTACAGGCGAGCGGGACGGGCAGGCGCAGGGATGCTCCTTCTGATACAACGAACAAGGGTTTTAGTTATTGATCGCATCCGCATCTCCAACATGTCCTCATCGATGCCACCTTTGAGAGGCTTTGGCACCTTTCGCAGACTCTTGGGAAATCTTGTTGTTATACCTTTGTCTCGTCGATGAATGCTGCGGTCATTGCGCCTTAGTGCAGCCCAAGTATCTTCAGCCTATCGATTGGAGCTCTCCCTCGAATGGGCCCATAGCTCCCTTACCGTTCACTACACGTCGACGCAGACGCCCAGCCTTCGTAGAAGACGACCATGACTGAGCTGCCTTCCGCATGGTAGCAAAAGGTCGCGCCATAAACAGTGGGTGGCTGCAGGAGGGCTTGATTCGCGGCAGCATGCTGGGCAAGACTATACTTCCAGGCGACGAAGAGCTGGGGAAAAAGGACGACGACCACAAATTCGCGCCAGCGCGGCGGCCAGCATGGACAACATGGCATCATCATTTCCGCTGGCGACGGCGGAGAATACTGCTAGTAGCGCTGGGCGTACTCCTGGTGTATTTCTATTTTCACAGCAATGGAGAGCATTTCGAAGGACTGAGCAGTCAGGGACAGCGATATCCGCTAGGACGGCCGATCACACCAAGCACGTACGATACGTATGAGAGAGCGAGTAGCGACGACGACGAACCCACGGGCACGCCTCCGGGAACCCAAAAATTGAGACATGGCGATGCTATATCACACACATACGGCGGCCAGATCAGATTCTTCCGTCTTGCTAGAACATTGCGCAAATCTGCATCACATACGGGCGGCTATGAGAGGCACACTCGAAACATTCTCTTCGCCGTGTCGAGCCTGAAGAGCGCTTCCACGCTCCTACCGATGATATGCGAAATGTCCAAGTGGAATCGAAATTACGTACACGCAGCGATCATGGGTAGGGAGGATATACCTGTGGAAAATTTGTTGGAAATAAATGGGATAGACAAAGTGAAGTGCCCGGCTGTCTGGCATGATGCACGACCGGACTACACGGAGTACAGCGACGATGCTCGTGCCGAAGCAGCAGTAATGGGAGCTCTGAAGCACATCAATAGCTTCTTGCACCCGCAAGCGACCATCATGGACGGTTCACCATCAGAGGACGCTTTCTTTGTCCGAGGCATGCGAAACAAAACAGAGAAGCTTGAGATGCCTCTCATCGAGGTACCCAAGGATAAACTGGACGACCTTGCGTGGGTTACGAGACTGGATGCAGGATCTCTCAAAAATTGGCATAATCCCACCGTAGACATCTTGATACAAGTGCCGCCAGACTCATCAAGCGTGCTGCGACTGCTCAAGTCGATCAAGGATGCAGACTATAGCGGACTGAAGCCGCCTCGGATCACTCTCGAGCTACCCGCGGAACTGGATGAAGCAGTCAAACAACATCTGGAGAACTTCAGATGGCCGCCGCATAGCACCAACTCCCAAGCAGGAAGTAGTCTGACAATCACACGACGCATCTCGAATCACCGCGCGACTCAAGAAGATTCTGCGATAAGGTTTCTGGAGCTCTTCTATCCTACTAGTGCCATCAACTCGCACGTACTGTTACTCTCGCCACAAGTGCAGCTGTCCCCACAGTACTTGCACTTCGTCAAGTACGCGCTGCTTGAATACAAATACTCTGCCTTTGGCGAATATGATAATGATCACCTTATGGGCTTGAGCCTGGAGCTACCCGCTGTTCTCCTCGATGGCCAGAACAAACTAACCCTTCCAACCGTTAGTGACATGCATACAAACCTGTACACAAAGTTGTATCCCGATACTAAGAGCGCGCCGTTCCTATGGCAAGCCCCCAACAGTCACGCGTCTCTTTTCTTTGGCGACAAGTGGGTGGAGCTACACTCCTTCCTCAGCAACCGTGTGGTGAAGCATCAGCAATCGTCGAAGCCGGCTTCCCGAACCAAACTGGTGTCTGAAACGCTCCCATCGTGGACAGAGTACATGCTCGAATTCATGCGAGTGCGGGGCTATTCACTACTCTATCCCGCCTCCACTTCAACCGCCCTAGTCACTGTACATAACGAGTTGTACCACTCTCCAGAAGAGTTCATGCCTGAGCCACTAAAGAGAGCGGGCCCTCTTGTATCACCAGACACAGCAGACGAGCCTTTTCTGCGCGCCGAAGAAGCACCGCGAGCACCGAAAAATCCAGAACCACCTGTCATACCTGGGTCATCGCCACTACATATGGCTCTGCCATTTAATGGCGATCTCCCTGAGATACCTCATCTGCCACAGCTTCTGTACGACGGCAGTATGATCAACCCAGCGAATGTCTCCTCTGTTGCGGCAGACTTCGCCAACACGTTCCGAGAAGAGGTCGGAGAATGCAAAATACCCAAGGGGAAACATAGAAAAGTTATTGCTGGGGAAGCCCGAGATCTGTTCTGTTTTGGGGATGAAGACCAGGACGATTGGGAAGACGATGCCCCAGATGAGGTAGAGATGTTTGATGCGCCGGTTGAAGATGCATATGATAAGACTGTTGGGGATGAACTGCCCACAAAATCTGGCGCTCCCACGCCGACGAGGCTGAAGACGATTATAAGGCCTACGATTGAAGCAGATGACTTTTAGGAGCATGTTGAACGCAAAGATCTATTGGATTAGGTTTCATTACAAGGTCCTGAAAACATGAGTTGCACATAGAAGCAACCTAGATTTCGACGCTCTTATTATTTTGGTCGTTGAGAGTTGATATGAGTCTTTTACAAGATATTGAACGTACTTGAAAACGCACATGTGCAATTACTATATGGAAATGCCCGACGACATGACTCGCAAAGGAATCGGTTTGCCAAGGCCGTGGCAAAGACTTTTCTACGAAGCCCTGCAGGTCACGTGCGATTAAAAAGCACGCTAACCCTGGAGGATGGAAATGAAGCCGAACATTTTGCAGACACCGACCTCCCTGGAATGTCGCCTCTAGCCAGTCTCTCGCTTGTGTGAGCTGCGTTCTTTCTTTTGCTTTCGTTGCAGCATCTTGTCTTGCGTTTCTATACTACATTTAATACCCCATAAATCTTGCTCGAGATGCTCGCGCGAGCAGCAAGGCGGAAGCTCCGCAAAGACGCCTTCAGAATACCTGCCACTCTCTCAGATCAATTGACGCTGCCATGGCTCTGTCCAGCGCAGCTACGATGGACATCGAATACTGCGGCTATCACTACCAATACACGCGACTCGAGAAGACAACGGAGAACGTCACTGTCGCCGCGGCATGACACGCGCTCACTCGCCACGGCGGCGGAATTACAGCCTGCACCCACTTCATTACCATTCAACCCCTTCTCGAACGCATGGGGCCCTAAAGTACCATCTCCAGAACTCTCTCGGCTGGAGCCATGGGACACGTCGAACCCGCTCATAGTCCGCGACATTCGCGCTACCTCACCTACCTTACGTGGGAGCCACGGCATGGGAGCTGATCCCATTGAGCTCCATCAGAACCTGTATGCCTGTTTGCGAGTCGGACGGACGGATCGGGCAGCGGTGATCCTTGATCGCCTTACCTCTGTATATCATCCGTCAGCGCCTGAGGTGGTGGATGCACACAATGTCTACCTCCAGGCTCTGTTCGAGCTGGCCCAACAGGACCCAAAGGACGACTCGCTGGCGAAGATTGAGCAATGGTACGATGGACACATGGCCCGCAAAGGCATCGAGTCAAATGCGCAGACCTTTGTGACCCTGGTCCGGGCGGCGATGAACTTCTTGGAGGAGGATGCGCAGGAAGACGCGGTACGGAGATTCATGGCCATGGCGCACGAGTACGGACCGGATGTCATAGACGAGATCAACGCATCACCAGAATTTTCCGACGAAGAATGGGATATGCTGATCCGCTTACAACCTGAAGCGTATGACGAGCCGCCAACCGTAGAGGCAGTTCAGGATTTACACGTTAGCACGCCTATCGGCCGCAAGAACCTCATCGAGCACGGCCTGTTATCGCATCCCGCTTATAACATCAAACCCGTCCCGCAGAAGGGCCAGGGCCTAGACTCACTGAAGCAGGCGCTTACCATGTTCGATTCGACTGAAAGTGTCCCGTACCCACATGATATGGAAGGCACACAGGAGGAGAAGGACCAGGCATACGCATATGCCCGACAGCTGCGCATGGAACAAGATTCTATGGATGCCGCCGTGGACAGATGGAGGCAGGAGGACGAGAAGCTGCAAGAGATGGGCATTCATGGCGTACTGAATACCAAGCCTATCCAAGCCATCATGTACAACTGGTACTCCGCACTGGTGCCGCTCTTCCAAAAGCAAATCGAACACGCGAAAGCCGTTCTTTCCGCACCTTTGAAGGAAAACGCGCGCGATGATGCACACGGATACGGAGCCTGGTTGGAGAGATGCACGCCCCAAAAGCTCGCAGCTATTACTGTTGCTCGTGTGGTTCAATCTTGTGTAAGAGGCAAAGGCGAGGGCGGTGCCGCACTGAAGATTTCTGCCCTATCTATCTCCATCGGTTCTGACATTCAGGAATATCTCAAGGCGGACGCTCAAGCTCGTCGTGATGCGTTCTTGAGGAAGCAGCGCAAGCAGACGCGCACTGAATTAGTGAACAAATTGTCCAAGACGAAGACGACTTCAAGTATTTCACCGAAGACGCCAAAGGCTAACCCGATCAACTTCGACGCGGCCGACATGCCCCTGTCTACACGGACGAGACTCGGGGCGCTATGCCTCGAATATTTGCTTAAGTCGGCAACTATGCTTGTAACAGCAAACGATCCCAAGACGGGAAAGCAATTATCCAGCAACATTTCTGCATTTCACCATCAAGTCGGCTTTCATCAAGGCAAAAAGCTGGGCTACCTGGTCCCGCATCATCAACTCTTGGCGAAGCTACGGACTGAATCTGTTCATAGCATTCAGACTGTCAGGCTACCCATGGTTGTCGAACCGAAGACTTGGTCGAGCTACGAAGACGGCGGTTATTACACAACTCCACAAAAGGTTGTACGCCAAAAGGCTGGTGATACTGCACAGCGAGCGTACGCTCAGTCAGCCATTGAGAACGGCGACATGAAGAAAATGCTCACAGGACTGGACGTACTTGGGAGGGTGCCCTGGCAAATTAATGCTCCTGTATTCGACGTTATGGCTCGGGCATGGAATTTAGGTGAGGGGATTGGTTCCCTTGTCCCGGAAGACACTGGCTTAACGCCCCCTCCCGAACCACCTGCGGATGCCACGTACCAAGATCGAGCAAGATGGGGCAAAGAGATGCAGGAATTTGAAAACATGAAGGGTGGTTTTCATTCACAACGGTGCTTTCAGAATTTCCAGCTGGAGACCGCGAGGGCGTTTCTCAATGAGAAGAAGATATATTTCCCGCACAGCGTTGACTTCCGAGGCCGAGCTTATCCGATACCCCCCATCCTCAACCATATTGGATCCGATATTTCAAGAGGCCTTCTCAAGTTTGCACATGGGAAGGAGCTTGGTACAGTCGGATTGCAGTGGCTCAAGATCCATCTTGCCAATCTCTACGGATTCGACAAGGCCAGCTTACGAGAGCGAGAACAGTTTGCCATGGATAACATTAATGAGATCTACGATTCAGCCACCAACCCATTAGACGGCCGGCGCTGGTGGGCCAAGGCTGAAGACCCTTGGCAGTGTCTGGCATGCTGCATGGAGCTGAAGAATGCTTTTGACTCGCCGGATCCTACGCGTTACGTCTCGCAACTACCAGTACACCAAGATGGAACGTGCAATGGACTCCAGCATTATGCAGCTCTAGGAGGCGACCACGCAGGTGCCCGTCAAGTCAATCTCGAGCCGTCTGATCGACCTCAGGATATCTACACTGGTGTTGCCGAACTAGTTCAGGAAATGGTCGCCAAGGAATCTGCTGAGGGTTTACCATACGCCGTTTTCGTTGACGGTCACATTACCCGGAAGGTTGTCAAGCGAACGGTCATGACCAATGTCTACGGTGTCACCTTTATGGGGGCAAAGGCACAGGTGCTTGACGAGCTGGCAAAGATTTTCCCTAACTTCAAGGGAACCGAGAAGGTCCGATCTTTGTCCTCTGTGGCGCTATACGTTGCATACAAGATATTCGAGGCTCTCGGCAAGATATTCAATGGCGCTCAGGAGATCCAGTATTGGCTTGGTGAGTGTGGGGATCGCATTACGACTTCCCTCACCGCGGAGCAAATCAGAAATATCCAGGGACGTTTCGAAGGGGTGTTAGTTGCGCCATATGACTCCAAGTTCCAAGAGCCGAAGAAGCTCAGCACAACAATGACAGCCAAGATCAACAAATCTATGGAAACCTTTAAGACCAGCATCATCTGGACCACGCCGCTCAAGATGCCCATCGTCCAGCCTTATCGAAAGGACAGTACGCAGAAGATCACAACTAAGATTCAGGATATCACCGTTTCAAGACGAAGCGAGGCAGACGTTGTTGACAAGCGCAAGCAGCTCCAAGCATTCCCTCCAAACTTCATCCACTCGCTGGATGCGACGCACATGATTCTTTCGGCACTCAAGTGCCGTGAAATGGGTCTTGACTTCGCCGCTGTTCATGACAGTTTCTGGACGCACGCTTCTGATATTCCAAATTTGAACGTCATTCTCCGCGACGCTTTCGTTCGTATGCACTCCGAAGACATTATTGGTCGCCTAGCTGCCGAGTTCACAGCCCGTTACGCAGGTGCAATGTATCGCGCGACCATTCTCTCCGGTTCGGAAGTTGGTCAAAGGATCAACAAGTGGCGAACAGAGAAGCGCAAGCTTTCTAAATCAACTTTCAAGGCCGCAGGTCGTCGCCAAGGCGACGCCAGCTTCGTGGAGGTGGCGCTGGAAGCCAAGAGGCAGGAGCTGCTGAAAAGTGATGATCCCAAAGAGAGGGAGAAGGGCGAGCAAATGGTGACGCCGACGAGTATCTGGCTTGAAAACCAGGATCCCAAGGCCCTTTCCTCGTTCCGCCTAAATCTCATAGGTGAGACCAAGAAGACGACAAACAGGCACGACGAGGTCAAGGACAAAGTCCTCAGCGCCGAAGCAGACGCCGTCAATAGCGAAACTAGCGACACACCAGTCTCTAAAGTCGAATCCACTCTAACAATGGAGGACGAAGAACACCCACAACTCGACGACCTAGGCCGCCCTACCGATCCGACCACCTCACCAAAGAAGAAATCAGCCTCCCGCATCGCAGCCGACAAATCCACCATCCAGGTCTGGATCCCCCTTACTTTCCCTCCCGTACCCAAAAAGGGCGGCTGGGACGTGTCGCGCCTCCGCGAATCAAAATACTTCTTCTCCTGACTCAGCCCTGCTCTGCGGGGAGGAGACGCAGAGCGAGACTTCTTTTCTACACCTGGCGATTGGCCGATCAAGGCTACGCCGAAGATACATCACATCAGTAGCATGAGCGAGATCAGAGGTGTGTGGAGTGATGTGCAGGTCAGTGACTTGGCTCTTTGGAGGGCAGGACAAGAGGGGAGTTCAACGGTTAAGGGGAGAAAGAGGAAAGAAGGGGAGACGAGGGGGCGGAAGAAAAAGGTCGTTTAATGATGATAAGGCATTGGAAAAAGGCGTTTTGGTTATCTGGCGCGCCATTTTGAGGATTATCTCCGAGGCGGAGTTTCTTTGCATCGCGTGGTGTTTTTGGGGTGTGTCATCATCGAGGTAGAGCTTGTGTTTAGCAGGACATGTTCTTGCTGCAGCTGCACTGGCTGGTGTAAAAAAGAGGTGGATGTACCTCCATTGTATATATAGTTCTGTCTGTGTACGCGGGTATCCACCCTCCTTCTATGTACGAGTACACTTATGCGTCGAGGGGATGGATGATTATAGCTGTACAATCAATACCAATTCAACCTATGAGTTCATATATGTGCTCATGTATACATTATATGTGCTGGGTGTGTCTGTTCTATCGCTTAATCAAGGTATCGCTAAGTTGATGGAAGTTTTGATATTAACTAAGTCGTAGCTGGGATTCGAAGCTGGAAGAGATGGTGGACGGTTTAGACGAAGTATACTTGATATCGAGGGTTTGGTATTTGTAACCGAGTATAACTGAGTGTTGATATACATAAATGCTTACATTGTGAAGAAGGTTGCACATTGCTCGAAACTTCCTTGAGACGAATGAGATAGTGGAAAGGAAGACTTGGAACAAGATCTGACTCGTACAGGACGGCTCGATGTACTGCCTGTGAATGGTGCACACATCCACTCATCAGGGAAGATGTGAAAGATAATCTATGGCGCCGAACAAATCGCAATGATGTGACCAATCAGGATTCGATATGACATCGGCCCGTTCGTTCGGATCGGGATAGCGATTAGCCATAAGAAGCGCAATCACGCAGGTACTGTAGCTGTATTCTGGGTGGTTAAGTCGATTGGATAGGAGTCGGTACGGAAGCTGCGAAACGTTCCCGAAGATTGAAATGCGATCGGCGACTACCAAGTTCTCGCATTGCTCCATCACGAAGAGGAAGCCCGCAAGGGTAGCGTATTCGTCGAGTTTTTGCATCCGTGGCGAGGAATCACTCTGTTTCTGGAAGCCTTTTGTCCAAAAAACTAAGTAAAAGCTGACCAATCCGAAAGACGTCGAAGAGTGCGCTTGCCAGTGTTCTGTCAGCTTCGCTCTAAAGGTATCCCGTTGAACTATATGGGCCATTAAAGCGACGACGTCGAGCGAAAGCCAGAAATCATTGCCCATTACAAAACGAGCTAACCTCTCTGGAACGCGTAGCGTTGAATCAATAGGAACAAGCAAGTAGGCGGAGTTCGCACACTCCTTCTCCTGGAAGGCCCACGTTCTTTTAATCCATGGATCAGATGACATGATCTCTACCAAAACTTCAAAGGCCACCATAACCAGCTCCTCATCGTCGAACTTCTGACGAGCTTTCCGGATGTGGAGAAGCTCGGTCAGAGCATCCAGGCGGTCCAAATCCTGGAAGGTCCACGATAAAGGTGCGACTGTGATTTTGCTCTCTTGATATACGCGGTGCATTATCTGCAGATGTCGTTCTACATCAGCAGCATCATCCTGATCGATGCACTCCTGGTCGATCCACACGTAGGGACAAAGCATGAATCGAGCAAATTGGAATGCGCGATGGAATACCAGTAGTGGACATTTTATCGGTCGAGGTACAGATTCGTCCCAGATCTGGTACTTTGGAACTTGGAGCCCATCTGGGGATTGTGTATGCTTCCAGCAGTACGAAACGGAGATATATTCCAAGCCGGGAGTGTGTTCTTCAGGTGAGGTAAGCCTGTAGTCTTGGCTCTGTTCGACCGCAGGCCAGTCTTCACACCCCGAGCCGTCGTTTGAGATGTGGAGAGGCGTAACAAATCGAAGCTTAAGCGATTCTTCATCGTTGGCCTTGACGAGCGCTACATCTATGATCTTCTCAATATTCTGGATAAGATTCTCCTTACTGCCGTGTATCTCGCCGAATGTGCGCTTAGTATCCCACTGCATGTTTTACGAAGGTCGCTGTTGCCAAAGACTGGTTCAGAAGCTGGTATTGAGCCTGTGCATTCAGAATAAGATTGCTGGTGGGATGGAGTCGTCGTCGCGCCAGGCTGAAATCAAAAGCTGCTGCATGAGCCGCGGGCTATGCAAGCAGGCAGACATCACGAGGTGTGGCGCGGCGACAACGGCGACGGCGACGGCATAGCGAACGATCTTCCTACGTACAGTATTCGGGAATTATAGATCAATTTCTCTCATCATTTACGTCTTGAAAGATTTAGAGCAAGAGGAGATGAGAACCTCGGAATGGGACTTGAACCTTCGGGACGACTGGGCGCTTACATGAATGGCTCCGTCCACCTCGTTGTAGTCACGTTCTGTCTTGCGAAACGGCATCGTCTTACTTTGATAAGCTTTTAGCAAGGACAAGTGACTCATACGAGCAAGACAATATTGTTAGTCTTCCAGCTGAGACCATGTGAGTTCGCCGGAGCGCTGCTGGAGAGGGCAAGTGACACCACAAGCGACACACGTGCGACATGAGCAATCCAACTCTCACCGGCCGATAGTGAGGCTCAAGTACTGTTTCGGGAACCGCCCCGCGTATATACAGGATGAAGATCGGCGATTGGCGCACCATCAGGGAGGCAGCCGCCGCAAAGATACGGGTGGCGCCCCCAATACCTGGTGTCCTGCGGGATAAAGCCGAGGCTCCCGCTGCACGTACGCTAATTTCAGACTACACATGCCATCTCAGCTTGATCGCTTCGCATCTCTTTGGTTGCGATGAAAACTGATTTTACGGAATGCGCCCGCCAGTTTTCTGCAAACACCACTGAAGGCGAGGCGCTACGAGCGCAGTGGGGCTGGCACGGTCCGATTGTTGGCATTAAATACAACGCCACGACACAGATCTCAAGAGAAGGATGTATGCGCCTCTGTGGCTCTGGAGCGGATACCTACCCATGGATTGAGGCCTCAAATACCATTACCACGTGGATTCTACCGGTTGTAGGTACGCTTCTTCAAGCGCCTTTCGAAAGCAATGCGACAAAACGGACATTTCTGGCCATCGCCCGCTGGGTAGGCTCACCAATCGCATCGCTATCCTACGTACTATGGAACATCAAAGTATCCGCAAAGGCTGCCTTGATGGTCGATATGGCTGTCAAGTACCATGACATGCCAGATCGAAGGACCGACTTTGGCAGCATGAGAGATTCCATGTATCTTTTGTTAGTGATGAACCAGTATACGCTGAAGCAGACTGCGGTTTTGAGGGAGAAAGAGGCGGAAGGCCTACTGCGCATCGTGTTATTCAGCAAGGACTTGAAGTTGACCGACACAGATAAGACTCTGCGTCAGATGAGGCGCATCTTAGCTCGAGAGGTGCGTGAGATGAGAAGAAGGGGAGCAGTACCAGGTATGCAAGTTTGAATTGGAGTATAATCGCACAGTGGCTGATCGATTTACAGTCTTCGTGTCAACCTTGTGGTTCTTGTTTGCTTTCGCGCTGTCCATACAAGCGGCATTCGGAGATTTAGGTGAAAACACAACAGCCCACGATCTAGCGCTGGGTTGCTTGCTCGCTTGGTTCCCAATCTTGATCATGGGATCAATAGTCGACCGCAACCCCATTGCAGCAGAGGCGATTCGGAAGAAGCTCAATGCGCTGGTTGACCACGTGCGTCATGCTCTACGTGACGAGCGACACCGCAAGGAATTTGTCGACACATTCCTAGATCAGCCTGAGTTTGACCAGTTAAAGGTCTGGGTCGAAGATGTCGCAGATAAAGGCGAGCATATGTACGACTTCTTCGTTGACTTTGCTGGCCAAGCGCGAATCCGCTGGCATTACGGTGCAGCTCATCCTATCTTGTCTGATATCGAAAATTGCTACATCGCGGAGAAAGGGCGCAACTGGCTTGCCAATGAAAGAGAGGCGCGTGCAAACCTCGTCATAGGGCCTGTTAACGACGAAGGGCTCGTATGGTTCGACATCCGCGAGTTCTGGCAGGTCGCAAGCGCAATTATCATTGTTGGTGCCAGTTGTGGTGGCGCATTCATCTTGAGTTTCTTCACACCGACTGTCGGACTGGGTTGTAGGAGTGGGGGCTATACAATCTTCTTCTCTGTGGCGTTGGGATTGCTGATCGTCGAGATGACCGTATGGCTCGTTCTCTCACCTTATGAGGTGGAACCACACTGGTTGGCCAGGACCACAACGCGACTGCACAGTAATGCTACGTTCAACCGATGGGAAGATGACGCACATGATATATGGAGGTACCTGAAGAGAAGAGCATCCAGCTTGCTCATAAAGACGGAGGGTTTGTTTATTCGCAGTATTGTTGGCCTGACGCTCTTGTTTCCGTGGAAGGATAAGGAAGCCATGAAGGATAGGGTCGAGAGCGCTCTAGAAGGTATGATGAGAAACTTGAGAGCGATGAGTCCGCAAAGAAAGTGGGAGGTATTCTTCTTCCGTCCGGTCGAGACATTCAACACGATTTGGCTAGTAAGCTTATGGCAAAAACCCTACAATCCAGTCGGCCTCTAACTGTACTAGGTTTACATTGTCCTTGCTCAAACGTTCGGCTGGTACAAGACATGCGGTTGTGTCACATCGACCTGGGGTGGCGGCGGTGGCTACCTAGACTTCGGCGTACAGGATACCTCAAATAGCAGATGGGTGTCCTACTACTGGATCTCGGGCACCGTCTTGACATCGCTGGTCATGGGTTTATCAATGTTCTACATTACCGTTGAATGGTGTCTGCAGTCCTTCCTATCAACTGAAGACTACAAAGATGCCATGGACGGGTTACGCAAAACACGAACTTACAGACATTGGACTTTCTTCCTGCGCTGGCTATCCCGAGAGCTCTCGAGGTGGACACTAGACCCCATGGAGAAACTAGCCGTTGTCGTTGGCCTGATTAAGAAGCCGCAAAAGACACTGCTCTGGACCAAGCATCACACATGGGACCCTGTAATTCCGCAATCAGCACCGCAAACCAAGGCAACAGAACCTACCCAAATCAATGCCTCTCCCTCGATTGAGCTTACAGATTATTCTACCACCGCGCCGCATGCGGACACATATATTCACGACACGCCCGCAATGGCACACTCCCTTTTCCCACCAGCAATTCCTACACGCCGGCCCCGCAATGAAAGCGATGCCTCGCTAATTCCACCACATCGCACGAGCGAAGATTCGTCCTCACCACTCATACAACGCCCATCAGAGGCGTACCGCCAGCGCACAGAGCCTGAAGGTCGTCGTAGCGGAGAAGGCCGCACCAGTTTCGAGACGTGGTCTCCCGCGTCGCCGCCCGATGCGGGACCATTGTATGATGGGTGGCGTGGTCCCGATGCGACGCTTCATAGTCGACAAGGATATCAGCGTGCGAATTCTGACCCTGGGAGTCCGCCTGTTGAGATTAGAGAGATGGCGCAGGGTGGATTGGGCATTCATGTTAGTAAGACGGATTCTGATCTGGAGAGAGGTCAGGTATAGGAGGATAGATAAAGTCTCTACTTAAATCACGACCAACTTTACGCCTAATGTTGTGCTTAATTGGTGGAAGTGTGTGTGTAAGCGTGCCGAGCTAGAAGCGGGGCCTTGTGGAAAGCCGACCGAACTCCTCCGCTAACTTTTGGAGAGATTGGATAATCTCATATAGAACAGGAGATAACTTAATTGATATCGAATCATGTACAGTGCCAATTGCGAAGGAAGGTCTATCGTCACCACGTCAAAGCAGCTTCAAAAGCTAATATGAGATATGTACAAGGTAACTATAAAGGTATGTCTACCATGACCACGCTAATGCATTTCAAACACCCTGAATGGAGAAGAGTCAAGCTAAAAGGAGAAGTACCAGCCCTTCGTCACCTACTCAATTCTAACAGGGGACTGAACGAGCGTAACATACGCGGGCGAAACACCCGAGCACACATAGTCGTTAGGTCCATTACCTCCCGCATGGCAGTAGTTAGGCAGCGTAGCAGTACCAATATACTGAATCCTACACACATCAGTTAACACCCATCTTCCCGCAAATTCATCTTATAGTACTTACTCATCGCTAACATCCTGCCTGATCAACAACCCATTGCGATCCGCCTGCCACGCAAACCAAATAAAGCTGTTCTCTCCGCACTGGTAGAACTTGCTGTCCTCGACCGCGTCGGCTTGGACGGAGCAGTTGAAGTCTGCGGTTCCGCCGTTGGTGGCTTTGACGTTGAAGCCGAGCGAGTTGATGGATTTGCCGTCGGGCTTGCGCGCGTAGAAGGAATCGAGCTTCCAGATGTAGTCGCCGGTTTGGACGACGGGGCAAGTGGTTGTGTCTTGGCGGGCTTCGAGGGGTGCGGCGGCGGAGAGGCTCACGGCGAAGAGGAGGGAGAGGGAGGAGAGGGTGAATTGCATTGTGCTGGTTGGGAGTGGTGGGAGATGGAGGAAGTTGTTGAGGGGTTGAAACGGTTGATGTGAATGTTGATGTAGATGTAGATGTGGATGCTGTTAGCTGAGGATGATCGAAATGGAGATATCCCTGCGTCTTTATATATTCATCAAGGGTGCTCGTATCCCAGTTCGCCTGATATTGCCACAACGACAATGTCTATGTTGACCTGTGGTTGAAAACGAGAGATCTAACAATAAGCGCATGTTTCCGCTGCACATAGACGAGAAACGACCCATGCAAGCTATGCTACCTAGAATTACGAGGGCCGGTTCGAAATGCAGGGCCGAATGTGCCAATTTTGGAAGACTTTTACCCTTGTAGTATTGCAGAAGCGAGCAAATGATCATCGCATGGGAGTCTACCATAGAGTAGCTTGCACTAAAAATCGGTCCACTCTCAGAGAAGCAAACCACAGGACCGTATCGCAGCTGTGGAGTATACGAGGAGTGACGTCCTCGGTGCTCTTCGGGTAGCATCGTGCGCTGGGAGATCGTCGGTTTCGACTCTGCACTGACTCGGAAGTACCTCCGAATCGCAGGGTAGGACGCCCCTTGTAAAGCTTTGTGAGCTGGAGTATCTAGTGGCCATTCAATACAATTGAGTGGCGTACTGCATCATATGTGCGCTCTCGTAACCAAACAGTCGTCGACGTGGAACATTGATTGAGGCTCTAAAGGAACCATGGCAGAAGGGCACGTCTAGATGTCCAGAAACAACGTGAAAACCACGGGTACGATCAACGCGCCAGCCTAGAGAGGCTAACGGCATGACCCGCAGGTTCGAATGCAACTCCAAATAGCATGATGATCTACCATAGGTTGCCTAATGTGTACTTGGTGTTGAGGCTGTGCTCAAGGGTATCAATTCCACCGAAAAGCCGTCACTAGCGAATAAACGCGGCCACTGGGAAGTCGCTAAAACGAAGGGTTCAAATACTACCTCGCGAAACAATGTACCGAGGTGGCCAATGCTACTCTTCGCGTAGATACATGAAGTCATTAGCCGGGCTGCTCGGAAGTGGCTGTCGATCGCGGCGCTGCAGGGACACACTTAACCTATTCGAGGATATTCGAAGTCGCTTTGCTATAGCTTTGATAGACCTTTGAACTTCTACGTTGCTACGCAAGGGTCGAACCGTTGTGTCTAGGTTACAGTTCTGGCCCAAATGAGCCATGTGCAATGTTGCAGTTCTTGCGTCATGTAGGTGGCTACAGGCAGTCTTAAAGGTATGAAAAGCAAGTCGGCCTCTCCGATCGGAAGGAGAATCGTATGTTGACAAGATTTTTCTCAAATGTATTGCACTTGCTTACAACACTTCCATTCAACGTCAAAGTTGTTAAAGCCTTACCTAATCTAGAATAACGGCGGTATTGAGTGCCTGTCGACATTGCGCTTCCCGCTCAACCTCTGCATCTCCCTCGCAACGACTTTGTCAATGATTTAGAAAACTTCATGTCATCTACTGTAGGCGATGATATCGTGAGCGATAACATCACGGTATACAAGACGCGAAGCGAAATGGCGATCGCTCTCTCAAACATTTTCAAGTACCCAATCTCATGTAAATCAGGACAGTGTAGTCGAGAGCTTCAAAAACCGCTCAATCACCAACCATAAGACATCCGATTGCCATCAAGAGCATCGTACGAACCGTACCTGTCTGAAACCCTTCCCGCTCAGGAAACGCATCGTGAAACCCCAAAAGCCCCGTGACCACGTGATCGCGACGTGTCCTATATCACCAGCGCTAACCCACATCATCAACAGCACCACAACAATCCTCGCCACCATGTCGCTCATCCGCCAGGCGCTAGACATTGCCTATAACCCCGAGCACACGCGATGGCTAACACCGCTTTTACTCGTCGCAGACGCAGCGCTCTGCGGCGTGATAATAGACAAGATTCCCTGTACGCAACTATCCATCTACCTGCACTCCTAGCATTTGGAAAACACGTGTCCCGTCATCATCATCATAATCAAATCAAACCAAATTGAACATCGGAATCAGAACTTCTCATTCGCTAATACGCACGTTCTGTGGTAGATACGGAAATCGACTGGACTACTTACATGCAGCATATATCCATCTACCTCAAGGGCGAGCGCGACTACGCCAACATCACAGGCTCCACAGGCCCGCTCGTGTATCCCGGCGCACACGTCTGGATCTACAAGTATCTGTATAAAATCACGGATGAGGGCAGGAATATACAGCTTGCGCAGTATATTTTTGCGCTCGTGTATCTTGTTACGCTTGCGTTGGTGTTTCAGTGTTATAGGAGGGCAAAGGTATGTTTTTCACCGAAGTCATCACGACGAGTCTTGGGAGAGTGTTGTTGCTGATTTAAGTGTTGTTAGGTCCCGCCGTATGTATTTCCGCTACTCGTTTTGTCGAAGCGTTTGCATAGCATTTTCATGCTGCGGTGCTTCAATGATTGTTTCGCCGTGCTGGGGCTGTGGCTTGCGATTTTCTGCTATCAGCGCAATCAATGGCATCTCGGGAGTGTGTTCTATGCTACGGGGCTTAATGTCAAGATGAGTTTGCTTCTGCCGTTGCCTGCGATGGGGATTTTGATGGTGCAGAAGTTGGGCGGAAGGGAAGCGCTCACGCAGGCTATGATTATTGTGCAAGTTTCGGTATGTTGCTAACAATCCATGTTTGATGCATGTTGTTCTGACTACTTAAAGGTTCTATATGGGTATCCGTTCCGCAAACGAGCGCCATCTTACTTCTCCCGCGCGTTTGAGCTGAGTAGAGTGTTCCTCTACAAATGGACCGTAAATTGGCGCTTCATCCCGGAATCCATCTTCCTCTCTAAGCCATTCGCCCTCGGTCTTGTCGCCATCCATGTTGGTCTGCTTCTCTGGTATGCCAAAACACGTTGGATCAAGCCGTCCAAACGCGATTTCCGGGGATTTCTTAAACTAGCAATTCCAGCAGCTGAGCCCAGGGATCAGGACGACATGGCGCGGAGGATCACCCCGGACTTCATCATGACGACTATCCTGAGTGCGACGGTCATTGGTGTGCTGTGTGCCAGGTCGCTACACTACCAATTTTTTGCCTATATTGCCTGGACAACGCCATTCCTGCTCTGGAAAGCTGGCTTCCATCCCATCGTTCAATACGCGTTATGGGCTGCGCAAGAGTGGGCGTGGAATGTGTATCCAAGTACGCCTGCGAGCTCGGCGATGGTTGTGGGAGTGCTGGCAATCACAGCCGCGGGCTCGTGGTGGGGGACGAGGAACGAGTACGAAGGCGCGATGAAGGGCATTATCGAAGATGACCATGAACACAAGGAGTGATCTAGGCGAGCCGATCGGCTGCTCACTCATCGTCCGAGTCTGCAGGTGGCATCTTTCCGACCGTGGATTCCTCTTCGTCGCTATCCTCGACATATGTAGACTTCTTCGCGAACTCTTTGGGCCTGTTACATATCAGTATACTGTACAATAGACCGCATGATACCCTGTGAGCTCAAATATGATATATAAATTACACATACCAGTAGCTCATCTTTCTCCACGCCTTCTCGTCGCGAACCACATTTACGATCTCGCCGTCAAGCTTGTTCTCCCTGTCTGCCAGCGCCGACGTGTCCACAACCACATAGCTACCCCGCTTGATCCATACCGTCGAGCGAAACTTGGCTTCTAGTTCTGCGAGAAGGGGCTTGCCATCCGGTAACTCAGCGTTGTAGAGGTTTTTGCCCTCTGCTTTTGTGATGCGGGCAATGAGGTGGCCCGATGGGAGCGTGTCGGGTGGTGTGATAGTATCCTCGATAGTGGCGAGGACGTTGCGCTTCGGTCGCGGCATCTTTGGGTGTTGAGTGTGGAGATATGTGAGTCTGTTGATATTCCTGTGTTTTGGAGGGGTCGCGCATTTTCGATTGGGGAAGGTGTTGCCGAGCCACCGAGGGAAACTCTGACCGCACTCCAAGCACTGTTTAGGAAAGGCATCCTTTGTCCAGCAATTGGAACCCCACTATTCCACAATCTACCACCTGGTGCTCCTTCGATGCGGATGAACTTCTTCAAGCGGCAATGGCGCTACGATTGGCGGCGAGGCCATCAAAGCCTTCGAGAGCTCATGATCAACTTTCTGATAGTGCACCGTCTCCGCAATTCAGACGCGGTGTGATATCGAAATGCTTCCACCAACTCCGTGATAGGTGTGGAGTCGGACCCTGTTTCTGCTTATCTGCAGATCGTGAGTCAATGGTATCAATGTTTGGTCTTCAAGCATCTAGAATTATTCAGCAATGACACCCGTGGCTGTCAATTTTGCAGGTCACCCTCTCGTCGACTTCCGCTTCAAGGTTTCCGAGCTCCCCACATCCACTGCTCAACACATTTTCTTTGCTCTCGCTTTTTGACTTCTACCTTTCGCGACAATTTCCTTGTTGACTCCCATTGTTCAAAGTTATTCAAGATGTCGACTTCTGCATTTCACAGTTTCTTCGACATTCAGCCTGCCTCGAATGTCGCCAGCCCAGAACCAACATACCAGAAGAACAATGGCAAAGCACCACAAAGCACGCGTGACATTGGTGTTCTGCCTGATGTTGAACTTGAGGAGTTCGGATCTGGCAACGCTTATCAAGATCCTAAAGCGTCCGGTACACGTACTCCAGGACAAGATACATACACGGGTGCACAAACACCAAAGACGCCAAATGAGCTTGAGATGAGCCAGCCACCAACGCCCAGAAGGGACGAAGCTGTAGGGCTGATGCGAACCTGGAACAGTCCGCCAATGACGAAGTGGAGAATCTTGTGCTGCTGTATAATCTACTTCTCGAATGGCATCAACGACTCAGGTACGTGAAACAAAACCGGCTCTGACGTGTTTGGAGGCTCATTCAGAAATATCTCAAAACATGTGCTCGACAGATACGCTGCTGACACTTTGGCAGTCGTTGGTGCTTTGATCCCCTACATGGAATCTTACTATCATATCTCATATTCCATCATGTCTTTAGTCTTCGTTGGGAACGCAATGGGGTTCATCGTCGCTGCATTCTTCACAAACATTATCCTAGGGAAGATTGGAAGAGCAAAGACATTGATCCTTGCAGAGCTGATACAGCTTTCCGCATATATCATTCTTGTCTGCACGCCTCCATATCCGCTCGTGGTCATCTCGTAAGTGCTCAAGGTCCAAAAGTTAAATGGTTGCTAACATGAACAGCTTCTTTCTTATAGGCTACGGCGCAGCGACGAACCTAGCTCTCAATAATGTCTACTGCGCAAACACGCATCCACCAAGCGTCATCCTCGGTTTAGCACACGGTTCCTATGGTGTGGGTGGAATTATTGCGCCTATCATCGGAACAGCTATTGTTTCCAAAGGGGTGCTCTGGTCGCGATTCTACTTTCTTGCAGTAGGACTGGGACTCTGTTGCATTGCAGTTTCCGCCTTGGCTTTCTGGTCATACGAAGAGGAATCGGAGCCAACTCTTTTGACTGCTCTCGAAGCCACAGCGAGTAGACAAACAGCCGCCGAGGAGGCGGTGTCGAAGTTAAAGGACCTCAAGCTCGCTTTGAAGAACAGAGTTACTATCTTCGGAGCCCTTTTCATCTTCGCATACCAGGGAGCTGAGGTTAGTATCTCAGGGTGGTTCATATCGTACCTCATCAAATACAGAGACGGCGATCCAGCCAAAGTCGGTTATGTGACGGCAGGTTTCTGGGTAAGTCTGCTTGCTTATGCCTACGAAGGAGCCTCTAACGTTTGAATAGGGTGGAATCACTCTGGGTCGTTTTGTTCTGACACATGTTGCGCATAAGATCGGCGAGAAGAATTTTGTCGTTATCCTCACTCTCGGAACTCTAGGCCTTCAGCTCCTGGCCTGGCTGACGCCCAATCTCATCGGAAACGCTGTTGCAGTGTCCCTCCTAGGTCTCCTACTTGGGCCAGTCTATCCATGCTCGCAAACGATCTTTTCGCGCCTCATGCCCCGTCATGTCCAGACTACCGCAATCGGATTCATCGGTGGAGCGGGTAGCTCGGGCGGTGCAGTGGCCCCGTTCACGACTGGTATCCTCGCTCAAGCCGCCGGTACGTGGGTGCTGCATCCCGTCTGTATTGGATTATATGCGGCGATGCTGGCTTGCTGGTTTTCGTTGCCCAAGGTCCACAAGAGAACGGAGTAAAGCGATCGAGATTGTGACACCACCGGCTACTTTAGATGCTGTGCGCGAGATCGAAATTCGCATCACTATCGCAACGATGGTTGAGCATCTCAAGTCGCCAAATCTATGGTTAATAATGACATCATGTTTCGAACTTACGGAATCCGCGCGCACCGCGTCAACATCGCCCAAAAAGATCATAGAAATATAAGAGCTCTTTTCGAGCCCATTATTATCAGAAACAATTTTACAACAATTCTAAAACCTTGTTAATATATAATCAAGCTTACGGAAACTGGCCATGTCGGCCACGCAGACTGTTCAAATTCTCAGCATCTCGACCGCCCTCCTAGCCTCAGGCGGCATAGCAACACTCACTCTGTTCGATGTACCGCTTCTCAAATCCCAACCTGCATCTCGCTCCCTACCCATGGTGCGCTGGCTCTTTAGTCGCGGCTCACATATTTTCCCCACAGCCGCATTCCTTTCCTCATCAGGATTTGCCTATCTTGCATACTATTCTCTTCCATCTGGCACGCGCACTCTATCAACACTCCTCCAGCATGCTACCAAAGGCCAGCCAGGACTATATCTTGCTGCAGCAGCTCTTACGTTCTCCATTGCGCCCTTCACATCCATCATGATCCCAACGAACTTTGCACTCATTAAGATGAATGAAGAGAAGGGCGGGTCGAGAAGTGCTGCATCTGCGGAGTACAGGTCGTCCCAGGGCGCGAAGACGAGGAGTGCGGAAGAATCAACTGATAGCAAAGACGACATTAGTCAATGGAAAGATCTAAGCGTGCCGCAGGAGAAGACGACGAAAGAGAGTACATCATCAGAGGATGAGGAAATTAGGAGCTTGTTGGAGAAGTTCGGGAAATTAAATGGTGGTCGGGCGATTTTGATGGGACTTGGAGGTGTGGTAGGGCTGATGGGCGCGTTAGCGTAGCACTTCCCAGCATGGACACTAGAATATACTTGGATGTGGCTAGATGGCGCTGGCTGGCGTAGAGTGATATGAAATTCAGATAATTTCTTGAGTGTGCAAAAGCTCTGCCGCTAGCCGTATACATGAACTGCACTTTCCCGAACGGGAAGTAATACAGTAAGCTAGCACCTGGGCATCAGGCGTGCGGTTCGTATACCCCCATTCTAAGAATACTAACGTCCTTACCAAGAGCTGACATCAGCAAATCAAGCATCTACATTGAGATATTTGAACAAGATTGCCTAAATATTCCTTGGTACATTGCATATTGTACAGCCATCATTCATCCCGCGCTTCTACCATTCCCTACCCTTCACTGTAAAACAATCCAGACTTCTAAAACCTCGTCCAGCCTTTCCACCCCAAAATACAAATGCACCGCATCTTCCTCATCCCCGAACTCCTCATCTCAATAATATCCTTCCTTCCCCCCGACACACTACCAACATACCTCCTCATCTCACGGTACTGGAACCACACGCTGAAAACAAATCTCCCGCCGCAAAAGAGACACCTACCTGACTCGCTGTCCCAAAACCGCATCTCCTCCTCTCCATCTTCTCTAACCCCACATTCTCGAAACCTGCATCAGCATCTCCATTTCCAAGGATCTTCGAAGCTCCCGAGATGCGACAACGGAAAGTTACCAGCAAATTTGGTCCGCCTCGCCACCGAGATCAAGAAGCAGGATGACCTATGGCGCGGACTGGCGAATCTAACAGATATAGGCGATGATTATTTCTTCTGGCGCGAGGGTGTGAAGAGGGATCTATTGGAGAAATTGCACCCGTATCTTCATCCTTTTATCGCAGGGAATGCGGTGGAGTTTGTGGGTGGGTTGGGGGAGTTGGGGAGGGGTAGGATGGGGATTGTGGTGCAGACGGGGATGAAGACGCGGGTGAAGAGGGAGAGAGAGATAGAGAGGGAGTCAAGAGTGGGGAGGGAGGGGAAATGTGCTGTGGAGAAGAGGACTAGTGGGCTGTTAGAAGTTAATTTGTTTGGCGAGGAGATGGGAAATGGTTGGGTGCGGGCGTATTTGACGCATCCACCTGTTAGGAGTGTCGATGTATATTGTGTCAAGGGTGCGGAGTGGGATCTACGTTATATGAATGTGCTGAGGAGGGAAGGAGGGTATGCGTGGGAGCGGTTTTGCATCAGAGTGGAGAGGGAGAAGGGAGTCAGGATGGGGGATGTGGTCGAGGAGATGAGAGGATTATTGTTGACCTCGGGTGCGATGGAGGGTGGGGAGGTGGACGTGTTGTTGGAGTGGCGGTTTGATTCTGCCAGGAACGAGTAAGTGAAAGTGTTGGGAATTAAGCAGGTGAATGAGCGGATTCTCGACGGAGATATATAAAACTGAGAGAGTGAAGCCCTGAGCACACGTTCACTTCGTCAAACTGCTGGTCCAGTGGCATAAAGGGAAGAATAGAGAGGGAGCCGAGCTCATAACTCGCTGGAACCAGAAATGATGAAATCTAATGATCTTTCTAACGGGAGCGAAGTTATCCTAATATAATATCTATACATTGCCAGGCATAACCAGAGGCTCGCTGAAGGAAGGTGTCGGAAACCAACAGCGCGAAGGTCGTCACGCAAACGAAACGAGTAAGCGCTCAAGACCGAGCGAAACCAACAGCTCTCCTGCTGCAGCGAGATCCTAGGATCAGTTGCAACCGATCTTGTGATGAACGACAAAGGAATACACAAAAGAAGGGAAGAGGGAGCAAACTTGTACAATTGGGGTATACCACACACACTAAAAGACTAACTAACTACCATGAACACCAAACGACCTAACTGGGATAACCAACCGTACGACTCCAACTACCAAGCCATAACACAAGCGTAGAATACAGAGAGAACACGAAAGCGCATCAGCTTCACCAGTTCCAAGTGCGACTGGCAGCCGAGAAGACGGGTGGTTTCCAAATAAGCCTATCTGGCTCAATACTCCTCTTGCCTTTGATCTTTTCCTTTGCTTTCTGCCGTTCCCGCTGCGCAATAACCGCATCCGTGAGGACAATAACATGCTGATTCTTGCTATACCGCAGCATATTCAGATTCTGCAGCGTATGCAGCACATCGTTCGTCGTCATCGCCGTCGCCGCCCCGAGGTCCTCGATGTTCGCCTCCACACGCCCTGGTTCCATGAGCAGGTCGACAAGGATTTCCTGCCAGTATGCACGATAGCCGAGAAGACCGAGATCAGAGAGAGGTTTCTCTGGTGAGCCGAGTTTGCCTTCGCGCTTGGAGAGCAGGTAGGAGAAGTCGATGAGGAGTTTTCCGAAGCCTTTGCGTTGGTATTGGGGGAGTGTGAGGATACAGGCTACGTTGTAGCCTTCTGCTGACTCTTTCTCTTTCGAGAAGTATCCGACGAAGTGGCAGCCGTGTTCGTCGCGCGTGCACATACAGTAGAAGAGGAACGGATCGACGTCGTAATACAGTGTCTTGTGGTCCAGAAATAGTTTTGAGAGCAAGCAGAGGTTGCGACACCACGTGCGCTGCCGCCGTCCGTCAATCTCGAAAAAGGAAACGTAGTCGTCGCGGTAGATTTCATTGCCTGGAGGGTGAAGGAGCGTGCATTTTGTGCGGTGGCGCTCGAATTGGGTTACCTCGCCGTAGTATGAGAGGCAGAACTCGCAGATGTAGACGACGTCCGAGTCTACGAAATCGATTGGGTAAGGAGAGAAGTACCAGGGCTCAACTTCGAATTTGCCCATTTGAATTTTTTCCAGATTTCTCACTCGTGAGATCTCCGTCTGGTTCTGGGTCATGGATCCAGATGTGCGTAGCTTTTCGATCTCATCTTCTCGAGAATAGTTCTGATCTGGCATGGCCTTCGCTGCTGCTGCGGCATCCTGCACATCGACGAGGTCCATCTCCTCGTCTTCAGGTTTTGGCGTGCCATCAGTAACTTCGCTGGTCACAATGAGCTCCTGGTTCTCCTTGCCCCCCGCTTTAGAGGGTCGTGGTGGTTTGCCTGGTAAGTTACTGGAACTTGATTCAGGTGTCCCTGAAATCTCACGATCCAACTTGCTGCGTGATCGTTTCAGGCTCTTCTGGTCAGACTTTGAGGGCGCCTTCTCTGTCTTGGCGGCAGCGCTCTTCTTTTTCTCTGGTTTCTCTGGTGCTGGCCATTCCACCTCCCGTGAGAGATCGATACGCTCGGCTTCGATCCACTCGTCTAGACGTTTGTTGAATTCCTCATAATGGACATAGAACTTCGGCCTGCCTTGGCGGGTTTGGATTGATAGTATCTCAGCCTTGCGCTTCTCGCCATCCTGTTAAGTGTTAGTCGGCCGCTTGGATTCTATTTACCGTCAAGATATGCTGCGAATAGACGATAGACGATGAGATGAAACGGCAGCATGACAAATCGACGCAGGACCGAAGTTAGAGTAAATTGCTCCAAAGAGGGTTGCGGCTCTTTGATGTTCCTGCAGTATCGCTAGGATGTCGGGCGCCATGAACTTGCGCGGCATTCAACGTACCTTTTCAACCCATGCTTTCACTCCAACTCTGGTCGCAACGCATCAGTACACATCTCTAAACTTTGCGCATGGTGTCGCACATACCTTAGCTGTGCCAGCGTGGAAAACCCAGTTTCCACGGGAGCCGGTGTGCCAGAGGGCTCATGAGAATTTTCTCGGGGCGCCATGGTGATGCGACACCGTTCTCTCGAGTATCGCAAGTTCTCAGTCGCGTTGTGGGCGTTGTGGTCGTGAAGAAGTTGCTGATGCTGAGAATGAGATTCTTTGTCGCCATGTTGCCGCCTGCCCATCGGCCCTTTCCTTGCTGAACGGCCGATGGCCCAAGCGCCCATCTTGAACTTTTGTCACTCCTCCCCGCAGATTGCGAACGCGAGAAACACTTTTTCCCACACCTACTGAGAGGACGGTCTGCACACCGCTATGCCTTGCAGGTGACACCAAAATGGCCCCAATCGATCTCGGTAGTCTGTCCAGCAATTGGAAGAGCTTGCAGGCGAGATTGAAGCCCTCGACGCCTACCACATCTTCGAAGGTCAAGAAATTTGAAGAGGAGGACCAGAAGTCCTTGAAGCGCAAGAGATCTCAGCACGTCAAAGGGAAAATCACGCATGCCTCTTCGAAGACAGTAAATGGCGCAGGAACAAGCATATCAGGAAAATCGCCAAAATCAAGAAAGCGACAAAAGATGGATGAGCCTACTTCTGTCGGCGCCTCAATCAAGCAACATGACCTCAAAACCCTCTCTCGAAGCGTCTCGATGCCCTCGCTCAAGCACAGTCCCCTCTTGAGCTCCTCCAAGGACGCCGACCAAGCCATCTCGATTCTCGCACCCCATCCTGATTTTCCCGACGTCGAGAACGAAGGCGTATCCGAAGTCGCGCTACCAGGCAAATACGTAGCACTGGATTGCGAAATGGTGGGAGTAGGTCCAGAGCCTAATCGCGACTCTGCGCTGGCAAGAGTGTCCCTGGTGAACTTCCACGGGCACCAGGTTTACGATTCCTACGTGCAGATTCCGCGGAACATCGAGGTGACAGACTACCGCACCGCAGTCTCAGGCATCGAACCCAAGCATCTCCGAAAAGATGTCGCGCGCCCGTTCGACGAAGTACGAAACGACCTGAAGATTCTTCTCGGGGGACGCATACTTGTCGGTCACGCCGTGAAAAACGATCTCGACGTGCTGATCTTAAAGCACGATAAACGCTTCATCCGCGACACGTCGAAGTTCTCCAAATTCAGAGCGTTAGCAATGACGCCAGGCAGGACACCGGGCTTGAAGCTACTAGCAGAGAAATTATTGGGCGTGGAGATTCAGGTCGGTGCGCATAGCTCAGTCGAGGACGCGAGGGCTACAATGGCGCTATACAGACTTGACAAGGACGACTTTGAGAAGGAGATACGGCAGAAGTATGGTCATATAAGATTAGAAGTTGTTGCGCCAGAGGTGGATGTCGGCGAGGACGAGGTTAAAAAGAAGAGTCGAAACAGAAAGAAGAAAAAGAAAAAGAACTAGTAGACTTCATTTGTGGGTGTTTGAGTTTCTCTGGTACTGCGTGTGGATATTTTGCTCGCATTTGCATGGAGTTTTGCATCATGGTTCGGATACTCTCAAAAGTTGTACTCTACAGTTGCAACAATCTGAGATTTTGTGGCGATTCATTGTGATTTGACTCAGGTCTCTCTCAAACAACTTCAACATCCCATGGCCATTGTGATCAGGCGCTGTCATGTACATCGTATATTCGCATTGGAGTGACGAGGATGTCGCTTTTCGTATAGTTTTTAATCACGCCGCGGTCCTTGATATTAGCGCGGTGCCAAAAGAGTCTGATGTTCTGAAGACAACGCCACTAATGAAGATAATTAATGAGCGAGCGGTCTGAGGAGATAATGCGATAAAAACGAAGGCCTGGCGAAACTGCCACAGATTGGAGTTATATCATGCTGTGCGACTCATCCAGCTGACATTAAAGTGCTTACATCCGAACGGCAGCTCCATCGTTTCTGCCAATCATTGCCGATCCCTCTGCATCCTTGTTTCTTTCCTCAACCTCCTTTGTAATGTATCGTGGAGATAGCGAAATCTGCGAAGCAAGAATTGCACCAGATCATACAATGACTGCAGCTTTCGACTGCATATCGTCGGACATAAACGGACATAGAGCCTCTCTCAATGAAATGACCCCACAATGACCCCACCATAACGCCGGAGTGTTAGCCTTACCCGACATTCTTCGGCTTTGCAAACAGCAGACGAAACGAAGATGGACCCTAGGCAACCCTAGATCGCAGACGTCATGGGCACGCAGAGCTCCATTGTTATAAGTTCGAGCTGCGTTCCGTCATGGATGGCTAGCAACCCTCATCAACACAGTACTCCTCAGCTCTCAGCAAACCGACTACACCTCTAAGTTTGAACGAATTATACACTCAAGATGCCTTCTCCGTTTGGTGATCCACCCCAAGCTGCGTCCCTTTTGGGCTTCCAGCGCGTTTTGTCCCCAACTGCAGGCGTCCGTGTCTCGCCGCTATGTCTTGGAGCTATGAATTTCGGCGACGCATGGCAGGACGTGATGGGCAAGTGCGACAAGAAGACTGTCTTCGAGATCCTGGACTTCTTCTACGAGCAAGGCGGCAACTTCATTGATACGTAAGCTTCAGACCTTTCTAACCCCGCGCAGACTGCACCAGGGTGCAACCAGTCTGAGATTACGGAAGGTGGAAGGATAAGGCTGATATATTCACAGCGCAAACAACTATCAGAATGAAGAATCTGAGACTTGGATTGGCGAGTGGATGAAGGAGCGCAACGTGCGCAACGAAATCGTTCTCGCCACAAAGTTCACGACATGCTTTCCTGACCCGAATAACTCGCCGCGCCAACGCATCAACTATGCTGGCAATAGCACAAAGTCACTCCGTGTTTCAGTTGAAGCCTCGCTCAAAAAGCTGCAAACCGACTACATCGACCTTCTTTATGTTCATTGGTGGGACTTTACCACCAGCATTCCTGAGCTGATGCAGAGCTTGAATGCTATGGTACAAGCCGGCAAGATTCTATACTTGGGAATTAGTGACACACCAGCTTGGGTTGTGAGCAAGGCGAATGAATGTAGGTGCTCTAATCCACTATTGGAATGGCAACTGCAGGAATTATCTAGGAAATCGCCGCTGACATCCCCCTTCAGATGCCCGCAACCACGGCTTGCGCGGCTTCTCCGTCTACCAAGGCCGCTGGTCCGCCGCAGAACGCGACTTTGAGCGTGAGGTCATCCCCATGGCGCGCGAGGAGGGCATGGCACTCTGCCCCTGGGGTGCTCTCGGCGGTGGAAACTTTACTACGGAAGAGAAGCGCAAGAACAACGAGCAAGGCCGCAACTTCGGCCCGGCATCCGATAAACACGTCGCCGTGTCCAAGGTCCTTGAATCTCTCGCCAACAAGAAGAGCACAGGCATTACGAGCGTCGCGTTGGCGTATGTACGACACAAGTATCCGTATGTGTATCCCATCGTTGGAGGTCGGAAGATCGACCATTTGAAGGGAAATATCGAGGCATTGGCGCTACAGTTGAGCGATGAGGAGATTGATGAAATTGAAGGGGCTGTGCCGTTTGAAATTGGATTCCCGATGAACTTCTTGTTTGAGGCTGGTGGAAATAAGTACAAGAGCACTATGTCGAGCTCGGATGTTAGGCTTTTGAAGTTTGCCGGGCCGCTGGACGATGTACCTGCGCAAAGGGGCCCGCTACCACATAAGATGTAGGGTATAGAAATACCCGCAAAAGAGATACTGGATACTAAATACCAGTTGAATAATTGAGTACATTTGAGCATGGAGTGTGAAAGACATATACTGGTCATTGAAAGGTTACATCAGAAATGCAGTTGTGCGTATGCTACGACTGTTGCAAAGCGCAAGCTTCTCTAAAAAGGTATCTGAGCAATAGTACTCACAGACGCATAGGCTATTCGTGTGGTATACTGTAGGCGATTCCTGGTGTGGTACACACAACTACGTAACCAATTAGGATGTCGCACAAGCCCCACTCTCACAATTTCTTGCACTTTCCCAACCATCTTCCCAATACAGCAAACATCGACAGTCCCAACAATGGAATCAACCTTCATACCCCTAGATGACTTCAGGCTACCCGACCATCCCAATGCACCCCTCAACCTAAACACCTCCCCACTCAGCATTCTCGACGTGGAAACTTTCACCGAGCAAAGTGACACCACCAACCTAACCCCAGCAATCGGCATAGCAACATTGCTCTACAATTGGTGTCCAGAAGCTCTATCTGCCTTCCTTGACCTCGACGCCTGGTTCTCATTCACGTGGAACCTAAGCCTAGACGACAACTCGCCCAACGAGACAAGACTTGAAATCGGCCGTGTAGGAAACCAAATCACGTTCGGCAGCTTGAACAACAACGGTGAAAACTGGACGCTCATGCTTACTTACAACATCGCCTTAGACGGATCAGAGCGAGGCTCGTGGATCCCAAATACCAAGGAGAGCATGCAAGGCGACGAAGACGTTACGTCAGCGCAGGAAATAGATCGGTTAGCAAGAGAGTGGGTTAAAGCGACGATATTGAAGAGGAGATGGGAAACAGGCAAGAAGATCCGCCATAGATTCTTCATTGAATACGCGCCCATGGACGATGTCTGGGGCGATGGAATACGCATGAATCCGCACTGGCTGTACAAATCTCTCGACCTCAATGAATGCACTACTTGCCGAAACGGCAATGTCGTATTACAGCGCTGCGGTAAGTGTGGGACTGCGACTTATTGTTCGGCGGCGTGTCAGCGGAGGGATTGGGCTGTGCATAAGGATATGTGTAATTTGAGTATGGAGGATAGGGGGCAGGCGCTGGCGATTACGAGGAATGGCGGGCTGATTATGTGGGATGAAGGGAAGACGTTTGCTGAGAAGGGGAGTGGGGAGGAGAGTAGGAATCCGAATTTCGCTGAGCCGCAGAAAAGGCGTGTGAGGCGGACGAGGGGCGGAGCTGGGTCGCAGATTAATGGCTGATAAGAGGCTGAAATGAGGATCGAACAGTTGGAAGTTGGCTGGCAAGATGGCCATCATTAATACGCGAGGCTCACTCAATCTCGGAAGCTGGATGGGAGGACTACATACGCTGGATTGCAGTTGCTCAATGTACATTCTGGGCCGAAGTGGTAACTCCACTTGCAAGAATGCCACCGGGTTTTCAACCCATAATACACTGTAACTTCACATCAACTTCAGAAGACATCGTCGTACACATACCAGAACTCAAAGAGCGGCGCCTTGAGATCAAGGACACAGATAAGACATAACGAGTAGCTTAGTCCACAAAGACGTTTATTAGAATGTGTGCTCATCATCCCTTCCTTCCACTCAAATATCTTCTCGTCTGATTTTGGAAAATTAACAGCTCCCCCATCGAGTCAATCTCAACGTATTTGGTTGAGTAATAAAACGATTGCACTCACTAAACAGTCTGCTGGGCATGGTCGGATGCTTAACCGCATTGTAAACCGACATGAGATCTGCAACAGATTCTAGGCGATTTGCGAGAGAATTCGCTTGAGCTTGCGCAGAGTATGACCGACAACGACTCCAGACCTTGACGTGGAATCGATTCGTGTGTCGTATATCGGAGACTGAAGATATGATTATTTTCAGCTGCTTCCCAGAGGATCTGAAGTCCTCATCAAACAATCACAAATCTATGCAGCTTATCGCGCTCTAAATTATCATGAAACCTTGCAAGATCAGGCAGATGGCCCAAAACCAGTAAGCCGACTCGTTGATACTTTCTCGGGTGACCTGGCAGTCTCTTGACAATCATGCCAAGGTACGGATAGCTTTTGGAGAAAGGGTCAAACGGCAAAAGATGAACAATCCACCTGCTGCCTTCGTTCCAGTCAATGAAGTCGTCCGCAGGCGCATCGAGGTGAATGTTATGGGAAGGGCTAGCCGCTGCAAGTTCGTTCGCGGGCTTTCCAAATATTGCTGTGCCGACAACTAGATATGGAACGCCGAGATACTTGCGGAGTGTTGCTTGAACCGATATACATGTTGTTACAATGTGTGCAGACTGCAGATCGCCATATGGCAACGCAGCTAGGGCTGGTTGCACTTTGACCTCCAAGGGAGCTTTGAAGGGGATGATGTTCCCCCTATAATCTGTCTCGAAGCTCTCAATCCCGTGAATACTAGCCCATGTCCAGGACGGCGCGCGGTATTTCTCTGGTCGTCGATGTCCGCTGTTACTCTCGCACCACCACCCAAGCATCATTTCCACGACCTCGGTCCATAGGCCTGCGGCGTATTGCCATCCTGTTTTGATGCCAAACTCCGCTGCTATTGCGCTCAATGCTACGAACCGATCTTCCTCGAACCCTAGTTTGCGTACGCTATAGTATGCTATGATACTCATCCAGAGCTTGACGGCTTCACCAACTGTGAGGATTGGCTTAGAAAAGATCCTAGCGAAATTGGAAAAGAATTGGTTGATCTGAGGATCATCTATAGGTGCTGATTGTGGTGAATCCGTGTAGCTTCGTGACTTGCATAGCCACGCGAGAGTCGACGTGTTATAAAGGAGCATTCTTGGTGACAATAATTGCTCTTGCATTGTCCATGCTCGTTCATGGATCGGTTCTTTAGGCTTGAATGTTCCATGAAGAATAATACCCGACTGTACTCCTTGCTCATCTTTGCATTGCAACCTCACAGGTGGACCGTACGTTGGATCATGCCGGGGCATACGGGGGTGCAAAAAGCCTTCGTAACAAGTGGAGGCTGCTGCTGCTACAATTGTCAATGTCGAGTGACTGTATATTTTGGGCATACACGCGAGCTCTCGCATGAGATCTTGCGCATCGTCTTGAACAATGCATAAGCTGTCAACCCACAGGTACAAGATGCCCAGCTTGCTCGTGACCAGGATCGCGTCGATGATCGTCGCTGGTAACTCGGATAATGCTATAGACCGACTTCCGTTTCTGAGGTTGGCCTTTACCGTTTGCATGAGCTGAGGTCCACCCCAGCAGTAGCTCAGAGTGCACCATGGTACATACACGCTTTTAGTTTCGACTATTCTCACATGAGTTGACTTGTCGGAGGTGGGAATTCTGATGAGTCTTGTTGGGACGAAATCAATCGGAGTCTGGGCGCAGTCATAATGAGTGTTCAGTTCGGTGCACTCGTGCAGCCAACGCTTTGCTTGCAATAACGAGGCTTCTGTCGCCGCTGAAGAGACGCTCTTCCACCGAGATGATGTCCATACTGGTTGAGGTGAGTCTAGAAAGTCTGTAAGCATAGTTGACATAGCACTTGTAGTCGAATTTACGCACTTTCGTCAATGAACAGATCATGGGGAGTGAACGCAAATGTCAATCCTTTCTTGTTGAAGTGATGTGCTGGCACGATACACGCTTGGAAGAGATCGCTCTTGCGCCCCTGTGCTACTTCTGATTGCTCTTTCCGTTTCGTGATCCACAAGCTGAACCTTCTCTCGACAAAGGTACCTAAGTCTGATTCCTCTTCGTGCACGTGTTCAGGATGTGTATCGAACAGAGGACTGTAATCCTCAGGTCGAGCTCTTCTGAATAATGGGCAACTGCTTTCTGCAGCAGCTCGAAACAACGTTTCAGTCAGGCCGTTGATGTAAAATTTTGCCGAGTCGATGTCTCCAGAGGAAGATGATTGGGCAGAGTTAGGAATATTGACTGTCAATTGGGAGCAATACTCGCATGTATGCGGCAAGAAAGGCGTAATCCCCGATAATTCTGCGGCTCGAGCTTGTGCGTGCCTACGTAGGCTGAGCCCCAAAGCTGGCAAGTCTGATGTTGGTGTTTGGGTCATTCTGCCGCACGAGCTAGCAGATGCCACGGCAGTATCTGCAATCGCGGCGTAGACCTTGATTAATGAGTTAATCCGGCCAGTTAAATCAGCCAACGATTAGTCTTGACGGTTGAAGCGAAGTATTACCACCAAAATGATGCCTAGCAGGATCACGCCCCTGTTGCGCTAGCTGAATATAGAATAGACGACGTCTTCTGCTTACATCGCGTCTAGGCATCTGCGTCCCCTTCGAGACTTAAATGCTCATACCGCACTTTTCCAATAGTCAAACTGTCATCGGGAATTGTGCTTTAAAGTCATGGAGTCTAAAACATCAAGTTCAGCGACCATTGATCCTGCTACTCGCATACCCCGCGAGTGCCACCCCGTCTCTCTACTTGACCTTCCCCGCGAACTTCGAGACCGTATATGGGACTTTGCACTCGAAGAAACAAAACTTCACATCCAAAGGGACAACCACATTATCACCATATCCTACCCTAACACCACTAACAACCGGCAACCCCCCAAACAACAAGGAGCCCTCCAATCCCAAAACGCCCCGCAATGGCTCCTAGCAAACAAGCAAATCCTCTCCGAAGGCCTCGACCAATTCTCCCGAAAAGCCACATGCACAGCTTTCGCACAACAAACTCTCCTACCCAAATACCCCCGCGACGAAAACCCCCCGGCCCATCAAAACCTCCTCCTCAACCGCGTCAGAGAAATAAGTCTACCCGTCCGACTCAGCACAGTCCGCCACGAGCACAACGACAGCACAAACGGCTCAATCTTAGACCTGCGCATCACCCCTGAACCACACAGCACCCACGGACCCACCTACTCTCTCGACGCGCGCACAAGAATCGCGCGCTTCTTACCAAATGCGTCAAGACTATATCTCCGCGTGGAACTCGTAGGCGTAGAGCGCTACGCTCGCCCCCAACTCCTCAGGATAAACGCCGTTGCACTGCGCTTCCTAGCTACGGATTTCACGTCTGTGCATATATCCATTGCGCGACCTGTTCTCCAGGGTGGAGGACACGCAGAATCAGAAGAAACACCGCTCATCGCGCCCCTCTCCTTATTCTACATCCGGCTCCAGCGCGCGCTGATGCAACTCGGCGGCCACTTATCTCGCCACTTGGGAGCAATTAAACCGCCAGGCGCAGGGGAGGAGTGGCCGAGCGCAGAGTATCGCGAGGCGCAGTATTGGTGGGTTAGCGAGCATACGATGCATCCGTGTGAAGAGTATGAAGCGAGTGAAATGGGGGAGAGGGAGAGTTGGTATCAGATTACGGATTGGATGGACGATGAGTGTGGGGAGTGGCATTTATTGGTTACTGAGCATGAGGGGAGGCAGGAGGAGAAGGATCAGGAGGAGGTGATTCATTTGCACAGCATCGGGCTGAGGTATTGGAGTGTTCCTACCAAGGCCACGCGAGACGACGACGACTTGCCTGGATACCGCGTGTTCAAGCGTGATGAGGTTGCGAGGTTCGGCAGGAGGTCGTGGTCTTGCGAGGAGAGTGGAGAGGTGGTGTGGGTTGAGGATAAAGACAAGGCTGTGACGGGGTGGTTGAGGCGTGATGAGAAGGGAGAGCTGCAGGATAAGCAGTTTTGGGCCGAGCCTGCGCAGCCGCAACCTAGGCCTCCGGTTCATCCTGCTACGTATATGTGTAGGATGCCCACGACAATACCTAGGAAAATGTAGGATGACTGAGGCTGTCGGACGGGAAAGTACATAGCAAAAAATGCAGGAGCAACAGGGAAGACTACACGACAGAAAACTTTCAGCTAACATACACATTGCAGTTCAAAGATTATTCAGACGCATCCGGGTCCAGGTGCGCTAACTACTCAAAAGATGCAATAGAGAGACATCATTAAGCCTCAATTTACACCACCGACAATCCACTCCACACGTCATCTCCCATCCTTATCTTCATTCAGCCCCCAGTCCAACGGCACGTGACATGACCTGCAGCATCTTTCTCAGCCGCTCGCTCAGCGCTCCAACATGTCGGACCCCAACCCAACGACCTTCCCTCCCGCACCTAGCCTGTCCACCAGACCCACTTCCCACGTGTAACGCAGTGCAGTACAGTAATGTAAGACAAAATGACGACGAACATGACGCAGGCACACGGGAGAGGCGGCCACGTTCCCATCTGCATGTTTCTGTTTGCCACTTACCTCGCTTTTGTACAGTACACCGAACTAATGACATGGGTGTGACCGAGTTGAGGAGCAGAGCAAGCGAGCAAGACGGCAGGAGGAATAGGGCCGCCCGTCGTGCAAGCTGCTGATCTCGCCTTTGCGGAGCAGATCAGCTTCTGCCTTGATCGGCGCGAAATGGGGGCGGAAGGCATGCTGAAGAGGGAATATCGTCAGCTTGCTGGGCAGGGCGGCGGCGGATAGATAGCTAGGTCTGATTTTGCGAGGGAAGAAAGGATCAGGGAGCTGGTGATGTAAGTGTCTAGCCCGTATCCCAGAATATGACGTATCTGCTCATATGTTACTACCAGTGCGATGTGAGCCCGACAACACGAGCGAGCGAGCGAGCTAGTTTGTCAAGCTTTATTTCAAGTCTCGTCCGCAGTTAAAGTTCGTCATAATAATTACCATACCCTCCTGTTCGGGTCGCGTCTCACAGCGACCTCCCAGCTACCTAACGTACTACTAGTATCCGGGGTAAGCGACCATGCATAGGGCTCGTGTTCTGGTCCCAACGGAACGGCGTGTCAGCCTTGCGCTTTGTCGAAGCGCTGTCGTATTTTCTTCATGCCGCTGCGTTAACGGGGTCTCACTCCTACTAGAGTAGCGCGACAATGGCGAGGCTGGCTGTGTGCAAGCAGACTCCGCGGACGCGTGGTAGGTATAGGACGGGAAGCGCACGGATGGGGAAGCTGTACATACCACTAGTTCACCATCGATCTCGAAGGATGTTGGGATTCTAGGGCTTCTTCCACGTTGTGTGTGTACCGTTAAGACTTAGTCGATCGCTGACTGTTGATCGAAATAACGGCGAACCTAAGGGATGGCACTGGACGATCCTGTACACCAATGTTGAACGTTGTGGTTTTCCCTTTCCGATGCGGAGATCGTCCAGCCGCAGGGCTGTGGATGCGATGCGGCCCCATCTGCGGCCTCCCTACCCCCAACGACATATTGCACGCGATAATCTCGCGTTTTCTGACACTCCACAACGGAAAAATAGTAAGTGCAGGACGAGCAGTGCGCCATACCGATCAACGACTCGGTTCCCGCTCTGCACGTGTTCTCTGCAGCTTGAACAGCGAGTCGTGCATCCTATTCGGTCACTGTGGGCTCGAAATAGGCTAAAATGCAGCAACAAAGTGGAGTATTCTCGACTTTTTAGCAATAAGGTTTGGATGAGGCGAACGGGTTGCGTTTTGACGTGTAAGCAGTGAAGTCATATCATACCATAACATGGGCGGTGAAAGGGACGAGGCGAATTGATCATCAGGACACAACGGAACGGAACGGCGATGTTTTTGGTGTTGATGTGCAGCTTCTCACAACCTTCTAGCCTGGGCTTTTCGCACGTGTCGAAGACGGCTCGAACGGCGCATCGGGTTCCGGCACCTTTCCCCAGAGAGAAACCTAGTGGAACTCGACTCAGGGGATCGGCAATCAAGTCACACCATCGGGGAGAAACCGTACTCATGGGGCTGGTCGTTCGTTCCCGCGATGAAACAACCATGTGTCAAGGAGCAAGAACCACTCTCTGCCACTGCATCTGCCGCTTTGCTTCTCCTGCTAGGAAACTTGCTTGTGATCGACTTGTTCCCCTCTTTCAGAGCCGGATATACGTCTTGAAACGGACGTGCATGCATAGCGTGAAGGTGTTAGCAATCGCGTCCAATTGCACATCGCGGGCTCGAACTGCGCGTGAAAGACATCATGTTCAAATAGCGCTCCCGGTCCGACGATCATTGCCTCTGAATTGCTGCACGGGGAGAAGTGGCCTACTGCCGGACCGAGACTGCAAGCAGAAGGGCGCGCGCTTATTGCAATCCAGCAAGGCAATCTGGTTCAAAGGTTGAGATGCGGGGTGCCTACACCACCATTGGCATTACTGGACGGGTTGCTAAATTATGCCACGACACTGCAGGAGATAACAAGGGAGAAAAGAAAGAAACGACCCGTAGTATAGTAAGAGTAGAGATGAAATATGTTCATAGAAGTTAAAGTAAAAGTAGAGCCAGAAGAACCTAGTAAAAAAAAAGCGTGGAAAAGAGAAATCTTTTGACATTCCAGAGAACATGCGACATTTTACCTCGTATGGCATGCCGGAATAGCTGGCGACAAGACAAATACAGTGTAACCGATCAATATGCCTAAAGAAAGAAAAACAGGTCTAGATAGATACGCAGAGATAGAGCAGCGCCGCCAGATAGGAAAGATCAAAGCATCGATACCAGTAGCGAGGCCGATACCAGCACAAGGGGAAATGTTCCGAGGCGCGCCCAGCAGAAGTGAATCCGTTGCTCAGCACCGAGCCCCGAACGTGAACCCAAAGCGAAAGTGTCGAAAGGAAGGACGGTCGAAAAGCAGACCGCGAAGCGAGATCAAAACTGATAGTAGGTGCTAATGGTATCGTATGATTCCCCTATTGGGACCCGGCAGCACCGCCAATGGCCAGGGCGGGGGCCGAGATGGAATCGAACGTTGGTAGGTGGACGGGTAGACAGGTATCTTTCTCTTCACAGCGCGCACGACATGACCCCAGGTTCCCAGCTCCTTACATTACTACGCACCCACAGCATCCCTTCTTCTCTGAGTCGTCGTCGACGCCCATCTTGCCAATGCCGTTCTGGGTTTGATTGCCCGAAGGGGCACCCGGGTATGATGACATCTCCTTGTTATATCTGCGGATCTCTCGTACAATATCGTAGAAGGCGTTGTCGACGTTAATGCGTGATTTCGCCGACGTCTCGATGAACTTGCAGCCAAACTGTCGCGCTAGGTTTTGGCCCTCTGGAGCGAGGAATTAGCATACGAGAGAGGGGGGGCCAAGGGATGAGACATTTGACGCACCTTGTGTTGACACTTGCCTCTCGCCATCGAGATCGCACTTGTTGCCGACGACAATCATGGGGAAGTAGTCCTTGTCCTTCACTCTCAGGATCTGCTGCTGGAATGTCATGATCTCCTCGAAGCTCTGCCTGTCGGTTATCGAGTAGACGAGCAGGAAGCCCTCGCCCGTCCGCATGTACTGCTCCCGCATCGCTGAGTATTCCTCCTGGCCGGCTGTATCAAGCACATCGAGCAGGGCGACCTCGTCGTCGATGACACACTGCTTGCGATACGAATCTGCCAGCCACTGTTAGCCCGCAGGACAGCAATCAAAGCGCATCGGAGCCACTCACCCTCAATAGTCGGGTCATACTCGTCTACGAAGTGGCTCTGGATCAGCTGGATGGTCAAGCATGACTTTCCCACTCCGCCGCCGCCTACTACCACCAGCTTGTACTCTCGGAGAAACTGGGGCGGGTTAGCGAGTGTTGCGGCACAGCGAGGGCGGCATACTGACCTTGGATGCCATTGCGAATGTGAGGGAGAAGACGGGAGATTAGTTCTGCTGCCGGGCGATGCGTGATGCTGCGGTCACAGCTAGAGACGAGCTCTCGGCGGACAATGGGGGAGGCGGGAGGGCGACGGAGGGCTTCTGGGGGGCGGCGATCAAGGGAGGCGTATCCGTGGCAATGCGAGGCGCGGAGCAGAAGGCGCAATTCGGATGGCGAGGATGGTGAAGGGGGATGCTCTTGCAGCGGAGAATCGAGCAGGCCAGGGGAGACAGATGTCGAGATAGAGAGGATGGGAGCAGGTTCACCTTCCGGCAGCAAAAACGACCCCGTCTAGCTTGTCTGGGGCCCTGAGGGCGAACATGGGCTCTGATTCGGCCCACCCGCTGCGTGTTAGCGCTGTGCATCAAGCGGCCACTGCGCTGCGCTGCTCCATCCAAAGGGGACGCCCACCACGACCAGCAGCCGTCCCCACCATCCTGGACGGCTCCTGCAGCGCGAGGCCCAGCGTCTGGCGCACTGCGAGCCGGCCAAGGCTGCCTGTCCGTCGTTCAGGCACCCTCGCGCTGCATTCAGGCCTCGCGTCGCGACTCGACTTCGCACACACCCTCCCGCGATGGCCGTCGCGCTGCAGCGAACTGAAGGACGGCCCTCGTCCAGCGGTTAAAGCGGCGTGCCTGGGGACATCTGCACCGCATGGACGGCCAGCACCCAGCCTCCGACGCTCTCTGCGATCCCAGCGCGTGGCACGGAGTGCATGCTGCCAGCTCTAGCGTTCGCCGCGAGCCTCCTGCTGCCGGGCCCGTCAAGGCGTGTGTTCGCCTTGCAGAGACGTGAACCGACTAGCCTGCTGCGCACAGTAGAGCGTGTCGCGCGCTCGCAACGCTTCCTCGTCGTCTTGCCCGGCGTCGAAGGTCCACTATCCATCCCGCATTCACATGACTGCCACCCTCATGCGGGCGCGAAAATGCAGCCCAGCAGAGTCCTCACACAAGCATCGCACAGGCGGAGTCGGGCGGGTGCTTGCAAGCACGTCGGCGGGCCCAAGTATTGGATGCCACGAGACGCACGCGACCCTCCGCGATGGCGCCCACGAGACGCACAAAACCCGTACCGGTAGTGACAGAGCGCAATTGGAAATGTGAAAACGAAACCCCCCTCTGCATATCGCACCTCTATCGCTCTATCAATCGCGTTATCAGGGCCTGGCATTGCCTGACGCGGGTTAGCCTCGCACCCTGGGGTGGGACACGGCTCGCCTTCTTCGGTCCTTCGAGAAGCACCCTAGCAGGCTGACTGCGATTCCAGGGTCTAACAGCATCCTCAGTTGATTATTCTATTTTGACGACATGTCTTCTCCTGCATCGCGCCTTCGATGCTGCCAATATATACAGCGCACGCCATGCGAGACACATTCACATTTAGCCCCTTTCAGCTCGCTCGCTATGAATCTTTGTCAGACGCATCTCCGTCGTCTTCCCCTTCGACGGCTACGCGCCGCCCTTGGACAGCCGCTTCGACTTCCGGCACCAGGCCCTCCATGAATTCGCGATCGCGACCAACGAGCGTTACCGTGTTGCGATCCTTTCCCCATCGCGGATAGCTGCCCACCTTGACGCCCTTGGGTTCTGCCTTGGCTGCCAGCTCCGTAAGATATCCCGCAACAGCACTCTCGGCCATAGGAGTCGAGATAAGAATCCGCAACACTCCTTTGCCTTCAGGGTCCGTCAGTCGTGGTAGAATGCGTGGCTTAAGTCCATCCAGCATGGCTTCAAAGAGCCGAGGCACCCCAGGCAGGATATGGACGTTCCCATTCACACAGCTGACAGGAACCCATAATGCGTCACTGACAAAAATGACTTGTTCTTCGTCAGGCACCGATTCGTCTATCGGTAATTCAACCATGCGCTTCTTTGCTGTGAGCGCTGCGGACTCGACGTTCCAGTCAAAATTTGGCTGTGATTTGTGCGGCTTTGAAAGGCGCTTCATGCGCTCATAGGCCGCATCATGCAACTTCAGCTGCAAGCCAAAGGCCTTGGCTATTGACTGGTAAGTGATATCATCGTGCCTGGACGCCCGGTAGGTCAGTGGCTGTGATGTCGCGAGGAGGTTGCCTAGCTCACGTAGGACCAATTCCGCCAGAAGTGACTACGAAATCGTAGTTCTTCGACATGCGTCGCACCGCTTCGACGATCTCGCTTTCATCGTCGGCAATGACCTCTATCCGACGAAGATTGATACCCAACGAGAAGCAGAATTTGGCGAAGTAGGCCTGCAATGCTCAGCTGAGAGATAGTTTGTTTGGTATGGAGGAGCTTACCGAGTTTGTATCAACTGTCTAGATTTATATTCAGTTACCATTGAATTCAAACACGTTGCACATGCTCAGATCTCGTGCATACCTTGCCTCCCAAAACCTCGTCTCCGATGATCAAACACGCTGCAGTATGGATGAGGTGCTTTTGCTGTGTCGAAGTTGCCATGGCTGATGACGTTATCGACGGACGGTAACTGGCGGCGGAATTGTGCGCGAAATTAGGGAGCGGGCGCGACAGATGCCTAACAACCTGATGCAGTCTTCCAAACATGAATCACCAGGGCAATCAAAAAGAGAGGCGACTGAGTAACTCGGCGCATGAGCAAGGAAGGTCTCTAGACAGAAAGGATGACGAGTGGTTCAACTATCATGCACTAGCGCGAATCCCGGTCCCCGCCAACCCCGCTAACCATGCCGCGCGCCATCACCTCAGGCTTTCTTCCAGCCCTACATCTACACTTCGATCGCGTAACGCCGCTGTAACCGCTGACGGTGGCCCTTGATACATACCTACAAAATGGCAAGTTGTGCTATGGTACACCTGCGGCATGAAGGTGGCGAGGGAGCTAACAACGCTGAGGCAGTCCTCCGAGGCGCGGCTTTACACCTTCTCAGACGAAACGAAGACTAAGCTGAGGAAATTCCGCCTGGGCACATCAAGAGCAAAAGACCCACAAGCTGTTATCTGTATGCTTCCGTGATATCTTCTCCAACCTGCCAAGTCACCGCAGCCATGCTTTCCCAGCCTTCCGAAGCTGTAAACAAGGCTGATGCCTGTCCCCGCCAGACGAAATCGATAAGAAGACGTTGGAGATACGGCCCGTAGACGACGATGTGTACTCCGATGTGCAGAGCCTTGCCGACGAGCTTCCCGACCACGCGCCGAGATTCGTCCTTCTGAGCTATCCGTTGACATTGGTACGCTCTTCCCCGTACCACACTCTACATCACAGGAAGCGATATCCTAACAAGCACTTAACAGGACTCCGGTCGACTATCCGTACCGTACGTCATGCTATACTACCTCCCTATAACGTGCAACAGCGAGGTCAAGATGCTGTATGCGGGCGCGAAGGAGCTTATGCGGAACACAAGTGAGGTCGGGCGGATCATTGAGATTGACAGCCCAGAGGATCTGGAGGACATTGAGGAAAAGCTAAAGGAGCACTCATGATGGTAGCGAGTCTAAATAGCATAAAGCGAGCCGTGCGAGACGGGTAGCAGCCGGCAGAATATCCTGCAATTGGGACGGGGCAAGACGACACAGCAAAAGGGTTCAGGCACATGAGACTCGGTATCATGTCGCCATACCTTTAAGCGGCTTGAATTCCACCTCTGCTCTTGGCTCCTCTCTGCTTGCCATGCCCGCTCAGAGAAAATTAATCATCCGCGTCCTACCCTTTGCTCTTCCGTCCACCCTGAATGACATGCAGCCAGCTAGCTTATCTCCGCAAATCCCAACGTTTCATGACCATGAATCGTCCATGAATCGTCCATGAATCGTCCATGAATCGCCAACATGATCAACCAGGATGTCCAACCTTAACACCGATCTGCGATCCCCCAGGTCCATAAAGTACTGTACAGTACGTACATTACAGGGGTCGGCAAAGACGCCCCATGCAGAAAAGCGCCTCACCATAACCCACCCCCTAACGAACTTTCGCCCGGCTATCTAATCACGAACAACCACCACCACAAACCACGCAGTGACATTTCTGATCAACCCCCATGCCACCTTCCGCCTTGAGCCGAGACGCGCGCTCGTCCCCAATTTCTCTCACGTTATCGCGTACAGGGGGCTGGCTCTATGAAATTAAATCACCCCCCTTGAAGCGAACACAACGATGGAATAATGATTAGCTGGCCTATCAGCATCGCGCGTTGCGACACACGTGTATTTCGTGACGTGACGGCCGGTTTTACTGGCTGCGAATTTTGTATTCTAGATTGGCTGGTGGGTGGGTGTTGGGGCTTTGAGTGCTGCTTTAAACTACATTGTTTGCTTGTTGGACTGGTTTTGCTGAGTTCAGTGGGCGAGGGGGTGCAGGGAGGGTGAGGTGGCGCTGTGGTGACAGGCTGGAGACCACTACGTTGTTATTATTCGTGCTGCTGGTTTTGCGTAGGAGAAGGTGTGGATGTGCTGATTGATTCATTCTTCTTGCTTTTTACTGGCTGCATGATATTTGACGTTTCGTTAGTTGTCAAACTTTTATGGAGTTCGGGTTTGATGCTGGGGGAAGTTCCATGATGAAGCATGAGTAGCAGTCGAAGTTAATGGCCTTTGCACTTGTTAGGACCTTGGAGAATTTTCAGATCATAATGTAACGCGCTTTGGTTTTGATATAAGCAAGTCCGTTTCTACTTCGACTATTCTCTACTTGAACATTGTGGTCGTCTCGTCGAATTACCCCCTTATATCGACGGACCGACATCCATCTTTCAAACATGTCTCCTTTGCTTTCGATTCCAAGTTGTTGATAGTGCCTGCACAGTTCCACCATCACCCAGTATGACATTACGGGTTCTCTCCGTCACCAGACCGTCTCGCGTGTAACTTGCTTCTTCTCTTCTTTCTCTACCCGATCACCTCCCTCGATACTTTTACATATCGAAGATTTACTACGTCTATTCTCGTCGTTTTCTCAAAGCGTGCGGTTCAATAGGTATTTAGGCGACGCTTCACTTATACTGCCTCCTTTATACGGCAATGAGCACGAGAGTTATGGAGGAACTGACTCCGTGTAAACGCAAAATTTCTCCATCGAACGCACCTTAAACTGAATCTACTCTACAACATACGCGTACGAAGCTAAACTATGAAGAATAACAGTACCAAAGCTTTAAGTACCTTTACTTGCTCTCTCCCTCACTCCCCTCCCCACCCCATTCCCTATAACTTCCATCCCCTCCACCCCTCCTTCCCCATTATTCATTTACCTCAGCCCATTACCCCTCCATATATACCCTACAACCATCCAACAGTCCACCAATAGAAACATCAGGATACGTAGTCCAGCGGTAAGACACCCGCATCAAAACTAGTACCAAGTTCGTCAGACCCATGGAGCAGCACATGGGGGTCCCCCTGGTCATCTTGAACTAGACTGCCTGCGGGAGACGTGCGTTCGAATCGCACCGTGTCCATTTTTTTCTTTTTAGCGGTTATTGGTGGTGGTAAAAGGAGGGAAGGTGAGGTGGGGTGGGTAGATTGTTCTTGGGATTATGTGAGGTGAGACAAAGGTGTGGAGATGGTGTGAAGATGGTGAGGGACAGGTATCACGAGCGAATGTTTGTTAAGAAATAGCAAGGATGTTGAGGGAAGGGGAGAGGAGACTGAGTAACCTAGGTAGCGAGGGGATGTGGGAAGTGTTTGCCAAGGATGTTGAAATTTTTGGAAGAAGTACTCATTTATATTTGGGTATCCATATATTCACATACAGCACAGCAAGGCTCCGTTTCTTCCTTTCTCCACCCAGATTGCAACGCCTGCCTTTTTACAAAAAATACTCCATGGCTGTATCATACAGCGGGACCTTGTTGGTCGGACAATCAACCAAGCCCAACTGCCTTATCTTCTCCATCTTGCGCCCCTCATTCACGAAAGTCCCCTCCTAGAGGAAGTAATCCGCAACCGGTTTCTTCGCAGGCATGCCCCTCGAGTCTTGTGGCGCAGCCTCAAACACCCTGTATCTCCGCCCCGGGCCGTCTCGATTTTTCTGGAAGCTGTCGCCAAGGACTGAACTTAGTCGTCGTTCTCCATTCGGTCCGGCATTCGATCCCAAGACCCAGCCTCCTCCACCACCCCCTCTGTCGCCGTTGGTACGGCGTTGGAATCCTGCGTTTGATCCATCTTCGCCGAGCTCGAGAATGGCTGCTACGTTACCGCAGCGGTAGCAGTAGTTCGGAGCCGACCAGACTGTCACGATTGTTGAATCGAACATTTCTTTGAATCCTTCCATTACCAGCTGATGCGCTCTGGCGATTAGACTGAGGTCGTTTTTATGGTTGAATGTCTTGACAATATCGGCACCGAATAGGAAACCTGCGCCGCGCGGTGACAAGCCCCAGCCGTCAATCTCATCTGGGTCCGACCAGAGTAAATCGCACATGGCTCCTTCGTGGGGCACCTCCTGTTTCCGGTCCAATAATCTAATCTTATCTACTGAGTCAACCAGAGGTGATAGGCCGCCATGGACACATAGGATGGCTCCTGTATCGTTCCTACTTGATCCATTTGCGGAGGATGTAGCTCCTGTGCCGGCAGGACCGACTCGTCCTGGCGTAGGAGCTACTGGTGATGAAGAGCCCATGTTGGCGCTCGCTTGTGAGGCAACGCTTGACTGAGAGTCTGAGTTGCGCGCGTATCGATACATAATCTCGCCGTTGGCGTTCAGTGTTTCTATCTCTATGTCTTGGTCGAGGTCTGGCATATTCTCCATGTTGCTGCTCTCGGCTATAGGCCCGTCGGTAGGCTGGAGGGATGTTGCGGCGCCTTGCACAAGAGCACCAAGCGCTAGATAATCGAAGACTTCGCAGCAGTATCTATTGGTGTTAGTCGCTCGTTGTCATCTAATCTTCTGGTGACCTAGCCTACCTCCACACGTTGGCGCTTCCATACTTGCGCAAGCATTCGTCGTAGAATCCATAGACAGTCGTAATTTGCCGTGACTCGTGGTTGCCCCGAATAAGTGTTATCCGGTCGGGATATCGAACTTTGAGGCAGAGGAGCAGGAGAAAAGACTCGAGCGAGTAGAAGCCGCGGTCAACGAAGTCCCCTATGGCATCATTAGCTTATACGATGCGATGTAGGAGCACGCATGAAAGCATACCCATGAACAGGTAGTTCGTATCTGGTACATCTCCACCGACTCGGAAGAGCTCCATGAGATCGTGGAATTGTCCGTGAATGTCACCACATATCTATAAGCACCGATGGTCAGCTCTGCCTGCCTACGTAGTTCGCCATCGAGTAACGTACTGTCACGGGCGCATCCACTCCCACAACATTGCCTTCCTCGATCAGCAGCTCGCGTGCCTTGTAACACAGCTCTCGAACTTGGTTCTCAGGTATTGGGCGACATGCGCGGAGTTGTTGAATGGCGCTGTGATAGACATCAGTACCAGACTTTTGCGCGCGCCCCAACTGGCTGAGTAGCCGTACTTATCAAGGTCGCTGCCACCAGCACTCATGGTGAGAGCTTCGCGCTATATGCCCGCGCTGGGCTTTCGGATGTGAAAATAGGCGATGGTCCCGACTGCGTGCGCAATTGCTTCTTAATCAGGGCTATGGCACACAAAAAGTCAGGCGGCGTGAAGGCTATCGTCGGTGGCGGGGGTGTCGCGGCGCGTTGCTGAAGAACAGACTGGGGTCGTGAAATCGTGCAGGTGTCCGTCCAAGGTGCTCTGGTGAAGAGCAACAGTGCAATGCAAAGAATAGCAGCTTGATCGGGTCGTGGGTGGGAAATGTGGCCTGCAATGTCAAGGGCAAAGGTCCAGAGCGGATTCCCGAAAGGCAGGGATCTTCGGCTGACTAGCGTGCTAGCTTGCTAGCCTTTGTGGTCAATGTTCACTCCACCAAAAGTCTATCACCACCTCCAACCCCGCGCCCCAGGCTCCTCCAACGCTAACACCTCCTCGAGGCATCTCAATTGGCTTGGTACGAGTCATTTCAGCATCTTAAACACTTCGAACAGCTCGTAACAGCCTGCCAGACCCCGTGATGCCTCGGCAACACCCTCAATAGCTCCTCAAATCACGACACACGATTCATCATGCCTCCGCACCTCCACCCACGGTCGCGCATGACGACTTCGCTCTTCACAACAACCCTCATAGTATCATTCCTTGTCGTCGCTGCGCCACATCTTGTACCGTGTCCCGTCGACCCGCGCACGCTCGCCGACTCTGCAGATCCCACAGGAGAGAACAGGAGACGGCGGAGGCGGAGAGTCCCGGAAGAGGAATCTAACAACGATGTCATGAGCGATGAGAGGAGAAGGAGGAAGCAGATCGAGGACCGACTCGCGCCCAGGCGAGAGTGCCCGGTGCCGAAGCCTGGTGGGCTGATTGGGCAGGTTTTGGGGGTGCCCAAGGATGAGCCCGAGGGTGAGGAGGAGAACCTCTCGATAATGAAGAGGGTCGAAAGAGCCATGTGCAAGCCTCGGTCGAAGAATAATGATCAATAATGGGGTCCAGTGATGTGACGGGAGAGCGATAAGACCACTTTTGGAGGAAGAATATCTGTCGCAACTTGCAACGGTATATACCCGTCTAGGCTATCAAAGGGCCATATCAGATGTAAAATATGTACATACTTCACAGAATCGGAAGAGTTGGTCGCATTAGCATGTATACCAGAGTATATCAGAGCTTCACGTGTAGAGGAGAATTAAGACTCAACCTCTGCCTCGGTTGTTGATGCAACTATATATGTCTAACAGCAAACTGATTTGTTAGCCTTCTCTCCATTTCTCATATTCCTTTCAATTCCACCATCTTCTGCACTAACAACACCTCAGGTGATTATCAACAAGCGCACATTGCATCCCTGTTAGATATCTGCAAAATGTCTTCGTTCTTCATGATGGATACGATTCTAATATAGAAAAACTGAAAACAGGAAGATCGCACACGCCATACCGTCGTTAGTGCATATATCACAGAAGCGTGATCGCGCGTCGCGTAGCGCGTGAATGCACTACGTCATTGTAGACCCTCCACCACAACCACCTCCCTTCAGCACTTCGACACCACTCAAACCCTTAGCACCAGCCCAGTCCTACCATAAATCCTAATCCATGAACCCACAATGCCATCCCACACCCTCCCCAAAGCCCAACGCATGACCTACCGCATCGGCCGCGGCGAACAAGGCGTCCTAACTTTCGAACCCTACAAATCCGAAATCCTGCCCCTCTGGCGCTTCAAAACAACCTCCATAGCCCGAAAATCTGCCTCCGCCATCTACGCTAAATTCCTTGAATACAATGCGCAAGATGACTTCATCGGCATGGATATGAGTCGCAAGTTCCTGCAAATGGGCATGACCCGCGCGAAACGGTATGCGAATCATGCCGGGGGGAGGAAATATGAAAAGGGGACGGGGAGGGAACTGGAGAAGAGTACGGGCCATGTGGGGAGGGAGGAGAAGGAGGTGGCTAGTGGGATCTTTAGGGGGGCTTGGGAGAGGGCGAGGGCGTTTGAGGGGTATGTGGAGAAGAAGGAGGTGTTTTTGAAGGAACAGAAGGAGTGGGATCGGGAGATGAAGAAGATAAAGAAGAAGGACGAGGTGGTGGGATGAGTGGTGTTCACGTCGGAGCAGAATGAAAGAGAAGACATTGACATTCTCGATGGAGTGTCAGTTTTTAGCTTGGTCAGGTTGGAAGTGCTAGCCAAAAGTCTGGACACTAGTTGGTTCGGACTTCTGGCCTCGAGCGATAATTTAAAATCTGCAACAGACTTTGTGGACATCCTGTGGGATGGTAAGAGGAAACTGAAGGCGTGAGCGACCGCATATCGATCACGTTTGAGGATATTTGATCAGCAGACCTTCGGGACCTTGCAAACACCTTAGCGCAAGGGTGCATGCCGGCTTACAATCCGTTAAAAGAGGCAAAAAGAGTTGGACACTATCCGATTCGAACGCATGTCTCTCGCAGGCTCGCGTCTAGCCCCGGCTGTAGACCAGAGGTGTGACACCTTGGGGCAACGCCTACCGCTTACCGACACAGCTTCGCCCCAGCGCTTTGTGCGAGCGTCTTGCCACTGGACCAAATGTCCTTGTCTTGTTTGTATAGAGCAAACATGCGGTTATACCATATATGTACGTATGGAAAACCACCTACGATACAAACGGGAAGAATAAAGAGCAGAAATCCGGTCATACGATAGTCCTACACCACTATTGCTAATCGACCGTCGATATCCATCCAGCCACGGCCGCTTTCACACACTTCACATTTTGAGTGAGATAAGCAACAAAAAAGAGAGACATTTGGACACCCTGCGATTTGAAAGCAGGTACTTCGCGGACACGGCATTTTGAGTCTGCTACAGACTATCAGACGAGCTGGTGAACTACCCCATGAGATTGTCCCCGCAGTGTCAGTGCAGGATCGTCCCCAAGCACCGTCAATTACTCGGATCTGGAGCTTCAATTCCCCCGGCTAGATGCAAATATCGTACCACTGGATGCCCTTTTACATCGTTGTTTTACGCTAGGCGATTACAGAATACATGTATGATAAAAGCATTGGATGCTTTGCGAGGTAAGAGAGGATAAAGGCAAGAAGCATCACCTCGCTAAACGAGCACAATGTATCAATTAAGCATCGTTCTCTCACTGCAATTCTCAATACTATTTTGCTCGCTACCCTGGACTCAGAGAAACTACAGCAAACGAACCGGGATTCTCCATAGATCGAACGTAGATTTCGCGTAAGAGCAGAGGGAGACGGATAGCTTGCTGACATTGTTGGCTTGTTCAAGTCTAGTATTGCGACAACGATGCTAGAACATTTGTTGCGAGTGGGATACCAATGATACCAGAACCTGCTTGCTATTGGAGGAGTAGTTGCGGTTTACAGAGTCATGTAGAATGTAGGGAAGGAGGCTAAGACCGATTCTTCTCTTCATTAACATCTACCCGGCCAGACTGAAACAAAACCAATCAGCATCACGTCTCAAAGCTTAAGTACCGTCTCTTTATATTGGTATGGTACAGTTACCGCCGCTAATCCTGGTCATGTCTTTGAGCAAGAGTCATCTTCAAAGTGGTCATCGTTGTACTAGACACCTTCCCACACTATCACATTCGAGCCAATGAGCTTCAGGCGAGAAGCTACGCATACCCGGTCCTTGTCCGTAAGCAGCATATGTTCTCTCCCGCTCTGAGTGATCTACATATAGTTCCATGGTATCCCTAAAGCAGCGTGGAAGCTGGAGCACTTTTAGCGGTGTTGGAGGAAGATGAAGAATGGCGGTCTGATTCGACGTCATCGAGAACTACGCCGCACATCGTCCCATTCTAAATATTAACTCGCAGACCCCTCACAACCAACATCTTGCATCGCACGCCAGTCCCTGCAATAATGGGCGCGAAAGACGTTGAGCTAATGGGTTTCGGTGATAACGGACTTTAGGGACCATATATTGCAGTGCGAGCGGCCTTTACATCTCAAGGCCTGGACCTCTGCTCCATAATCGCTTGCGTCACTCTCATATAATCTTCTGAAATTCTTTGATCTCGTTGTTCGTTCTAGTTCACGCGCAACTTGCTCGCCTCTCTGCATTACAACCACAACACCATGTCCCCAAGCGAACCGCAGCTCCGTCAAACCGCCAACTCTTTCCTCGCAGCTTTCAAAGATCTTTCTGCATCTGATCACCTCGCCCTGCGCGCACCAAACTGTCTCCAAATCTTTGCTCCAGCCTCTCTAAACCCACCTGCGCCTAAAAGCAATGAAGTTTTCGCTGAACACATCGACAAGAACTTGCGGATAGTGATGGACCACTTCCCCGTCATAGCCAAAGAGGTATACATAAATGAAGCCGGGAGACAAATCACTATCTGGGCCAACGGTACCCCAGTGTTCAAGAAGGAGGCTATGGGTTCGGATGCGAAAGAAGCGTGGGACTACACGGGAGAGTATATCTTTATTTTAGATGTCGATGAAGATGGGAAGATTGTGAGGATCTTGGAGTTTCTGGATAGTTTGGGGACGGACAAGTTGAGAGGGATGATGGTGAGGGCGAGGGAAAATGTGGGACAGCCGGGGAAGTCTTTTTAATCGTTAAGAGGAGATCATAGGCAGACTTCGATTTCGCAGCAAGTTTACTTTGAGGCCTTGGACTGTGCTATCTTTCGTATACCAGTTAACCGACTACGTAAGATTCAGCATCTGAAGATAATCGGTGATGCAATCCCAGTGTCCCGAAGCCAAGTCATTATACCGTGGATAGGACGTCAAACTACAGGAGCACTACAAATAGACTAGAGGTGAAGGTGTAGAATTCCAAAAAGGTTTACAAGACAATTCTTAACTGTGCTGTTAGTAAGTAAAGCAATCTGAAAGATGTCAAGCTATGATGCCTCGACAAAATGACATCATGCCCAAATTATTTAACAATTTCTCAAAGTTCTGGTTCCAGGATACCGCTCTTGAACTAAGAATACTTCGATCTCTTTTCCGTTTTATTTTCTGCTCAAAAATTTGCCTTTAGTGGTTCTAGTACTCCTCGTGTCTGATGTGTTTCCCAGCCTATTAGATTTTCGTCCTGGTGATGTAGGTTCATTCCATATGTTGTATATATACTCTTCATCCGGCAGATCCTGATTCGGCGTGTCCTCATCTGACAAGTTTAGATCTGGTGTAATTCTGCCTGACGGTTCCTCGTCTGACGGATCTTCTTCCGACCAGTTTTCGTCCGCCATCATCTGAGGCCGTGCGTGGGGCCTAAATGGGCTACTACCAGTGCAAGACGGGGACTTTGAATGCATAGTAGATGTGGACGACGAATTTGAGGATGCCGAGCGAGTTGTGGTTACCGGGACTGATCGCCATACGGGCACTAGCACATGGTAGGTGAGCGGTTCGGGAGGTTTCGTGATACCCACGATGATTGAAAGAAAGCGACTGAATCGGTGGCCGCGGCGTTGGGTTGGTTGTGATGACGGTGGCTTTGGCGAGGAAGGAAAAAGCGACCTCGGTAGTGCTGAGAGACAGAATGAGCGCCTAGATGGGGTTTGAGTCAGGCTAGTGTCCTCTGGGTGTTCTACTGAAGGCAAGATATGCATGAATGTTCGTTGCGTTTTATCCCACATGGTGACTCTGTATCTACCATGGCGGCGTACAATGCAGTCGCGGAAGCTGTCAAAAGCGGCGAAGTGCGTCCGTCGATCTACAAGGATCTGGGAAATGTCTTGAGGCATACGTCGAAGCTCATCCGCTCGAAATGAGCCTCCGTATCGGGCCAGCCCAGCATAAAAGTCGATCAAGAAGTTCTCGGCCTTTGTTTGATTGCCCATATGGTTTCGTAGATATACGAAGGGCTCATGGCACAGTGGCATTTGGATACGATTTCTGAGGAGCTCTTCATAGAATATACTGAATGTATCAACGATTTCATTTTGGAGCACTTTGAGATCGAGCATATCCCCTAGATGCCAAGCCTGGACAAATTTGAGCATTTGGTCCCCGCTGCCGATCAGCTGCTCAAGTGGATTTGGTCCCCATATGTTGAACAGCTCATTTCGATTTAGAAACTCCAGGATGATCCCGAGCACAATCGGGTCGGTATTAATGATGGTTGATCCGGGATCACATTGCCGCCGCAATCTTGGGCAAGCCCTCAGGGCGGATGGTGGAATGTGAATTGGTCGAGCATGAGGAGGCTTACCAGCTCGAATACAAAGACCGCCGCTTCTGGTAGTTCTATCAAGAAGAAATTAAGTCAGCGTTGGAATCAAGCAAGGAATAGAAGCTTACTGTGAATCCGTGGGCAATCGCCTGTCGGGGTCAGGGTGAGAGCTGAACGCCCCTTTCAAAATGTCAAACATTCGAGAAGTAGTCGAGAAAGATACAAGTGTGAGATTAAAGTCAGTCTTGATTCCAGTACTTTCGAATGTACAATACTTAGGGGTTCTAAAGGTTCTTGCGCTGAAATCTAGAAAGGTGAACAGCAAAGCTGCCGGAAGCCATCGTATCTTACGCCGCGCAAGCACTGGGAGAAAAATCCCCACCTGAGCATTTCATTCATCACAGAAAAGCACAGCCATTACCAAAATTCTACAAACCCGTTATCTGGAGCCTATTTGATCATGTTCATTACTACGGAGTTAGTCCTCCAGTGCAAGGTAATGCAATTGCTATAGGAGGGCTTATCACAGGAGATCTTCATTGTATGAGGACCTCGACAGTTGGGTACAATCTATTCGATGAATCTTCGAAAATGAGCGGTGAATATGTTGAAACTGCAGGAGGGAAAGACAAAGATAATCAACCACTCTATAGGGTAGCTAGCCCTATTGAGGTCCATTTCCGTGGTTGGCTGTTATCAAATTGGAAGTTTACGATTCCGAAGCAGCAACGGAAGTTTATCTCAAAAAGAGTGTGTCAGCGGGAATTACTTCTCTTGAGCAACAATAGCATTTTACCCAGGCGCAAAGATGTGGTGCGGAAGAACGAAGCAGAGCGCAAAGTGTTTAGAAGCTCAGTGCACGGGCCCACCTACTGACTGGCGTCCCGAGCCGACGCGAATTAGCAACCTCGCCCCATCACAACTGCATCTCAACCAAGGTACACGATTGGCCTCTGCATCTCATGTCCGTGTTCAGGACTCGTGCGCCGTCATTGCGCCTGGCTTGCTTCGTTCCTCGAACGCCCGTGCTTGCATTTCGTCCGGCTCTCTGTCAACTCCGCATCCAATATCAAACGCGTGGTCAGCATAATCAGCCACATAATTCGCCAAGACTATCAAGACAGCAACCACCACAGCAGGAAGTACGGCATCGAGGAAAACAAGAAGAAGAGCAGATTGTCTTCGCAGCCAATGATGGACAGTACCAATCAGAACCCGAGCCAGCCTTCGAGGATTTCCCCAAAGTAAACGTTCGTTATCTACGCCCAGCAATATGGGCGCTTGCAGTATCTGGCGGTATCTACGTTGGCCTCGCCTATCTAGAAGCAAAAGAAGAACTCAAGCCCAAGAAAACAGCAGGATGGCTCCAAACCCCGCAATGGAGCACACCAAGACGTAGCCCACCAACACCAACGGAGATTGCGACTGGGTGGTGGGATCAACTGAACCCCATATCGAAGCTCAGCGCCGGCATCATCGCTACAAATAGTGCTGTCCACGCAAGCAGTTTTCTGGTGCCTCGCTTCTGGGACACATTATGGCATCTACCGGCTCGAAACGTCAATTATACCCAGTTCACATCTATGTTCGTGCATTCTGGAGCGCTCCACTTTTTCGTCAATATGTACTTTTTGAATAACTTCATGACACCGGTGGGCTACTCGCGGTTGTTTGAAGGTAGCCCGTACCACACGCTATCGTTCTTTCTTACAACTGGTGTACTTTCTGGGTTTGCGCAGCATTGGGCAACGCTAATACCGGTTCAAAAACGAGCCATACCCGAGATCTTCATTCGGTGCGGAGGCGCAAGCGGTGCGCTTTTCGGTGTGCTCGGCGTGTTTTGCATGCAGTATCCGACTGCGGGACTTGGTATCCTGTTCGTGCCAGTGCATTTCGATGCGCAGTACGTCTTGCCTGCTATCATGCTCTTCGACTTTATCGGCATGGTACGGGGGTATTCGTTTGTGAACTTTGGTCACGCAGTAAGTTCTATGCAGTGTTACCTAAATCCACTCGCTAATGATACAAGGCACATTTGTCCGGGGCGACGATTGGCGTAGCGTATTCCTATTTTGACGGGAAGACCAATCTTTGGAAGCCACTTGTGCGCTATTGGAAACGCCAATTACAAAGCAAGTCGTAATCTCAGGTCTCGATGGAATAGCCGGAATATTGCGGTCATCTGCGAGATATCGTCGCTGCTGCAGAACAAGTCAAGACGCTCTCCAGCTCTGAATTGGTCTATTGGACAGTCTAAAACATCAGTGGTGATACGACCATGGTGACATACACTTGTAGACTTATGTAGATGTACAAGTAGACAAAGCATGGAGAATGCATCAAAGTTCAGAACCCTTTCTCAAAAGTCCACCTGTAGCTTGTATTAATATCTCATCACCTCTGCTTTTCGGTTATAGATTGAAACCGTGCCTCTTTAGGCAAAGCTCATCGTGAAGGGCTCGTACTTAAGAGGGGCTATCTAAATCACGAGAGCCAGCTCAGAAACGATAAATCAACAAAAAGCTCGAATGCAATGCCTAGCAACCAGAGACATGTAAAGAAAGAAGAAGGATAGCTTGTATTAATCGTCACGAAGGGCCACGAAAGGGTAGAAGACAAAATGAACCTGTAGATAATGATTCGTATGCATCCCACGACGATGACCAGAAAGATAACACTAGGCCGGTACCGGTCGGCCACCTCTTGCATCATCGAGCACGATCATGGCGCTGAGAATAAACGTTAATGCTAATAAGAACATCGAAGAAGTTGGTATAAATTTAGGAACGCACGCATTGCTAGCTTGAGCAGCCACGGAAGGACATCCATTGCACTTCACAACAATGAAAGGGCACACAATGAGAGAACGCCGCTTAAGGAGGGCAGATGTAGGAAGAGGAAGCCTTCATTGAGGCGTTAAGCGAACGCAAGACGGAGAAACAGTTCCTGACGTACTCGCGAACGGCTTTCATGAAGTAGTATACCTCACATGTAGGAATGAAAGAGAATCTTAATCAATCATTCAGCCCATACTATTCTATAAAGCGATTGTTGGTGGTCTTTTTGTATCACAACTACCGTAGTCCTGTCCCCTCGCTCCGACCCGAAACGTCTTGTGACCATCCAAGAAAGATACATATGCGCAGAGCTACCCAACGATTATAGCCCGGAGCTCAATGCTGGCTCTAGTAGGAGTGTCGGCTGGTACGGTATGATCTATGAAGGCGGAATGTGGGCAGACTAGGTCGTGGTTAGCCACTCTGAAATACCAAACAAGGCGTCGCTTTCGTACATGTTGACTCAGTTTCGAGGCTATCGTGATGTTTGAACACAACGACATCGTCTGTACTCATTGCCCTCTTGTAGAACCACCGGTGATTGGCGTTGTACTTGACTTCGTAACCCTCGTCGCAGTAGTGCGGGAACAGGATATCAGCTCGTACAAGGTCACATGGAGCCACAGTGCGGTAATCGCATACAGCCAAAGTGTTATCTTGGTGAGGTCCTGTTAAGGGTCGCCATATGCTTCGTAAGTGTTAGACCAACGTGGACTCTTGCAAATTTACTGGTGACGCGTAGGATCTAGCTTACCCTATCATGCGATATCGACCGTTCTCAATTTCCACAGACTTGCTGGGCAGGTGTAGCTTCAGTCTGCTTTTACCCGATTTCTTGGTAACGTCTAAGAAGTGAAGTGTGAGTGAAGGGATGACAGGTAATTCTTTGTGCAGCGTGAGTCAGTGAGAACATACCACAGTGTGCCCGCGTGAAAGGAGGGATCCATGCTTCAGGCGGTTCTCGATTGCGGTCTAGGCTTCGAAACTAAGATTCTTAATTTGTGCTATTGTATGCACATAGATTAAAGACACCTTACGTTATAAGTGTATATGTGCACTTCTTTGCCGCCAAAATTATCCTTCAGCCAAGACTCCATCAATGGAAGGTATTCCTCACGTACAGATTGGGCGGTCCAGGTGGTTATAGGAACAGGTAGGCTTTGAAACTGAAAGCCAGATTCAGAAAGAATGAACTGGTCTTCAAATCCTGTCACATCATGTATGCTGATTGCATCATATGCTTGGCCGACCACGTTGGTACGCGGTAGCCCATTGAGAAATGGGAGACGGCTATGATATGGCTTCTCGGTTCTATATGCGTCGTTTGCAGCTAGGTACTGGAAGGCTTTCGGAACGACAGGTGTTAGGGCCCAGGCTCGGATGTACTGGTCCAAGACAGTTGCCATCTCTCGCTGTGGCAGCTGGGACACGTCGTCCTCTGACAAGTCATCGCTTCTGCTGCTGGGAAACGTATTATCCCGAGCTGCAGGCTGTACAACGGTGGAGGGACGAGACTTGCCTGATTTGCGAGCTTCTTGCGACCACTTCTGCCATGGCCTGTCGAAAGGCTGACTAGGGTCGAATCGCCAGCTGAGCGCAGCAGGATACTCGACCTCGAGCCAGCTGTACAGGGTGTCTCCGGGATGGGGCGGCCAATAGAGCGTCCAAGGTCGATGTGTGCGATGTTCAGAAGCATAGTCTTCTGCAGGCTCTTGCGGATCAGAGTCTAAGAAGACAATGCCGACTTTCTGATTCTCTGTCCCGCTCATTGATTCTGGGTGAGGTGACATGATGTCTAGTATCCAAAACGATTGTTCAGGGGGAAGAATGGGTATAAGAGCTCGCGCACTTCTTCGCTATGCTTGGACGTAATCATCCGGTGTCGCCAGGGATGATCTGCTTCGATGTGAGTGTTGGGTAGATCCAAGTCCTTCAGCCTGATGCACAGTGGGTCCTTATTCGCTGTGAATAATAGAAGATGGTGTGTTACACGCAGGTGACAGGCACAACAGGTGCCCTCATTGCGCCCCGAGCACGGCTGAGCTGTGGATCCTCGTACTGGCGGTTAAGGTGTAAGTCCTTGATTTCGTCTGTAGCCCCAAGTGAGTAGATTAAAGCATTTAATGGAGGTCAGCCATGATGATAACGCTAAGAGCTGGCGCAAACGGTCTTTGTCGTCTCGTGTCTTACGAGATGAGAAGTGTTTCACCCGTCGTGACTGCTTTCAACCCTCACTCTAGTCTGACTTTCTCCCAAGATGTTTACGCTATGGCTCTTGATCGACTAAATGACCGAGTTGGGACGTCGATTACCCAAGAAGAGTTCGATCGATTTTGTCATGCATCACGATTGTGCTCCCACAGTACAGCCTTGGACGCACTGCAAGCCGCAAGTGCGGGGCACAGCGAAAAGCATCCAACTCTTAGAAAGTTTGTCGCCAATGTCGAGAGGATATTTGCACCACTACAACGATTCAAATCTGCGCTTGATACGTTTGTGCAGGTGTCTGAACCATCGTGTTTAATCTGGGGCTCGATCAAGGTCATCCTTACGGTTGGAACATTCCGGTCAATAGCACGCGATTCTTACATTACTGATGACGTGATAGGTAACACGAGATCTGAAGGAAGTCCCGGAGCTCATAAACAACACGTTCGAAGAGCTGATAGACTCGTTTCCAATCTACGAGGTGTACAGGCCTGCACTCACAAACAAAAGCGATTGCCCTCTATTCCTGCCTCTTGCTAGAATATATGAAGAGTACATACACTTTTGTATACTTGCAACAAGAGAAGCGGAGAAGCCCTCCTGCCGTGAGTACAAGCGTGACATTACGGTAATTCATCATCTAATGCCGTTTCAGAAATCATATTAAGGGCCACGATATCAACAAGGGAACGAACCAACCTTGAACAGTGTGTCAAGATCATTGACTTTCAATCAAAGACAGTTACACGAATCGCTGTTAGCTTAACATACGTTGGCGTCGAAGGTAACATGAACTTCTTGAAATCCCAGAAGCTGTGCACGCTCTAAGTGTTGTTAGGGCTGCAAAAGACATTGGACAACATGATGCAGAACGCAAAGCTGCAACATCATTTTAATGCTCCTTCCCGAACTTCATCATGTATCACAAATGTTCCAGGGCTCCTGAGCGCAAAGTTCATTGGCAGAGATGATGAACTTCGTTGGCTTCGAGATGCTTTGACATCGTCTGCGATCACGCATGCTAGGAACCGGGTCGGACTTTACGGTATGACTGGTATTGGGAAGTCGCAGCTTGTATGACCCCTAATGGTACGTCACCAACAAAAAGGCTTGTGCCCTAATGCGAGTACAGATGCTCAAATATGAGGATATATATCGCCTTGAGTACACATCACGAATGTTCATCACAGCAGGTTCCTTGGTCAAGCTTACAGATAGTTTGGAGCAGCTGCTCGATCTTCTCGAGCTTCCTGAACGTGAAGGCTCCAAGGTTGCGCTCAAAGTGACTGCCTTCAAGAATTGGCTAGACACCAATGAAAGATGGTTACTGCTAATCGACAACGTTGGAGAAGAGGAACACAGCATAATACTTGACTTACTTCCGTCGACCCCCCAAGGCCATATAATCCTCACCTCACAACGCCGCGGTGCTATGGAGGCAATCACGGGTCGGCTGGAGCTGTGCTTAGAGGTCAAGGAGCCATCAGTAGACGATTCAATAGAACTATTCCTCGAATCGTGCGAGATCGAAAGGAATGCTGAGAACCAAGCTTCCGCCAGGAAGATAGTAAAGGATGTTGGTTATTTACCCCACGCTGTGAAGCAAAGCGCCGCGTATATCAAAGAGAACGGAATAGGCCTCGACGAGTACCTTTTGCGATATCAAAGAGCACCTAGCCAGGTATGAAGAATTTGAGGTACATATTATCACGGACTAATCACCAAAGGTACTCGGCTGGCAAGAAAGCTACTCAACGAAACAAATCTCGATCTCGAAACATTTCGTGGTGATTTTTCAACATCTCGACAACGACCATCATGATGCAGCTGTTCTGCTCCGCCTACTCTCCCTATTTGAGCCTGAAGCGATCCCCATATTCGATCACTGGGTTAGAGAGGCATCCAAACCCAAGGAAGTTCTCGCTAGTGCGACGTCGGTTAATTCTCCAAGCATTTTCAGAAGACTCTCACGACTCGCTTGCTGTGCACGTATCCAAATTGCGAAACCTGTGGCTCGTTCGCTTCCGCTTCCGGGGGTACGACAAAATTTATCAGAGGTCATCGAGGTCATCAAAGACACTGAAAGGCTGTATAAAGCTATTGCGAAACTCGTGGATCTCAGCCTTGTCAGACGAATCAGTGAAAGGCAGGTTCTATGGATTCACGATCTCACCCGATTCACCTCCAATCATACAATTCCTGAAATCAACCGAATTCCTCTGCTTAGAATCGCATTGGAAGTCATGTATCATGTATTTCCTGAGAAAGACAACACGCTCAAGGAACGAACAGTTGTTGATACCTATCTACCCCAGGCCATCAAACTGGTTGAACATGCTCGAAAGGCTCCTATCGCCACGTGGGAGTTCGTTCCCTTGATGGTTCTATGTGCGCAATGTATGTGCAATCGAGGAGTATACGACCAGGCTTTGGAGTGGCTGGGCTTTTCTCTCCCTGAGTACAAGCGAAATCTTGGTGAGACTCACGCACGGGTGGCCTCTGTGTTGCATAACATGGCCTATGCATACCAACAAGCAAGCAATCTTGAGCAAGCTGAGTCCACTTACAAACTGGCGTGGAACATGAAGTGCCAGACACATCAGGAAAATTCTGTCGAGATCTTGAACACCATGAATAAGCTTGCGGCTTGTATAGAAAGACAAGGTCGGTTGAAAGAAGGCGAAACGATATTCTCCAATACTTATGAGGGCTTCAAGCAAACCTTGGGCCCATCAAACCCCATCACCATCGCAGCTGCGCACAACCTTGCCCTCTGCTATGCGAATCAGGGGCGAGTCGCAGAGGCAGAGGTCCTTTATCGCGAGGCGCTTAGACTTTCTGAAGACTCTGTCGGGCCGGAAGACTTCGGTACCCTCAAAACCTTGGGAAACCTGGCCGTGGCCGTAGACCAGTCAGGGCGACTGAATGATGCGGAGCCCCTCTATAACCGTGCGTTGGCAGCGTATACTAAGCTCTGTGGCTACGACGACATGCTGACGCTCCGCGTGCGTAGCAATGTGGCTGGTCTCTGCCGTCAGCAAGGGCGCTTTGACAATGCTGAGACGATGATGCGAGACGCTTTGAGCTCATTCCTGACCATCTTCGGCCCCAACCATTTCCACACAGCAGTAGCTCTATACGATCTCGGAGAGATCCTGCTTGAAAAGGGGGCAATGGACGAGGCTCGCAGACTATTCGCGCTATCTCTGCAAACGATGGAAGGAAAATCTGCACAACATCCTTTGGCGTTTCGAGTGTTGGATGCCTGCGGCATCCTTTATCGTGAAACCGGCGACCTTCTCCAGGCAAACGAGTACACAGCATTGGCATACAAGAAGAATGTCGCACTCCTCGGCGACGATGATCCCTTCACGTTAGTGTCTGCCAATAGTCGTGCAGAATACCTTCACAGCGAAGGCAGCCACCAAGAAGCTTGGGACCTTTACAGTAGTTGCCTCCAAGGCTTCAGATCTCTGTTACCTGCTGGGCATCCTCACATACTGATGGTACTCAACAACATGGGACGATTGGCGTGGGTTATGAAATCTCATGCGCCATTAACATACTTCACAGAAGCTCGTGACGGCTTCGCGGCGCTGCTCGGACCCGTCCATCCTTGTACTTTGACCCTAATTATGAATATCACTCGCACACAGTTCATGAAGGGTGATTTGCACAATTCGCAAGCATCTCTAGCACTTGTGCGTGAAGGGCTGAGGGCAAGTCTCGGGACTCTGCATCCTCGTGTTGGGGTTGCAGGTTTTCATCTCGGCATGCTGCAAGCATCAAAGAAAGATGCAGCTGGCTTGGATGCCGCCCGACGTTACTTTCAGGATGCCTCGGACTGCTTCCTAAAGGCTTTCGGATCGCAACATCCCAACTACTTGATGTCGGTTTGCATGCTTACACGTGTGTTACGAGAATTGAACGAAATCGACGATGCCAATGCCTACCTCTCAGTCCTAGAAACCCAGGTCCAGGTTCATAAGGCTGGAAAATTCTGCAACGTGCCTGACACCGATATCGAGTACCGCGATTTGGCCTTGCTCAAAGCCCCTGCATTTGAGTGGAACACAGTCGTGTCGTTACCCTTTGGAGAGACGGTACGTCTGCGATGGGGTCGCAAAAATGTGTGGCGAGAGCCTAAACTTGCGGAATTGGAGAGTTGATCGAGCCACATTGCAATTTTGTTTTGGTGACTGTATGGTTTCATGATATCAGTGGATTATATCTGTCTCTTAGCACTTTTCTTTGTTTCAAATGTGAGCGTAGGCAACACTCCGACACTCATTAAATGCCTCCCTGTCTCTTCTTCATGAATATTGTATTCCTACCGCGTTTGGTTGTTGCTATGGTTTCCTTATAAATCTATCGTCAAGTATGTGAAACTAGAACCATTGTCGGAGAAATGGCATGGATGCTGGAAAATTGAGGAACGAATCACGACAGCTAGAGATAAGTGCCAGCAGGCTGTAGAATTGCCTGATGAACTCAAGACGTTAAACCATTATCAAACTAGAGCCTGTCGGGTTCCATCGGCCATTGTTTTTCCTCCGAATCGCCAGGAGTGGCCGTGCTGAATATCTTTGTCCACAGCAGCTGCAGGTCAGGATGCGGTGCTGGCCCTGCCAGCTTTTCGTCTTTCAGCCACAACCTAAGCATGTGACGAGTTTTTCCCCCTCCATCACGAAACGAATCTCGACCATGGATGAGCCTACGATTGTTGAAGAACAACACATCACCCGATTGGTAATTTATCCGGTGAACGTTTTTAGTTGCTGCGAAATGGACTGCATCGAGCGCATCGTTCTGAAGACGTGTGACATCTGGTATTCCTAACGGCCGTAGTCCCCGCGGGGATTGAATGATTGCACCTCGACTGAAGAGCATCTCCGGTGCACCATTGTTCATGAACATGATAGGGCGACGATAATACGACCCGTGTCCATCCAAGCCTTTACCGTCAGGGGGCCTATAGAGTGATATCGCAATTAGCCCTGTTACGAACGGCAATTGTCTCAAGCTTACCGGTCCATGGGCCAATCATCATCAAACAATGCTGTCAAAAGCTTGGGATCGGCGCGAGCCAATTCATTATATATCGCACCAACAGATGCGAAAGTACCGTGGCCGCCCTCTCCGGTCGGGCCAAGGGTGTACATTGCCACGACATCTCCACTATCAGTGTGAAATGGCTGCAGGTGTCAGCTGAAACGAAGAATGGCCTCGCTTGTAATGCTCACTAATTCAACATTGCAGTAAGGTGCTGCACACCCTTTGAGACCGTTCAATTCATCAATCGAGGCCAAGTCTTTGATGTGGACTATATTCCGTTAATTGGCGAGTAGATTCCATGGCACGTCTTACAACTCACCGAGGACCTTGCCTCCAGACTGAGTGCCAGCGCACTCAGCCACATAGGTGGCCAGACCAGCGAATATGCAAACATTCTCTTTGCGACTGTACCGCGTGGGGTCGATACCACGAAGTAGAAGCATCCCATTGCCTGTGTGTAGCGTTGGTCGCCTGCTGGCTAGGAGCTTAGCCAGTGAGTAAACAACGAAGTTGTCTTGTGATATCTCCTTGAGGCTTCGACCTGACGCTGCCTCATTATCAGCGTGAACGTCTAACTTCAAACGACGACAGACCAATGAATTCGTAGCAGGCTTTGTCAACCTCCTGGAGGTGCTGATCTGAAAGATATATCGCATAGTCATTCTGCTTGAGCGTGTGGCCTTGCCAGCTCAAAGCCGATTCCACTTTCGCAGGCAGATGCTTCTGAAGCATGGCTACTCGGCCCGAAGCCGATTGCCCATCCTGCCGAAGATGCTGACGCTCGGCGAATCGTTTCGGGTCGGGATAGTAGTGGGGTTGGGTTTCGGTCGAGACGGACGCCATGTTTGCTTTCCGTTCGAACGCGCTCAGCTTGTGCTTTATTTGCGCCGACAGGCTCAGAGCCCCACCCAAGATTCCCATAACAACATTCGTGCATTTCAGCAAGTTGAAGCTGTCAGCTGTGTGGTATCGCTCTGCATCGTGCAATGGAAACAATATCTCTGGGAGTTGTGCAGGAATGAAACCGGTCAGTCGGAAAGGGGCTAGCGTTCCTGCGGGACGGGACCGAACGGTAGCCCCACTGGCCCTCCAACGGGTACAGTACCACTGCACTGGCACGGCAAAGCCATGGTCTCACAAATACCGTGTTACATGTGTGACTTGGGAATGTAGTGGCGACAGTGGTATGCTACTTGCTTTATCACGTGACTTGTAGCCTCGTTGACTTGTTCCAAGCCATCCTTTCCACGAATTACTTGCTTGCGATTCCTCACGCTTGCCTGCCCATGTTTTTGCGAAGGGCTATCCTCAAACCTTCTTCAGTGCAGCTCTCGAACGCTTCCATGGATGGCCTTAGCGATGGGGAAGGGGATGATTTCCCACTTACCGGCCGCCCGAGACCCCAGCAAAAGCCACGTTTGTTGCGTAGATGTGGTCGCATACTAGCTTTGTTGTTGGCATTACTATTACTACTTGCCGCATTTTACCGACTATATTCAACATCTCAACTAGTCGAAAACACTGAACACCGCTCTGCATGCATAGATCATGCCCAGGATTGCCAGACGACCGCACCATTCATATTTGACACGATCCATTCTCTCCTTAAGCAATGGCCTAACACCTACGGTCCTAACGGACATTCGATCGTGGCAGCATCAATTCCGCCCAATACCCTGCTCTACCATGCGAGACCAGATGGAAAACCGCCCAAAGTGCCCACTTTCTTTGCCTTTGATCCGTATGTCGCATGGCCTTTGCGTCTGACTTCAGACGGCTCAGACAACCCTCATGATTCCATGTAGCTAATACGACGTAGTGAAATGTCCCTGGGTATATACGGCGGGTCTGGAACCCCACAGTTGTACACAATGGCAACCACGCGAACACTAAAGCTCGTATACTTCGATGGGCAAGCGGCATCTTTGACGAAATGGGGCACTTTAGACTCACAGATGGCTCTCCTCCAAAACGAAGTACCTCACGAGCCCAGCGAACAGCTTGTGTTCAATGAAGATCAACGGGCTATCGAGCTTTGTGCTTTCACGAAGGATCTCAAATTAGATGGAGTCGTGCGGATGAATGCTGGTTTTGAGGTGCTACTTTGCGATTATGCTGTTGCTGGTGTTGAGTTGCTATATTCGAGTAATGTGACTGTGCCAGGCAATAGGCAGAGAGAGGAAGACCCAACCCTTCCCCGGGACCCAAATCGAACTCCTCCTCTCGGTTACGGCAACGAATTCGCTCCTCAGAATAGTTGGGAGTGGATCAGAAGCGGAACCTGGCATTACGGCGTCTCGGCGACAGATACTAGTAGTACTAAAGAGACGAGAATAGAACTCGACCTCTGCGGTTTTATAACTTACTATGATCCTTTTCTTCGCAGCTTGGGTGGCAACCATCATGGTAGTTTAAGAAGAGAAGATATATACCAAAATGGATGGGGGCTGCGTAGAGGACACCGACTACTAGGCATTTCCCAACAAGACATCGATACTGTGAAGAGATGGGTATCACAACTGTATGCTCCAGCAGCATCTTTAAGATCAGGCTGCTCAGGAATCAATTGGCAAGCATTGACAGAAACAATCATCAATCAACATCGAACTCGAGCTAGAGAAATTCTTGCTACCATCAGAAACGCAACACAGCATGTGGACGCTATTCCGGCTGCTGTGACAAAGGTCCATGATCTTAGTCATGCGATACTCTACACGTACCTCCAGTACCCCACAGCAGCGAGAATATCACCCTCTGTAGCCAAGGACCTGACGATATCAAGGTGCTCGACTGTTTATACTGACTACATTGATATTAGGAGCCTCAATGATTTCGAATCATTGATAAAAGAGTCCATAAAAATAGTGATGCGCGAGCTGTGCTCCTGGGAATGGGACTTATTTGAGATGAGCGAGCGCTATACGACAAACCTATTTGATTCACGTAATGAGCTGCATCCCTTTCCCCGGAGCCATGATAATCTCGAAACAGAGTTCAAACAGAATGCGGAAGCAACTGAAAAGATGATGAACTGGCTTGGTTGGAACGACTGGCACGGGTGTGACCGTAAATGCGAGTTCAATGTTAGCCTCCCTCCCTCTATCGCAGATAGATACTAATGACTTCATTGTAGGAGCTTTGCTACATTCCAATGTGGCCGGTCATATATGCTCCAGGCAAGCATCAGGGTGGGTTTTACGCAGACGACTCATACACGGAAGAAGAGATTTACGAATTCTGGCGACCACGATGTCTGAATCGCACTTCGTTTGATCGAGGAGGGGGCCGAGCACGAGAACCATCGTATCAGATTCCTGATGTGCCCGTTGATCCGCCAAGCTAAGGAGCAAGCAAGGAGGGCAGTACACCAACTATAGGCCGCAAGGCATTGGAGGCACTATATGTTCTGCATATAACCATTATTTATCAGTATACTGGGTTCTACATAACCTCATTTCCTAATTGCTTGTTCTTGCTCTAGTGAATCTTGATTATCTCAGTGCATGTGTCTGTGTGCCCTTGTGCTCTTGTCTTGTGTCTCTAGCCACGAAACGCCTTCCACAGCTGAGGTAGCTGAGCCATTAACTCTATAAGCATCAAGGTTGGCTCACAATCAGTGCCATGCTTAAGCTCAAGGCGCATTTGGACTCAAAGCTTGGGTCCATCGATGGGCGCAGAACGAGAAGAAAGATGCAATATCTAGCCTGGCTTAGCAACGCGAACCCGTTGTCCAAAATATGAAGTACCGACCTCCAATCCTCCTGCGGCTAGTGTTTGAGAACTTGGTACATCACATGCCGCGTACATTCGCATGTGCCGCACTTCTGTTTTTCCGAGTGCTGGAATATTTGGGAAGTCGATCGATGATAAGGAGTCCATGGTGTGCTAGTACGAAGTGACAGATTAGCGTTCACTCCTTTGGGGGACATGAAGAGACCTTACCTTGGGTAGTCTCGCTCCAATGAACGGCCAATTTGCCTTCCCAGAACCGGGCGGGGGTATTCTACCGGTTTTATCCAGCTTACGCGTGTTAGAGTTGCACCACTGGAAAAGCTCTCGTCAGTTGTGCAAGCGAGCTATGATAGTAACTCACATCGACTAGTGCCTGCTCAGCTCCATCATCTTTAGGCTCTGGTATCGTGTAGCACTTTGTGACATCCTCGAAAATTTCCCGATTTATTTTTGTGACGTAGATGAGACATTCAAAAGAGGGTGTGTTAGGTGAGACCTCCGGTATCCAGCGTCCAGTCTCGCTGAACACACACCAGGCGAATGCAAAATCAAGAGAATCAGTCCAATATACTGCAGGGGCACGGGAGAAGTAACTTTGGGGCCTAGAGAAATGAATTGAAGGCCCATGGCGGGAAAACGACCTCAACAAGGCTGGACTTATCTCACTTGCGCAGCCGTGAAATAGGTATAGAGGGCTTGATGTGGCTGACTCCTCGTTGATAGAGTTCGATGGCCTTCTGCCATTGAAATATGGTGCTAGCGTCTCACTAGTACAGTTGTCAGTCGACCAGAGGTTCACTTTTCGGATCGGGATGCAGAGATCATGGAAGCGGCGATTGCAGCGGGGTGAAAGTTCCAGAGTTTCAAGATCCTTGAGTCGGCGACGCGGAGGTGGTCCTGGTAGCCAATAACGGCCGTCTTCCGATTCTACCGCCGTGCATCCTTGGGTATGCTGTGCAGACATACTTCTTGGTGGCCCTTGGTTCCTTGAACTACGAGGAGATAGGTGTGGTCCGCGCAGATGCTGCACCGTCCATCTCATTGAGCTTATATCTAACTGGATATTGTTTGCTGGCTTGTTGCACGACCCCCACCTCGAATGAGGCAAATTTCTGAGAGCGAGAAGGCGACCGTGACAACGGTGCAGTGGCTACATCGGTCACTCGCTACTCAATACATGCGCGGGAGCCAGCACATGCCATGTCGAGGAGCATACACCTCATCATCGATGCGGCTCATCTATCAAAGTGTGCCAACCACACTCGCAGCCATCGCTTTATCCTTTTTTTTGTCCATTATCATCGTTACTTCCGGCAGCCTTGTGTCCTTTCCAAGTTCGCATCATCAACCATGTCCTCACAAACTCACGTGAAGCTCCGGGGCACACAATACGAAGGTGGTGGTGGACTTATCCGCGATGCTCTGACCTTTTCAGCCCTCCTCAATAAGGAGCTGGAGATCACGTCTATTCGTGCTAACCGCCCTGGCGCCGGAGGACTACGCTTTGAGCATACCGTGGCTATCGGGACGATGACATACCTCACAGGAGCACTAGTGGAAGGAAACGAAACTACTAGCCGCCAGCTCCTCTTTAAACCCCATGCAAATCCCAGTGCAGAACGAATAGAAGCTGGGAAATCTTTGGACATCACCATAGAAGGATCTGCTGCCATCTTCATGATAGCATTGCTGCCATATATACTCTTCTCCAATCTTGGTGTGGCCGGCCACGTCCACCCGACCACTCCAAAAGAAGGAATTGAGATCACAATCCGGGCAGGGACTCTCTGCATCAAAGCTCCATCTTTCCATAATCTACACCAGGTACTACTGCCAACTCTCAAGACAGTAGGTATCGGTGAAGAGAATATTAAATTGAGCAAAGATCATGACCAAGGATGGCACACAGACTTCGTTAGAGTACCTGGTCGAATGAAAGTATGGGTTAAACCCTTATCGAGCCCGTTGAAGTCCTTCGTATTGAAGAACAGAGGCAGGCTATCACGGGTTCGGATAGTAGCACATGCGCCGAAAGATGAGTCAGGACGATTCGGTGGCGTTGTCCAGCGAGAGGTGGAAAATTCACTACGAAACAGTGGCATAGAAACACATGACCAAGTAGAAGTGGAGCTCCAGACTTTTCATTCGACCTTGTCCGAGCAATACCATCTTCTCATTGTTGGAGATACCGTCGATCCGGACGCTTTCCTTGGGCACGAGCAGGTTTACCCTCAAACATCTGGATTTCCCGAGAACTTAGCAGACGATAAGGAAGAATTGTATACCCATCTCGCTCGCGTCTGTTTACGAGGCTTAATCCATGAGCTCAACAGCGGCAACGCAATCGACGAGAATCTTGAAGACATGTTGGCTGTGTATCAGAGCTTTGCAGACGGGTTCTCTTCAGTGACAGCGCCTCAGAACGAGAAGTTGGTCCGCGACGATGCCCGCCTTCGAGTGCCTCTCAGTAAACCTCCTCTAATGCACTCTATAGAATGTCCTGCTGATGTTTCGCCAGGCTCCCCAGACGAGAAGTATGACTTCGATGTCAAGACTATGCATAAGGAAACAGCTCATTGGGTTGCTCGGGAGATGGGTGGGATAATTTTCACGCAGAGACAGGGCAGGTTCGGATGTGACGGGCTCGGTTTGGGGGTAAACTCAAATGCAACACTGTGAGACGCGGTGATGCGTTCATTGGTGTCAATGTCACCGAGATCTACGTATCGCCATATGACGGGGCCATATGCGCAAGGCACCAATTGAAATTAGTCTTAACAAGGATGACGGTACACATGTGCATATGGCGGAACGAGGTACAAGGGTGCATATGCTGTTCTCCGAGGCTTTGGAGAGCAAGGCTGAGAGCCGCAAGTGTTGGGGGTTTTGCAATGCCCCGCTGCGTCGGGGGAAAACGTTTCTTGTCAATGCTCTAGTCCTAAGTTGTACAGTCTGCTTATGCCTTAATTAGTGCTCACTCGAACGGTTCTCGTGCTAGTCATGTGGTAGCTATGAAAACCTGACAATTTACGAAGTCAACACGGAAAATTATAATCTACAGTCGTAGAACGCGAAGGTTTGATCAGGAAAATCAACTAGAGTCACGACTATGAATACAAAACGCTCTGTAAACAACATGTTTTTGTTTTTATTATAGCAATGAGACTCCTCGCTCTCAGTTTCTGCTAAAATTGAATGGAAGATATTGATCCCTGAAAACTCTGATTAGTAAGATCTGATTGTGTGGAAGCCAATTGATATCATAACCCTATTCTATTCTATCAGTTCACTTTTTAAGCTTCTTCACTTCGCAAGTCTCCACCAGCGACAGCCTCCAGTCTGTCCAACCCTACCCCCACACTGTCTTCTCTACGTTGCATACGCCTTTGACATGATACCCATTTCCATATTTCTCAAGTCACTATTAAAAGGAACAATGACTCGTAGAAAGACTAGTGCAGCTTCTTTAGTGAAAGGAATTGCTTAGCGCTTGCGTACACGAGGCATTTGAAAACATGCTGGACTCGCTATAAGGCAGGTCTGAGGTCGGTTTGGTGGTATGCGAGGTTCCAATGTATAAAGAGAGATTGCTTCACTCCGTGCTAATGTACTATGTAAAAAGAAGTCACACAAGAAGACTCGAGACAGCCCATAGGTCTATAGAGCACAGCTCAATAAAGAAACAGTATATGAAGATGAGGATACATGTATCATAGTTCATATTGTTACGTATATGCGAACTGAGTCTCCAAACATATGTGCTCCTAGACACTGATTGTTACCCATCGGAAATCCTCGGCCTCCGTAACACATATTCCGATATATGTTGCAACGACCGTGGGAGACCTAAATGCTTTGCGACGCATTGTCGTTGATGTCATCGTCTTCCTCAACCCCAAGCTTCATCACACCAACCCCCTTTACCTTGCCTCCAAACTTGCGCACGCGTTCGTTGAGTTCACTCATCGCAACATCTGATATTCCCAACATCTTCTTGAACTTCATCTCTTCATACTCGGCATCAACTTCCTCCTCTTCCGAGACATCTGTATAGCCAAGATTCCTCAGTGTCTGGCGAGCCAGCACCTTCATTTCTTTCTCACACGAGGTACAGTACCAGCGGCTGACCTTATCGACTCCTAGCTTCTTGACGCACGCCTTGTGGAATAAGATACGGTCGCAGTCGCGGTGCGAACACGTAACAACATCCTTGGCATTTTCGCCCTCCTCCGGTACGGCATCTTGACAGTAGCAGATGTACTCTGCACCCGGACGCTCGAAATTCTCGCGCTGGATGTCTTGCACCAACTTCCGCGAGACCTGCTGCTTCATAGCCTTGTTCTTGTGCCAGAGGCGCTCGAATTGACGCTCTTGCTCCATGAGCGGTCCGGGGTTGTGGCCGTTAGCAAAGTCGGTGTACTCGGTAGCTAGTCGCTCGGGCATAGCAATTGGCTTGCGGTCGCGAGTCCGAGATAATGAATCCTGCATGATATAATAGATCATATCATCATCCACGAGCATAAGGCGGCCGCTAGTCCTGCTATCCTTCTCATACATAGCCATTAACTTCTCGCCACGAAGACGATTGTAGGGACCGGAAGTGCACAGTTCACCGCAGGGATAAACGAGATAGCACTCATCTAGCAGTGGATCGACGCAGGGGCAGTCTATAAGATCAATCAGTCTCCCTCTTCTGAGTGGCATTCCTTGTGTACTTACGCGGCTCATGAAAAGGACAATCGGGGATGCTATTGCCCTCGAACGCACAAATCGTATCATGCGAGCAGCCAGACCACGATGTGAAAAACGGGCTGGTAAGCTGATCGACGACGAAGTCACGTGCAAATTTGGTCCAATGCATGTGCTTGCTATGTCTCGTGACAGGAGGGTGTGTGGGCGATGATTGATGTGGCAGCTCCTCAGAAGACTGCGAGCCGAGGATTTCTGGGTCCACCACTTCAACAGCATGGAACTTAGTAGCGATCTTCGTGCTATATTTCGCCAATTCATTTGGTAGCACCTCATCTTCCGCATTCTCCGAACCTTCGAAGTCGGCTAACAGAGACGTCGATGCACCTGTGGAAGCAGTGTCAACATGGCTTATACCTTGGTCTGGTGTATCTTCTGGAACCAGTGGGGTGGTCGCAGCATCTTCTTGTCCGTTTTCTTTCCTAGACTTACGCTTCGCTTCGCGTACTTTCTTTGCCTTCTTCTTCTTCTGGGAGACCATGGGCTGAGAGTTCACTGTATCATTGACCATCTCGTCAACGGGGTCCACGAAGTGCTCAGGCTCCTTATTATCAGTAATTGTAGCAGCTGCAGGCGACTGAACTGCGAGAGCTGTGCTCTTTGAATCGTCGCTCTTATTCTGAGTTGAAGGTGGAAGCTCAGGGAAGTCCGAGTCAACAATGCTTCCCCTGTTGACTCCCAAGTGGCCAGCTCCCGAAGAGCGTGCAACCGATCCATCATTCCAGGTGGGCTTGAATACCATCGCTGTAGGCTTCTTGTTATGTGAGACAGTCTGCCATCCTTCATCCTGTTGCGGACGAGCCTTCTTTTTTCCCCAGGCGTTCATAGCACTCGATTTAGTGTCGAGAGTTTTAGCGGCGACTACCTTGAGCGAAATGGGCTTCTTCCTTGGTGTCGGGTCTGGTAGTAAGGGAAGCAACGGAGCGCGATAAGGCTCAATGACCGGGCCGTATAGCCCGTCATCGCCGTTTACGCGTTTGTGAATGCTCTCAAGATGTCTTCGATCGGGCCCGTGGGTGGACGGAGGCGGCAATGGAGATGAGTCTTCTTGTTGCTTGCTATGGGAACATACAGTCAGTATTCAAACCCTTCATGGAGATTGCGAAGATACGAGTGTTCTAGTGGTGTTGGCGCGGCCTAGTGCATCCCCTCACTCCAGGATTCGCATGCCAAAAAGGGTAACAAAACAGAGGACATACCTTTCCAATGCGCCGATCTCCTCAACGGGCGACATGACGCCACTGGAGGCACTCGAATCTGATGTGAACTTCTCGCCGGTCTTCCAGTCTTTATCAGTATATCTATCCTCCACAATGCCGTAAGCGGTTTTGTTAGTGTACCGAAGATAGCCAGCCCTCCGCATCCTAGTTTCGAGGGCATCTTTCTTGGCTAAGACGAGATCTTCCACAACGGCTTTCTTGAAATCATCCACACGGATGTGGAATGTCTTCAGCTCCTTGCCTTGTAAGCCTCTGTTCCTCGTGTTGCGCTTGATCAGCTCGCTGATGCGGAATGTCTCCAGGATCCTGTCCGTCTCCACAGCGAAATCGACGTATCCGTCGGGGAGGTGTGCGAATTTCTTAAGCTCGCGATTCGGCTGATTGTTGTAGACGCGCGCATTGTATCGCAAATGACGCTCTATTTCTTCGATTTCATCGACGTTGCGGGGACCGTCGCCGTCGCTGCTTGAGACACCATCCGCAGGGTGTAGCACTGATTCGACATATCTTATCTCGTCCTGAGTGATGACTCCGAATCTATTCGCCGCTCTCGCCAATCGCTTCGCATCCTTCTTTTCTCGCTTTGAGGACAGTGGATCCTCAGGCGTAGAACTACGATCGGTCTCTCCGCTGTCAGCTGAATCACCATCAAACCCTGTTGGTCTTCCGCGCTCCTCGGGTTCGGAAGGTATGACGGTCCAATCGCCCTCGCCGCAGCTCTCGTAAACACCGGACAATTGTTTGGCGATGCCTTTATGGCGCTTATAGTGAGCCTCGTCGATGGACAGGCAGTACGCACACGTATGTGACCGAAGACGCATGAACATAGCCTAGTAGATAGGTGTTAGTTCGGGTTAGTAGTCTTTGTGCTTCGAAAAAGACTAACCTGGTGGAAGCGGTGACATGCTAATGTTTATCAAGTCAGCGTGAGGCTGGGACCAAACTGTATTTGACAAAATACTTACGCTCAGCATGCGTACCGAAGCAAGAAGCTCGCGCACCAGGATGGCTGAGAGGTCTCTCGCAGATCCCGCAATGGTGTTTGAGCGCCTGCGAGTCCTCCCACTTGAAAAGTAAGCTGTTGCCCATGCTGCTTCTGTTCGTACACAGTGGTTCTTTCTGTAAAAAGATAGTTGAAAAAGTGCCCTATAGTTGAGCAGATTCGCGTATGGGGAATGAGTGCTTTGGAGCTGTGTGCGGGAGATAAGTGCGTAACTGAGACAATAATTTCGCATAGCGACAGTGAAGGATTATCTGTACGTCTCAAAGTTGGGAAAGTTACGGAAAAGCGAGTGGGGCAGAAGAGGCACGGTGCAGATTGGTGGGTGCCTGCACATTTCACTACAGGAGCTACCTAGTTATTGTAGAAAGAAGGGAAGGAGCGACTGTAGGTTGACACAACAGCAAAGACAATGCAACCGCTTTCGGTAGAGACAGGGGAGCCTATGAGAAATAACGAGAGTACGTGGTAGTTTGATGGTTCAGAAAGAGCGATTTCTCGCGCCGGTGCGCGTGGTATCTGGGACGACGACGTGTCCAATCTGTGGTCCCGATGAAGAGATGCAACCAACCGCCCGCCATGTTTCGCGGTTCCCGATGCGTGGCTAGCCATGACTGGAAGCATCGAAAGCCACGCAACAACGAGCGAGTAATCTTTTCGTATCGTTGGGTAGAGGCTACACATCAATTACGATACGAGCGCCAGCCCAAACATACGGGTAGTTTCGCTGATACCAGTTCACGCTATCAGGTGTCAGCGCGAGCAGCTTCGGCTAAACCTGCCAGGTTCACTTACAAGGTCTTGCGCCCTGCGATGCGCGGATGCGTCGCCCACGAACCGCCGAGCGTGATGTTGTGTTTTCCGTCAAAGAAGTCCGCTGCTATTCATCAACACTGTAGTCCTTCCATAAGGCGACCAGACATACCTGTATAGCCCGGGTACAACTCCATCGGCTCAAACCCCTCATGCTTCTCCAGCACAGTACTAGTCCACTCCCAAACACCGCCCAGGTCAGATTGGCCGCAGAGCTCTCCGCCCTTCTCGACTACTGAGACTGGATGCCAGTGCTTGAAGCCCACGTTCGTCCCTTCAAGGTCAATGAAGTGATCTTGTGGGTTGAGACTAATTGCTGCGCCGGAGTTGCGCTTCAATGAAGAGTGTGATGGTGGCGACTCGTCGACTCCATTGTTAATTAGGTGGCTGCGGTGATTAGAATCTGCATCGTTATCTCTTGTGTGGACTGACATACCCGTTCACGGCTGGGATCGTATTTCCGAGCGACTGCTCAAATTCCTGCGTCTTCAGGTTCTCAACATAGTTGTAGATACTGCGCACTTCTTCCATGGTCGGGATACGGCCGCCCATCCACTGAGCGCAGCCGGCTAGTTCATCATACGAGGCGACGACAGGCCAGCCCATGGCAAGCTTGAAAGGGATCTTGCCATAGACCGTCCGGACGTACTTGTCTTGAGTGAGGTCTTCGCTTGTTCCGTTGGTACTATTCTGGTGGCCATTGATGACGCTGTCCCGCTTTGTAGTGGGTTGGTCGGCAGAGTCAGATTGCTCACACCAAGAAGCGGGAATGATCGACTTGCCCGTCTTCGCAAGGTAAGTAGCGTATTCTCCATTCGTAATTGGTCGTGCCTTTGTACGGAAGGACTTGACATGCGCGGAGCGGTGAGGCCTCTCGTTATCCCAACCAAAGTAACGTTTGGTCTGATAGTCTTTGTCTGGATCTTCAAGGCCAATGTCGACGTCCGATTCCGGAATCGTGAACCACTCGTTCTCGACTGCGAGCGTTTCTGCTTGTCGGGCAAAAGCCGCGAAGTCAGGCATAGTAGTCCCAGGAGGTGGCAATACCCTGTCGCTTTGGATCAACATGTAGAGCAACGTTTCGAGATGCATAGCCTCATGTTCGAAACCGAGCCACAGAGCTCGAGAAATACGAGGATTCGATTCCGCCTCTCCAGTTGTATAGAGCGCCGTGGTCCTTTCCCGCACTGTCTCTTGGTGTTTGAGGATGTCTCCCAGCGGTGGCCATTCATCAGGAATCTCCGAGTGGTCGTGACATTGGGTTGGATCTTCAACATCAGGGTCGATGCCACGTTCAAAGATGCTCCAGAAGTAGGCGGGATCCGAGGGTTTACCCTGGGTGCCACGAGCGAGGTGGATGTCCAGGAAGGTAGGGATATGGCCTAGATAAAAAATACATGCATTGCGCAAGTTGATGGGCTTCGAAAGGAGCTCATCTTCTGGGATCATCTGTCTAGTAACAGCATCCCAAGCTGTCCAGAGGTCTTTCCATTCAGACAAAGATGGAACAGGCTTCGCAGCATATTCTTTCGGTGCCGTCGGAAAGAATACGGCGGGCTTGGAGACAAGATGGAGGCCTAGGATTGTAAGAACATGATACAACCGGAGGATATTAACGCAGCTCACCATAATCGGCCTTCGAATTTGCCCAAACCGCGTTCTCGGCAAGTTTCGCCACTTCCCACAGGTTCGTAATTTCATCGCGAGAATACTTGTAGCTCTCTTCGATTCGAACCCTCTCGCCCTGCGAAATGTGCACGTCATCGACGACTACGTCCTTCCGCGGCGAAACAAACGCATGGTGACGCCCAGCTTTTTGGTCATACTCGCCAATTACCTCCCAATCTTGAGGGTTGAAAGCTTTCTCGCCCATGAGTGTGTTTGCGTGGTTGAGTCCGTTGAGAATGAATTCGTGCGTTACGTTGTCGCGATCGTTGTATGCATGGAAGACGCGTTCGGGGTCTTTACATGAATCGATACCGATAAGCATTGTATCACCGGCCCGTAACACATTCCCAAACCCAGTTAGGAATGGTGGCACCTCGTGACGTTTGAAGTTGCCCACACTGGACCCCAGCCAAAGAATCGTCTTTGGCTTCGCTTCGATTTCGGGGGATTTTAGCCACTCAAGAGCGTTGTCGTATGTACCGTATAATCCAAAACACTTGACATGCTTATATCCTTCTATCGAATGGTCAGTAACATTTTTGGGAAGCATACAAAAGTTGATTTATTGAGCCATGATGCAGGACTTGCCGGTAATCAGGAATCCTGACAACCGTGATGTTCTTAATGCAGAGGCTGCGGGTGTTTGTAGAATGGGCTAACGTTGCATTGCCAAAGCATTTGAGCCCTTGATGCCATGAAGACATTCTTGATTGCTTTTGCCAAGCTTCCTTCCAGATTCGAAATATGCGCAGAAAATAATACTCACCAGTGGGTATTTCAGCAAACGTCCTCTCAAGTTCTGGTAACGACAGATCGACAGCATAGTACTCAACATCTTTGCCAAGACGATCAATGGCCTGCAAAAGCACGTTGACTTTGCGAAGGTTGCTACACAAGTATTAGTACTTACGAAGCACGTGGCTCGCTTCCAGTCTCTTCAAGGGTGCGGACTGAGTCCTACCCGCTCCCAAGTTCTACAAGAATCGAGCCTGGTTGAATGCGCTGCGCGATATGATCTGCGTAAGTCTCCAACACCTCGATCTCAGCATTGGTCAGATAATATTCCTCGAGGAACGTGATACGCTCAAAAAGGCGCAAACCGCGAGCATCGTATAGCAGCAAAGTGGGAAGCCTTTTCTCGCCGCCGTCCTTAGGCCTTAGGCCATTCTTGATATCAGACAGGATATCGGATTCGGCTGTGTCGACACGAATGTCGATGATTTTGGTAGTCATGGTTCCACCGCGTCAAATCGGGTATGGTCGTCCAGTCGATTGCTCCTGAAAGAGCCGGTTCGAAGATTGCGTGATACTTATATTCTGTGAGGTGATACGTAATGACTGTCCCTTTACACCTATTCTGCGCAGTAGCTGACGGTGCTAGATCCGTTAAACGCTTAGAGCGTTTGAAATACAACACTGCCGTGGATGACCGGGTACAGGTGGACTAGTGGCGTTGGTAGATGTATAGAACATTGGAGTGGAGCAAATCAAATCGAACTATTTTCTCACGGTTGGCGACGAACCGACAAAGGTGCTCGTTCATTGCAGCAACCCCCATGCTGAGTTTCTCATCAAATCCACCAACCCCACAAAACATGGTGCACTATCCCCAGGGACTCGCCCCAATAGTGGCTAGATCGAGCTGCATTGACAGGAACGGCTGTGTAATATTTTCATGGTGACGTAGTGGACATCTAATGAGGGGCAACCCCGGGAAGCCGAAGCCAAGGAAAGCCACATCTCAATTGTGAAAGGCAGATGCCAGATTAGTCGATCAGGAACAGGCTGCAGGGCGTGAAGCTCAGCTGTGGGTACAAGCAGCCGTTGCAAGCCGCGATGCGACGACAGACGTCCGGCTTGTGGATGCGCTCTGGATGCGCTCTGGATGCACCCGGATGAAATGTGGGGTTGTTCGGCCTGCGGAAGAGTTACCGTCGTGGCGGAGTCGGAGTAAGTAGTTGACACATGCACATGAGCAATTACTAAACTGTCGAGCGAGGACGTGGATTACAGAGTAAAGTGGTGATACTCACACCGTGTTATGCGTCGGGCTGTCGCGGATTAGGGTCTCGAACCAGTATGAGCATGGTGCCAAGCGCAGTTCGGAAGCACCGTGAGGGGCGATTAGCTGACAACGGCACTTCAACGAAGTGTCACAAGTTGCGTGACTGAGAAAGGATCGCGACATTGACGTTTGCCGCGGTCTGGGTGTACCAGCTTGTCAACCACAGCGTGCGGACATCTCCGTACGAAGAAGAGGTAAGTGTAACGCGCAACCACAGTTTCGTGCTGCTTTTGTATTAGAGCTAATCATTCAATTGTAGTGGCAATCATCTTACATATGATACAGCGTGTTAGTTTCAGACTGCATGTACGAGGTACACATTCGTGGTATTCAAGCTACCCCGACCTTCGCTACATTGACCAGACTTCTCCGTGGGAGCTACTACTCCTTTATCCTCTTTTCAATACTGATTCACATGACGATTTACAGTGATTTTTGCACTGTAGAAATAAGACTTACTTTGTTTTCATCCACGTGAGCTCAGCTCGAGCGTCGCTGTGTGATTCAGGAAACATTACTAACAGTGACTAGTAGCAGAAGTAGGACGGCCACCATATCTTCGCATACCAGTAATCCTCGCACGAGTTGAGGCGAGACTGCGCATGAACAGTGCATGAATTGAGTGTCAATGTTCACCGCTAGCAACATTCCCTTTGTCGTGGGGATGCCCTTGCATATGCTTTCCTCAGGCCCATTCAGCCACTCTGTTGGGTCGCCTCGGACACGGTCTGCGAATCACAAAGATTTGATAAAGGTCGACATCAACAAGTTATTCGTACGTAACTTCTCCGAATCTGGTTTTGCACAAGGGGACCTGCTGCTAGGGAATCAATCTTAGCGTAGCAGAGCTACTGAATGGCTTCTAGATTTTGTACTTATCGACGAGACTTGCTTCATCTTCAGCAGGCTCAATATGGTGCACTTGCGTCGTGTTAAGCGAGAGGAGCTATCTTTGTCTTTCCTTTGGATGCTTGCTGGAACGAGCACTTGTACATCCCTGCTCCTTCATCCAAAGAAGCACACGCTTTAGAAGCGTTCTTTGAATGGCCCTTATGTTGGCTTTGTCAGTTCCCGCATAGACTGAGCCTCTTCTCGGTGTACGATCGCCAGAGAGTAATATTTATGCCTTTCAGTCGCACTATCTTCCCGAGCATGTGGTAGATTTAGCGCCACCACCACCTGAGAGCCGCTGAGCAGCTCCTAGTTCCTTAGTATCCCACAGAGGCGTTCTACTCATTCAGAAGTGAAACAAGTCCCCGCTAACTGAGCGTATACCTAACTGGCCTTCACACATGACGATCAGTACTGGCTTCTCAAAGATTTTAGCTTAATGTGATATTGTTGAACGCCCCAAGGGTTGATTTCTCTCATTGTGCAAAGGCACGACGCCGTCGACTTTTTACACTTGTTGGGTCTCATTTCCCAAAACTCGGATTGATCCTCATTCCAGCACTACCAGACCTTAACTTTTCAGCAACTCCGCCTCTATGAACCTGAACCTGTTTGCTGCCTCCAACGTTGTCACTTGGCCCGTCGACCTCGCAAGACTGCTATCAGAGAAAGATATTTTGGAGAATGGCCTAGCCAACTGTGTTACTTATTTGCATGCGCTACGCAAGAAGCACGCTCGAAATGAGCGGCGCCTAATCACGGACTTATCACTACCAAGAAAAAAGAGGAAAAAGATACTGCACAGTAACCGCGAACTTGAGCGTGAGATTGAAAATCGGGAACGAGACGAGCAAGCCTTCCTCAATAACTTGCAAGCCTGCAAAGCCAACATCTACGTCGCCACCACTCTTTCTTGTTCATTGACAAACCTATCATCGACGGTGCCCAAACATAATTCGGGTTCTACGAGCTACTCGTTTGCCGTAGAACCGGAGCCTACAGAGTCCAGTTGGAATGGGTGGACTAACGATGCCGCCATCTCTCCATTCCAGAAGCAAAGCAACAATCCGTCCTTCCTTGAGGAGATCGCCCCAGATGATTACTCGAGTTCGATGAATATCCATACTTCAAATGACAGAGGAAGTAAACGTCCGCACCCTTTACTTCCATACAACGAAGACGATGGCGCCGCGCTTCCTGTCCCACCCAACACGGCGCGATCGCACTATCTTTATTCGAGCTTGAGCCCTGAGGCAGCAGTGTTCGAATCCTATTCAACGTGTACTGGTTGCACAGATGTGCTCCTTGGACAGCCTCTTGCCAAACCCAGCATCTCGCCATCATCAATGACCCATGGTCTAGAGTATATACCACAGCGACGAGTCACTTGTGCAGGCTTCAACCAGGATTTTCGACAAATGTCACTACAATCACGACCGCATCTCGCAGCATATGGTTGTCATACATGGTGTAACACGACACCGCAACAAAGTCCAAGCAAAGATGCGGGAAGTTGGGCGCTAAGGAGAAGCAGGACGACCTCGCTCTGAGGATGTTGTAGTATGATAGAACACACCGAAGGTGGACTACTTCTGACACGAACAGGCGCAACTCGACTAAGTTCTATCCCTTAATGGTTAACACTACAAAACCGCGCTTGCGCATTATACTCCATTCCAAGACTGCGCTCAAATGGACTGCACGCGTGCTGCTGGCTGTACCAATGGAAAGAAATCAAACCACGCTCCGAACATGGACTACATGTACGAACACATGATTATGTAGGTGCATGGTCTGGACTTGCGTCAGTAGACAATAATATGTGACTGCGGCAGGACAACTTACACGTTCTACGCGTGACTTTGGTGTTCGGGTCGTCGCTTCTCGACTAGACGAATCCGTCAGAGCCCCACATTTTGCCGTCATTTGCACCCCAAGAAGCCACCTGCAGAGCCCACCACAACTGTCCTTACCACCACGTTCAACATCAACACGCTCGCTGGAGTTCAACACTCTACGCAATTCTGGAACAATCCGCGGCAAACAGCCCTTTGTTTGTCCATCGAATCAGAGGCGACACACAGCCCGCAATTGGCTCTCATTCGACGTCCCCACCCTTCCCACCATTCTGGCATAGCATATAGGCACTCCACCGCACAGTGGCCTGCATAGCGCCACGGCACGCACGCGCCTTAGCCGTCATTAAATCTCTACCAACAAGCCCCTCATTCCTTTTGCGCAAACAAAATTGCTCCTCGATCGCTGCCCTCTCGCACACGATGACTGATATTGGCGATGGCTCGAAAGCCGACAGTAGCCAGCTACGAGAGCGCCCGTCTGCCAAACCACTGCATCTTCACAAGTCAGACGATGCTAAACAAAAAGTTCTGGAGCTGAATGATCAAGAAGACAGAGACCGCAAAGATGACAAGGACAAGCGTACATATGGTCGAACTCCGGACGGTACAGGTATGTTAATCTATGTTACACCTCAAGAGGGTGAATGCAATGCTCTGCATAGCTGATCCATTACTGTTTATAATACCTGGGTACTAACCTAGCATGACAGTTTTCATCGTGCCGCACACCCACGACATGGTCTCGCAATTGCTTTCACCCTCGCAACCCAAAAACTTATCCGACCTAGCAGTCCTTGCCGTGCTCGCTGGCTTGATATTCACTCTCTACGTACTGCCCAAAAGCGCCCGCATACCCGTATTCGCAGTCATCTTTCTGTTCTGGCGCGCCGCCTACAATGCAGGCATTGGCTGGCTGCTCGATGCCCAGTCCAAGCATAATCGTCTCGTTCTCTGGGCGAAGAACTCATGCATCTTCGAGAAGCCAGAGACGGGCAAGAACCCTCATCCGACCATATATAAGCTCCTCAAGCGAGAAATGGAGACTAAGATACCTACGGACTACAAGTTCGAAGAGGCTCCACTCGAGTACAATACGTGGCTCGTCTTCAGGCGCGTAGTAGACCTGATCCTGATGTGTGACTTCGTATCGTACTGCCTCTTCGCTATTGCCTGCTTCAATCGCCCTCCAGAGAGCTGGCTGTTGTGGGCACTGAGATGGACGACCGGTATAATTCTTTTCCTCTTCAACTTGTGGGTCAAGCTGGACGCGCATCGAGTAGTCAAGGACTACGCGTGGTACTGGGGAGACTTCTTCTATCTCATCGATCAACGCCTTACCTTCGATGGCGTCTTTGAGATGGCGCCACAGTAAGTTGCGAGCTTTCATGTAACTTATTCGACGTACATACTGACTTGATATCTACTTTATAGTCCCATGTATTCGGTAGGGTATGCCGGCTACTATGGCATTGCCTTGATGATGGCAAGCTACAAGGTCTTGTTCATATCTATCATCGCCCATGCAGCCCAATTTGCCTTCTTGACCCTCGTGGAATCACCTCATATCGATAAAGTGTACAATCCACCGCCACCTCGCCGAACGCGCCACAATTCAGAAGGCCTCACCCAAGAGGATCGCCCAAAAACCAGTCAATCTGATGCTGCTTTTGCCGATACTCGCTCAGCATACGACTCGATCGTACAACCTGCCCCAATGCACCATATCGTAGGACCTCAAAACACGGATTTCCATCGTTCGATCGATGTAACGGTAGTACTTTTGTCTTTTTACATGTTTTGCTTGGCAACACTGACCCCCGATACCTGGTCCATGCGCATTCTACTGTTTGTTAACGCATTTATTTGGCGACTCTGGTATGCACTAGGTCTGGGTTACATCCTGGATCGCCAGTCAAAGAAGAAAAATTGGACTCGCCATTTCATCAAGTACGGAGACAGCAAGGAAGAGGCCTGGCGTCAATGGAAATATCTGTACCATCTAAGCATGACCATGTGCCATGCTAGTTTCATGGCAGCGGCCTGGAAGATGTACACTCTTCCCTCAGACTGGTTCTACGGCCTCACCCTCTTGAGGCACGTTCTTGGCGTTGGTATGATCGCCTTGCAATTGTGGATCGCCATCAGCATCTACGAGTCCCTCGGAGAATTCGGTTGGTTTTGCGGCGACTTCTTCTTCGATCCCCCATCCAGGACTCTCACGTACTCGGGTATCTATCGCTTTTTGAACAACCCAGAGCGTGTTCTTGGACTGGCAGGATTGTGGGGCATGGCTCTTATCACTTGGAACGCACCGATATTCTACCTAACAGCGACAGCGCATATTCTCAACCTCCTTTTCCTTCAGTTTGTGGAGAAACCACATATGCAGGCGTAAGTCAGGTCATTATAACGTAGTTTGGTATATGTCTTCGGTACTCCAGGAGCACTTGAGCGTTTTTCAAATGCTACACGAGTCGTGATAGCCACGCAAGTGCTCCAGAAGTATCTCAGACATTTACTGCTGGTTTTTGCCCAATTCCCCTTATTCCCCTCCAATACCCTCTGTACCTTTACTGACTGTAACGTCACCTGTAGATTGTATGGTCAGAATCTTCGCGAAATGTCTGGTGTTAGTAAGACCCTACGTCAAGCTCTGCCCAACCCAGTGCGCAACTGGCAATCAGCAGCGGACGAGTATCTCAACTCAACTGTTGAGTTCATTGAAGAGCTTCTGGACAATGCAAGGCCCAAGTTGGCGGCTGGTGTGGACACATTCGTGAAGGACACTACAGCTTTATTCAAGTCACATCCCACACGCATCTCTATAACGCGTCTTCCTCAAGACCTTGCCGGTCTTGATCCAAAACAATACAAATTGAGCATCGAGGGCACTGTCTCGCCACCGATCGTGGAGTATCAGAAGAGCGGTGGTCGCGAGGGGGAGCTGGCAAGAACACCAGCCACACGCACAAGCGAGTTCAAGACACTCATTCTTGAGTACGGTGCACCCATCAAGGTCCGTTGGCAGGCACCCCTTAACCACAGCAAAAAAGATTGGATCGGTCTATACATGGTTGCCGATAATCAATCCCGAAAGGTGACAAACATCAGCTCCAGTGGACGATGGGTAGCAACCAATCAAGGTGTTTATGACTCGACTCGAGCTGAAGAAGGAATACTGGTCTCCGACAAACTTCTGCCTGCCAACCGCAGCAATGATGAGGAGTCTGACTGCTACACTGGCGAGGTCGAGTTCCGCGGAGACAAGCTATGGTGGACTACAGGTGTATTCGAGTTCAGGTATCACCATGGTGGCAAACATTATGTCATGGCACTCTCCCAAGCTTTCGAAATCCGTATCCCACGGTTCGACGAAGAGGACGTGGAAGTTGACGCCAATGGCACTATTCATCGCGCAGTTGAACAGACACTACTCCCTCTAATTCAGAACTGCTTTGATCGCGATCCTGAGATTGCACCCTCGGTAGGATCCATATTCAATGCTATTCGAGACATACACTAACGTATGGCCTAGTCGCCTGAGGAACCATTTGGAAGCCTCGTGGAAAGAGACGGCAAGTTCGCCAAGCGAGTCGTTTTCGCTGTACATCAGATGTACGTATATAAGTCCATACCTTACCTACTATACCAGAACAACGACCAATTATTTCCAGGTTCGGTATCGAGTTCGCCGCTGAGGTCGTTCAAGCAGACGGAAACGTGCGGAATCTAGCATGGCGTATCTGCAATGCAAAGAAAGTCTTGGTGAGCCAAAATGCCTTCCTCATCGCCACGTGGAAGGATACTGATAGCTTTGTCACCAGGCCCCTTACAGCATGTCCGCTAGTCGTGGCAGAAATACGCCGACGATGGGTTAATACAGCCCACGTGGCTTCTCACATGCTAATGAGCGCCTCCAAGTGACCCTTGCACTTCAAAGGTCGACGCTTTGTTCGCTGATGCATTCTGCATTAGCATAATACGGAAGGCTTCCAGAAAAGGTTTCGCGAGTACGGAACAAGCGTTTGAGCATCATCTACAAGCCATGCGGAGAACCACTTACACCTTGTTTTCCCCAGGCTTTATCTGGACCGCGCTGCGATGCCGTTTTTGAAGCAGCCTAATGGAACGGTTAGATTAACGTGCCCTCCCTTTGTTCGATCTCTACGAGCTAGTACATGCAATCTCAAGAGCTCTGTAGACGACGAAGGGAGATTTGGATAAGCTGTTCAAATTTCCTTCGACTCATAATCCTGCATACTGCATTTGCATTTGCATCAAAAGTTGGGTGGCAGATGTCCCTTCCCAGGGGAGCTGACATGGTAAAAAAGCATCGAACGTATATACGTAGAACAATTGGATAGGATTGAAAGAAATTTGCATACGCCCAGAGCAAGCGCTACAAGCATCGCACAACACGAGGCGATACTCTACAGGCTTACCACGATTTAATTTGTGGGTACACGATGCCTCTAAGCTTCTCGTACTATATGGACTCTTTAGGTCTATGCTTCCTCAACTGTGCTGTGGGCAAAGTGTGATTGGATGGGCGCGGAGGTATTCAATGGGGCCAGAACAACGACTGTGAGGGCGAGCTGCACTTCCATAACCTCCGTATAGCGGATCTAAACATTCAAGCAGTTGCAATGCGCTCGAGAACAGATCAACATTGTGGTGGCTGTGGGTCCAGATCGCAATCTGCAACATGGGCAAGCGATAGAGGTGCTAATCTTATCTTATCAGATGCATGGGTCGATCAGCTGTCACGAACATGATTCGTGATGGTTGCGTATAACCTCGGCCTGGACCGTGGAAAGGTGCCGACCTCGACTTGACAGCATCTTCTGGAAGACGCGCGCCCCCTCAGCTGCGCATGTGCCCAAGCATTGCCCATTCTACATAATCCTGTCATTACCATCGCGTTATTATTGATTCCCTTAAGGATTAAATTCATTAAAGGACGTTGTGAGTCGGTGCGACTCATATCAGGATCATCGGGAGTCCGCATCCTCCGCCACTCGTGTGACGTGCGGCTCCGCCAGTAGCCATTACCACGCGACATCCCCCCTGCATCCCCACGACTCCCTATCCCCCTCTTTGTACATTCAACGCATCTCAAGATGGGCAAAGGCTCCTCGAAGACCAGCACAAAGGTGCTCCCACTTATCCCCCTTGCACCGCCCCTCGCCGTCCTCCCTGGCACCACGCTCAAGATTCCCATTACAAACCGATCCGATGTCGCCGCTATACTAGCCAAGATCTACAGCATCAGCCCGACAGCGAAGCCAGATGCGGCAATTACGGTGGCTTGTGTTCCCTTGAACTCGAATAGTCTTGGTCCGGACGGGCAGTTGTTGATTGAAGATGCTACGAAAGGAGATAAGACAGTATATGAGAATGACCCTATTCAAGCAACAAAGAAGGACGTTTTTGGGTATGCGTGTGTGGCCAAGGTTAGCGGGGTTCAAGGAAGGAGACAGGGCGATCTGAGTCTCGTTGTTGAGGGACTCGAGAGGGTGAGAGTGGTAGATGTTGTGCAGGAGCGGCCGTACTTTGAGGGCGAGCTGGCTGCTGTGGATGAGCTTGGTAGGTTACCCTATGTGCAATTAAGAGGATCAAAGCTAACGATTGCAGTCAATGTGGCAGACCCAGAGCTTCTAGAGCAGTTCAATCTGCTCAAGCAGCTGTCGCGCGAACTCCTCGCTCTCGTACGCCTATCCGCAATTTTACCACGCACGCCGACTGTTACGCTTTCGCCCATCGTCGCACGGAGACTCGAGCTATACATCACAAGAAAGGACCTCTCGGAAGCAGGGTCGCTGGCAGACTTCATGGCGAATGTAGTCGACTGCACGCACGAAGAGAAGTTGCGTGTACTGGCAGCTATTGATGCTAAGGAGCGAGTCGACAGGGTTATAGAGATCCTGCAACGGCAGATCAGCAACATCCAGGGCAGCACACGGATCACAGTCACCACTACACAAGTGCCCAGTGGCAGCTTCGATATCGACCAACTACGACGGTTACAACAAGAAGCATTGGTACGACGAGGTAAGGCAGGCAACGGCCTACCTAGCGGTTTCCCGGGTGGCTTCCCAGGAGGTGGACAACAACAGGCGGGCGAGGAAGAAGCGAACGAGATCGAGGAGCTCAAGAAGAGACTACAGGATGCTCAGCTGTCGCCGGAAGCGGACAAAGTGGCACAACGGGAATTGCAAAGATTGCAAAAGATGAATCCGGCACAGGCCGAATACCAAGTCTGCAGGAACTATCTCGAGAATCTCGCTGAGATCCCGTGGACGAAGATGACCCTCGATCAACTGGATACGGGTACACTGGTCAAGGCAAAGAAGCAGCTCGACGACGATCATTACGGTCTCGACAAGATCAAGAAACGACTGTTAGAATACCTGGCCGTATTAAAGCTGAAGGAGCAGGCAAACAGAAGCATTGATGATCAGATCCGCGCGTTGACCGAGGCGCCTGAAGCTGAAGAAGTAGACGGGAAAGAGCAAGAGCCGGAAGAAAAAGTAGCGAGGGAGCCTTCAGATGCGGAGCTGCGATTACTGGAGAAGAAGCGCATGGTTGACAAGTCGCCCATCTTACTCCTTGTCGGGCCACCCGGAACTGGAAAGACATCGCTAGCCAAATCGGTAGCCACAGCTCTTGGTCGCAAGTTTCATCGCATCTCACTTGGAGGTGTCCGCGATGAGGCTGAGATCCGCGGGCATCGCAGGACGTACGTCGCAGCTATGCCTGGTCTTATTGTCAATGGCTTGAAGAAGGTTGGCGTCGCGAACCCAGTTTTCCTGCTTGACGAGATTGATAAGCTGGGTATGTCGAACTACAATGGCGACCCAAGCGCGGCCATGCTCGAGGTTCTCGACCCTGAGCAGAACCATACCTTCACAGACCACTACGTCAACATTCCCATCGATCTGTCAAAGGTACTCTTCATCGCCACAGCCAACTCGCTTGAGACTATACCGCCACCGCTTCTCGACCGCATGGAAACCATTCAACTCTCGGGCTACACCACCCTCGAAAAGCGCCACATCGCCTCAAGACATCTGATACCGAAGCAAATCACCACCAATGGCTTACACCAAGATAATCTCAGCATTCCCACTGATGTTCTAGATAAGATCATTACAGCATACACTCGCGAGTCCGGCGTCCGCAACCTTGAGCGCGAAATTGGGTCTGTTTGTCGCTCTAAAGCGGTCGAATATGCCACTGCAAAGGACACTAACACCCTCGCCGCGTACAGTCCCACCGTCACATTAGAAGACCTTGATGCAACCCTGGGTATCGAGAAGTTCGCTGAAGAACTTACAGAGCAGCATTCTCGCCCCGGTGTCATTACCGGCCTCGTTGCCTACTCAACAGGCGGCCAAGGCTCCATTCTCTTCATTGAGATCGCAGATATGCCCGGCACAGGACGCGTGCAACTCACCGGCAAACTCGGTGACGTGCTTAAGGAAAGCGTAGAAGTAGCGCTAACGTGGGTAAAAGCCCACGCTTTCGAGCTAGGTCTATCAGCATCCGAAGACGAAGACATCATGAAAAACCGCTCCATCCATGTCCACTGCCCCTCCGGCGCTATCCCCAAGGATGGCCCTTCAGCAGGCCTCGCACATACCGTCGCTCTCATCTCTCTCTTCAGCGGCAAACCCGTTCCTCCTACCTTAGCTATGACGGGCGAAGTCTCGCTTCGGGGTAGAGTGCTGCCTGTTGGAGGCATCAAGGAGAAGTTGATTGGCGCGCTGCGAGCTGGTGTTGAGCGTGTTTTGCTTCCTGAGGGGAACAGGAAGGATGCGAGAGATTTGCCGAATGAAGTGAAGGAGGGATTGAAGATTGAGTTTGTGGGGCATATTTGGGAGGCACTTGGGCTGGTGTGGCCTGAGAGGTGGGAGGGTAGGGGCGCGGCGGGAAGTTGGGAGAGTAGGCTGTAAAGATGGGGGCAAGAGTGTATATGAAAGAGAAAGAGAGGGACGTTGGTTGGCATATGGGTTGTGTTGTGTCTTGATTGATTGGTGCTGATTTTGGGTTGGTTTCTTGTGTACTTAGCGTTTGCATTCGTTCTTTTGTTAGTTCTCAATTACTTGGTATCACTTTTATCTCAATACTCAATCCTCTACACGTTCATTCCTCTGCCTCATCGAAGAGTGTTGCTCGTGCAGTCTCGTCAATCTAGTCTCCATACTTCAAGCGCGATGACGTCACTGTGTCCGCACCCCAGCGTGCAGATTCATTTCTCAACGAACCCCTTTCTCCTTAAAAGTTTTACGATGTCGGTCTTCCGAGAGTAATTCTTGGAGTAGTCCGCAGCAGCGTCAACGTGATGCATCTAAGTGCTGGCTGACCCACCACGCGCAAAACAAGCACGCGACCACCACCAATGACGAAAGGCGCCCCTACACCTACTAATAGAAATTTTGACAACATATATGTCGACGACTGTCATAACTCCCTTCATCATGGCATAGTCACTTCAGACTGCTTACAAGAAGCGCGATTATGCAATTTCGTGAGAAGAAGCCTTGCAAGATTAAAGGCAACAATGAAAGGCCACCACAAGTTGTTGGTCTTCGTGATCGAATCGCGCACTTCACGTGGTGAGCAACTCCTCTCCCATCGAATACATCGACGGTGAACATAATCCTCGACTTAGGCCATGGTTCGCAGCAACGATGTCAACAGGAGCTCTCGCCGTCGTCCTAGGCAAGACTCCAAACAGTTTCAACGGGCTCCACACCATCGGCTTGATAGTCTTTATCTTCGACCTCATTCTCTTCGTCGTATTCAACATCCTAATGATAATCCGATTCATTCTCATCCCGCGCAAGATCCTAGCTTCCCTTCATCATCCGGTCGAAGGCCTCTTTCACGGCACGTACTGGGTCTCAATCGCCTTGATCTTGAACTGCGCGTACATATATGGCGACGTGAAAACCGGGCCATGGCTTACTTCAGCGCTTGAAGTCTGTTTCTGGATGTACTGCGCCATTGCGTTCATCGTTGGTGTTGCGCAATACTCCATGTTCTTTCGTCTTGAGCGGCTGAACGTCACGGATGCCCTACCCGCTTGGATATTTCCAATATATCCTTTGCTAGTTGTAGGAATGTTGGCGGGCACTATACTACCCGGCCAGACAGAGTCTTCGAGCTGGAATATGTTTGTTGGAGGGGTTCTCTTGCAGGGACTTGCGTGGGTGGTATCGTTCCTCATGTATGGCATATACATGCAGCGCTTAATGACCAGCGCTTTGCCGTCTGCGAATGTCCGGCCTGGCATGTATGTGTCAGTTGGACCAGCAGGTGATTCCACCCACATCAATCGTATTCCAGCGGAAATTCTGACAGAGATAGGATACACCACTGCGGGACTCATATCCCTCGCAAACCAAGCACCCACTCTCATCGCGCCCAATTACTGGACAGACATCGCAGTCCCGGACGGAGAGATAGTGCGCATCTTTGGTATCGTGTCAGGCCTCTTCATCATTCTCTTCGGTTACTGGTTCTTCTTCGTCACTACTATCGCCGTTCTAGCCGGAGTACGCGAAATGTCGTTCTCGCTGAACTGGTGGGCTTTCATCTTCCCCAATGCTGGTCTGACTCTCGCTACTATACAAGCGGCAAAAGCACTGCACAGTGATGCTTTAAACGGTATAGCTAGTGCTTTGACGGTTCTACTGGTCATCATGTGGCTTATTACGGCGGCATTTTGTGTTCGTGCTGTCTATCTTGGAGAAGTGCTGTGGCCTGGCAAGGACGAAGATAAGACGATGGGGGGATTAGAGTGGGGTTGGAGAGGGAATCGGAAGAATCTTGACGCACGACATATAGCGCCTTGACACTCGACAAGAAATGGTAGATAATCAGACGCAGGGTATGGCATGATTCATTTACGGAGAACCGTCTCATTCGCACTCTATCTTCTGAAGGTTGAGCTGCGAAGCCAAACTCTGCCCATATGGCCACGTATCAGCCGAAGACCTTGCTCAACAGTCAGAAGGAACCAATTATCCATATTCGAGTTCTCCCTCGCGCACACGCTACGTGTCTTCTTTGAGCCTTGAGCTAATAAAGTACAACTCAGCACTCAATGACTGGACACAAGTTGGCTAACAGAATACATGGCAGGGGGGATCGCCGACAACCTGAAGACCGCTGCTCCTATTATTCCACACGTGTCTACAGTCTCACAAGCCAGTGGACAGTGCATCAGGATAGAAAAACAAAGTAAGTATTCTTGCATAGATCTCGCCCAGTATCGTGAGTTAAAGTACAGTGAGATACGTCATTGGAGTGGGGGTTGTAGGATGTTCAGGTTCAGAACACGGTATAGGAACCAGTGAAATGTGATTCAGTGCGTTTCTGATCGGTGCCCATACTGCGGAAGCATTTGGTTATGAGTGCAGAGTAGAGTAGCCCGGTGTGATTGGTATGTGCTCAAGTGGATTCGTGCATGTTGTCCTAGTCGGAGAGCCTTCGGGCATCACGATATCTGTCAATGAAGGCCAATTGACAGTGAACCAGAACATAAGAGAGTCTGTGCTTCTTGTCTAGAGGGTATGCCAAATCGACTAGTCCAAGTTCGTGAATATAGTAGCATGCCGATTGTTCAGCACATACCGGTGAACGACCTAAGCTAGTACCAAAGAGGGAGCCGCTCTGATGACAAGGTGTCAGTGTAACACCTGCAGATGGCAACACCAGACCTGGTTTAATTTACAAGCAGTCTGGCTTGGGCTCTGGGGTACATTGGCGAGTCTTGGATACATGCGTCGGGCTTGGTGTTTCGACCACATGACCTAGCGTCGACGGTTGGCATCGAGCGGAGGGCTTGGTCCCAAGGTATCCCGCCGTCATACGCAAGGCTGCTCTCGGTCCGACCTCTCTTTCAAGAGCTCTAGACAGTGCAAGATAACGTTCGCTTACACGCAAGATTCCGCACACAGTTACGTGGGCTTCTTTAGATCTACGAATCCCGCATTGACGCGGGATGAAACGAAGGGCCTGCAGGCTGATTATCGTGAACTTGCTTTTTAATGTCTCTGGCATGTAATGTGTATGCAGGCATCCCGTGTGCTTCAATAATGAAACAGGATCCTTGGTCCATTTGTAGCAAAACTGCCACGTTTGAACTGCAGAACCAAAGAGAACCTTCGGTGGTATTTTCGGTTGTGGCCCCCAAGATTTCGCCCAGAACGCCCAGCTGCAAGCGGGTGCACAAAGTCGAACCATCGTCATCGTCAATTACACGAACCCCTCACCACCAGAATTCTCATCACGATCACCCGTCCGCACTTGTCCTACCTCCTCAACCTCCGTCCGCCCAAATTCGTGAACATCAATGACTCACCCGGTGCAGTGTAAGCTCTAACGGCCGCATCACTAATCATCCCCGTGGGACAACCCTTGCGTGAACGCCGAACCACCGACAGGACACAAAACCACCCCGTTTGCATCTCTCTAACATTTTTGTAATCCTGCCTTGTCTCAACACTATGCGTCATCCCTGTTTGATATCACACCAGCGATAACAATCAATGGATCTAGACTCCGCCAGCAGCACACTAACCGCATCTTGGCCGGTCTAAACCCCGTCCTAGCCCTGGTCTTCGCTGTTCTTGGCCGCTGGCGGGGAGGAAAATGTGCGGGGCAAGGCGACACTTTAGGCATTGAACCAGTTATCGCCGCGCCCGTGGTCGGAAGATACGGCACCAACGGAGCCTCGCCACGCGTTGTGCAGTGTCGTGTGCCGAATCAGCGCGGCGGACACGACAGCGGAGATAGCGTTTGTAGCACCCCTGTTGGCCGGTCATGACGTTTGCGGACTTTGATTCGCTCCGAGAGCGAAGTTTGGATGCTTGTCAGGTTTGCGTTGTCGGGGATAGGGCTTTTGGCGCGGCGCTTGGGTGGGCTTATGGTGGAGATGGGGTTTGGGGGTTGTGCATGAGATGGCATTCTGAAGGTTTCGGTGGGAGTATATAGATAGGTGGTGTCCCCACTTGAAGCAGATGTCAGAAATCATCGATATCCTATTTCAGATTTCACATCAAGAGTCTGAATAGCTTACATCATACTATACCAATACATATACCACATTCAATCAATCAATACCTACATCAATATGTCTTCACCCGCTACCCAATACGTCTACATCCCCAATCTCGTTGGCCGCCAAATGCTACGGATACCCCTCGATGAAGTCGAAGCTGAGGGTCAAATCTCTATCTCCTCCACGACTCAGACTACGACTTCATCACCCCCTCCAAGCTACACCCGCGACTCCTCGCCATCACCTAGCGTCGAGAGCGTCGAGGAAACCGAGTGATGAGCTCATATCATAAACCAAACACAAACTGAGCGATGACGACGGAACGAAAACTTTCTACGGAGGACAAATTGTTGAGCATTCCGACCGGGGCGGACCTGATGCCAAGTACATCGAGCCGAGTCTACCGTTGAGGTTGACATCATTCGATCTACCTCTACACCCATGATCGCGGCAACCGATTGCAAACCGAGAGCCGCGAGAGCCTCAACCAACGATTTCGAACAATCGAAGGAATGATGGAAGGTGCGGGGCAGTAGTTGCGATTGGGAGGATCTTTGCTTGGAAAAGTACTGAAGGAAGCTTGGGAGGATCACGATCATGTAATTCGATCGGACAGGACGGGGATGGAGGGACGATCTTGCTTGGCGTAGGCGGGGCTGTGATACCACAGGGGGAAATAATTTTTGCAGCATAGTAATAGTAATGAGACTACTCTGATATATTATGCATGCACTACAAACTGCGTGGGGGTGATATTTTGGCACTTGACAGCCGTGCTCATCATGGCTGGTTTGCATATGGTGTCTACGCCCAGAGTGACAAACCTTGTGGATCTAAGAATCAAGTATTATTCCCCCACATATCCCACTTATAATCTTAGACATGTGTGCGATCAGCCTCTGGGACGGATGCTGTCCTCACACCTGTACCTCAGACAATTTACATCATCGATCCTTTACGTTAACAAGATCTCTCCTTTACGTTAACAAGATCTCTCAACATCTCCTCCAGGATTTTCTCATCCCAAATCGTGAAATGTGACTTCCCTAGATATTCCTTGTACACAGCGTCAGGCAACCTATCTGCCATATATCTCCCCATCGTTGGTGTAGTATTAACGTCGTCACTGCCATACCACAGCTTGATCCCTGGAAACTTGATATCTCCTATCTTAAAGCCCCACGGCCGCAAGTTCACCTCGATGCCTTTAGCGTGTGCAGTAGCTCCTTGAGCGTACACCTGCCTGTACACTCGAACAGCAGACGCAAGCACATCCTCTCGTAAAAGATGGTCTAGGTCGTTGCCTGTAAGAAACGACTTTAGATCAGCTTCAATCCGTGCTCGAAGCGCAGTTGAATCGGGCGCGTGCGCCAAGTGCATATACTCTCCTTCGATGTACGCAGCCATTTCTGCAGGGTAGTCTCTCCACATACCCCATGCCTTCTTGATAACCTCGCCCATGCTGTCGAAACCACACTCGACGGGGCCGACACCCGCACAGATTCCCACACCTCTCAATTGGCTCGGTATAGGATCTCTTGCGCAGGCAAGCGTGAATCCAGTTCCTCCGCTCGTTCCAAGGATGTAGTACTCTTTCAAGGCGAGGTGATTGACCAAATAGCGTATATCTTCAGGGTAGTGTGAGATCTCCTGGTCCTCGTACATAGTCGATAGCCCTACACCAGGACGATCGGGCCCAATCCACCGGACTCCAACCTTCTTTGCAATCTTTGTTTCCAGCTCGCCGGTTATTACAATGCCCGATTCCGGATTACCGTGGATGTATATCACAGGGATGCCATTTTGGTCACCCGAAGTGTGGTAACCTAGAGTACGTCCTGATGGTAGGTCGACAGTACTTCCAACGGGTTGAAATCGTGGGGGCGCCACAGAACTAGCATAACGTATCGGCTTGGAGGCGTGTCGTTGATTCAGCCGGAAACGCCTTGTTGAAATATGAGAAAGGAGTCTAGTCTGCGAAAACTGTAGCGATATGAACCGGAGGGGTTGAGTTTCCATCATTGTGCTGTCTGTGTATCCCTCATTGTTCGTCTTCAGACAGTGTGAGATGTAGTCGTACGGGATGCCTGACGCTTATGTTTCCAGTGCTTGTCTTGGCCACATATTCCGCATCATCAGGTTGCCAAGCATCAGTACCGCAGAATTACTGCCTAAATAGGCGAAGACTCTACTCATAGCACACATCCATCTATTCCTCGTGCATCAAGTCCTGTTGTTTGTGGGGTTAGAATATAGGAAACCAGCTGATTACTGTATGACAGGTTGCTAAGGCAACTAGGTATAGGGGTACTGGTTGGGAATTCGTAAGCCTATTCATAGACGCTTCAACGACTCGTATGCACACGTTAAGAGTCGGTGAGAAGGAGTACAAAACGCCGATGTGGTCGGTGGTGACGGTGTCTCGCTTCCCACACTTTCAGCTCCGAGGCTCTGCACAGGCCACGGCCCAAAAAAACGTCCAGCGGCGTTGACGACGCACCATATGTCATCCACCACCAGCCCTTCAGCGCTGCCTTTGCTTCCGCTGGCTTCGCTGACGAAGATATAGCGACGCGAGCGCTGAATTCTATTGGGCGTCCATCTTCGCATTACGGCCGTTTGACAAGTAGCTGAAGATGGGTTGTGTCTAAACAGGCCGACTAGCGCCGTAAGAATTCTAAGGCTTCGGCCGAGGAGGTTCGGTGCTCAGAGTAAACGAACGACATGGCGTTACGGCCTCATACTGAGACCGAGTATGGCATGTGGTGTTATTGTAGTTTTATATATTATAAGCAGGTTGTTCGCGATGTCGTCTTCCTATCATCAAAGTCAATACTTCAGCACTAGGCTACTCCGTTAGCAACGTTTTCCATCCATCACAGTATTTCCCAGTAAATATAACCATTGCCTGCCTATACCATCAACGACCATCATTCAAGATGGTTCGAAGCATTCGCGTTCCATGCTTCGACTTCTTCAAGAAGAAGCCCACACTAGCCGATGAGAACCGCACGCATTTCCGAGACCAGCAATGGCAAGGCATCCGCAAGAAGGTTATCATTCAAACCACCGCGGGAGGCATCGCATTCATGCTCTGGTTCCTCGCTTGTCTATCATATCTATACGGAACGCTATATCTTTCTCCCAGCAGACATGCAGCATTCCACGTTCTCGCAGTAGATTACGATGGCGACGTAGTCGGCCAAGCAATGCAAGCAGCATACGAGCAGCTCAAAGGACCAGGCTTCTTCACACTAGTCTACCGCTCGCCAGAGGAATTTCCAACGGAAGAAGATATGTATAAAGCAGTCTGGAACGGCGACTACTGGGCTGCCATATCTGCGAGCGAAGGGGCTTCCACCCATCTCTCGGCTGCGCTACAAGGTGGTGAAGCAGCAGCTACCTATGACCCTTCTAGTGCTCTGCATTATATTTGGGACCAGCAGTACTACACTACATTCGCCAACTCGATTATCCTCGGCCACATGAACACCCTCGTAGCCACCACACGCCTAGCCTACAACAGTATTAATGGCACTTCAGCCTCACATCTCCTCAACGAAACCGACCCAGCCGCTGTCCGCGCGCTCCTCAATCCCATCCAAGCATCCGTAACAAACATCAAATCCGCACAATTCGGCACAGTAATTCTCATGAACACAGTCTCCATGGCAATGCCCGTCCTCCAGCAGTTCTTCTTCCTGCTCGTCCTCAACGGCGTGCTCGGCGCACACAACCTCTACAAGAAAATGACCGTTCGATCAAGTCTAGTGTTTCGCCGTCTCGCAGGCCTGCTCTTCGCGTTCGGCGCTGCGCTCTGTCAGACGGGATACTACTGGGCATTCCGCGAAGGCTGGGATGTAAACGGGAATCAATTTGTTCTGACGTGGATGACATTTTGGCTGCTCATGCACATCCATCTACTTATCCTGGACTCGATATCTACGCTCGCGCCGCTGCCGGTCATGCCGTTTGTTGTGCTGCTGTGGGTGTTGCTGAATATCGCCAGTACACTCAGTCCGCTAGAGGGGCAGGCGAACTTTTATCACTGGATGGTAGCTCTCCCGTCGCACGAAGCGTATTCTATCCTCGTCACTATTTGGACAGGCGGAGCGCACAATCGCTTGTATCGTGCACTACCCGTTTTGTTCTCGTGGTGGCTTGTTGCGAACGTTACGACGAGCCTCACGCATATTCGAGCTTGTCATTTGGCGTATAAGCTTGATCAGGAACAGGGAGTTGGGCCGAAGGACGCAAAGGACGTTGAAGGTGGATTGGCGGCAAGCGAAGAGAAGGAAGATAATGGGTCGCTGCAGCATACGCTGACGAGGAACACGACGAGGTTGGAGAGGCAGAGGACGGTGGAGGATGCTGTGCTCGAGCGGAGACAAGTGTACGGGCCGTCGATTCCACCGTTTGCATGAGGAGTTTGGCTGGAACACATTTCGTTATATCTCATTATGTCGTGTTGCATTTGAGGCGTAATATGTTTGTATGGTTCGATGGTTTGATTACTTGTATCATATAATGAAAAAAGGAAGACGGCCGGTTCATATCAAGCATCGGACATCCAATTTCGTAACTAAACGCCTACTTCTGTCCTTCTCTGCGCGGTGTTCCAACCCATCCATGAAGGCGTTTGGATCCCGAGCTCGATCAAATAGTAGAATCGAGTATGGTGTCACGATTGGAAGTCGCTGGCCCATTGAAGAGTTGCCATGCTGGGGCAGTTGCCCGGCAGAAACATTCGAGCATTGTGATTTTGACTGCAGGCATCTGAAGCGCTTCAGCCCTAGGCGTGATGATACTGACACGCGCAGTAAAACCCAGGTCGATCCCACCTTCTCCATCCAGGCGCAGCACAAATGTTTTGGTAGAATTCCTTGACAGAGAGACGAGACTCGGGATTTTCCTGGGTAAGGCGAAGAGTGCCGTCGATTATTGGTGCTAACAAACGCGCATTCATCTCCGATGGGTACTTCGGCAAACGGTCTCGCATTCCCGAGAGCATACGGTGCATCCATGGTATGACTTCATAGTAGGGTTGTGAATATGCCGTTAAATTGAGCCTACTTCGACCTGGTAGCGGTTGTCCGTCAAGATACTTGTTCAGAAGCACGAAATAGGTGCAGCCCAGTGAAAACGATTCAGAAAGAAAGGCACGATGGCCAAGGTGGTCAAAATTTCTCCAGTTCGCAACCACTTCTGGGGCAGCATATCGTCGCGTGAATGCGCGCATCACAGGCTTGGTCTCTTTCTCTTGTCGTATGATCCGGGAAGCTCCAAAATCGGCCAGAAATATCTCTTCGTCCTTGTAGAGGATATTCTGCGGTTTGATGTCGCCATGTAGTATGCCTTTGTTATGCAGATAAGTCAAAGCGTTGCTGATGCACGCAAACCATCGAGGCTGTATCAAGGACTGTCCGTGCCCTTCATCCTGAAGCAGGCTTCCTAAGTCGCCCGTAGCAAGCGGCCGCATGAGATAGCCTGCTCCAGGGACTTTGCCTGGTAGGTCGAATGAGATGACGATCTCGACGATGTGCTGGTGCTTGATTTGCTTGAGAACTTCGAGTTCAATCTGGAATGTCGCCTTGAGGAGGCCGTCTTGGCCTGGCCTTCTGTACATTCTTTTACATGCAAAGCGCTCGCCTGTTGGCTCTAGTTTACCAATGCTGCGGCTGATGGTTGCGAACGAGACCGAGCTAAAGGCTCCTTTACCAATGGAACTCTGATACTGTATGGGCAGCTCATCTCCGCTGGAGTAGTGAACGTGTTTGGTGACTGACACGTCCAGAGCTCGACCTTCCACGCGCTGAATTGGGACATTGTTGGCATGCACATCTGGGCTGACCATAACGACTCGCCCATTATCCGAGGTTGGAAGGTGCGATTCAGGAAAGATAGGTGCTTTAGAGCCTCGTCCCGTCCCATCCACAATGAGCAGCCAAGGGGGAATAGCTGGATCTTCGAGGAGGTCTTTTAACTCCTCTACTTTTGCCAGAGTTGATCTCGGTAGTCTGCTCTGCGGCGCTATCATCGCTAATATGTCGTCAAGATCACGCCGCGCATGCTCGGTCATATCCGCTTGAATGTAGAATATGTCGCGGGATGTACGCTGACCTTGACCGTAGCGGTACACAAATTCGGGGGCTCTGGAGTTAGTTAGTTACGTTAATTGAAATCGCCATGGAATGCACGACGGAACGAGGATACCAACCCAAAGCCTCTAAGATCAATACGATCAGTAACAACCACATTCTTGTGATCTACCATCATCACCTCAAACCTGACGAAGTGTGTAGCTCCAACATCGTAGTCGGGGTTTGGGTCTTGTAGGGGTAGATTTGATCGTTTACATGCCTTGGGGGTGACTGCATAGCCATTGTAGTCAGTACTAGTAGAAGAAACGGGATGCATTGGAGTACAACTAACTAAGTGCATCCGCACACCGCTGCAACTTGTCGCCAGTCTCTCGCTCACTGAGGTAGTGATCCACGTAAGCAGTAATATCATTCAGACGTGTCCAGTCCACCAAGTCCACAGCATCAAGCTGTCGCCTTACGTCGAAACGAAAATATCTGTGGCTATTGTCCAGATCCCCTCCCTCGTCAGAGGCCACAAAGTCCCTCGCGACCATGTCACAGTTGATAGCAATTTCGACACATGTCTTGGCGACTTGATGCATTTTGAGGTTCTCCGAGTCAAGTCCTTGCACGTCGGCAACGCCAGTTCCGATACTAACGACGCAGCCAAAGCTGCGATTTCGGTCGATACGCCTCGCTTCAGCCATTGCCTCGAAGATAGGATTGTTCAGCCGGAGTGCGCCGTCGGTCACAGTAAGTCCATACTCCTCAATAGTGAACGGGTCGAATATGAGCGGCGCTGCGCTCGTAGCACGCCCTGCTTGCCACACTTTCAAAGGGTAATCTGCTTGGCTGGGATCCGTGGTGGAGTAAGTTCGGAATAAGATCTTGTCTACAGTCTGATTTCGTGTAGCACAAACGAACCTGTGTCATCGTCAGTGATATAATCAGTGCCATTGTTGTGGAACGAATCGTGTCAAGGTGGATGATGAGAGAGATCCCTGCCCTAGAATGAGATATCAACTTACGTTTTACAAGCACCCGCATTTTCGTGTCGTCGCGGTACCATGGGTAGCTGAGCATCTGTTTTCAGATCCGTAGCAAGAAACTCTTGGAGCACTTTTTCCATATTCTTCCCATCAAACAAAGCATACCCCGTCACAGATTTCGCTTTTTTCCAGGCATCTTTGAACGGTATCATACTGCTCCACCCAGATTCTTTCACCCCCGGAAAGATTTTTGACGACAATGCAGTGAAGTGCTTAATAGCATCGGGGATGCTCATACGCAAGCGTCCTAGTAGTATTGCAATCAGGCTGTGTCGTGGCGTTGGTGTGTCAGCCTCGTCGACCGAATCTCGGCTTTGAACTGACTTACCCCCCTGTCGAAGTACCGCAAATGATGTCGAAGTACTCACAAGGTAGCAGGACCTCATCTGAAGGTAATCCTTTGCTAATTTGTATGGTTCGGAACAGCCGCTCAAGGATTCTGAGCTCCGCAAGGCCCTTCACGCCTCCTCCATCTGCGATATAGCAGTCAGACATACGGCTGATGCAAGGTAGAGGAGACAGAAGACGATTATCTTGCACTCACCCAGGCAGAGGATTCGCCAAGGCCTAACTGCTGCGTCGAGAGGCCCCGACTGTGTAATGTATTGAGTTTCTCCATCGCGTCCTGTCGATAGATATCCTCGCTCCACTTGCCTATTGGAGGGGCCAGAAAGGGTACCAGGCTGACGGAGAATCAGTTGTCCATCACTGAGATCCTGAGAGGTCAATGACATGACATGTCCTGCGGAATCCTGCGTATCTTCGTTGTCTGGGAGAGCGGTCAGAGCGCGAGTCGCACGCGACATGATGTTAAGGGAGAATACTGTAGAAGATGCGGTCTTGAACCAGGCGGCAGAGAGGTTTGCTCTGGCACGACCTCGCTAGCCCATGTATCATACTGGCGCATAGCAGACCAATCATGAGTGCATGCGGCTTATGCCAAGTGACTGTCTTGACGACAGTGAGCAGAGGCTCACATCTATGTTACAGAAAAACGCCTAATTTTCCGCATATCCCATTTACCTTTTACGGGTAAGTTATCTAGTAGCAAGGCTATTGCAATTACTATCTCAACATTCCAACAGGTACTTGCAGTGCTAAGCCTCACCTCGCCTAGCCCCCTACCTATTACCCACAATACGAACTCAACTCTCCGAAACGACACCCTTCAAGTCTCATCCCTCCGTCCCGTGTAATTTCCCCAAATTTAATTCTCCGATGAAATGGATTGGAATCCATGATGCTGATCCTGAAGGAATGGACTGGTAGTGGTGGGTGGCCTTGAAAAGGTAAAATGAAGATCTCGTATGAGTAAGTGGTGGTGGTTGGCCTTGATGCTTAGTTTGACGACGTTGAAATACATTTTTCATGATAACTTATACCTATTGCATTTGAAACATTGCATCCGTGTTCACGGTAAATACGTGGTATTATTTTAGTCATTGAGGTTCTCTACTTGCGGGTGTGTATGTGGGCGTTATGGAATTGCAAAGATAGATGGATAGATGGATAGATGGATATATCTTAATTCTTCAATTCTCTACGAAGAATCTAGCCAAACCTAACCTATGTACTTTCCATGTACAACACCATCGAGCGCAGATAGATATCTCAGCGTCGGATTTACCCAATAACCCAAAATTCTTCCTGGAAACCCCCCGGGACCAGTGTAAGTCAAGGAGAGTCGTGTCATAAGGAAAGGGTCCTAGTAGGCCATCCGATCCAATCCAGTCCAACCAAACCATCCAATATACACAAAGGGCTCTAATAGACTAGGTGGTAAGGTTCCACATGCTGATGTAATAATAACCCTGAAAAAGAGAGAAGAAAAAAACGCCGTCATGATGCATATGCGACCGATTCATGCAGGGACAGAAGGAAATTTCAGGCTCCCAGCCAGCTCCAATTACTCCAACTGCCATTACAGCAGCAATAGGATGCTGCTCTCTTATCTGGCAAACACCATTGCCAGTGCGACTATTATCGCCATTAGACTTGTGTAGATTGCGTTGTGCGCACTAGTGGTCGAAGGCGAAGCAGCGTTACTCTTCTTCGACTGCGTGCCATCTGGCTTCAACACGAGGTTGACGCCAAGCTGCCATCCGATGTTTGCGACGACGGCTTGTGAGTCCCGTACTGGGACGTTTATTCTGCCAGAGCTATCGGCAGTCACGATATTTACAGTGGAATCGGCGACGTTGGATTGTCCCGTAATGTCGTCGTAGCTCAGGCCATTCCACGTGACGCCCCTTTGGCTCTCTGCACCATCAGCAGTGAGATAGGAAAGGAACACGTCCTTGTTGGCGTTGGCGGATCCGAGGTTGAGGTTGAATGTGAAGCTGCTCTTGTCCTGGGAAGAGTTTGCTTGCTTGGCGTTGATCATAACGACAGCTTGGAGGACATCCTTTGCATAGGCCGCGTAGGCGCGGATGCGACCGTCATAGGCAGCGCCCACGTTGCTTGTCTTGAGGGCAGATATCTGGGTGGTGCCGTTACCGTTACCGATGAGTTGGGCAACGGCAGCGTGGGCGTAGTATTGTGGTCGCACGAAAGTTGTGTCGCTGCCATACATGGGAATAGGCTGCCAGGCACTGGCGTTGGAATTGTCTGTCATGTGCATCTGGACACTCGAAATGCCAATTGACGCGGCATACAGGAAGAAGTTGAGTGTCCATAGGGAGGCGCCAAGAGTATCACTGACGCCGGGCATGCCAATTGGTCCCACGGAGCTCATCTCTCGCAGGACATAGGGCAGGCCAGTCTTCAAGGCGATGCCGACCTGCTTCTCCCAGTAGGCGAATTGCGTGTTAGTGGCATCGAGATCCATTAGGTCATCCAGCGTGAGCGGCGTTGGTGTAACGCCGATAACTACAAACGGTTAGCTGTTGTTGCTGGTTCAACGTGGAATGCAACCTACAGTAGAAGTAATCGTGTTGATTCCAAACAGTCATGAAATTATCGCCATTCCTGCCCTCCATGATGCCGTCATCGACGAGCTGAGAGATCTCGAACGTGGTTCCTATCGTCGAAGCGGTAGCAGGCGGTTCGAAGAAGGCAGAGGGAAGGCCAGCAGGCTTAAGGACACGTTCGTAGACGACTTCGGCGCGGTCCAAGAATTGTGTTGTGTAGGTCTGTCCGGTCCAGGGTGCGGTTCGGAAGGAGTTTTCTAGCCACAGGTCTGGCTCGTTGCCAATCTCGAACGAGTAGAGCTTGACGTTGTTCATGCCATCGACGGCACCCTGTGCGAGGTTCACGATATGGTCTTCCCAGTCATCATCCATGTATGCCATGTTCAATCCAAACGTAACGGGTGTGTCCTTGGGAAATCTGTTCAATGCCTGGAAATATCCAGGCCCTATCATCATCGAGTCGGCTGCAATGGCGCCCTGTGCCTGTGAATTCTTGTTGGCCGTCCATCTATACTGTGTGTTAGACGAGTTGAAAACCATATAATCCTGGGTGTTTCCTCCAAGCCGGATGTGTGGTGGTGCTCCCGAGTAGTCGGCTAAGTTCTGTAGTAGCTGCACGGAAAATGTGTTTGTGTTATCGCCTCCCGTGAAGGAGAAGAGATTCGAGGGCTCGATGCCAAAGCCTGCAAACGACGGGTCGAGGTAGTCGGAGGCCCCAGACGGGGCATCGTTACCGAGCGATATCGAGATTGACTGAGCGAGGGCGCGCGACGCGAATATCGCTATAGTCGAGGAACATATGGAGCGAGTGAACATGGCTGCTGTCGGGCTCACGATTGGCGAGCGACGAACAGTCAATATGCAAATGCTAGGAAAAACAACGGGAAAAAGACTCGAGGCGGATAAAAAGCGATCTAACAGGAACAACGAGTGGCAGGGTGGTTATCTAGAGGAAAAGAAGGAGAGATGACGAAACGAGCGAGCCAGAGCAATGCAAAAGCAAGCTGGGCATGGATGGTCCGCCGGCTGGCTGGGCAGGACAGGGCAGGGCAGGCTACTCTAGCTCGGAACGGTCAACAATTCGCACATGCGTCACTTTATTTGGGGCGGGCGCCCACGGCGGCCAAAGCGCGGAGGGTGGAAGGCGGCGGGAGGAAGCTTTCGGGAGCTTTGCAGCGCCAGCGGATCCTGCAACACCCAGCCTCTAACGGATCGCTCGGCCATGGTGATGTCACGACCTGGCGCGAATGGCCGACAAGCAAAGCGATGAAGCAGCGCGCGACTGGCGAAACGGGCTACGAGACCAGTGCCAAACCCGCGAAGCACACCGGCCGTCGACCAAGTGGGCATTGTCGCTGTGCGCGCACCCAATACGCGTCAGCTCCCGTGTCTGCTTGTGGGTTGTCGTGGCGCCTGCGATCTGCACGCTACCGCAAGATGCACCAATCCAGTGCGCCGTCGGCAGCCACGCAGATCAAAAAAGTGCTGAAGCTTGATTTGCAGCAGGTTGGCAGGCCCGGTACATGTTCATTTCATCATCGTTCCATGCTTCTGGTGTTGGCCGACTCGCCTTCACGATACCGACGCTGTGCCCGCTGGAGTCGCTGTTGTCGGTCGCTGTTACGGGAAACGGCCACCGAGCAGCTGACGGTGAGCGAGGCAGGAGCTCCGGCTACTGTGGGACGGCAAGCGCTGCGCTGGCTGACGAGTCTGAAACAATGATTTGCAAACGCGAAATAATAATCAGCCTCATATTGTGGGTACCTGTTTGCACTTCCACATTGGTCCGATGAATAAGTCCGGCTACAATGCTTAATTTATTGCCCAGCCTTCTGTCGGCTCCCCCACCGCCCACCCAGACACGCCGCCTCGCGTACCGCAGCCATCGCAATTTCATCATCGAATAAACCAGCTCCCAGCTTCCCAGCCATGAACACACTGTAGCTTGCCGTACTTGCCGTACTTGCCTCAGCCACTGCAACAGAACTACCATTCACGGTAATATTCGAGTTTCGTGAAGCACTTGTGGCTGGTGTAAACGGCTGGCGTCCAGCTCCCGTCGCAGCTTCCGCCTCCCAGGACGATGATCAAACAAGCTGGCCTGCCGGCCACAAATGAACGGTTTTTCCGTCATTGATTGTAGTAGAAAGTAGAGGGAGTTCAAGTCCATGTCTATGGTGAAATATTCCGGCAGTCTCAACGCTTCGCTTCCAGCTCCCAGCGCACCTTCTGCTCCATCTTGTTGCGCGTAAAATCGTGTTCGTATACCGAAATGTCCTCGCCACTCTTCCCTTCCATCTCCAGCGCCTTCTTCAACACACTGAAGAAGCTCGGTAGGAGCACCCTCGCATCATCGTCAAGACCACTTTGAAACAGATTACCACGACCATTGGCGCAAAGCCGCCTTCGCACGCTAGCAACAAATGCTTCACGCGCATCGTCGTGGGCCACAATGGCTCTTCGCTGCTCCTGGCTGTGCACTGCCCATTCGCGCGCAATGCTAATATGCAGGTTCGTGTGCATCGAAGTCGGGGGTTGACCTGCATAAGGACGTTCAGGTAGACCGGTCGTCGACTCTTCGAACCGACCGCGAATGCCGAAGACTCTGATCAGATGCTTAGTCCTCGCTTCACGGACCGTGTAGACATTCTTGGCCGTGACTTCGTTTGCATCTGTGAATGCGCAGAAGGACTCAGCACAAGTCTCACCACCACAGTGGAGCACCGAGGCACCAAAGGGGTTGGCGAAGGGTATGAGGCTGCAGTGCGCTGCTGCTGCGTCGCGATCGATGACCTCGGCATTCTGCTCGGCGAAGATGGAGAGGAGTATGTCTCTGTGCTCAGATTCGGGGACGCTGAGCGTTGGGTCAAGTACTGCACCTGCGAGGGCCTCCGAGTCCCTGATGCGAGTGAAGAAGGTTTGCGCTGTGCAGTGGCCGCTTTGCTTGAAGAGCAGCCAGAAGATGATAAGCTGGACTTTGAGCATGACAACGTCATTAGACTGGGCTGGCTCTCCTTGTCTACGACCGATACAAGCAGAGAGACGTTCGTGGAAGGTATCCGCATCCTTGACAATAGAATCAGTACCTTGGTCCATTGGCACAAGTGGGCCATTGAAGTCCTGGTAGAGTACCTCGAAGTACTTCTGCTTCCACTGCTCGTCAAAGCCGGTGCCATCAATGCTCCTGCCGTTCAGCGCCGTCTGTAGTTCGGCGAGGAACTTCGCGGCAATCGAGTAAACAGTCTTCGCTGACTTCAATCGGTACATTTGAGTGTCAGAGAACGCCCTAGTGCTCCGTCCAAGTGCCAGGAGGTTCTCAAAGCCCGCAACCGGGTACGTGACGGCGAAGCTCGCAAGGCCGTTCTTCTCAAAGTCTTGTGCGACCCAGGACAGCGCCTGCGGGAATTTGACCCAAGGCCCGGTTTCCTTGAAATCTTCTCGAGTTCGTGTGTTCTGCACTATCTGGTCAAGCATCCACTGGAACGTCCTGCGTCTCTGAAATGCCTCGTGCTGCTCATCGGTAGACATCTGTGCTTCTTCCAGGCCTGCACCCGCCCAAGTTTTCGTCCTGAGGATCTCTTGGAGAATCGCCATGAACAGCTGACCAATACCAGCTGCTCCAGTTGCTAGGCGGGCAGTCAAGGCCAAATATAGCTGATCATTAATGTACTTCTTATTGCTACCATCGTACTGCACAGCCGGAAGGATAGCTGTCAATGGCTCCTTGTAGATCGACATCCCCTGAGGTCCAAGTAGTGCACACTGAAAGCACACATTCTGGCTGGAGACGAGATTAATATTTTTCGCCGATGCTCCAGCGGCGAGCGGAAAGTTCAATGCAAAGTCAGTCGTGTTGTCTTCCGCATTGTCAGGTTCAGGCTCCTTGAAACAGATGGACATAATCTCGTCGTCGCCGCAACAGACAAGGCAGAAACCTTTGCATGAAGGAGCCTCCAGATCGAGCTTGGCTATGTCAATCGCTGGTACTGAGTTTACAACCTCAGCTCGCATAGCTCTGTTGCTCTTACGGGATAGGATTTCTGCGTTGAAGCTCGCCGCTTCGATCGAGGCTAGAGACCTGAGTGCGGCATCGACCAATTGGTTGCGTTTCCTGATGCCCTGCTCTTGCGGAGAACCTGCGAAGTTGGCGACGACTTCCCGGTACTTTTCACGATTACTCGCATGGGCTTCTCTTAGTTGCTCCTGTAATACTTTGCGCTGCGCCTCCGTAGTGGCTTCGCTCCCCATCTTCGATATGATAGCTGCTGCACCGGCCAGGTCTTCGAGCTTCGGAGCCACCTGTTCAACCTTCTGCCTCTGCACAAAAGCTCGCAGCTCGGCAATCCGACTTCTTGTCTTGTAAGCAACAGCGAGAGTATCAAACGCTTCATCGGCTAAAAGACTGAATAAGTCTTCATCAGTAAGCAAGCCGGCTTTGGGTAGAAGGTCCAAGTCGACTTGCACCGCGCTGCCATGTCGCTCCTCCCAATCCGCTCTCAGACTCACACCTTTTCCGGCTCCAGTCCGCGACTCAGCTCTAGCGATCTGGATGTCCAGTCCTTTACAATGCGCGAAGAAAGCGGCCTCGTCCTCAAAAACCGGCATTTCGTCCCAAGTTTCCAGGTTCTGTGCTGCTTCTGACTTGCTGAGTGAGCTGAAGCACCCTTTCGCGGCAATGATATAGATCTTGCCGGTCGAAGTCTCTTTGAAAAGAATCAGGGTATCCTGCGAGCTTGCGAAGAACGATATACCAACTGAAATGTCTGTTGTGCTCGGAGTCTTGCGACGAGAGCCAGTAATGACGAATGCAAGCGGTACGTTCAAGACATCCTGCTGTTGAGCCAGTTCTGCCAGGCGATGCACCTCGCCATCCCAGATCTGCCCGTCGGTCAATAAGAACCACACATCCGAGCGTTTGATTGTGTCAAGAGCTGAGGAGTTTAAGAGAATCTCGGACGGCTGTGTCCCGCCATGTCCTGAATTCCATCGAATCGACTCGAAATCTTGCGTTGGCTTGTCGCATCTGCTTCCCCATAGCGAGACCGCATCCGCCGCGTTCGGGAAGCTGCGGTGTATGCTATCTACAAAAGCGCGTTCCTGTCGTAGTATAGCTCCTGCCGTTGATCCTGAGTCGTCTACTGCGAAAAATTTCCGACTTTGTAGGAAAGAAGTGTATTCGATCTTATTGTCTTCTGCAGGATCAGGGAAGATCTTCCAGCTCGCCATGATGATGGTAAACCTAAGCATATGTTAGGTCTGATTGATACCGAAAGAAAGCGTTTCGTATTGACTCACAATGTAACGGTAAAAGATGTGCAAACTCAAATTCCCTTCCGTGTTAAATTCCGTCGCAAGGTGGAGCCCGGTAAAGTATTCGCAGGTTGCTGCAAATGTTACCAAGTCTGAGAAGGTTTTACTGAGGCCATTCGGAGCAATGGAAGCTGATTTTAAATGAACAATCCCTGATTGCTGAACTGTGACTCCGCCAAACGCAGGCCTGTCAGCATACCTGACCGGACAGTGATACTCCAGGCTTCAGTCATTCGCTTGCCCTTCTCGGCTAACATTGGGGCTGAAGGCTCGTAAACCGCAGCGCCGAACTTCCCCACTGAGCCAAAAGGGCGAGTAAAAACTGATCTTAAGATATGGAATTGCTTCATAATTGTGGTGTTGTTCGTGTATGGAGGGCAGAAGGGCGGTAGAATCCGAGACTGGAGTTGTGGACAACGCGCTAGGTTGGCTAGCGTCATTCTCGTATCGCGTCGCCCTTTCTCAAGCTGTGGCCTTGCACTCGCGACTCATCACCCTCGAGCTTCTAATATCAGATCGACGGCATTAGGTGACGACTCTACTGCACAGAGGACTCTCTACGCAGCAAAATAATCAGATGTTTTGTGGGCATCCTTTTTGCTCGTGCCTATGTTTGTGATGCGGAGTCAGCGTTATATTGACCGGTGGAAGAATCGACAAAGCGGGCCTTATTCTTGGACTTAATTGATAGGGTCGAGTTGGAGGACTTCTTCAGATACTGTGATATTGGCGGATTTAGGTCTATTCTACCAACTGTTTCCACTTCTCTTCCAGACATCGAACAGATTCCACAAGGCCTTCAAGCTGCATCTTGGTGAGTTCAATAAGGTAGTCTGGACATTTCAGTAGGAAGTCGCAACACGAATCGCTCCTTGTAGGCACAAGACAGATGTGTAACAGTTTTTCAAACAACGGAAATGCACATAGGAGTTGAGGACCTACTTGGTGATGATAGTGTTGATCACAAACCTCAAACACAGTTTCACTCAGTGTTGTGTGTTGATGTCACTGTTTGTATACATTCTACATATCTCAAGGTTATACTGCCGTCCAGTTGGTGTCCTTATGTGCCCTCATTCAGAACTCTTAATCAAATGCCTAAGTGAAACGCCGCCAACATAAATGTGCCCTACATTATGAAAGTACCAAGACTCCAGATGCCTTCCAGCGTACAAATCTCTGTCAATCCCTTCAGCAGATACCACCATATGACCAGCCCCTCTTCGACCAAGTCTAAGATTCTTTACCATATTTCTCCAGCCTCATCGGAACCTCCTCCCTTTCGCCCCCTCATATGCCAGTGCCTCCATGTTTCTGCTCCTCACCTCAGCCATGTACTCTTGTTGCTCGTTCGATATCGGCTTGATTGTGTTCGGATTTTTACCAAAGCCAAAGGCGGAGTGAATGGCAAAGCCCATGCAGACGACAAAGCCGGCACCCAACATGATGAGGAGGACAATGAGGGGTTTGGGAATTATGTATTCGTCGTCGCGCTTAACGAGAGGAGACATTATTGAGTATTGTTTATGTTCCTTTCTTCGGGTGTGGTTTGATCGCGTTGGTGATATGAGGTCAAGCGTGGCGCTTATCAAGGCTGATATGCTAGATTAGGGGTCGGGGCGCTTGAGAGGGACAGTCTGAAGACGGAGTAGGGAGGCTAAAGGGGGTGCTTTCAGGCCTGAAGGATGTTTTGTGGCGAGCTTCCGAGTCGTGTGACGCCTGAGTCCACTGAGTGTATTTCTAACAGACTCTGTGTGTAGGACTGAGGGGGAACGGGCATATGAGCTGTAGTGACTGAGTAGAAAAGCTTGGAACCTTGTTGCGCGTGTTGATGCAAAGACTGGAGTGGAAAGAGGATGAGAAGAAGAAACAAGACGACAAGTCAGGCTTTTGAGACAAGCACAAGACCCTAAAATAACAACTAACCTTGCATCCCTCCTGCCTTGCGATTCCGCCTTACGCTTCATGTTGAGGCCATACGTGGGCACGGGCCATATTTCGTACATTTCCTTTTCTGATGTAGCGTCTCGCTGGATTGCCATAGTGATTGGTTGGGTTCATTCCTACAAAGTTCAGGCCACCAATCTTCCCGCTCGGCGTACCCACATGACACGTGATATTACGAGCAGACCAATCAAAACGGCCGAAAGTATTGCATTGTCTTTCTTCCTCAGGCATCGGTAGACCGGTGAACTCCTGCGCTTCGTCCGCGGAGGATTGAGCCTGACGACAGGGTCCTGAGTTGCAGTAGTGCGCATAAATTTGGGAAGCCATAACATCGAGGAGTGCCGTCAAAGCCGGTGACCAAAACTGAAATTCAAAATGGCGTCTGTTTGCTCTCAATATTATTCGTTTTGGCGGTGCTGCTAACGACAGATAACAGCTCTGCCCGAAGCCTTTGAGCTATTCGTTGCGATGTCTCGGACGCCTGCCCTTGAAGTCCTTCCACCGGCACATGCGATATATGTAATGGCGACCATCGTCCTCGCTGTTTTGGTCGACCGGTGACAGAGAGGCTCGGCTTCAAAAATTCTTTGGCTGGCACGCTGGACAAGTTCCAAGATAGCGACAGTTCGGTACAGGTTGCAATCTGTTGCGAATCCAATCCCGCTACCCTGCACTTCCGAAGGCATCTGACCGGAATTGAACAAGATCAAGGACCAGGGGTTAGTCACGTAAGCCTACTCTGTCGCTCACCTTGATCACTGACCCCTGAGCACACTGAGCACAACCACACTCATTTGGTATATAGATAGGAACTCGAGCACTCTTACGGTGATCGTGTTCAACTTCATAGTTAGAAGCAATACGTTGTTCTCTACTTACGATACTTTGACGACAGCACTTTGCGTACTACCTTAGTATCCCTGTCTCTTCACTCACCCATTCTCCCGAGAGCCAACTTGTGCAGTCGCACGACTCGATATACCCCTTAGAGTCTATTAAAAGAGAATTGAGCAGTGAAGATTGTTTATTGATTGAAGGCTGAAGGCCATGTGGCACGCTATATATACCCCTGAGTATCTTTGTCACCTGACCTGCACAGGCCTTTCAACAGAGCCTACGGCCCTCAACCAGTACATCAAGTCAAAGGGGCGCTGACAAGTATTAGCTAGTAAAGGGGAATCTATAATAAGTACTAAAGAGTCTAGATTACATCTATTGCAAAGATAATCTATAGAGAAGCTTGTAACTCGTGCGTTTTAGGCTCTTCTACAAGGTAACCGCAACTATACGCTATAATGCTTATAATAATTGGATATAAACTCTTACATAAGTAATTTAGAGCTACAACTAATGAAGTTTTAAGACAGTCTTTTAGCGCTATGAAGATTTCGTACCATGTTAAACTATTGGTGTTCTCGGTAGTATCACAGTCTAATAACGAAAACATGAATCCTGGAAGATTATGCAAGAGGCTATCTACTATATTTTTCGCTCATTTGATAGATCTCCATTCTTTGGTATACTTAGGTAGCCCAACACTTGAACGAGCCAACCTTATTACCATGGCACCTCTTCTCCAGCCCATCTTCACTCCTTTTTTGACAGCCCGGAGCCGGGTGGTCCATATCATTGATCCCAGGATACACAATCCCTGAAGCGATCTGATCCTTACAATTATAATCTCTGTTGCGATGTTAGCGCAGCCTACCACTAGATTCCACCATCAACCTGGAGGGAACAAGATGATGCAAAGTTCTAACATACGTATACCAGTTGCACGTTGTGCCTTTATCGGGCCCAAAAGAAGAAATGGTGTGATACTGGGATCAATTAGCAGTGTTGCATATGGGAGAACTGTGAGGTACTATACCCATGGAGCATCAAGATGGATGCAGGCGTTCAAAGGCTGAACTTTGTAACCGCAAGTACCGGTCCAGTATTCGCCGGTACAGATTTTGATCTACAGGCAGAACTGCTATTAGTAATGGATCTTGTAGAGTGGCCGAAGCTGGGAAGAAAGTGTGCACTTACGCCACCAACATTTCGTTTTGTCTCTGCGGGGAGGGCAGCCGCATATTCAGTAAGGCTGTAGAGGGCCGTAATGGCGAAAAGGTAATACTTCATATTGGAATCGGGGCCGCTGGAAATTCACTAATTGCTGTATCAGAGTATGGAAATTTGATAGCGCTAATTCGGACTACGTTCGAAGAGGAGATTCATTCTTATATTGAGAGAGCGAACAACATCCGGGACGGCTCAAGTAGAGTCAAGATACCCTTGAACGCTGTCTTCTTTTAATGAATGGACCATTTGGGGGCTTTGGACATACAAGTTTGGCGTAACACAAGGCTGCTATCACACTGGCTGTGCTAATCCTTCGGAATGGAAACGAACCATTGTTCACGGGCCCCCAACCTCAACAAGAGTTTAACACACCATTCCATCATCAAGCCATGCGTATGGGGCCCCCATATCGTCCTCTCTGCATGCACATCACAAGATTGATAGGACAGAACGCAAAAATGATACTCTTAACACGGTCGGACTCAGCTGCACTTGAGCGATTCAGCCCGTTGGATTTGGCAAATGTGTTTGCATTGCATCGGGACCGTTTAACGTTCTGCTTAAAGCAGCTAAGATTAGCTTATCATGCTTGTCAAGGGGGCCAAGAACTTACAATCTCTATCGAGTGCGTCGGAAATAGCTTAGCTTCAACCCCACCCCGCCCCTTTCGGTAAACTCTGGCATGGACAGTCAGCCATGTGTAATCCAAAGATCTCACCTCAGATTAACGCTCTCCGCAAACCCTACTCGATGAAGAGATGGAACAAAGTGGTCCCACGTTCATAGAGCAACGCTACACTTTTGGTCTACCGAAAGGTTAACGCGAGGCACCGAATCAGGCTGATAAGTTACATGAACTGGGCAACCACACTCAGATCAATTTTAGAAGTCTTGCGGCACTAAAGCCATTTTGTCGGCCACCGAAAGAATACCTTCGTAGAGCAGAATAGCGTTGATAGCTTATTCTTAGCCTCATGGCCTCTCACAAGGAATGTGGCAGGATGGATAAAAGGGCAGCTGGTCGTCCGAACTTAAATTTACCTTCAGCCTGCTCTAGTAGAGTCGAGTCCTCTTTAACTCCCCCGTGTTTCCTCATCTTGACTCTTCGGGCCTGATTTATCTTATCCATCTCCAGCATGTCGTCCCACGTCCACAATGTCACAGTCCCATGGGTTGCACTCGCCGACTTCGATTGGTCTTTCGCCCGCTCAGGCCCTCTCCCCTGGAACCAAACCGTGTGGTCCATCATCGCCGTCTTCACCGCCCTCCCGCTTTGGATGACCTTCGAATTGACGGTCTGGGTCTTCTACAGCTTCCGGCGCTACCGCGGCCTCTACTTTTGGTCGGTCCTTGCCTGCACATGGGGCACCACTATCCACGCTCTCGGCTTTGTGCTTAAAATCTGCGTACCACAGTGCAATTGGATTATCGCAACCGTACTTGCCGAGATTGGATGGGTGGGCATGGTGACAGGATTTTCCGTGGTCCTGTACTCGCGGCTTGGGCTGCTTGTCGCTGGGGGGGCCCACAAAAGAACATGGCTGAATCTCACTCTCGCGATGATTGTTACGGATGCGTTCTTGTTTCACGTCCCCACCATCGTCTTTCAATTCGGGGTTTCCAATGCGCCAACGCACGCCAAATATTTGCCGTACATGGCGCCCATGGAGCGCGTACAAGTAATGGCTTTCTCCGTCCAAGAAACTCTCATCTCGGCCATGTACATTTACCACACCCTCAAGTATCTTCGCAAGTCTTTTCAAAAGGATACCAATAAGACTATCGCTCTCTTGATCTGGGTTCAAGTCATCGTCATTCTCTGCGACGTCCTCGTTATCACGCTCGATTACTGCGAGTACTTTTCGCTGAAAGCGGTCCTCCATTCTTTTGTCTATGCGTTCAAGTTACAGCTCGAGTTTGTCATTCTCAATGATGTCAAAGCTATGGCACAGAAAGGAAGCCTTGCATTAGGAAATCCGAAATCCGGACAAGTGTATGCTCTTAAATCGGAGGATGGATCGCCGAAGTCATCTGCATTATCTTCCGGGAGAGGTAATTGGAGGCCTTTTGGCCTCAAGCTACATGAACAGAAAGGATCTGAAGAGATACACATAGAAACGAGTGGTAGACATCATGACTCTATAGGTAGTATCACGTCAGGAGATAGCCCTGCAGCTCACGTAAGGTCGGATTCGTACAGGCCAATCAACAACGGATTTATTACCACACATGCGGTCACTGAAGCCCAGCGCGAAATCGGGAATGGGGAGCTGGATATGGAGAGGCAGTATCTTGGGAGATGGTGATACTATTACGTTGTTCTAGCAGATACAATATACTAAGAATACTATTATAGTAAACCTTATCATAGATCAGGATAAATTTCTCCGTTAAGCTTCAGTAGTACCTAAAGACTAGCGAGTAAACTCGAGGTGGTGTGGAGGCGAACACAGGAATGGCTCCCAGCTGCTGGACGATCACGATGGACCGCAACCATGGTTCTACGCGCGCCCTCAACAGGGCTTGTGAGTCAGTTTCTTTCGAAGAACTTTTAAAGCATACCTCTGCGACCGTGAGATCATTGGAAACCCTGACGCCTCAGAAGAACTCGCACAGTGTAACAGAGATTTGGAGTTCTATATAGGCAAGCTTAGCGTCTGTCAACATGGCGAACATCCAGCAGTCGCCAGCATCGCCAGCTACGGCGTCAGGATGGATTTATCGCGACCCTTCCGATACTGAAATTGTTGAATATCCTATACGATCAAACCATAATCATCTGCAGGAGGACCCAGATGTCGAGGAAAACATCGTATATCGCGTAACACCGGGAGATCTAGTCACCGATACCCAGCTGGATACATGCTCGAAACACTTCTCGGCACACTATGGCGTGTGGGGCAAACATGCGTGCGCTAACATGGGCACATGGGCCAAAGCCGGTACGTCAACTAGTAGTCGTTGCTACAAACATGCGCACGCATTGACTCGGTATGCAGGGCAAAAAGTATGGATGGGACCGAGTACATTGAAGGCACAGAGTCTCCCGGAAGAGGCGAACAACATCCTGATAACCGCTATCACTGAGAGTGGTCGACAAATTGGGCATTGCTTTTTGAGCGAGTGGCCACATGGCAATGATCGAATTTGGTGGATAACGCAGTTGGTAGTGCTGCCGAACTATCGTAACCAGAAGAGAGCTATCAAGGTGAGCAATGTCCCAAGACTTCGGATGGAGATAACTGACCGGCGGTAGATGCTGCAAGCCTTAGTCCTTCACTATGATATTGGCAAAGAACTCGACGTGAGCGACTTCATTGGCGTCCTTAGTTCGCATCCGTATACACTCAGTGCCGTCCTTCGCGTTTTCGGTCGCGGTATTGAATCGTTACCGTCGAAGCCTGACTGGGAATGCAGTCCGGCCGAATATCCTCACGCGCCGCTACCAAACTGGAGAAGTGCACCCCTTTTGCGATCCTCACCGGTACACTACGTTCATGATGCCACGCCGTGCTCGAATGTTTCGTTGTCCGCATACACAAATTTCTTTGTCGACCATAACGAGCAGGACCGCGCCTTGCAAAGGATAATATATTCCATAAACAAGCAGGTGCAGAAGCCATGGCAGTGGCTATTTGGTGATCTTGCCGAGGGCCACGAGTACCTTTGTGTGCTCAACTTCCACTATGATCCGAACTATCAGGTGCGACCCCAATTTTTCGATATGCGACAAGTCCCAATGCATGGCATGTTACAGGCAGAGAGCGTAGCAACAAGCTCTGTAATGCCTCAGCCGTGTCCTCAATCAGGTAGTTTTAGCCCGTCACCCATCGACTACGCTGCAATCGATCAATATCTTCTCGACTTTCCAACTAGTTGCAGCCTAGATCCAAGGCTCCGGTACCAAACGCACATCTCGACCACGAACAGGGCGGCTGGTAAGAGGATACTTGAAGCGAAAGACTTGCTCGGCAAGCAAGGGGTGTATATAGGTCAAACTATGAGCGCGAAACAGATACCTGAAAACCTTCGACCGGCGTTCACAAGAAGTAAATGTCCACTACCAGACTACATCGCTACTTGGGCAGACCTTAATATATACGTCCGAGAGGATTTTGAGGAGGGTCCGAGTCTCGCTTCCAGACTGCTGATCTTACAAGCCATACATTACAAGGAGCTGATAGGTGAGTGCGAGAGACTACTCAAGGACAAACAAAAGACAGGTTGGGAAGAAGTGGATAAGACAAGTATAAGCAAGATCATAAGGCAAGGGGAGGAGGGAAGAACGCGAAACGATGACGAAAGAGAACAGGAAGACGAAGACGACAGGCAAACGGTAGAGCAGAGATGGCCATCTGGAAGGATTTCCGCCACGAACGGCACAATGAGGCCTACTATCGCTACACCTGTGTCAAAACCACCAACGCCGACACTTGAAAATTCAAAGGTCTCTCAGATGACGATAGAGCCCACTTCAATGAACAGCAGCAGGAAGTCTCCTCAGGCAACAGCTCAAAACAACAAAAGCACCAGCTTCGACGCCAATCGGATCGAGAAATGCTACCAGGACAGACTCTACCAGACCCCAGAAGCACCAGAGTCCTAGCCTCGTCTATTCCATTTAGATGGCTCGTCAAGAGACGCCGTCCGATCGGATCTTCCGATGACGAGGTTTCCTAGGAACTCTGGCAAAGCGCTGAACCGAGAGAGATGGACGGGGGACTTCTCAGGCTGAACGTACAAAAAAGGGCGTGATAAGGAGCCAAGATATACTGAAAGGAAGAGGCGCCATTTGCGCGGTGGACATGGCTTAACGAGTAGTTCCTATCTTTTTAGAATACCCATAGTGAAAGATAGACTGTAGGAACGATCGATGAAATAGAAAATAAGATCACAAGCAAGAGATGTGGAGGTGAGCGATCAAACGTGCTTCGAGAGACACAAAACAGCGGGGTCATGACGCGTCTTAATTGGCTAAGTGGGTAGCGCCATCTCTATTCGTACTCGAAGCTGCGTTTCCTTCTTCTATCCTACATTCACGATTCAAAGCTCAATGTTGCGAACCAGTCGCTTGATCTAGGAATGATAAAGCCGCCCTCCAAGGCTCTGTACATGTGGACCCTCTGTATGCACATGATGCGAACGAAGATAAGGAAATTCCGGTGTCATTCTGCCTTTAAATATCCTACACTCAAGGAACGAGATCGCTACTGACGCTACTATTCAGATGTCTATGTTCATGTCTACAACGCCCATGTAGCAACAGCGAAGACTACCGACAACGCCATAGCCATCGAGTTGAGCAGCGACACCGAGGTGGCGGCTCCTGCACCTGTACCATTACCGCTTCCTTGGGCATTATTGTCATTGCCGTTGCTGTTAGAGTTGTCGTTGTCGTTGTCGTTGTCGTTGTCAGAGTTGTCGGTGTTGCTCGTGTTGCTGCTCGACGAGGTGCTGTTATTGTCAAGAGGCGCCGGGCTAGGCAGGTCTTTCTGCTCTGGGCAGCTCAGATCGAAGCGCGGCCTCGTGGACAAATCGTTCGTGATAGCGAACTTGACCTCGTTGTCCGGGTTTGCGTCGCGCAGCGTGTACCAGAAGACATTCCTCTTGCCGAACAGCGCACAGCCGACCTCCTTCCAGTATGTGCCAGCATTATCCAAGGTAGCATCGGCCGCACCGAATGCGGGACCAGTGTACGCCCAACCAGTCTCTGTGATCCAAACATCCTTGTCTCCTGCGACACCATCTACCGCGCTCAAGGCGCTGCTCAAAAGGCTGCCGGCGTTGCTGATCTGGTTGTCGCGCTCCGACTCGTAGAAAGGAAACGCGTTCACGGCGATGAAATCGATATTGTCGATGACTGCCTTGTTCGAAGTGTTTACCCATGCCGTCCACGTGTCGACGTGCGTAATGGGCTTGTCTTTGAGGTTAGTGGAGGAAAGTTGTTCGCGAGTGGTCTTGATGAACTCGACGATGGTTTCTGCGCTGTTGCCCACACCAGCCTTGTTTCGGATGCCAGGCTCAGAGACGCGATAGAGATCCTCGCTGCCAACCGAGATACCGATGACGAGTTCCGTCAGCTTCGAGCCGTACTCCTCGGCAGCCGCCTTCAAAGCCTTCAGCTCATTATCAATGTTGTCCGTTCCTGACGCCCAGATACCGAGAAGAAGCTTCGTACTCGTGGCAATAGCGGCTGGGAATGCAGCGATGGGTGTATCGGGGGTGTTCCATTGAATGTTGGAGTACAAGCGGATGGCGCCGAAGTTGCCGGGCGCGCCTTGTAGGTTCTTTGCCGTCCTGAACTCGGCCTCGAAATCTGCTTGTGACTTTGCCTTGCCCGTGTCGTCAGAGGCTCCAGAGTTGAAGCCGAGAAGGAGCGTGTCCTGCGCAATCGCGCCACCGATGGCGGCCGCCGCAACGGCAAGTGCTGTTGCAAACCGCATAACTGCTAAATGTTTCTAGGGAGTGACTGTCAAAAGGAACCAAACAAAGAGGTGGAGTAGAAAGGTGAAGGAAAGTCTGTTGAATGACAATTGATAGAAGGCTGAGTAAGTGAAGGAGGTCAAAAAACCATCAAAGGCACCCCGTTATTGTTATGCAAACGCGAGCTGACCATCATTCACGGGTGTGCTGCACTCGTCGGTACTCCGTAAATTGCGGACTGGAGAGACCGCTCCATCTCATTGGGTGAGCATGACGCAGGACCTTGCAAAGGCTCAGCTATTTCTGGGCGCCAAGGCCCATTCCCCTGTGTTTCGCTGCCTCAGCCACGCTGTGCTCGTACCTGAAACGGCGCGTAGACATGTGTTTTGGCCCCTGCATGTTGCACATCCAACCAACACCACATCCCGTTTTGGGTCTCTTGACGGATCGAGACTTGGACCTTCGCGGGTTGAAGTCGTTGTCGCAAAAGGTCCCAACGATGAGTCTACAGTAATGCGCTGCTGGAAGATACGAATGGCAACTGTGGGTAAAGTCGAGCTAGACTAGATAATGGACGCCGTCAAGTGGTACGTTTGTTTCAGCAATGCGAACTGCTTGTGCGTTCGACCTCTCTATTTCTACACTCGCACCACTTGGCAACTTCAGGCACGGCAAGTATACTCCGAGGCCAGACATTATGTGTAGCTCGTGGCATCTAATTGTAAATCTCTTTACAATGCAATCTTCATATAGCCTGTATGCCGATCAACGGGAGATAGGGTTTATATAGCAGGCTACTGACACTTGGTTATAACGCAAGGTATTTGCTTCAGTACTTCTCTCTTCCCTCTACCAAGTATACCCGATAATGTCGCGACTCCCACCTGTTCGTCCCTCGCTGCCTGCGGATGGATCGTGCTACCAGGAATCTTCTGTAGCTCCCAAGCGCTGCAAGAACTTCACTCGTCCTAAGAATACATTGTCGCGAGCACGAGTTGACTGCCCTATTTCAACTGTCTTCTCTTCAACTGGACCCAGAAGGTCTGGTCGATTTGAACGACGAACTCGGCTGAAACTTGGCGTGACTAAACTGCTTCTTAACCGCAATAACATAAACAACAAACTTCTTATTGATATGTGAAACCCGGCCACAATCAGCCACAAGTTAGAAGCTCCTAACACGTCTAACACATTTATTCCGCCTCCGGAAAGGCTAGGTTATGACTCCGATATAGTCGTCATTTGCCTCACAACACGTACTACCAAATATTTTTCGTCCATCAATGGTCCCTTTTCGACGCAGGTCAAGTTTATGAAACGGGGGGTAATAGGCCAGAGCAAAAACGAAATACACGGCACAAAATCAGATTTTCAATTCGGGCTACATGATGTACGGGTATCAACTACTTCCACCTTTCTCTTGCTTTCTCTCTGTTGTGCTGTGCCTGCTTTGCGAATCTAGCCTGTAGTGCTCTATAGAATCTAAGTGATTATGCCAAACCAAACCAAACATTCAGAAGAGCCGAGAGATCGTGTCACCAGCAAGACGGTTACGAGACGTCCGAGCCGAAAAGAATTGGATCGGAAATCGATGAAGTCTAGCCGGCACTCGCACCTACAATTACATGATGTGGGTCGTCCAGGATATTTTCTTGACACACTGCATAAGTGAGTACAAATAATGAGCGTTATGCAGATTCAATGTATGAGCAGAGAGGTCAAGCTCTTCATTTCAAGCCTACATATCTAATTATATGTGGTCGAGACGCCATGGTGGTTGTCCACCAATGTTACACAGCGTTCGAGATGTCAACAATTACCATCGGAGGAGAACATCGCCTCGCAGCGCGTCGCTTCCTAACCGACCTGGTACATGGCTCTGACAGCTGTCAAGTCCGGCATGGCACGGCTCATGTAGCCTTATGGTTGGTTTTTCCATGTACTTGATGACCCTTCTTTTAGATCGCCGTCTGCCTAGACTTGCTCGGGAAAGAGCAACGGGAAAGATGTTTTCGCAGACTTCGGAACATGTCTTGTACCTGAAAGAGCCTGGTTGCGGATTTTCGATCAGCCTTGCGTTATCTTCAACGATCTCTTATCACCTCACCCGGACACCGTCCATGCACAGCTCGCGACGCGGATACCTATCGATATCATCCTCGCTTTGCCTTGGCCTATAATTTCCGTAGCCGTCTCCCAAATGGGATGTAAGCGATCGCCATCCCAGTCGTCAGCACAGTACAAGGGTCCCCGTAACCGATACTCCGGATTCGGAAACCAGAACGCCACCGTAATATGGAAGTTGCCATTCCTTGCACACTTCACGACGAGGGTTCGTGAGCCACGTGGATAAGATGGAGAGGTTCATTTAGGATCGGATCAGCGTAGAGGTGGCAAGTATAGATGATGACTTCGCTCGCCTGAAACTCGGGGTCTTGCCCTTCACCTTGCGTTGTGATAGCCGTTGGAGTTCGGGTAGCCACCAGCAGGGATTGCAGGAAAAAGCAACATATTCGTAACCGCTTGAATGATCGGTACAGGGCTGAAAAAATCCTTCACCACGTGATAATTTCGATACTGTGCACCTCGAGTAGAGCAGTGTGCTGATACTAAACCTTGTTCCATACGTCGACCGTAGTCATGCGCTCTCAGCGGTGTGCCTGCTCCACAGCTGGCACTGTCCCAGCTCGGTGAGTCTAAAGTAACGTAGAAACCTGCGTCTACATGAGAGCTGACTTCCGATTTCGCTACCCCAGTGTAAGTAATACATATGGTGCCTGGCATAGGAGTCATGTTGGAGGAGCTGCATAGTCACGAGAGACTAAAGTACATGCCAAGCTGTAGAAATGGAAGATGAAAATCTTTCATGCTTTCGCTCTTGAGGTTCGACGACCGCAGAACAGGCCTTTGGAAAGTCAAATTCAAGCCTTATATGTTCGCTTCTCATTCGCTTCTGTCATCAAAGTCGCGTGCCATGTCCGCATTGACGTGTAATGGCGGTGAGCACGCTTCGCACCCACATCCGAAATCTTTTGCATCTCAGAATCTGTCGACCTGGCGCGTGGGACGTTTGCAACGGCAAATTTTGGTCAACCGGGTCTGGCCATTCATGCGATGTGGCGATCTTTGATCGGGAGCGGGGAGTGGGGAAACTCGAGTTTCAGGATACGAGAGCGTTAGGACTTGACCGACTTCGTAGCCGATGACATGTAAGGTGAACTGCGGAGAGCTATGTAAAACTGTGCTTGATAGTAGCTATGTGTCTGATGATGCCGGTTCGAATGGTGATGCGACCGTTAGCGCATGCACTGAATGGATGCGGGTAGAAGCCCTGAGTGTCATACAGCAGCGTTAGGGAACAAGGTGTCCTGTAGCATCTGTGTAGTAAGTAAATTCATGGTTGTCCAGCGGCGCACTTGCGGGTTTGAGGCTCATTGACCTACGTTCACGTCAGATTCTGTTTGCCGTCTTTTTTTACGCATGCCTTGAGATTTTCGTCCGCGGAGCGACACCGCAGCCTTGAAAGTTCCGGCAACTGACTTGACATCCGCAGTGGCACAGTCATCGCGTGCAACATGTGCAACACAAAAGCCTCCACTATTCACACTGCGAACGCCATCTCGTGCAACCAGTAAGATGACAATCGTACGAGCAATGCGTTTCTGCGCTGCCTCTGATGGCAGAGAAGCGCAAGCGTAGGTAGCACAGCGTTGCAGCTTCATCCAGCTTGTCTCCTGTACTCAGCATTCCGAAGACGCGATGCGAGCGCCCGGCCGGATCCACAGAGCTGATGTTGATTGTGAGGGGGCAAGGCAGGAACTAGATGTGACTGTGCCCTTCCCGTAACCCCACCCAGTGGAATGTCAAAATTTGTGCAAGGTCGCATTGAGGTCTCGAAAGAGGGGTCGAGAAACGAGCAAGTGTGGAGATGTGTAACGTCGCAGTGCCGTGTGCATGGCGTTGTAATTGGTGGCTCGCGGATGCAGCTCAGATATGGTTGCTCGTCGTACAGTGGCGTAGAAAGAAGCCCATAGCCTGACGACGGTCACATACGGCGTGGAGGTGGAGCAAGAACAAGTTGTAAGAGACTGAGACCTAGTGATTAGCATGGGTCAGAGCAGGTTTCAGGATATGAATGTTTGGAGAAAAAGTTCTGTTAGTCCGAAGACCAAAGTCGTGGTATTCAATGGTGCTGGTGATGCTTGTGAGGACGTAGTAGAGCCAACTCTTTGCGTGCTACTGTACTGTAAATATTCTAAACTCAGCTGTCCTCATGAGAACCATATCTGTCAAATTGGTATTGACGAAGAAAAGAAACTGGGGGAATAGGTGAAAGAATCAACTGCGTCGTCGTAGGTCGTCAAGATGATGCTCAAAAACAGACTCATGTAGCTTCAGGGCCTGACGTAGCTGAATCGTCGTCGACACCAAGCGCTCTGAGCTTAGCCTCTACGGCAGCAACGATCTGGGGGTCAAGATGCTCTTCTATCTTGGCTTTTCTCACACTATGTGACATTAGCAACAAGCCCCAAAAAGAGCGCAGGCTACAGCTTACGGTGTTCTGGTACACTTGTCACATCGCTCGTGACCACACCCAGGGCACTGTGGTGAGCCATTCAAGAAGAGTCCATGGCATTGCTCGCATTCCCATCGCACTCTTGCTCGTGGTTTTCGCCATGTACGTCTGAATTTTTCGAGCTGCTTCTCCACCTCCGAGTCGCTATCGGCCTCGACATCACCAGGATACCCCGTGGGCCACTTGGCCAGCTTTGCCGGTTCTCGCGGACACTTTGTGCACCTGATATGTCGACATTGTCCGCAGATGGTGGCGGTTGGAGGGACAAACAGCGTCTCGCACTTGTGGCAGGTACGTCTGACTAGCTGTTTCGGTGGGTCGTATGCCAGCTCATGTCCCGACCTTGTCATGATCGTGAGGACTTTCTTCCTCTTTGGTTTGTCCGAAATGTCCTTGCCCTTCTGCTTCTCTTCTGGTGTCTTTTTCTTGGGATATCGAGGACACTTCTTGCAACGCTTGTGCTCACACTTCAAGCATACCTTCTCAGCGCCATAGATGGTTCCACAGCGATGGCAGCTGCGATGGACACGCATGCGAATAGACTTCTCGACACGCTGTACGGTGGGGACGGGAGTGGGTGCAGCGATCCATTCATGCGATTCGAGTGTGAGGCCGTACTTGGCGAAGAGGGCGCGGGCTCGTTCCTGCTGCATAGCGTTGCGATCGATCACCTTTAAAGGTGTGCCTGAGGTTGAAGCGGGAAGGGCGGCCGTGGTAGCGGGAGCGGGAGTCTGAGTAGCAACGGGACTTGCTGTATAGTCAGTAGGAGACACATACATCATTAACGGCTGGTAGTCAACGTACGTGAGAGGCCCGGCTTCCTCTTTGGTGGCTTCCTCCCTGACGGGTTGCTGCTGGGCCTGAGGGAGGGAAGGTGTGGCTGGCGCTGACGAAGCGGGGCTCTTGGTTGATTTCTCCCGCTTGAAGACACTGCTCATCCTCTTCACGTATTTTCCCAAGCTCATACGGCGGTCCACATCCTTGCGTTCTGCCGGTGCTACCTCAGCTGGCGTCGCCATGGTCGATATTGTGCGTTCCTCGGAATTAGATGGCAGCAGAGGGGCACTCCAGGTACAAAAAAAATGTTTTTCGGCCAGATGCAGTGAATGCCTCAAACCGGGTGTTGAGGCGCGACGACAGTCAGGTCAGATAGGTATGCAGCTCCACTATATCCCTGGGATATGGCCGTTGGATCTGCCTCGGGTCGACCGAATTGTGGGAAGACAGTCCAGCGGGTATAATCAGGTCGACACTCAATGTGCTGCACAGAGGCCGGCGGACAGGGCAGCTCAATTACCGTCGTCAAGAGCCGCACAGCGAGACTACCGGCGATCGTGATAGTGATGGGGCGAGGCAGCCGTGGCGGACGGGGAGCTATGTACTGTATGGGCAGAGCGCTTCGCATCAGCCCATGACCCGGCGTCCCACTGCGCTGGATCTGACCCCGAACTACGCACAAGCATCGCTAAGGGAGACAGCGCGGCCCGTTCGTCACAAGCTGGGCCGGGAAGCCCTAATCGGGTCCTGCCATGCCTGTGACACTTCCCTGGCGGCGGCATCGTGCAACTGGCGGCTTCCCGGCTGCGTCCGGCGAAGGATGCTGGATCGCCTGTACATCGCCGCTGAGCACGACAGCAGCCGAGTGCTCAGGGCTCCGGGCGTGCACGCAAACAGCAGCACCGCACGTCTCCTGCGACGCGAGCATTCATCGCTTTCTGATGCCCAGGGACTCGACGCCTGCTGCGGGATCGAGGCGGACTTGTGCCCGCTTCCGGCATCGGCCCTGTCCTTCCCAGCGGGCGCCAGCACCAAACAAGGCCATTCCCCGCTCCGCGGAGCAAGTCTGCCTGTGCAGTGGGTCCTCGAGCATTCCATGGTTTGGAGCTTCTGAAACCATGCATTCATCTTTGCCATATGGCGCCTGCAGATGATTGAGTACAGGCGGCTACTCCTCTTTGTCTATTACTCTCTCTTCATGAATAACATGCCCGTCGGGGACAATTCGCCCAATGTGGCGTCATGCTGTACAGCCCTACCCCGGCCGGCATTATCCAGCAAATGAACGGGCGCCGCATCGCAACTCTTACCCATAATTCCGCTATCTATATTGACTTCATCTGCAGCCTTGCAACTTAGCAAACGCGATCCGCGCCCACATCACCTCATCAATTACCTTCGCACCTGCTGCGGCACATTTGTACTTGCACATGTTGTGCTGGTACTCTTTGGACCGCCTTGACCACGGCACCAAAGGGCTTTGTGTGGCGACATGGCTGACCAGTCGTCATTATCTCTCTCACGTACAGTACACCGTTTACGTTCGGTCAGCATACGACCAGTTGCATCGCCACAATGCTCTCCGACATGGATCGTCCTGGGATGCCAGTTCTTCTTGGTCGTGAGCTTACACCGGTCATGTGGCATATGCTAGACCTCAGTTTGATCATCCGCATCTGTTAGGTTCGACCTTCCATCTACCATCCCACCTACCGTAGTCGATGCACGCTCCTCAACCCCGATCCACGGTGGCAGAATTCCATCTCAACATTGTGCGTTCCGGTGACCTGGATGCTTGCCCCTGTCTTCGCTTGTGTCGCTCCTTGATTCGATAACATCAGCAGGCTATGATATTGCTGAAGCCGCGTGTACTTCCCCGATAATGGATGATCGATCCATTGCTAACTCCGAGAGCCCTCGCATCATCCCAAACGGTTTCAAAGTTTGTGTATTTGCGATGACATCTAAGAGTGCTGTTGGGTGACGCTCAAATCTTCCACCGGCACCTTCTACCGGCAGAATAAGGACCCAACACCACTTCCTCGTGCGTCTCCTATTTTCCACTTACCATAAAAATCTCCTCACCCAGCAAGTCAGACCATCATATCAAGATCGCAACGCGTACAGAAATGTTGCAACGTTTCGATGCGACATTGATGTCGGGTCAAATCTGACTTGGCCTTAGCAGTCATGGAGCCGAAATTGCATCAATCTGGAACACTAGAGAGCCGCATGGCTATGTCTCTGCGGTCATCCTAGTCTGTTGCATCTGGAGTCTACCAGTGAGCTGCCTTATTACCGACTCATCCTCTGAGACGATCATCTTAGGAGCCGGCTTCATGGCTCCGAGCATCGCGACAAGTCGAGGTCGCGGCTTGTCTCATCCGACGAATGAATTTTCCGCTGTAATATAAGCGAGTAAGGAGTACATGACACGCAATGTGTCGGACAGAAATATTGACGTGCCTGCGGTTGCGATCAGAATATGGCGAAGCTATATTGTCCAATTAGGAAACTCTCATCATCCTAGAGCGGACTTCCTTGAAACAGCAGTCTCAACATGTAGAAGAGGGGCACCTACACGTCCTTTGCTTCGCAGTGAACTGCAAACCTAAAGAGTAGACCTTTGAAAAAAGACTGCATCGTCGTCAGATCCCGAGTTGAATGTCCAATTTGAGCGTTGTGGTCTTTGAGTCGGTCCATGAAGCACTTACCCCTGCTCCGATCAAAAACGGCCCTCCGCCGAACGCGAGTCATAACCCAGCCTCACCATTAGGCCAGGATGCTCTTGCCAGCAGTGTATTAACTCAGGTCTGAGTATTATCAGGCTATACGCCTTGACGACATCCAGCGTTTAGTGATGCCTAGAAACGTTTCGAAAGTATACAGCGTGCTTGAAGCACGAATGACATATCGTTGTATGTCAGCGTCATGGCCAGACCACGAACTGGCCGTCTGCTCGGATGTGCCGCACAACGCTCAGTCCATGCCCGCGCTCTCCACTCGCGTTCCGAGTCCCCGGCCCAGAGAGGCAGTCCCACTCCGTGACTCTGGGCTTTCTTGGGTCTGTTTGATGAAGATCGCCATCACGGGCCTGAAACTGGAAGTTACTTCGGCCCAAACTTCCAGTTGTAGTCTCCCTCGTCAAACTCTAAGGGAGCCTTTAAGCTAACATCATACGACATTCTAATTCGTTTTCTAGACGAGGTTTACTAGCATCAAGCACTTCGTGGTTGCGCTTGCCACGTCATGAAGTTTCAAGGCCCGCGAACGGCTCCGCAAGCGATTAATATCAGCTACACTGTCGTGCCAGGCTCATCCAAGCAAGTGCGAGTGGCATTCTTTCTTCCTACCTTTTTCACTTGCCGATTATATTTCAGTTTTTCCTTCATGATCCATCTGTTAAACCAACAACCGATACCTTCCTTCCCCTAAACCATCCTTCGAAGATACTTCGAGCCCATGATATAGTCCCTGAATCTCAATGGAAAACGAAAGCATTGACATGGCGTTGCCATCAAGATCTCAAAGGCGTCCTAATGCGTTAAATTTTTATTCCCAGCCATCTCATTAGGATGAGCATGTAACACCGGATCCAGATAGTTGTCACGCATCTTGATACTAATTGCGAGATATTAAGGTAATACCAAATCCATTGCAAATGGGAAGTTTATTGTTATCCGGAAATCTCACCTCATCGCATGGAAACTTATTGTGGATGTGCTGTACATCAGAAGGTGTCTGAGAACCGTATTACACTCATACCTCCCACTAGTTAGCTTGCCCTTTAAGCAGCAACGAGGGGTTCCTCCACCCTCCAAAAAAATACCATTCCGAACAACCCCTGTGTTCTTTCCATCAAAAGACAGTCCAGTCCGTCCCATTTCACCTCAAAAAACATCTATACAACAGAACATCCAGATCTCCAGCCCTTCCCCATTAGGGGCGCAGATCACTTTCCCCTTCCGCTCCGGCAGTCCGCGCTCGCGCCACGGGCGCATGCAGGAACAAACAAGTCCAGTCCAGTCTTCATAGCCCAAAAAAAAAAGCAACGTTAGCCCCGAAAACCTCGGCATGTCAAAACCTGTCTATGCTGATCGCTCACGCGATGGTGGCGATCGGTACCAGTTATGGAGGTCTTGAGTGGTTATTGCCGGAGGGGAATAATAACTTGTGGTGTGGTGTAGGAGAATTCGTTGGTGTAGAGCTCGGATAGGCTAGACTGCCTAGGCGGGAAGGATGGGACGTTTGGGTTGGGGCTGGGGTAGGATGTTTCATGTGGTGCGTGGTGGCGAAGTTGTTGGGATGAAGGAGCTTGGATTGGGGTTTCGGCAAGATTGAAGGTCGGCATGTGGGTCTATCGGCAGCACACGAAGACATGTGCAAGGTTAGGTAGAAGGTCGTCAATTCTAATCCCTTATCTTGGGCTCTGTGTCTTCTTGGATTTTCAAGATGCTTGTGAAATGTAGCTAAGCTACTACCGATTCAGCAGAGACCAAACCTTCAAGTCTGGTATGTAGGATGCCCAGATATAATAGCCATGTAGAATATGGTAGCATTATGTCCACGGTATCAATCTAACCCATTGTCTAATAGGATGGAGACTCAAGACTTCAGTCACACAGCTACGGAAAATGAAATGCATTGAAGAGAGATGCGTTTTCCGGATGTTGCGAAGCCAATTTGACGACTTGTTCATCGACGTCGCAGCAACGAATCATTTCCAGAAAGCTTTTGGGTGCCACAACATAATCTAAGAACGCCTGGTCTGTCAATGTCTCAAGATGTGTAGAGCAGCCTGCAAATCCTGCTCTTTCTTCTGTAGGCTTAGCCGCTGTTGCTTTGTGATCAATGATTCCCCAGCAATCATATCCAGCCGTTCAGCATCCAGCTCAATCACCCATTCTTGCGTAAACACGGTAAGAGGGCCGGAAGGTCCCGTCAGCAAGCAGTGATCCACCGCTTGTTGATAGACATTGTCGACGAACCGTTTTCTCGCAACTTTGTAATAGGACCATAATATGTCATGTATTTCTTCCTTGACTTGTTCCACGTTGCTCTTACTTCTCGTCGCTGTTCTGACATTCTCGAGATCGACGATGAGATTGTTACTGACCTTGGCAGAGTTGTTGTAACCCCTCGTAATCTCCAGTCGAGCTTTTTCTTTTAGCATAGCCGCCTTCCGGTTTCCACGGGCAAGTTGGAGATTGTCATTGAAGTAATGGTTCACGGTGTATGGTCTTTTGTCTCTTTCCAGGGACACAAGGAACACTGCTTGGTCTATTGCTGCTTTGTATCTCTTGAGCACTTCGTCGAGGATGGCAGCCCATATCTCTTCTCGGACTTGCGTGTCTGTACAGAGATTGTCTAGAGCCGTTACCATGAATCCATGGATGACCACTATGATGTGGCTAACGTAAGTCTTCGCCATGGATGGCCATTTACTCGACTGCTCCTTGAAGGCACTCGAGAGGATGGCTCCATTGAATGTGCCCAAGTCTACACCACGAGATTGCTTGTAGATGATCTCAGTCCATTCCATGATATCATCTCCAGGCTCTTCGATGTCGCAATCCTTGCTGATGATGTTTTCAAGGACGGGAAATGCGTCAAGGTTAATTTCGTCACGAACATTGTCACTCTCATGCGCATAGCCATCATCTGTGACGTCGTCTTCATTTTCTTCAACCGAATCGCCACTAGTCGTTTTAGGCGTCTCAGTCGTCTCAAAATTCCGGAGGTGCGCCTTCCGCTCAAAGTCATCGCTGAAATGTTCGGTAATGTTGGCCACATGTGTGATCAGTCTTGGCTCTACTTCGTTGAATATAGCATGACGAGAGTACTGCGCATTCAAGGCAGCATCTACCAATTCCTGGAAGCGTCGAGCTAGGCTACTTAAGAACAATCGCTGCTCTTTCTTCGTCTGACGCGCTGGACCGAGTCCTTGCAATGCTGTTTGGCAGTCGGCTAGTTTTTTGGTGACTTCCTTCCGTAGCTCTGGGAATTCCTTTCTGGTGATCTGGCCGAGCAACTCGCTCAGTCGAGCTTTCAAGGCGACAGCACCTAGACGCTCCTTTGGGAGTGTGTTCCAGGGTGCTTCCAGAAACATACCTTCCGCTTCGCTACGATCGAAGGTGTCATCATCATCCGCACCGCGGCTCCGAACGACGTAGTATCCCAATGTGAGTGGCCTCTTTTTCCCAAGGACTAAACTGCAAACGGTGGCTTTCGCGTTCTCCTCCTTTACTAAATCCGGCTTCGTTAATACACCGAGGGTGCGCTCCCCGCTCTTGTCGAAGTCCTCAGCAATTGTGAGAACTTCTTGAGTGGCGAGGTCAATAGTGCTTGGGAGAACCGCCAGGATGATTGTTCGGTTATGTTTTATGTAGCCTCTGACCATATTTTGGACGAGTTGAACGTCGGCTTTGGTCGTGACTCCATCTTGCGGGCTACGAAAAATACCCGGTACGTCAATCACAGTCAAGTAATCCTCATCGGGACCACACAGCTCGATTTTTAGGATATCCTCACTGAAAATCGTTCCGTCCCGAGAAACAAGATCGGTTCGTATTCCCATTCGGGCATTTGCCTGTTTGCATGGTCAGAGATTGTGGCAGTCAAGGAGATCTGGCGTTGGTGGAGCCCACCTCTCTCATAATCTCCTGAAATTGAGAGCGAAAGTTCTCGGTGGATGATAGTTTTGGGTGGAAATTGGCCACATGTTTCTTATGTGCGTCAGACGCATTAGGCCCTGCGATTATGCTAATGTCTACTCGAGACTCAGGGTCGCGGCGTGAAGTTATTTGTGTCGCATAACGTGTGCACAATTCCAAGTGGCGAGGAAACGGGATGCCTGTCAAACTCTCGAGTAGAGATGATTTGCCAGTGCTTTGGTCTCCAACAACAACGAGCTATACGAGGCTTAAACTGAGGAGCAATGCCAGGACCGTCGGAGCTTACCTGTGGAAGCGCGATATGCTGTCCAACGTTCTTCTCGCGGAGTTGATCTATCTTGCGTAGGAGAGTGGGGCTTGCCAGATGGTTTGGATCCGGAGTGAGTGTACCATTGATCATGGTGGGCGATATCACAAGCGCGAGTGAAGAGCCAAATGCCTGGCCAAGGCCTGGCGACTTCACCTTTTATATGCTCTTCCACTAGGAAGGAAGGAGTTTGATTCAGAGGCATTGCTAGCAGCTGCATGATTCGCAAACAACGATAAGCAAAGCATATCAAGGCCGCGCAACATTCGCTACAAGCGTTCCGGTGAGCCCAAACGAACGGATCTCATGTGCCTTGTTCACATACATGATCTGTGCGAGTGCATGTTCGTAAAGCCTCTAGAGTGTGCGTGCCAAGGCCTCTCACATGCGGGTCTGCTGAGCTAGACTTGTATTCGCAATCAGTCATTCTCGTGGTTACCCAGTGCATGGCCTTGTTGATGCTTCAAGTCTACGGCTACGTGCGCTGAGAGGCGTCCGAAACTGGACTATGGAATGTCTGCACTGGCTCACCATTAAAGAACGTGCCCAAGACTACCGGTAGCGAGGAAATTGATATGGTGGTGCCGTGCCCTGAGATTTCGAGGATATGACCGTTTTCCATGCGTGGTGATTGAACAGTAGACGCAGCGGATCAACGTCCTTCATATGGGATGCGCCTTCTTCTTCTCGTGATGTGCATATGCGGGGTGAGTGGTCCAATAACCATGTACCACGTTAGCGTAGGGACTCTCAGCGCATGCGGTAGGCAAACATCTGCCTACTAACCGTCCTATTGAAGAGATTACCGCAGCCGCGATCAGTCCTGAGCGCTAATTTGCCTAGCACAGCTGTGTGCATGAGATCAAGCGCAGCTGTAGATGACTATTCGAACTTCTATGTGATGTGATTCCGTACATAGTACATATAATAGCTGAATGCGGCATTTCATGAGCATCTTGCGCATGACATTCGTCTTCGTACATACCCAAACCCATATCTTATCTTCCACGACTTTACCGCCCTTGATTCCTCCTGCTTGTCTTTCGCCTGAGAATGATGTGCGAAAAAAATCCCGGCCTAAGCGCAGATTGTCAGCTGCGATGTATAATCACAGCTGCTACACTTGAAATTTCTCATAATCCTACCACACCCTTTCCTGAACACGTCCCGACACTCCACACGCCTCCTCAATACCATCAACCCCCTCCCCTCGGTCTCCTTGCTTCGCCTTCCACTTCCCAAACCTCCTCTAAGCTTTGCCTCGGTCCCTCACTTACCATATCTCCGAAAATCATCTGTATCCTGCGCCGTCGTTGCTTTATAGCCCGATCAATCTCTCTTAGCGCGTCCACATATACTTTGTCGTTGTCATCGTGCCAAGTAATTATCCAGCCCCACGTTTGAAGGTCTCGCATCATGGCTTGTTCGTAGCCGTATAAGGAGGGGAGAGTGTATGTGTTGAGGGGATTGGAGGCGTTGGTTGAGAGGGGTGGTGGGCGGATTAGGTAGGGCATGTTGCGCGTGTAGGTGATTGGGGAATGTGTTGGTTGAAGTGGTGAAGAGGTTTTGTAGATATTGCTGAGAGGGTAGCGCGTATGTGTGTTACTGCTGTTACTACTGTGGTTACTACTCCTTGAGACGCTTCACATTCGAGTAGCGCCTTTGAAAGACATTACTTATATCTGACTGACCCTTTCTGTGGAATGGAAGGCAAAGAATATACCTCGTAAGAGCTACATGTTGTCATTGAAAATCTCTACTGGGTATCACGTCTTGTTCCCTCAATGTATTCGGCTTCACGCATCCCTATGTTCGATGGAAGGCTCTGCCAGTTTCTAATGGCGGCCCTCAAACAACATCTTTTTCATTCACGTCGATCTATTCCTGCTCCAGTGCATTGTCATGCCACATGTAGCTCGTCTCCTTGGATGTGCTGGGCTTATTGCGGCGGGGGTATGGAACCAGCAGACACGGAAGTCCCCCTTCGAGGGGCCTACACTTGTGTGAGCAAATGTCGCATGTGATTACACGCTTTCTTGCGATCCTGGGTGGATTAAAGATAATCAAAGTGGCTGAGGTAAATTGGTGTTAAGCAGGGGGCTCAGAACCATATCTTGATCAGCTCTTCTGAGACTGCAGAAGGCGTGAGCACGCCTGACTCGGTGATGATGCCAGAGATTAGGTCGGGAGGCTGTCGATTGTGTCAATTTATTGTGTTGCAGGGCATTCCATGATGACATACCGTGAAGTCCACAGCATCATGAGCATTGAGCTCAGGGCCTTTAGTTGAGCTCTGCTTCGCGGTCATGTCTGCAATAGCCTCATCGAAGACATTCTTCTGCTCTCCATCCTGAGTTCTGTCTTCCTTGCTCTTAGGCTCTTCAGTCACCTGGAAGTCAAGCACCTTCTGCTCGATGGGCAGATCGAACTGGCTTAACGGATACAGTCTGACGAACTTGTGGCTCTCGGCGACAACGTAAAACGGCTTTCCCTTGCTCTTGGCCAATACGCCCATCTGATATGTGCCCATGCGCGAGATTATACCGCCGTTCTCAACAACTCCCTCGGCTCCCACAATGACCATATCAACCTTGCCCAATGAGTATGCGACGGCCGAGTCGGGAATGGTGGCTACCGGTACGTTGTGGTCGCGAAGATCGGCCACGGTTTGGTCACCTTCTTTTGAATCGGACGAGATCGACGACGGAAGCACGTATATGACCCTGAAGCGAATAGTGCTCGACTCGGCTGCCCTCCTCAACAGCGCACCTACTACTCTTGAGCCACCGTTTGTGAGTACGGTAGCGCCATCGCGGATGAAGTGCTTGCCGAAGCTGGCGATCTTTTCCCTGCTCTGCTTCGCACGCTCAACAAAGAGTTTGCCATTGGAAAGCAGGTGGTTGCGTATCGCTCGGAAATCGTCGTCGGGGCCCAGATTCAAGCTTGCGGGGCGATTGAGCGTCGTGATCAGGTAGCGCTGGAAAAGGTCGGTGCCGGCGGAGAGGGAGATGGGATTCGCTATCGAGGCTTTCAATGCTGCCGTGTGGCGTTCTAGAAGATCGAGTGTCTCCGCGACGGTAGAGACTGAGCTCTGCGCAATAGCTTCGACGAGTGCCTCGATGGCAGCAACGGGCATGGTAAGTTCGGGGTCATCTTCAAGAATTCGGCGATACGTCGCGACAATGTCAAATTCTGGAAGCGGTTTCTGTTCTGATTCGGTGCTCATTTTCGCGGTTGATGTTATAATATTCGGCTTCGTTGGACTTGTGGAAGCTTGGAGGGGTTTCGTGAAATGTGCAATTGAGTCATGCGCCAAGATCGGAGAAATGCTTCGTCATTCTGCTTCGAAAAGTTCAAGCTACACATTCGCACAGTATTCCCAAGACCATACAAGGAAGACTGTTCAATAGACCGACTCGCTGCTTTTCCGATCGCCAATATAGCCTTTACTATGACCACTCTGAGGCATCAGCGAGAAAATAACCTTGTAGACGACCGGAGGATGCACTATGTGTCTTAGCAACCAAAAAGTCTTTACTATTTCTCAACCTCACCTGCACGCAGAAAAGCCACCTCCACTCAAAAGTGGAGGAAATAGCTGTTCTCGCTGAAAGGAATCAGTATTGTACGCTTCGGATCCGAATTGCGCAGGGGTATCTCCAACAGTCAGATATGCCAAGCTCTCCCCTACCGACCTCGTCTCACTATGTTCTCGCGAGTAAATCAGCAATTCGATCATGTAGGCGGTGTGATAGTCGCTCAATATGAACCCGAGCCGTAGCCCTGATGTTCCCTCACTTACATATACTATTCACAGTAGATTTTTATATGCATGCAGGACGCTTGCCGAGCGGACACGACAACCCACCGTGACTTCACGAGACTTCTGTCAAATGCTGGATTCACTCACAATCGCGTAGACGCTGGAGGCTAGTTCTTCAACACATTGCTCGCTCTACACACGACTTATCCGAGACCAATCCCCAATTTATCAACACGGACTCTCGATCAGCAACGAGCATAGTACTGCAACAACGCAGGGACGACGTGCACGAACACTAAGAAATAACAGCCGCTGATAAGTCATCACGATGCCGTATGTAATCTATGTACCTGCAATTCCCCGGCCATACATCACCAACGACCCCAGGATCTACTTAGACTGCAGCAAAGTCTTTGGCTGGACTTGCGAATCGCGACCATTTTCCGATTCGTACTGCAAAGATGCACGGGCAAATGAAGATGTGCACGATGAAGGCGACCGACGGCGCGATCAACTAGAACAATATTGGGATGCCGAACTGAAGCAACGGGAAAGACTGAGGCAGGAGGCTGAAGCTGGGCACGTGAAGGTGCTAGTGAACGTGAAAGAGCCTTCATCCATAGCGCAGTCCGTATCTACCACTCCTATCGCGATGTTTGGAAAGCATGATAAGCGTGATTCGGTACTTAGCGTGTTGATTGAGGTCCAGGAGAGTGTAGACGACATCGTCGAGGACACTAGCTCAGATGTGAACGAAATGCCAGCACCATGGATCAGTCTGAAACACCTTATGGACCAACGCGAATTTAGTTTAGAGATGGCGAGAGGCTCTGAAGGCAATCATGCTCTCGTAAGAGCGAATATTGACATAATTGTAGCTAGCAACTACGGTATGCTTCTCGTAAGCTTTTCGGACTAGACTACGCTAATCTTGTAGAAGTATTAAAGTACAAGGCCGACTAAAGGGTACTGGATCGGCGGAAATCAAAGTGCGATCATCTACGTCTTTCAAGGGCATCGAGGGATATGCTGTACCTACTTTGCATCTTTGTGCTTCCATATTTAGACATTCGATTCATCTTTCCTTTGCGTCTTATCTTCATACATAACCTTACTACGCCTTCGAACAGTTCCAATCTCTCCACATTAGTAAAGGCTGGCAGTAGATGTTCCATTGTTATTATTGAACGCTATGGAGTCTTGTGAATTGCTCTATCCTGTGTCGCCGCTTCAGAATTCATGACTTGATTCGGGATGTTGGTCGTCGTCACTACAACTTCAAGGGCGCATTGCGTTCTATGCTTACATATCTCACACAGCATCACTGAACATATTGATTCCGTGACAAGAATCTAAAGGCCTAGCGCACAGTTTCAGAACCTAGTGATTTACATCACGGTTCTATAGACCACTCATGCATCATTGCTGAGATCATACATCAAAGCTCTCTACCTCTCCCGCTGTTTAGCCTTTTATAGAATATAACCGCTGCTCGACAAACAGCTACCGAAAACATGGTATTCATCATCCAAATACCCCTCTTCTACCACTCCTCATACTACCCCTTCCCCACATCCTCTGACCTACCGACTACAACAGCTCCCTACATCGCCATACCCTGCAGCTCATCTGATGCACAAGCCATTTTCAACGACTGCAAGGCCTGGGGCTGGAAAGTCGAACACCGCCATCTGGATTCACCCGAACGGAACAAGTGGTGGGAGTGCTATAATCAAAAAGCCAAAAACAGGGCGTGGGACGCCGATTTGTGGCGGATATGGCAGCGCGAACATGGTGTTAGGATTTTGCGGAAAGATGCGTATTTGAAGCGAGATCAGGTGAAGAGTATGAATGGTGTGCAACGAGCGGTACACGGGTTGAAAAAGGCGGGTAGTTGGGTGAGGAGGAATACAATGGTGCGGGAGAGTACTGAGTGGGAGTTGAGAGGACTTGAGGAAGCGAGGAGACGGGCGAGTGAAGCGATGCGGAAACGGGCTACGTCAGACACGGAGCTGCAGGTTCAAGTGTCGACGATGTCGCTTCCTGGGTCTGTAGTCGAGAGGCTTGAGGGTATAAAGGTGAGCAACAGGGCGAGCGAGCCTGGCTCTGACGATTTAAGTGATTTAAAGGCACTAGTATAGATAAATTCTCGCCTTCTCTCAACATACACTGGCACCAAGAAACAGGAATCCTCGACTATCGTACAAAACGTTTATGTCGATATTTCTCTCCATTAATCCTACTCCCGTATCCCCATCCTTCTCTATCTCCCGCTACTCCTCCTCCGCCATCTTTCTCTCCTTCGCTTCTCGCACAGTAGTCTTCTTCTTTTCCCGCTTCTCTTCTTTAATTCCCTCCGTCAAATTCCTATGGTCCACACTAACATCCCATTCCACTGGCCACTCAATCTTGCGCAATTGCTCCGCAAAAGCCACGCTGCGATGATGCCCGCTACCACATAGACATCCTACTCTCACGATGGCAGCGTCATCGTCACCCTTCGCCCTCGCCACGTTGACTTCCATCAATTTTCTAATTTCTTCTTCCGCAATGTCAAGTAGATGGTGGAATTCATCTCGATCCATGAGCTCGTCTTGCACTTTGTCGTCGAGGCCGGTGTACGTTTGTAGGGCTTGCCGCGCTGGGTTTTTAGTCATGCGGCAGTCGTATTCTAGATCGGGCTTTGGGTCTGATGCTGAGAAGCGGTCGTAAGACGTTATTTGGAGTGTTGGTTGATGTTGCTGAGGTTTAGAAGCGACTGGGCTATTCTCGTCGTTGGATGAATCCTTGGCGGGGGGGATGACTCGGATGTCTTCGACCTTGGACTTGAGGCTAGATAGCAAAGACATGACTCTGGGGTCGGCAAATTAAATTAGCTTTTTCACGGGATCAGGCGCAAAGTTATGTTCTAGTAAGTTAAAGGCAAAACTGATGCAGTCTGCTGAGTGCTCGAATGTAATTTTGAGGAGGGCACAGTGGTCGGTTATTGATTGTTCCTCGAGGGGCGAATGCATGGAGTAAAGATAATTGATTTTGAGAGCTTAATAATTCGTGGTTACAAATGTAACTAGTCTCTGTCTAAGTTTCATGAAAGAGAAGGTCGCGTGGGCGCAGGATATGCTTTTGGAGTTAAGGTCTAATTGGCGAGTGTAGATGGATGACGATACGCCACCCACGTGGGCATTCACGATATTACGTCAATTTCACAGTGCGCGCTACACGTTTATTGCATTCATGGAAAAGATTAAAAGATGGGGTTCGTTAAGCAGAGACTGTTTCAAGCCACGAAGTACTCTTGGAAGCAGGAATTGACGACTACACGAAGTGTCGTCGACGTGGCAAACACCCTGTTCTGTTTCTGCTTCTGCTTCTCCTTCCAGCATTACATGTTTACAAGTTCTTAGATACCTCAGCTTGCGACTCACCATCCATGCCAGACCCTTTAAGCCTCATTTAAGCCTGAATATATCCCCAGGGACGAAGAGTCGGAATAGACAAACAAGGACAAGTATAATCGATAGAGAAGGCTAGCGTATCGTCAAAAAAGTGGAATATGAGAAAAGATTGGTTAAATTAGTGGTGAAACATCTCTTAGACTAAGCGGTGACTTGCTATATAGAGCTTGATAGAAAAGCGCCGTAATGTGCATTACTTTCTTCGTCATTTTGTGGTGACCATGTAAACCACAAGGAAAATCGTACTGGGAGCCAAGCCCGCAATAAGAATGCTGCTGAAAACGATGACGCCGAAGAAAAAGCCTGGGATCAGATAGAGATGCCCGTTGAACTCGTAATCGTTACCGCATTGCAAAACCCTGTAGAACGTAATCAGGAATATTCTCGATGCGTTCTATTCGTAAGTCGTTTTTGAAACTGGTTCCTCCCGAAAAGAACAATCGCATCCGCCCGCTTTTTGTCTTCACCATAGCATGCGCCTGAACTCCTCAATCATTTTCCAGCTCGTCCAACTCCTTTTGCCTTTTTTCTAATTCTTGCCTCATGATGTCAGCTTCTCGCCTTAACCGTTCTCTTCTAGCCGCCTTATCTTCCTGTGGCGCTACTGGATTTGGTGATGGTCCTTTACTAGATCGTAACGGCACGGAAAGCGATGGATCGATATTACCGTCCTCTGCCTGGGGAGGATTCAAGATCGACGATATCGCGTTCTGACGATGTGGAACTGGGTTAGTAGGGGCCGAAGGTAGTTCCTCGGGGTCTATTGTTGCACTTCGGCTGCGTTTTCGAGGTGATGCGGCGCCGGGCTGCATCGTGGATGAGGTTAGAGAACCTGCAGGGTTTGATGTGACGGCTGCATTGCCGTAGTAGTGGGTAAAGTCAACAGCAAGTGGGCCTCGCGGCTCCGGGGTATATTCCTCTCTGGATTCGATGGCAGTTGAAGGGTCCGGAGAGACAGAATGCTCAAACGAGGGAGTCTGTTTAACACGTTGCGGAGGAGAGTAACCGGCGACAGAGGGTGCAGCTTGGGAGGCTGTGTCACCAGCAGGGACAACTCGCTTCCGGCGCTTGATCTCCTGCTTTTTCATTGCAACAGGGCGATGTGTGCCGTGAAGCTTGTAGTATAAGCCTACGTAAGGGAGTCAATGAGTGTCTGAGCCTTGAATATTAATGACCCAGCATATTTAACGTACCACAAGCATTGCAGATGATGTGACCAGCATCATCTCTTCGCCAAAGCGGCGTGATAGTCGTGCCACAATTTTGGCAAGCTGGTATCGCGTTCGTCGAAGCTGGTGCTGGTGCTGGTGCTGATGACGAGCTAGCATTTGCGTTCTCCGCATTCGCAGACTCATTAGTCGTTGCATGTGCTTGAGCCAAAGCAAACTTCGCCGTTTTCGAGACGCGATTGTTGAACGCGGGACACCCACTGCAGCCTTGCTGACCACCAGTGCCATTGCACCTGCCTCCACCAGGACATGTCCCAGCAGCCATTTGGTCTGCGGCGACATAGGTTGCGACTCGCGGCGAAGCGGCAAGGTTACCGGGAGACGTGCCACTATTGTCATTTTGATTTGGCGCTGGACTTTGCTGCATAGAAACAATCGGTTGCGACTGAACGTTGCGTTTCAGGTTCACTGGCCGGGACTGGTTCCGTGCCTTCATATAGAGACCACAAGCATTGCATACTGTCTCTCCGGCTGGAGATCGGCGCCACAGTGGCGTCTGAGTCGTCTTGCAATTGCTTTTGTTATGTTAGCGCCTTCCCTGCATACGTGGTGCCAACTCGAACCGGAAACGTCTTGCAGCAAGATACTGCAGGAATTTGGGTCAACGCACCTACAGACTTGCCCAGCGACGGGCGCGTTAGCTCCTCCTTCGCTCCTGGGCGGTAACAATGATGATGATGTGGTTGCTGGAGTGGCTGATCCTTGCGAGATGGGCACGGCATCCTCCAGTGAGTGATAAATCTCGGATCGCGAGTCTTCCTGAGGTGTGGCATGCGGTTGTTCCTGTGAAGGGGTGTCCGTTCTTGATATATGCGCCTCATGCGCCTGGTTAAGGCGCCGGAGACTTTCGGCCATTTCCAGCTCGTCTCTACTCGACTCCCTGGATAGGTGATGTGGGTGAGTAGGCGTTGGAGCCAGCGACGTGCCTCCGCTGCTTGAGTTATGCGGCATGCTGTTGTCGACGGAGCTGCTGAAGCGCAGGCAAAGCAGGAACGCGCTAGTTGCGGATGCGACAGCGCAGTGTTGCCTGGAGCAAGCGCAGACGCGTCGTTTGCGACGGTAGAAGGAAGAGACGGTCAAAATCCGGGGAGTTCCAAATTTCTGAGATCAGCTTGATATGATAACCGAGCAGAGGTACAGGTACACGACAGGGTGGCGCCTAACGTGACTCGGCGTAAGATGCCGGTCCCCGGGGATTGGTACGAGGTTGCTCGTCTGGTGTGGCACACTGATGGACAGAGAAATGTTTAATGGGAGATGGGATTAGCAAGGGAGGTCGTCATGCGGACTGGGGGCCCCTTCGTCATAACGCGGCGCAAGATCGTTCCTAGAGTGGCCTCGCTGGTACAGTTGGAATTGTCAGGCGGTGAATGACGGCGCGTGGCCAATCGGATCCCTGCTATTCTAAGCTGGGAATTTAGCGCAGCAGCATTTGAGGTCGGTCAAAGCCGACCACCATCGACCAAGAACGTCAAGACCGCGACTGTATTCGGGCTACCGAGTTGTGAATACACCTCTGCGCACAGGGACACCACCCAGACACATGTTCTGACGGGCGTAGAGGGCCAACAGACCCCCTTGACGATCTGCAGCAGCGGAGCAGAAAACAAATTCTCACGTCTATCAGTCCGTGAGACCACGCACACCTAGGCAGCCCTTGAGAGCCTGCAGCGGGACGTGACCCGCCTCGCCTCTGTGCACCGATTCGTAAAGCCTGTCCGCTCACGCCGCTTGTGCAGAACTACAATCCAATCACGGCGAAGCCAATACTAATGTCCACGTCTCCCCACACGACACTACGGTTACATACAAAGGTACTGCCCACGATGGCGTTAGATCTAATCGAATGCAACAATCTCGGCAAAGATATTGTCCGATCTAATCATTTCCCATTTAACGCACTAGGAGCAGCGGAGTCCCAGTAGTCTGTATCCGCTTCATGCACTGCGGACACTAGGACTCAAGCGAGCACGTGCGGATAATACAGCCTCGTTCATCTGGAGTAGCTAACAATATCATACATTATCCTAGAAGCCCAAACAGAAGGCTCAAATGTCTACCCGCATAACCAACCTCACCAGTGTGACTCCCAAAACATCCCCTGCGAGTTTATCTTGCCAAAAATACGCATCACAAGCCCGTAAACGTCGATAGACTGACGCCGGGCCAGACCGGCCGATACCATGCAACACCTAGTTTAGTACATGAAAAGCGCACGATGGACCTCTGCCGAGGCTCAAACGTCAAGTAACAGGTGGCAAGCGAGGACTCTTCGACAGCCATCCCCGATATCGCCGAAGCCGGATTTACACTTGCTCAGCACCCCAGCCAGCATCCGCGTCACTAGAACTCGCCGTTAGTTTCATACCGCGAGTGTCCTTTGGAGCGAGTAATACGTACCGCATGTTTGCTGGGGGCTCAATTGAAGGGATGTACTCCAGAACTGCGTAGCCAAGACCAACGATACCAACGATGGTGCCTGGGACAATGCGAAACCAGCGCTCGCCGACGATCACGGAGCCAATGAAGACATAGACTGGGGTAGTCAGTGCAAGTTGCTGGTCAGGAATTCCAATGAGCTTACAGATACCACGACCGAGGAAGGAAAACATGAACGAGGCATATCGAGACACTTGCTGCGGGATCTGGAACTCTGTCGAATGTGTTAGTTGTTTCCAGCACACAAAAAGCACGACGAGTGGATTACGAACCCAATAGAGCAGTACCTGTTTCCTAGATTAGCGAGATGCAAACAAGCATTATCGTGTTGACGCTTACCGAGACCGAAAATAATCAGGTAGACACCGAGGATAATATGCGAGCTGGAAGCAATGTTAGCGCTGTTGGCACTCATACGGGCGATGGTTCCACAACAAGACAGCCCCTATGAACCTAGGGGCTGCTCCCTCCTCTTTCTGGCTCTGTATGGACTTTGGCAATCGAAGCATGAGCACTTCCAAGCGTAGCACGTGCGCAAGTTGCGATACAACAAGCGCCAGCCAACCATTCCACAATGATGCCAGACTTCGACCCAAAAGTGACTGTTATGGTGGTAGCTCCCAGCGCAAGAACTCTCACGAGCCAGCCCGCCGGGAACCCCCAGCTGTACCCCATCACTCCTTCTAGAAATTTCTCGCGATGCGCTCGGGAGCTCGAGTTCGAACATGATGCGACGGAACGGTAGACTCACAAATCGTTGAAGGGAAACAACTTGGCGATACCGCCGAGGACTACAAACACCGCAACGGCGAAATTCACCATGCGACTGCCAGCATGTTAGCTGGAAATTCTCTAAATCCAATGGCTCCCACAGGATTATGTGGCTGGTTGCCTAGCTGCCTAGCTCCCTTGAAGCTATCGCAGCTCCAGCTGCGTGTCTGGGCAGCAGCACTCACAAGATGTCAGAGAAGTCCATGGCGGATTGGCTAGCGAGGTGTGGGAACCGCAGCTTGACGAATTTTTTTGTGGCGCGAAGAGGAGAGGCGGCGGGATGGGATGGGAGATGGAGATGAGACTTGTTCGTGGTGTTGCGTCGTGGAAGGTTGGAAGTTTGGTGTTTGCGCAACGCTGAGGAGCAAGCTCAGACGTTTCTCGGGGGAGCGACAGCCAAGCTTTGCGCTAAACGTCATGTCGAGTCTGATTGGCTAACGGCAGTATGAAGGGCGCTCAACACCACGTTTTCCCCCCCTGTTGTGTCTTACTAGATTGTACAAATACGATGTTGAAGACGCAAGGCTCTAGGATGATTGTACAAGTCTGAACTTGGTGGCCAACGCTTTCAATAGCCGCCTCATGCTGTCCTAATTATCAGATTTTCCACAGTTGTACTCGACTTTTATCATCAACTGGTTTGGAACGCAGGAAGATTGTATTAATGCTTTCATTCATGTCAACCTCTTGCACATCTATATATATACAACGGCGTACCCGCCGTCGCAACCTGCGGTGGTGCCAGGGGTGGATAGGACCCGTAAATCTATTAGAATGCTCAATGGTTTGATGCAGATGCCGTTTCTGCTAGGATAGACTATTCATTTTCTTCCTCGCTGATCTTTACTTGCTCAATCCTCCCACTCTGGGTTCTGTCATGAAATGTTAGCTTGTCCTTAGGATTTGCGAAATCAAGCGTGGTCGACTTACCTTTTTGAGAATGACCACACCCTCTAGTACATTAGTCAAGCTGATATACTTCTCATCTTCCAGCTCTGCCCTCTCGCCATGTGCAAGCAAGACCGGCGTACTCTGCGTTTGCCACCCGGTGATCGTCTTCGGCCGCCCAGCTTGACCTACAATATCTACTGCCTGACCAACGCGTACATTGACGGTGAGAGGTTTGAGCTCTTCATCTAGCGTGATAAGGAAGCGAGGTGACATAGCGGTCGCCATGAAGTACAGAAGATAATGCGAATCGCCGACAATGAAGGACTTAGCGTCGATGAGGGAGACGAGGACGGTGAGGAGACCCGCGGCTGCGACGCGAGAGAGGACTTGGCGGTCGGTGTGGAAGGGGTTGAGAGAGAGGGTACCCTTGCCTGCGTGTAGAAGACCTTGTGCGATGCGGACCATGAAGAGGGCATTGGGGTCGCGGTGGTAGTAGCTTGCTAATTGGCGGAGGAGCTGTGCGAGACGGGCATTGTTGGTTCCAGCGCCACAAAGACCCATGGCGAAGATGGCATTGATAGCGACGTCATTGTCATTGTCATGGGAGTATCGTGATAGCGTGTCGTAGACCTTCATCTGTGGGTTGCTGGGACTGATAAGACCTAGAGCGAGGGGAACAGCTTTACGGATGTTGGCCTCGCCGTAGTGCATCAAGTGGCCGAGTGTGCGGAGGATCATGTCCTGGCCTACATCCTCACCCATTGCGACTAATGACAGACCAATGACAGCATATGATTGAAGAAGCTCGTCGCCCTTCTTCTCCTCGCTGTCGTCTTCAATGTGCTCGTTGCAAATGTGAAGTAGTTGCTGAATCTTGAGCACCGCGCCGGTACCTGCCCACGCGCAGACTTCTGTGAGCACAGAGGCGGACTTGGCCATGGGGTGGTCGAGCGCCTTCAGTGTCTCCAAAATGACGTCGACCTCTTCTTGCTGGCCAAAGAACAAAAGTGCGAGGCCGAGAGCCATGAAACGCGTCCACTTGTCCTTGAGCTGCTTCGTCCGGTCCTCATCCAGGAGGGTGTTCATCAGTGCATCAGTAACCTCACCATTTGCTGATCCGACAAAGATCAGACCAAGTGATAGAGCTGCCATAGCGGAAAGCTGCATATCGAGGCTTGTGTCGCTGACGATGGGCAGAAGGAGCTCAAGAAGTTCCTCTTTGTTCGAGCCCGCATATGCTAAACCGAGACCCATGATCGAAGCGAGGCGGATGTTGCGGTTCTTGTGTGCAAGATTGTCCTCGTCACCCAGCAAGGCTAGGGCGGGATCTGAGTCCATTCGCACTCCGGAGTTGAAGATACCAGTGGCAAGCATGGCACCAGCCTTGACCATATCGTCGTCTACATTGGTGTACGGGTCGATCTTGTCCAGGCCAGTCTCGACGTCCCAGAGCAGGAGCATACCTAGCGAAGCGGTGGTTGAAAGCATACCCTCCTCCTTCGTCTTCCATACCCAGCTACTCTTGCTGTCCGAGTTCAACATCAGCTTATCATTGCCGTAGCCGGTATTGACAAATGCATTGACGAAAGCGGAAGCGAGATTGTGTCTAGCGGAATCCGTGTTGGTGAGACCGGCTGTCCTACTGCTCTCGAGATGCGTCTTGTAGATGTCGTCTGGAGTCTTCGGATCCAGAATGTTGAGCTCCTTTCCTAAGGCTTTGAAGTGATCTGGCAATCGCGTGTTGTTGAGACAATCCTGAAGCTCCGAATCGTCATCGTCCGAAACATCGAACCATATCCGCTGGCGGGCAATCAGGAAGGCCATCTGTCTCCTGATAGCCTTGTCCTTGGTAGAGTTGAAGACGTCCTCGATTAGGTCACGATCGTTCAGCCGTATCGCAAGGGCCACCGCCTGTGTATACTGGTTGTATTTTCGGTAGATCTGGTAGGTTGTGCGAAGGAACTTGTCGTTGTCCGGGTATGTGAGAAGCGGTACGATACTAGCATTGTCAGTGACAGGCCACTTCTGCATCTCCTTCTAGCTCCTTACCCAACCATGTACAGGCATACCCTCGGGTATGTGTTCTCGTCAATGTACTGTTCGATCTGATCAATCATCTCCAGCTCGGACAAGATGTCCACCGCATCCGCTTCCGCGTTGTGCTTTAGGAAGAAAGGAACGAGATTTGAGGCGAGGTCAGTGACATCATCTGTTGATTTATCGTCATTCAAGCGGTTCTGGAATTCTCTTCCGATCTCCAGGGCGAGGTGGCGCATGTACTCATGTCCCCATGAGCCGAGATCTGTCGATGGTGCTTGTAGGCGGTACTTTAGGCAGTCGAGGCGGTCTTCGTCCGAGTACGTCATTCCAAGTACGGACAACATGTCGGCAAAGGATTGCTGCAACCATTAGCATCGATATGTCTCCACCAATACTGCTCGGGCATACCTTGTTCTCGCCTTCCGGCCATGATGCGTACGCCTTCTCGAAGTTCTCGTAGTGTGGGCGGAGGAACTTGAGCGGCTTCGGCACGGCAGTCATAGAGCTTGTCGATGTCTTGATGAAATCTTTGATCTGTTCGAGCGCTGGCTTGTACAGGCTGGTGTCGGATTCCTACGAGTGACCAGGTCAGCGCCAGTTGCGGAGAGGCCTTTGATGCCAACAACTTACCAATATCCGTTCTGCTAGCATGTCGAGCTCACTCTTGAGTTGTTGGTCCTCCTCGCTGAGCTCCTCTATAGCTAGTCATTAGCATACGTTCTGTCATGGCGGCTATCCCGCAGACGAAACGTACCTCCAGTGGTCGCAATGGCGCCCTTCTTATCCTCGCCATCGGCCTTTGTGTCCTTCTCCTTGCCCGCATCGCCATTTACTGCCTTGCCCTTGCCTTTCTCGGCAGCTGTGGGCTTCTTCTCGTCTTCCTTCACCATGTTGATTACGAAAGGCAGCTAGGGCACGCGGCGAAGAGTGTATGCTGGACGCGGGGATGAAGCGGAGTCGAGGGAGGGAGTTGTCCGAGCTTTGTCCTAAATTGGGAGGACAAGTCCGGGTGAACAGCTGGATATGCAAGAGAGAAGAAGTATTGCGGGGGTGATGACGGGCAGATTGTTGTCGACGAGGCAGCTCTGCTTTCGCGTACCACATATCCGCCGGCGCCAAGACAGACTTCCGCCGATGATCAGCGGCGCGAGCTCAGACTTTCTCGACACTTCCAAATTTGTGACCATTCGCCCTGTCCCCTGCAATACCGCCATATCTCCCCCAGACTCAGGAGAAAATACCGCCAAGATGAAGCTGAACGTCAAGAACATACGCTACCTTACTTCAGACGACTGGCGCGTCCTCACTGCGGTATGCACTTCGTCCTACGTCTTTCGTCTCATGGTGGGGGACTAACCGCTGATGAAGACCATGACAGACAGAAATGGGCAGCAGGAACCATGAAGTCGTGCCTACACCCTTGATCTCGCAAATCGCAGCCATCCGCTCCGGTACGGGTGTCCACAAATGCATATCCAACCTCGCAAAGATAGGGCTCATCGCCAAGGTCAAAAATGCAAAGTACGATGGCTATAGACTTACCTACGGTGGCTTGGACTATCTGGCGCTACATACGCATACAAAGGGCTCAATTGTGTACTCGGTCGGCAACCAGATTGGCGTGGGCAAAGAATCGGATATCTTCGTGTGCGCATCTGAGACAGGAAAGCAGCTAGTCCTAAAGATTCACCGTCTTGGTCGCATATCATTCCGCACTGTCAAGGCGAATCGCGACTACCTGCGCAACCGCCAGGGTGGATCATGGATGTACATGTCACGCCTCGCTGCGCTGAAGGAGTACGAGTTCATGAAGGCGTTACGGCAAGAAGGATTTCCCGTCCCGGAACCTATTGGGCAGAACAGACACACGGTAGTCATGGAACTCATTGACGCTTTTCCCATGCGCCAGATCTCCAAAGTGGGCGACCCAGCGACCCTCTATGCTGAACTTCTGGCACTCATAGTCCGCCTTGCACAACACGGTCTCATCCACGGTGATTTCAACGAATTCAACATCCTAGTTGAGGAGAGGGAAGAGAAAGAAGGCAATATCTTGCTAATACCCACAATCATCGACTTCCCACAAATGGTGTCGATAGACCACGCGAACGCCGAGTACTACTTCGACCGCGACGTCGCCTGCATAAAGCGCTTCTTCGACCGACGTTTCGGCTTCACAAGCGACGAGCCTGGACCTTTCTTCAAGGACGCCATCAAGACTATTACCAAGAGGCTAGATGTCGATGTCCAAGCTTCAGGTTTCAGTAAAAAGATGGCGAAGGAACTAGAATTGTACATGAAGGCCCATGGTGTTGATGGCGACGCTGGCGAAGTCGAACGCGACGATGAGGAAGACGAGGTAGAAGAGGATATTGACGTGGACGAAGACATCATCCACGACATCGAGCAAGGCGGTGTCTCCCTCGAAGGCGGCCCTGTGACAGAGGATGCACCTCCCTCTGCAGACACACGGACTGATCAAGACACAACGCCCTCAACACTCACCCAACACATGACCATTCTCGACCTCCGAGACAACGATCCACTCCCCGACCTCAGCGAGATAAAGCCTCTACCCCAACCGGCAATCTCCACCAAAGCCGCGAAAAAGAAAGCTGGCTGGGCCATTTAAACTTCATGCTTGTGTTTCAACCTCTTTCCCGTTGTTATTCTTCAGCGATACCCACATCTTCTTTGGAGTGCATTCCGGGCATAACATTAACCTAAAAAGTTCCATGGTTTTAGATATAGGAGTAGTATATAGACACAAATACAATGGATGGACTAATTAGTCCACCAATAATTGCCAATTCAATGGGCCCTCGCTCATCCTATTGTTTTATGATTAATAGCTCATGCGTCTACGAAGCAGCTTTACCTCCAGGCCTGCCCGTTGGAGGCTACAATTTGAGAACACCAACTTCAAGATATCCTCATTCGGAGCCTATCTACCAACAAGTTAGTGCGCGACACGAGAACGAGGCAGCGCAAGCGAAGGGGCTCGAGCTATAGGATGCATATCAGTAATCAATCATAACAAGCATAGTGTACTTCGATGGTAGCAGCACTCAGCAGAGCCTTTGTGTTATGACATTGATAATGATGAACAAGACGTAAAGCGAGAAGAAAAGCTACTATACGACGACTATCGAAGCTACGACAAATCCGACCATAGACCTCTGGCCGTAGCCACTACTTTTGAAACCTGTCCCACCATGGATGAGAAAAGAGATGCAGCGTATTAACTACTAAGATCTTATTGACCCACTCCCCCTTCAGATGCTAACAGATGCTTCTAAGATAGTGTGAGAGGTCGTCAAGGCAGAATGATCGAGAAGAACCCGAGACGCAGTTTTTCGAGAAGGATATGTTCAATGTGCCGAGGACCAAGAACAATTATTAAGTGCCAAACGCATGGAATGTGTGGCCAGACGGAGTGGAAGAAAGGAATGACGAAGGCAACGAGCATTTCGAAGAACGTCGTGCGAAGGTGTGTTGGGATAGTAAGACATTCTTGCTGCAGCAGACACTACTCCGTTCGTCTGGGATTATATGCTGGTGGTATATGACCGATGCCAAAAGAAGTCTTCAAGAAGATACGACTGGTGGATGCTGGAGGAGCGATCACAAAGAATAGGGCGTCCACGAAGTAGAGCGAGAATCGGGGTCAAGTGACTCGAGGAACTGCGGCACGTCTTTACTCGTCGCGGCCAGAGGGTCGATTCGGGGATACAATCTTGTCGTCAGCCTTGACGGGAGTGGCAGGGTTGGTCTTGATATCAACGCCGTTCTCAGAGGCGCCGTCGTCGCTCTTGACAGCACCGCCCTGCGTCATGTGGTACGTGTTTGGACGCGAAGGGCCAAGGGTCGAAGGAACAGCTGGTGCCCATGGTTGGCGATAGCCACGCTGCATGAACATCTCAAACTCGTTCGTGGCTCCTTGTGACACCGGGGAGATGGTGAGATAACGATCAGGTGTGCCCAGTGCCCTAGCCTGAGCAACGCCGACCTCGTACTCCGCAGCACGGAAGACACGACCAGCCGCAGTCTGCTGCTTTAGCATCTTTTGCTCATGCGTGTCGGAGAAGCGGATCTGAATGAGATGTTCTTCGCCGCCAGGCTTTGAAACAGGAGTGTTGTTGAATGTCTTAATGACTTCGTCGCAGATATCGCGGGACTCGAAGCTGTAAGTCATAAGCCAACTGCAGGGTCAACTATGAAACGTGTCAACTCACCGAGCAAATCCAACACCACGACCAGTACCAGAAGAGTCACGAAGGATCCTGCTAGAGCAGACCTTGTGAGGCACGAAGATAGAGGCGAGTTCCTAAACGGATGTCAGCGACGTGACAAGAGGAGAAAGATGGGAGGAACCTACGTGCTCATTCATGTTCTTCGGGATGTTGGACACATAAAGATTTGTGTTGCACTCGTCGGCGAACTTCTTGAGCTTGGAGTAGAAAGATTCCTGAAAAAAATCAGCTAGTGAATGGTTGACTGTAGTGACTGACGGCAACTTACTCGAGCAAAGCTGACTTCATATCCGAGATAATGGAAGCCGCGGATGCAATCCTCGGCATCCTCGAAATTATGGTATTTGATAAAGCCGAACCTGAAACGATCAGTCAGTGAGTTGTATAGGAATATTAATGAGATGTGACACACCCCTTGCAGAGATTGCTCTTGAGGTCGATGATAGACTTAGAGCTCTGGATGTCGCCAAAGCGCTTGCCCCAAGCATGCAGCATCTCGTCTGTTGTCTCCGGAAGCAGGCCTCGAATGTACACGTTAGTTTCACCAGACTTGTTCTCCAGGCTACGGTCGAGCGGCTTGTGCGGCGAGCTGGGAGCTGGAATTGCCCTCGGAATTGGAGGCTCTTGGTGCACTAAAGCCAGTAGATGGGGAGGCAACGTGGGCATGGCCTGTTGTTTGGGCATGGGTGCCATGACTTGATAGGGGTGTGTAAGTTGTGATGGCGATGGGGTCGCACTATTCGTGAATATGCCGCTCGGGGAGCGATCCATGATAGTGGTACCAGCTCCATAGCGATACATACCACCACTGCCGTATGGGGTTCCTGGTATGTCATTCTCGTTTGAGGAGACGGAATCGCGGCGGGGTGTCATGAGCGACGGCATCTCAGCCGACGACATGCGAGCAGCCCATGCGGGTGGCATAGGGGTGTTGTCGACGACGGCTTGACCATATTGGTATGCAGCCTGGGGAACGTATGTACCACCGTGGCTGTATATGTTGGGCGAGGGTGCCATGCCAGTCTGCTGTTGGCTACCGGGCATTACCTGGTACATTGATCCTAGGACATGCTGATTTGGGACCCAGAGTCCCTGGCCTTGGGATATGGGGATGTTGTTGTAGTCGGAGGAGTTGCCGGACAGAGCAGAGCCAACAGACTTGGAGGTTGCGGATGAGCCATACGAGGCGTGCATATTGAGAGCTGCCATATTGTTCGTCAGACCCTGCATGCTGCTATCACCGTGGGGAAGTATCGGCAGACCTCGAGGGAGGTACTGGGCCGAACCATGGCCTTGACTGGTCTGGCTGTAGATCATGTTGTGTCCCTTATATCCTGCATTAGGCGGCGCATAGCTAGGCTGGCGAGAGTTGGTGGCCATTGTGGTGAACTCGAGACTGATGTTGGCCGTAGGACAAGTACAGGAATGTACAGGAAGGCAAGTGGCAGAATCGCGAGCCGAAGACAAGCGTAGGTGAACTGGAAGCTAAGAGGCTGGCATACACCACGGCGAGGGATGTCAATTGAAGGTAGGGCGAACGATTCGATTGAGATGCAGAGAAGAACGTTGCTCTTGGACGAAAAGTCAGCTTTTATCATCAGCGAGCAGCAACCGTGAGGACTGGAACGGTGATCGGTGATGATGAGGATGGGCATGCTGCTTGAGCAGGTTTTGGGGTGGGGAGGAGGTCGTGAGGCGTGAGTGCGTTTCACCAAGGTGAAGAGGAAGAAAGGCCAAGTGGACAGTGAAATAGGACCTACCGGGTCGTAAATGTCAAACTTTTGCAATGTGCGGGGCTGGTAGTGACTCCAAAGCTGCCGAGCACGTCAGCGTCTGTATACACAATACACAGTCCAGAAAGGGAAGACGGACCTGCGAAAAGCTACAAAGAATGTGCCACTGATGCGTATTGGTGAGGAAGAAGTGGTGAAGAAAGAGTGAAGTGAAGAGAAGAGACGAGAAGATACAGAGGGGTGGGAGGGAAGATTGTACTCAACGGCGGCGGCTGGGCGTCGCAGATGAGGAAAGAGCATTAGAGGTGTTGTCTCGGTTGCGGTGAAGAGCTACAGCCGAGTATACACAGAACGGGAGCCTCGTCCGCGACGAGGAAGTCGCTATAGAGGATTCGGACAGCGCGGGAGACGGCTTACCTGCTAACACCTGTTGTTCAAGCAATAACAGTGAAAAAACCCAATATGAACAGCAACCTTGATGCTTGACGTCCCCGCCTGGATCGTCTTGCTCTCTTCACTCAGCGATGGTGTCCTAGGATTCCTAAGTAGATGTTGGGGAAGAACTGTTTTAATATTGATGTCAATTTTTGGCTTGCGAGCCGAATCTGCAGTGTGCGCGCTGTCCCACTCGCCGTGGGAGAGGTATTGCTTTAATATCATCAGTGCAGACGGGTGCTGCGTCGATATGTACAAGCCAGGGATGCGCTTCTGCAAATGCTGCATATGGACGTGGAGGTGCGAGGTCGCAGCAGTCGTGCACTCTGCCCGCATCCGCAGACCTGGTGGCCATGCCGCTCTAAGACGAGTGTGTAGCATCCTCCAGATGACTACGCGCCCTCATCGGCGGTTTGGCTTCTACTTACAGCGGCTTGCTCCCCGCAACGGCCAAAGCCAATGCAGCCGCTGCGCCCTTGCAGTAGGGCTGAAGGGTACCAAGATGAGAGACCCTTCAAAACGAGCGTTACTTCGCTATCGCAATACGCAAGCAGTATCTCCTTTTTGCGGATGCGATGTTCTCGGCAAGACACATTGACGGTGAAGACTCGACCTGTCACTTTCTCACTTCAACACCTCGCTCAACGCCCGGGTACAGGCAACGGCACTATCCAGGCCCGACGAGGTGCATAGCTCTGTTTGACATCAGATTAGCTTGCAGCACGTTAGTGAGGATACACAGACAAGGTTCTGCACTCACGATGACCTATAACCCCGGTTGCCACTCGCCTGTGGAGGGCTTGAAATAGCCTGACGGCTGTGTGCATCTGCAGCACTTGTAACTCCCGCGACGAGCCGGCGCCGTGCAGCGAGTGGCAGCTGTGCTAGTCTGTCATCCAGTTGAGGTCTCGAGGGTGATGTGCCATGCCCCACACGCCAACGTCGAGAACGCCTCTCAGGTGACGATGAAGAGCTTCCATAAGCTGCAAGCCGGATGAATAGCCTGCTCCCGATGTCTACCCCGGTTGAAAAATCTCCGTCGCATCTGCAACGGTAATGCAGAAGCAAGGGCGTGTTCCCGGACCTGGTCAAGCCTGACCAACCGCCTAAGCTGAACGAGAAACGTCACTCTCATTCGAGACAGGAGCAGCAAGTGCGCGTTGTACGCCCGAGAACCTTAGAAGTATATAGGTAGAACGCGGCGGTGCGAATCGGTTCTTCAGAAGGGAGTCGGACTGGGGCACAAGCCAGAGTAAGAGAGAGGTCACTAACCCTTAATAGTTTGCTGTCTTCATTACGAGTTCTGCAAAAGGCTACTTGGAGGACCTAGATGTATCGCAGTGCTACGAGACTCGCTGAATGGAGCTCTGCCCGCTTCCTCGCGTGCTGCGTGGGCGCAAGCGCACTGATTACCGTGTCGCATATTCTGCTACGCAGCTATCCGCAGAGTGGCTCGCCTGCTGAAACAGGCATGGATACTCCAAGAAGGTCGGAGGCCATCCCACAGAATGCGAAGAGGCGCATTGCGGATCTAACGACCGGTAGGAGAGTTGAAGATGTTCTGGCACTAGGTAGCGGTGGCGTATGAGGGACATATCATCTGGAGATCCATCACATGGCATGCTTATCATGGCCATAGGTGTATGCCATATGTTGGTAGGCGCTGCATGTCGCCTCTGCATACGTGCGGTTCGACTATCTTCTCTTTTCGTCGAAGCTCCTCAAACAATCTCATATTGACTTTGCTAAGGTTACTCAGCTCAACCTAAAACCTGGATTGCGGATCTTTTCGCTACCATGAAGGCGAAAAACCAAACGAGACCATTCGATTCTTGTCGACCTGCATCCGTAAGGTTACACAAGGCATGGAGAGTTGGCCCAGCCATTTACCAGCCTCTTTAGGGTCCAAAGCGCTCCGGAAAGCTCTGTTTGATCCTGATCCCTAGTTGTTTCGATCAGATTGGTCAACAGTTGAACTCTGTTGCATGTAAGACTGATGACTCTGGAGTTGGCGCTATAGATCAATATGTGAACCTCCCACTTGGCATATCTAGCATGGAACATCACAGAAGCAGCTCACCAGTAAGATGGCGCCTACATCGGGACTCGGGGCTGGATTGGTCGCATGGGATCCGGGACTAAAGGCCAGCATCGAGGGTGCCCAGAAGGCATGGGACACGATCAGGGCTCATCCTAGGTAGTTTGGTTCGTGTTGTTTCGAGGCGGCCGTCCGTCGATCAATATTGAGGTGTGCTCTAGATGGATATTGCTGAACGCGAGATGTAGAAGGTCTAGAAGAAAGAAATGAGGGTTGATAGCGCAGTCCCAACGGGATTCGCCAGGCCGTGACCTCCGCCAATCGGCGATTGGTCCTCACCATTAGCGGACGTTTCGAGGACCACAACAAGCATCACAAAATTAGTGGTCGCGAAAGCTGCCATTTGAACACCCTGCAATATTCAACTAGTTTATTTCCCTACATTTGTCTTCGTAATTCCGAAAGAAGGAAGTCGTGGTTTCAAGCGTCCAGTGTATCATACATAATCGATTGAATCTATTTGATGCTATCTACATCGCAGGATATGTAGAAGAGGTGAGTTATAAACCTGTAGCAAGAAGTCGCTGAGAAATCAAATGAACATGAGCTCCAGCGCGATTGTTGCCAATGCGGAGCCAAAACGCCGTGCTCGCTCCAATCTAACTGAAAATGCTGTTGAAGTGTTAACTGCGCACGAGAAGACGTTGGATCGATCATGACCACACGTCTTCCTGGTACTGATTCGACGCCCTCATTGCCTTAACAATCTCCTCGCCCTTTGTTTCTGACACATTTCTATACTTGCTAATAATCTTGCCAAGAAGTGTGTTGACCTCACGAGCCATGTGTGCCGCATCACCGCAGACATAGAAGTATGCCTTTTGTTCGAGAAGCTTATTGACCTCTTCACCTGCCTCTTCTAGCTTGTTTTGCACATAGACCTTCTTGGGGCCGTCTCGTGAGAAGGCAGTGTGAATTTGAAAACTGTCACCGAGGGCTTCCTTGTATTGCTGCGTCACATGTTAGCTACAGTCCAGGGATTGCGAAGAATGATGATGACTTACATCCCACTCATGCTGATACAAGAAATCCTCTGACTGCTTTCTACAACCGAAGAAGAGAACGGTCTTTCCGACATTCTGGCCTGCCTTTGCTTGGGCGGCGCGTTCTTGGACAAAACCGCGGAAAGGGGCAACACCAGTACCAGGACCAACCATGATGATGGGCTTTGAAGGATCCGACGGGAGCTTGAAGTTTGAGTGACGGACGTGGACCGGGACGTGGATGCCATCGTACTTGTTTCGAGGTCCAGTGATTGCGTAATTTAAGCCGTGAGGGTCCGGGTTCGGGTCTCCGTGCTGCTTCTGTTTCAGAGCGAGGAGATAGTTGGTTGTGACACCCTTGAGAACATGTGGTGCACCAGGCTTCTCAAGTGACTCCACAACGGCAGTGATAGAAATCTTGTCCTTCTGGACCAGAGACGAGGAGGAGATGGAGTAGTAGCGGGGCTGGATCTTAAGCAAGTTCTCGAACATGAACGAAAAGGGGATCTTGGACCATGTCTCGCCTTTTCCGGCAATCTCGAGCAGTTGCGCCAGGTTGAGGTTGCGGTCAGTCACGTTCTGCTTGAAGTAATCCTTGTCGCCACCCAGCTTGACCATTTCCGCCTTGATGTCGTCATTGGGCGCGAATTGGGCGATACCAGACAATAACTGTCGAGAAACAGCAGCATTGATTTCAACGTGGAAGCGGACAGCCGCGTCATAGGTAGTGGGAGATGGAAAGGGAACCTTGGCCGTGGGATCAAGACCCTTCACAGCGATGACAGTGTGACGCTTATTTTCCTTGCCGAGAACCTTGAAGAAACGATCGACTTCCTTGCCAGGGTTGTTGGGCCATATAGCGATGTGGTCTCCGGTGGTGTATGACAGATTTGATCCGGCGATGTTGATTTCCATGTGCAAGCAATTTCGGTCTTTGGCGGTGAACAGTTCGGTGGACTCGACAATGGGTGCAATGAAGGGATTGTTGGCATTGTAGGGGCCCTTCTGAGTGCCCTCGAGGTGGTTCTTGTTTGGCTCACCGAGGTAAACGGTGTCGCTTTCAGCAGACAGCTCTGGCTTCTCGATGACCTCGAAGACCGGCTCGTACTCGGTCTCGCGTTCCTCCAAGCCCATCTTTTCGGACACGGCAGCCCACATGGGCTCCTTCCAGGCAAGGAAATCTTCCTCCATAGTACCAGCACCATCGTCACCCTCACCAGCAGCTCCCAGACGGGTAGCGCCAAGCTTGGTCAGGTACTTATCCACATTGCGAACCATTGAGTTGTAGTGCTCATATGTGTTATTTCCAAGACCAAAGGCGACGTAGTTGAGCTTGCTGAGGGGCTTGTCGTCGGCGCTACCCCCGTCGGCGAAGCTGACGTCGTCGGAACCGATGAACTCGTAGAACTCGACAGCGTTGTCGGTGGGCTCGCCCTCGCCGTAGGTGGCCAGCACAAAGACGGCGAGCTTGTCTTCGGGGAAGCTGTCGAGGTTGTCGAAGTCGTACTCCTCCAAGTCGGCGACCATGGTCTTCAGCCCGAAGCGCGAGTGGCCCTCCTTGGACAGACGAGACGCATAGTCCTCGGCGGTGCCCGTCTGGCTGCCGTAGAAGACGACGCAGTTCTTGTCTGTCTCCTCCATCTTCTCTATTATATTTCGCGACTTGCCCGCCCGCGCAGCGCCATTGGCGTTCGCCAGCGAGTTGCCGTAGGGGTCTCCATAGACGGCCCAGTAGGTGCCTTTTGTGAAGTATGCGACGGTCCCGATCAAGAGGGCGGCGAGGACGATAATGTCCAGCGTGTCCAGTTGGGCCATTTTGCTGAGCGTCGTTAGGGGGAGAGTCAGAGGAACACTGAGGGGCTGCGCTGACATTGGCACGGTATTTAATCCTCTCCGGAAGAGGACAAGCGGCGGTAATATTTGTATGGCGGCTGTACCGTTATGCGGTGGAGGGCTGGCTCGGGTGCGTTAAGCGGCCGTGCGTCTCTGGTACTATAGCTGGCCGAGGGCTGCCTTATCGCTGTGCTGTGTTGTCGGGTGGTCCGAGGTGGAGCGCAGTCAGATCTGACAATAGCAACAGCAGCGGGAAGCTGGCTCTTCTAGTCCGCTGCAACCCGTGCGCCTTGGAGCTGCAATGTGGCCAGAAGTGATGCCGTCAACGACTGCCTGGTGGTCGGGACGGTCGAAGCCGGAGCGATTCCGCTGCCTGTGAGCGTGTGAGAGACCCTGCGTGTGCCTGGAGCTCCCGAACTTCGCTGCCTTTCCGCAAGCTCAACCCAGAACCCCACACACACTCAAGAGGGCTTCCGCGGTTTGTGGGGGATTGCTTCCACACTCCGATGTCACGCGCTGTGGGGATGGTAGAGAGTTGGAAACGTAAGTGGAAATGGCCGAAAAGTAACGAGCGTGCAGGCAATATTTCTACGGGAGCAAGAAGGGAAATGTCTTTGTGCTACTCCAATTCGGAGCACGCGCGCTATATATACAACAGGCAATTCGCTACTTTCGGAGCCGAACGCTGTCAGCGGAGCCCGGGAATGTAGAGTGCAGAATATAGAATATCGGAACATGCCATCAGCTTGACACCCGGTCTCTGGACTCGATGCGCTCGGCCTGGCTGACGGGCTGTCATCCAAGTACAGCATATGTGAGCTTGTGCAGTGGACGCGGATCCCAGGGCTGAGAGAAGCCTCTCGGTGCATTCGCCTGCCTTGGTCGTGGGCGCGATGTATATCCGCACGATTCGAGGACTAGGGCACATGCAACTCGCATGTCACGGTGACCTGGCTGGGTTCGCGGTATCATACACTTGCAGTTGAAAAATCACGCAACTATCCAGGGTTCTACTCTCCAGCACATGCTAGAAGGAGTAAGTCCGATGCTTCAGCCCCACGACACCCCAAGCGCGCTTGATAGACTTTGCACGTTGTATTTTTTTCTCAATACGTGTCTCGATGTAATCCATGTCAGATTGGCATTCTCCGCGTCTTCAACCCGAGAGAATTCAACTTGGATCAGGTGTCAGAGTTCTGTTGCGCTCTCGAGGTCGCCTTGATGCTTGACGCATACTGTGTTATTCTAAAAGGTATGGGAGCAGACTAAATTCTATTACAGCGAGTACCTAAAGTTAACTGGGCAGAATGACTCGTCACGCATGCACCTCCTCGCAGAAAGTCCAGAAAAGTTTATCGCATGTCGTCTTGAGACTGCATGGAGAGTTAGCCACCACCAAGGCAAGCGAGCGTCTGCTCTATACGTCCAACACAATCGACCCGCGTGCAGGCTGTTATGGATTATATAGCTGTACCACGTGGAGGCCCGAGAATAACTCGGCCAGGCTCTTGGATCTCCAGAGCCGTCGTGGTGCCGGACGCCGCAGACGATCATAGCCACCAATCGGGCTAGCATTCAGGAACCGCGACCATGCCAGGCACAGGGGTCCCGGCAATTCCTCCACCACCACCACCTCCACCACCATCAGGGCGATCCATGGCAGACGTCGCTTCCCTCCCTCCGGCGCCGTCTGCATCGTGAGCCGCTCCGGACAGCCCCCAGCATTCTCCGTCAAACGCCAGAAGATGAGCCAGGCCAGGCCGGCATGTGTGAGTAGTAGTGGCGTTTCTTTTTGCAGATTCATGTCGTCTTCTACAAGCCGTGCGAGGTACCGTGAAACGTCGTCCCCACGCGGCTTGGGTATCGCCAGACCACCCGCCCCTACTATCAAGTGTCATTCATGCCTGGGCTTATCTCGACGTCGAAACTTCTTTCATCTGCCATTGTGTTTCGCTGACCCATGCCGTGGCTGCAGCTGCTTTCCCCGTCCTGCAAACTCGACCGGTTGCTGGGAATGTGTCGCACCATATAGACAGCAGCCCCTCGTCGGCCTCCCGCGAGCCCAGCCAGACACGCGGTCGGGCGCTGACAGCTTCGTCGCGCACCAAATCCCCGCGGTCGCAGACGCCTGCCGTTGTCGTCGCCAGCAGCAACTCGAGCCCTGACCGCACCTTGGGCACCCTTGAGCGCAAGCCGTCCGGCTCATACGCCCACAACCGCAACACGTCCATTGTACATGGCATACAGCACTCGCGGAACACGAGCTTCGTCAACTCGCCGGCTACCAGCCCGCTGAGCCCCCAGATCATCGCCGCCGCCGCCGGTGCGACTCTCGATGGAGCCGTCATGTCGCAGGAATCCATAGCAGAGCCCTTTGCGGCGAATGAAATACCGGCTGGCGCAAACACTGCCAATGGCCATTCCGGTGTTGGAGCTCCAGTGACCCCAAACGATGTCGCCGTATCCCAGCGCAAGCCTGAGAGGGCACCGAGCGGCAGATCGTCTCGAAAGGGACATCACCACCATCGCTCTCAGTCACGGCACCACCAGCAGACCCACGAGCTCAAGACTGTTGGCGAATATGCCCTACATCACCTGTTCAACTCCTTCATCAGCCAAGCGGAGCAGAAGATCAACCAATGCATGACAGACAGAGGTCAACCCGAGGCTAGGGTCGAGTTGGTCTGTGGACCGGGAGTCGATCCCACCTTCGATCAGCTTATAGCTGCTCTCGGTCATATCGCACGACATAGGCCGAAGCCTCTCATAGATACCATCATGCTATGGCGGAAAGCCAAAAGCGAGGAGGCTTCGAAGCAGCGAACGCAGCTACTCAATGTAGGTGGCCTTGGAATTATGAACCTGTGTCTATACTGACTTTTGAAGGCGCGTCATGGTACCTCGACACCCCACCCGATTTTACCTCGTCGAAACACAGAGCCACTTCACCACCACATGGATAATCCATCTACTACCTCAGTAGCATCTGGCCCTGAGCACATGCTCGCTCTCCAACAGACCGTCACCCAGGCAGAACAGCGCTCGACCGTCTCGACCTACATTCTCTGCCGTGTACTCATCGAAATCATGACCCAAACCGATCTTCAAAATCTCACCTTCGATATGGCTGATCGTCTTCTTGGATTGTTCTACGGCCAACTCAGCACTGTGGATCCTGATTTGGTGGAAATATCCCCGCTCAATTTGGCTAATTGGACCATCTACAGCCAGTTGCTTGGTGTGCTGAGCGGACTCATCTTCGAGCACGTACAGGAGAAATTCATCGCAGACCTGAAACTGATCGACAATCAGTTGTCCATCAAAGGCCAGTATAACAGAGATCATGAAGCCAAGGGGGCTTTACTCATTCGTGCTCTACGGTATCTGAAGGTGAAGTCTTACCCTGAGGATGTATGGGACCGTACGTGCGACTTCATGCTTTCTGCGGCAAAACTGTTTACCACCGCCCATGGTCAGCCCATCAAGTATGCTTACTGTCAGGTATTGAAGGAGCTGCTGCTTCGCATCGCTTCGAAAGCCACAACTGAGATCAGCTTGCCAAAATGGAAAATTGTGATCGACATGATGAGGCATCGCACGGCCATTCTACTCGGCAAGCCAAAACACTGGCAGGAAGCATTCCCATTGATGACGGCGATTCTATGCGCCTCTCCCACGGATGTATTCTTATCTCAGTGGCTTGCGCTTGCATTATCAACCCAGCCCAGACTCAAAGAACGTGCAACTAGAGCAATTGCCCTTCGGGGTATTTGTCGGCTTGTGTGGACGTATCTGTATAGAAGAGGTACCGAGCCGCCTAACATTGCTGTGCGCCGCCTCGAGGAAATAGTCCGAATGGTATTCCAACCAGGAAGGCGATCCTATCTTTCGACTGAGCCGGCCATTGCAGAACCGTTGATACAGCTCACACGAATTATTGGCTTCAGATACCAGGACCTTTGTTTCAGGACAATCATCTTCCCATTACTCAATTCCGACACGTTCACTTCAGGTCGAGAACTTCGCGTCGAGAACTTAGAGCCGGACCGCATGGTGATTGGTATTCGTTCGTTCCTTGCCATCATGGCGGATTTAGAGAACGCACAGCAGCCACCATTCCCTGTGACCTTCGATTACGATTCGACTACGCTCTCATCCGATGTTCCGACTCTTCCGACCAGCCCACGGTCCGCGCAACACTTGCCTCTGAAGTCGTCCCTGCTGAAGGAGGAGCGCCTGTCTCGGCCTGTGAATTTCAGTGGGTTTGCTGAGGTAGCAAAAGACTATTATATCCGTTTCTGCAAGATACTGGGTGAGATCACCATCATCTGCGATAATGCATTCGGTGGCCAGGCTGTCCTCGACGAAAAGTTTTCTCTGCAAACACCGAAGACACCCATGGCAGAGGCCTTTAGCTTTAGCCGGCGCGAAGATCACCAGGCTTCCACGGACCCTCGGCAAGGTTTCTATGACCTATTGCATGTCGCTGTGCAGGCTCTGCCTCGCTGTTTGTCCCCACATATACCTTTCAATTCGCTCATCAACCTGCTGTGCACTGGAACCGCCCACGTCCAAGGAAACATCGCTATATCCTCGGCACAGTCGCTCAAGTCAATAGCACGTCAATCACATGCCCAGCAAGTTACTATTGGCTTTGCTCGATTTATCTTCAACTTCGACGACCGTTACGCAACTATGTCAGATGGGGGCATGCTCGGTCCTGGCCATATTGAAGGTACGCTGAAACTCTACGTAGAATTACTCCAAATATGGATTGAAGAGATCAAACAAAAGACGCGCAAAGCCGCATTGGATACACCAGATGACGAGTCTGGCAATCGAGCGGTCCAGCTCGATCTTTCATCAGTCTGGGCTCATGTCGACGAAGTTGAATCACACGGGCTGTTCTTTCTGTGTTCACCCTCACGCCGAGTACGGTCTTATGCTGTCACTGTCCTGCGCCTAATCACCGAGTTTGATACGGCGTTAGGCGGTTCCAACACGCGCATCATTCGTGTGATGGAAGGCAGTCCTCAAAAGGTCATGGATATCAGCGATGAGAAGCTGTCTCTTGCCGAACGGAGTCGTCTTCAACGTGGAATGCGAAAAAGCAACGTGCAAAGCACGCTCGTTGAGCTTTGTAGTAGCGATGTACCGTATGACTCAACTCTCTGGTTCAAGATCTTTCCCAACCTCGTTCGCATAAGCTTCGAGGTCTGCGTTGTTGCCGTCACGCTCACTCGAGACATCGTATGCGCCAGACTCTCGCAGATGCACCGGACACTACTCTCGCTTGCCGAAGGGCATCGTGCAACTCCATACTCGCCATTCGAGCCCACCAGCAGTAAGGTCAGTGGTCGTCTGGCTTCCACTTCACCGGAGATTGTGGTTGAACAATGGAAGCTCTATCTTATATTTGCGTTTACTACATTGACAAACCTCGGTCCGACCGCACTGGCTGCCGCGCAGAGTCAACTAGCACAGCATTCCAGAAAGAGCTCCAAGTCATCGCAGAAAAGCGCAAATAAATTGCACACAGCCTCTGAATTATTCGCCAAGGTTCTTCCTCTATTGTCTGTGGATAATAGCGCCATACGAGATGCTGCTGTGGTGGGCCTTGGGTCCATCAATCTTAATCTGTATCGCACACTACTTGAATCTCTTCAAGGCATTGTGGCTGCATGCGCTGAGGAAGCCAAAACGCGATTGGGAAACCACAACCGAAATATCAGTAGCCCACGCATCACAAACTACCGTACAGACCATCTTCGGACCGAGATTACTCACGTCTACAAGTTGACTGCTCAGTTTTTGAAGCTACCCGAAGCTTACAATGATGAATGGATTCTGAACAATCTCATGAACTACACGAAGGACCTCAGAATCTTCCTCAGTGACACTGAAGTGCAGATGGAGGGAAAATTTCTGAAACTTCGTACACACTACTGTGGCCTGGTTGAAGTCTTATTTGAAGGTATAAACAGAACCAAGGATCCTCTTCAGTGGATGCCATTTCAAGCTCGTAAGGCAGCCTTTACCCTGATGGAGGAGTGGTGTGGCTACTCAGCAAATCAACCTCAAATTCGTCAACGCGAGGAGCACATGCGTCGCTCTATGTTGGATCGGGAACTTGACATGGGCAATAAAGGAATTGCAACCGCGGCTCATGAGATTGAGAAACGAGATCTTCGTACTGCAGCCCTGAGTGCCATGGCTGCACTATGTGGTGGACCCGTCAGCATCACAACTGACAGCAAGGTCTTACTTCAATTTGATGTTCGTCGCATGCTTTCCTGGATGGACAGCATCTTTGAGACACCAAGTGATCGGACACACGCAATCGGCCGCCGAGCTCTAACGAATCTCATACTTCACAACCGCGAACATCCTTATCTGTTGGATCGAGCGATTGAGATGTGCTATCTTTCTAAGTCCGCCAAAGCTCTTGAGAGCTACTTCGAAGTGGTCACACAAGTGCTAACGCAGCGCGAAGATTACACGCTACCTTTCTGGAAAGTTCTCAGTGCAGGACTATATACCCTCGGCCACGAGAATAGCGAGATACGTATGAAGTCAGCTCGATTGTTGAGGACACTTGAAGCCAGAGAGGAGGAGAAGAATTCGAAGAATTCGAAGCTACAAGACCTTGACATCAGTATATCAGACAAAACCATCGCTGTCTACAAGCTCGCACAATTCGAGAGCTCACGGAGGCTTGCCAAACAGCACTCAGGTCTTGCGTTTCTAGTCTTCTCGCAGTTCTCTTACTACTTCAAAGAGCTTCAACCTGACCACCAGCGAAACATGGTTGCCGCAATGTTACCCTGGGTACAGACTGTCGAGCTCCAAGTTAATGCTGACGGTGGTCCAACCGCCAATTCTTATATGCTTCTTGTAAACCTCTTTGAGATCACCGTTCGCTGTGGGAATGCTTTACACAACGAGATACAGGCTCTATGGCAAGCACTAGCAACTGGACCATATGGTGGTAATGTTCAGCTGATCTTGAACTTCATCATCAACCTCTGCTTAGATAAGAGAGAGCAGAACTACGTGGACTTCTCAAAACAGATCGTAGTCCACCTGTCCAGCACGCCAGCTGGGTTGAAGGTGGTAGAATTCTTACTCATGCAAATAAACCCACGATCTATGGTTAGCGAAAAGCGCGAACCTATCCCGCCACCACCGGATGCTGTCAATCTTCCATATCTTGCTGATCTTGGCGCTTTGCTTCCAAGCAGCAATAAGCAGGTAAGCATTTGATGCAATGCATGCACCAGAGATCTTGGCTAACTCTTTTAGTCCGGTTTTGCTTTAGGACAGATCTGTTTAATTCTACTCGTTGATCTCATGGTGTCACCTGTTCAGGTTGCTAACGAGCACATCCCACTACTGTTACAAGTTATTCTCGTGCTGTGGGATCACTACACGCCTGTGGTTCAAGACCAAGCCCGAGAGATGCTTGTACATCTTATCCATGAGTTGGTCATTTCCAAGATCGAGGATGACACCTCAAGCATCGATAAGAGATCTATTGAAGACTTTGTAGAGAGTGTTCGACAACACGATCCAAAGGTTGTGTGGAATTACGATGACAAGAATGGAAAAGAGGCCGAAGACCCTAGCTCCAAAGTGCCAGAATCCATGGAATACGTTTCCGGCGAGGTTTTGAAGTTCTTTTCTCTAGCTTATCCTGGATTGCGAGAAGCGTGGGGGAGAGTAGCATTAAATTGGGCCACATCGTGTCCTGTCCGTCATCTGGCATGTCGGTCATTTCAGCTCTTCCGGTGCATCCTCAGCTCTCTCGATCAGCAGATGTTGTCGGATATGCTTGCGAGATTATCAAACACCATCTCTGATGAAGAAAGCGACATCCAGACCTTTTCTATGGAAATTCTGACCACTCTCAGAGCAATAATCGAAGCACTCGCCCCGGAGGATCTAATTCAGTACCCTCAGCTATTCTGGACAACTTGCGCCTGCTTAGATACCATACATGAGGGCGAGTTCATGGAAAGTCTTCTCATGCTGGATAAGTTTCTGGATAAATTGAATCTAGCCGATCCCACCGTTATTCAAATTCTGGAGGACAGCTGCCCAGAGAAATGGGAGGGCAAATTTGAAGGCCTCACTTCGCTCACTTACAAAGGCATCCGCTCGAGTGTATGCTTAGACCGATCACTACGAATCCTCGAGAGACTACTCATTCTGCCTTCTAGTCGCATTGTAGGGGACGATAGCCGGCTGGTGTTTACCATCCTCGCAAACCTGCCACGATTTCTTCGATCGTTTGATCCTGCAGTGAAGGATCCTAGTATTAGGTCTAGCGCCGAGGTACTCGCTCGCGTAGCGGAGGAACAATACCAGTGCAATGCGCTTGCGGACGCCTTGACAGCACTTGCAATGAGGAGATATCGCCAAGAGAAAGACTTCCTTGCGCAGACAATGACCGCTATCCGATCAGCATTCTTCCCGGACCTCGAATTTGGGAGCCTCGTGTTCCTCCTCAGCCTACTAACGAACAAGAATGCATGGATGAAGATCAACACAATGGAGGTTCTCTGTGTTCTATTACCCGACATCGATATGCGAAAGCCAGAGATAGCTTCGAAGGGACCTGATCTCATCTCGCCTCTCTTACGACTGCTACAAAGCGAGTTCTGCCCACAAGCTTTGCGAGTTTTGGATTTTGTGATCAATCTAAACATGACAGGCAACACTCCCACGCCTTTTGAAAGACAACACATGCGCATGAGTATGGCTGGGTCACACTCAACTAGAGGGTACAAAAAGCAATTTGAGAAGACGCAGTCACTTTACGGTATCCCTGAAGAAAGCGGCTGGTCGATACCGATGCCTGCTCACCACTCACATCTAACAAGAGCCAACGTGCACGCTGTATTCTACACGTGTGGAAACCTTGATGACGGCAGTGCTACGGAAGCAGAAACGCCAAAGATCGAATTCCGACAAGAAGAATTTCCCTTCAGCCCTCTGTCAGACTACCGAACAGCTACCATGACGTCGGAGGACACCCGTGGTGATAGTCATATTGGAGAACTAGTCATGAAGCTCGATAGCCTGGATGACTTTTTCGAAGACGATGATGATGCCGAGACACTGACCGATCTACCGAACTTCACCTCCCCCGGACGTTACACGCACGGGCCGTACGCTCACGACATGCGGGAAAACCTTTACGATCAGCAAACCGCACCAATCTTACACAAGTCGCTGACCCGCAATGCAAGCGTGACATCCTTCCAATCCGGGTTCATCTCGGACCCAAAACTCTCGCCGGCCAGAGATCCTGGCGTTATGACACCAGGAGCATTCAGCACCTTCGTCTCGTCCACGAGCACGCTGCCACCAACAAGCAACATGCCAAGCCGCCCTGGCCTACACGCTCGCTCAGTAACTTCACCTTCCGCCCCCAACCAACTCCAGCGCGTCTCGCCCTCGCTCTCCAGTACCGCCCTCGATGAGCACGGTGAGCCCTTTTCAGATGACGAGTACGCTTCTGGACGCAACAATAGCGCGGACAAGACCTTCGCCTTGGAGACCGTCATAAAGCCTGCGGCGCAAGATGCAAGGAGTAGATTCCGAAGTGGTATGAGAAGGTTGACTGGTGGCGGCGGGGATGGTAAAGACGGGGTTAAGACAAGAGAGGCGATCAAGTTGGCGTTACAGAAGAGCCCGCAGGTACCGAAAGTGCCGGATATCTATTTATCTATGAATCCTAAGAGCGCGGATCTCTAGGCCATATCCTCCAGCGCAGCAACATCACTTGCCAGGGGCCTCTGCTGTTCATGGGGTCGATATGTGTCGCTCATCACAGACTAAAACGGTGTAAGCATATGGATGTACGAACAAAAAAAATTACAAATAGAGACTGAGATGGGAATGTGGAGTTCGATAGACGGCAATCTCTGTTTTTGGGAAAGGGCGTTTTATGCAACATTGTACGAGGAAGATACCAACGCTCTCTGTGCGAGATACCAAATCTTTAATGCGAATGGAAATGCTTAGATGTGCATCCATTTTTCTCTGTCCAAATTCTTTTTAAAGGTGACATCTTGGAAGCTTACCACCTGAAAATGCTGTTAGAACGCATATCGCTTGATGTCACGATGGTAGCTCCCATTTCAAACCAAGTGCACTGCTCCTCTGATGTTTCCGCGGTACCTTGTAGTGCACGCCACAGTGTGGCTACATCATGTGACAACAGCGTTCCTATCTAAGCTCAAATAGTGCGTGCAACTGCTCGAGGCTAGTAGCCCTAGCCAGCCACAGTTACCGTTTTACCCCGTCCAACATCATAGGTCCCGGAGAAGCGCTGAAGTTTAGTCCTGTCCATTTATTGGTCAGAACAGCGTTTTAATGGATGCAATGGAGATCATGTGGTCTAACTATGTATTTCTAACGCATGCGCTTTTCTTGAGGCTCTGGAACGCAAATATTGTAACCTATTCGAGGCGTTACTACGATCTATCCGTAGTTGCCAGATCAATGTCAACTACTTGTTGTTCCCTGTTCTTCATGAAACATGGTCATATGATTTTTACGTCTCATCCCTCATCACATACTGAAATATCCTCCAGGGAAAATAGATAAGCAATTGTGGCTAGCTGTTGGGGCTTGTCTTCTTACAAGCTGTGGAGCAGATTCCACCTCCTGATTCGGTCAGCTAACTAAGTGTCAGAGCTGAATCGGGGCCCATCCTGCATGCAGCTGAAAGCTTAGTGCAAAATGTAAACCTTGGAACCTCGACTTGAAGTTACTCTGTATGACGCGTCGACTACTAGCATAGTAACGTATACGTGCACCATTTGGTTCGAGCCGGGAGCAGCAAGAGTAGGCCAGACCGACCAGTCGTCGACGCTCCTTCCTCACATTTGGGTCCGGAACCGCCACAATGTATGACAGTGCTAGACATTTTGTGCGTGATCCAGCCAGCTGTAGAAGACAGTGAGGTTGTTCTGAGGTTGCAGACGTTACCTGCACCCACATATGTGCTCAGCGGTGACATGATACGCCGCATTATTCACATAACTTTGAACCATGGACATGTTGGCGAACACGATGCAACTCGAAAGTCACATTCAGCTCGATCCTCTTATCATATATAGAGGCTCGAAAGGGCGAGAGTCTTGCAGGTACAAAGCCACTGTTCCTAGCTACAAACCAGCACTTGCAAGCTGCAGCAAATTACACTTGCAAAGATGTACTACCTTGTCCATACACCAACCCACACACGCCCTTTCCTCACGACAGTCTCTTTTGTAGCGCGAGACTTCCGCAAGTGGGGGTATCGTGTTGACTGCCACCCATTCGGGTCCAAATACATCGCCGAGATAAGGTTAAGAGAAAAGATGGCGAACCGTACTGAGTGGAGGATTGAACTTATGGAGATCTGGGCCCGCGAGATCATCGGCAGGAAAACACAGAACCACGAGAGGGACTATCAAACTCGAGCTATACAACCAACAAGCCAAACTTCATCGCATGACCAAGAAGACCGCAGAATCGAGCGCGCATCAAGCGTAGCGCAAGATTTCATAGATGGAATTGCTGCCTTCGGTGAGTGCGGGTGCAGAATACACAAATACCTCCTTGAATCCACGTCGATGTTGGCTGACCGTTGGTTCGAAGACAAACCCGGCACCGTGCACACTCCCTTCGTACACGCTCCTTTCTCTATCGATCCGCGACCCTTACCACCAAGTCCTCTAGGCCTTATCAGCAAATGCATGCGCCTCTTACATGCTATACGCTATACCTCGCACGCAACGTTACCCACGTGGTCGAATCCGGACATTCTGATTGCAGACAAAATCACGTTGGAGTTTCGGTTCCATGAAGCTTTGAAGAAAGAGCATCTTGTCCATGCGCTGAATAAGGCAGTGTGTAAGAATGAAGGGCGGATGGGGAGAGTGGAGAGGGATGTGTTGACGGGGATTACGAAGGTGGTGTTGTTTGTTGATGTGAGTGATTGTGTGGTGCCGCTGGGTGGGGACGCTGGATATGAGGAGACGAGGGATCCTGTGCCGGTTTATGAGAGAGGGGAAAGGCCGCCGCCTTATGTGAATGGTTGAGGTAAAGTGATTATCTTAGGGGGGATTGTGAGCTTTAGGCTGGGGCAGCTTGAAGGCTTGAGAGCGATTTAGCACAAGCAATATTAGGAACAGCATCTGCGGTGTCGACTTACGGCATTTCGGCGATACCATTGTACTTCTATTCACGTGTCAGTGGAAAGAAATCATGCGGTCTCATGAGCTTCATTATTCGTCTCACATACAAAAAAGCTGTTTACTATTTTACTATACAAACGACTGTGAGTGTGGCATGGCCAAGCACATACGTTCATGTCAGGCACGCCATTGCCTTTGGGCAAAACACTCAGGGAGTTACCGAACCATCATTGTTCCTTGTGTACATACAAGCTAATTTGACTCTATGACTACCACCGCGCTGCTCGAAAGCTGAGTGCTCGAATCAAGTATGATCACAATCCTTTCTACTCACCTCACTGTCTTTGGAGATTCTAAGCATGCGCAGTTCCCAAAACCAGTGACTCGAAACGATCAGAAGCCCATCAAGACTTGCAGAGGCAAGACTACACACTACAGACTGAGTTTGTGGTATTGGAAAACTGCAAGGTGAAAGAATCCCTCGTAGATGTTTCCTTCCGACGCCTTCGCTCGCCTTCACCTTGCGCCCAGGGTATTGACACACCCAAGCCCACTTCCCCCGGTACCTTACTGCGAGCGTATCCTTCGCCTATATAATGCTAGGAATCAGTCTACGTTCATCAAAAGTAGAGATAAGGAGGCTGAATGGTAGGTTTGCGTCGAGAGGCTGCCCTTAAAACACCCGTTCCCTCAAGAGTTCGCCTGCTCTCTCTCGCCCATTCGAAGCAGCTGGCCCTCGGGTTTCAGCATATGCCTCTCGTGTCTGGGTCCTTCTTTGATGCGGTTTGCAGCTTCTGTGCTGGAAGGACAAAGTGCGCAGGTTCGAAACGCAATGTTTCCGGTCGCTTGATTTTAGTCTTGCTTTTGCTTTCGGTGTTAAGGTTGGAGAGTCAGTGAAGATAGGATCGAACTGGAAACGAGGCGCTTTTCACTCGTCCTGATGGCTTTCTACTTATTGGTCAGTGTCGTATCCACTATGAGTCACAACTTTGTTTTGCTCAAACCTTTGAGAGAGATATGACCTCCACCTGTAAAAACAAGCTTGAGGTGGGTATCTATCAAAGTTTCAACGAGGTGACGACCGTGCTATTAACCTGATGAGTAATGATAAACACAAGTCTCAATGGTCCATAGGCACCTGCTCAAGACTATGGCCTAGAACTGTGAAAGAATAATACGTGAAAAAAGTAGGCATGGTTGATGAACTGGAAAAGAGGTTGACCCCTTCATCTCCAGGTTTTCGTAGCCGCGAAATTAAGGAATTAATGCAAGAGCGCACATTAGCTAATGAGAAAGAGAGAAGAAAATGATAAGATAAGCGTAGGGCAATATGCTGACGAAGACTTGAGTGGGAGAGCCATATTGGGGGGGTGCAGCATAGGACAACAGTAAGACATCGTAGGGCTAACGTGTGCAGGAGTGCGGTATAGCAATAATATCGAAGCAGTAACAGTGATAAGTGAGGATTGAAAACCTTTCCAGAAAGATGATAGAGAAAGGACAACTGTGATAAATTTGAAGAAGAGACGTTTGACGTCTGCTAGCCAAATCCTGGACCTTTCCCTTTCAGTGCTAGTGGCATAATCCCTGTCGAAAAGTTCGAGGCCGTTCTAACTTTTCGAGCTCTTCGCGAACGGCAACTGCAACATGATATGAGCCATGGGGAAGAGGACGGCTTTCGAGGCCAATACCAAAAATAGGCATTTCGAGCGCGATCCGAAGCGCCAAAGAACCAACGGCAGCCATGAGCACGACTCGCCACGACTAAATGACGCTGCGGAGGAAGTCACGTCTGCGCGCGAATTGCAGAATGCTCTACTCTTCGACCAAGGCTCGACGGCCGATTTCCGAAACGGTGGGACTGACACATACCTCTGCAGGTTTTCTAGCTGATTACTCTAGGTCTGACCCTGTTCAAGCGATTTCTCGACGCTATTCTCTACTCGACAGAGGAGCACGATCTGCCCCGCAAACGAGCCATCCTCCGCGAATATCTCGACTCCCAGAAAGGAAGAGGAAGAGAGGAGAAGGACAGACAATTCTTGCAGAACCTCACTCAGGCATGGGACTATGCGGCCGAGACCAACTTCGAGCCGATCCTTTCGCAGGTCACCGCGGTGCTTGCGCTCCTGTTCAAGGTCCTTGCCAGCCACGCCGAGTTCCTTGATTATGGCACCCTTCTAGCAAAGACGATCCTGCAGCCGTCCGTCGCTCGCCGTCTTGTCCGCAGCACCTCCGCGGCATCGAACAAAGAGAACGTAATTGCGCCTGCGCTACGGCTGCTCACCGAGCTCACCAAATTCAACGAAGGCGCGCATGCGCGGGCTGTATACGCGAAAAGAGACTTCACACTTGAGCCGAAAATATTAGGCCGGAACATCTCGCTAGGCAGGGAGCAGTCGGCCGTCGATCATGTCAAGAAACCGAGTATTCGCACAACAGCGATTAGGTATCTCTTGACGCACCTCAGGTACCAAGATGAACGTGCGAAGAGCGAGATTCTCTCCAACACAAACATCGTACGAGCCGTGTTTGATCATCTCCGGACAGATCCTCCTTTCCTGATATACGAGATATTTGATGTCTTCAAGAGCCATGTTTTTCAAGACAAAGCTATTGCGCGACATACTAAAAGCCGTATATTGAATGGAAAGGCGCTTGCGCGTATCGCCGGTTTGTACAGCTACGAAGTGGCAGATGGCTCCCTTTCAGAAGGACAAAAGGCACCTGATGAGCTCGCCCACGGCTTTCTGCGTCTGGTCTGTACAGATCCAGCATATGGCGTCATGCTGCCCACCAATGGCTTCTATCCTTCCACATTCGACGATGATGAGGGCGATCTAGAAGATGGAGCAGATTTTGGAAACGATTTGGGCTTGGAAGCGATTGACAATTACAGCAAAACCAACAGAGTGCGCAACATTATCCTCTCTGAATTTATCCAGAGCCAAAGACCGTATGCAAACACCTCACACCAAGAACTAGTTGTCGACATCTTCAAAGCTTGCCCTGAACTAGTCGCGGACTATTTCATCAAGCGACGAGATTTCAGTTACGACCCCAAGCTTACGGCAACATGGATTGGGTACTCCGCATTCCTGTATCAGACTATCCAAATTTCTGTCCCCAAGTATTTTGGCGCAAAAAGGAACTATCGCGACCATCCGCCACCTGTTTCGGTCCTAGTGCAGAGCATTCTACCCCAGCCTTTGAACCAACAAGTGCTTACGAAGTGTCTGAATCACAGCTCTGATCTCATACAATTGTTCGCAATCCGCGTTCTGATAGTGACACTTCAGAAGCTACGAAGCGTGCTCCAGGAAATCAACAACGCCAGCGTCGTCCGGCCATCTAAGCATTGGGAGCAAGCGGCCAAGCGCTTGACAAATGAAGTCAGCCGACGTTGTCCGCCGATAAGGACAATATTTCTGGCTCTCAAGAAGCCTGGCTTGAAGAACATGAAGCGAGAGTCAATAACAAGATTGCTGCGCCTCTACTATGAAGTTTTGCCTCAAATCGCGCTTCAAGAGAAGTTCGACGTGTCTTTGCCACTATGCAATGCGTTGGTTGAAGCCGAAAAGCCCACAGCCGCACCCGAGGACAAAGTTCTTCGTGTGATGGAGCTTGAGCATTGGATACAGATGGCGAGACTATCGCCGGCTATGCGGTGGTGGCAAAAGCAAAGTAAGTACGCACTTGGGCGGAGAAACCTGTACGTCACTAATGTTGCAGAAACCCTCCAACACTCGCCATTCGTTACACTCTTGAAACTCCTAGTATCCTCCAAAGAAAGTGAACTCTACGCGGGTATTAAATCACTTTTGAGTGCCATCTTACATGATCAGGAGATGTTGCAAACGAAGACCTCGCCTGATGCCTTAGACGCCCTTATTGCCAGCCTTGGAGCCTCATCCGTGTCCTCCACTCCTCCAGCTGAGGTTCTCGAATTTCTTGATGACTGCTGTGGAAGATTCATCAAAGTTCCTATCAAGTATTTTGACGATTTAGACAGCATGTGTGCGCGCACTCCCCAAGCTGCTGCAGACCTCGGGCCGTTTAGTGCCTTACTCATGACGCTAGTGGAGCAGTGGCCTTTCAAGGGTGGCGAGACTGCAACAAGCAGCTCGGCTGAATCCCTTGCTCAGTGGATATCGAGGCTTCTCTACCTCCTTAAGCTCATTGGCGAAGACGAGGGAGCCCTAAGTCTAGTGCGCGACGCTTTGGTCGAGTCAGCAATCGAAACATACAAAATTGTGCTGAAGGACTCGTTCCTCTGGAAAATGGGCAAGGAGAGGGCGAAGGAGGCACTCAAGCTAGCAACTGGCGCTGATTTTAGTGGCTCGGAAAGATCATCGATATCTCCGGTACCTTCGGACGGGTCTGAGCAACCGACGAAAGCTAGGTATGAAGTCAGTCTTGAAGAGCCACCGAAAGAAGACGAGAAGCACACAGGGCTCACACGATGGAAGAGGAAAGACCTTGGTGAAGCTATCGAGGATGGAGACATTGGCGAACTATTACTCTGCCTTTGCTCCGAGCATACCGAGATTCGCTTGCAAGCTATGAGCAACATCCACCAACTCATGACGACGATCAAGAGAAGCGGCCAGAAGAGCTTTGGAAAGGCTGATGATGCCCTGGCACAGCAAACCAACATTATCGACTTCGACATGCAGCAACTTTACCTACTATTGGGCGAATTACTTGAGTCTATCGATTCTACAGGCGCTGAAGCATTCCCCTACGTTGGCGGGGTGCTCGCTGCTCGATGTGTAAACATCTTGGCCGACCCGACGCTTTCATTATTCAGTACCATCAATAGGTTCCTTACGACCTCACCGGCCTGGGATACAAACAACATCCTGCGCCACTTCTGGAATCGCATTGTAGCCAGTGAGCCGGACGATGATGGCATGTACCATAAGGAAGTGGACTGGTACCTCGATTATCTCATAGACTCACTACGAACAGCCGCAGACATGGAGCTGTTCAGGAAAAGCAACATCTTCGAGCAACTGCTGGCTCATTACGGGTCGCGGTCATGTGCTGCCTCAGCAAAGGAGAAGATTGTGAGGCTCTTGCTTCGAGCGACTCATGTGGGAGGCAGTACTACGCTCATTACAAGATGTGGACTTATAAGTTGGATTCAGATGATGCTTGAGAGCCACGATCCTCGTCATCGAGCTCTCAGGACATTAGCAGTACGTGTCTACGAGACATGCGACCTGAAGAAGGTTGCGCAGTGGAGTAGTGGTACGATTGGCGAGACAGTTGCTGCGCTCACAGAAGCTGGAGCTTGAAAATGTTCTAGATTCTATTATTTTTTGGCGTGTTTAGAAACTATCTGAGGCGTTTGGAGAGGATCCATTGGGGGAGCATTGCAGGCGTTCTTCGCACCTTCCCACAGTAGGTCAGTTGCATGGCGTGGCGCGATTGCCCAGTTGAGACGAAAGGCAGTTCCGTGCTATATAGTTCGACGTCAGTATAGGAATTAGCTGCGAATGGAAATTTTCAGAAAGTGAACGAAAGTGCTGCCTCCTGACGTGAAGGCAGAAATCACATGCACCCGCAGTTCGAATGACGCACGTCCCGACTTTGTTCCACAGCTGGTCTTGGCGCGCAGAGCACCATCCTCTGCAACCAGACCTAAAACACACAGCGACTACAAACAACCTCTATTCTTTGCCGGCCCCATAACCACACCAAAGGAGCTCCCGAACGCCCAGAAAGTCACTCTTAGGACGTATTGCCGGCTGCCGCACAACCTGAGCTCACGACTGCTTCTCCGCTTTTCATCGCCGCTACGCAGCAGGGGTGTGCTACTCCCCGAACCACGTTGCATCCCACCTTGAGCTTCGCCAACTGCACCTACGAGCTTGTCGTGCGCACAATCACTTGCTGGTGAATACCTTGCACGCACTCAACCCGCGACTTCTTTGAACGCTACTTGTTCACTTGCACCACCGACGTCACGTTGTTATACTACGTAAGAGTCTCAGAGCGAATATTGTCCCATTGTCTGCGCATCGAGCGCCTCACAATTGGTCTGCCTTGAAGGCAGCCTCCTCCACAGTCATTGGGGATCGGGGACTAAACACTCGGCCTCCTCCCGTTCCTCCTACAATCGAACTACTTCTCACCTACCCCACCTTCACCACTGTACACCCGCTCATTCGGGTTCGCGACGATGAGAGGACCTACATATTCAGAGGCTCAATTAGAAGCCCTCAGGGACTCGCCGCTTATCAAGAAGCCCGATGGTCTACCATCAATCTCGCAATGGATGGATGGCCCCACAGACCAGAATACCAATAACTCTCATGGAAACGCCAACGGCACTGTACGCCGAACTCGAGGACTGCGGGATGGAGAAGGAGGCGCGGCCAACGAGCAGCGTCCGCTGATTAACCCAATGGGTCAATTTGGTCGGCGTCAAAGCATGCGTAAGTCAAGAGTTCAGGGCGCTGCGGTCACTGTTAACGTTCTTTTTGTAGAACCCGGTGAGGAAACGGTGCTAGGTCCGCCAAAACTATCCTTTCTTTCCGCATCCCGTACAGCGGCGAAGGCTGCAGGCGAAGCGAAGGAGCGCACTGGCATCGTCTCGATAGACGGCGACAACCTCGGGGACCGTTTCCCTCGCGAGAAGAACGAGCGATGGACTCGAGACAGGGACGTTGATCGGACTCGTGACAAGGGTTACACAAACGGGCGCCGCGCCACGCGAGAGGACGGAGAAGGCTGGACGAGTGTCAAAGGCCGCAAGAGCTTAGGCCAGGAGGATTTCGAGCGCTTTGGCCGCAATGGCGACCGCAATCGCGAAAAGTACGAAGGCGATCCAGAGGCTGATGTTGCTCCGCGGCGTGGCAACCGCGAGCGGACAGAGCAGCGCTGGAGTCGTCGTGACGAGGCAAAGGAAGAAGGCACAAAGGCGGGCGTTCAGGGTGGCTGGCGCGAGCGAGACCGTGATCGGGAGCGTGACAGGGACCGCGAGTGGAATAGAGGCGGTACCCGTGGCGAGGAAGATCCCGAGTGGATGGACACCAAGGTTGAGAAGAAGGAGATGAAGCCTCGCACTCAAGAAGACTTCCAGCGCTGGAAAGAGCAGATGAGGGCCAAAGACACACCAGCTGAGGAGAAAGACGAGGCGAGAGAAATCCCAGCCGAGATGTCAACTGCCACTTCCATAACTGCTGCACCTATGCTAACCGCGCCTCTGCACACGCCTTCTGGAGCCGAACCCACGCAAGGCATTCTTTTTGGAAATTGGGGTAGAGACAAAGCGGCAGACATACTCCCTACAGAGACTGTCTCGGCAAAACCAAAGACAGACAAGAAGTCTCGGTTCATGACTATGTTCGCGAAGTCAGAAGAGCCAACCTCACACAGTCAGCCTTCAGGACCTACGCCGGCCTCGCCAGCACCCGCTATGGAAGCTAATGCGGATAAGGAGGGCTTCCAGCGCATCCTTCAGATGCTTGGGCAAGTCAATGTAGGCCCTCCTCAGGCCGCTCAGCCAACCATGCCTGCACCGACAAATGGCTCCCGCCATGGAGGTGGTATTTCGCTAGACTTCCACCAGCAGTCACCACCTCCGGAAACTCAGCAGAACAGACCTCCGCGAACTCTTGAGCAACAGAGCATCCTTGAGAACATTTTGGCTCCGCGTGCGTCTGCACCTGAGTCGCGGCCATCGCAGCAGGCTAGGTTCAGCAGCATGTCCCCGGATAATGCGCTGCCAGAGCAATTCAGGATTCCTCGCCCTGACTCGAACCATCCGGAAGACCAGTTCCCACATCAACAACCGCCTTCTAGGAACAATAATCCTCAAGACGCAAACCTTGCTGCCATCTTAAACGCTCGGTCACGCGACGAGTCGCAACGTGATCAAGCAACAAAACAGCGTGAGCGTGACTTCCTACTTACTCTCATGCAGCAACCTTCTCGTGCCACGCCTCCTCAGCTACCGAACCACAACCTACCACGTCCAATGCAAGAGAATCAGAACATGTCATTCTACGATCAACCTAGACAGCAACCTCAACAACAGCCCAAGGGCCGCGCCGGCGTACCACCAGGTTTCATGGAGGATCCGCGCATGTTTAATGAGAACGAAATGATGCGTCGAGAAGTTGAGCGACGTGAGCAAGAGCTCCGCCAACAGATCAATTTACAGCAGCAGCAACAGCAGGAGGCCATGAGAGCTAAGAATTCTCGTATGCCCATGGGCTTTCCCAGCCATGATGATCAGATCATGGGCCTCCAGCGCCGCAACACGGCCGGCGACCCTCGTCTGACGACGAATATGGGTATCCCATCGCAGCCTATCCCAGACATGCCATACATGGGTGGACGTGGTCAGCCAGGAATGCCGCCAACACCGCAAGAGCGACCAAATATCGCCCCACCCCCAGGTTTCGGTGGTCCCATGCGTCAACCGCCTGGTCTTGGTGGGCCTCCTCCGCAACAACAGATGGGTCCCGGCGCCGGAGGACCAAGCTTCTCAGCTGGTAACACGCCCCTTGGGCATCCTCCCGGATTCCCACCACCTGGAAATATGGGTCGGATGGGTTTCCCGGGAGGACCTGGTGGACCTCCCGGTGGTAATGGCATGCAAGGACCACCTCAGGGATACTTTCCGCCACCAGGCTATGGACCGCCAATGCCGGGTATGCGTGGTGAGGATCCGAGGATGATGTTTGATGGGCAGTTTGGGGGTCCGGGGCCGAGACAGCAGCAAGGCAGGCCAGGACCGCCAAATATGTACTAGCCTTAAGTCAGGACGACAGGCTATTATTGAGAGGAGTTAACAACCGTTCGCGGACCTTCATACAACGTCTTCACATTCCAGAAAGATTTATCCTAATGTCGGTTTCTTGGCCTTGAGCAAAGCGTGGCGTCTAGGATCATGTATGTCTGGAATACCTACGAATTGACTCGGTTCGGTTCACCCCTTCAGCATCCTTTCGTACCATTCACATTGTATCATCCACATATCAGCATTCAAGGTCTTCACTCTCGAGGTTGACATATGGTTCGAACATCATCTGGACCACGGTGTTTTGTTGGCCTAGGTCTCATTCACAGCTGGGCATGGTACAACCCTAGTATGTACGTGGTACTAGTGGAGCAGACATACAGATGGAACGTTCGCAATGCAATAAAACATAGCGGAGACTCGAATGGATAAAGAACAAAAATTAACAATTGTGCATGATCTTGGTGACTGTGATTGTACTATAATATTGTAATCAATATTGCATTTGTGCAGGCATAAAGCACAGCAACAAGAGGCTGAATTCGGACGATTACTTTAGTAGACCTCTCCCTTCTACCGATTGCGCCTATCTGACTCCACGAGGAAATTCTTATGACACAATATTCGAAGAATTGTAATCTCACATTTCAACGAATATTATATGTCCATTCCCATAAGTCCCCATCAGTCAAGAAGGACTGTAGAAATCCACAGTGATTGCGTAAGTTCCTACAGCATGTAATGTGCAAAGTCACCTTCTACATTCGTAAAGCCTCGCAGCACACTGCCAAAAGAGGTAGTGAACCCGCCCACTCCCAGAACGGCAATACACGGACAACTCGATATGCTGACTGCAGCCCTACCCCCACGTCCCCCAATACCCACTGCGAATCAGACGCAGTGTATTAAGCAGGTTGGTTACAAGGCTAGAAGCAGGGTCGCCCAGTCGTTAGTATGCATACCTCGCGGGAAAGGCTGCGAGCGACCGATCGTTCGAACGACTCCCTTCCACAACAACAGCTTCGACTTCAAGCAGTCTTTATAAGGTTCACTTCACAAAGTCGTCATGGGGTACAATACTGCATACTTATCCGGCTCACTGCTTGCTGGAGGTATCGTGTTAGCCCTATATGTCGTCTACCGGACCATTCGTCCAAAGCCTCTTCCAGGCATACCATATAATCGAGACGCAGCTAGCAAACTGTTCGGCGATGTGCCTGAAATGATGGGATATGTGCTGCGTACAAAGCGCATCTTTGTAGGTCAATAACCGTGTTTTGTTTGATTGCCTAGACATCTAGCTAACTGGCTTTTTTAAGTGTTGGCTTACTTCGCTCACGACGCGCCACCAATCACCTATTGTGCAAGCCTTCATCAAGCCCGGCGCTTTACCATGGGTGGTGGTTACGGATCCTCTGGAGAGCCAGGATATTCTTCTCCGTCGAACTAAAGAGTTTGACAGAAGTGGCTGGTATGGAAATTCTCTACGAACGATTTGGATATTTTGCTAATATACGGGTAGTAAGTGACAAGTCCTCCTCATTACGCTACGGCGCTATCTCGAAGATATCTAAGATGGTGCTAATCATATTGCTTCTTTTAGTCTTCGGTGAACTCATTGGTGGTATATTGCCTGAGCAACATATCCAGTTCCTCTCCACTGATGCGCGTTTCAAGAACAACAGAGCCTTGATCAATCACTTGATGGCGCCAACGTTCATCCGGGAGATTAGTGCGCCTGAGGTGTACAAGTCCATTGAAACTCTTATCCATGTATGGCAAGTAAAATGTGAGAAGGCGCAGGGACGGCCTTTCGTAGCACATGGTGACATAACGTACGCGGCGCTTGACGCCATCTTTGCGTCATCTTTCGGGCTACCAGAGGAAGAGAGTAATACCTTCCAGCGGTTGGCGGCTGTGGAGAATTGGACGCCCAGTGTCCCTAAGGATGTCGACGCTGAAGTGGACTTTCCAGATGGCACCGTTCCAGATATCTTCTCTGCCGTCCTCACTCTGGCAAATTCCGTAACAGATACACAGTTATCTCCAGCCCCAAGACTCACGTCCTGGATACTGAGGAAAATGCCGTATATGCGAACAGCTACTGCTATAAAGGATCAGTATATTCGGGATCAAGCTAAGCAATGCGTCCAGCTCATCAGAGACGGTTGTGTCAAGCCACGTAGTGCATTACACTCAGTGCTCCTGCGCGAGAAGGACACTGCAGAAAAGGACGATCGACAGCCGGAGTATTACAAGCGTGCTATCGCTGACGAGTTCTTCGGCTTCATGATGGCCGGGCATGACACAACGGCTACGACTGTAGCATGGGGCATCAAACTCCTTGCCGATAACCCCTCATGTCAGGAAACATTGCGTAGCGGACTCCACGATGCCTTCCCAGAAGCACTGCGAGACGCACGAGCACCAACGTACGCCGAACTGGCGAAAATATCGACCCCGTATCTCGATGCTGTTGTAGAAGAAATCCTTCGTCACTCCAACACCATTGCCTTCGTAGTCCGCCAAGCGCTACAGGACACTACCGTGCTTGGTCGCCCAATCCCCAAAGGAACGGATGTCTTCCTCATGGCGAACGGCGCCGGATACCTTGAACCCAATATGCTAGTCCAAGATTCAGATAGGAGCCCAGGTGCACGTCGATCAGAAAATAAGGCACTAAGTGGCCTTTGGGACGACTCTGCCATCTCGCTCTTCCAGCCCGAGCGCTGGCTTAAGTCGCGCCCTGAGGCTGGCACAGAGACGTTCGACCCCATGGCTGGACCTAGTCTCCCATTCGGTCTTGGTCCGAGAGGGTGCTTCGGGAAGAGACTTGCGCTGCAGGCGTTAAGAATTCAATTTGCGCTGTTCGTGTGGCATTTCAGGTTGTTGCAGTGTCCCAAGGAACTGAGTGGATACGAAGCGGTGCAGAGGTTTGCTAGGGAGCCAGTGCAGTGTTTCATAAGATTGGAGAGAGTGGAGCTGTAGGATATCTCTTGCGAGTGTCTGCTCGCTTCTTGGACTTCTATCATATGTCGTGTCACAGACGAGGGTGAAGAGGTCTCGGGAACTCGATCGTATACTGCCGAATGGGGTGAATACGAGTCAAGCTAGCCAGATTGGTCGTTTATATGAAGCGTAGGATTCCAGCTGATTGGTGGCTGACCGGACCTGCGTCGGAGACTGATGTCGTCGTCGTCGCGCACTACTTTCCCTGGGACAGTGCTCCATACGGCGATGCGTGTTGAAGATTAGGAAAAATTATTCACCTGGACGTCGTCACGTTATTGCGCGGTCGTCGAGTTTCAGAACGGAAATAAACACACGCCGACTTAAACAGGTTTAGCCGTTGGTACTATCGATAGACCGTCCATTCCAGCCCCGCCAGAGCATCCCTAGCATCGTCATCGCCTATCTGCGACCCGCCACCCCCGGCCCGGACCTATCGACTTGTCAGCATAGCCACGCTGTGTGAGCGGTTAATGGAATAGTACCTGCAGCACACTCGTAAGACACGCGTCCACCCTAAGTTGTCAAAATACCGGCTGCCCCGGAAACTCGACCATCCTTCTCCAGTCCAACAGCCAAGCCTCGTCGCGTGTACCAAGCATCGAGCTGAAAAGCTTCAGCCTCACTCGTTATCTGAGCGTCACTCGTTACAATCGCAACCATGTGGAAGAAAGCGCTTTGCGCGGCAGCGGCGCTGGTCAGCGGGGTGGCGGCAGCGAGTTACGACGATATCCCAGAGATTGAGGTATATGGGCAGCACTTCTTCTATACGAACAATGGCTCGCAATTGTACGTCCACGGCCCTTCTCCAACAAGACACAGCTCGATCGATACTAACCGGAATACACAGTTACCTCAAGGGTGTGGCATACCAGCAAAACTATTCACCCAACGGTACGACCAGCTCCAACGCTAGCTACACGGACCCGCTTGCCGACGGCGATGCCTGTAGACGAGACATCCCGTATCTCAAGCAGATATACACCAACGTCCTCCGTGTATACGCCATCGATCCGTCCCAGAACCACGATGACTGTATGGCGCAACTGGCGAGCGCTGACATCTACGTGATTGCTGACCTGGGAGAACCTGGGACTTCAATCAGGTCGAATGATCCCGAGTGGGATGTTACCCTGTATCAGCGATACACAGGCGTCATTGATGCGCTGTCCAAGTACAAGAACGTTATCGGCTTCTTCGCCGGTAATGAGAATGTCAGCTCTGGTAATCAGACGGCTGCGGCGGCTTTCGTCAAGGCTGCTGTGCGCGACACCAAGGGATACATTACCACCCAGAATTACCGCAGTACACTAGGCGTAGGTTATGCAACTGCCGATGTACCCACTCGTGACGAACTTGCCCACTACTTTGTCTGCCAGCCTGGCGACCAAGGCAACAAGACATCTATCGATTTCTGGGGCTATAACGTCTACTCCTGGTGCGGTGATAGCGACTACTCTCGCTCTTCTTACGGCGAGCGCGTCGACTTCTTTTCTGACTATCCCGTTCCCGTCTTCTTCGCCGAGTACGGATGTATCGAGGGTGTAGATGGTGGTGCCACCCATAGACCGTTCACAGAAGTCGAGGTCCTCTTCGGCAACATGACAGAAGTCTTCAGCGGAGGAATCGTGTATGAGTGGTTCATGGGCGACAACGACTACGGGCTCGTCGAGCTGCAGGACAACGACGCCAGCGTGTCGCCATATCCTGACTTCACATCCCTCCAAAGCCAACTCGCATCTGTCAGCCCAACCATCACTCAACGCAGCGCGTACACGCCCTCCAATTCCGCTCCTGCTTGTCCCTCAGTAGGAGGCTCCTGGCAAGCTCAAGCATCTCCCCTACCACCCACCGTGAACCCACAACTGTGCGCCTGCATGGCGGGAAGCCTCGAATGCAACATCGAATCAACCGACGAGGAGTCCTATGCCGACGTCTTTGACTACATTTGCGGCGCTAACGAAGAATACTGCAACGGCATCGCGCGCAACGCGACGACTGGCGACTTCGGCGGCTACTCTGGCTGCGACCCCAAGGATCAGCTCGCATTCGTTGCGAACCAGTATTATCTAGGTAACAGCAAGCGCGCGGATGCGTGTAGCTTTGATGGCAAGGCGACCACACAGAGCGCATCGACGCCCTCAAGCTGCGCTGCTTTACTCTCCGCAGTTGGCTCGGACGGTACTGGTACTCCGCCAACCGCTACTGGAAGGGGTGGAGCGGCTTCGAGCTCAAGCTCCAAGGCTGCAGCCCCTAGTATCAATGCGCCGGGCTTCTTTGAGCATGGTGGGTTGGCTATGGGTGTCTATACTGTCTTGGCGGTTGGCAGTTTGTTTGGTATGCTTATCCTATAAGCGAGGGAGGATGCGGTCTGCACTGATCGGGACTTTTTGGATCATGTGGAGATTAGGGCTGCTTTTCGTTTGGATAGCAGGTGTGTATGCATGTGGCGGGAGACTTTGATTGCAATCTCTTTTCGGTGTTATAGGGGTGGAACGATAAATTACGATAATGTGAAATGTGAGAAGCTAAATGGAACGGGCTTGAGCGACGATTCTGAGAGAGTCCAAACGATCTGTTGCCTTGTCGTGTGATTTCCAATTTTCAAATCCAACACCCCCAGCAGCAGGGTGAGGTACCATAAACTGCAATTAACCCTTTTACTTAACTGCCAAAGTCATCATACCTATCAGACACCCAGGCACCTTCAAAGAGCCGCGCGTCTAACCTCTCTGTCGTCCTCCGCGACCCTCCACTTCCCACTTCCCCTCGCGCTTATGCCATCCTCAAACAACCTATCAATCTCCATGACGCTCCTGCCCTTCATCTCAGGTACAACCAACCACGTAATGGCGCCAGCAAGCAGCGACGTCCCTGCGAACACGAAGCCCGTCTTCGCCTTGAGGTTCGCAGCATCCGGGTTGTACAAATACGGTAGTACAAACTGTGTGAAGATGCCGACGATGTATGCTGTTATACCACCGATGGCTTGAGATTTAGCACGGAGACGAAGCGCAGATGCTTCGGACATGCTGTGATGGCGTTAGCAAGGGGGTTACTTATATTGCAGTATGGAGTGTACAATGGAAGGAGGAAAGGAGTGAAGGAAAGGGATACCTACATAGCGTAACTCCCCGGCCAGCATCCCAACCCACAGCATATGATCGTTAGGATACCAAAAGCGGCTGTTAACCAAGGCGTGATGTCGTCGTTTTGTTTAATACCTGATATCCCCATCGCGGCCCACAACAACGACGCACCGCCCAGCGTAACGATTGTCAGTCTCCGTCTCCTGATGTGAGAGAGCGTCCACGACGATCCGACGTTTGCAAATAAACCGCATACGATACCGGCGATGAGAAATATGATGGAATGCGACGAGTTCATACCAGTCTGTTGCAGGAAGTAGCTGATAGACGAGAGGAGCGGTAGACCGAACATTGGTGGCAGGAAGTTAGCGAACATGATAATCAATGTGCGTCGACGGTTTGTGCCCCGGAAGCAATCTGCGTAGCTCGCTACACTGCCCATTGCTTCTTCATGCTCGATTGAGAGGCGGAGTTTCTCGAAGGCTATTTCGGGGTCGTTTTTTGGCGCGTAAAGTCTCCTGAGCGATACTTTTGCCGCCTCCATATTCTTCCTACGTACGTAGTAAGCTGGCGATTCGGGGAGGAAGAAACAGAGTATTAGTGGGCAGATGGAGAATATCCATTGGCTTCCAATGGCGATGAGGTAGCTTGTATCGGAGTCGATGGATTCTACGCCGAAGATTACGAGCGCACCGGTAAGTTTGCCGAGGAGGTCGAACGCTGGGAATAGGGCCATAGAGGGTCCTCGGAGGCAGGTGGGAACGGTCTCGGAAATATAGGTCAAGGCTTGGATTTTGATCATTCCAAGACCATCTAGGTTTGCGTTTATTAGCCATCCGTCGATCAAAAGGCGTAAGACGAGTTTAAGCCAGAGTAAAAGATATGAAGGACTCACAACCCTGTAGCAACCTCGCAAACAGCAGAAGTCCTCTTTTCCCGTCCATCGAAGGTCCCTTGTTCGAAAAAAACATGACAAGAATGCTCAGTGTGGCGACGGTAGCACCAATAAATAGTGTTTTGATGCGTCCGATTTTGTCCTGTAACGGCCCTGCTGTCATCGCACCAAAGCCTCTGCCCACATCTGGGATCGCACTTAACAAACTCAGCCAGAATGCAGGGATGATATACTCTTGCTCCTCCTCGCTCCATAGGCCACCAAAATCTCTTTGAAAAGCTGGTATGGCAGTAATATTACCGACGATGATGCCGTCATAACCCCAGAGGAGCACTACAGTCGTCATCCCGAGGACGTACCAGCACAGGCGAGAGTATTGGCGGAAAGCTTTGCGTAAAGGGAGGTTCATTTGTTCGTCGGAGGCGGAAAGGCTGTCTGAGGTGGTAGGAGTCTGCGTGAATGAGGTAACAGATGTCGTGTGTTCAAGCTTTTCGACGTCGGCCTTCATGTTGGACATCTCGACATCATTCATTGGTGCCATGGCGGACGATGGATGTTCGCAGGTTGCTTGACCGAATGGTGAAGGAAAGTTGACAGGCAGATGCTGAAAAGACCCAGTATGAATATCTGGAAGGTGGTGGCTGAAAGGACGAAGAAGGCCAGTCGAAACTGTGGGTGTCCCTATTGTTGGTGACACTGACCACCTAGATATACTAACTCCTCATCCCACGGCAAATGGCCCGTGTCCAGTAACAGAGTGCTTATTGCCCGAGGCAGTCTAGCAGCCACCGCAGATCTAGTCTGCTAGTACCCTGCGGATCCAAAAGCCTCCCGCTCGAAAAGGCGGAGTAGTGGTATGCTTGGGCTATGTTGCCCAGTCAGAGACGAGAAGTACGCCTCGGGCGGCGTAATACTCGTGGCATAAATCCTACTAGTAAGTTAACGCTAGAGAGTTGAAACCGTTGCATATGTTCCGAATGGTTGACACAACCCATCGTAAGCTCTGCAACTTGCATTCGGAGAAGCAAGAGTTTCCAAGAGATGTAGCTTGATGAAATCACTTCTTAACAAAAGTCCAGTTGTTTTCTTCTACGTAATATGTACTTTCAACATGAAGACTTACAAGGAAACCTTTTTTGACGATACATAGCCTGGTCAGCTCCGTCATTGGGTGTCAGAGCGTACCCCCGACATAGTACTCCATTGTCTTGCTTGGCAACGGTATAATTTACCTCAGTATTGCGGGGAAAGCGCGCCTGTGCTTGCGAGATTCGCAAGCTATGCTAGAATCGGTAAAGGAAGGCGTATGTTCACGTCCATAAGATGGGGCTGCGGTCAGGGCGAATTCCTGTGATCCATGCGGCTGCACCGTGGAGGTTTGCGATTCTCGGCGGAGCGAGCGAGAACCGCTTTCCACGACCAAGCGCAACTTTCAATTACAGGATGATGGTTCTATGATCATTGGGCAATGAATATCGCGACACACTATCCGTCTCTTCAATATTCGCGATTTCATAGAGTACATTACATAGTACTGAGATCACGTGCAGAATTTCGCTTTGAAGGAGGCTAGAACATATCGAAGACCTACACCATGGTAGATAGTCAGCTCCTTAAACTTGAGAGTAATATTTCAAGAGCGAAGCAGTAAAATGTTCGAGGATGATTGCTTTCCTTGGCCATCCTTGCAGCTAAGTGTTTCAATGTCGCAGTCTGACCAAATCCAATATCCTGCTCGCTCTCATTGTAATCCTACATACAATTGCGAAAAGCTTCAGAGCTCTCTGTGCCAAACTCAGGTATTACACATGGTCATATAGTATATCTCTTTCAACAGTCTAATAGACTCCATATTACGAGCTTAGATCTGACATACTTCGGTGCCTCCGAGGACGCATAACTGAGTTTTGGCGAAACAGTTGGTATGCGTTTTACGGGCAGCGATTTTTGGGCATTCAACCTCAAAAGATGAGGTAGAATTGATCGTCTTTGACGTGCTAAGAACCCTTACAGCAACTATCTTAAGCCGAGTGTGTGAAGCCTGCGAAGCTGTCTCCTAGTATCGGAATTCGTGGCTGGAGGGAATAAATCTCCTGGTGATGATCGTGGTCGATGGAATCGTCGCGTTGAAGGTGGAGTAGCTCCAGAACAACTCGAGCCATTCGCTGCAGTCTGGGGAGCAGCCTGCGCTGAATGTCGCGCTTCGCAGTCCACGTCTTCCGCATCATTCTCAAGCTCTTCAATATCCTCTTCTAATTCTTTCAATGCTTCTTCCGCGGTTTTGTCCTTTCTCTGGTGTGTTCTCAGCACACCACCCCACAGTGTCTCCAAATCAGTCTCGGCCCTTTTCTCCTCGGTGAACATTTGAACGACAACATTGACGCCCGGCTTGATGTCCCTGAATCCCACGAACTCCTCTACATTGTCGCCCGGCATGTGCATATCACCCGGATGCGCCTCGATCTTGCCGATAGTGCAGCAAATCCAACCTGTGCGTATGCCGTCATCGATGTTGCCTTCTGGCATGATTCCACCAACATTAGCTAGCATCCTCATGCGCTTCGCCTTCCTCCTTAGCTTAATCTTGAGCTCGTTTCGACCTAAAAGACCTGCCGCATTCGCTTTCAAGCCATGTTCTCTCCGCAACCACCGACAGAACCTGTCTGCTGCTACATGCAGGTGCTTCTCAGACCGCGCAGTAGCGATAAGCATGATCAGCTTAGGGCCAAGCGCAGGTGGAGGGTCAAGATGACGGAGGTCAAGTAATTGCAGGTCATCGAGGCCAGCAGTGATGGATACATATTCGAGTACGGTTTCGAGGAGCGGGGGTGGGTTCGGCGGTAGGTCAGGGATTCCAGCAGGCCTCTGGATTGGAGATGGAACAGACGTCTGCTGTCTGAGATACCACGGTATAGACGCCGAAGATGTACGCTCTAGAAGTGCAGGATTGGTCGAGGTTTCGATGACAGTGGATGTGAGGTCCTCGGACTCGGCAGGGCTCGTTGCAGGCTTATTACTGTCATTCAGAGATGCGAGTTCAGGATCTCCGGCCGAGAGACCATGACTGTCCACTCTCCTCGGAAAACTCGTACTGAAGGCGCGGTGCGATGATGTGAAAGAGGCGCAAGAAATCAAGCCATTGGACCTCGAAATGGAGGCAGGCGATTGGGAAATAGCCTTTGAACAAGCGTTGCATAGAAATTTCGGCGAAGCTGTCCGCGCAATGTACATTCTGAACGAGGAAATAGAGAAGGAACGAGTTGTCTAGTAAGATAGAGTCGTTTACGCAACTTTCTATAAGGTGTCGGTGAAGCGGAACCCTGTCACTCCGGAATCCCTGCCTGTGCATATAATCACGTGATGATAAGATAAGACTCAGAGGGTGGAAAATATTAGCGGGGGTGAATTTCCAAGCAGTCATTTTGCCCAGTTCTCGACTCATATACACTCGACTGCCACTCTCCTTTCCGAATCCTCCTCCACATAGCCCTGGAGGCATTTGTGCTCGATCCTATTCACACACTTAACAGCCATCAAGAGATACCCGTCACTACCATGGAGGTCGACACCCCACTCGCCTTCACCCCGGCGCCCAAGAACGCTGCCACAATTCTCTGCGCGGACTGCGGCGCGCCCGTCGATGGCACCATCTCCGGCGCCTTCTGCTATGACTGCATCAAGCTCAAGACCGACGTTACTGGGGGCATTCAGCGCGAAGCCATCCTCCTCATGTGTCGCGATTGCGACCGATGGCTCTCTCCTCCCACCACTTGGGTCGTCGCGGCCCCAGAATCGCGAGAGTTATTGGCGCTGTGCTTACGAAAACTACGAGGACTAAACAAACTCCGAATCATCGACGCGAGCTTCATCTGGACAGAACCGCATAGTAGGAGAATAAAGGTCAAGATCACGGTGCAGAGCGAGATCAACGAGGGCGCCATAATGCAGCAAAGCTTCGAGGTTGAATTCACCCAGAATTACCATCAATGCCCGGACTGCGCGAAGAGCTATACACACAACACCTGGCGAGCCTGCGTACAGGTGCGGCAAAAGGTGCCGCATAAGAGAACGTTTCTGTACCTCGAGCAGTTGATCTTAAAACATGCGGCCCACAAGGATACAATCAATATCAAAGAAGTGCATGACGGTATTGATTTCTTCTTTGCGCAAAGGAATCATGCCATAGCCTTCTGTGACTTTCTTAAAGCCGTCATACCCGTTAACATCAAAAAGTCTGAAGAGTTGATCTCGCATGACATCCACACTTCGACGAAGAACTATAAGTTTTCCTTCTCATGCGAAATCGTGCCAATTTGCAAGGACGACCTCGTAGTCTTGCCCATCCCGCTCGCGAAGAAAGCTGGCAACATCGCCCCCCTTACACTCTGCACACGCATCGGCACATCCGTGCAATTACTCGACGTAGCTACCCTCCAAACAGCAGATGTCGCGACGGATATGTACTGGCGGACGCCTTTCCGCCCGCTCGCAGATGTTCAAGAACTCACCGAATTCATCGTGCTCGACATCGAGCCCTTGGGAAAGCAACAGGGGCGACATTTCCTCGCTGAGGCAACGGTAGCCCGCGCCTCCGACATGGGCGTCAACGACACAACGTACTACTGCCGCACGCATCTCGGCGGTATCCTACATGTTGGCGATTCAGTAATGGGCTACTTGCTCAGCAACACGAACTTCAATAACGAACTCTTCGACGTTCTCGAGTCGAACAACAAATACGCATCAGCAATACCCGATGTAGTGTTAGTCAAGAAGTTCTACCAGCGCTCCAAGAAGAATAAGAACAAGCGCAACTGGCGTCTCAAGCGTATGGCGAAGGAGGAGGGCGAGATGCTGCCACGCAAACAAGATCAGGAGAAGATGGAAAGGGACTTTGAGATGTTCTTGCAGGATGTCGAAGAGGATCAGGACTTGAGGCAAACTATGGCGCTGTATAAGGCACAGCAGGAACAGCGGCAACGGGAGGTGGACGCCATGGAGACGGAAACTGAGGATGGAGAGGATGACGAGGGCATAGAGATACCGATGGATCAGTTGCTGGACGATTTCGAGGATATGCACATGGGTGATTAGAGGACTCATCTCTTTATGATGCATTTGGTTCGCGGTTTAATCTGTCATGCTGCATTTCAGAGGCGTCGGTAATGGGAAAATGGAGCATTGATGATGTTAATGACATAGGGCGAGGTATGTGGCATCGTCGGACGTTTGATCCGATTCCGAAGTCAATTCAACCGAATTGTTCCTATGGTGATGTTCTGAATCGGAATTATAACTTCATCGGCTCACTCCCTCGCTGCTCTGCCCGTGCGAGTTGAAATTCTCGATTACAATTCCTCTATCATTAGGTGATCAAATACTCACAGTTGCAGATCTTGAGCTAGGTGTTTGCCATCTTTCGTCTCCATACACACATACGCATCGTACGTGAATCGGGCTAGGATGACCTTTTAGTCCTTCTCGCGGTCGTGGTCAGCTTAAGCTTTTGTTCCCAGTTTTCTTGGAGGTATTTCACCGCTTACGAACATCTATTACTTTGCTTGTGTACTAAAATATTCCAGGTGTCAATTACGGGTTTGGTCAACACTTGATCTGATCTTTCCCAACTCTTGAACATACTCTGATCTGGCTCTATGTCACCAATGCCACTTACCACACCACTACCGACCTCATTAAGGTTTCTTTCCTCCTTCAGTATTTGGGACCATTTCGCGAAGGCAGCCGCCGCACAACTTGCATCAGTCTCCTCGGCCTCGTTGCTATCTAGGGGTTCGCATTCTCATTCATGGCCTGGTTGTCATGCTTTCCTGTCTCTGGGATTTGAAACAGGACAATGACACCACCAGCCAAGTGTTATGGTTTTGGCTACCGAGCGTTGAAGGAGGCAAAATCCGTCTTACTAGTTGTTGCCGCAACTAACATATTCTTCGACATTGCGATCTTCCTTTTCCCACTTACCGAATACCTTCGATCGGATCTCAGGAAGAAGCAGGTTCTTGACATGACGGCGCTGTTCTCCATGGGTTCAATGTGAGTGAGACACAACGGCATAAAGATTCCTACCATCGCTGACAAAGCACAGCGTCGTGCTGAAGGCCGTCCTTCGTCTTTGGAGCACCTTAAAGCATAGTCAAAATGCAACTGACATTTCGACCTAACATGGTGCTACCTGGGAGTTCTGATCATTTCATGTGGACGAGTTGACTTGGGCCATCATGTCTGGTGGCAGTATTAGATGATCACGTGATTTTGAGTAACCTGCAACGTAAGTGGTTAACGAAGCGAGTTCGTCTTCGCACGGGGTTCGTGAATCCCGTCCGAGCGGACTTCACTTGATTGATGGAGTCGTCCAATTCCGGTTCTACCATGATATCCTGAAAATGTCGAGATTCCGGCCTCTTCATCTCAATCCCTCCGGTTGTGACGCGACATAACGGATTTGCACATGGAAGGTGCTGCATCACGAAAGCCCTCCGCCCCTTATGGACACGCGTGCGTCAACTGCGTCAAAGCGAAATGTCGATGCATAAAGCGGGACGGAAGTATTTGCGAAAGGCAAGTTGCGCCCTCTATACAGCATTAACATGCTCCGTACTTGCACTTTGTAAGACTTTGGTGAATGTTGCGATGTCTGATGAACATCTCCTGCTCTCCATGAAGGCATGGGTGGACTCCACACTGTGCATACAGGCTCTGAAGCTTAACATAGCGAACCTTGACTAACATACCTCGTGGTAGATGTCACCGCCTAAGTAAAGATTGTACGCCCTCGACAACTATCCGTAAGAGAAGCGCAAAGGGTGTAGCTACTTCTAGAAGGTCACAATTAGAGGATAAGCTGGATGACATTGTCACATTACTGCGGACGCAGAATGTTATTCAACCAACTGCGTTGGCCGGAGAGTTGTCCATCCCAACTCCAAACTCTTCCAACCCTTCACCTCGACCTTCCTCAATGACGTACAGATCCGACGTTATTCTCACAGATCGCGATCTTGCCAACTTTCGCGAAAATCACCTCCATTATTTCCCATTCGTTCATCTGCCACCGAGTATCACTGCGGATCAATTGCAGCTTGAGAAGCCAATGTTCTGCCTTGCTATCCGCACTGTCTGTACTAAGGCTATATCACGTCAGAGTGTTCTTAGCACACTTCTCCGGGAACAGTTGGCTTCGAAGATCTTAGTGAGCGGGGAACGAAGTATTGACTTACTGTTAAGCTTGACTGTTTGCATAACATGGTGAATAAAATGATCCAAATAGAGGGCAGGATCTATTCTGATTACTCATAGGTCAACAAATGTAACGCACGGTAAACAATTCCTTGGTATCATGTCAGGTCTAGCAAGATCCCTCGTTAGCGACTTGCGACTGGACAAACCACAAAACCCTTCTGGGTGTCCAAGTATAGGTCCGCATATTGAGAATAACGAACCTCGAACAAATGAAGGAAGGAGAGCTTTGGTTGCAATTTTTGGACTAAGCACAATGTCAGTAAAGACTGGATAGCCCACCTGCATTCATTAATCTCAATCACAGGATTTCAACAACATTTAGATACGACCTTGTGTCTTGGTCACTCTCAATCGAGGAAGCTTGCAATAGGCTAGCCAAAGACGAGGAAGCCGAAGGAGATTGGATCCTTGTCGATATAGCACGCATAGCAAGGATAAGTGTCAATGCAACGGAAGTGGCTCGAAGAGCTTCGGATGACCCTGGCCTTGCCGAACATGTCGTCCTCACCATCGGACCCCTGAAGAGCTCCCTCGAAAGTCTCAGAAGCAGTCTTACTACTAAGGGTCTTGAGCACAGTAAGCCTCCATTCTCATAATTCTCACCGAGTTCACTAAAATTCTTCAGGTACCATACTCGCATACCTCTATAACGCCGAAGTAAATATCTATGAGTTATCCCTACTTCAGCCCCCGCCATCCTACCAGTATCCCTCCGACTTCAAGCGCATCGAACATCTCACCTCTTGCCTACAGTCTTGCAAGGCTGGTATAGACTACTTTCTCGGGGAGAATACAGATATTGCATACGTACCCGGACCCTGCATGCTCATTTTCGCCTATAGCATCAAAGTTTTGTACAAGTTATTGACTCTCAACTCTGATACGGGTTGGGACTCAAGAGCGGCGAGAGAGACGGTAGATATTGTGAGTGCTCTAGAGCAAGCAGCTGCGGTAACAGAACGAAGCAACGCCAGGATCAAGGAACAGACTGGAGAGGACAGCGTCTTCGCTGCAGCAGCTGCAACTATGAGGAACACTGCGCCGAACTGGCGTATTGAAGGGCAAGAGGTGGATGTGGATGGCGCTGCGGCTGTGGCGGAGTGGAATGGTGGCGTTGGAGTCGATCCATCGATCATGGAATTTTCGGACAACTTCTGGCTGTCGGGGACGTTCGACTTCTAAAGGTACCGTGTCTATCACGATAGAAAATGCTTAGAGTTGAAGATCGCGGGGTCCATTAAGCCATACAGGACGTCTTGACGTCTTGTGAACGTCGCAACTCCACTGAAGGCTCTCAGGCCCAGTAAAATGCCCGCCGGCCGATATGCGATTACCAATACCCGTCGCATTCCTTAAAAATTCCGTTTCCCTCCGTATCGCTTGTCAATTCCTACAGGCGTGGTTGTCTATGGTCTGAAATCCGAATCCCGCCGTCCAATCTGGTTGTCCGTGCGCCTTCTTAGCAACCATCTTTTGCCATCTCCGATACAAATTCCGGTCTCTGTGCCTCATATTAAGCTGTTATACCGTTAACTAGTTTTATACATCGCGGTCTTCATTCATTGTGCTCAGTTCCCCGCTTCTCCAATGGCTGCAAATTCTTCTTTTACTATCCCGACCGCTAAAGAGTCCGAATTCGACGGTTCGCACGATATAATCGCTGAAAGTAACACTGCTCAGGAGAGGATATACCTCAAAGGTGTCAAACTAGGAGTTCTTCTAGGGAGCTTGACGCTAGTCACATTTCTTGTACTATTAGACACCTCGATCCTTGGTACCGCTATACCTCACATCACAACAGAGTTCCATTCTCTCCCTGACGTGGGTTGGTATGTAGGAGCATATACACTCGCAGCGTATGTTCTCATATCATGCTTCCATCTCGCACACGCATATTGACCCTTACGTACCAGTGCGACTCTTCAACCACTGTCTGGAAAGCTCTACACACACTTCAATACCAAGTTCGTGTACCTTAGCTTCATGATAACTTTCGAGATTGGGTCTCTGCTCTGCGGCGTCTCGACATCGTCGTCTTTCTTCATTGCCGGCAGGGCCATCGCAGGACTAGGAGCATCTGGTATCGTCAACGGTGCTATGACCATACTATCAGGAGCGGTGCCGAGAGAGAGAAGTCCAATGTACACAGGTGCTCTACTCGGAATTGCTCAGATGGGCGTCGTAGCTGGCCCAATCGTTGGCGGCGCGCTCACGGAGCATGCGACTTGGAGATGGTGCTTTTATATGAATTTGCCAATTGGTGGCCTTGCAGCGCTCGTTTTACTCCTTATCCGCATACCCGAGGTCACCAAAAAAGAGAAATTCTCTACGGAGTTCGTGCGGAAAATACTTCCAGAGCTCGATCTATTCGGCTTTGTGCTCTTTGTGCCATCCGCACTCATGTTTCTCCTCGCCCTTCAATTCGGCAGCGGTAACAAGTACTCTTGGGACGGCGCCACTGTCATTGGTTTATTCTGCGGTGCAGGCGTAAACGCCATTATCTTCATCTTTTGGGAGAGGAGAATGGGCGACAAAGCTATGCTTCCAGGTGCTATTTTGGGGAAACGAGTTGTGTGGACGAGCTGCTTGTTTGGCATGTGCATCATGTGTAGCATGATAGTTGCTAGCAACTGGCTTCCGACATACTTCCAAGCCGTGAAGGGTGAGGGACCTACTATGAGCGGCGTCGATGTACTTCCGAGCATCTTGAGTCAGTTGCTGCTTGCTGTAGCATCTGGGGCTGCTGGTACGTGAGGGTTGAAATTAATGAGGGCGGACCACTAAGACTGACAGTATCACACCTCGGTTACTACCTCCCTTGGGCGTCTATAAGTGCCATCGTAACAGCCATCGGCAATGGGCTCCTTTCTACCTTCAATGCATCGACCCGCACGGGTGTGTGGATAGGGTACCAAATCATTGTGGGCTCAGGTCGCGGCGCTGGCATGCAAATGGTACTCTCGTCCTTCATCGTGAACCTATATGGTACTGACTTCTCGCAGGGGCTCATTGCAGTCCAAAACGCGGTTCAACCCTCGCAAGTCCCCATGGCCATCGCCATACTCATCTTCGCGCAGAACCTCGGCACCTCAATCATCATTGTAATCAGCAACACGATCTTTGCGCAGACACTGACTTCCACCATCCTTCGCTACGCGCCATCGATATCTCCTGCAGCGGCGCTAGATGCGGGCTCTGGTGCAGGCGCTGTTCGTGATCTTGTTGCTGGACATGAAGAAGAGCTGAATGGTGTGCTGCAAGGCTACTCGGAAAGCTTGCGCAACGTATTCTACTTCTTGGTGGGCTTAGCAGGATTGTCGCTTGTTTTGAGTGCGGGCATAGGGTGGAAAGATGTTCGGAAGGTGTCAGAAGGAAAGGCATTAGAGGATGCTGTGGCTGAAGAGGACACTGTTTCAAGGATGGGCGGGGTTTGAAGGATATGATGTCTATAAAATACTCCATGGCTCGGGAGCCAGCGCGTTGTCCCTTTTGTAGGTGTAATATTGGTGTAATATTACTATAGAATTCTATCCTGCGCCTGGAAAGAAGGCAGGGCCGAGAGTACTTGGGATGTTCCTGCAACTGTAATTGTACTGAACTCTATAGAGACTGACGAAGTGTGCTGTCTTGGCAAAACGGATGCACAAATCGTCCGCCTTCGGCTCTGCTCGCGAGTTTCCAGGAGAGAAAGGTCTAATACTGTGGGTGCATTCATGTCTGGGTGATGAAGGTGTGAAGGCGTTCGTCTATTGCTCGTTGCATGACTGTCTGTGCGCGGATGCCGCTCCTCCCGCACCCAATAAGCGACCTTCCACTCATCCCTCTTTACTCTGCACGTCACTCCATCATCGCACCATCGCCTAGAACTAGTAATACCGTCATCTGGGCAGAATAATGCTCCCTATCAAATAATTGGACTCTGTTTTGATGACCTCAAGACCCTACGATGGGCAAAACCTATTTCACTAACCCCGGCGCTTACTAGGGGGGCGCTTAAGTCTCCGTGTGACATGACACACAATGAGCCTCAAAACCACCCCCATCTGGCACTCCACGTCGCAGTGCAGTATGAGCCTCAGCCTTCGAATTTGTGGCAGCCTCATATATCACGACGAAGTGGCCTGATCTTCTTACTCCTACCTTGTCGCCATTTCTTCTTCACTCTTGGTACCTTAGACAGCGGTTCCTGGGTTCCACATCCACGCTCTTTCTTTTCGTCAATACTTACCTTCGTCGTGCCGGTCACTCTATTCAGTATAATAATTTTTTACTTTGAAGTTATCAAAAAGTCACGATGCACTCCTCGCTCTTCGCCAGCATCCTCTTCCTACTCTCCATCTTCCGTCTTGTAGCTGCAGCGCCCGAGCAAGAGTACCCAGCCGGAGCAGCCAAACTCGAAGCCCGACAAGTCTCTGCGATACCTTCACAAGCCGAACTCTGCCTCGACTACCAATGGACTGCCAACATGTCAACCATCGGCGCTAACGGCTCCTACCGCACGGTCCTGATGCAAAAGTCGAACGTCGGCACCATCTACAATGCACGAATGATGGATGCTGCGATCAAGAAGCTGCCTAAACTTACCGCCGATCGGACTTTGAACACCGTGTGCGGCAACTGGACGGAGATCGCCCTGCGGGAGGCTGCAGTGAACTTCACACAGGGCATTGTTGCGCAATTCACGACGGAGGGGTTGCCTGTGGGGATTAAGGCTGGTCCGGAAGTTATTGTGATAGTTGGGGTTATTTGCATGTTGTTTTCGGTTGTTTGGGTTTTCAGCGGCTAGAAGAGGTTCTGAGGTCGAACAGTATGGAATATTGGATGCGATTGGCAGGAAAATTGAATAGAAGATGATGGAGCATGACCCTGGTCATCCCGCTGTGGCGTCGAGTAGGACTAAGGCAACGATACCCGAAGATCGTTAAGTAAACCTTCAAGCCCCTTGTACGAGCTGCACAGACCCTTCAACGCTTCAACAATGATCCCGTAAGCCTCCTCCCTAGCATCCCATTCCTTCGTCCCCTCCATGATTCCCTTATCAAAACCATACCACATGCTCCCAAAATTTTTATACACAGACTTTCTGTCCCCATCATCCATTTTCCTCGCAAATACATCTGCCTCAGGCGCCAGAACATCTCCTTCCGCAGTCACTACTACCATCGTTGGTGGGAAGCTCTCTATCGGTGTATAGGCGGGTGATACCAAAGGATTCATTCGAGAGGCCACGTTAGAGATGTAGCACGCGTCGAAGAAATCGAGTGTGCTAGAAGGGACGGTGTTGATTGGGTTGGGGACAACTTTTTGGGAGTTTGGGATGGAGAGATTAGTCATTGCGTATATTGCAGCCACAGCCTCGATGCCGACTTTGACGGCCTTGCGTCAACGCTGCTGCAGCGATCAAAGCTAGGTTTCCGCTTGCGCTGAATCCTGAGGCCGCTTCCCGCGTACTGCCGAACCACCCTGGCTCCGTTGCGATCCAGTTCAGCACATCTTCTGCATCGTGAATGGCAGCTGGCCAGCGGTTCTCGGGCGCTTTGCGGTAATCAGCATCTGGCACGTAGATACCTATGTCCTGAGCCACCTTAGAGCAGAAGTATGCGTCGCTTCCGAATATGTCAGGGACGACAAAGCCACTGCCATCGGGTTTGGATCTGGTTTGCGCTGCTGCAGCACTGGAGGCAAAGCAAAGCAGATGGTAGAGGTCAGCTTTGATGCTGCGATCAATATGTCTCGAAGCAACGGCGATCCTCTCATCATGATTAAAATTTCATTCCTGAGTGTCCCAATGTAAGACAATTGAACATGGGCGTACAAAAATGGGGATGGACGTTGCAACCCTCAATAAGGACCAGTAGAGCGGCAAGCACTTGATTGTACTTCTGTTTATATTATACTTTCCTTTCCTCTGCAATCCCAACGTTGCCGTTGGCTATACACCTAGCGTGCCTTGAAGCTTAGGGCTGATGGCGTTGTTGGCATCTCACATCAGTTTCAGGAAGCGTTCGGCCTATACTGGCCGAAGCACATGAGGTAAACATTTAGGCAGCAAGTTCGCGAATGTTGTGAGCAGAAAAAGTTGCAAGTATATTCAAGAAGAATTGTATGTACAAGAGTAGTCGAAATGACTCCATCGAAGTTTTGGCCGTCCTTACGGACGTCCCAGGCTAACGGGAGCTAACTCATTCGTCTAGAAGGTGACTACACCAACACCAGCGCTCTTCGCAATGATGTCGCAGACGCTAGCAGCAGGATCAGTGGTGTATGCATAAGGTGCCTTGTAAGATCCCTTCTTAGTAATCTGTGTAGGGCTGTTCGTGTAGAGATTGCCACTTTCGGTAGCATAACCCTCCTCATCGGAGTCGCGGTTGGTGACGATAGCGAGGTCCGTGTTGGTGAAGGAGCTCTGCTCAACGAGGACCTGAGCGCCCATACGGGAATTGATACCAGAAATTCCGCCATTGTGGCAGGAGCTGTAGATGTGGCCAGTACCAAAGCGGATCGAGGGAAGACGAGAGTTGACGTTGATGAAGCTGTTGTGGTGGTACGTCACACGGAGCTTGCCAGAGTCCTCGGCAGCATTGTTGTCGCTGTGGCCGATGAGAGAACCCTTCCACTAGAAGCATATTAGAAATGATATACATCAATAGGTTAATGGATGTTGCACTTACGTGGTCGTGGAATTTGTTCCAGGAGAAGGTGAGTGAGTCAGATCCATGCTTGGCATCGAGGAGACCGTCATAGGTGTCCTTGTCTCCGGTAAGACCAACACTGGAGAAATCGTTGTGGTCAACCCAGACCTTGGTCGACTCGTCAATATCGATCAAATCCTTGCCCTGCGGTGCCCGGTAGAACTTTAAGTTCCTAATGATGATGTTCGAAGTCTTGCGAACCTGGAGTCCACTGTCCGTGAGGCCAGCATTGCTGCCAATACCAAGAATGGAGGTGTTGGGGGTGTCAATCCTGATGATGCCGCAGCCGGTAAGAGTACCCTTGACCTTGATCACGCCTCCCTTCTTGGCCGCGGCAGTCAGCTCAGCGCAAGAAGTGACAGTGGTGCCAGCACCGCTACCACCTCCTGTTGTACCAGCGGCAAAGCCAACCAACTCATCAACTTTGGCGGCCCGCTTCTCCAAAGGGGCACTGTAGGCGGTGGAGGCAGCGGTCAGAGCCGCCGTAGCGATTTCAAAGAACTTCATGTTGACAGGATGGTGTTAATTCTGAGAAAGAATGGATTTGGGGAACGAATAGAAAGTCTCGAAAAAGAAGTAATGAATGAAAAGAGGTCGACTCTTGAAGCTGAACGAAGATACAGAATGGATGATATGGCCAAGGTGATAGAAGGGGTCTTTTATACCAGATCTACTAGGCTTATAGAATCTTTCTAGGGTCCATGATCTCCGAAGGGACCGCCCTTAATACTACTGCCAGGCCATACTCTCTTGGCTCACCGATGTCAAGTTCCTCCGCAAACTATACAGCGCTCCTCTGGGCGGACACGAGCATGCTAAGATCATCCACCAAGCGCATTCAAAGGATGATGGTCCTGTGAACACGTTCCTGAGAAAAGTCAAGGTGGTACCAAACGTTGATGGCTGTCCGGGGCGCAAAGCTGGAAATTCGCAAACAACGAGGGCTGTCTATTGGTGCACTAATGCAAATAGTACCTAGTTCGTTTCTGAATTGTCCAGAATGGGTCGTGTAATATCGACGCCACTGTTTTGCTATGCTACTCAGGAATCTTGGCGGTTGAAGGTAAGAAAAGACCACCAATAGGATAATCCCGCGAGGACGCCAGGTCACAAATTCCTCCGCAGGCCAAAGTTGCGGCGGAAACGATGCTTGAGTTCTCTTGCGAGATTAAGGTTCATGGGTTATTTGAAGCGCAGTGATGGGGGATTAGTATGATGAAATGTTTCGGCATTTGGTCGAACGATGTGGAGAAGCAAACGGTTTCGGAGCTTGAGTCGGGTAGCTAGCGTGAAACCAACGGAGCAACTTGCACTTGCCAAATCTCCAGCTGGTGTTCCCTCCGACACTTGCCAGCCGCAGTTTAAGATCTGCTGTATATCCTCATAACTGCGTCCCGACGATGTACATTGTGTGGTTGCCTTGTGATATCCCGAAAAGACGCCGCCACCTATACAGCAGTGGCAGTACGAACTATGAGCGTAGAGCGTCATCAAAGTCTCGAGTCAGTTTTAGTTAGACATTGACGAGCACCAAGACGCCAAGAAGAAGCTACAACAAGCTCCACAAAAGATCTTGCCATCTCCGAAACGTTTCGACCCACCACAACTACTGAGCTTTCTGGAACACAACGATAGCGTGGAATAGGGAACCCTACAAAGCATAGTCAATATCAATCCCCTTATGGAATGTACCAGGATTCTTACCAATTGTTCCCTATTTGACATTTCTGGGATAGAAATTACGATGAACCCAAGTCTCACGGCCCGATTAGCATCGCTAGCGAGCAATGGCAGGTGTGACAATCTACTGGGGATTTTACAATGGCTTGACGGGACGTCATGCTTTCCTTCCGTCCTTTGCTAACCTATCTCTTCAGAGTAGAGTTGCGATGCACTCCTCCCTCAACAGAGGAACGTTCGCGAATGCATGTTAATGATTCAAATCGCGGAGTCAGCGCTCTTTTACTTTTACGTTACCTCAAGAATAGAGAAGGCGTTTCCCAAAAGCCATAGGCGATAGGTTCACTAAACGTCTTGGAGTTTCTGGAATGGCTTTCTCTACAGAGAAACTACTGTGCAGAACGCGCGCTGCTCGTGCTGCTGGCATTCAAGCATATGCTCGAGCGTCAATATCTTGTAGTTCTTAATCTGCTCCACAAGCGATGGGGACCGTGTTTGCAGAACGCCTGTCATGATGCTGCAAGTACTGGTGTTTATCCGAGCCCATTTCACGGTCCACGACCATTATGGTACGAAAACCCGCACTCTATGTTATTTTCTCTCATTGGACCCTGCTTTCTGCTGTGAACATCCAGCACCAAGATGCGTTTGTGGGACGACAATCGCTGTCTCAGCCTTCACACGTCAATGGTTCAGTCGGAGGATGTTGACGACGCTTCAGGCCATCCAACTCTTTCCGCTACCTCGTTTTCTATTTCATGCTGGTCATCCAAGCTCTTGCGCGCGAAATCCTTCGAAGGACCGGTAGAAGAAGGAAAGGAAGGCCGAGCTGGCGCCGAAGTTGACAGGTGAGGGCATTGGTAGGCACTTCCAATGGCAGACTGTCGCCGTTGAGGCGACGGAGGGCTAGCAGCTGTGTTTGACGAGCTGAAGTCATTGCTTTCAGCGACTCAAGATGCACAGTCGGTTGATACTTTTTGTCGCCCTGCTTGCTCTTTCTTAGCCATCAATATCGCTTTCGGCCCTTTCCATAACACAAACTCTAAATCGGTTCAGGCTCAGCTTGCGACGTCTATGCATTTCCTCTCCATGTATTCGCGAAGACCTGGCCTTTCAGCCGTAGTCGCTTGTTCCTGCCTCATCAGCTTCAGCTTATCCCGCCCCAGGCATCATCCGCCCCAACCATTCTTTAAAGCCTCCAAGAACGCGATTTGGATACCTTTATGTTTTTTTATATACACTTCATCTGTCTTCACTCACAATGGGACGACCACGACCAGACAGTGCGGCAGCGCCAATACCAGTGGAGCATGAAGTTGAGGACGGCCTACACTTGGAAGCGCCACCTCCATGCGCAATTCAAGAGCTAATGGAATCGACGGCGACACCAGGCGATACAGTTGTCACCAATAGGCACTATTCATACAGATCTATCCTCTATGCTGATTTTGTGTAGGCGACGGTCGTATTGAGATCGACCTCGACTCATAACTCACGAAGGCACTCGAAAAGCTCGTGCCCAAGAAGGAAAGAAAGAAGTGTTCGAACCTAGTAGACGCACTTAACTGTTCATCAGCTATGGAGTATTCGCTTGAATATTGTAATTGAAGTAGTTGGTAGTCGTGGTGATGTACAGCCATTCGTTACTCTAGGCTAGGAGCTACAAAAGGACGGTCACTGTGTTCGATAGCAAGTCATATTGCATTCGAAAGCTTCGTCCTCGACTCAACCTACCCAGTTTGAGGCGACTTGAAGGAGCTCATGGCTTACATGGTCAAGAATCCGGGTCTCATTCTTTCCATGAAGAGCTTGTGTGAAGGCGACATCCAACTCAAGCGGGAGACGATTGCAGAAATCCTCAAGGGTGTTGGAAGTCGTGCATAGAGCCAGATTTAAAGTCACAGCAGCCATTTGTAGCTGACGCAATTATTGCCAACCCACCCAGCTTTGCACACATCCACTGTGCACAGGCACTAGGTGTTCCACTGCACCTGATGTTTGCGATGCCATGGAGCAGCACAAGGGCGTTTCAGCATCCCTTAGCTAATTTCAAGGGAGGAGGGATTAAGACAGCGCTAACCAGCTATGCATCAGATGGGATTGTCGAGTGGCAAGTATTATCTATGTACAAACTGCATATACGATCTACACTGGCTTCGAACATCGATGTTTAGGCTTACTTGGCAAGGTTTGGGCGATGTGGTCAACGAGTTGAGAAGCTCTTTAGCCTTAATGGAAGTACCTGCCTCCGTCGGACCTGTTCTTGCAGCAGCGCTTAAGGTACCCTTCACATATTGCTGGTCTCCAACTTTGGTTTCGGAACCACCATATTGGCCTTCGCATATCGATGTTTGCGGTTTCTTCATCCGGGATCCGCCACCTTACAACCCAGCCGAAGACATCGATCGATTCCTCCGAGCCGGCCCTCCACCCGTCTGTATCGGCTTTGGCAGTATTGTCATTGACGATCCCGCGAAGATGACCCGCCTCATTCTTGAAGCTGTTCACACATTAGGCACTCGAGCGATCATCTCAACAGGGTGGAGTTACCTCGGTGAAAGCCTGCCTGCCGAGAGCAAAGACATTCTCTTCATTGGGGACTGTCCGGATGAGTGGTTGTTTCAGCATGTTGCGACCGTCGTTCATCATGGTGGCGCTGGAACAGCTGCTTGTAGCTTACACAATGCGTGCCCTACTGTTGTCGTCCCTTTCTGTAGGTGCCTGAACACTAGTTTGGTGTTAGACTTCAATTAACTCCGTGCTTCCTCCGTTCACAGTTGGCGACCAACCGTTCTGGGGCAATATGATTGCAGCTGCTGGTGCAGGACCAAAACCAATACCGCATAAATCCCTAACAAACCAGAATCTTGCCAAGGCGATCTCATTCTGCCTCACCAGGGCTGCCACTACAGCAGCGGGAGACCTTTCCCTCGCAGATGGCGAATGAGCGCGGTGTTGCGGCGGCCGAACAGTCATTCCACGCCAACCTACCGCTAGAGAACATGCAATACGCAGTAATTCCCAACTCTCTAGCATCATGGGGGTACAAGAAAACATCAATCAGACTCTCAAAGTTAGCTGCTCAGGTCCTCGTCGAGAATGGCATAATCATCCCCAACGACCTCCACAGGTAAGTACTACGAGGAACCGTGCGCGCTAGGATACTGATTTTCCCAGCCACGAACCAAATCCAATACGTATCGAGAACACCCGCTGGGATCCCATCACCAGCACTGGGTCTGCATCTCTTGGGGTAGTAGGCGATATGGGCAATGCAGCGAAAGGGATGCTTGTGGGCCCCTTCACCCAGCTCAAGCGATCGAATTCCGATTCATCAAATGCCAACGGCGTAATAGTTGCCAGTAGGATGGCCTCCATGACCGCCAAAGGCTTCTACTGATTCAATATGGCGCTCTTCAAAGGTGCTGTGGTTTATATCCCACTCGCCACAGCAGAGGACTCCCGCAACGTTCCCAAATTGTACGGTGAAGATGTCAAGAGTCACGGCGAGGTAACGGACATTGTGAGCGGATTTCAAGTCGCGGCAAAGAATTTCGCACTTGGCATAGTTCGTGGGTTCTCTGATCCTTTCAAGCAACTCTATGAGCTCGCAGAGCGCAGAGACAGAGGGTGCAGAAGATGGTGGAGGGGGAGTATTTGAGTCGAAAAAGCATGATGGATGCGGAAGTAAGAGACATAATCGAGACGTTCGAGAGACTGAAGGAAGTAAAGGAGAAGGCGCGAGAAATTTGTTCGGGAAAGACGGCATCGGGATGATCGAGAAAACTTCAACAATGCTGTGTTGGCATGACGTCGTTCAATTCTGTCAAGTAACCTCCAGATAAGCACATTACCCGCCAGTTCGAAGTCCAGCGTAGCGCTCAATTCAACCCGAGGTAGAACGGAGCAAGGTTGTACTCAAGATTGCTATCAATGAAATTCAGGACGCTGAGGCCGACTTTAGGCTACCCACAGCTGCCAGGGGCATGTATCGATGAAGCACGACCGACATTAAAGAGACAAAATATTTTCGAACTAGTCTTACAGGGCTGGCGGACCAAACTTCTAAAATCCGACCGTCATATCAGACAAATTGCGACCCTTTGCTAGTGGCTCGTTTGTGCTCTTTGGAAGATTATGCTGTAGTCCAAGTTGCTTAATTCTATGTGAGGAATCGTCATAAAGCAAGCTCACTGCCCAGCGTCCTATTGTGAGGCAGCTGTAAACTCTAGCTGTGGAACCAAGAGGCCGCTAAGTCTTGTACATCGTATTGGCTAGAGCATATATCCCGGCTTACATCCCAGAGTCAGACATTGGACTAGTAGCGTTGCTTATACACTTTTTGCTCAATAGGGCCCAACTCAACTCTGGTAGAGCGCAAACAATTGGCACGATCTCTATCAATGGTGATTAGACAGCTTCCGACTAGAAAGATACGCAATGCCCGCGTTCACATATTCATCCCAATTGAATCCCTCAACTAACCTCAACCCACGATGAGGGGTAAGCAAGGCTGAGCAAGTGAGCTGTGCATGCGCTGGATATCTTTTCCCTATTTTAGCACCAGCATGCGGAGAAATAGAGCATTGGCGCATGTACGTGGCATTATAATAGCCGTGATTATTACATAGTAGCGACGTTCACTGAGAAGCAGTGCTTGAGCGTAATCGTAGTACGGGTGGAAGGTTTGGCGAGCTGAAGCTTTGCATGACAGATACACTAGTTAGAAGACCAGATGTTCACATCTAGATGCAATAGAGAAGGTCGTGAATGTCGATCAGGTTAGATACGTGGCCGGGTTCTCGCTCCTCCGTAGAAATTCGTAACGAGTCACAATTCTGCAGGCCGACACGCATCAACGATCATCCCGTGTTTCTTTTGCAGTTGCTCTGCTAGCCTGGAAGCATTCCAGAGTAATGACGATATTTCACCGAAGGAGCCTAGCATCATAACGCTAATCGGCACTTGAGCTTTCTGCCGTGTGGCTTCATGCTCAATCCGGACAACGAAGCATGTGTCTTCTCAAAATCAGCAAGCTTGAATAGTCTTCCCCGCTTTACAACATTTGCCACCACATGGCAGATGCCAGAAGGCTGAATTCGCGCCTTTTACAGAACGCTAAGACCATTGACCAATAAACACTCACCAGACCTTCAATTAACTGCCATGCATAAATTTATATCTGGATGACCAGTACTAGACCGCAGCAATCATTTTAGCTGCATGAGTACCTGAGCGGCCGAGAAGATCTGCAACTTGGGTCTCAAGGGCCATACACTTTTGCTTAAGCAGCAGCGCGGTGAGGAAGATGGTCATTACGAATTGTCTCCGGTGAGCTGGCATATTTGAGAGCGCTGATGAACAACCTGAACCACTTCAATATCCTGGGCTTTTTCATTTGCCTTCGCTTGCAGAAGCTCGACTAGGTCAGTGCACGAGGCAGCTGGTGAATGTGGCTTTCACGTGATCAGCCTTACACACCATAAATACGCTTTGCAAAGGCTTCACCCAGAAGCTAGTAAGTCCAGAATAGCAAATTAAACGATGCCATATGTACGCTTCCCCTCTTATGTAAAGGCTGAACAGTGCTGACTGGCATTATTATTTGTCACAATGGGGACTGCCAAGGCACTTCCCCGCATGGCGTTTGTATCGCGTCTGGAGAGATTCATGACTCGACCTCTCAACATCCACCAAACTTCCGCCCACCAAATATACGCCACCGCTGGCGTTCTTTGTTTCTTTTACCATCATGACGGCGGCTTGGACAGCTTTGCTCGAGGCTGCCCTTTCGCGACTTCGATCGAGCTGACCGCTTGAGCTCCTCCACCAACGCCAGAGAGCGCCAAGGGAGCTATCTTCATCTTGGGATGTCTCTAGACAACGGCAACGACCGGTTCCGTTGCCAGATCTTCGAACGGCATGCCCCAGCGTACCGGAGGAGAATCCGTGTTATGAAGAAAGTCTGGGCAATACGTTCGTGCAGATAACTACGGCTGCCGGCATCAACGTCCCTCAATACTCAATGGTGAACTTGGCGAGTACTGTGACGTTCAGCGCGGTCATCTTCAGCTCGACGAGAGTTATTGGCATCTTTGCAACGATCTGGGCTCCAACATGGTACTTCGAGGCTTTTGCCGAGACCTGAAGAGCCCTCAAACGTGGAGAAATCAATACTTTCAGGCGAAACGGCTGAGATGCCTCCTTGGAAAGTGCTAAGCTGGGTGATCTAGTAAACTGGACAGCTGAAAGCATGAAACTGTATATAAAGATGAGGAGGAGGAGGAATACTGTACATCGACATCAGCTTTGAGGTGATTCAATTCTCATCACTTTACGAACAGTTCGTTGCAAGTCATCGTCCATTGCCCTTCGCTCACTGAACCACTTAATCACTATCTGTTCTATCACTTTAGGGTTCCAACCAACTATCAAAATGCGTTTCCCTCTCGCGATTGTGGTGGCTATGCTCGCAATAACCGTGGTTGCGAAGCCCGTTGTATCCCCTCGCGCCGATATCCAGTCCTGGGATGACTACAACAAATGCTGTGAGCAGCGTGACAAGTACGACCACAAGAAGGTCTGCGTTAGTGAGTAATCATGCGAAGATGAAGACTCTGATTGTGTATTGAAGGCATAGGCTGATTTTCACGATAGAACCGAAGAACGATGATGAGTGGGACCACGACCGCAAAAAGAAAGAGGAAAAAGAGCATAAAGGGAAGGAGGAGAAGGATCGCAAGAAGAAGGAGGAAAAAGATCACAAGGAGAAGGAGGAAAAAGATCACAAGGAGAAGGAGGAAAAAGATCACAAGGAGAAGGAGGAAAAAGATCACAAGGAGAAGGAGGAAAAAGATCACAAGGAGAAGGAGGAAAAAGATCGTAAAGAGAAGTGGGAGAAGGATCACAAGGAGAAGAACGAGAAGGATCATAAAGAGAAGGACGAAAAGGATCGTAAGGAGAAGGACGAAAAAGATCGTAAAGAGAAGTGGGAGAAGGATCACAAGGAGAAGGACGAGAAGGATCACAAGGAGAAGTGGGAGAAGGAAGAAAAGGAGCGTAAAGAGAAGGAGGGAAAAGAAGAAAATGACCGCAAGGAGAAATGGGACAAGGAAGAGAAAGAGAGGAAAGAGAAAAATAAATCACCGGAGCACAAATCGGATGATGATTACAAGCCAAATCCTAGCTCCAAAGAAGAAGGGGATAAAAAGGAGGAGGAGAAGCCCAAGCCAGACAGCTATGGCTACTATACCTTTGGTGAGGAGATTAGCCTCAAGTGTGAGGGCGGCAAGATTGTAATCAAAGGCAAAAAGTACTGAGCGCTGGGACGAATAATGGCTGATATGCGGAAGGTCAGTGGATTAGGCTGGATTTCTTACTTACTTCGCCTTTGGAGCTTCAAATTTCCACTCTGTCTTGGAATCATCGGCAGACCTACCTTAACATGCATTGTACATATTTGGGCCTCCATTAGCCATATAGTCTCTCATTTATAGTTTTATGATACCGACTGTCTTCCACCCTCCACTCTCTTCCCCCTTTCATTCAGGACCCTACTCTCTTTCCCTTTTGATTGTACAACATCCATACCTACCGGTTCACAAGACACTGAAAGGTATCACTAAGCGGCTTGAACGTACCTTAATAGCAGGTTTCCATACTCGCACTATGAGTTGAGTCCCAAAACCACATCCACTGTATGAAGGTCAACCAAGAGGTTGTCAGTGTATTTTTGCAAAACCCAGATGATCGTATCATGGCCCAGCACGACACACGTTGATCGCGAGAATAACCTCCCTATGCTACATGCTCTGAGGTGAGGCTAGAGGCTTTCAGTGAACTTTATAAAGAAAGGACGAAGAGCTGACTGCGTAGCTGGACTAACACCGTACTCAAATCTCCGGACGCTTTAGAGATACGTGTCGCTGTAAGACCGACGGACTTCGTCTTCATGACCATATCGATGGCGATGTAGGTTTGCGTGTTTGTAGTGTTGTCCCATATCCTTCATCGATCTTAAGTCCAACTTGCGCTTCGCACTTAAAGTTTTAGTTCAGCCTTTCTTGTACATCGATCGCCCTTTCGTCATCAGCCACATCTCATTGGCTTTGGCTTTTGCCGCCCGTTATATGTCCACTGTATTCATTCTCCATATGATATGTTACAAGAGTAACCAGTGGACTGATTTGCGACTAATGACGTCAATGTACTGATCGTCTTGCCCGTTGCCAACGTCGTTTCCAAGGAGCACACTACGACCTGCATAGCTCAGCATCGGGGATACTCCAAATCGCGGATCTGCCATGGAAATAAGGCGACACAATAATGCATAGGGCATTTCGGACTAATACCGAAACGACGATACGCTGTCATGAAACTGGTCATGTTGGGTCTGTTGGAATTGACACTCCTCTGGAACACATAGAAAGCCTCGCAAGCAAGCACATCGTTTTCGGTGTGTCAAATTCTGACATAGTGGTATCCGTTACTTCTGACGTGTCATTTGATATGGGGTCCTGCCGTAGATCATCCATCTCGACCTTCAAATCTGGCTCGTATGTATCGACTTAATATTACTTCCGAGCTCTTGGTTTCGAGGAATGGCCGGATTATTGCGGTCCCTAGTCGGGCGCGTCACAGGTGCAGTACATGGAAATTCATTTGCACCTCTTCCGATAAACTTTCAAGCGCAATTTTCAGAATAGTGCCATGAAGGGCTGGAAGTTGCGCCAGAGATTGGGAGCCCGTGGCGTTGGATTTGAACAAGTCCGCCAATGTATGATCCATGTGTGGAGATCTCCATCGTCTTCGTCATGGCCGTCTCGCGAGCTGGCGTTGGTGTTCACATACTCTGTGTCAGAGTCTGGTGCGGCTTAGAGAGGAAGCACTAGTGCTGTAAGATCGCGCTTCTCACGTTCGTTTACCGGTTTCTCAGTTGTCTCGCGACCATTCTATGCTTGGAATCAGGAACGGCACGACAGCTGCTTTGAGGAAAATCTTGTTCGCGGCATTCCTACGTCGCTCTGTATTTGCCTTCGTGTTGGTGATACAGTTCTCGATGAAGCAGATCGCCTTCCAAATGTCTTCAATAGTTGAACTTAGAAATGAACGTGAACTGGAGTAGTTCTCGACAGCCCGTTCATTCACATCGGGATGCATTTTCAACAACTTCGCTGCCAACAAGATCCACGAGCGGGTTACTTGAAGTTGCTACTCTTTTTGTAAATGGAACGTACCGTTCGGAACTCCGCGAAGATGGAAGTCATCAACGTTGGCGTGTGCCGGCTTCTGCGGATGTTCTTCCGATAATGTCATTGCCTTGTGGACCTGAGGCAAAGTCGGGGCGCATCAGCGCGATGCCTCAGAGTCGTTACCCTTGCCCTTCCCTTCGGGGATAGGTCGTGATGGCTTGGTTGCAAATTCGTCGTCCCCAAGCTCGAAAAAAGCGCAGATATACTTGTGCACGGGTTATTCCTCATTCTTCTCCTTTGGCCCTTCGGTCTTGGCTGTATCGTTCACCGCGTTGGTATTGAATGCAATTTCTCTTTCGTGCAGCTGTACTGTGTTGACAGGCAGACTAAAGTTAGCATACCTCGCGCTGGTTGCGCGTGAATATTCGTGCGCTGCCGAAACCAAAGTGAAGGCAGTCGCGGAAGAACCATATAGCAAGAACATCATCCAGAGAAGGTAAATAGAGTTTACAGACTTCAAACCTCATTCTGGAAGTGCTGACGGCCTCCTACCTTCATTATCAAAATGGTTGAGGTGGCAAGAATTGTCAAGTTAGCGGTAGTGTACTAACAAACCGCGTCGCGACACACGCTGCGACTGTCTCTGAAATTCGACATCGCCGTGTCGAAGTATGCCCACAGGTTTACAAGGTTCCGTGAGAAAGCCAGGGGAAGATCTCATACTAAGAAACGCGGCGAAGAGCAAGTGTCAGATAGGTACGTGAAAGATAAGAGGCAGAGACTGAGAAAGAATATGGATTGGTTGATACGCCTCCTTAAGTCCTGTGAATCAATAACCGTTCCACGACCACGTCGGTCAGAGATTTGAACACTATCCACCACCTACGCCTCAACGAACTCTGGCTCACAACCCCACATCGCCCGTCCGGCTACCTTGCATTTCACCCATTCATACACACCCACACCTATGAAACCCGGTACCCTGACGGTGCATGTCTTTGGGGCCAGCAGCTCGCGACAGAGCCTTAACTATCCTAGTTGCCAATGGGTTCGTATGTATTATGAGCCTGGCGGTTGCTGAAGAGATAGTAGATGATCATGCCTATGACTGGGAACAGGAAGACGACGAGTGCCCAGATGACCTTGTTGGAGACCGGGCGGTTTGACTTGAAGATCTCGACTGTGGCCCAGACGCGTCAGCGGAGGACTTGTACGGGAGCGATGGCAACAGATGAAGCAAAGAGAGAGGAGAAGGGCACGGAAGGACTTACTCCAGGCAATGATATCGAGAACGAGCACAATGAAACCCACAATACCGCCGCCGGTTCCAGCCTGCCACGGCTTCGCTGCCTGGGTGGTGATTGGAGCTGCTTCAGCGAGCATGAACAGCGAGAGCTGAAGGAGCATGGAGATGGCAAAGTTGAACATGTTGGCGATTGCTGACGGTGTTCTGGAGGGTTTGGTGAGTGATGGTGTCTTTGTTTGCTGTTGTGATGGGCGTTGAGGGTGTTGATGATGCTGCTGCCTTGGTTGTGGGTGGGTGTCTCTGCTGCGGGGCCGTGCCTAGAAATTACGTCATTGTGAGGACACGCGATACCAAGGAACCAAATCGAGCAGCACCTGTACCCGGTCCAGCATCCTTTGGGCGTATCTGTTGTCCTGCACCACGCCTCCTCCAAGGAGAGAAAGACTCCCCGCTACGGCTCCAATTTCACAAATACTGAGCCGCTTCTGTTACCCCATTACCCTGTATATCGGACGGAAATACAGTAGGAAGGAGCTCGTATCCGAAGATGCATCACTCCCTCATTTTCGTCTCAGCTCAACAAGGGTCCAAAGCCCCTTCATCACCAAAGTTGAAGATATCCGACATGACCAAATCCCAGTCTTCCATAAAGTCTGGTGAGATCTGGATGTCAAACTCGTTACCTTCACCGTCACCACCTTTAGCCTGCGCTTGACCAGCCATTGCCTCAAGTAACGGCATACACTTCTCTACAGCGTCCTCTGCCGCCTTGACCAGGAACCCAGGTAGCTCACTCTGCTGGACATGTTGCTTAGTTGCATCAACTTGCGCAGCGAGAAGTTGCAAAAGTATGTAACCTTTGACACCCGTCTCACCCGCTTCCATGCACTGTAAATACCAACTCGCTGCATCGTCGAGGACGGAGAAGAGGTTGGAGTGCAAAGACATGCTGCTAAGGCCATCTTCATCCTGGATCTGAGTTCGAACCTCTACGCCGAGGAAGGTGGAGGCGTGGAAAGCGAATGTGCGGAAGAATCCGGCACCGCATCGGCAGAGACGAGCGAGATCGCTTTCACTTGAAGTGTTACAGCCACTCCTTGATGCATCCCAGATCTTTAGTGATGAGTCCAACATTGCTTTTCTAGAAAATGCATATACAGGATCGTGCAATGAAGCACCGAAGAATGGAACGTGTAGAGAGGAGATGTAACGTTGCATGATGAAGTCGATCGCTTGTAGGGCGAAAGGAGAGGGTGTTAGTCCTTCAACTGCGGTGTATTCTTGAAGTGTACGGCGTAGCTTCCTGTAAGCCTCTCTAAGCTCCTTGTCAATGCGAAGCGTCTCTTCGTATGTGCCATTGGAAGACATATCGTTCAAACATTTGACTACCGCAAGACGGGCCGGAAGAGTTTTCCGCAGAGCGATTGAGATCGAACTTTGGGTATACACGCTAATTGGCTGAGCGGCGGGCTTTGCAGTTGTGAGTTGATCATCGTTGAAATTGCCCGGCGATTCCGTATTGAAGTCTCCGAGGGAGATGAAGGACGGCCCACCGGACTCAAGACTCGTTTGTAGTGTTATATCCAAGATAGTATTCCATATACGTCGTCGCATTTCAGCCTCAACTATCGTCATTCGCGGCAAATGCTCAGGATCTTTGTGAAGTCCAATGTACACGGCAGCTCGAAGTACGGAACCAGCGGAGATCCAAACAAGCTCTGAGCCTACGTCGATGAACTCACGAGCGAGAAGTAAGAGGACACTCGTTTGCAGGTATTGAATACCTAATCTTGATTTGAAATTGGGAGACGAGACGCACGTCTGGGCTTCGTATATCCAGCGTATGGCTTCGTTACGCAACGAGAATTTCTCATCGTAAATCGTGGCGCCGATGGCTAGCACCAGCTTCATAAGCATTATAAAGGCCATGCTAGGCTCGTGTCCGGGTACCCACAGGGCTTCAAAGTCTCTTTGAAAGCTCGGAACATGCAGCACGCGGTAGACTGTCTCCATCGTCCGGAGGTAGCAGCCCACAAGCTTCTCACACACATGCTTTGGAGGAATATCTCTCGTTGGTGGAGTGGGCCAGCTTGGTGAGCGTTTCGACTTGATGACACGCGCTAGTAATTTGGCGCGTTCCAAGTTGGAGATCAGAGTAGAAGATCCAGCTCGCAATTTGGGCTCCATCGCCTCGATAAGATCGCGAAACTGCAAATGATTTAGTATATAAATAGCTTGATGGCTACTTTCTGTAACGCACGACCACGAATCCATTCATCCAATGGCTCTGTCCGAACACCCGGTTTTTATGCGCAACGCTCCTTGAGATAGCATGCGCGCTCCCGAAAGCTCGACTGTCTTGCAGAACATCAATTGTGCCAGCAAAACTCGTGATAGTCTGAACAGCTTGGGTTGGAGCTGGACTGGATGGGTCCACTGAGTTTGCGGAAGCAGCGGTGCTAATATTCTGAGACAGCTTCTCTTCAAAATCAGCGATTCGAGCCTTCATGGCTTCTAGCTCGAATGATGAAGGACTATTGCCACAAGCGAGCACATGCCATGTCGGCGCACTACTAGGTGTTGTAGAGGCTGTACTTATGGGAGCTGTGGTGTCTGGAGGGGAGCAGCGGTGATTGGCATGTGGCGGTGGAATTCGAGCTGGATGTCTATCACAAATAAAATCAGTGAAAGGCCGACAGTTATTATGTCAACCATTTTGAGTATGACAGGTGATGCCCGACGCCCTCTCATCATAGCCTCAAGAGCTTCGCAGCAGCTTGGAAAGGCTCTCCAAGCTAGATAGGAGTCAAAGTCTTACCCCACGTTGGCATTGGCTTCTTCCGTCTCGTACAAACATGCTGTGTTCCTCGATCGAAGACAATTGCTGCATGGCGCTTCTCGATTACAGCGTATTTTGCGCCTTCTGCATAGAGTGCACGACCTACTGCGATTAAACACACAACTCGCGCTGCTCAAGGGTCGACCAACATACACGGCAGGTCTTTTTCGCTTACGCTCATATGATATCATGACGATGAGTAGGTCATTCGCACATTATCGTAAGAAAATGGGGTGGCCGAAAAAGGGCGGAAATAGGGAGGCAAGAAGAAGATGTACACGTCGTTTCTACGTTTAAGGGCCGAACCGCCACCCAAACACCGATGTGTACGAGAATGCTGATTCGTTGGATGACGGCGATTGGTGGGGATCTCATCGTCTCGGGTCTATTGGCCTACCGTAATACAACCATGTACGCTCCATAACCACCTACTAAATCCTAGTCCTCCATTATCTCCGAATCCGATGAATTCAACCCCAAAGATATGGTCTCCTGGTTTGATGCATATATAAGCTTCAAGATGGCTTCTCTAGAGCTCATCAACATCTGACTTGAACTATTCTATTCTCGTTTATTCTTTACTACCTTGAACATACTGCATATCTCCTAACGAGATGACTACGACCGAAGCTCAAACTACCAACTTATCAAACATGAATGAGAAAACTATCTCTGGACAAAATGCACCGGTAACAACCAGTGACAATGAACTCGCTGCCTACGGGCCGGCACCTGACGGAGGTCTGCGAGCCTGGCTCAATGTTATAGGCGGTTTCTGTATCTTCTTTTCCTGCTTAGGCTTCACCTCATGTTTTGGCGTCTTGCAAGAATACTATAGCACTCATCAGCTGCGCGATCGGTCGATGGATGACATTGCCTGGATAGGCTCGCTTGCAAGTTTTATTCAATTTGCTGGTGGTGCGATTGGTGGGCCAATGTTTGATCGGTTTGGCGCGTGGGTAAGTACTCGTCCTTATTACGAGGGCCCGGATTCGAAACAGTACAGAGAGCTTTGCTGATTATAAGATAGATGCTTCGACCTGCGACGATTGTGTACGTTTTCGGCCTGATGATGGTTAGCCTTTGCACCTCCTACTACCAATTCATGCTCGCCCAAGGCATTCTCATGGGTTCTGCAGTCGCATTTCTCCAATTCCCAGCCTTTGCCGTTGCATCACAGTATTTCGACAAAAATCGTGCGGCCGCCCTCGGCCTCATCGTCTCGGGTTCATCCATCGGCGGCGTCATCTTCCCAATCATCTTGTCCAAAATGCTGAACAGCTCCAACATTGGCTTTGGGTGGAGCATACGGATTGTTGCATTCATAATCTTGCCATTCATGGTTTTTGCGTGTCTCGCGATCAGGCCTCGCGTACCGCCACGAGACACGACAATCTTCATTGGAGCAGCATGGAAACAGCCAAAGTACGTGTTGTTGGTCGTGTCGCTGTTCTTTATGATGATGGGTATGTGGACCCCAATCTTTTACATTCCTGCATATGCTGTCTCCCGGGGTATGGGGACCGCACTGGCTTCGTATCTACTCGCTATCATCAACGCTTCGTCCACATTCGGTCGCATCATACCCGGCATGCTGGCCGACAAGCTCGGACGACTCAACATGTTTGCCTTCGGGGGTATCTCGACTGGAATCATGGTGTTCTGCATCAATGAGCCTAAGACAAATGCAACGATAATTATCTACTCAGTCTTCTTTGGCTTCGTCTCTGGGACGATCATCTCTTCAGCGTCCGCTGCGATCTCATTTTGCACGAAGGACCCTCAAAATATTGGGACCTATATGGGCATGGGCATGGGTATCTCCGCATTTGCCGTGCTGATTGGCCCCCCTATCAACGGCGCCTTGATCGACAGGTACGGTGGATTCTCAGAGGTCTCTATTTTCAGTGGTGTTGCGAGCTTGGTAGGTGGCATGATTGCACTCGCTAGCAAGCTCGCGACTCCCGAAGGCATCCTCGGGAAGGTTTGACAAAATATCGAGGACAGTCTAGAATGTGTTCATAATGGTGATGGTGATATGGGGAGATCGTTCGGGAACGACTCAAGTGTGGATGGAGAATGCTTGGTGTATCGAATTGTATGCCACCCTCCATTAGACTTCTTTGTCATCGGAAATCTCAATGGAAGACTCTGATAATGTCTTAAAATCAGTGTTATATCGAGCGAGGAGTCGACAAGTACCTCGATTTTGTATATTAGCCCTGCCGCTCACTGTCCTTGCCGTGCTTCAATAAACACAAGGAGATCTAATTACTGGAAATATAGGTAAATGGATTCTATACAATTTTCCTTTGAGTTTTGATGGGATATACAAACCACCGAAGCTAAAGTGCCGCTTGCACCAAGGAGCAAGGTGAAAACTCCGATGCTGTTGGGCAAAGTGTGACCGAAGCTTCGCCATATGCACACTAATTTTGAGCTAGGCTGATTAATAAGGCAAGAACAATGCAGATTAATGACTAGTCCAAGTGATACCTTCCCCTGCCAAATAACGGGTGTTGTTCCGAGATTTGTACGAAGAAGCCCCAGAGCGTATTCAATGATGCACCAACTTCCGAGGATGACTCCTCCACAAACTAACGTGATAGTACCGCAACGCTATACATGATTATATTCGAATCTTATTCAAGTACTCTTAGTCGCTCCTAGAGTAACTCGCAGAAGTTTTATAGAATGATATAGAGCGCTATTGTGTTATGAGGTTTACTACAAGGAGCTTTTGATGCAGTGCCCCAATCAGCCAGACCACAGCGAACATGGTTTTAATCTCACCCCTTTATACTTTGGGTGGATTTGATAATTCTTAATAAATAGCTCCAGCATCTATCAACAAGCCCTTAATACGTTATGTACTTCGCGTTCAGAACCTTCCCTCTCTACAAGACCTATTGCTCTTGAAGATCAGATCATACTTCGTGCCCGCATGTCAACAGATGCCTCTCGCCCTCTCCCGGAACCGTCCACCTAGGCTCGATGCCCATCAGACCTCGCGACGTAATCATGCTAGCATTCACCGGGCTCTTTGGGATTAACTCTTCTCCTTTGGTAGACAAAATTGACAAAACGTGCGCAGCGGCCTATTCGCATCAGCTTACAGCTCCCACAGAAGCTTCATGGCTCTTACCTTTGCGTTAATGGTGAGCGTTGTTGGGTTCGGGTTGTCAATAGTATCGCAAGCTTGGTGGTAACACGGATCCTGCTCAACGCCAGTACCCGTATGTAGACCGCCCACGGGTTTGCCTATTCTCATGAATGAATCGTAGTCGCTGCCACCAGTAAATCTCGCTGCAGTCACATTCACGCCTTTCTTCGTAAAATGCTGAACAAAGAGCTCCTCGATAGCGGCAGATCCAGGGGCGCCGGTCAGGTTGAACGTACTACCATCTCCATCGAAGACCCCATAGTAGCCGCGGGAAACCATGTCGAAATTAAGATACGTCAGGATATTGTTGGCTTCAGAAACATTCAAATTTTGCGTGTAATACTTCGAGCCTAGTAGTCCGTTCTCCTCGGCTCCCCACCAAGCGAAGCGAACCTTATTCTTGACTCTGAATGTTCTGAGCGCTCTCGCAATCTCGAGAATCAGAGTCGTACCGGATCCATCATCGTTGATCCCAGCGCCCGCCTGCACGCTGTCAAGATGCGCGCCCAACATGATCACATTGGAGGAGTCGCCTTCCTTTGTCTCTGTGAAGATATTCTGTGTGATTTTGGTTTCGACTGTTTGCGTCTGCTGGAAGTGGGCTTCAATCTGCTCGCCGGCTTGGAGGCGCGCAACAAGTGGCTCGCCATCAGCTTTATTGATGTAGCCTGACGACACATATTCTTCAGGGTTTGGATTCGAGAGAGTTCCACCCGTGACGGGAGTCGTTACATCACTGTAAATAATGACTGCTGCAGCTCCAGCCGCTGCAGCAGGCTTGATACGTCCGGCAAGCGTAGTGCCGTCAGGACATGTTCCTCGCTGGACCAAGACGATCTTGCCTTCTACGTCTAGGTTGTTATAAGATTCGTTCATGCAACCTTCGGGACCTGAAGCGCCAAGTACAAGCGGTGCCGTCAATCCCTCGGGGGTGGTCGATGGCGAATATGAGAGTCCGATCACGTGGTAGGATGTATTGCTGACGCTAAATTTGATAGATTCGACTCTGAAGAACAGCGCTGGGAAATCTTGTACCCATGTCCTGAAGTTCGAGGAATTCTCGGTTTTCGAGAGGATGTAGTCCACTGATGCGGCGTACCCTGGGAGACCAAAAGCTCGGTTGCCTCCATTCGCTTTTGCGATGGAGTCAAGAGCTTGTAAATGGCCCATCAACCTACTACAGCTTCAGTATTAGTTGTTGTGCGTTTGATTGAGCCTTACCCATCAGTTGTAATTGCATCTTGAAATTTCTTCGATGATACCAATGGTCGCAATTGGTCGCCGTAGGTTGTGGAAGGGAACGCCGCACTCAACGCCTGCGCAGTGTATGCTAAAAGCAAATAGCTTTGAAGCTTCATATTGGCTTGTCAAATTACCGTTTCCTCCAATTTTCTCCTTTTGAGTAGTGCGGGCAACGTCCACCATTGCCGCGGGGTCTCTCCACTTCAAATATAGTCCTCCCGCCCCTGGTGGCCCCGGTTCTTTGGGTAAATTCGAATTGATTGCAGGCACGACATTTTTCTTGGTCCACTCTTATCGAAGTCCTGCCTGGATGCGCGCGGTCTTGTGTCCGGAAAAGAAGGTCACAAGAAAGTAGATCAGCGTTGCCAAGGGCGGAGCGTGCTCTGGGGTCAACACCTTCCAGTTGAGTGAATAGGCCGGCTTGGCGTGCATGTTCGTCATCGCCACTAAGACTGAACGCTGACCAGCATAGACACGAATACTGACCGTCTCAAATCTTTAGTCTCGTATGCGTGAACCCTTAACTATCTCTGCCCGCAGTAATGGACATCTGGTCAGGGTTCATGCAACCTGACTCTACCCGTGATAGCCTACGATCCCCTTACAAACACCACATAGGACTAGTAGGTAATATTCTTCGGTGCATCCACAAGTCATAAGTACATGGTTTGTCGATATTCACCATATATGCTGAACAAAAAAAGGCCGAATGCGCCATCGGTAGCCGGCGGCATGTATCTTGAACGCATTACTTCTAGAAGAGCGAGAGACACGAAAAGTGCAGAAGGGAAGAGTGCCAACGAGCTGGAGGTATACATATGCTCAAATACGAGAACCCGTTGTTGTATATAAGGTCTCAAAACTGATAGTATGAGTGAGGCATACTAGAACCCACATCCGCGTATGATTTCTGACTATGAGGCAATCGGCAATCCCAGTCTGGGACCAGATGTGTTCAACGACCTTAATTCATGAAACAAACCGTGGTTCTTGGCGATTCAAGTTCTGGGAAGTTCCTATGGTGATTCTCAGTTCGCTGCATTCCTCGCCTTTGCATCTTCAACTGCCTTCTCCCAACTTGTCCTATAGATGAATGTTCCCTCAATCGCTGCAACAATACCCAAAGCTATCGCAGGCCCCTAGTTATCGTTAACAAACCAGCCGACCAGAATCGGCAAAACGGGACAGCGACGACTTACGCTCCATAAACCATACAATCCCCAGTGCGGGGCGCCAAAACCTGTTCCGAAACTTATCGGTACACCAACCGCGTAGTATGCGAATAGTCCCACATAACCACCAATCTCTTGTCGTCCTAGGCCTCGCAAGATTCCATTGCAATTCGCTGCTAGCGCATCGAAGACTTGGAATGTGGCGCACAGAGGGAGGAGTGCGGCAACCATATTGATGACATCTTTATCCGGCGTGAAGAGCCTTGGAATGGCTTCTCGCAGTAATGAGAGTATGAGAAGGTTGAAAATTCCGACTAGAACAGAGGCAAAGACAGCAACCTTCGCCGCTGTTTTCGCAGGAACAGCAAGAGTGGCCCCAATCAAATTTGCAATGCGCGTCGAAGCCGCAACGCTCATTGGGAACGGTATCTGGAACGTGATTCCTGTGATACTTCCCAATATACTCTGTGCGGCAAGCTCAGTGGGGCCAAGCCAACTCGAGCTCAGTGTTAAAATTTCGAAGGCCAAGAACTCTGCCAGTACCATGACTAGCCCCGGAAGAGCAAGTTTGATCATCGGCATCCAGTTTTTGAGTGCTCGGCGATCGAAGCCGCCCCAGCACTTGTAGCCATCGATGAACCGCACGTAAAGGAATAGCAAAATGGGAAGCACGTTCTCGGTAATGGAGACTGCGATGGGTGCGCCGATAAAGCCCCAGCCTAGATGCCATACCAATAGCCAATTCAAGAATGCATTTAGCGGTGCGCATATCAAAAGGATATACATCGTTGCGCTGAACAAGCCTTGTGCTTGCACGTATCTTTTTCCGCTCTCAAACGCTGCATAACCAGGCGCACCAGCTATGAGGATCTTGAGATACAGGCCTGCTAAGTGCGCGGTTTCCTGTTCCGGAACAATCTTGGAGAGGATCTGTGTACCGAAAGCCCAGATGAGGGATATCGGGATCGTAATGAGGAGCAAGAAGTATAGCATGCGCTGGAGTTGTAGACCAACGAGATGCGGGCGCCCAGAGCCGTAAGCCTGTGCGCAGAGTGTGTCAAGGGAGGTCGCTAGGCCTTGATAAACGGCGTATCCTGTCACGGAAGCAGTCATACTTGCCAGACTGACGGCGCCAAGCTCGGTTTTGCCGATATGGCCCACTGTGAAGATGCTAGCCACTGGGAGACTGTATTGAAGCAAGAACGTCAGGATGAGCGGTGCCGAGCTCTTCGTCAGGACTTTGGCTTCTCGCCGCCAGCTCGTGTTGATCTTTCCGGCTGCTACCGCCTCATTCCACTTATGGTTGATAGTCCGCGGCGAGTCCAAACCTCCGTACGGTTGACTAGGATCGCCTCCAGCCCTCAGAAGCGCTGTTCGCTCAGACGCTTGTGAGTCAATGGCTGTCTCCTCATCCGGTGTACTCTTTATTTTTCGCAAGCCGGAAAATGAAATCTTGGTACCCAGGTGATTTAAGGGCCCCGCACTTCCTGATCGAGGGTGCTTGGGGGGTAGAAGATTATTATCACGAAGTAAACTCCGTTCTTCTTCTCGAACAGATTCCCTCTCTTTCTTGGATAAATGGCTATGTTTTTTCCATGATGTGGATAACAAACTCCGTTCTGGTACACTGGAAGATATTATGGCTGTGCCTCGAGACCCTGGGTTGACGTATGATGGCCGGCGATAAGAGTTTATCATGGAAAATTGACGGACTGTAGATGAGCCAGAGGAGGAATCATCATCGTCGTCGTCGTCGTCTTCTGAAGCTGAATTATCTTCATCGAGGTCTCGTGCGATAGCTTCTTCTGCGATGTCTTGAGAATGGGCGAAGCCTTCCATTTGAGATGTGACATCGTTTGCAAAGTCAGTCACGGAATGTCCCGCTGGCGCTGATGATGGCGGGGCCATTATGGACGCAGCAGAGATTTGGTCAACTCAATCTCGCAGACAACGACGTCTCGTTGGCCCAGGCACTGAAGCGAATGATAGAGAAGAAGAGGAAAAGGTCATCTATAAGTCCTAGAAAGTGGGGAAACGGGAGTGACTGATATCGAGCTCTTCCAGGAAGTCCGTGAGCATTGGCCGCAGCTCAATTGTCCAATCGGGCAGCTCTAAGCGGTGGACTTAGCGGGTTGTGTCTTGGCCCGGCGCCCTTTTACTTTCTTTGACATGCCGTACTACACTGTTGCTGCATGGTATGGCTGTTGCTAGCCTGGTGCTCTCTACGAAGGAGCTCGTATTTTTTGAGTGCTAGCCTCCCTTAACACACAGCGATTGCGACTCTACGCCACAAGACAACGCAATAGAATCCTTAACTCTCTCTCTCTCTCTCTCTCTCTCTCTCTATATATATATACAAGTAATCTGTAACTCCTAATTTATACTCTAATTAGTGGGTGTGGTGGCGACAGCGTACTTTAGCTTTGAAATAGTGATGTTGAAGTAGGCGCCGGGATGGAGCCAGTACACAAAAGATACGAGCACCTTCGTACTAGTGGTTGTGGGAAAAGCCAAGTCTGCAGCTGCTTGCTGGTTATCATCGGCAGAGGCTTGCACCCCTTCTGTGGGGTGGTCCACAACGAGCGTCATAGGGCGTACTCTGCAAGATAGTCCATCTTCCACACTGGATCTTACGCACCTCTATTGAGATGGCCGGCCATCCATGTTGCCCATCATGGGTCATTAGCGGGAAGTCGCCGTTGAGGATTGAGAAGTTGAGCCTAGACGTTTGTGCTTCTTTGGTATCAATGTTCGATTTGAGGTACCAGAAGCACGTGCAATGGTACAACAAACACAATAATGATATGACAGGGCAACCGAGTTGTAGAATTCTGGTATCTTGAGCAGGAAAATATCTCCAACCAAACGACTATCCTACACAACAACTCTCCTCAATCCCTCGGTCCCTCCAAGCACTCTCCTACCCGTGACCGCATCTCTCCCCTTTCCACTCTCCCATCTTCCGGCTCTACTTCCCTCTTCCTTGCTCCAGCCTTCGTCTTCCACTTCCTCTCCTTCCTCGCCCTTCCTCAATCCAGCAGCACCCTCCATAAAGGCAACCTGCCGGTCATGTTCTCCTTCCACCCAGCGATGTATACAAGTGTAGCAGTACACAAAGCCCGTTGGCGAGGCCGTGGGTGTCGTTATAGGTGATACGCAGATGGGGCAGAGGTGTGAGGATTGCGGCATCGGGACGGTGAGGATAGGAAGAAGAGATGTGGAAGATATTGGCGGATCAATGCGCTGCGGTTTGTTCGAGGCTGAAGGTGGTGACTGCGGCTTTTCGCTGGAGTCGTTTTGTTTTGATATCGTCGTTTTCGTAGAACGTGGGAGAGATGGCAATATCGGCGGCGGTAGTTCAATATTCTCCGCCGCTTTCCTCGACAATTGTCTTGCAAAATCACTCGCATGCCACCACTCCAAGAATTTGAGCGCAAAGATACTGGTCGGGAGTAGTATCTTTAGCGAGCTTAGCAACCTGGGCTGCACGCTTCTCGCAAGGTTCCTCGGGCTAAAGATCGAACCTCCTTCCCCTGGTCTTGCAGGCCCAACTTTCCTCGGTGCCGTCGCAAGCTCGATCGCCCTGTAGTCCGCCTCGCCCAATCTTCTCATCCTCGACCCAATCAGCCACATGAAGGGCGAGTGGTACTTGGTATCGTCGAACAGGTACGCCATGTTGAAGACGAGGAGGGAGAAGTAGTACGCTGCGTTGACGGAAGGGTATATGTTCCGCAGAAACCATTTGTAGTAGTACATCAACCTCTCCTTCATACTCGCTCCGGCCCTTAGACCATCCCTGTCTCTGTTGTACCCAGGTCCAAGCAGATTGGCGTGTGCAGCATGGACATCATATCCCTCGTCGAACTTCCCCTTGAGCCACGGCAAGCCCACCAAGACGGCGAGATTCTTCCACACATCTCCCTCTCCCAGCTTAACCGCCTCCCGCACGCTTTCGCTCGCCCCAAGTTGGGCGCGCGGTATCTCACCACCCTTGACTTTCAGGACGCGCGCCCGTTTTAAACCATAGAAGTTCTCGGTGAAGCTTCCACCATATGTTCGCAGGAAGTGGCGCTCCACGAGCAGCATAAGAATCGCATAGACCTCATCGAACGAGTTGAGCACCGGCAGTAGATAGCGTGGGTAGCGGTGTGTAGAGATGGCGAGGAGGTAGCGGAGAGATGGGGGCAGGAGGGATGCGAGCTGTTGTTCGGAGAGGAGTTCGAAGAGGGAGGGTTTTAGGTCGTCTACGCCGTGCTGGAGAGTGGGGAGGAACTCCATTGCGGTTGGGACTGGCGTCTGAAGAAGAGACGGCGCATGGGGGATGTGTTTGTGCTGGTGGTTGTCGTAGGTAGAGAGTGATGATTGTGAGGATACGCGATCCGACCTGGCGTCCCATGGATAAGCCGAGGCATGCTCGGTCGGTTACACTTGCCTGCATCAACGCGTCACCCGTCACACGTCACCCGTCACCACATGCAGCTTCCCAGCCGTGGCCATTCACCACTCCTCCGAGCTTCAAGCTCTCGGGGCACCCTTCCTCACCAAGCAGCACGCGCCGCCATTATGATACACCCAGACCACCAAAGATGCCGGGAGCTGGCTCGTCCAGACATCTTCAACTTCTCCGTCTCGGTGTAAGCTACCTCCAAGCCCTCGCCATCAGGCTGTAGCTGTAGCTATAGCTGAAGCTAACTGCCCGGTACCTTGCAGCTTTATAGTCCTAGGCATCCTCGTCTCGTACCTCCCGCAACACTACAAAATCATCTCGCGCCGCTCCTCTCGGGGTCTCAGCCCACTGTTTGTCCTCCTGGGCACAGTGTCAGGCACTGCTAGTATCGCGAATATATTGACGCTGCCTGAAAGCACAAGAGACATGGCATGTTGTAAGGAGATTGGGAAGTTTCCCTGCGCAGCGGCGTTGCTGGGGATTGCGCAGATTGGCGTGCAGTGGACGTGTTTCTTCTTCATGTACGCTACCCCAACCTCCTTGCATTGCAATCACTAACAGCAGATGGTAGCATGCTCCTCTTCCTCATCTTCTTTCCCCGCAACTCCCAGTCGGCCGCCGAAGAGGAACAAGACACCAATATGCCTACCTGGAAAGAAGCTGTCCTTGTTCTCGCCCTCTCTTTGACATTCTTCATAGTCGCATTCATTGGCTCCATCGTCTTCATCTACGCGCTACCCTCCCATGTCCGCGGATGGGCCAACTTTCTCGGGCTCTTAGCCACCACACTTGCCGCTGTACAGTACATACCGCAGATACTCATGACATGGAGACTGCAGGAGACAGGTAGCTTGTCGATTCCTATGATGTGTATACAAACGCCTGGGAGCTTTGTCTTCGCAGCAAGCTTGGCTGCAAGGCTAGGCCCAGGCGGTTGGAGCGCGTGGGGTTTGTTCATCTTTACGGGCTGCTTACAAGGTTGCTTGCTGGCAATGAGCTTGTGGTTCGTGTGGCGCGACAGGCAAGCTCAGAAGGATGTGGGGGAAAGTGCTGTGAACGGACATGGTGCTACTCGAGATCATGAGCAGACGCCACTGTTACGCGGCGATGATAGAAACGATGCAGCTGCTAGCTGAGCTCAACGAGCTGTCTTCTTGTGTCATAACTGTCTTTCAAGCGCCGACCCTGCTCAATTGCTTCAGAGATGAGGCCTAAGTCTACGGAGAGGCCTCGGATAATCCACGAAGCGACATCAATCAGAAGCTTCGCGCCACAGTGCCAAGGGGCCCGTATTCAATGATGCAGCAACGTCAAGATCAGCTTGGCTCGAGGTATCGAATACTAGATCAGTCGCGAAATTTCCCAGTACTTGATTCAAATGTCCGTCTGGCTTACTCAGCGAGACAGTAATAAAACACCAACGTGCACGAAAGGAGCCCAGCAGACGACGACAGCCAACCATGCGACGTCGCATCTTGGTGGCACAGTATATCGTATGACTCCAGGACTGGACTCGTTATCGGGGAACCCCCATTCACCTGCACGACGCCGTGAAGTACTCCACGCCTTGCTATACGGAGCCACGAGTCCTGCAACACAGTGTTCGCCGACCGTGTTGTCACGCTACGAAGAGCACGAGAGGAACGGATTCAAGGGCGCACAACACGGCCAGGGGAGGAGGGTGGAGGGGGGAAGTCAAGCGCGCCGGAGCGCACATCGAAAACAGCCAAGTCTTCCGGGCGCTGGAAAGCCTGAAAAGGCGGGTCTATAAAGTGGTGGTCCTGAGTCTTGGTGATGATAAGGGAATGTCCGCAAGTAGTTAGCCTGGGGTCCCTTGGGTGATAACGCTGTCGGCGGGCGGGCTGATTGGCTAGGCGGGCAGGCGACCTGGCTGGCCTGCCGTAGGCTGTTCCAAAGTTACAACATCGCCATGTGTAAGAGATGCAGGGCAAAGATAGACGAGCAATTGACCGTCTTGCCTATCAAATTCCTTGTCAAGCCTTACACAATTCGATGCTTTTGCGGCGGTTGGTGCTTGCTGATTCGCCTGAGGTGGTCCGTGTATCCGAACGCCAGGTCCTTGCCGGGCGCCACAAGGCCTGACCACAACTTCGGGGTCCATGCCATGCCAAATTGGGCACCATCCCTCTGCGACCCTCTTGCTCCCTCACGGTCAACATGGACTGTAACGCGCGCTGCTTATCTCTGCCAAGCCGGCGTCCTGTAACGAGTTGGGGGCGCGTCTTGGAGCGTGTGGAGATGAGGCCAGTTGCCGGAGTAAACGTTCCAGCAGCTCAGTCCCGGGAAATTGACGGCAGCTTGTGAACGTTTACGAGACCGCATATATGAGCCTGCAAACCCCCCCCCCTGCAGCTTTGCTTTCTATTCTTCAGAACATCTCGACATTTTCAGGCAGGGTCGGTTGGCCACGCACTTCAAGTACTTCCACCAACATGTTGTATCCAAGGCATGACCCAGTGGTTGTAAGTACTCTCGCCTCAATCACAGCGACACTCCCCAACATTCGCTTCACAACCTTTGCACAATGCAACTAACCATTTGTAGCCCGAATTCGACGAGGCAAAACCCAATGGCGGCAACCCTGACATCGAAGATGTCAACGCCCAGTACCAGGGACTTGAGTTCCACTACATCTACCTCATGGTGAGCTCCCCGAGTCTTCTCAGGCTTTACGGTATCGAGACTAATCTCCGAAAGATTATGGCCTTCCTCGTCTGGCTCATCATCCCCGGTATCGGTTTCCTATACTCAGGTCTTGCTCGTCGCAAGTCGGCACTGTCTCTTCTATTCCAGTCGTTCGCTGTCCTGGGAGTGTGAGTCCGCAGCAACGTTGTGTATGCTGAAAGAATTTGCCCTGATTTTCTTTAGTGTTTGCTTCCAATGGATGTTCTGGGGCTACTCGCTCGCCTATTCTCGCACTGCCAGTCCTTACATTGGCAACATGGATAACTTCGGCCTCAAGAACGTCATGGCGGCTCCTAGCCCCGGCTCCGATCTGCTTCCTGAAATAGTGTTTTGCCTATATCAGATGCTCTTCTGCGCGTGTACAGTTCAGCTCGTCATCGGTGGATCGTTCGAACGGGGTCGCATCATGCCCTCAATGATCTTCGCCTTCTGCTGGGCGACCATTGTGTACTGCCCCCTGGCCTGCTGGACCTGGAATGCAAATGGTGCGACATCCTTGACAAGAATATATACATGATCTCTAATAGGCTGACTCGCTCCAGGCTGGCTCTTTAACCTCCCCTCCCTTGACTTCGCCGGTGGCGGTCCCGTCCACATTGCTTCCGGGTGGTCTGCCCTAGCTTACGCCTTCGTGCTCGGCAAACGGTTGCCCAAAGGCGACAAGATTCACGGCAAGGCGCATAACCCTACACTTGTCTTCATTGGTACCGTTCTCATCTGGTTCGGTTGGTTCGGCTTCAATGGCGGCAGCGCCCTGAACGGCAAGTACATCAGGATCCTCTTTTCAAACATACGCTGACTGTCGACAGGCACCGTTCGTTCCATGTTAGCGGCATTCAACACCAACACTGCTGCTTCTTTCGGCGTGCTGGGTTGGGTCAGCGTCGAGTACGTCCGTACCAAAGGTCACTTCTCCGTCGTTGGTGCGTGTTCTGGCGCGATCGCTGGCCTTGTCGGTATTACTCCTGCCGCCGGCTACGTGTCTCTGTGGATCGCTGCGCTCATTGGCTTCCTTACTGGCGCAATCTGCTCCCTTTGCCAGAACGTCGACAAGTGGATCAAGATCGATGAGGGCTTGGACGTCTTCAAGCTCCACGGCATCGGTGGCATGGTCGGCTCTTTCCTCACTGGTATCTTCGGCCAAGCCTGGATATACGATCTCGATGGCATGGGGCCTTATGACGGTCTCGGCGGCATGGATGGTGTCGGTGTTCAAGTGGGTCGACAACTGGCTGAGATCGTGACCGTCGCCTCGTATGCGTTCGTCGTGTCTTGCATCTTACTGTTTGCTCTCAAGTACATTCCAGGAATGCATCTCCGTGTCAGCTCGGAGGTCGAGATGATGGGCCTTGACCTGGATCAGTTTGCAGGAGAAACGATTGGCGATTGGAGTATGATGGAGCAACACACCTATGAGACCAATGCTAGCAGTGCGAGTAGCCACGTACAGCCCGCGCCTGCACCTGAGGCTACTAAGAAAGCTTAGAGTATGGGCTTAGAGTATACATATGCTGAGGATAGTGATAATGGGGAGAGCTTCAGGAAGAGTTGGTTGCAGATGGATAGAGGAAATATATATTATAATTTTTCGCCCGTTGCGTATTCTGAAATAGACTTTGTTGCGTTATGAGAATGAGATCTGATAGCTTTTGCATACTTCGAATGCTCATCGGCAATACGACTCTTGTTAGAAGCCTAAATTCAGGTGCGTTGCCGATAGCAAGGCCTTGACGAAGGAGCTGGCTTCGAATGAGCACTAGCCCTTCTCTCGCCAATCCAGGCGCGGTTCATGTTTAAGGTGATTGCATTGACGTTACTTTCTGACCTAAGATAATAGTAGAGACACAATGTTAAAAACTCAAGGTAGAAATGTTGATGTAGACGCTTGGTGTAAATCAAGGTGTTGAAGACATGAGATAGTGATGAAGTTCATGTTAATGCGGGGAGTCAGCCAATGCTCTATTGATACGAGCTCATTGGAAAGGCCACAAAGGTCGTTGCAGCTCACCCATGTCGATGGTCGGGTGTTATTGGGTGCAACGATACATGGGAATATCGGAACAGGATGCGGGGGCTCAGATATGAGCAAAGGAAATTACGGAGACATGATTACATCGCGCTTACCTGACAGATGCAAGTGTGACGATCTCATCAACGGTATGTCTTCCCACATTGTCGCACTCTTGAGCGCGCACCCTAATCAACCCGGTTAAGGGTCTTTGTCCACTCGCGATGCTAAACGGACCGAAACCACTGTTACAGTGTCACCGGTAAAGATGCAGTCACATGGCGTAGCATGGGCTGCGTGCGGCTGAAGAGCACTGCTCGCCTGCGCTTGCCCCTTCAAGCTTCACCGCAAAAGGTGATATCCCGTACCTTTGTATGAGGGGAAAGCAAACCGTTCATACGCCCTTCGAAATGGCTAAAGTTTATTTGATTCAAGTAGCGTGGGCTTCGTTGCTGAGCACACATCTTCCGCCATTAATGATATTCTCGTTTCCAATTTTGCAATCGAATAACCATAAGAGTACAGTTCACAGCGTCCCAAACGCCTTCAGGTAGCTTTGCTCCGAACACAAAAGACAACCACCACTGTTACCTCCTAAGTGAACATCGCTATCTCAATTCATCTAAGCTTACGAATACCGCCAAAATGTTCGGCGCCTTCGCCCTTCAGTGGCGCGTGCCATCGCCAAATCCACCAGCAGGCACTCCTCTGCCTCCAGGCATAACACGTAGTTATGTGCAGACCAATTCTGGGCCTCTAGAACTCCTCTATGCGCTCCCCGAAGACCCAATGAGCCCCAAACCCCCTCTTTTCTTCGCCCACGGCGGCTTTGGCTGTGCCTCAGTCTGGCTCTCCTACATGTTCTTTTTCTCCCGACGAGGCTACCCATGCTACGCCGTTAGCTACCGTGGTCACGGAAAGAGTTGGTATCCGAGCTTTTGGCAAATGTACTTCACGTCTCGAGAGAAGATTGGTGAGGATCTAGTTGCCGGTATTGAAGAGGCGGAACGGTTAGAAAGCGAACGAAGGAAGAGTGCAGCGAAGGTCAGGATGGTTCTAATCAGTCATTCTGCGGGTGGCGCATTGAGCCAGTATGTCCTGAGTAGGGGTTTAATTATTGTGAGCGGATTTTGCATGTTTGCTGCTGTGCCGGGGTTTGGCTCGTAAGTCTTCTCATCTCTCGTTACTTTCCCACCTTTTAAGATTCATTGATGTATAGGTGGTCTTGCTACAAATTTTGGTTTCTTTCCGCGCCTCTAAATTTCTACTACCGCTTCTTCCATTCTAAATATCTCCTCGCAACCACCAAGCAAGTTCACGACGCCTTCTTCTCGTATCGTACGCCAACCTCCGTTGTAAAAGAGCTCGAGTGCCTTCTCGCTCCCTATGAGAGCATGTGCTGGCCCATGCAAGCGCTCTCGGCATTCGTCACTGGTCCGGACGTGATTCAGCATATCACTGGATGGAAGTCCGGCAAGCCTTCATCAGAGAATGCGGCGCCAGCTGGAGTTACGCCGCGATGTATGGTGCTAGCTGCTGAGGAAGACGTTTTGTGCACGCCGTCTGTGCTTCTTGACGCAGCGAAGCGGTATCGCGCTGCTTTTCATCATTGCGTTAGGACGGGTAAGCTGGATGGTGTGACTGAGTCCGACACGAGGACTGAAGAGAATGACGGTGAAGAATGGGAAGGTGTGACATTTACGATGGTCAAAGGGGTGGCTCATCATTTGCAGAATCATATTGAGTGGGAAAGGGGTGCTGAGGCGGTCCTAGAATGGGCGGAGAGACTGTAAGAAACAAACAATATGCGGTGTTTGTGTATATGCTTTGGAGGCTACGTGCTTGGTGAAAAGTTCCTTGTAATTTGGAAGCGCGAAAGTCTTGGAATAATTGAATGATATGTTTCGCTTGTTTCTTCACAACATTAAGTCTTAGAAAATGGGCTCCGTAGCGATGATTCTGTGGGAAAGTCATTTTCCTGGCCCTAACATTCGTTAGATTGTGCGCATCGATATCAAATGGGCACACACTGATTTACCTCATCCAATGTACTCACCGTGGATGGCCTAGAGTACTGTGAGCAACGGAGCACACAACCAAACAACATCTCACAGTCGTACACGACGCTCGTGGCTTCCATTGTAAAGAGAGGGTATGTGGCTCTGTTCCTATCTTGGGACAGACCCATTTGATGTGTTTTGCGGATTTTCGCGCGTAGTCATCCAACGTTTGCGACGCACTCCGATGATGTTTATTCCTAAACTGAGCGCCTACGTCTTCAGGCTCGACGTGAGTTGCGATATGAGAAGCACGTGCTCCATCCTCCCCGCCAAATCGTATGCTGAACAGGACTCAGATTGAGACGCCGGTTCTCGCCGGTCCTGCGGATCCGCATTTGTAAGCCACTTTGCCCGTTGTTAACCCTACCAGAAAGACAGAGACAGCAAAGTAAAGAACATATTTGAAGTATGATGATATTGGTCTATAACAGTTCATATCATTTCGGTTTAGGTGTCATTACATCCAGATTCCTAAGTATCGTCTCCCCAGCCAACCAGTCCAAGGCGATTAGCCCTACAGATGCCTTCCCATCCCTTTCAATACCTGTATTTTTGAACATTCACACCCTATGCAAGCACGCCAATTGAGATTACTTGTGGCGGCTGCGTACACCTTACGCCTCGAGGTTGGCCTGGATAGCGGCCTCGAGGGCCTTGGGGTTGGCGCCTACAACCTCTGCAACTTTGTCGCCGCCCTTGAAAAGCAGGAAGGTGGGCATGGCGCGGATGCCGAGTTCTTGTGCAACATCCGGGACTTCGTCGACGTCAAGCTTGAAGAAGCGTGCGTTGGGGTACTTGTCTGAGAATCTGTGTATCTGTCAGAGACGTGATCGCTGCGTGTAAGAATGCAGAGACTTACTTGACAACCTGGGGAGCGATGACTTTGCAGGGGCCGCACCAAGTAGCGAAGCAGTCAAGAACCATGAGGGTCTCCTTGTCGTTCAGCGCCTCGTCGAATGCCGACTTGCTACAATTCCGTCGCGTTAGCCAACCTTCCCCAGACATATGACGTCGTCCCGAAACATGCCGCGGAAACAAGGGCACTCACGTCTGGAGGTTGTGTACGCCCTTCTTCTCGTCGCTCATTTTGGCTGTGTTGGAAAAGAAGTTTTGTGTGAGGAGTGGTCGGTAGAGGTGTGCAGGCAGCGCAGGTTTGAGGGAAACTGTCCGCAGTCGCGCAGATGTAAGTAGTGTTCTGGTGGCTCGTAACGATGATGGCGTGAACATGGTATATGTACAGCGAAAGGAAGTGAGACAGGAGGGAGAGGCGATTTCAAAGACTTGGCTAATGGAATGAACTGGATGCCGATTACAATTCGGTGATAAAACGATGCGCTTATTTTTCGGCAAAGGCGTCGGCGTCCCTGCGCAGACCCAAAGCGCCCAGACAGTGTGATGAGGAAGCGAGCAAGACTGAGAAAGCGAACTTACAATATCCTGGGTATCTGAGCGTGGAAGTGCGATCGTCTGCGGAGTCAAGCTTGTTAGGTAGGCGTTGCACGGGAGTGTTGTGCGATAAAGGCTGGATTACTGTTCAATCTGCAACGATGGATGTGATGACGTGCTCCGACCAGCCGAAATACCCCACTTAGGTCCTACCCACACTACCTTCTTTGTTAGGCATGGGAAGCAGCGACGACTGTTACTCATGCACTTGTTTCACTTAGCCATGCCAGCATCCTCAGTAGCGAAACAGTGAAGAAAGGTAGATGCATGCTCATTTCAAAAACTTATTTCGTCCTTCCTCCGTCTTTAGCTCCCGTCGTCTTGCTCAAGTCCGCAGCCTTCCCCTGAAAACTCCGCCCATCTGTCTTATTCAATAGCCACTTATCTCCCTCAAACCCATCTGTAACCCCGGGTATCTCATTCTCACAATAAATATGGTACCTTGGGGATCCCAGTACCTTCCCCCAACCACCGATTCTTGGTACATGTCTCCCCGTTTCATCCTCCCACGCATTGTCTTCGTCCCTCTTGCCACATAGCACTTCTTCATCCAAGGCGCCGAGGTTGATCTCTACTACATCGGGTTCGTCCTTGTCGTGGAATGAGAGCACGCTGCCACACGTGCTGCAGAAGCCGCGGAGAGTGTTTGGGGACGAGGCGTAGGTCTTGTACGAGGGCTGGGAGGAGGATGAGAGGGGTGGGCTCACGTTGGACGTTGGAAAGCCGCAATTCTGGGGGAGAAGAGAGCCAGAGTGTTTGCGGCACATCGTGCATTGACAGACCCCGTTCTGTGGTAGCATCAGTCGATGGCTGTGCTGGAGCATATTTGTCAATGAAAATACATATGTTTCGTACAGTTAGCGGGGGCCAGTTCTCGGGGTTAGGAAATGTGATAGTGAAGCGGATTGATCCGCAGAGACAACCGCCTGAGATGCTTTCTGGGCGGGCGGTGTCCATGATATTGCTCGGCTATACTTATGTCTAACGAAGGTCACGTTGATGCGTGGCAACAGTCAATGACTGGAGCGGAATGTAAGATCAAAATATAGCTATTCTCCAGGAAGAAAGTTGCCTGTCACCTGAAAAGCACACTGCCCTTGGTCGCGCTGCAAATGTGCCACGCATCTGCGAGTTGACGTCGATTATTCATCAGTGGCTGCTTTGAGCGCCCTGTACGAGATACGAAAGCTGGATTGTGACCAATCACAGCATTCCGAAGCAGCGTCGGAACAAGCATGCAAGAGTTGAATGCAGCAGAATTCAAAAGTTCAATTAAACGAGACTACAAGGTATCACATCCCAATCAGACCTGCTCCAAGTCCAGGACAATCCTAACGCCGTTGTCACTCATCTACACACCGAAATGAGACGTCTTTAAATGCTCTGCTCCATCTCGGTGATATATAGCTTGATGTGACTTTCCATCTTGAGATACTCATCATGAGCAGCATGAACCTCATTCTCGATGTTGTCCTTGAGCTCAGCCATCTTCTTCTCGGTCTGCTCAATGCGGACTCGCCGCCTCTCCATCTCGCGACCCTTCTCGCCCCTCTCTTCTGCCAGCTTAGAATGAGTCTCTCGCAGCTCCTCCATGCGTTTACGTGCACGCTCTGCTTCCTCGTCTGCCTTGGTCTTCAACTTGTCTGTTCTCGCGTTGACGTTGCCCAACTGTTTCTGGAGAAGTCTCTCTTGTCGCTCTACGTCTCGAACGTTGTTGCTTCGGTCTGCTAGCGCATCTCTATGTCGTGCTGCCTTCGATAGCTCCTCCTCCTCTTTCGATAGATCGGCTTGAACATCCGTTAGAAGTCGCGTGCACGAGGTGACGTCAGTTGCCACCACGCCAAATGAATCGGTCGAAGTCTGCAGAGCGCGTGCGCGACGGTCCATGGTATCGATCTGGCTTTTATCCACCGTGAGCCGGTCATTGAGGTCGCGTAGCGAATCTTCCAGAGCAGTCGGGCTTTGTTGCGTATACGGCTTTAGCTTTAGAACCTCACGCTGCACGTTCTCCTTGTTCTCAACCTTCTGTTGTAGTAGCTCCTTCAACCGAGTTTGCTCTGCTCGTGCACGCTCGAGCTTCTCCGCAACCGCCTCTTGACCCCGCTTCAGCTCGAGGAGCCTGTTCTTCAGTTCATTGTTCCTCTTTTCCTTCTCTTGCATCAGCTTCTGGGTCGCCGCACGGTTGCGCTCAAGGTCGGCAAGTTGCATCTCTTTTGCTTGCTTGTCATTGTATAGTTGCTCGATTCGAAGTTTCGTTCGCTCGGCCTTGTTGAAGTGCTCATCGATAACCTCAGTCTGCGATTCACGGAAGCGGATAAAGTTAATCATATATGAGAAGATCTTGACTAGGCGACCGTGTGTGGGCTTATACAAATCGTTGAATGTAAAGTCATGGATACCGCACTATGACTGTTAGATCTACTATTTTGTTATGTGTATCTGCGGGTTTTCTGGAAGGAGCGCAACTCCTTGGCCTACTCACCTCGCGCAGGAGTTTCTTCAAGACGACGAAGAAGCCCATGAGATCCCGCGTGTCACTAGTAAAGATCCTCTCGGCATCACCGCCGCACAAGTCCTCTGCTGCAGCGCGCATCGCGGGCGCCACGACCTCGCGCGTTGTGTTCATGAGCAGCTCTGCTAGCCATTCGAACACCTTCTGTATGATCTGAGGGTTCGGTTTCTGCAAATCTGCAACGGTGAAGTTGATGCCAATGTCCGTAATACAACCTGCAATTTCGGAGTCGGGCTATCATAGTCAGTAAAGTGCGTATCGAAGGCACGCAAAGGCGCATACCAGAGTCATGAAGGCATCGTGCTCATTAGCTGCAGGCGCGCGCTGATTGTGCGAAGTGGTGCGCACCGTACTCATGCGCGGATTATACGACATTTTGATTACCGGAACAGCTCCAATATGATGATGTAGTTTTCCGTGGTATGTGCCGTTGCGTTGTGGTGGTGTTGAGACGCCTGTGGACTTGTTTGTTTACAAAGCTCGGTTGGCAAGGCAGGCGCGAGGTCACCCTTCCTAATCAGGAATGGCTTGTTTGAGATTCACCACGTCAAGAGTCTAAGCTCTGAGCAGGGCACTTAGTGTGAATATGAATTTGGCAGCAAACAATAACTTTGGCAACTACTAATGTGTTAAAAAAAGAGGTGATTTAAAGTTACTTTGTTGTCCTGAAACACCTCGTGTTGCTCACCTCCGATTTGAGTAAGCGTTCACGGCTTGTTGCACCAGAAAGTGGTTACTACCACAGGCATAATGATGCCAATTCTTCGAGTGCTTATGTCGTCTGCCTGGCGAATTCATGATGAAGGGAGATTTACTTTCGGGTCGCTCAGGATCTGGGTAGACAACCCTGATGGAACCTGTGAACCTACCAACCTTATCCCCGACATACTTCTGCTGGAATTTGGAGAGGATACATACTTCGCTAGTGACTCAGACGTTTTGTTCCACCGCAATAAAATAAATAAAAAAGGCGAACGATTTGTGATTGCTCATTTCAACACACTATGAGCATACCAGCCAATGAACACAAAGAGAGAGGCCATGGTCGGATCCACCACAAGTAAGCGTACGCTTGCTTCGATGCATGTGTATGCTGCCCCGTTGTCGTGGCTGCAGTCGTGCACACAAAGCTTCAGCTGTGCCGTTGGTGAGCACGTCTGTACCCCAATCAAAGTGCGTACAGTTTTGCGTGATTGGCCGTGGAACTAAGGTTCGCTCCGCATGTCCACTTTTGGATCAAACTCCGCATGTGACATCTGCAACAAGATGATGTTTCGCTTCCTAAGAGCCAATGTGTATGCACTTGCGTCTGCTGTGGTCTACATGCTCCGAGATGTGTGATGAGAATTAGACGATGTCTCTGGCAAGGCATCGCGAAGGTTGTGTGGAGTTAATCGATTGATGACAGGACAGTCAGGCCTTTTGCGCTCGGCATGCAGAAACCATATTAGCATGGTTGGGGAGAAACAACGTTGTAAGGGCCAAGTTCTTGATGATAGTGCCGGATTTGGATGTGGACGAGGACGAGTATAGTAGGTTGCCACCTACGAGGGGAAATTGTCGTGGATGGTACAACCACGACGAACGAATTATGTAGTAGCCCGGCTGGTCTTCGGCTATTGCGATTCGTTCGTCGTGTGTTCACTATCGATGTCAATTTGCCCTGGTAAATGACAACCTGCTGTACATGTCTTTCCACTTATGAAAGTATGTATCGTGCAAGTCCTCCGGGAAATAGGGCAATAAAGCAATGTCCACAAGAACGTGGTCGTACATATATATTCGTATTCACAAAATGATTGAGAAACTCTGCTAGAGCTCTACGGGACTCACTGGGGAATGAGAACGGCAGGACATGATAAACCACAGCATCTCGCGTCTGAAACAGGTACCAACATGCCACGCTGAGGTCGTTGCACACCCACAGATGGATGGACTAAGGGCTAGACGTCGACACGGAGAGGACACAGAATGTGCGTAGCCGTCTCCTCCGCGGGCAATATGCCGTCTGCGACATCAGCGTGACGGTAGGCCGTCTGAGTGATAAGAGGGCTGGTCTTGGCCGAAGGAAGCGGCGACATGCATGTTTCGAGACACGGGTACCTGAGTGGATGAGCTGTCGAAGCATTGTCCACGAAGCCGCTTCGAGCAGGGCTAAGGGCACTGTGCAGGAGGACCCGGACTCGACTGACATCATTGGGAGAGACATGATGCTCTATCCCACAAACCCGGCTAACGATGGTGCCCGTTGGCGGTTGTAGCTGCAAGGCCGACGTGGCCCGCTGGCGTTCAATACTGTACTCCACTGTTCTGGACATGCGTTCAATACTCTGCGCAGCGCTGCAATGCACAGTTCCGCATTGCAAGCGTGAGTTGTCGCTGCGAGGGCGAAGGTTGAGGGGCTGAGAGGGAGCTGGTCGAGAGATTGAGCGACGCTCAAGGGCAATGTCTGCTGGAGGCATGATTGGCAACAGGCGTTGACGTCCCTGTCAGAGCAGCCACAGACACAGCTTGCCACGACGAGTCGTTTGGTCGCTCGAGACGGGACGCTGCCGATCGCTCGGCCACAGCGACAGCCAGTCACATCCTCGCCTGGACTTGCGGGCGACCACCGCTGTCAGGCCGCACAGAAAGAGAGCTGCGGGCAGTGGACGCAGCTTGTTATTATGCATACACGCTCACGAGCCTGCCTGTGCCCGCGCGCAACGAGGCAGGTAGATCAAATCCCCGAAACAAACACGAAATCGAGCGCTCCTGGCCTGGGGGATATTTTTGGCCTGTCCTCGTGGGCGGCGCTCGCATCGTCAGTCATCCCGTCCCAAGGCCCAGGCCCGGTTCCAAGCAAGCTGCAGCGATCCCTTACATCACGCCTGCGCAGCCAAAGCATTCACACCCCTCTCCCTTCTCTCCCCGACTCACGTCTCCAACTCACACATTCGCACGCACGCACGCTTCCGCCCACGCTGCGCTTCCATCGGGCCCGCCTCTCTGACACCCGCCGCCACCGCTGCCAAGTGCCGCTCCCGACCTCAGCCCGCAATATGCAGCAGCCCGTCAGCCGACAGTGCAGCGACTCCAGAGCCAGATAGCACCCGCGTCTTTGTCCGCACCCGCACCCGCCAGGCGCGTTCGCGCAGTCACGTTGCAACCTCTGCGACAGCGTCGACACGCCCACCACGCCGCGCCCTTCGCTCTGGCGCCAGCGTGCACACATGCCGTGGCTGTTTGGGCGAAGAAGCCGGAAGGCCGCTAAATTAAAAGAGGGTCGACCCGCTGCCGTTCCAGACAGGCGGCCTGTCGCAGACCAGCCCGACACGACGCAAGCCAGCGATGCCCTGCGCAGAGCCCCCAGCCAACGCAGCGCCCGCCGCCGAAGGGCCAGTTCGCGCTCCTCCACATCCATGCGCGACCTCGAGAAGAACCCGCCGCCCGCCGACTCGTCGTTTGCTAAAGACGTCTACCTCGCCCAGTCGAGCGCCGAAGATATCACCGCTCTGCCGCTCCAACGCCGCCTTCAACACAGTCCCCACCTTCGCCCAGTCACCCAGGAGCCCGGCGGCATCCTATACAACTTCCACTCACCCTCGCACTCAAGCCTGCCCCCTTCTGCGCGTGAGCGTGGAAAACTCCAGCGACCCCAGTCTCTGCGCAGGGATCCTCCCACCGACTCTTCCCTAGTCCGCCGAAAATCTAGCAGAAGGCGAAAAGAACATGACCACGTGCGCGAAGAGGAAATCCGCGCCATGAGCTTTCCAATGCCCCAGAAACGCCCTGCTGGCAACTCTGGGGGCATGCTGCGACGAGACAGCAAGAAGGTCAAGGGCGGACTGAACCATCGATTTGAGCGTCCCACCTCCAACGTATCGCTGCCCCTCGAAGACTCGATACACTCATCCATGTCGGGGAATTCGGAGCTCCGCGCGTTCCGTGTAAGCGCCCTCGACATGTTCTCGCCACGGCCGACGATTCGCTGTTCTGTTGGCTCGCAGTATTATGGAGAGCGCACGTCGCCAAACACGTACAGTGAGAAGGCCGAGTTGCGACGAGAACGAAGGCCTATCAGTAGCCGAGATGAGAAGCAGAGCAAGAGGTCGAGTAGGATCGATGATCTTGCGGATACACTTGATGCCGGGGCGCTGCGGGAGATTCTAGAGAGAGACAAGAGGCGGAGAGAAAAGAAAGCAAAGGCAGATCACGAACGTCTTCGCCGCCGGTTGGAGCGACGTGCAGAGAAACAGAATGCCGCCGAAGTAGGAGGCACACCTGCCACACCTCGTAGAGAAGCTACTGGTGTAGTTGGCCTAGGAATCGAGAAGGTCGCGCCCACACCAATGGAAGATATCCGTCCATCTACTCCTCAACAGCCGCAGTGGGTGGAGACACTTCCCGCAACTCCCAGGGCACAGGAGAACAGCCAGTTACCCAGCCCGCTAGAAAGCCCCATGGAGGAACCTGTTGTATCTGATGCTCGGGCTATACGCTATTCGCGTGGTAGTATCTCTGGGCCGGTACATACCCGGGTGCCTTCAAATGTTTCACAGCTACCAGAGCTGATCTCAGAAAAGCTTGCACAGGAAACGCCTCTCGCATCCATAGAGCAAGGGCACGACCCCACAAGAAGTGGTTCCCTGCATCCTGTTGACACGGTTGACACCACCGCGACTTCCAAACGAGGCTCCATGTCCACCCGCAGGCGTAGCTCAGAAGGAAGGCGCATGGGCGTCTTTGCGTCATTTTTTCGACGAGGAAAGCGCAACTCTCAAGACCAGGGACGAACCACTCCATCGGAAATATCCTTCTCCAATACCTCGCGAGAGTCCATGTCTCGCCAGCCAATTCCAGCTCATTTGGTTGGAACTGCGCCTGCTACGCCTCCCATTCAAATTCGAAGACCCTCCAGTGTACCTCGTCGAACAATGTCAAAGTTCAGAGAGGACCTTCCCGAATTTCCACTTTCACCACCCGACTCGCGCGTGCAGTCGCCGGAAGTACCCTCGACCAGCGTAATCGCTGCTCGCCGAAGGAGTCAAGTCCCGTCAGACCTCAGAGTCCAGTCGGTAAGCTCACAAGCCGGAGCTCGATCAGATTCACCCGTCAGCCCAGGGGCACCGGTTGGCAATATCATGTCTCAATCTCTCGCCTCAGTCGACTCTGAGGGATCCTGGCTTTCTGGAAAGCCAATAAAGCGAGCATCTAACAGATCTCAAATACGCTCGAGCATGGCTTCTTCGGCCGTGCAACCTAACCCAGACTTTAACCACTCTTATGAGGAGCTGGGCATGGCTGATGACGAATATTTCAGGAGGCTGACCCCGCAACCAGACGAGCGACGTAGATCTGGGCACTCGAGTGATATACTGGGTAGGAAAGCAAGCAGCTCCTTGATGGCACTTGAAGTCGCTGCCGAGTCCGATGAAGAAGTAGAACCTACACCTGCCAGGAGACCGTCTGACGAAGACGAGGAGCTCGTTCAAACTGTCATTGGCCGCCAACCTACCATCATACACCGCCAGCCTCGCGTCAAGTCGACTGAAGGTCTTTTAAGCATGTACACTGAAGATAAACCATCTCCCGAAGAGACGTCTTCCAAGGTTCCTGGGACAGAACCCGCAACCCCGGAGTCGCCTTCGTCGGAAACTGAGCCCGTCTTGATACAACGTGCAAAAAGTGTTGACCTTGGGAAGCATCACACCCGGCATCTCAGCGCGGGCTCGGCCAAGCTGTTGGATATCCAAAAACGATCGAGCACAACTTCACACAGCAGAATGTCGGAACAGGAGTAATAGATCTATCTTTGGAGACGGATTTGGTCTAGAAACATGCGCACTGCCGTACCACGCCATTCTTTTTCGCCTTTCCTTTGTATCGGTCAGTCTCTACAGAACCACAACCTCACTCTCGTCGCTCATTCAATATTTCCTTACTTGTCCTTGTTTCATTTTGGTTTGGCAGTATCGCAGTTTCTGGACGATCCGTTGCCTTGAAAGGCAAATCTTCTTGTTGGATATCGGTTGTGTTGATTGAGAATCAGTGCTTATTCCAGTGAGAGTGCATAGCGAGGCGTTTGATAGGGATTTGACGGGTCTTCTCTTCTCGGCGTGATACCACACTCAACCTGCCAGGGGCAGCTTCTGTGATCCTCTCTTTCCACATTTTCATTGACTTCTGGGCCTCTGGTATGAACATAGACGGGGCACAACGTCGGCTCCATGGCTGCATAAGCCTATTGATAGGATTATATTTTGGCTGTTATTGCATAGGGAATCTGTAAAATGCGCACTTGGCACACATGGCATCGCATCAGGCCTGCGTTACAAAGGCGTCGCGGCTAGGAGTCATATATCTACTGTGTAATTTCAACCCAGCTATATTGATGATTATGAGCATTTGACACTGGCTCTGTCTGTTTTTATCTTCGTGATGTTCATATTACTGGACATTTGCTAGATAGCGTTTATGGTGCAGTTTTACTAGTGTACCGCTAGAACGTGCTAGTCACATCGAGTACTTCTGGATAAATCAATACGAGTACTTCCATGCTTAACACAAGCTCCTCCACAAGGGCCTACCACTCATTACCCCCTAGCTCCTACAAATCTACCTTTCTCAAAGCTTCCCGATGGCCAGATTCCCAAGCATCTCCCTGACAGTGATCCATGTCGTCCTCCACAGGGTTGGGAAATCTAATGTACTCGAGAATGCTAATCATCGTTAGTCTTTCCCCTTATCCATCCTATAATTCTTACTCTCATAGAGCAGCATTGCCAACTTACTATCAGCGAATCCAAACCCTAACATGGGTGGAATCCAACCCCTTGCATACTCTAGCGCAAAACAACGACCTTCCATTCTATATTGCTTCACTTGTCCCCTCCTAAGATGATGCACGGTCCCCTGCGGATACCTCTCTGGCTCATACATACCCGGCCCAGGTGCGTAGGCCAATTCCTCGCCGCGTAGGATGTAGAAGTAGTCGTCCGCTGTGTGCCGCCCTGTGTGCCCTTCTGTGCCGAGGGCGGTCCCGAAGATAATCAAATACTCGGTGATAGAGGCGTGAATGATGTACATTGCACCCATTGCGCCACCAGCATTATTGAAGACCCATTCTTGAGAAGTTTAGTGCAAGCTCGCTACAAGGGGGTATTCTCGATCTTTACCTTCATCCAGATTGACGTACTCTGAGTGTGTACTGCTCAGGGAGGAGACGATGTGGGAGACCACCGAGGTAGTGTCATTGCCATGAAGAGAGATAGCTTCCAAGGACAATTGGTGGAGCTCAGAAGGCGAAAATATGTAGAATTTCTCCAGGCGGGACTCTAGAAAGTACATCATTGTAGATATAGCACCGATTATGATGCCGAGAAGGGTAAAGAGGCGCATTATGATATAAGAAGTATTGGTGTACTTTGTAAGTGGTTGCAATAGCGAAACTGATTAGGAAATGGAAATAAAAGCGACTGGAAAATACCCTATTCAACAGCACAAACCTTGACGCAATCATCTCCTCGAGAGACGTAAACCATCAGATTTTGAGAATAAAAAGGGTAGAGACGCACGTGCCTCCTCGGAAAGAGGGAATCCGTGAGCACGGATGGTCAGCTCACATGTTTGAGCAGTCTTCACCTCCTAAATACAATTTCTCGGTCGAAAGTTTCCGTCGTGAGTGCTGCGTGAGGACCAATCCCGTTGGGCTGATATCGCGCGGCGTCTAGTTCATGAGGACATCCACCGAAGTATCACTTCCGCGCTCTTCGAAGACCCAACTCTGCCAAGTGAGTCCTCGCACACCGGCCAAGATGGAAAAGTAGAAGTCTAACGATGATCCACTTTAGTAAATTAGATGTATTACCAGATTTTGTTCATCCAAGATGCTCTCTCTCGCACATTATCACCTCAATCAACCCGTTGAACATTGATTACCGTCGTCATTGCTTCCTATCCTACACATAGTCTCCCGAGACTCGCATGTGAATCCCATCACCGTTATGCCTTCTACTGTCCTAGAACGCCTTGACCCATGCTAAAAATTGCAGAAACATGCTTGAACGCAAATGATAGGATGATGCAGAATGAAAGCATTAGACAAATAATAGTCAGCCACGTGCATACCTCATGACCAGCCCTCAATAAAAGTGATGAAGCTGTCCACCATTGTCACCCAATCCTGCCCATTCAGTATCCCAGCCCGTCTCTTCTCCCACAGCCCCACTACCATCTTCTCCAGGTACACCCTCGCCTTCTCACCCGCCTCTTTTGTTCCATCATTCCGTCCGAGCACCACCTTCCCACCAATAAACTTCTCACTCAGATCAATCTTGAAACTTGCATCCCCATCCGGCGGACAGTACAACTCCTCGCGACTACCCGCGCCTGCCGTACCACCCGGCGGGATCTGAATCAGCTGCCCATGTAACATGACGCTCTGAGTATGGGTTCGATTGGGCTTGAATAGCGAGCCGCGTACCGAGAAGCTGATGAGGCGGAGCAGGCCAGCGCCGTCACCGAGGCGAATGATCCAGTCTCGGAAGGCTTCGTACATCATTCTGAACTCGACTTTGATGACCCACGTATTGTAACTGTAAAAGATGGCGAGGGCCTCGGAGCGGACTTGGCGGGACACGGAGGCGAGAGGGTGTTGCATTTCGCCGTCGAAGGTGGAGATGCAGTAAACGAGTGGCTTCTCGACCACGAGGTTGTCGCATTTGCGGTAGATTTGGTGACGAATCTCAGGCGGAAGGGTGAGCAGTGTCAGGGGCACTTGGTCATTGTCAGTCGGTGGTGTTTCGACTGGTTCGAGGCGAATTGCTTCTGGCTCCGGTAGTATAAAAGCAGCTTTCTGGAAAGCCGCCCAATTCTGCTGTAGTTGATGCTTTTCGTCGAGTAGAAAGTGGCCGAGGCTGTGCTTTCTCGAACGTGGAGGTGACAAGGCTAGATGCTCCATACAGTCGTCCTCGAGTCCTTCGCCAGTAGACAGCTGCAACTGCTCTAAGCTCGCCGCATCAGGCACGCCGAAGATAGTCGAAGGCTGCGAATATTCGGGGGAAGAGGGCGCCGATGTTGTTTGACTCCCCAAGCCCGCGCGCTCCTCTACCGGCTCGCTACTCTCGCGGAGCACATCCCAGTCTGTGTCCGTGTCCGTATCCGTGTCCACAGATACATGCATGTCCACATGGTCAGCATGGCCCAGCCTGTACCTCGCAATCTTGGGTGGCAGTTCATGTGACGGCGAGTTTGGCGAAGGCAGCTGCGTAGCTGATCGCTTACTCGATGTCCGCACGACGGTGCTGGCCTGGACAATCTTCCGCCCTCGCAGCTGCTCTGCTCCACTGCCTTCGCTGGCAATTGGACCCAGCTTGCTGGTCTCGACTGCGCCTTCACAAAGCCCGCAGCTCGTCGTCGGGACGCCGGTATCGAGAGCCTGCAGCTTCGGAGAGCGGGCTTTCATGGCTTCGGCGTCTTCCGGCGGCGTCTGGCCAGTAACCGAGTATCGTCGTTGGGTGACCATGGTGAAGGGCGTGGGTATGGAGGAGCGATGTGAGCGGTTGCGGTTTGCGGTTGCGGCGCTGAGCGTAGGTGCAGGCCCAAGTGTACTGTAGACGCAAGTGTAGGTGTAGGCTCCAGCAGATTGCCTGCTGTTGATGTGCTGGCAGGCTGCACGCTGCCTCTGCTCGGGCGCCGACGCGTGTATGGACGAGGCTTGCGGGGTGCGTAGATAGCGCTGCGGAGCGAGTGGGGAGGTCTTTTTTATCGATTAGGTCCAGAGAAAGAGGGAGAGAGAGAGAGTAGAGAGAGAGGGTGAAGCGGATTCACGATCACAAAGCGACAAGTCAACGAGAGCGGGCGAGCAAAGAAAAATATATACCGCGGAGGGCCACTCTCCAGGCGAACAAGAGCAGAAAACGCAAGCGAAAGCGTTCATGTGCAGTCAGAACAGCGAGAAGTAGGAGTCCAAGGTTGCAACGGGCCCGATGGAGTTGAGTTGGCACTGCGCGTTTCATGTGGCCAGGGCACGAACATGCGACACCGCAAATTGTCTCCACGTTAGGGGGCATCTTTCAGCTTGTGAAAGTGTGCACTGCCTCCTTCGCTACTGCAAATTTCACCTATAGCTTGTCACTCCAGTAGACCCAACAAACTAAGAAAGAATAGCCAAGTCTTCGTTCACGGCGATGCTTTCCACCATATGTTTGCGCATCTACCACTTCCTTGCATCACACATTAGCGTCCTTTCCTTCAGCGACTCGATTCCATCGAGACAACCCTACTACCTCCAACTTTGGAGCCGCAAGGGCATCCTCTCAGCTTTCAATATTTGGAAACTATCCATTTCGAGTCTTTCTTGCACTACTCTACCACATGACAATGACGAGCAACTGATTCCCCGATTCTTGTGCCCCCCTGTCCCCACGATCAAGAAGGTTATCACGCATTGAAGTCTGAGTGGAATGTCATTGAGAGAGCGCTCGTTTTGTAATATGAAGAAAAGGAAAGACTAAAATTACCACGGTCCTGTTGAAGATTCCGCAGCTCCCCCTATTCACCAATATGCATTTTGCCTGGAGCGAACCGTGTTGAAGCAGTGCTCATTCCCTTTCAGATCCGTCATCATCCTACACCATTCTCGACTACATGTCACTTCTCTTATTCTCTTGTGGCACAGGCTCTCGCACCATGATGTTCAGGGGAATATTTCTCCCCCCACGCTGCAGATAGATCCTACGAGTCTCCTCGAACCCAAACTTCTGATAGATGGGCACGTTATCCCCATTGCTCGATTCCAGGTAGCAGGCTCTACGCTCATGATCCGCCTGTCTTGTCACATGCTCGATGAGCTTACGGGCATGTCCTTTACCACGACCACATGACCTCGTGCCGATATACACGAGATACCACGCCTCATGCTCGCGGTCGCCCAGAGTGGCCTGCATGGTGTCGTGCAGGAGCGGTAGGAATTCGTTAAAGAAGCGACGATTGCCTTCTGCCGATAGGCGGTAGTTGAGACGCCACATGCCGCTGCGGAAAATGGTCAGGTAATCGTCCATATTCTGACCCGGTGGCATCCTGATGGCGATCAGCGTTATCAGCTGTATAATGTGACTGAGGTGGGGGCTTACCAAAGTGCAACAGCTTCGAAATCTCCGACCGTAGTCACCAGTCCCTTCAGGATGTGAGCATAAGTGACATATTCGAGAATCTCGACATGCAGAGCCCACTTTTCCTCTTCAGTCCAATGCTCACGATCAGGTACATCAATGAAGTAACGAGCAACATCGTCCTGACCAAAAGCCTCTGCTAGACAAGCAGCCGCTTCTTTGTACTCTGCAGCCTTGACGACACGGACACCATCAATCAGCGGAGGAACGGTTGCAGCAGGCTTCTGCCTCAGCATCCTGAAACTTGTGGGGACGTCATTGACCCTAATGTTAGCAGACTTCAGGGTTGACTTCGATTCAACGAAGTTGCACGTAACAGACGTAACGGGATTGAACGTTTTCGCCATGATTGCGGCTTCGTTCGTAACTCTCTACTAGTATTCAGGTGGGATCTGCCGCTTCGTTTGATAAAGGGGACAGTCGTAGTATACGCCAGCGTGAAGGTCTTTCCGTAGGATTGGGGCGTGCTCGCCGAAAGGTTAGTCACTTGAACCGAATATATCTAGGTGAAGACTTTCAGTTCAACAAGTCTACTGCATGTCGATTAGTCTGGTTGTGGATGATGGTGGTTGGGCTAAGCAGGAGCCGTGACCATCGATTGCCTGCCGTATTATACCTTTTTGATTGTGACCAAGTTCTACGTTTCAGCCGGACGAGTACTATCTCCTGTATGGACTCTAGAAAGCTGCGATCTCGAGACTGTCTCGACTCGAGAAGGGTAGCGTAATGAAGTGAAGGCGGCTCGAAGATCAACCGACATCAATAGGCGAGGCTAGATGAGCTCCCTTTATGCTTCGAGTCTAGGATGGCAGAGGGAGACCGATGAAGTCTCTTTGTGTCTGCGGTATGCACGCTGGGTTTATCGCTATGCAGCCTCGTGCGTAAGGAATGGCCGACGTATATCAATAGCTGCAAAGTTGGACTTGCTTTTTGACTCGTCGGTGACTCGTCACAAGATCAGTGACAGCACTGCTGTACGATGCTTGGCCAGATGTATGACGGGAGACGCTGCGAATCGTGAAGGGTCGTCGAGCGGAGTCCGGCTGCAGCGGAATACGTGCGCCGTGGGGGTTAGAGGGATAGTAAGCTTTGGTTGGTGCGAGGAGGAGGAACGACGATAGGCATGCGCAGGTGAATTCAAGTGCCTTTGTGCGAAAACAAGATGGGCATCGACACGTTGATATAGCTCCACCCCTGCCCATGTCACTACATCAAGCCCTCTGGGTAGAGGTGGAGGTCATGCTTGACTTACGTTGCAGCGGGAGCTATCTTGGGATCATCCGCCTAACTAGCTGAGGATTCACCGTTATCATTCGTCCTTCTATACATTCAGCTTCACACATCGGACCGACGCAGCGCACTATCACTGCCACACTGCGGCTCGATTGGCAACCGATAGGCTTCATAACTAATTGTATTTGTTGCATAGCGAACGTCAGTGGCGATCAGCTTCAAGGCAGAGTTACGGGTCACCCTGAAGATGTGGCGTTGGTGAGAAACTGTGGGGTTAACAGGAAGGGTTGGTGAGTCCTCGGCTGTACCTTCTCAGAAAAGGCAAGCGCAACGGTGCTCCTCTCACGCCAACAGCTACATGACCTCAAAACCCATTTGTTAAGCGTCCGGAGACTTTCCGCTACAGGATTGCTTGGAAGTCTAGTCCCCTGCGATCAGGTTTATCAATTGAAGATATGGAGTGCGGGGATGTGACTGATCGCCTGCCACGTAATTGTCACGGGAAGACACTGATAGGAGAGAAGCGGACGTTGCTGCACGCACGATAAAGCCATGACTAGTAGGCGTGGGGAACGATCATTTGATCGATAAGTGTACTCGAGTCGCAATGATGGTATCTGGGACAAGCCGATCCTGCATAGGCTGCTTCACTCTCGGAAGCGGGACGGGCCTGGGCCGACGCTTTTAAGATCATGATATTGGCGACCCCACGTATTCTTCGAATCTTCCCTCCTTTTGGGGGAATAATTCGACTGTCACTCACATACGCCGAATCTCCGTCTCTCCCATGTACTTCTCCAGCCCAGAGTCCAGGTGGTCCCACCACTCGAAGAGCATGCTTTCGCAAATGAGCTTGAACCATGGCGTGAACTTAAGAGTCTTGTCCTGAAACATAGTCTTCAAGTCTTGTTGAGAGACCCAGCGAGAGTCTCTAACTTCGTTGGGGTTGGTGTTGAGGTCGACATCGGCCTTGATAAATAGGATGTAATCAACTAGAGGGATGTAAGTATTATTTTCTTAACCAGCTGTTTAGCATAAATGCTTGTCGCGCTTGCGAATCAGCAATAACAACGAATAGACTTACTCTCATGCTCGCCCCACTTTCCGTCGCTAGGTGACTTGTAATGTATCCGTGTAAGGAACTTGAATTCATCAATAGGAACCTGTGAGGCTTTGATGCCTAGCTCGTGGTCCAGCTTGCGCACCGCTGCACGACGCACTCCTTGTACTGAAGCATCCAACCCAACGCCAGTCTCTCCGGGTATGCCTAGAGGGTGCGAACAACAAGTATTCGTCCACATGTCCGGAAATGTAATCTTCTCGGTGGCTCGCTGTTGTAGGAGGAGTCGGTTCTCCGAGTCAAAGAGGAAGACTGAAAATGCGCGGTGAAGAAGGCCTCGATCAATGTTTTCCATTAAATGGCCTGCATCATGTCAGAATTGTATCAGTCAAGGCAGGCACATTTATCTGTCGCCAGCTGCTCGCATTTTGCAATCACTTACATAGTTTCTTTGTCGCACTACCAATTGGTATATCATCGTTATCAAGAACAATACACACCTCGTCCATGAGTCGTATCTGCTCTTCATCGTAGCCCTCCAGCGCGCGATCACTGGTGGCGGAGTTGTGTGAACCTCCAATAAGGGTTGTGTTTACTTCGGGAAACAGGCGAAGGACATTCTCTGCAGTAATTACAGGCTGCTCCGTGACCGTGACAATCGTGCTCATGATTGCAAGCTGGAGAACGTATGAGCGCGCGGGAATGAGGCGTTGCTGGAAACAATCGAAGCTTACTGTTAGGGTTGAGGCGGCAATGGGAAAATAGAGGCGGCCGATCTCACGGAGGCTGGACCCTGACGACTCACGTGCCTTCCACTCCCGTTGGTCGGAGTTTCCTAATGTATCAGGCCTATCGGAAACTCGGAATATGAATGGATTCTGAGTCGGCCAGAAATACAGCCTCGATCACAGGTCACAACATACCAATTGCCACCACCTTTCGATTATTGAATAGTACATAGACATGCAATTGATCTATGTGCTTCAATAAGCCGCACAGGCTTCGTTTGTTCAAAGGTATCAAAACAGTAGAACTTTTCCGTGGCCGGAAGATATGCAGACATGCTCAGAAAGAAACCCCAAAGTGTGTTACAAACGCCAGAAAGCCCATTTTACAGATCCTGCCCGCACCTTATGCGACAGTGGCAGTTCTTGTCTTTTTAGCAGCCGGAATCTCAGCCTCTGCATCTGCAGCGACGTCGAGCTCCCTCTTTTCCTTCTGGCCGCTTAGCTCCTTCTCGGCTTCAACAAACTTCTTCTTCTCTTCCTCAGTCAAGCCTGGCAAAAGAGGCTTCTCCTCTTTGGCATGAAGGTTGTGGTGATAGGTACGAATGATCGAATCGGTGTCGTCCAGAGCGATCTTACGAATGTCGGCAATAGCCTTGATCTTACCGGTGCACTCCTTGTACTGTGCATCAGTCATCTTCAATCCGAGCTGTTCAGCACGACTCTTGATGGCATTCCAACCAGTAAGTCTGCTAGCAAAATGTACATATCGAGACATGCCAAAGTCCTGAGGATTGATGATTTCGTAGGTGGAAGGGTTGTTGAGGATAGCCTTGGCGTGAATACCCGCCTTGTGGGTGAAGGCGCAGAAGCCGGTAATGTAGTTATTGAAGGGAACGTTGACTTCGACTAGGTCGGCGACCAAATCCTCGACTTCCTTGAGCTTCTTGATGTTGTACTTGCTGAGGACGTAGTCGCGGTCCGCAACAATCATGCGAGCCATCAAGCCACCGAGAGGGGTGATACCATTGCGCTCACCGATGCCAAGCACTGAAGTATCGATGTGCGTGGCACCCCCCTCGAGCGCGCAATAGGCGTTCGCAATAGCGCAGCCAGAGTCATTGTGGAAATGAGTCTCAATGTCGCACGAAACAACACCGCGAAGAGTTCGGACCAAGTCGTAGACCTGGCGTGGAGATGCGCAACCGACAGTATCAGCGATGCCGACACGATTCACGCCAACCTTATCCACGGCACTGTAAATGGAGAGCAGATCCACGAGATCTGAGCGAAATGAGTCTTCAGAACTGAATCGGATCTCCTTGCCCTTGCTCTTAACGAACTCAATAACCTCTAGAGCAGTATTCTTAATGTATGTCATGTCCTTGCCGTGACTGTGCTCGCGGAGGTAGCTCGAGGTTCCGATGACGACATCGAGACCATCGACACCGGTCTCGACTGCGATTTTAGCGTCCTCGAGATGGCATCGTACGTGGGTGAGAATCTTGGCTTTCAACTAATGAAACAGTCAGTAGGATACCCACGAAATAGCCCCAATATTGGCGACTTACACCGAGGTTACAAATGGCTTCGCAGTCCCGTCTTGACTGCTCGGATGCAGCGGGGCTGGTCAGTTCAATGTCTGCAAAAGCGGTCAGTCCTCGCATGCGACAGGCACAGTACCGCGGGGCAAAGCCATACAATCTACGCCAAATTCGTCGAGCGCCCGAGCAATCTTGATCTTGGCCTCGAGATCAAAGTAGGCATTGGCGAACTGCTCGCCTTCTCGGAGTGTGCTTTCTGTACAAGGTATAATTAGCAATCTTGTTTATCCGCATCGTATTGTCATCTCAATCTTCAAGGATAAATTGACCGTTGTGCGCAAACTCCGATTGCGCGGGTGGGGATGGAAGCCGACGTACCGATGATCTTGAAGCGGCTAACATTTGATAGAAAGTCGCCGACCGGCTGATATGGGCTCTTGTGAGAGGGGTGAGGGTTGTGAGATGATTGCACGCCAGTAAAGCCATCGTGGCCATTGACCCCGTTGGTGCTGTGACCGTTGGTGGTGCCATTGGTAGGCGTATCTTCGACGGGAGGACACATGATTGTAGTTTGGATGTCGGGATGAAGGAGCAGGAAGGGTGGTGGGTGCACAAGCGGGTTATATGGAAATTCTTCCTGGGTGAGTCAAAATTCTGGCGACGGGCGATGATGAAAGCGCAGGCCGGGATCGGGCCTTAAGCGGTCTACGCTTCTTGTGGGGTGCCTGTTCCCGCTGACCAACAAGCTGGCCAGTTCCTCATGCAAGCCAAGCCAAACGCTGCACCCTCTTCGTCCTCCGCACACAGATCTGGAGAAAACCCGAGGAAACACGATGCCGTGTCTCCAAGTGAGCAAATGACAATCTGGCAATTGACGATGCCCTCGGCAGAATCACGTCACCGCCTCATTGCCCGCATTGAGCTCCAATATAGACCTGCCACTCCTGCACGCGACACCAGGCTCAAGCGCTCTTTGGCATGCTGGGTCGCCGGAATCTACCCCGGACGTGCTACGACGCTGTGGCTACTCACAGTACCTTTGTCTAAGAAAGGAACACGTCCAACATGTACGCTTCGTAACGTTCGCACGTCGACGGAACCAGATGCATAGTGCTTCCGAACATCGCCGATATTGAGTTTGTCCAATGTTTCCTCGACGCAGACAGCAACTCTACACGTGCAATGACTTGCTGCCCTGAAGTGGCCTGCAGAGCAACGAGTGTTCACACATGCGAGATGGAGACACGCCATACGAAGCGCAGTGGAATTGGGATAAACGTTGCGCCTCTAGATTTTCGTACTCAGCTTCAGCGGGCACACGCCTGGGCTTTGATTGTGCTACAGCGTCATGGCCATGGGGTAGCTAACGAGCAAATTCGCTCGCGTCTGTTAGAAAACACACGGTTCGAATGACCACTATAGAATCGGTCAAAGGTCGAAAGGCCATTGTAGCGCGAAATCTCCAGGTCTCCTTATAACTTCGCGCTCGGCCTCTCCACCGTAACCTCGTCTAGAATACTCAACACAAGTTGTTCAGCCTCCCACGCACTGCCCCAACCACTCTGGTATCCGTACCCCGCATGCCCATAGTTATGCACGACCCAGGTCTCTTCAATATACTCCTTCTCTACCCTAGGCCCTCCCTTCCTCATTGGCCGCAAGCCCACACCATGTCTAATCACACTCAGCTCGGTAACTTTGCCTGTCTTTGGGGCGAGAGAGGGACACAGATCAATGGAGCGCTGCATGATACGTTGCGCAAGGTTCGGGTCCGGCTGTGATTCCCAAGAATTGTGTTGTAGACAGCCACCAAGAATTGTGCCACCCCCAACAGCTCGTTGCATGATGTAGGTCGCTTCCTCTGAGCCGTCGTCTGTACCGCTGACGGTGAGCATCACGCCTGGGTCGTTTCGTACGAGCACAATTTGGCCTCGCCCTGGATACACGTTGCTGTCCATGACGCCGCCAAGTTTGGAGGCTAGGAGACCAGTACAGTTCACGATGATGCTGGCATGACCAGAGGAGTGGTGGCTGCTAGCTTCGGAGATGTGGGAAAGGATGCCTCTCTTGATGACTACGCCGTTCTTGACGCATTGGCCAAGGATCCAGGGGAGGTAGACGGCAGTATTGATGCAGACTGAGGTGAAGATGGTACCGGTGTCGCAGTCTGAAGGCAGTTCTGACTTTGGGAGGACACGGAACTGAGAAGGAGGGTGTCAGCGATGTTGCGTGTACCAGACGGAAGCAAAGTTGGCAGGGCATGGTATTGAAAGTAGTTGCAGGAATAACACACATTGGGCACAACATTCCTGAACCAGGCGTCTTCCTTGGTCAACTCTTCGAACCACTGGCCTGTGGCTGTACCGGCGTCTTTCTTTCTACCATAGACCTTGGTCTCTTGGTAATGGATGCCAGCTTCGGGCACCTCACGACATATTCTATCAAGCTCACTCCATGTAGCCTTCTCGAATCTCTGCAAACTAGAGCCCGGCTTGCCGACAGGAAAGTAGTTGGCCCCCGCCCATGGGGAGGCATAGTCGATATCGTAGTCACCAGGCATGTGCTTGCTCACGACGGTCACGCTAAGATTTGTATGTTTGGAGAGCACCAGAGCGGTCGAGAGGCCCAGCACACCGGCACTGCCGTCCAAGTTAGCATGAGTGTTGAGCCTTCGCGACGCTGAGGTCATGCGACATGCAGCCATGGACGACGGGCAAGCTTACCCGACTACGACGACATTGGTCGCGGCCATGGTGACAGACCTGGACAAACAGGTCAAGCGCTCTGCTGCCTCGAGGGACTCGTGATGTTCCGTGGGATTGTTCCGTGGGATCATGGAGCAATACAGTGCGTGGCATGCCGATGGAAGGTTGGCGGGGTCATCCCTTCTTCTCGCTCGCTTATTGGCTCCGTCTCTTATACGCTGGAGGTGCAAGCTCGAGAGCAAACGCGTGTGCACATGAGCGTGGTTGTTTACTGACCAACCCTGGCCAGCACCTTGGAGCCTACAGTTCCTTTGGCCAGTGTCGACGGCAGCCTATGCATACATACATACATACATACATACATACGCCGGCCGTCGACTTCTCCCTCACGCTCTCACGCCGTCGGAAACGTGCGTGGATACTCGCCTGCCTTGCCGCGCTTAGTGATAACCCGCCCGCCTTGACCCTGAGCTCTCTGCCTTCACCTTACACAATTAATTAATGTACACTATACTTATGCCTTCCTATACCCTTGGCCATACCACGACATTTAAACGAGGACCGCGCGTTGAATGAAATCACGAAGGAGAAGTTCAAGAAGCCCAAGGATCTTAGCATTGAAGCAGATGCAGCGCATCACATGTGCCGAACGAGATCACAAAAGATAAGTTCAAGAAGCTCAGGGAGGCTTGGAAGGCGAAGCAGACAGATCCCGAAGAGAGAGACGGGATCACTCTGTACGATGTCTAGGTTGGCGAGAATAGGACATGGAAGTGATTGCCTTCTAATCGTTGTACTCATAGCCTTGATAGTTCTATCTCAAACATTACTCTGTTGACGATGCACACGACAAGGATACTGTGAAGTTGACAGTGCACCACCGCGCGTCCAGATTTTCATTACACCTTTGTATCTACAATACCCTCTACTGCAATCTCAGGCCAGAGACCTGCAGGAATATCCTCGCTATCAACAGCTGGCCACGTCTACGGTATCGGTTATCCTTCCTCTCCTTCCCACCAACGTACCCTGAATCCTGTTCCTGTAGATGCTAGCTATGCGATGGTGTTAGTCAAAGGACGAAGGGACCCAAGGCAGGTATAAGTGATGCATGTGGTAGACTACTTACTCCTATGTCCGAGACTTTTCTCCGAGTTTACTGCCACTTGTTCATGTCTTGTCGTCACTTTTTTAGGTTAGCAAAGAGGTAGTGGCGTGGCTGGCGGGGCAGTGCAGGTACCTTCGGTAGGCTGACGCATAAATTGTCGAACGGTTACGCGTGGATACTTGATCGAGAGTGTCGAGGCAAACATTAGTATGGGTGTATTCTACTTATCACATCTGACTTACTGGAAATGGAGCCGGGACCTTTGCAGATTTGAGCTGGGCGAGACGTAGACCTGACCATCTGACGAGTCCTGCGAGCTGCCTGCGATGCCATCGGAGCCTTGTGTACTCGTCGAACTTCGTCTTTGCGATGAGCTTCGATAGAAGTTCTACACTTGTCGGTAGTCCTTATAATTATCTTTCTCGATATATTCAAGTATCCGCGCTGTGTCCAAGGGCAGTCCGGGTCAATCTCCTCTTCTTACTCTCTAGTCGTCTCTAGGACTAGGAACGAGGATGGTGGGCAGATCCGGAAAGAGTAGCAACAAATTTGGAGGAAGAGGCTTATCTCCTTCGTAGCAAAGTGCGTAGAAGCCGTTCGGTTGATCCCATGTGCGAAGAACGTAGCCGCCGTAGAGGAGCTAACAACCGTCGTCGGGAGTTGAAGGACGTGGCAGCTTGGTAGCAACTTGGAACTTCGACCGTGTCCGCTGGACTCTCATACAAGTTGAGGCTACCCAGGATACGAGCCATTGAAAGGGACATTCAATGGAATGTGCTCGGAGGTTGGAATTATTTTAGCGCAGGCAAGTGATGTGTATTACCGGAATTTCGATGTTGTGGTACATAGTTTTAAGAACGGTTACAGCTTGTTGAAACTAGGGTTGTACACGGCCAGAGTTGGTTCGCCGCGCCCTTATGCACACATCTTGTGTAGGGCACGATGATAAAGCCATCATGATCGGAGGTATGGATAACCGCCAGGCATATTGACGTCCATTGATTTAGAGGACTGGTTAAGAGGACCGTAGGCTTGCTGAGACATAACTTGGTGTTCTGCGTGTTCTCGTCTGATCTAGCAGGGACATGTATAGACCTGATCGTTGATATCTGGGGTTGGGCGGTGGAGTGCATGAGGCATGGCGATTGCTCTCAGACTTGCAGAATCGGGTACGAGAATAGACTGCTCGCAGCTTTTGTGGGGACTCCTTTTGTATGGTGTTGAAGTATCCGCGAAGCTTTGCAAGGACATGAACCAGCGCTTAGGGCGATTCGCTATGTTAAGCACAAAGTCGATCCTTCAGCTCGCTAGAGAGAGTCCTGCTCTGCTGGTAAGGACGGCGTCTTGAACGCCTTAATGGTTGTCCTTTTGTGTTCCCGCTGCTAGCCACCGGCTGGGAGTGAGCCGAGTATACTCCGCGGCATGTGCTCTCTACCCTATTTGGCTCCGACAACTCGCAACAGCGAGTCTCTTTCTTTCTTCGCTTTGCTGGCAGCCCATCAGTCCATTCTCGACGTTTGCGAGTTGAGCAACGGCGACAAAGTTGACTTGACCCACGTCGTGCGCTAGCTCCTAGAACAGACCTACGGCGCGAACGAACAACTTCAGAATGTGTAATTTCCTCAGGGCGCGGATTCAAACAGTCGGACGGCTGCAAAATGGTATAACAAGACGTATCTCTCTTTGTCCAGGACGGCAATACATATGTCAGGGTAGTGCAACACCCGGAGCAGCAGACACTAGAGCGGCTACACGGCAGGCGTACTGATGAGACGGCTAATGTGCTGCTTATAGAGGCCCGATCGATCCTCTGAAGTTCAGCTCTAGACGCCATGTTGCCAGACCAGAATAGGCCGCATGGGAGGCGGACTCGTAGAACTAAACTGGACCAGCATTGAGAATGAACACAAGGATTTCTTGCATGAAGATCCAAAGGGTCTATGTACGGTTTCCCGCGATAGCGTCGGAATGGAGTAGAGGGGAAGACTTGTGTAAGATCATGCTTTACTCGTTCAGTACTTCGGCCAGGCAAGGCAGCCTGCATAAGAGCTGAAGCCCGCCGAATATCGATCCGAGGACGTTTGATAGCTGGTGTCGGTAGCTCGCCATGTTCTTTTCGCTTGAGTGTTGTCCGGTTGTAGACCTTGTCGATAAGCTGCGTAGATGCATGGGGACGACCCAGCGGCACATTGTTCGGTCCTGTTCTGTTTTGAGGCTCGGTCACGGGTGCTGCTGGTTCGTACAGGTCGTGATCGGGATCGTCCACGACGGGTGTAAAAGAGATGCGATAGAACGCTACTGCTCATGCCGGGAATATATAGAGAACGTAGGCGTCTCGTATCGATGTGAGCTGCGATAACATAGCCTTCAGCCAGAATGGTGGATCTCTCCTCGGTATGTAGCTCGGGCTGCTTCGAATGAGGTTAAGATAAGGCGGTTCTCGTTGCTTGCTGTTGAAAAACAGCCCTTGAATTCTCATTGAATGATGTAGCTGTTCGAGAGCTCGCAAATTGGTAGGCAGAGTATGAGCGACGTAACACGCATCACAGTAAAGACCTGTTCATGTCAGTTATGATATAGTACTATCGCAACCATGCAAGGCACTTACCAGATATACACACAGGTCGAGTGATAGTCAACGGCCCCACACGCAGTCGTGTGACTGGCGTGCTCCATACAAAGATGGATCCCCTCCGTTGACATTCCCATATTTCCAAAATATGACACCATAGTGTCGATTTTTTTAATCCCACCCACCCACCCGTCGCCACTACTCTAGCCTTCGTACTTATGTCGAGCCAATGTTACCAGCACCGGAGGATCCAATCGGACCAGGAGGAGGAGGAGGAGGAGGAGGACCGGGAGGACCAGGATGCTTGTCCTTCTTCGCACCGCCTTTACCGCCACGGCGCTTCTTGACACCAGTCGGATTTTGGGATTTCAACCCGCCTGCATCGTCGCGGTCACCGGCAAACTTGGCGGTCGATGGCGCGGGTTGAAAGGCATTTTTGCCGGTGGTCTTGAGCCCCTTCATGCCAGCTTGCTGCTTGAAACCTCCGATCGTTCGAGCCTTCTTTTCTTCTGGTGTCTGCTGGAACGAATCGGCTTGGACCAACAATTGCTCAAAGCCACCCCTCGATGCAGGCTTCTCACGAGACTGGAACCACCGGGATGATTCGTCAAGCGAAATGACGCTGTGGTCCTCCATCAGGTCGTTGACGAAGCCGAAAAACCCAGCATTGCGGCGATTTCGCGTGACGGTATGGTTATCCCGCTTTGCCTGTGTGAAGAGTCGAAGCGCCCCAACGGTATAGCGAGCAATCTTGCACCGGGTGACACTCACGTTGAGGTTGCTGATGTCGGCGACGAACCCAATCGGCAAATGCTCCTTGGCCGGCAACCGCAGCGTTCCCTTAGCAATGACCGTGCTATAGAAGGTAATCGGGAACTCTTTGCCTTGCACTTGAGTTGTGGTGGCAAAACTAAGCGCGTTGAGCTCTTCCTGGTTGACATCGACCTCTTTCGCACGCTCCCTGATCGCACGCTGGATCTCCATGATTTGCCCGGAGTAGTTGGCGATTATGCAGATGTCTACACCGCGGATTCGACGCAAGGGCATGCCAGTGGAGCTCTGCGGAAGATCCATGGTGAGCATATCAATAACGGTCATGGCGATCATCTTGGCTTCCGCGCGATTGAGCTTGGTCGTGGTACCCGTCATGAACTCGTCCTTAATCCCGATATCCGTGACATCGAGGCCGATTTGCATGTGGCGACCGTTGAAGTTGTCAGGAAGGCGCTGTCTCCAGTACGCCAGGAGCATGTTGCGAAGCGGCATGTCTGATTGGCCCGCTAGAGGATGCGATATGACCTCGCCATTGTAGCACCAGAGCGATGACCATGCGATGAGAGCTTGCTCCATGCGATAGCAATAGTTGAGCAGGGTAACTTCGCACGGAGTAGCCGAATCACGCTTGTCAGTCTCGGCCAGGCCTCGGAACACGTTTCGCGAGAGCAAGTTGTAGCCAACGTTTGAATCTGCACCGACAATGACACCCTCGCCCTGGTGATGATCTCCAGCCCAGACGATTAACTTCACGCGACCCGATAATGCGCCCAAGGCCACAGAGATTCCAGCGCGTGTGTCACGAGCCGCTTCGTCGATGACGAGTAGATCCCACATGCCGCTCTCGAGAAGGAGCACATGGCCAGAGGTCGACAGGGTGCAGAAGCAGAACTTGACGCCTTCGAGAAACTCGAGCGACAGATTGTACTCGAGTGCGCGGAGATGGGTCTTGGCACGCTTTCGATCCTCCTTGTCCTCCAAGAAAGGCAACTTGTCTTTGGTTTCCAGGAAGGACTTGGCCCGGGTGTGCAAGTTGTCGAAAGGCACCTCGTCGAACATCGCGTTCGAAGCCCAGACGTCGATGCGCTGCCTCAGCTTGTAGCCAAGGGTTTGCTCGTAGCGAGGAATGTGGGCGCGCTCCTTTGCATCATGAAGATAACCGAAGAGCTTTTCGTTGGCATGATTCAGAGAAGAATCACCCGCGAGCTGGTCCTGACGTAACTTCTCGGCCTTTGCGATCCCAGCATAGCCGCCAGTGAAGTAGACCCACTCGTGATCATGATATCGCCTCTCGAATGGCAACGCAGCGTTGTTCTTGATGAACTTGTCCACCAGTGTATGCACGTTAGCGTTCATAGGAGCGACATACATTACGCGTCGGTTGAGCGTTGCCTGACCGTGGCCTATCTTCATGATCGTGTCGGTCTTGCCAGTGCCAGGAGGTCCTACGATGACCACGTTGCCCGAGTCCGAGACCAAGGTCTGGATCGACCCTTGCAGCTGGCGCTTGTTTGAGGGCGGCTGGATCTCCGCGATTGCAGTCTTGAACTTAGCCATGTCCACCGGCTTCACCTCCTTCTTGAGGATATCCGTGTTCTTAGAAGGTACCCTGCAATCGAGAACAGACCGACGAGAATCCGGGCCAAATTCCTTGTCAATCGACAGCTGGAGTTGAGCGATGCCGTCCATCATGCGTTGGTGTGGTAGCTCATCCACGATGTAAGAGATGAACACGTGGTACTCGTTGTCGTTGTCGGAAATGTCGAGACCTTTCTGGAACACGTTGACTACGGCAATGAAGGACGCAGCCGTCTCAAGAGCATCGTAGACTACCACACCATCCAGCCTTGCCGTATTTGCCTTGGATGGTTGCGATCCGTTAACACGGTCGACTTCCAAATGGATCCGGGTGCCAGCACTTGGCATCTTCAGGCCTTCCTCCATCATTTGCTGGTCCATACCCAAGAAGACCTCAACAGCGTAAGTCCGCTTCTTCTTATCCAGGCTGCGGAACCGACCCTTGAACCATGTCGAGCCATTGCTCTGCACGAGCTCGCGAAGATCACGATTTTGGCGGTTGCGCTCCTCGTGGACTCCTAGCTTGAGCAAGAAGGCGGCCTCGTTCGGATCATCGTACCCATATGTAGGGAACTCGAGAGGGGCCCAGAGGTATGGCACTGGATTGGACCATGTCACCAAGCCATTCGGCGAGGTCGTCTTGGTGAAAGTCCACTCCCTTACCAGCCAGCGGGGCACAACCCACTTGATGTTCGGGAACTCGGGTTTAACAATGGCCTGCGAGCCGGCAGGATGACTGGCTTCTAGACATTGCCAGCGGTAGAACCAGAAGTTGCCAAAGTGCTTCGAGAGGGTGAGCAGGTCGCACATGTAGGTTCTGAACTTCTGCTCCCACTTGTTCACATATCCCACAGCCGATTTGGATGTGAAATAGAGCTCAATGGAGGGCGACTTCTCCAAGCAAGTGACAAGATTGTCCCGAACAAGGCGCTCGTCTGGCTTGGCTCGAATCTTGGCCAGATCTGGCTCGGAAATGCCCTCCCAACGGCGATGCTGACCTTCCTCCAAGAAGATCGTAACCTGAATGAGGCACGTCTGTTGGAAGGATTGCGACATCCTCTCTATGATCTGCTTGCCCTCATTCTCAGGCTGATCCTTGGGTGCATTGCGGTCTACGGTCGGATCGGGCTGGTACTTGTCGACTCGGAAACCAACGCGAGATCCATCTTCTGGATCCCAGGCAATGTCACGCGCGAAGAGCCTACACGAAATGGTTCGATTCGTGCTCGTATCGAGAGCAAGGAGCTCGATATTTGGCGTCTGGGAATCGAGGTGGAAGTATGCCTTGACAACCTCACCTGGTGGAACCACTGGTCGGTCGACGTCCATCTTCTGTAGGCCAGCAGCTTGAACCTGGACTGGAGCTTTACCCTGAGCTTTACTCTGAGGTTGACCCTGAGGTTGACCTTGAGGTTGACCTTGAGGTTGAGGCTTAGGCGCGTCCCTCGCTGTCGCCAACTCGAAGGAGATCTCCATGTGCCTACCAGCGTACTTGTCGCCACCAAGTACAATCGTCATAGCCTTGTCTCCCTTGGTGAGACCCTCCGGCAGCACGTCTTTCTTGGTGTCGTGGGCCCGGAGGCCAAACAAGCTGCCGCTCGGTATCGGGCGATATAAATGGCCCTCTTCGCTGTTGTCGACGCCCAGCGAGATCTCCGCCGGATACAGTTCGGGATGCTGTTCCATGATGATGGCGCGCGTCCGGTCATCGAGAGTATCCCACTTGAGGTGGACCTGTTCGATGGTGTCTGACGATTGGACATCCTCCATGAGGTCCATTTCTTGTAGCGCTGCATGAGGACGCGCCAGCACAGTGGGAGTGTTCGCCAGACCAGCTGGCGCCTGTGACTCAACGCCTTCCATGGCGCTTGTTCCCTGAGCGGGAGAAGTGGTATCATGTCGAGAAGACATGGAGGGAGGTAAGAGAACGGAACCGGGCCACGAGGACCAACGAGACCGTGATGCCGTCAAAGGAGGACCCTACAAGCACGAGGCGAGTAGGAGCTTCCTTGTAGGCAGAAAACAAGAACCCAGACGTGCTACAGTTAAGAGCACAGTACCGGGGCGCTACAGTTAAGAGCGACGGGGTGCAGTCTTTCCTGCCGTCAGACCCGATTAGCAGCGGGACAACCTGACCACTACAATTAAACGCCCTATGGAGCGGTCGCTATGCACACCGAAATGTGCGCCCCAAGATTGTTGTATAATTGCAGATGGGGAGCAAAATTAGTCGCGAGGCCCGTTGTTATTCTAAAGCTCCGCCAAGACCGGACGGAAAAACTGCCTCGCCGGCGGCAGCAAGGTGGCCGTTGGTGAAGTGAAAGCGGGAGTCCGTTGTGCAGAATCATCGACCACTCTGTTGCGCTTGTAGGTCTATCGACGTCTGCACAGCACCTCACATTGCGAACGATTCCCATCTGCTAAGTTGACCACCTCTTGCGGTACGACGATAAGATACTCAACTATTCTGACAGCTAGAACAAGACTGAAATGAAAGCAGCTCCCGTTAACCACTCGAACCCTTCCTACGGCGGATTACGCGACTCACGACCCATTATCTTCGCCTTCATATCTCTTTCAATTGCAGGATGCACAGGCACATGGTCAGCTAGAATAGGAGAATAACAAGGAGCGATGATATTGAAAGACCTCGGGAAACATGTCTAGAACGAACAAATCAGACTTTGCTAGCGAAACGATGTCGCAGCGCCATTGAAGGTGGAAGATTTTGAGGTGCGATGAGGACATATTATATGAAAGATAATACTAGAGATCTATCGGAAGCGATCGAGGATATGCAAGACGATTGGCAGAACATGTAGAGAAGTCATGAAGGAGAAGTGGTTATACGCAGATCTTTGTAAGGAAAAACTTTATGCAGGTCGTCAATAGTGTTTTGGACACGGGTACTAAGTAAAAGGGACGTGGTACCATCTTAAAGGGCAGATGTGATGCAGACTGGAGTTCGTCTGGGTTGTTGAAGGTTTGTGCGGCGGAGGACATCATAGCGAACCCTTATTCTGTACACGTAGTTTCGAAAAGCCTTGTCCATCATGAAGCAAGGGCCTGTGAATCCTTTGTCAGTACTACTAGATGGACGTTTGAGAGCTAAGAAACCAGACTTATTCTTCATAATGACTTTGAGAGGAAAAGCCAATAATCGTGCTTGTAGTAGGGCTAGTATGTCGTAGTAGACTTTGAGTCTATGTGGTCCATTAGGATCCATCAGAGGAAAAACTATCGGCTCGATCGCTGCATCTTCTGAAGACTATCTGGTATCGGTAAATGTTGCGGGAATGACTGAGAAAAGGCCGAGGGTACCTTGCGACCTGTGTAGATTAAACTGTAGTAGCAACTACGGGAGTTTTGGATCGAGACCTTGATAATAATCGTAGGTCCTAGTGTCGAGATTGGATATACAAAGGTTAGATATCGCATGCTCGATGAAACTCATCCAACTCATTCTGCAGAACCCACTCTTGATCCTCTTTTTCGAGCACATACTGCACGACGGATTGGACGGTGATAATGCACCGCAGGCTAAGGACCCAAAGTGTTTGAGACGATGCCTTTGATGCGCTTATGGGTGCCCGACTCCAATAAAGGCGCCGCGCCTGCGGTTCCACAAGAGCATCAGTCAGGACGACAGCCTTCAGAAGCATGCTAACGGTACCAATCCGTCAGCCAAAAGCTCGATGCGTCGAAGGACTTCAACATGCGGTTTCCAAGTTGATCAATACTACAGATCTCCAGTATTGATGGAACTGCGGGTGTAAATGAGCTAATCATTGCTTTGGTTTCTGGGTTTGCGGACGTCGATCGTTACTGAAGAAGTTGCGTATTATCAAGTTCGGCCGGGGACTTCTGTGTTGCTTCTCTCCTTCCATGGGCTCTGTCAGCTCAACGTTAAACGCAACAATAGTAACAAGAACGATGTTGACGGCAATATCACCACTGAAAGAATACAACTTCCTCTTCATCACCAGCTCTAGCAAGGCATTAAGTGTCTCATCGGGTGTCGCATGCGGATCGTCGTCGTCGTTGTTGGTATGCAAACCATCGGCAACCCGTTCTGCTTCCGTTGTTTGCTCGGCCGTCATAGTTATCCCGTCCAATGCACCTTCGATGTCATCAGTAAGGAGCCCAGAGGGTGCATCGCTAAGCTCACTGTCTTCACTGTCCTGAGAGTCTTTGACTGTTGTTCGTGCTCGCTGACTGCGGCAACATAGTCTGTCTACCCAGTCTTTTGCCTCCTCTTCAAACTCGCGGCACACTGTTTTTAGCTTCGCGTTGAGAGTTTGGCGATCTGCCCTTCTTTCTCAAAGAACATTCGCTGAATACCTTCAAACCGATGCGAATCCTCATTTTCGGTGGACCCTCCAGCTCCAAAACAGAAGCAGCAATGTAGCCAGATCGACATGGACACAGCGGACCTGCTCATCGTCAGTGATGCACGTATTTAGCTCGACACACCATGCAAAACTACCGAGTTCGAGCAAACAGCGCGCTTTCGCTAGCCAGCTGGAGTGCGATCCGGATACCGAGCCGCTTACCTCAACATCTGCAAAAACGACCCCGGGCAGCGAAGCAGTGACACCTTCGAACCACAAGCGCGACGTCTGCGGCTTACCGATATCCTGCCCAAGCGTCGAGCTGCTTCAACCTCTACACGACCGACCCAGACAAGCTTCGGGCGACGCCCTAGCTTTTGGAGCCACCGAGTTCGAGCATGCACTCAGCGCGATTGAATACTGCATCTCCTCCGCATCACAACTTACTGAAGAACGACGCACGCACATCGAGCGGTTCTGTGTCAACTTCTACGACGGGCAAACCCCACAAGGACATACTCATTGTTCGTTGCGCTCACCATGGTGCAACATCGAGGACCTGCTCATCGTTAACAGAGGCATCTCGGAAGGCGACTGCTTCAGACCAGCAGAGAATTACGAGAACTCCCCAGACAACCTCGACGACGTACATCTCCGCGTATCATTCGAACTCGAGCAAGCTCTCGGCGCCCTCGCGTTGCAAGTCCTCCAGCCTACGAACCCGCATAACTACAGCAAAGCATATTGGTTTCCAGAGCAGAAGAGGAGCTTGAACGCACCTTTTGTTCGAAAGAGCAAACTCGCTACTCTGGGTTGAGACGCGAGTTGGGCACTCGGGGTTGAGGGAGACGAGCTAGACACTCTATATAGGAGACGGAGGAGAGGAGCGACGTACTCAGGATCGAGGGAGGAGTTGGACACCCTAGTTTCAAGGGAGACGAGCTAGACATTCCGAATCAAAGGGTCGACGAAGACGAGCTTAACACTCTAAACCGAGGGCGAGGGACAAGGACGAGCTTAACACTCTAAACTGAGGGCGAGGGACGAGGACGAGCTTAACACTCTAAACTGAGGGCGAGGGACGAGGACGAGCTTAACACTCTAAACCGAGGGAGAGGGACGAGGACGAGCTTAACACTCTAAACCGAGGAAGAGGGACGAGGACGAGGACGAGGACGAGCTTAACACTCTAAACCGAGGGCGAGGGACGAGGACGAGCTTAATACTCTAAACCGAGGGAGAGGGACGAGGACGAGGACGAGCTTAACACTCTAAACTGAGGGCGAGGGACGAGGACGAGCTTAATACTCTAAACCGATGACGAGGGCCGATCTGTGAGGTTTGAAACCCTTCGTTGCAGCATTCAGGTGGTCTGTGCATTTCGCGCCTCACAACTCCTTGACGATATAGCCGAAATACGATAAATACATCTTCAATCTGGCGCATCTCCTTCGTGCTACAGTTCAGATGCATTAGGTCACGATACATCTCCCGATTCCGGATATAGTCTTACACACCCACAATGAAGGAAGCGTTGGCTTCTTCCGTCGCACTGGACTCCGACTATGGCCACAAACCAGTGGCTTGCATGCCAACCTCGAAACGACAGCGGAGTGAGCAATTGGTCCGCATCGAGCGATGAACCTGAGCGTACTCGATTTGGTGTCAAGATTGAATGACAGCAACATGGGTGGACATTGTCCGAAAGAAAACAAGAGATTTAATTGTAAGTAAGGTGCATTCTTTGTCTACCACTTTTCCACGTCAACCTGCGACATTACGGCCTGTCCTAATGCCACCCAAGCTCGAAGACGGCACACATACGACGAGTTCATCTGCACTACGATGCGCTACTACTCCGCAGAATGCCATGCAAAAGCCTGACCGAAGCCCAAGGTTCTTTGCGAATCCGGTCAGCCCTGGGAGATTCCTCCACCACCTTGCGACGACGTGATGAAGGCTATGAGAGCCATCTACTTCGACCCACATGGAACTACGACGTCGACGTGGGTTATTAGCCCATTTCTTAGTACTTGGATGGACTGAATTGCCAGCTGCCGTAATCAGCGCTTATTTCCTATCCTTCCCATGTCCTCTTCATCTCTGTCGCGCCGATCGTTAACTCCTTCGTGACAATGCGTGCGATGATGTACGTCATCTTGTTCTCCATGTATGTTATTTCTTCACAGCGTTCCAGTATCGTTTGCATCGTGTAGCGCTGAGATATCGACTTCGCCAGCAGGGTGCAAGGAATACAATGCCATGAAACTGCCCTCGAGATGAACCGGAGTTGGGATTGGACGGCTCGTGTTCACAAGAGATAAGCTGCTTCATACACAGCGAGATCTTGCGCTTTCCTGGCTAGTTGAAAGAGAGTGCACAGTTGAACTGGTTCGATGCGTTCTGGTCTCTTCTACACTCTGGGATCGCATGTTCGTCTACTAGACCTGGACAAGCACTTCACATTAATCCATCCCCAGCTGATACGGACGGTGTTGCCTTCCTTCTACAATGTAAAGATGCGTGTTGTGCGCAAAGGACTCTGGTCGATGTCTTGGTTTTTGTTATCCCACGATCGTGAAAGCTTGAGTCGAATTCGACAATGTGCAATCAATTCAGAAACGCATTACTTGTCCACCCTCATCTCTGTTATTTCTGTTTGACTCTGAAGCCAATACTCAGATGATGGCTCTTTCCTCTTCGTCGTTCCTTCCCCTTGGGCGCGCCTTCCTCCTGAGCGCTCCTTCCCTCTCAACAGCTGGCGCGACGCATGAGCACCTAAATATGGCTCATCAGCCGAGCTCTCGGGGTTTTCTTCTCTTCTTCATCTTCCTATGGCGGTCCCATCCCGTTGTAGTACTCCAGCTTCTAGCTGTTGTAATTGAAGATCGTCGCCACTCGTCGCTCTTAACTGTAGCGCCCTAGCACTGTGCTCTTAGCTGTAGCACGTCTAGGTACAGCCTATCTAGAAGCTCCTACTCGCCTCGTGCTTGTAGGGTCCTCTTTTGACGGCTTCACGGTCTCGTTGGTCCTCGTGGCCCGGTTCCGTTTTCTTACCTCTCTATGTCTTCTCAACCCCAAGGCACTCACCAAAAGCTACGGCTACCAGGTAGGCGTGAGCGCCTAGAACTGCAGAACGGCAGGGAACCTCGGACTGAAAAGGAGAGGAGTTATATCCAGAACTACCTCAATAGGACAGGCGCCTCCCAACCCTCATCACGGAATGCCAGAGGGCGGCCGGATGTGTACCACCCTGGCTCGCCATCCAGTGGAAGGAGGCATAGCAGGCCGCGATCACAGTCAAGATCGCGGTCAAGGTCACGGAGCAGAAGACAGCCTGACGTTTACAGGGCTCCCTCGCCGTCCAGTCGAAGGGCGCGTAGCAGGTCACGGTCAGGAAGCAGACGGCAGTCTGTCATTCACAGCACCTACTCGACGTCCGATAGAAGGACGCGTGCAAGGCGGTCGCCATCGCGTTCGCGAAGTAGAGGACCAGAGCGATATAGTACTCGCCCTCGGTCACCGGTAAGGTATCGTGAATCTAGGGCTCACCACTCGCCGCCTCGTCAACATCGAGACAACTACCGGCCACGGTCGCCGCCACGGCATAGTACTTACCAGGACAGATCAGCACGGCGACGGTCTAGATCTCCGCGTGGCTCGTACCGCGACAGACGCTCAAGGAGCCGTACTCCACGGCCTGCTTACAGGGACAGCCGCTCACGAAGTCCTTCTCATCGGGCTTCAGGAGATCGACGCGCAAGGAGTCCTTCTCCACGGGCTCCCTACCAGAGCCAACGATCTCGAAGTGGCTCTGCTAATCGCTGCTCAAAGCCCAACCAGCTAACACCAGGGTCGTCAGTACGACGAGATGGTCGAGGAGCACCGAAAGGGAGCACTCGTCGCCGGTCTGGCACGAAGAGTCCCTCCTCTCCGCGAAGAGCCCCTGGTGCGATGGGCCCACCAACCCAGAAAGCGGTGACCATGCCTACTCCAGTATCTCAAACACCACACAGAGCTGCGAAGTCTACGGACTTGAAGGTAACTCCCAAAACTCCGACACCGCAGCAGACCCTGGGTGCCAGTGAGTTGCCCACACCCGTCACTCTGGTTGGGTCCCACGAGCAACAAAATGACTTCGACCTCGACTCCGACTTCGACACCGGTGCGGTAGGTAACGAGGAACCACTCATTTTGCCTTCCGATCAGGATTCAAACGACGAGGGCGAAGAGGATGAAGCGGATGAAGACTTGGACGACATAACCTTCTTTGGCGACAATGAGCTTCCAATTGGCAATCCTGCACCACCGTCTGGGACTACGCTTCCTCGAAGCTCGACAACTGGACTAGGACTCGGCAATCTCATAGAAGCTGCAGGAATCCGCGCAACAGATCGAAATGCCGTCTTACACGCCATCCATACTGCCTCAGATGGCGACGACTTGGCTTCTCAGGTCCAGTTTCTTCTTCAAGTCACGCTGGAAGGCGAAGTCAGGGAAAAGACATCGCATGGTCAGTTTGGCTTCAACATCTCGAAGGAGCGGAAATTATATCGCGATGATATACTCAGCCTGTACTATCTTGAAGGGTGTCCAAACGCAGCATGGTTCACGGACGCCGTCATCAACACTCTTCTAGATCTCGAGGCTGCACGAGTGAGCGAGAGTGCCGTCCATGTTGAACGCGATATTGGCCACTTTCTCGAAAGCGGCTACGCTGAACACTTGGATGTCCAGATTGCGAATGCGCGTAAGGGAGAAGAGCCCGCCATGGGATGGCCCTTTATCGATCTGAAGAGCAATCACTCTCGCATTCTGGCTGCCATCAATCCGTCAGGGGCTCACTGGGTAACAGTTGAGATCCTGTTCCAGGGAGCGTCTTCTGCGCTACGCTACTACAACTCTTCGTCCAATGCTAGTAGCAAGGGTCCTACCTATAGAGCAGTCACAGACACCCTGCCGAAGCTGCTCACCCTTGCCAGCCTGCGGCCTGGCTCGCCCCTTGCCGGGTTTGATCGAGCGTCGCTGAGATTCCAGCAAGCCATGTGTCCTCAGCAAGTGGGTGATTTCGACTGCGGACCGTTCAGCCTGTACTTCTTCGCTCGGAGGCTCTACGACCAACCAGTGGCAATCTCTCTTAAGAACACCACTGCACGACGCGACTTTGGGCAGTGGCTGCGACGGGGCTGCGCTACGGTGCTATACAACAGCTACCGTAAAGAGCCTCGGGCTTCGCTTCAGCAGCTGTTCGAGGAGCCCCAACCTCTCATTAATGAGGCAGAGCTAGGCTTAGAGTCGATGGACTATGGAGTGCCAATTGCAGAAGGCCAGGGAGGGAGCCCGGCGCGAGAGAGTGGACCTACCGCAACGATTCCTCCGTCCGCGGTATCTAGAGTGACAAGTCCTCGAACAGTGATTACAGGATCCGCTGCTCCAACAGCCCTTTCATCGACGGCACCTCTGCAGCCAGGTAATCGACAACAAGAAGCTGATGCCTTCATCGACATTGGCGACATTGGTGGCGAGAGTGACGACGCTGATGATGGCGTTGCGGACCCAGAAGACGGCGACAGTCTGCCCTGGTATCCGTTGACACGATTTGAGTTTGGCAACCCAAGTTCTAGCGTTGCTTCGATTATTATATGCCTTCGCTGGTCTAGCGCTCCGGTGTGGTGGTACATAATGAAGACCAACAAGCAGGCCACGCTCCAAAATCTAGAGGCTCAAGTTCTTCCCATGGCACGGGAGTGGCTCAGTGTGTACTTACAAGCGACAGGAAACACCGAGGCAGAAGTACATGCTATCGTCCATGCCGGATTCCGAATTAAGACGAGATGTGCCCCTGCGTCGTTGTGGACAGCTGAGCCTCTGGCTGTTAATCGAATATATGTACACTGCCCTCTGTGCCACTACAAGGTAGAGATGGCTCTTTCGAAAAACAATATCTTTGAGGTAATGGGCGATCATGTGGCCACTCATATGCCCTTGCCAGCCATCGAAACAGATACCACTGGTTCAACGGTGAGATGTCAAGGCTGGAATTGCAGTTGGTCAAAATCTGGCATAAAGAATAGCGCTAAAGCTCGTGGAGCAGGGCGCAGGCATATCGGGTCTAAGCATAGCAAAGAATGGCTACGAAATCAAGGCAAGGAACTGGTCGTGACCTGCAACTGCTCTGACCCTGGATGCCAACGAAATTGGACCGACAAAGGAGAGCTGAGACAGCATATCAAGTCGCTTTCGCTGTCCGAATTGACTTGTCCACAATGTGGTAAAAAGTATTTTAGGCCAGACACACTTAACACGCACCGAATGATGATTCATTGGGACGATGAGGTCAGACAAGGATCTTTCGAGTGCGATGCCGACATGTTTTCTACCGATCTTCAGGAAAAATCTTGGTGCGAGTATTCTACCATACTGAAGCATCGACTGTGCTCTGTGTCAAGCTCACAGTGTGTGTGGGCTCTAGCGGGTGCTGAATGCTCTGCAGCTCGAATGAATCATTACAATATGAAAGATTTGAACAAGCACTACAATGAGGAGCACCCTGGCGAGCTCTGGCCATTGGCTATAGGGACTGAAGTTCGATGTGCACTTCAATTTGCCTCACCCGAGGCCTTGAGGACTCACAAGGGGCAACATCGTTCTCCCATCGGTAAAGTCAAAGATTCTGAATACCGCCGCGGTGGGGAACAAGCGAAAGCATGGACAGAAGCAATCACGAAGGATTTGCTGCAGATTTGCCACGAACAACCCGCAATTCGACCGGTTCTCCTGTCTATTGGGTTAGACGGCTTTACTTGCAACAATCCATTAATGTCAAAATGGCTCCAAACAGTCGACCACGACTTCACGTTCGCGGTTGTCACCGACACCCTCTTGACACTAGATCATCATCGTTTTACAATGGTCGGCAGATCGTACGTCGGACTGTATGAGTCGAATATCCTCCTAAGTAGTTTGCTAGATCGTTCACAGGCACCTGAGCGCTACGCGAGTCTCTTGCAGCTGTGGGACGAGAAACAAAACCTGAAGGACGAAGAGTCGCGTCTCTGTGCGGCCCGTAATGCGCCGCCTAAGACAGATTAGGTTAAGCGTGGCGACCTCACACTAGTGCCAAAATAGTAATACTAATAGAGGACGCTAGGATACTCAAAGCGCCAAGCGGCCTTTCCTTGCACGCCTTGTTACCTCGCGTCACGAAGATATTCACAAGCTTAGTCACAAGACATCATTGTCGTTCCCGAGGTACGTCAAAGAATTTTCCATTCGAGTCCTGCGCCTTTGCTTCTTGCTCGCAAGACTACAAAAGCCATGTTTGCCATTGCGTGGTCCGCTAAGGGCTGATCGTCTTCTCGGGTTTCCAGGTGTGTGCGCTGCTCCAAGGCGGTCATCGTTGCTCTCCGGGGGTGAGCTGCCAAGCCAGAACCCAAGCCATCCCTGTTGCGGTTGTCCTAGGCCCTGGTTAACGACAGCTTCGCGTCACAAAGATATTCTACGTTCACCCTCACCGTCACGGAACGACCGCATGGTGGCCGCTCCAGCCTTCTTCTCTCTTGCATCTCGCGCTGTACAAGCTCCACCTTCCTCCATGCCCGCGTCACCCTGCCTGTGCTCCTTCTTGTACACCGACTTCTCCTGTCTCGCGACCCTGCTTCACCACCTGTCAAAATGGCCTCGGGCAAGCAACGGGCCAATACGCCCGAGTTCCCCATACTCGAGGCCAATGCCTTGTATGCAGGCGACATAAGAGGCGATGGTAAGCTAAATGCCCAATTTGCATCATGCTTTCAAGGCTGACATGTGCAAGGCAACTGCCTATTCAACGCCCTATCCGATCAGCTCTATGGCCACCAAGAAATGCATGAAGTGCTGCGGACGGCGACTATTGAGCATATGCGGGACAACTCAGACTTCTACCGCCAATACATGGCCGTGAACAACGTGCGGAGAAATCCCAAACGCAAGACTACGTCTGCGTTGCCAACGCGCATCGACACATCATACTACACAGAAGAGCAACTCCAACACCAATTCGAACATCATGTTGAGAAGATGGGGCAGCCTGGCGAATGGGCCGATAACATGGAAGTCTCGGCGTTTGCATCCGCTCTTAATGTCCACGTCCGTCTCTGGCAGGCTGACTATACCTACCTGTTCTCACCTCGCATATACTACCTCCCAAATGATGACCCTACTGCTGAAGATGATAGGCAAACGCTACACATCGCCTATCACGTAAGTCTTCTGCTACACTGCAGTATTCGCCATGCTGACACCAACTCCAGAGCTGGGAGCACTACTCTTCCGTCCGCAACATCTCAGGGCCCCACACAGGGCTGCCAGAAGTCCACATCCTACCAGAAATGATCTCAAAGAAGCGCCCAAGTCCAAGTATAGACGGTGACGACGACAATCAGCTTCCGCGGGCCAGGAAGCGTCGATCTCCTCTACCACTGTTTGACTCCGACTCCACACCAGAGGGTACCGAAAGCTCATCGGACGAGTCGAACGGACCCGTGTTCTCGCAACAGTCTCATCTTGACATACCGCATGAGGACCAAAATGTCAAGCCCCAAAAGCTGACGATCAAGCTCCGTGGTCTCCGCACGACCGATCCTACAGAGCCCCCTGTATCCTCCCGCCCTTCTTCACCAATACCAACACCAGCTCCTCTTCCATCATCCACAATTGTCTCTTCTACTACACTCACGCTAGACGACACACCGGCCACAACATGATTATACAGGGCACCAATTGGATGACGTTAGGATACGGCCGAGTTGACGATACCCCATTCCATTATCATGCATAACTTGGGCGCCTATTTTATCTGCCTTTCGCTTCTTTAAGGGTTGCATAGCATACGAGCATGGCACGACTACATTGTTGCATTTACCAGGTGGACCAAAGGTGCCAAAGTGCTTGGGCCTCTGTCCTGTGTCTGGCTTGGCGTTTATTTATTTTTAGGTTGCAGGCTCCTTGATCTTTTGAGTATATGAGTGATATCTAGAATACAAGAATCGTCCATGCTGCTCTACCATGGTTGCCTTTTTTTCATCCGTACCCTTTTCGACCATGTTTGTCGATACTCCACCGCGCAACAGAAGTTGGATCGAAATCAATATGAGAACGTAGGCTTGTCGCTAATCTTTTGAGAGTCACGACAACTCGGACAATGTACGATGCAGGTTGGCTGGCTTGACAGCGGAAGGCCTTTGCGAACTCTACATGTGTTAGGCCTTAAAGTAAGTATTTGAACAGATCTGATGTTCGGCTTGCACGAAATATGCGCTTACAGGGGGAGTACAGTATTGACCACATTTGAGCTCCGTACAGGTCCAAAACATGGGAAAAGTCCAATACTATCCCAATCTACAAGAACCCGAACCATGTTCCACGCCGACACAACGCTGGAATGGCCGCTAAACACATATGTTGCCTTCTCTAGCCTGGCTTCTCATTCAAACCCTTCGCTCGTCAATCCCACTTCTTCCTTCCTTTCAAGCGCTGGGCTAAGCGGTCCGACATCTATTGGAGGCGCAGCAGCGCCAATAAGACTCTTTCTATGCGTCCTCGGACTCATATCCAGGTTTTCCGTCGCTTCTTCGACGTCTGGGCTTTGCATGCCTTCGGCTTCCGGTCTCCCCTCTTCAGCAGTGTAACCTCGGTTTGACAGCCGAACATTCATGATTTGTTGCCTCAGGTCGTCAACAAAGTGCTGCATATCTTCGAACGGTAACTTCACCGGTTCAGGTTCCTCATTCCCAGCCTGTACACTGTACAACCGGAGTGCAGTATCGAGGCACTTTTCCGCTGGCAGTGATTTGTCAAGGCGCCACCAGTTCTCTGCCGCTAGGACGGCCCAGAGTGCTGCTTTGCGCCGTCTGCTGCCGAGCTTATATGTTCCAACACCCTTGCGTATTGAGTAGCAGGCTGCTATTCGCTCTGTTATGAGCGCGTGGCCTATTGCGCCAACGAGTCCAGTGTCCAGAATTCGGGTTGCCCACCGCGCTGCATCGTCTGCAGCGCTGGACCCTCGCAACCGCAGGAGTTCGAATGATAGGGCGAGGGTCCGTAATGCGTAGTACGGCGCTGCACTGCGTTGGCGGTCCGTGTACGAGTACGATGCAGCTTCAATCCACGCATCGATATTCTCTGACCGCGATTTTGAGGTTATAGGGATAGGCGCCATCAAAGCAGACAGAGCAGCCATTTCTGCAGCTCCAGCGTAATGTCTCCACGCTTTATCGTTCTGGAAGTCCGTCCTTAGAATCTCATATGTACTCAACGCTAATTTCCAATCCCTCAGCATGAAGCAATAATCTGCCAGCCTCCTCATAATCGCCTCCGGCGCATCTGGTCTATAGAACCCTTGCAGACTATCATAATTTGAGTTTGACGAATTGGTGGAGGAGGCGGAAGAGTTACGAGAAGTACCGAAAGGTGTCCAGCGTTTCGAGAGCGACATAAAGCGGCCACTCAGGCCCCGACGGCGAGATAGGATTTGCTCGTTCCAGGTTGAGACGCTGCGCTCCATGTTGGGGATTATGGATTGGGTCACCAGTTCGCGTATGAAGGTTCGGAGACTACTTATATCTGAGTCAGGGAAGTAGGGTGTTGGGTCATTGATGTCGTCTGCGGTTTCTGTGTTTGAATCAGTCAGCTTTCGAACATGTTTTCAAATATGTCTGAGTCCTGTGGACGCACCTCGTCTCTGAATCTCTGCTAGCTCTTCTGACGCAGACATCCATTCGCATGTAGGTAATCGCACGCTATCGTCATCCGAGGATATGCATTGCTGGCTCTTCAGTCGAAGTAGATGGCAGTGTAATCCGAAATGACGTTTCATGGAATCGAATGTCTGGTTTGACTTTGCTATGTCTCCTGTTTCTTCGTCATGTATTAGGACGTAATATCGTAAAAAGTCGTTCTCTACCCATTGCGGAAACCGTAAATCTCCATCATGCTGTCTATTGTATAGCCTCCGTAGCTCTTCTATAGGGTGCGGGTTGCGCGAACTGATTGCTATTATTCCGGCCACTGGGTGTGAGAATGTCTCGTGCGGCACTACCGGTAGGCCAGACAGCAACCGCCGCAGGTAGAGAGTATAGAAGGGTGAAGATGTGCTTTCAGTTGGTGCCACCGGATCACCCTTGTTCAGGTAGTCGGGCACAGAGTTCTGACGATTGAACTCGGAATACTGCAAGTGGCGGTCTACCAGCTCTTCGATTTGCGCTACCTCGCCTCCTGTCCGTCTAGGGCGTCGCAAGGAGCTCGACGATGTTCTCTGTCCAGCGGAATCCACACGTAAATCTGGATATGCGTCGTCGACGCCTACAAAGCGCACGCCAAAATCGTCCCAGCTCTTGCTTGCACCATTGCTGTCTCTTATTGTGACCTTTCCAGGCACCGACTCTCCAAAAGGTCTCAGAAGCTGTACTAGCCCCCCCTCAACCCCCTTGGCCCGGACAAGTTCCTCTGTTTGGGCATCCGCAAGGACAGCCACAGTCGGCACAAAAGCCCGCTGTATCAGTGTCCTGTACTCATCGGACACGCCCAGAGGCAAGCTGCTCGGTGTTCCTGTCCCACCAGCTCTCGATCCAGGCGAGAAGACGGAGCCCGGTACTGTGGTCGCCGTCGGTGTCGCGGTGCCGGAGCTGGGACGCGAAGTCGATATGCTCGTCGTAGATTCAAATAGCTTCGACAGGCTTGGATTAGACCGGCGATACGGGAGAGAGGCGAGAGAGGAAGCAGGCGAGGCGCGTTGCTTGGGCAATATCATGGACGCCTCCAGATCGGCTGGGTACTTTGGCGGTTTCGGCGCGGCATCTTGCGGCGGCGTCATGGGCGGATAGGGCGGTGCGCCCGGGGGAAGTTGAATGGGCGCGGGTGTTCTGAGGCAGTCGGCATGTATTCTAGTGTGTCTATCTGGAGCCGGCGTCAAAAATGGGACTCATATGCGCGAGCGGGCCTGGTCTGGACGTCTGCATGCGGGACGACGGTGTTGGGTCATGACGGATCGTCGTTGCGGCCGCTGAGCCTTCTGACTGGACGAAATGCGGCTTCTCCATCAATACAGCAACCACCGCTCCCGCATCACCACCTCCATACCGCCGCACTGCTGCCTTCACCCTTCTGTCACTCCCTTCTGTTCTGTCCTGTGGGGTTGGAGCTTTGCTTGCCCTGCAACACCCATCCTGACTCACATGGATGCCTTGCATGAGTCGAGCCTGCTGCCGTCTCTGGTCACCACGAACATTTTCTCTGCTCGACAGATATAGCATTCATCCACCACGGTCTTGGCCCGCTTTCAGAGTCCCCCGCACTCTCATCATTCAATCAACTTGCATGGCCACGACGGGCTCCTCGCCTGACTCACAGCACCGGAGCCCTAAACGGCGAAAGTTTGCGGTATTCTCGCCTCCATTGATAAAACCATACGGAACCATGACATCGGAAACGAGTCCAGGCTCCATTCACCTTGAACTAACAGAAATTGAATCCAAGTTACGCCAACTGCTGCTGGATGTAGCTGCCTACATCGATGATACCCCAACCAAAGAGGACGTCACGGGCGTACAGGTGCCAGATGAACTAGTGAGGGAGAAGGTGATTCTGCGCTGGACAGGAGGATGGGTTCGCGACAAGTTGCTACGGGTTGAGAGTCACGATATTGATCTTGCCATCAACAAAATGACTGGTGAGCACTTTGGTCTCAAAATGCAAGAATACCTGGAGATTCCCGGCAATGCAGAAAAGCACGGCCTCATTGAAAAGAGCGAGGAGCTTCATGCACATGACAAGACTAAGAAGATAGCGCCCGGTCTTCACAAGATCGAGGCGAACCCTGAAAAGTCAAAGAACCTCGAGACGGCGACCACAAAGATAATGGGCATTGACCTGGATCTTGTCAATCTAAGAAAGGAGACCTACAATGAGGTTTCTCGCAATCCGCAGATGGAATTTGGTACAGCCGAGGAAGACGCCATGCGCCGCGATGCTACGATCAATGCAATGTTCTACAACTTACACACGTGTCAGGTTGAGGATTTCACAAGGCGTGGACACGATGATATGGCAGACAAGGTTATTCGTACTCCATTGGAACCTCATCAGACGTTCAAGGACGATCCATTGCGAGTGCTTCGTCTTATTCGCTTCGCCAGTCGTCTGGACTACACAATTGAAGCTGAGACAGCGACAGCAATGGGGGACCCGGAAATACAGGACGTGTTAAAGATTAAGATTAGTCGGGAGCGGGTCGGTATAGAGCTCGAGAAGATGCTCAAAGGCCCGCGGCCTCGCATGGCTTTGGAGCTTATCAACCGTTTCGGTCTCTACAGGACTGTCTTTACCGACCCAACGCGGGAGCTGCTGGCTGAACCCGACACGGCTCACTTTCAGCCGGCATATGATTTTGTTGAGTCCGTCGTTATGAAGAATAGCGAAGTTCCTGGAGTAATCCTTGACACTCTGCTTCGAGATAGAGACGAGCAATACCTGGCTTGGGTCTGCGCTACGTTAATACCCTGGGCCGATGCACCTACTGTCCCTCATCCAAAACCTGCCCAGCGACCCTTTTTCCCTAGTTACCTTGTCGCTCGCGAGGGCTTCAAGGCTCCCAACAAGGTCTGTGATGTCGTTGCCGCTTCTCTAAGCAATGGCGAAGAAATTCGCAGCCTCATCGCCCATTGCGCGAAGGGCCTTCGAAGGCCTGACACCGTTAACCCAACGGATGATCCGACCGCTCGGGATACGCTTGGAATGGCGATCCGTCGATGGGGCTCGACTTGGCGGACGCAAGTCTTGTTCAATCTGGTCTATGAGATTGTCTTGGGCCGAGTAACTAAAGAAGGTAAGTCTCCTCCGACAAAGCACCTTTGTACCTTCTCTGATGGTCCGCAGAACTCTTACGCTCCTACGCTGCTTTCCTCACACATCTCACCAAGCTGGACATTCTGGATGCCGACACTTTTAGACCTCTTCTTAAGGGCACAGAGCTCGCCAAAGCTCTGAGCACAAAGCCTGGGCCCTGGATGAAGGATGCACTCGATGTCGTCATGGCGTGGCAACTGCGCAACCCTGATGCCACAGACTCAGCCGCCGCGATCGAGGCCGTAAAGGCCTCTAGGAGCGAAAAGACTGACAGTGAGCTTCCCTTCCGCCTGGCTTCGCACTTTCTTCAGCTTACCATACCACGTTTCTTCCCACAGAATAGGCCCGTTTCAAATGTATTGGAAGCATCACGGCAGCCGGCTCCTTGGAAAGGGCCCGGAAATCAATATGTCCTGGATTTGCTGAAGTGGTCGATCAGCGCTATGGGTAGGAAATCAATAGAGGCAAAGTGGCATCTCCTGGCCCCTCCGATCCTCCAGATGATTGATGATATCGACGTGGGAAGTAAAGCAAAGGGCTGTCACCTCCTTGGTCTCTTACTCGATAGTCTACAACAGCCATTGGGTGAAGACGGTTCGAGCAATAAACCCATTTCGACCCGAGGTCCTTATTTCCTCCAACGCAACGGGTACCACGACGTCTTGGCCGACGCTCTTTTCCCTCTTTTCACGTACATCCCTTCTCTGACGCCCGAACAAGAGTCGGTCATGTTGCTTAGAGAAGTGTTTCCCACGCTTACATCTCTGGCCCTACTCCTCCCTATCGATGGTAACAAGACCAACGGTAGAGAAGCCCACTCCAACAAGTCAGATGCCCGGAGTCGTTTCCTGGACAAGATCATCCGTGACGGCATCCTTTCCCCACTCGCACATTTCGCTACCCCGTCAACATATCCCGAACTCGCCACGACAAGTTTATCACACCTGTCCCTTATCCTAGGCCACATGGGCATTGAATCAGTCAAGCATGTACCAAATCTGATGCCATTACTCTCGGCGGTGCTTCAGGAGCCATTCGCCCTGAGTCACAAACAGCTACTTCTCTCTGCTTCAACAGGGCTGCAGAGTGTGATGGCCAATGCGTGGCCGAGAGTGCCGGGATATCGAGGGGAGATGATGATGGGGTTGTGCTTGTGTTGGGAGAGGTGTTGTGAGGAGCAGAAGAAAGGTGTAAACAGGGAGCTTGAAGACGTGATGAGTCAAATCAAGGAAACGTTTGCTATGCTAGAAGCAGTGATGCAGGCTACCGAAGAGGATGAATTGAGGATGGAGTGGGACAAGGAAAAGAGGAAGGTAGCTCAGGCGTCATCTGCTTGTGGGGGGTTGATTGCGGATCATGTAGAAGCTGAGCTTGAGGATGATGTTGCAGCGGTCAAGATATCACGGGGGTTGTAGCCACATGCCTGCTTCGGATGGCAATGTCCTCTGTATCCACTGCCGAGTTGATGTAGCTCTCATAGATACAAAGAGGGTGATATCAGTAGTAGTGTATTCCACGTTAGGAAAAGGTGGAACAAAATTCTACGGTGAAGTCCAACAAGCGTTGGAAGCGCCAACAGGCGGCCACTGTGACGGGTTGGGTCTATTCAAAGTCATGTTCCTGAGCAAGGACGAGCAGGTCAGCCTTGGCCGTGTCGGCCCGCAAACGCGTGTGGTAGTGTCCGACGTCATGGGCTGCCGAATTTTACGTGACGCGCGTTCGCGCGCCGACGAAATAGAAGATGAATGGGCCACATGTCGGATGAGAATCACCCATGGCACGTTGATCATTCTAGGCACAATGGTGTAAGTCGCTTGTATCAAGTTGGTGGGGTGTGTACCAAGTGTGGAGTGGATGCCGGAGACGATGGCTACCATGCCACCGAGCATTGCGGTGTGGACTTGCAAAGTTCTGCGCGCCGGAAGAAGTTTCGAAACCTGTATCCTGTATCCAATCGGGAAGATGCAAGGACGCTTACGCTATTTCGACTAAGGCATTTCGCTTCTGCAGCTCTAGAGGCGCCCGTTGGGGCTCCCCGGTGCGAGCTGTGAGGCAGAGTATGGCAGACCTGTCCATGCCACCTCCTGTACCGTACAAAGTACCCGTGCAGGAACTTGTCGCGGCCGCGCCTGCACCCATTGATTGCTGCGTGCTCTTCCACCGTTGACCTCCCCTCCTCGCTGGGCTCGCCATCTACTTCCCAACAGCCCTTGCGCCTCGCCTCGCCTCGCCTTAGCCCGTTCAACGAGGTGTGGTGCATCGCCCAGCCACCATTGCGCAGAAGAGAGGATCATGGCCAGAGCTTACATCGCGTCAACCTCGAACTCGACCACGACCACGACTTGTCTTGCTAGCGCTCCCGCCACCACTACCACCTCCAACATCACCACCCACTCTTCCTCCTCACCCCCACCGCCATCACCCTCGCCGTACACCATCTCGAGGTGGTTCCGTCGTGCCCCCTTCTGCTCCCCAGCGGACAAGTACGGCGGCGGCAAGTTCAAGAGGCCCGCCAGACGGCAGAGCGGCGCCTGCATGGAGCTCTCCATTGTCCCACGGGCGCATTGGCTCAGTAGACTGCGCTCGTGTCTCCGCCTTCTTATCCTCGTGCTCAGCGGTGCCGTCGTCTGCATGCTGATGCACACGCTCGAGATCTATCGGGGCAATAGATACCTCGACCTGCGCAGGGGCGAACTGCCCATGACCTGGCCCGCCCACACCAACCTCGCGCCCACCATAATACTCTTCGTCATTGCCGCCGCCAACTTCCTCGCCTCTGTCGCGATCCTCTCGCTCTCCTTCAAACGCTCCTTCCGCCGCCCTTTCCGCTCACGAGACGTTTACCGCATTGTTGCTGGAAGCTTTGGCGTCATCATGTGGATCACTGCCTTGGTCGTATTCAATCTGCTGGACAAGGCTAGCAAAGCCAGCTTGGGCCGATACTCGTGCACAAACGCCAACGTGCTAAGCAACGGCCGCTATCAGTATCGCGCTGTCTGCGAAGAGCAGGTGAGTCCGCATGCAAACCGTGACATCTCGTCTAGCCTCAGAACAATCACTAACCAGGCATCAGGGAGTCGCTTTCTACACGGCCATCGGCGCCGCCCTTGCAGAAACCCTCACCCTCATCACACTCGCCATATCTGCCATCCTCTCAGTCAAGAACCAGGAGCCTCCACCCACAATTCGGATCCGTGAAAAGAACAACTCTATAAGCTCGGGCTCCAAGTTTCATAAGCCCCTCAAACGCTAAGGTAGACCGTCATCCCGTTCGCCCGTACGCTCTCGTCGTCTCCTTCCATACCATTTTTCTTTTTACGTCGCTGCATGATACCCCGGGTCCCTTTGTTTGGCGGCACCAAAAGACTGGCGTTACTTTGGATTTTGGTCTCCTACGCATGGCTCATGCCACATCTTGATGCTTTTTCTGTTGCCATGCATCGCATTGTGGCATTGCATAGTCTGGAGTTTCTCTTGCATACTCGCATTTTGTATTACGCATCACGAGAGTACCACCAATTAAGAGGATAATTAGGCAAGAGGCTACGGCCGCAGTTTTTGTACCCATATCTCACCATGTAATTCAAAGTACCTACCATTCAAATACCAAGTGTCCAACAAGATCAACCTTCTCCTCTCCCGCCTTGGTTCTTGCTACTTGTGTACTCGCCGTATCCCGTCGTTAGAAACCGAAGCTGTTGAGAGTGGCATACCGCCCATTCTTTCTCCTCGATGCCAAGTCACCATCAACCATACACTCACGAGAAGACTAGTGCACACGGTAGGAATCCGATGCAAAACGTGCCGGACAACTCACTGTTCACCACAATCTCTACTTTTGAAGTTACAAAGGTATTATTAGCAGTACAAGAGCATCTATCTCCGTTCCAATGCCGATTCCAGGTCACGTCCCATCGTCTCGATACCTTTATCCGCGTCCTAGCGCCGTAGCCGGATATGGATGAAAGGCTGGGATATGATAGGCCCGAAAGATCTCGCACCCCAACGAATACATAGGTTGGGATACATTAAGAAGTCGAGCGTAAAAGAAATCGGGAGTGGACTGCCTCCCGCCAAAAACGCAGCCATGTAACCCACTCAAAATGTTGTGGTACAAAGGCCGCAAGATCCACTGTTGTTCAAAGAAGAGAAAAAAAGTGACACCCTGTAAAGTGATGCCCGTAATACAAACATAGCCTAACCGAATACTCCGGAAATTCCGTCCTAGAACAGTCCTACATGAGTATGACAGGTAATATATCGCGCATACTGGCGTTCAGCTCCCAACGACTTCGGTTATTGTATTCCTACTCGGAAATGTACGCTATACTGACAAGCGAATGTTGCAATGGAATTGACATCTGGCCGTCGAGTAAGGACCAAGTCGAGCGCTGAGAATCTCTTTGCAGCCATACATAATGAGACCAACTGTCAGTGAACAGGGGCCGCCGCGCGCCTAGCCCAAGTGGTTGGTGGTTGCGGTGAGGTTGAGCGTTTGTTGCTACCCCAGGTATTCGGAGCAGGACGAGGAGAGTTGTTCGAACGATCTCCCTGACCCTGTTGCGACGGCTTACGCGGACGATCTTTAGCTCCGCTGGAGGTAAATCCGTTCGGCGTATTGTTCTGCTTTGGCTTGAACTGACCGTTGATTTTCGGACTACGGCGCTTTCTCGGCATTGATTTGATGATGGCTTCGCGCATGTTGGGAGTGTGAATAACGACATCTATCTTCTGGGCGAGCCTCTCGATATCAAAGACCTCCAGTCGACGAATCGTGAATGGGTTCTCGAATCTCTTGAAACGTGGGTATGGGTCATCCTTGGGAGGGCTAACGGCTGGTTCATTTGCTGCAAGATGAGGAGCCTTAGCGAGCCTCACTGTTGGAAGAGAGCCAAATTCTCGATCCTCGAACAAAGCCTCAGCACCCTTGCGAGTGATGGCTTCCCTACCGCGATCGTCTGCAAAAGTCCTAGTCTGGGGGGTGCTCGGCAAGGACACAGTCGCAGGACCAACAGCCCCTCGGACTTCAAGCGAAGCTTTCGACAGAGCTGCTGGGGCAAGCGCGCCTGGCTTCAAGGATGCGACCGTAGGGGCTGCAGAAGCGATCCGTCCAGTAGAAGCTGGTAATGGAGCAGAACCCGCAGGACCCGGCTTCTCGAGGAGCTTGTTGAATCGAGCCTGCCATTCCGGATTCATAGCAAGCGGTCGGGCGCCCAGAGATTGGCCACGTGACGTCATGCTCATTGTAGTCTCAGAGTGCATGTCATTTCCTGTAGCAGGTGGAGGTAGTCGCACAACAGGCGAGGGTTTGGGCAGCCTGACCAGCGGATGGCTGATATCGCCAGTGAATGCAGGATGAGTCTCTGTCTCAGGCGGAGGTGGCGGAGAGTCAGCCTTACTTGACGTGGTCGTTGTCGCCTGTGTTGCAGTCTCCGTTGGACGAGGAAAGAAGCGAGAAGCTCGAGGGCCAGCGGCTTGTTGAAGAGGAGTGCTCTGAGTCAAACTCTGCTGAGGCGAAAGCCCTTCATGTGCATGCTTAACCGTATCCTCCTTCTTGGTACTACCTTCGGACACAGCCGCATTTCCAGCAACTTTATCGTGCAACGTGGTCTGCGCTTGCCCTCGCTGGTCTTTGTAGGTTTCTCGTATCTCCGGCCGGAAGGCTTCGCCTAAGCGCTCTCGGTCCTGTCGCGCTTTCACGATCATGTTTGCATCATCTTTGCGGATATCATCTTGAAAATTACCCCAGCCTTTGGCTAAAGGTGGAGCAATAGGCCCAGGCCTCGATGGTGCAACTGCCTTCACCACTGGCAACGGCCCTGATTGGGGATACATTGTCTGTGAAGATGGTAGCTGGCTTGCAGACTGTGAGTTTGCTGAAGTTTGTGGAGCTAGGCTTAATCCGATAGGAGCTGTCGAAGTCGTCGACTGCACTGGAAGCTGCTGTTGCGAACCTGAACGAGGCTGGCCACGATTGTAACCAGAATCAAAGGTTCCGTTCCCCAAAGCGCGTTCTTTGGTTGGCGGCGGACCCCAAACTTGCGATGTCCAGGGTCGAGGTTGTGGTGCTGTTGCAGGCGACCAGGCAGCCTGAGGTGCCTGTGGTTTATGTCCAGCAGAAATCGCACCTTCAGATTGGTGGACAAGGTTGGTCGGTTGTTCGATTGCTTGCCTAGTCTTATCATTGTCGCGAGTGTAGCTATCAAACGGCTGTGCAGAATGCTGGCTTATCGATGACGATGCTCTCACTTGGATCTCAGTCTGCGCCTGTCCTGGCGATGCACCTGATGCGGGCTCTGCTGGTTTTACAGCTGGTGTAAGCTCTGTCGTATACGACTTCTTAATCGGCTGTGCCTGGTGAACCTTCATCATACCATATTGAGCGACCTCGCCATCGGCTGTAGGAACAGGCGGTTTTGGTGGTGATTGTATGGAGGCAAGAACAGCCTTGTCTTTCTGAGGAGAAGAATGTTGTGGAGCTCGCGACGGCGACTGTTCCTTGGCCCTTGACTTCGGCTCTGGGAGCGGGCCCAGGGCAGCGAGTCTTTTCGCAATACGCTCTTTCCTTTCCGCTTCTGCCTTCTTCTCTGCTTCTTGCTCTTGTTGCTTCTTCAAACGAGCACGCTCGATCTTGTCGGCCATCAAGCGCTTTTGAACCTCTACCGGATTTTCCGCAGGTGCCGCATTTGGCGTTGGGAGATCATGGGTACCCGACGAGGTGACTGAACCGTACGGTGAAGCCGGATGAGCATGTGCGGCACTGGGAGACACAGCCGGCGCGAATGGCGGTTGTCGGGGGGCCCCTGGGTCTAAAGGATCAAAGCCGTTGAGTGATTGCGATTCGCGCCGCTCGGAGGTTGTAGGTCCACGGGGCATATCCGGCGCTCGTCGATCGATTGACATTCGTCGAGCCTGATCTCCACTCACATTAGATGAATTTCTCCTCCTTCCCCATGTAGGCATATCCGCGCTAGATCTAGAGGTTTGAAACGCTGCTGACGGCTCGGCTGGGCCCTCTTGGGAGGGCCTCTGTAACACAGACGGTTGCTGTCGATAGCCAGCGTCACGCACAGAACCTCGTCGCATATCGTTGACCGGTTCATAGCGGCCGCTTTGTGAATTGAACAATTCTGGACGACCGCCACGGTCATCGCGCCAAGAACGATTGAAGTCATCTGGAGCTATTTCTTTCGCAGGTGGAGGTATAGAATCGTAACCATATGAGTCTCGTTGCGCAAATCGTGGTGGAGGTGGCTGCTGTAGTGGAGGGTTGATCAGTACCGGCGATACCTTTTCGATTGGAGGAAGTGGTGCCCACGGTGATTTCTTCTCGGTGGCGGATGGCTTAGCTACCAAGGTTGGTTTCTCTGGTTGCCCCTTTAGAACGAGACTAGACTTTCCAGTTGCTGGCTGTGAGTGTGCTCCAGGCTTCAGGATCGTCTTAGTTCCACCGGTCACGCTCGGCTTTGGGGTATTCGTAGCTGTAGTCGCCGCAAGTTTCGGGTCTTCCGCGGCTGTCTCAGGCTTGAGAATTGTCTTTGGCTCCTCAGCCGGCGGTGGTAGGTTCTCCACAGCAGCGACGGAAGATTTGGTCCCGTCCATCCATTGCACGGCTTCTGGAGCCCAGTCATCCTCGTCGTCGTCGATATCTGCCCACTTTGCCTCCTTTCCGGCCTCATCTGCCTGCAAACGTGTCGCGAGGTGAATGCCGTATTGCTGCTTTAGTTCCTCGTCGGTAAACTGCTTCGGTGGTGGAGGAGGAACTGGTTGGTTCTTATTCCAGACTTTACTTGCATCAGGCCCCGAGCCTGCACCGTTGACTTTTCCTAGAGTTCGTGGCGCATTGCCAGTGCCGAGTTTGGCGACGAGGCGGGGCTTTGCGGTGAGTAACGCCGAACTGCTGGGCTGCACTGCAGGAGCTGCCTTCTCGCCCGGTCGCGTGACTGGCGTCGAGACCGCTGACTTGGCGAGAAAGTTCTTCGTTACGGACACAGACTTGAAGGTGGACGGCTTCTTCACTGATGAGTTCGTCCGTACATGGCCAGCATCGCGCTTCGACTGATCTACGCTGCCTGGACGGCTGATGTCCGTGTCTGAGCCGCCGCTCGCGTCCGCCATCGCTTGTGATTCGCTTGCGGAGTGATCGCCCGAGTCGCCATTGAGGAGTTGTTTCGACTCGTTCGGTGATGCATCGGCCTGCTGCTGCTCGCTCGCGGACTGTATTTGTTAGCGCTAACCGGCGTGTTCTATACCGTGGTGCTTACAATCGATTCACCATCGGCCTTGTCCAGCACGTGTGCATGAGGAACTGGGGCTGCATCTGCGCCGTCCGCAGTCGTAGCGGTGTGGAGAGCTTCGAGAGATTTCGAGTTGGTAGTCGCTGAGGCCGAAGGCAGCTCGCCGTTAACGGCGGGGGTCTTGGTAGTTGACGCAGTGTCGTCGATGGGCGCGGGACGTCCCACCGACTGTGCTTCCTTTACCACATCTTTGGTGACCTGCTCTGCCATAACAGTTTCCGGAACTGTCGTGGCGCAAGATTCCTTGTCAGACTCGTGCTCTGAATCGATGAAAGGCTGGGGAGTCAGAGGCAACGACTGCTGCGAGTCGTGCCCGTGCTGCTCCATATGCGACACTGGGGGGAATGAAAAGTTTGAGAATAATCACCTAGCGTCAGATGCTACAAGTCGCCACGGATGAGGAGTCGGCGCTTCCGCAGAATCGCCGTCTGTATATTCCTAGACTTGGTGCGGCGAGTGCGGAGGATTCGGCCTGGAGATGCAGTCGCTCGAGGTGGAGCTGGAGGCAGTCGCGAACACGTGCTAAGTCGCGCTGATTTCACCGAACCGCGTGGGGCTTCGTCCGAGAGGGCGGTCGGGAGTAGAAGGAGCCCTAGAGTGGAGGGGCGGGTAGCGGGTGTGATGAGAGTGTGTATAGGAGACGTCGAGTCGCTGTCATATGCGTCGGGGAAGTGAGGCGCAGCCTTGGCATTGGCCGGAACTTCTTTGTATGGGTGAGTGTGAGTGCTTTGGGACAACCCCACGTCACGTCACACACTTGCTGCCCAGCTGTCGTCCCACACATGCACGGTGAGCTTTAGGACAGCTAGATGGAACACGGTAGACATGTGGACAGGAGCCCAAGACAGAAGCAGGGTCAGAGGCATGGGATGCTGGGAGCATCGCCCATAATGAACAGCTCCTTTGGCAGCAGAACGCCGATCAATAAACTCAGAAACTTCACATTGCCTTGCGCATCCTCCAGAGAGCCTAGAGGGTGAACCCGACTGCTCACGTATCCTGTTGCAATGGCCGCATGGCTCTGTATCCGAGATGGACTTGATGGAAACGTGAGAAATTTATGAGCTGATTCAAAACAAGTGGACTGTCCTAACTGCGTGCTTGATTGACCAGCTACACTCTATATTTACACGTACTGCCTAATTGCTCCTGGTCCTCTTGTAAGTGTGCACACGATCCGCTTAATGCTCGTTGTTCTTGTGGTGGCCTGGGAGCAGTGAGTCACATGGCCGGTCAGCTTGCAACGATCAACTTACGCAGATGGAAGTAGTAGTTCTGTGCATAGCCGAGCGCAATCAGGAAGCCGATGACGTGCACGAGCGCTGTACCCAGTCAGATTCCGTACTTGATCCAGCACTCAGGCTTCATCCCAGGACAATGTCCGGATAGGGGTAGATTCTCTAGGACCAGACTCACGTCTTGCTGAAGGGTTCTTGCCCATGTACTTCTTCTGGTAGCGGCCGAGGAGGCCCTTGGCCACGGGCTCGGGAGCTGGGCCACGGGGGAGCTTCTCATAGAAGCTCACGACCTTCTGCATGCGGACCGCATTGGGGGAGGAGCCGATTGCCTGCAAGCTCTGTCAGACATAGTTCCAGCGCGACTACGGCAAATACACTGTGTGTAGGAGCGACTCTTGCGGCTGCCGAAGGGTTTTGTGGCGGGCCAACGACGGTGCGCATGCGGTGCTGGACATGTCGGGATCATCGGGGACGGGATTCGAGCCTGTCTTACATTGGGAGAAGCAATCTGGAGGAGGAAGTGAGCACACGCACTCTGCCGAGGACGAGTGGGACGGAGGCATACCTTGGGAGGGATCAGGGTCGAGAGCGCGCGCTTTTGGATGAAGCTCATCTTGACGGCTGCCTCTCAATTAGCACCAATTGCCCTCTGCGGCGGGCACTTTGTCGATTCGGGCGACGCACCTGGGCTGACAAGATGATGGCGTGGAGATGGGAGGGGGTCGGTAGGTCAGTGAGGTTGTCGAGGAAGAAAGCTGCGACGCGGCTTCTGCCGACAGAACTGCCAAGACGCTGAACTGCAGCACAACCACCGAACAGAGTGACGGCTAGTAACTTGCTCGCCGCCCTCTCAACACAACGCCCACGCCCACGGCCCACCATGTCTGCCCTCCCTAGGTCAATTGGCTCAAGGCTACTCGCACCTGTCCTGCGGCCCTCTGCGACAAGGGTCCTCACCCCCAAATCCCGCACGTATGCGACCAAAGAGTCGAGCTCTGCCGATGCGCCCGCTGTCCCGCTCAAGAGCGACTCGACCCAAATCCGGGAGGAAGGTGCTGCGGAAGGAATGAGACATCAGCCAGACTACAACGTAGCTATCGACTACCGGACTTCGTGCGTTGCCTGTCTAACTCGACACAAGGGAAACTGGCTAACACCCTCTACAGCAACTTCTCCCCAATCCCCAAGCGGGTCATGGACGGAAGCGAGCCTGGCGAGAGTGTAGCTGCTGCTGTTCTCTCTGGAGCTCCAGTCGATCTCCAGGCGCGTACTGTGCGGTACGACACCCTTGATTTGTTCTATACCCCCAACACAATGCGGAGCTGATTGGCAATAGCATCTATCGACCTACCAAAACCGCTACGCAATCCGGCGACTGGAACTCGTCGCACTGGCTTATGGACTGGGATGTCCTACCCAAGGGCCACCGGTGGGAGAATCCGCTCATGGGCTGGCAATCGTCCGCTGATTTCATGAACGGCCATCGGATACAATTCAAGAGCAAGGAGGATGCCATCAAATTTGCCAACAAGCAGGGCTATGAGTACTTTGTGCAGGAGCCGAATGAGCGAAAATTCGTGCCCAAGGCGTATGCAAACAACTTCACTCACATCCCAGGCAAGTTGAAGGTTGTAAGAACAAAGTAAGAGGGGCTGAGGAAGGCCGACAGGCACGTGTATATATTCCCACAAGTGTTCTTCTTTCTTTCGCTATGCTCCTGGTAGCTCTCACCGTGGTGTTGACCCTGCAGTGCCATCTTTTCTATCTCCTGGTTGCTCCTGGTTGCTCCGACTACATTGCATTCAAGCGAAGACCAGCTAACGGCGCAAGTGAGACCTCCCAACATCACGTCGAGATGTTCGAAGTGTCTAGACTACTCTATACATATGTAGGTTTGTGCAATTGGATCACATTCCTCTCTCCCTGTCTAGTCGTGTGGTGCGTATCATTGAAACAAGTACGAAACAAATCGCAATCGCGTTAGTCATCATATCGTCCCTCGTTGCCTCCATCCTTTCTTCTTCCTCTGTCAACTCAGCGGTCCGTCTGCTGACTGTTCTTTCGCATCCCTATCTTTGCGCCTTCCACCAAGGAACTGTGCCGTGGACACTTGTCGATCCTTCCCTCTGCCTTCGCTCATGGACGGTTCCATACCAGAGTTGCTTTCACTCGCTGGCACATCCTTGGCTTACGCAAATTATTCGAGGGTGAATGTTACTTCGCAAAATCAAGCGCCTTTCTCTTCGATTCCTCTACTTGGCTTCACAGTGAACCCGACCTCCCACAACCACAAGATGTGAGCAGCACATACGAGCCCTTCTACATCAAACTACGAATCGTCAAGAAATCTTCGCGAGACCTTCAGGGTTTCCTAGCTTCGAGCCGATACCGCCGTTAGTAGTTATTGTGAATGTTTAGGACGGTATAGTTGGCTAATAGCGTTATTTAGAAGCACTTGGTTGTAAAGCCTCGCCAAAGTCGTCGGCATGCCCCGTGGTGCATATGACTTAACGAACCCAGCTGCTTACAAGTCTTCGGCAGCCGCTGCTGCGATAAAAATGCATGAAAGCCAGGTGAGCCAGGAGCAGGTAGACCATGAAATGCCTTCAGAGTGTTATAGGAATTGACTTCATGCAGGCCAAAGCTGCGGAGGAGCAAGCTGCAACAGACCTTGAAAAGCTGATTAAGTCAAAAAAGTCCAGGGGGATAGTGGTATGTCTTCAGTCATTATTATGTACGTTACGAATCACTAACCCATCCGTACCCAGGATGCCAAAAGGGCAGCCAAGGAGGCCGCGAAGCCCGTTGAGCAGGTGTTTAGAGATAGTAGTAACGCCTTAGTGAAGCCGTAAAGGCCTATCCAAGCACAGATCATCAGCGTCTCGATAGTGCAGCGACGTCATCCAGTCACAGCCAAAATCCTCATCAATTGGTCTCCTTCCCCAAACACGCTCAAACAATATCCGTGGACTCACTACCCTTCTACCGAATTGATTACCCTATACAGTGCTTCCTCTTACTTCTTCTTTGGGTCCCTTAGTTATCGCCTCTCGCCTTGCCTCCCACGTCACTCTCTTGCTCTTCAAAAGCCTACGCGATCGAGCTACCACCTGAATAGCATTCTTGGTTGGTTCAAAGAACTTCTTCGCCATCTTCTCGTTGCCTGCATCGTTCGGATGCTCACCATCTGTCGTATCGCTCACCGCGTTAAATCCAGCGAAGTTGTCGACGAAGTAGACTGGAGATTGAGCGGTTGATTTCCGTGGTGCGTACGATGCGATAGCGGAGTTCAGGGCTTTAATTCCATCGACGCCCTCCTTGGGCCAGCGCGCCGGGTCAAGAGGCAGCAAATTGGAGAAGATGATCTGCATCTTTGTGTTCTTTGCGCGCATTTGTCCCAACAGCACGTCATAGGCGGCGAGTATGTCACTCACTGGCTTTTTTCCCAGGAGAACGTCGTTAGTTCCTAGTAGCATAACCACAACATCTGGAGGGTTCTTGTCCAGCCATACAGTAAGATTGCCGTTCCTTGCATAGTCGGTGGCTAGGGAACCAGAATGGCCTTCTTGATCTTGATCAACGCCGTTACCGCCGCAACTACCACCTAAACTGCCGACGAAGTCGAAATTCTTAATACCGTTGTTCTTGAGCTTTGCTTGGAGGTTTGCGCGCCAGCATTTCTGGATAGTGTTAATGGACAACACTCTTACACGGAGAATTGAAGGAACTTCGACTTACTGAAACGATGGAAGCACCGAAAGGCATTACCTTGACCGTTCGCTGAGCCAGGACCTGGCTGGCGAGACTGAGGAGCGCAAAAGCACCAAGAGTACTGAATTTGACCATGCTTGGTTCTCTTGGAGATATCTTAGGTTGAATGGAGAAGGTAGGGTTAAGTGCGAAGACGTAAGTATGGCAAGTGGGCTCAGTGGGGTCAAGGTGGAAGAATGATTCCGTTTGCTCTTATCCAATGGAGTGAAGCTATTGAGTACGGAAGGTGGCAGTAGCGCAAGTGAATTATACGTAGTCGAATGATTTGAAGAATGTGTAGTGCACCAGACTCTCGAACGCCTTTGCACAGAACCATTAACAGCCGCGAGGACGGAGTAGTATAGTATATGCTGCAAGAATACCCTTGGTGAAGCTGTGATTTACTAAGAAAACATTGCAGAGGGAGTTGACGACCTTTAAGACCTCAGATAACTGCTAGACCCACTCGCAAGCTTTAGACGATGACAGCAGAGCCTGACGTTTCCAGGCCCATCATGCGCCCATCGCCAAAGCGAAGCTTCGACTAGGGTCGTGAGCATAGTCCATGTGTGTGAGTTATTAGTCGGGCACTCCAGAGGAAGCGGCTGTGCCTGGCTGGCTGGAATAGACCCCTGCGTAGTCCAATTAGGACTAATCGGCACCATTTCCTGAATATCTGTTAGATCTGGGGGCGGCAAGGCTCATGGCTATGCTGCACATGGTATTCTGTGCATGGTATGCCTGGTGCCAGGTAAGCTAATCCGCAGGGCCAGAGTCGTGCATGCTCACCTCACCCTTCATAACCCATCCCTCCTAGCACGAGGGCCAGCACTACAAACCCCATACTCAGCAGCATTGAGGGATTGTGCTCAATAGCTCGAGAAGCCTAGCCGCAAGCATGATACTTCCAGGTTGGCGCATCGATATAGCGGCCAATCTACGCGATAAATGGAAAAGCTTGTGGCGCGGCATATGAGCTTAGCAGTAATTTTAACGAGCAAAGGCCTTCACGGGCGTTGTTGCGTGGTTTGTTGGCTGAATGATGTACTGGAACGTGCGGTGAAGGGGATGCCCCTGTTGGCTCCCTGCTGAGTCCGCTTGTATTGATTGGGACGCACTCTGGAGACCCCGACACCTTTGGAGAAGCTGCCGTTGATGTTTAGTAGTGGTGCTGGGTCCAGACTTTGCATGTGTGCTGTTTGAAGACAGCTGACGAGTTTCTATGCCTATTGACGCTGGGGGCAGGTGGGCTTTGCGCAGCAGCGATGGTGTCAGGTTCGACTAGATGTGGGAGGTAGCAACTCGGAGTATTGCGATCATCCGCTGACCATCGGCTGTCTGCACACTGGGTGTTGGCACATCGATTCGCATCCTAGACTCTGAGATGGGCGCATGACAGATCGCACACAACGCTGGTCTACCATAGTAGCTCTCCCACAGCCTGAGCTAGGCAGGGGCATGAATCGTCGTGCGAAGGGCCGGTACCGACACATCGGCGACGTCGCGAAGTCGTAGTTATGGATCGACTTTGGTGTTGTTCGAGTGAGGAAAAAGCAAAGGCGATCAGCCGTGTCCTGAAAGCTTCGCTTAGCTGGAGCACCTGATACGCTGCCCTTTGACAGAGGTCCATCTCCACGTTCTGCATTTGGGTAGCCGTGGGCTTGTGCAACACCCAAATCGATCGGATCGTCGCTCACTTTGCATGCTGGGCGCATCATCCAAAGTCGCCCATAGAATGTCGCAAGCACCGCAAGCCCTAGCTTAATGTCCACACACGTCACAGCTCATGCCGTCCTCGATCCAGCCCTTCTCCTACCTTCGCTTCGACCTCCTCAGCCAGCCTTGCGCTTACCGCTACAGAAGATCTCATCCAAATGGGGCTCTGCGGACCTTTTGCGTTGAGTTCCCCTGTCGCTTGGTAGCCTGGCTGGGCTGGTCCGTCACTACCCCAAGCTGGAAGCTTTTATCCGTGGAGAGGCGGCAAGCGCATTCGGATTCCTTGATCAGCGATCTTTAACGAAGCAGAATCACGTCGACATTTCTCAGCCGTCAAGGATGTGACAGCGTCGACAACAATGGCTTCCATTGTGTTCGCGGTGCCAGAGTCTTTGACCGCAAGGCTACGCATTCCGACATGCGCAGTGCACAGTATCCGAAAATAGTCTTTAAGCTAAAGCAGAGGCTGAGATGCTTGCCCTGCTTCTGTCAGCAGCCCGCGATTCAAATTTCACCTCCCGTTGCCATTAGTTCTAGGCTCCCACAATCCTTCCTGCTGCGCCCCAGCAAAGTCATCTTCCTCGCAATGCGATAACGATAAGACATCAACAGGTCCGGGCGAACTCAATCGACCTACAATGCGGAACATGATACGACCACGTTTCACACACGTTGGAAGAAGCTTCATGTTGTAGAAGGGATGGCGCAAATCGTGATATAGAGAAAAGCAGGTACACACTTGGCAAGGAGTTCGTGGAGCATTTGGCTGCAATCACAGTTGGCATGGCATTCTGACACCGACCATTCTTATCATTATCCATTGATCATCTATTCGTAAACACAAAACGAATCTTAAGTGCTGCAGGTACTGCCTCCTCGATGCTGGTGGGTAACGAACAATGGGAATGCACAGGTACATCAACCCTGTGGACGACCAGAAATTCACGCAATTGGCACATACTATTAACAGACTGACAAAGGCAGGCGAGGTTATGATGTTAACGGTGTGATCTATACCACATGTTCCTCCACCCATTTAGTGGACACCATGTTACGGCCACATAGCTTGATATCAAATACATCTTGAATGAGGTACAGCAAAAGGGGTGGCATATCTACCTTGCGGATGGTAGATACAGTGTAATGCTCATTCGTAGGTTATCGATATCTCCAAAAATATGACCTTCGTCATCACAACGTCCGTCATAATTGGAGGAATGCACCGAACGATGTAACGAAACCTGAGGTATCGAGTTCGTTAATATTGAGCTTGATGCATAAATCGTAATGAAAGGGGGTTAGAGCCAAAAGGGTGTCGCGGGATGTGCAATGAGTCTCATCAAAGGTAGCTCACTGGAATGTACGCCGAGCGTCTGAATGTATTAGCCAAGGTAGATGTTGTTGTGAAATCACTGATTGGATAGCTAGACTATCGCAGACAGCTGCAGGACCGAGTCGAGGTCCACTGTGCTACCTGAGGAAGGCGATTTCATGACTGCATTGCGGATTGTAGTTCATACTTTTGCCATACTGTAGTCTAGGGTGGATGCAGCGCGGACGCAAAAACGCAAATGTGTTCAAAATGAGAACTGGCCACTTCTGCATCAGTCTGCTCATCACGAGGTCCATCGGTACCTCCAAGCCCGTATTGCTAAGCGCAATCATTAGAAGCGCCGTAAAGAGCATGGCTGACTAAGGCGATCTGATCCGATACTTGGCTGTTCTCGCTCGAACGCCTGTATTGTGAAACTGGGACAATGGACATCCCTTCCAGAGAATCTGCCGTGGGATCAAACTCTCGACCACTGGTGTTGTTCTCTTTATCGTCATGTTCGTAATTCAAGGGCGATAGTGCCATAGCTTCCGCTGCCAGTTGTTCCTCGAGGCGCTCTTCGAATACCTCGAACGATTGACCAGGAGGAATCGCCCACGAGTCTCGGTCATGGCGGAAGTATCGATCTCCTGGAAGCAGCTTCCATACATCGAGTCCCTCCTGGCGACGGACGCCATACAGTCGAGGGGTAGCGGCTGACCGCACCGGCGAGGACGTTCTCACAGTTGAATCTAATCGAACAGTCAGCAAAACGTCAAGGTAAGAACGCCTTGGTAGGAGGGAGATCTAGCATGACAGCCCTGGTCCTAACGACGATGATGACGCAGTGCAGTGTCCAATACTTGATACCACGGCAGAGGACTGTCTCATCTGCAAGGGCATGGGCGACACCAACCTATAGTTTTATCTTGATTGTTTTCTTTTCTGAAAGATTGGTCATGAAAAGATACGGGAACTTCGTCGACATTTGTATAATTCAAGTCGGTTAGGTCCAAAATTTGGAAATGCTGTCCGTGGTGGTTGGACCTGGCTGGCTGGGGGACTCCACCATCCGGCTCAAACTCAATAACAGGACAAGTACGCTGAACCTTCCTTCGCCTGTGAGCTAGAAGCTCAGCTTCACTGTCATCGGCACTCATCATCTTCAGGTCTTCGTCCTGAGGGTGCATGTCCATGTTATATGCTTCCTTCACTACTGATGTCTTACGTAAAGAGCGTCTAGTTGGGTTGTATGCTTGCGATTGAGTCAGTTTGCGCTTCTTGCCCCTTATGATCGTCCTCGGTGCCTCGTCTACCTCACTTTCATTGTCAACCCCTGTTGGGCTGTCTTCTTCCGTGTTAGTGTACTCAGGGAAGGAGCCACATGAGTCGTCTCGGAGCTGCAGCAGCTGTTCTCCGTGGACTGAGCGACGCCTGGCAGCCTGAGATGGCCGCAGGATATCATCCATAGGATGATACCTGACATCGTACGCAAGTTTATTCTGCTTTTCTCGGCGGTTGCGTAAGGTGTGAGAAGGCGCAGGAGCGGACGTGGGCGCAGGCTGAATCCTTTCAAGCAGCAACATCTCACCTTCTCTATCGACGAAATCAAGAAGATTCTCTGGGTCGATTACGTTGTGTAGATCGATACCGGGAGGAAGTGTTGTGACACGATCGTGCTGCCGATAGTTTGGACTAGAATACTGTTAACATTAGCAAGGCAGGCACGAATTCAAAGGGGTTAGACAACGGTACTCCTGTAATGAATGGGGCGCCAGTACATCTGGGCTGCTTCCCGGTACAGTGTAAGGCAGTTTTGCCATGCTTGGTCGTGCTCACAGAACCGCCATCATCGCGCTGAAGGAGAGCTTGTTGATGAGCTCGTTGATCCCTAGTCAACGGTTCGTTCTGCATCACCTCAATCTCTGGGGCCTCGGTCGCGGCCTCACCGTGATTGTTATGACCGATCGTTGCGGTATGAACATCATTGCGGCTGCAGATAGGGCCCTGTTAAGAATTTAGACAGGACCTCATGTAGGTGTGAAGCCAACCAACTTACAACGTGACTCTCACTGCTAGACGTGCTAGACTGCGCAGGTTGATGCTCGACTGGCGTAAAAGAGCCAACAGGATCACCATAGGCATTGGCCATGCTTGTAGAGCTCTCAGTGCGTGATGTCATTCAGCAAGGGTAATGGAGTTGGCGGAGAAGTTTGCTGGGGTTACGCAGCGTATTTGGCTTCGGTGGTGTGGAGACGAGTAAAGTAGTGCGAGACGCGACGCGACGCTTCAAGCATCGACTCAAATGAGGCAAGAGGGCACGCGTTCTCTCCATGGTTCCTCCCATTTTAATGCGCGCTCACTGGACCGGCACTAGAGTGGGTAAGCGCGGTTCATGTGGAAGGAAAGAGCGGCAGTGCGTGTCCGAGTTTATCGTTAGACCTAACGATATGCTTTGGTGAGCGCACTTCTGCAAATGTTGTTTGACAACCTGGGACAGGCCTGTTAGATGAAGAGAGTGTTTTTTATTCGTCTGTGTCAATCTAGTGAGCGGGAATCCTTTCAGGTAGAGATGTAGTGTAAGCAACGACAAGACGTAGGCGAGAGACTACAAGCCAATGCGCGACATCTGACAGAGATCAAACGATACCTTGACCTCGAAGATAAAAGAACTGAATATAAGTAAATAGCGGTAGTTACATTGTCCAATGATAAGGTTCTAACCTAGTTAAAGTGAACATAGATGGCCTGAAAGTCCAAAATTGGGACCCATTAAACGGTTCTTTTACTTGCCCGAGCCTAATCGATGCTTCATTATTCGCTATATGACCAGGCTCTGCAGTCCATTACAAGGGTTACTGCACTGATGAGCGACAATTTTTGGGTCCAGGCGTAGAGCTATTTCGCGTCCCATGTAACGTAAGCCAACTCTTCTGCTCTTGGTGAGTTGCCTTAGAATATGCCAGATGACCAGAAAAGATATTGAGACTCGCTAAAACGCAGGACAAAGGATATACATTTCGAATATCTCAAGCAATCAGACTCTGGCCGTCAACCGGGATGTCAATCGGATAGGCGGCATGGCGAAGTCTACATCTTCGTCTTCTTCGTTATCATCCACCTCGATCTCAATGATCTTTGGTGCAGTCAGTGTGGTTGCTAGAGGTACATCCGGAAGCATGTCCTTTGGTCGAGACTCGGGTGGGGGTGTCGACACGGACGGGAGGTGCTCTTTGTGCGAAGATACTATCGAAGAGATAGGAGTGTTGGAGTTATCCTGTAGACAGGCCTCTCGTGTGCCCTGTAACTTTTTTGCGTTGCACTTTTCGACTTCAGTCTTCGCGGTCTCGAGGACGGCTTTAAAGTTCATGCGAACGCCTTCCAGCTCTTTCCGGCAGTCGCCATCCCGCAGTGTGAGATGCGCTGCTTTCTCGCATAGGCTTTGTGCATGTTCTAATGTTTTGTCGGTAGTGTCAAAAAGCTCGACAGGTGTATTCGACCCGCCGCCCATGCCGAGATTCCCGCCTCTCCTTGCTGTAGCTCGTGCTCGCATCGATGACATATGTGGGCGATAAGTAATCTTTGACACCATGATTTCTTCCTCTCCCTCGACAGCTTCATCGTCATCATCACTAGAGCCTCCCGCTAATGCAGCCAGTGCGTTCATCCTGGCCTCCATCTTTGCCTTCCGCAGCATATTGCGCCCTGTCCCTATTGCCCGCACAAGAGCCTCGAACGATTTCTGCATATCTCCATCATAGCTTACAACAACCATTTGTTTTGGACGGTACCGCAAAGGGCTCGATGCGCGGCCCGACAGGACTGAGAGCGTTTTCCGTTTGCGATTTCCGAGGGGATCGGTTTGTGCGCCATTTGATGGTGCAGCCTCCTCTGCAATAGCGTTCAGCCTTGCCGGTTGTATCGACTCAATAGACTCCGATTTCCTCTTTGCGAACGGTGAGTGTGATATTGATAGCTTCGTGACTTGATCCTGCATGGCCGTGGCCTTTTCCTCTACCCTGGCGATGTCTTGTAGCCATTGTGGTATACTGTCCAGCAGGAATTTAAAGGACTTCTCGATATCTGACATGGCGGGTGGATAGAGTCGGCAGAAGCGGGAACGGGCGGACGGGTTGACCACAATGGCGCCGAAGCAAGAACAGGGGAGAAGCGTCGGCCAGCGAGCGGTGGTGAACGAGAAGGTAAAGTCGTAGGGTATATGAGTGTACTGGTATTGTCGAGAGCGATGTGTACGCAGCGGAGTGGAGTGGAGCGAGTCGGCGACCAGAGGGGATCTGCAGTCACCTTATGAGGAAGCACGGCTGACTGGCAGGGGGTGATGCGTCTGATACGAGTTGCGATCAACAGGCCAGGCTCCGGCTGGCTGCCGACATGCGAGCGGGATTACGGTTGTACAAACTGACGGCGCATTGCATGAGGGAGGGGGCCGTCAAGGAATCAGAGAGGAGTGCAGCGGGTGCAAGGTCGATGGCGCCGCAGAAGAATGGGGTACCGAGCGAAGGGTTCAAGACGGGCCTACCCCTTGGCAGATGGCACTGGCGCTCGGCCTAATTATTACAGAAAGGAGATGCCTCACGTTCTGGGCTGCACAGTACTGTTTGTCGCTCCGTTGCTGCTTAGGCATGATATTACACATGGCTGGCCGTACGAGATCAATGATTCTGCGGGGACACGTGCGGTCACAGTATCGCCATCGGTAGTGACAACGAATCGTGCTTCTTCTCCTCTGCTTGGCCGGCTAAGAACAAGCGCTATGCTACGCAAACGCTATTCTCTGCTTTAGCGCTCTGCATACGATGCGACTCGCCAATGCCTGGACTCTTGTGAGTCAAAGGCGATAGAACGAGGGCGGAACCACTTCACGTCTACTTTAGCATCTGGGACCACGTCGGAGCGTTCAATACCACCAGGTCAACATGGAAGCCGTGTGATGAAGACCTTGATTGAATGGATATGGCGCGGATACGACTGTCATTTCCGGCTGTTCTCCAATCGATTCACTATGGCGTTTTCTACCCGTATAGTGTACGCCTCAGCCGAAGCACGCATGTTCAGCGCGGGAAGCGAGCGGAGCGAGCGAGTTGCTCTGCGAATGATGGCTACGGCCGTTATTCTCTCGTTGCGCATACATTTGTCACGTTAGCGCAAGTACTCGAAGCACGAGTGGCATGGTCGTTTGAGTGGTGCAGGGTCCTAGTGACTCTCGCGAACGACGCCAGCCCGGGCTGGAGCACATGACCAAGTTGATTTGTATATACTGTAGCTGTAATCATGTGCATGGGCACCATTCGCAGGGAGGACGAGTGGTGCCGGCGGCATTCATCATCTCCTATTTATTGTTGCCTCAACCTTCTCAGCGATAGTCGTACGGTGCACATATATGTGGCCAAGACTGAGTATAGCTATCACGGAGGATCCCTTGGCTACGCTCAGGAGCACATCTCTATGGGGAGCAGGAATGAACCAGAGCCTAACAGATCAACACAAGGCGGTGACCTCATAGCCTCCTACGATGCAACTTGAAGATGAAGGTTTCAGCATTGTTGTGCAGAATCGCCTTTCAGTAAGCATCGCCTTCGAAACTCGTCCCTCCAGGCCATGCCGTGCTGCTTATTCCTTCGGACAATCCAGTCATAGTTGGCCGTTTTGCTCGCTATGCATCCCCTGGCGCGAGGCCTACCCTGTCTCCAATTAACACCCACATGATACCATAAATTACAAGGTAGGGATCCCATCTTAATGCTGCTCGCCGATCGTTCTTCATTCGTCCATTAATTTGCTCGACGAGGAAGATGCTCGATTAGGTATCGCACCAACACATGACACAAAAATAGCAATGCGACTCCACCCTCGGCTTGGCTTTTCTGGGTGAGAAGAGAATAGGTGCGGTCTTCTCGTTATTGCTGAAAGAGTCTCTTCAATCGCTATAAATGATGTAAAGAGACGTCCTCTGTTGCCTTTCGCTATCGAAGTGATAGAATAACTGATTAGTCCGTTAGCGCTTCATCTATCATCATGCAAAACGGGGCGGTGAGTCGGCTGGCGTAAGCGGACTTCGCTGCCTTAGCAAGCGATAATCGAAGTGACAAGGGAGGACAAAACGTCGCCGACCTGAGCCTTAATCTGGGTACTTCACGTTGAAACGCTGCTTTTGCGTCGAGCATGTTCCCTGCAAGCATCCGTGGAAACGTGTTACACAGCAGGACCGCAATGCGACCGTTTTCGTGATCATTGTATCGATTTGAGGACACATCCAAGGTCGATGCGAGATGTACTGGACCTTTTTTTGTTTTTTTTGAAGGCGTGAGTACAAGGTGTGGAGGCATAATAACAGAGGCAGTGAGATTGCCTTATGAGCACGTAGGTGGATCGATTTGGGTACGGTTGTTTGACGTACTACTGGACCGTATGTCTATCAACGCTAAATACGAATCTACGGCCAGAGCTCTTCTGTCCGCCAGCCTGCATTTGACTGCATCCTATCATCGAACGTATACCTGAACCTCCTCGACTTCGCAGGATCACTTAGATCAGTCTGTTCTACAGAGTCCGGCACAATGACAACGAGCCGGAAGTTCTTGCGCGCAACAGGATCGTATAGATCATCCGTCTTGGAGCCGAGCTTGAGGTGTTCCTCGTCATAAGGCTTATCCGTTGATTGCCCGGGGGGTGGGTTTTTAAAGGAGCCTGCAGGCGTAAGTCATAGTTCCAAAGTTTTGACAGAGGTGTATACGTGCCTTTGATGCCGGGTGACTGATTACCAAAGAATCCGGTAAGCTCCTTCTGCCAGCTCCAGTTCGTTTCTTTCTCAGGATCCGCAAGAACTCTCATCCTCCTCCCCACCTCGCTCTTCACCGTTCTTACACCACTGCTCTCCTCATCCCCCTCAATATCATCGGCGATAACGTACGCTCGACCTTTAATTCGCCATTGTGTCCCGGTTTCTGTGATCCAATATACAGCTTCGACGGGACCTCCTCCCCCACTACCTTGAATCTGATCATTACCCTCCGCACGTCCTGCACTCGTTGCAAAGATCTGTCCCACCTTCTCCATACGCACGTCCGTAGTGAATGTGGGGCAATCGCTCCCGTATACCTGAGGGTTGCGCTCCGCATTGTTGTGCTTGTTTTCCGGCAGCTCAGCCCAGAAACCCCGAAAGATGCAGAACCGCACACGAGGGACAAATGGGGTTGGAGAGCCTTGTGGGGCAGATTCGAGCGTGCCAAGGGCAAATTCGGGCGAGTTCATCTTAGATATATGCTCTTTGAAGAGTGACTTCCATGGCGCTGGAGGAAGGACAGATGCGGCTGGCACGGTGGAAGACATGGCGTGTAGAAAACGCGAGAGCCGGCTAGATGCTTTGCGTGAAGCTATGATGGCTATCTTTGAAGATAGTTTTTTAGATTAGTAACTGGTGATTTGAAGGAAATGGAATTGTGGAGTTCTATGACTTCTGATGTTTGTTCGACGAGTGGTGTCGTCATCTACCGAAAGTTGTAATAGCGCAGAGCGCACTCGTGGAGGTTCATGAATCAGTAGCTCGTATCCAGTTCAAACATTCATCAATCCCTGACAGTCGTTCTAGGTCGACTGATCTGCTTGACAATCGAGCGGCTTGTGTGTAGCGAAATTGGGATAGAGGATGATGGTCATGATGAGTTTCTTGGATTTGGGGCAGTTGCTCGCCTTGGCGCACATAACCGAGACCCGGGGTTGAGTTCAAATTGACGTTTGCTACTCAATAATTTGTATCCATTCAGAATATATCGTTACTCCTGTCCAGTACTGACTACCATCGTCAATATCAACTACGGAAAAATCTCGACTTTGGTTCCACTCAAATACTATCACAGAGTTCCCCTATGGCACACTTTCTTGAGTCACACAACAGCACAGGAACGCCGCACGGTTTAAGAAGTCAAGATCTGTGTGGAACATTGCGCACGGTAACGGGTATTCGAGGTGGGACAAGTCGGCGACGTGAACGACATCGGTTGCAAATGCTGAGTTAAAATGGGATTGTGAGCTGTCTCGAATGCCCCGCACCTAAGCCCAGTTCTAACCCAGGTCAACATGAGAATGCACAAAATATACAGGCATAAGCGTGCAACTTGTGCCCAGGTTCAGAGATCGTGGAGCCATTTTGGAAAGTGCTGTAAGATGCGGCGTATAGTACCCGTAGTAATTGGCGGATACTAATGGCTCAAACGCGTTCTGTTTGGACAATGGTATATTTTGCACTTGAATTAAGCATTTAGCACGGTGAGGAGACATACGTAATACCTCCATCGAGATGAGATCAAGCCTTCTTGAAGAAGCTCGCAATACTCCCCTGTCCTTTCTTACCAGCAATCTTTCCTTTAGTAGTACTGGCTGATTTAGATGCCATAGACTTAAGCTTCTTAGGCTCTGGCTCATCTTCTGAGAAGGACTCCCAAACCGCCTCTTCCTTAGTGACTACGGGAGGTTAGTGGAGACAGCTGCTGTGTACACGAAACTTGCTCACCGAGATAGCCATCCTCATCCTTGACCTTCTTTTTCTTCATTATTCTTCTTCGGCCGCGTCTTCGACCATTTTGGACGGTGACTGTAGACTCGCCTTCAGCCGGTTCTAAGGCGTCTGGCGTTCCTACTGTAGTTGCTTCTGGTTGTGACTCCGTATCATTCGGTGCATCGAGCATTTCTTCCTCTATGGAACGTTAAGCCGTCATTCAATCATATCTATGCAGCTGCTTACCGTCGTCCTCCATCATTTTCCGCAGTCGCTCTGCTCGCTCTTCTCGCGCTTTGCGGGCAACTTCATTCTTCTCCTCGTCGACCTTTATCTCTGGCTCATCATCTGCATCTCCCTCGTCCTCAGACATGCCTTGCATGGGTACTACAAAGATCAGCACTGTCTTATCATACAGAATTTCGCGAGCACTCACCATCCTCGACTGGAGCAGGTGTAGAACCTTGTGACTTGTCGACTTCTTTTGGCTTTGCCTTTGCCTTTGCAAAAGACTTGAATATATCCCCTGCTGTCTTGTCCTTCTTGATGCCAGACCTCGAATCAGACCTCTTTAAAACACTTGGGCTCGCTGATGGCTGAGGCGTTGATCGGCCTGAGGTGGTTTCTGGTTGTGCAGGAGTTGGCTGTTCACTCTCTTTCGCCTGGGTTGTAGCATCGGCTTTCGCATTAAGCTTTATAACGTGTCTGTCTGCGACATCCAAATTGGAGTTGGCGGCAGGTAGAGCGTACTTCGCAGTCCTTCGCTTCGCGGCATCAGCTTTTAGATTCCCTACAGAACATAGAAACCGCACGTACCTTGATGTAAGGATTACAAATTGACGCGTACACCCTCCATCTTTGTGTGGGATCCTCATGTGCACATTCCGTGGCAATCTCGTGGTTGCATACTGACAGCACGTTTAAATTCTGTTATGCTTAGCCTATTTCCCCTCGGTCTCCATTCGCTTTGTGCCTCTTACCTCAATTGGTCCAGGTTCCAAGCTGTATATGTGAATCGATGCCTCCTTCTCGAACTCTACGCGGATCTCTACACAGCGGTCAGACCAAGCAGCTCCCATGCCCCATGGGATGACAAACTCTTTAGTTCCTCCTCTCGTGCCAGCACGACGGTCGTCTTCTTGACACCCTCTTCACTGGGCTCCTGCGTTTCTGGCATGGAGCTCATGAAGGGGGAGCTACGCATTGCAGTGTCCTCGCCATCTCGGCTGTTGACGCCATTGGTCCCTTCGGTGCTCTTCTTCGTACCGGAAATGAGGAATGTCGCATGAACGGACTTGGGCTTCTTCGCATTCTGCTTCTGGTAGAAGTCATAGAGCATCCTAAAGTATATGAGCTAGAGTGTAATGATGAATACAGGTTACTGACCACTTGGCTAAACTGACGTTGACCTTCAGAGTTCGGCTGAGCAGGCGATATGTCACCTAAAAGCTGTCAGATATCTACATGAAATGCAGAACTTCCATAGGCATACGGGCTTATTCTCGGTGAGCACCCTTGCAGCGAGATAATCCTTGTACTTCTCTTCCGCCATTATAATGCTGTCGATGTCGAGGATGTACTCCGATCGCAGTTGTGGTGGTGGGGAAATTTCCAAGCTGTGAGGTGAGTGGAGTACTTTCAGAGCGCGTCGCGCTATCAGGTGGCCGACGCGTTGGTGTTATCGATAAGAGGGTTATTCCCAACTGACTGCTACCAAGATCCTAACCTAGCTGCCACTTCAGACTTGTTCATGATGAGCACCAGCGACGACGATGACCTCATACTACAACGAGCCTCGGCTTCGCTGTTGGCAGACTTCAGTCAGCTTCTTCCTCGATTGCTTCGGAAACGCAGCCGTGACGGGACGCCAGGCCAAATTCGCCAGCAGGTGCGCGACGTTGATATGTACAAGGCTTGTGTTCTCGTATGCTCACAAAGACAACCTTTTGATCTCTTCCTAACCAGGGCCAGATTGAACCTTTTCAAGAGGATCCTCAAATTATCGATAGCCACCTCCGAGTATTCATTACGCCTCTCGTTGATGCCTATCTCGAAGCGATTCAAGTAACCGAGAGAGAGGAGTCAAAGAAGGGCTTCGTCCCTCTTTCTCATGCTATTTGTTACCTCATAAATGTCTTCTGCAAAGTCAGAGGGGAGAAGATCATCAAAGGCTTCCTCAACAATGAGCCACGTTACCTTGAACTGATCCTGAACGAGCTTGAGACCAGCAGGCACCTTCATGCCAAGGATGACGATGCAACTCACCAGCACCTGGTCTTCCCATGGGTTGAACGCTACGTGCTCCTGTTATGGCTTTCCCATCTACTCTTGGCGCCCTTTCCTCTAGACTCAATATCCAGGCTTCAACGATCAGCACAAAATTCAACCCATCTTGGAATTGATTTAACTTGTGAGATCCCGGAAGTTTCGCTGCGTGTTCTCACCGCTTGCGTGGAAAGTCTTCGATCTGCGTCAAAAGAGCGGGGCGCAGCTGCAAACCTTCTAGTCAGACTATCCATTCGGCCCGACATGCAAAAAGTTGGGCTGCTGAAAACATTGGTGAAGTGGTCGTTGACCTTTTTCTTGAACGTCTCCGAGGACCAGGCGGATATACACAAATGCCTCGGGGTGCTGTCATACCTGTCGGGGCTTGTATCGTCTGCTACAAACGAAGAGGTTGGTCCTTTTCTTACTGCGATATATCGTTGTTGTCGGGGCATTCTTGATCAAGAGAGCCTTGCTTTTGTCAAGTCTTCGGCTGTCGCCCGAAAGTTGGTCATCAAAACCTTACGCAACATCGTCCTCCACTGTCTCCAGGCAACGTCAAGTACTCCTGAGCTTGATCCTACATCAACTGTTGAGGAAGTGATTGAAGTTCTGCTAGAAGCACTTGCAGATGGCGATTCGCCTGTTCGATACGGTGCAAGCAAGGCGCTCAGTATCATCACCCTGAAACTGGACCCGGAGATGGCTGATGAAGTGGTGGTCGCAATCCTTGAGTCACTCACGGAGAACGTATATTGGCATAACACCAGGCGTAACCTGAACAGCGTCAATCCACTTCGTTGGCATGGACTCACGCTCACTTTGTCTCAACTGCTCTATCGGAAGGCTATATCCACCAGCCACTTGCCGACCGTCCTGAACGCTCTATTGCTTTCTTTGGGATTCGAGCAGCGATCACCTACTGGCGGGTCCATTGGCACCAACGTACGCGACGCGGCCTGTTATGGCGTTTGGGCATTATCTCGACGCTATGACACTGCGGATCTTCTTGCAGTAAGCACAGCATCGATCCGAGCTTCACAACAACAGAAGGATCTTTCTGTGCCCCAGGTGCTAGCAATTGAATTGGTTGTTGCTGCTTGTCTTGATCCAGCTGGTAACATCCGGCGGGGCTCTTCCGCTGCGCTCCAAGAGCTGATCGGACGTCATCCAAACACTATCAAGGAAGGTATTCCACTTGTCCAGATCGTTGACTTCCATGCCGTTGGCCTTCGACAAAGAGCTGTGTGTGAGGTGGCTGTCAAAGCGGGGAGATTGCAACCACTGTACTGGGAAGCACTGTTTGAAAATCTGCTAGGATGGAAAGGGACCGCGTCTCTGGACTCAGATTCACGTCTCTTTGCGGCGAAGGCGGTGGGTCTACTATCTAAAACTCAGTCTCCAGATATGGTACGGCAGATGTCAAATCAAGTACGCAACAAACTTGCGACTCTGAAACCTCGAGAGGTTGAAGAGCGCCAGGGTCTAGTGTCAACTTTGGCAGCTCTTGGGTATACAGCAAGTTTACCTAGTGGTTCCGGCAATCATGAAGCTCTACCATTGGCTGTTTCACATCTTTGGACGCTCCTGGATGCGGAGTTGCGGCTTGAGGAGAAGGCATTCACATCCCCTACTCTACGGCCGGAGTTCACCGCGGCTTCCATCTGCAACTTCATCGGAGCAATGGCCGCCCTAACTGCTTGCTTACCAGAAGGCTATACCCCGTCAGATCCACAGACAGAGGAGACCATCCGTATCTTGAATTTGTGTCTCGCCCGTCACGAAGAGTCTGTCCTTGAATCTATAAAAGGAGCTACGCCAGCTATACTTAGACTCCTTCGTCAGAGAACAAATATCAATACAGATGAGCTGTTGTCCGTATGGCTATCAAAACTGGAGACGGAAACATCATACAACGGACTGCGATGCTCGGGACATGCAATTGCGCTTGGGGCAGCACATGCTGTGCTAGATGATTGGCATGCTCACACGATAAGGGCAGGTATCCAAACCCGTATCATCAAAGTGCTAACTTTCAGATCCACTCCAGCTGTATCAGTCGAGGCTCGCATAGTCGCTTTGCGAGCTTTAAGCATTCTATTGAGCAGCTGCTGCGCAGAGAAAGCGACGACCGCGACCTACTTAGCTGCAGACGTGGTGGCACAGATTGGAAGTGCGCTACACATCGCTCTGAATGACTATACGATCACCGAACGTGGCGATGTTGGAGCTCTTGTACGGCTCGAAGCTCTCAATACTATTCTATCCGCGTGGGACTCCGACATCCTTCGAGATGCGGAAGGGGAGACAGGTCAACAGATCTACGCCGACATTCTTCGCCTTTCGCTAGAGAAACTGGACAAGATTCGTTTCAGAGCCGCGCAGTTAATTCGGAAAGATACACCGAAAAGTACCGCCCACAACAAGGCTACAGCAACGGATGATATTTCTTCGCGCGCCTATTTCACTGCAGCTCTTAAGATTCTCCAGTTCACGGATACTAAGGCTACTTTCAGGGAGTCTATCTGTGTTGGGTTCGTAAGCGCCGCTGGTATGGGCTCTGAGTCAGTCGTTCAAAATTCCAGAGCCGCTCTCCTCGACTTCATGGACTCGTTGCCAGTCGAGAGTGTCTCAGACAGAGAACAGTTCACGTTGACTGAATTCGTGAGTTGCATGATGAATCTCCTGAAGCAAAATCTAGCCGAAGACAGAGTTTTGCTTCCCCTGCTAGACGTCGTAGCTTTCCTTTTCGACATGCAAGTCATGCAGCGTCTTATTCCAACTTCCTTCAAGTGCGTATCTTGACTATCGAGTGGTCATGCTTTAATTAGGAGCATCTAAGCTAATAGATATAGCTTTCGAGTGCTCCTCTCATACACGCAAAAGGCACACTTCAAGTCCACTCATATGCAGAAGCTACATCTTGCTCTCGATGTCTACCGTGGTTTGGGTACAATCCCTACGACCCGTGTTGACTCACTTGCGAAAGTAATAAGCATGCTTCTACATCCGTTCCCAAAGGTAATTACGTTAAATTACTTAGCTTAAACGCAGTGAACTAATAATTAACAGATTCGCATTAAGGCAGCAGAGACTTTATGGGTTCTAACACAAGAACAAGACTTAAAGCTACAGGATTGGAGTTTACCACTAAAAAGCCTACAACCTATACTTAATAGTATTAGAAGGACTTTAATATAGAGAATAGATATAACATACCTCACAGGTGTGCGGTCCACACAGGTGTACGGTCTATTTCTACTAAGACCCTACTAAACTTTACTCTATTATAGCCTATATTAGCACTATCTAGTTCTATATAGTATAGTATAGTGTTATTTACTATTCTATAACTACCTCTACCCTCTTTTTACACGTATATAAGTTATATCCTATCTCCTAGTACTATTTATAGTATCTTATAGCCTTATAGCCCTTATTAGTATACGCTACCTTCTTTACCTTCTTCCTATTACTACGTACTCTAAACTCCTTTAGAGTAGTTAAATAAGTACTATCCTTAGCTATAAGGGTACCCTCTTACTATAATTACTTCCTTTTATATAATTTTTACTATATAGTAGCTTTATTAGCTACTTAAAGCTTAGTATTTTCTTTTTAGGCTAATACTAGCTTATATACTACTATAGTAGCGCCTTTAGTAAGCTTTTTAAAGGCCTTAACTATTAAAGTTAGTAAGCTATCTATATACCTTTAAATCTTTACCTTTATAAATATTAATTATAACCTAAATTTAAGGGTATTACTTAGTATTTAGGACTACTAGGGACTATCTTTAATAGTAAGTAATAGTAGGGTATAGAGGTAGATATTAAGGCCTATTATAACCCTTTCTAGGTTAAATAGGACTAATCTAGCACCTCTAAAGCCTCCTAAGATATTACTAAGAGTAATTACTATAGTAAAAGTATATATAAAGTAAGGTAGGAACTTAAGCTTTATAATATAAGTAATTTAGTTATATATAAGATCTCTAGCTTAGTAGCTATAGGAGGTATAATAAGTAAGGAGGTATATAGAGGGTAATAGTCTTATTATCTTTATAGTATTATTAGAATTTAAGAGAGTTATAGCTCTTATAGCTATTAATAATAAGTAGCTAGTACCTACTAACTATATACTTCTATTATAGAGTAGAAGTTCTAATCTAATTAAATAATAAAGATTAGGATTATATAATTAGAATATTAAGGTTAGATTAGATAATTTAGTAACTAATCTATTTAAGTATATATTCTAAGCTCTTTAGCTTACTTTCCTATATAGTAATTAATATAATTATTTTTCCCCTAGCTTACTTAGTAATAATAGTTATAAGCCTAGCGCTATAAGATTATAGAGTTAATTCTCCCTACGTATTTTATATTTACTAAAAGCTAGATTTAATTACTCCTCTTTAATCTTTATTTTAATCTCTAATATCCTCTCTATAAGTAGCTATAGAAAGCTATAATAAGAATAATCCTCTAGGCTTCGCTATACTTAAGGCGCGTAATAACTAGCTATAATAGTTTATAATACTTAAAGTTTATACGCTTATAAAGTAAGTATAGGATTATATTAATCTAGATAGTCCTACTATACTAGATTTAATCTATAATAACCTAAAATACCTAGAGCTTCTACTTAAGCCTATAGCTCTAAAGGATCTACCTATAGGAGCTAACTAAGAATAACTTAGAGAACACGTAAGCTTAAGAATAGAGTATAAGTAAGAATATAAGATCTATAAAGTAAGAGTTAAGGATTAACCTAAAGCTATTTATAAATAGAAAGTACTTATAGCTAAGTAGACTTATAAGGTATTAGTAATTATAAATATTTAGGACTAGATAATTAAAACTATTATACCTAATCTCCTCTAACTAGTATAGTTTAAACTTATAAATACTAGTAAAATAAGTATTTAATCCTAGCTTAGGATACTTAAGAAATAGTTAGCTCTAAGTAAGGTAATAATAAAGAACTAGATTAGAATTAAATACTACGCTTACCTAGATAAAGCTAGGAATAGAAGGATTAGTCTAGATAGGTAGTTTAATAATTAGTAAATATTATATAGCTATACTTAGGCGTATAATATCCTAGAAATATAGGGAATAATTACGCTTACTAATTTTTTAGATATAATTATAATTAAATACGCGCCTAAATAGGCCTACTAAATATAAGTAGAAGTAATTAGGAGGACCTCCTTAAATAAAGCTAATCTTAAACTAGATAATATAGCTATAGTATTTAATACTATACTTACTAAGTAAATTAGTATTATAGCTAAGAGGAGAAATTATTTAATCTTCTTAACCCCTTCCTTTAATAGAACTAGTATAAAACTAATTAGGAATAAATTAAAGAATAGATTAAAAAAACCCTACCTATACTAGCTAGGATTATAAGGATTATATAAGTAGGAGCTAATTAGTTATTAAAGACTTTAAATAGTAGTAGAAGGATTAGCTCCTTCCCTCCTAATTAAACTTAGTAATATTAATAAGAAAAAGATCCTTAAGTAATATAATAGAATAGAATAGTCTAATCTTTAAAATTAAGTTAAGTAATCTAGATAGAAAACTATAAATAAGCCCTCTTTATATAATAGATTATTTCTATATATAATTAAAGCTATACTAATTAATCCTACTACTTTTAATTTTAATAATTAGGAATATTATCCTAGAGTATATAGTATAATATATAGTTACTATCTACTCTATCTAAGTATAATACTTAATAATAAAGTAAGTATTTATCTTATTAATAATTAAAACCTACTTAAGCCTAGATTATTTAAGAAAGCTAAAGATTATAAGTATATAGATATAGGTACTTAATCTCTTCTAGTTAATAGATATAGAGTATATATAATAAGAAAACTACTTACTAGTCTAAATAGTCCTAAAATAATAGATTTAAAGCTTAATAATATTAGAGTAATTAAAGGTTTTTACCTTAATATTATTTCTAAAGCTAGGCTTAATAATTAAGGAAAGATTTAGTATATAGGATATAATTATATACTAAGGTATAGTATAGCTAAAGAGAATAAAGTTATATTCTAAATAATTAGTAAAGGAAACCTTAGCTTCTTAGAATATAAGATCTCTTCTTATTACTTAGTTCCTTAGATTATAAAAGCTATATTAAGATTATATATTCCTTAATTAAGATCTAACTCTAAGCTCCTTTAGTATTAATAATTAGGTTACCTAGGTTAATAAGCTCTATAGGTACTTATGCGTAACGCTTAGAATATCTATATTAATAGAATAAAATAACTTAACTATAAAGATTATATAGTTATATATACCTCTTAAGTAATCTTAAGATAACCTAAGGAATAATTACTAAGACTATTCTACTATATATTATAGGATCTATTTAATATACTATAAGGAAGATTAAATAAGAGATAGTCTATAGTAATTAAAGAGGATTACTCTAGAAAGATTAAGAATAATAACCTTCCTACTAAAATACTTCTAGAGATTATATAGGTAATTAAGCGCTATATAAATAGAGTCTAGAATAAATATAGACTAAGGATTATAGAGATCTATTAAGATAGTAATTCTACTATAAGACTATAGAGAGGTTAATTAAGATATAAAGAGTAGGTAGAAGAATAGGGGATTACGATTAAAGTGACTCTATCCTATATATATAAGCTAAATAGCTTAGTAGAGTATACTAGATAGGAGCTAATTATAAAAGTAATTAAAATATATATAAGTATACGCTTACTAGAAAAACTTTAGCCTAAGATTTTAGATGTAGTAGCTTAGCTATATAGAATAAGCCCTTCTATAATTAATAGCTATTAATTACTAAATAAAGTACTTAATTCCTAGTTTAGGTAATATTTTTACTAGTATAAACTTAAGAAGATTAGATTAAGAATAGCTAATCTTTACCTAGATTAGAGTAGTATATATACCTATAGCTATAGAGCGTATCTATTAGATTAGGATCGCGTAGCTAGATTATTAAAGTAGGACTTTAAGATTAATCTAAGGGGATATATAGGTTATTTAGTTAGATATAGAGTATCTAATATTTACTATATTTAGATCCTAATGCTTAATAAAGTAATTACTATATGTAATATAACCTTTAATAAATTATAATTCTATAAAGAATTATATAAAGAAGGAATATTAGAGGAATAAGCTATTAGGATTATAGAGATCTTATATAATAGTAAGCTAGATAATCTAGGAAAGGATCTTAATAAAGATCTAATCCTTAAAGAGTAGTAAGTATATAAGACTAAAATAGCTACTAAGAGTAATCTTAGGGGTAAACCTTTTAAATAAATTAATATAGGTAGCTAGCCTATTAATTAAGGAGTTATATAGGAAGAAACTATATAAGGAGTAAGTATAGCTAGTAAGTACCTAAGAATCTATATAGGCCTAATTAAAGATTAAAATATACTTATAACCCTAGAGGTAATACCTAAGCTAAGTATTATAGGGAGGATTAATAATTAAGATAAATATTAATTAGGAGTAGATAGCTAAGAGGGGATATATCTATCTAGATAAGCTAGCTTATTACGCTCTAGTAATTAGATTAGATTATATAGGGAAGAGCCTATAAGCTTAACCTACTCTACTACTTAACCTAGTTATATTAACTTAAACGCTCTAGATAAAGTAGAGGAACTACTTATAAGAGTACGCTAGAGGCTATAGTAAATAAACCTAGAACTATTAGGATCTATTAGATTAGATATTCTAAGATAGTAAAGATTAAGCTATAGGTAGCTAGGAAAGCTACCTAAGATTAATTAGTATATAAGTATTTATATACTATAGTAAAAAAGGAAAGATTAAGATAATTAAATAGGGGGTAGAAGTATAGGTGTAAATATATTAATTACTAATCTTAAGTTACTAGAAGATTAGTAGAGTAATTTTTAGAATACCTTTTTACTAAGAGTAAGAAAAGCTTAGGATAAGTATTAAAGCTATAAGCTATTAAATTTAGTAATTATAGCTATAATACTTAGTAACTAGATCCTAACTAAGTAGATTTATATAAGTAATCTACCTACTCTACTAACTACGTAGAAGTAGCTACTCTAGTACCTATATAAAGTTTAGTTTAAGTAAGCCTTATAAAAAGAGATTAAATAGCTATATAAGAAAGGAACCTAGTTAGAATAACTAATTAGTAAAATACTAAGTAGGCTACTCCTATTAAAATAGGTATAGACCTATAAGTTTAATTAAGATAGAATACTCTAAAAGTGTAAAGCTAGAATAGTCGTAAGAGGTAATCTCTAGGAGAAGAATTTACTTACTTTAATATATACTATAATATTAGTAGTATAATCCTTTAGAGTAGCTATAGTAATTACTACTTATTTTAACCTAGAAATTATATAGTATAATATAGTAGGAGTATTTCTAAATATAATAATTATAAAGGATAATCTAGTAATCTATAATCTACTAGATAGGTTTAAGAAACTAGGTATATATATTAAGCTTAATTAAGTATTATATAGATTAAGAGATTTACTACTACTCTAGTATAAGGAGTTTATAAGTATACTAAGATTATATAGATTTATTATAATAAAAGAAGAGCTATACCTATTTACTACTTAGGATTAAAAAGTATTAATCTTATTCTATATTAATAATATCCTATTATTATATTATAAAGTATATAAGTAGGAAGTATATAAATTATAGGATTAGATTAAAGAAAGATATAAAGTATAAGAGTAAGGACTAGTAGAATAGTTCCTAGGGATTAGAGTAATTAGGGATTAAAATAACTAAATAATTACGCTTATTTATAATACCTATATTAAGAAGATTATAAAGAAGTTTAGATTAGCTAATAGGACCTTTCTACTAACTCTACTCCTATTAGAAGAATTAATTAAAAATACTAAAGAAGTATCTAGAGATTAGATTAAGAACTATTAGGAAAGAGTAGGATTAGTACTATATATAGCGATTATGCTGCGCCTAGATATTATATTTACTATTTCTAAGCTATCTTACTTCCTAACTAACCTAAGTAATTAGTATATAAAGGTAGTAGAATATATAATTATATACCTATACTAAACGCGCTAGGAAGTAATCTAGTATAGCTATTTTAATAGTCCTAATCTTATAATTTATAGAGATATATTATTTATAGATAATCTAGAAATATACTAATCTTTATATAGATATATTATAATACTATTTAGTAGAGTAATCCTCTAGAAAGTAGTATATTAGAATATAGTAACTACTTTAACTATAGAGGCTAAGCTTCTTATACTTAAGTACGTAGCTAAGGAAATAATAGTACTTAAGCACTTCTTTAAAGAGCTTATACTTAATCTAGGAGATCTATAGAATATTTAGTATAATAATTAGTAAATAATTAGGCTAGTAGTAGGTAAGAATAAGTAGATTATAATAAAATTATAATATATAGATATCTAGAATATATAGCTACGCTAGGAACACGTAAAAGGATTATTTATAGTTAAGTACTTAGAAATAAGTAAAATACCTATAGATAGATTAACTAAAGCGCTTACTTATTAATAATTTAAGTATTTTAAGTAGCTACTTAACTTAAAGAATATAAGAAGTCTAATTATAAATACTAAGGATAATTAAAATTATAAATTAAGATTAATTTAATTACTTACTTTAAGAAGAAGTATACTTAATAAGAGTAGAAAAATAAGTATTATAAAAGAGATTAGCTATACTAATCTACTAACCCTAAAACTACCTAAAAGCTAACTAGCTACGCTACTTAATAGAAATAAACTACTAGAATCCTTTAATTAAACTAATTAAGGAGCTTATTAAGGAAGTCCTTAATTACCTTAAAAAGGGCCCTAGTAAAAGTATAATACTTATTATACTTACTTCTAGTAAGATTATTATAATAGAATTAAAGATTCTAAGTATAAGAAAGTAACTCCTTAGTAATACCCTTAAGCGTAAGGTAAGTAGCTTAATAATTAAGCTTATAAGTACTCTCACTAGGCGGAGCCTCTTTATCTAACTATTTAGCCTAATTACCCTCTATAGTCTACTTAACTTCCTTATCTTAATTAAGTATAGTTTTATCTACCTTATCTATCTTAAACTATATATAAGTAGGCTCCTTATACTTAACCTAATTATCTTAACTAATAGGTAGAGAAGTAGGTAGAATAGAAAACTTAGGGGTATATATCTAAGTAGCTAGATTATATTAAGTAAGGGGGTACTAAGTATAAAGAGTAGGATTCTAAGGAATAAATCCGCTAAGAGTAAATACTAATCTAGGAGTATTAAAGCCTAGATAAATAGGCCTAAAGCTATACTAAGTAGAGAGAAGGTTTTAATTATAAAGGAATTAATAATAAAGGTATTATTAATTAAGTAGCTACTACTAGTTATACTAACTAGGAAGGCTAGTAGTAGAGCTAAAACTAGGAGCCTAAGTATAATACTTAATCTACTATAGTAGTAAAACTAGAGTAGGAGAGCTCTAAGTAACGCTAGGATATCTACTTAAACTACTAGATATAAATACGTTACTAGTTACTCCTAGAGTAGCTTACTTAACTAGAGTATTAAAGTTAAAAGGAATAGTATACGTAGTAAGAGGAGATAAAGTAGTACTACTACTACCTTTACTCTTTAAAGTCTTAGTAGGCGTATTACCCCTAATTATTATAAGAAGAGTAGTATAATACTACTTAAGCTCTTAAGGCTATATAATAATTAGAAAACTAGAAAAGAAGTAAATACTATACTTACTTATAGTTATAACTAGAGTCTTAGAGTAGAAGGCCTTAATTAGCTTCTTAGCCTTAACTAAGATAGACTAGGGACTATAATAATTAGTATAGAAGAAATAAAGTAAAAGATTAATATACTTACGCCTCTTAATATATATAAGAGCTATAGGTAGTATAATAAGTACTATAACTAGGCTTATTTACGTACTAAGCGTAACTAATACTATAAGTAAAGCGCTTAATATAGCTAATATATAGATTCTTATACTAACTAGGAGAAGAAGATTAAGTAGCTAGAGTAGCTATAGTAGCTAGAGTAGTAGTAGTACTATAAAGATAATAATTATCTATAATAGGAGTAGGTAATAGCGTAGTAGGAGTAGGATTAGTAGTAGTAGCCTTTTTACTCTTTATAAGGTAAGTAGTAGTAAGATAAGTAGTAGTAGTCTTTAATCCTTTTAGAGGCTATTAAGTATAACTTAGATTAGTAGATATAAACTTAGAGAGCTTAAGCTAATCCTATAGTAATATATAACCTATAAGCTTAGAAAGGGTAGGACTAACTATTTTAGTAGATAAGAGAAGTAATCTAAGAGATTAAGAATAAAAAGCTTAAGTAAGAGGTTATAATTAGGGAAATATAGCTTAGTAATCTAAAGTTAAGGATAGAGGTAATTAAAAGGTTAAGGGAGTAAAATAGCTAAATAAAAGCTATATATCTTATTAAAAATAAAGCTAGGGCTATAAGTAAATAGATCTAAATAATAGAAGGTATATAATTAGGCTAATATATTATAATAATAAATATAGGAGTAAGTAAATAGATTAAAGATTAAAATATAATACTATTATAATAGGAAGATTATTTTAATTAAGATTAAACTAGAGATACTAAGAAGTATAATAACTAAGAGTAGTTTACTATTTTTTATTACTTAAATAGTAAAGCTAGGGGGTGTATTATAGAGTAGAAGTTCTAATCTAATTAATTAATAAAGATTAGGACTATATAATTAAGATTATATAATTAGAATATTAAGGTTAGATTAGATAATTTAGTAACTAATCTATTTAAGTATATATTCTAAGCTCTTTAGCTTACTTTCCTATATAGTAATTAATATAATTATTTCCCCCTAGCTTACTTAGTAATAATAGTTTCTTATTAATATCTATAATACTAATAATATATATTACCTACTAAATATACTAAGGACTAAGAGAAATATTATACTTAACTATTCTTAATAGTAGGTTATACTCTTAAGTACTAGAATAGATAATAAACTAGATAAAGAAGAAGAAGAGGGAAGTATTAACCCTAAAGATATAGAAATAATAGGTAGAGAACTAGAGATAATATTTACTTAAGCTCTAATAGAGGGTTTATCTACTTAGTAGTAGTATCTAATTAAGTTAGGTATTAGATTTAGAGTTATCTTAGTATTAGGTAAGGTACTAAGCTATTTACTAGTAGTATTAGGCTAGGTATTAGGCGCCTATATACCCTTTATTAAAAGACTTTATTATTTAAAGAAATTATATATTAGCTAAAGTTATATACTATACCTAGTCTAATATAATAAGTAAGGGTTATAATCTTCTACTTAGAGAACTATAGTATAAATCTTATTAGGTTATACTAATAGTAGTCTATAGTAGAGAGTATAATAAATAAATTAGGAGATCTAATCTACTAGACCTATACCTATTATAGGGATATCTATTTACTAACCCCTAGAATAGTAATTACTATTTACTAATAGTAATTACTAATTAGTAATTTAGCTTACTAAGCTAAAAATAAAGAAAACTATTTAGTAGTACTCTTAACTATAGTATTACTTATTTACTAGTTAAAACTACTACTATATAATTATTAGTTTTTAAGTTAAGTATTAATTTATATCTAAAATACTACCTTACCTACTCTATTTAATAGAAAAAAAAGGTTTATTAGCTAGTTTTAGAAGCTAATTATTACTATTAACTTTACTTTAATATATAACTAAATAACCTAGTTTTTATAACCCTAAGATATATAAGTTCTAAATATAGTAGTTAGTATTTTCTAATTTACTAATAGTAATTACTAAAAAAAATTAGTAATTACTAATTAGTAATTACTATTACTACTACTAAAAATTCTATTAGTAATTACTATTTACTAGTAAATTAATATCCCTAACCTATTAGTACTAGATACTAGTAGAGGGTAAGGTATTAGGTAAGGTATTAGGCGTAGAGAATATACTATAGACTTAAGCTTCTTACTCTCCCTTACCTAGTAAGGCTAAGAGCCCTATAAATTAGTAGTAAACCTTACTACTAAATCTATTAAGTATTACCTACTATTACTATTCTTAAAAGTAGCCTAAATCTCTTCTACTATTAAGGCTAAACTATCTACTATTTTTTTAACTAGGAACCTAGCCTTTATAGTAGTCTACTTTTACTATAGTATATTAAAGGTTATAAACTTAAACTATAGATAGCTTAAGAAATAACTATTCTTATAATATATTATAATCCTAATATAGGAGGTAAAGTTAACCTCTCTTAGGTAAGGACTAATAAACTTAGTAGTACTAGTTAGGTATAGAGATAGAAAAGCTAGATAAAGGAAGAGTTTTTTAGTATTAAATTCTAATAATAGTATCTATTAAATTAAGCCTATAGATAAGAGAGTAAGTACTTCTCCTAACTATAGTTATTATTAGAGAGCCTTAAACTCTATAATATCTAGTATAATATTAAGTATAGTAGAAGATTTAGAAGCCTCTTCTTAATTAATTATAGATATAATAATATTCCTATTACTATTATAATTAGGTAGTACTAGGCTACTATATATACTCTTATTAGAACTATTATTTACTAAACTAGTAAAGATATCTTAGGATTAAGATATATTACTACCTATAAGTAGGTTAGTAAGGGTTAATATAGTAGTAGTTTCTAATTTAGAAGAAGGACTATTATACTAAATAGTAACTAATTTAGTATTAATATAGTTATCTAAGGGTAGGAAGCTAAGGGTAATAAGATCTATAGATATATGTTGTTGCTGAGCAAGCTAGGGGAAAATGATTGTATTGATCACTACATAGGAAAGTAAGCTGAAGAGCTTAGAATATATACTCGAACAGATTAGTTACTGAATTATCTAATCTAACCTCAATATTCTAATCATGTAATCCTGACCTTCATCATTTAATCAGATCAGAACTTCTACTCCACAATATACCCCCCAGCTTTGCTATTCAAGTAATAAAATAGTAAACTGCTCTTAGGCGTCATACTTCTTAGCATCTCTAGTTCGATCTTAATTAAAATAATCTTCCTATTATAATAGCGTTATGTTTTAATCTCTGATCCGTTTGCTTGCTCCTATATTTATTATTATGACGTATTAGCCTAATTACGCACCTTCTGTTATTTAGATCCGTTTACTTATAGCCCTAGCTTTGTTTTTGATAAGATATATAGCTTTCGTTCAGCTATTTTACTCCCTTAACCTTTTAATTACCTCTATCCTTAACTTTAGATTACTAAGCTATATTTCCCTAATTATAACCTCTCGCTTAAGCTTTTTATTCTTAATCTCTTAGATTACTTCTCTTATCTACTAAAATAGTTAGTCCTACCCCTTCTAAGCTTATAAGTCGTATATTACTATAGGATTAGCTTAAGCTCTCTAAGTTTATATCCGCTAATCTAAGTTATACTTAACAGCCTCTAAAAGGATTAAAGACTACCGCTACTTGTCTTACTACTGCTCACCTTATAAAGAGTAAAAAGGCTACTACTACTAATCCTACTCCCGCTGCGCTATCGCCTACTCCTATTATAGATAATTATTATCTTTATAGTACTACTACTACTCTAGCTGCTATAGCTACTCTAGCTACTTAATCTTCTTCTCCTAGTTAGTATAAGAATCTATATATTAGCTATATTAAGCGCTTTGCTTGCGGTATTAGTCGCGCTTAGTATATAAATAAGCCTAGTTATAGTACTTATTATACTACCTATAGCTCTTATATATATTATAAGGCGTAAGTATATTAATCTTTTACTTTATTTCTTCTATACTAATTATTATAGTCCCTAGTCTATCTTAGTTAAGGCTAAGAAGCTAATTAAGGCCTTCTACTCTAAGACTCCGGTTATAACTATAAGTAAGTATAGTATTTACTTCTTTTCTAGTTTTCTAATTATTATATAGCCTTAAGAGCTTAAGTAGTATTATGCTACTCTTCTTATAATAATTAAGGGTAATATACCTACTAAGACTTTAAAGAGTAAAGGTAGTAGTAGTGCTACTTTATCTCCTCTCGCTGCGTATACTACTCCTTTTAACTTTAATACTCTAGTTAAGTAAGCTGCTCTAGGAGTAACTAGTAATGTATTTATATCTAGTAGTTTAAGCGGATATCCTAGCGTTACTTAGAGCTCTCCTACTCTAGCTTTACTACTATAGTAGATTAAGTATTATACTTAGGCTCCTAGTTTTAGCTCTACTACTAGCCTTCCTAGTTAGTATAACTAGTAGTAGCTGCTTAATTAATAACGCCTTTATCGTTAATTCCTTTATAATTAAAACCTTCTCTCTACTTAATACAGCTTTAGGCCTATTTATCTAGGCTTTAATACTCCTAGATTAGTATTCGCTCCTAGCGGATTTATTCCTTAGAATCCTACTCTCTACGCTTAATACCCCTTTACTTAATATAATCTAGCTACTTAGATATATACCCCTAAGTTTTCTATTCCGCCTACTCCTCTACCTACTAGTTAAGATAATTAGGTTAAGTATAAGGAGCCTACTTATATATAGTTTAAGATAGATAAGGTAGATAAAACTATACTTAATTAAGATAAGGAAGTTAAGTAGACTATAGAGGGTAATTAGGCTAAATAGTTAGATAAAGAGGCTCCGCCTAGTAAGAGTACTTATAAGCTTAATTATTAAGCTACTTACCTTACGCTTAAGGGTATTACTAAGGAGTTACTTTCTTATACTTAGAATCTTTAATTCTATTATAATAATCTTACTAGGAGTAAGCGTAATAAGTATTATACTTTTACTAGGGCCCTTTTTAAGGTAATTAAGGACTCCCTTAATAAGCTCCTTAATTAGTTTAATTAAAGGATTCTAGTAGTTTATTTCTATTAAGTAGCGTAGCTAGTTAGCTTTTAGGTAGTTTTAGGGTTAGTAGATTAGCATAGCTAATCTCTTTTATAATGCTTATTTTTCTACTCTTATTAAGTATGCTTCTTCTTAAAGTAAGTAATTAAATTAATCTTAATTTATAATTTTAATTATCCCTAGTATTTATAATTAGACTTCTTATATTCTTTAAGTTAAGTAGTTACTTAAAACACTTAAATTATTAATAAGTAAGCGCTTTAGTTAATCTATCTATAGGTATTTTACTTATTTCTAAGTACTTAACTATAAATAATCCTTTTACGTATTCCTAGCGTAGCTACATATTCTAGATATCTATATATTATAATTTTATCGTAATCCGCTTATTCTTACCTACTACTAGCCTAATTATTTACTAATTATTATACTAAATATTCTATAGATCTCCTAGATTAAGTATAAGCTCTTTAAAGAAGCGCTTAAGCGCTATTATTTCCTTAGCTACGTACTTAAGTATAAGAAGCTTAGCCTCTATAGTTAAAGTAGTTACTATATTCTAACGCGCTGCTTTCTAGAGGATTACTCTACTAAATAGTATTATAATATATCTATATAAAGATTAGCGTATTTCTAGATTATCTATAAATAATATATCTCTACAAATTATAAGATTAGGACTATTAAAATAGCTATACTAGATTACTTCCTAGTGCGTTTAGTATAGGTATATAATTACGCGTTCTACTACCTTTATATACTAATTACTTAGGTTAGTTAGGAAGTAAGATAGCTTAGAAATAGTAAATATGATATCTAGGCGTAGTATAATCGCTATATATAGTGCTAATCCTACTCTTTCCTAATAGTTCTTAATCTAATCTCTAGATACTTCTTTAGTATTTTTAATTAATTCTTCTAATAGGAGTAGAGTTAGCGGAAAGGTCCTATTAGCTAATCTAAACTTCTTTATAATCTTCTTAATATAGGTATTATAAATAAGCGTAACTGTTTAGTTATTTTAATCCCTAATTACTCTAATCCCTAGGAACTATTCTACTAGTCCTTACTCTTATACTTTATATCTTTCTTTAATCTAATCCTATAATTTATATACTTCCTACTTATATACTTTATAATATAATAATAGGATATTATTAACGTAGAATAAGATTAATACTTTTTAATCCTAAGTAGTAAATAGGTATAGCTCTTCTTTTATTATAATAAATCTATATAATCTTAGTATACTTATAAACTCCTCGTACTAGAGTAGTAGCAAATCTCTTAATCTATATAATACTTAATTAAGCTTAACGTATATACCTAGTTTCTTAAACCTATCTAGTAGATCACAGATTACTAGATTATTCTTCGTAATTATTATATTCAGAAATACTCCTACTATATTATACTATATAATTTCTAGGTTAAAATAAGTAGTAATTACTATAGCTACTCTAAAGGATTATACTACTAATATTATAGTATATATTAAAGTAAGTAAATCCTTCTCCTAGAGATTACCTCTTATAACTATTCTAGCTTTATACTTTTAGAGTATTCTATCTTAATTAAACTTATAGGTCTATACCTATTTTAATAGGAGTAGCCTGCTTAGTATTTTACTAATTAGTTATTCTAACTAGGTTCCTTTCTTACGTAACTATTTAATCTCTTTTTATAAGGCTTACTTAAACTAAACTTTATATAGGTACTAGAGTAGCTACTTCTACGTAGTTAGTAGAGTAGGTAGATTACTTATATAAATCTACTTAGTTAGGATCTGGTTACTAAGTGTTACAGCTATAATTACTAAATTTAATAGCTTATAGCTTTAACGCTTATCCTAAGCTTTTCTTACTCCTAGTAAGAAGGTATTCTAAAAATTACTCTACTAATCTTCTAGTAACTTAAGATTAGTAATTAATACGTTTATACCTATACTTCTACCCCCTATTTAATTATCTTAATCTTTCCTTTTCTGCTATAGTATATAAATACTTATATACTAATTAATCTTAGGTAGCTTTCCTAGCTACCTACGGCTTAATCTTTACTATCTTAGAATATCTAATCTAATAGATCCTAATAGTTCTAGGTTTATTTACTGTAGCCTCTAGCATACTCTTATAAGTAGTTCCTCTACTTCGTCTAGAGTGTTTAAGTTAATATAACTAGGTTAAGTAGTAGAGTAGGTTAAGCTTATAGGCTCTTCCCTATATAATCTAATCTAATTACTAGAGTATAATAAGCTAGCTTATCTAGGTAGATACATCCCCTCTTAGCTATCTACTCCTAATTAATATTTATCTTAATTATTAATCCTCCCTATAATACTTAGCTTAGGTATTATATCTAGGGTTATAAGTATATTTTAATCTTTGATTGGGCCTATACGGATTCTTAGGTACTTACTAGCCGTGCTTACTCCTTGTATAGTTTCTTCCTATATAACTCCTTAATTAATAGGCTAGCTACCTATACTAATTTATTTAAAAGGTTTACCCCTAAGATTACTCTTAGTAGCTATTTTAGTCTTATATACTTACTGCTCTTTAAGGATTAGATCTTCGTTAAGATCCTTTCCTAGATTATCTAGCTTACTATTATATAAGATCTCTATAATCCTAATAGCTTATTCCTCTAATATTCCTTCCTTACGTAATCCTTTATAGAATTATAATTTATTAAAGGTTATATTACGCGTAGTAATTACTTAATCGAGCGTTAGGATCTAAATACGGTAAATATTAGATACTCTATATCTAACTAAATAACCTATATATCCCCTTAGATTAATCTTAAAGTCCCGCTTTAATAATCTAGCTACATAATCCCGATCTAACGGATATACTCTATAGCTATAGGTATATATACTACTCTAATCTAGGTAAAGATTAGCTATTCTTAATCTAATCTTCTTAGGTTTATACTAGCGAAAATATTACCTAAACTAGGAATTAAGCACTTCGTTTAGTAATTAATAGCTATTAATTACAGAAGGGCTTATTCTATATAGCTAAGCCGCTACGTCTAAAATCTTAGGCTAAAGTTTTTCTAGTAAGCGTGCGCTTATACGTATTTTAATTACTTTTATAATTAGCTCCTATCTAGTATACTCTACTAAGCTATTTAGCTTATATGTATAGGATAGAGTTACTTTAATTATAATCCCCTATTCTTCCGCCTACTCTTTATATCTTAATTAACCTCTCTATAGTCTTATAGTAGAATTGCTATCTTAATAGATCTCTATAATCCTTAGTCTATATTTATTCTAGACTCTATTTACGTAGCGCTTAATTACCTATATAATCTCTAGAAGCGTTTTAGTAGGAAGGTTATTATTCTTAATCTTTCTAGAGTAATCCTCTTTAATTACTATAGACTATTTCTTATTTAATCTTCCTTATAGTATATTAAATAGATCCTATAATATATAGTAGAATGGTCTTAGTAATTATTCCTTAGGTCGTCTTAAGATTACTTAAGAGGTATATATAACTACGCAATCTTCGCAGTTAAGTCGTTTTATTCTATTAATATAGATATTTTAAGCGTTACGTATAAGTACCTATAGAGCTTATTAACTTAGGTAACCTAATTATTAATACTAAAGGAGCTTAGAGTTAGATCTTAATTAAGGAATATATAATCTTAATACGGCTTTTATAATCTAAGGAACTAAGTAATAAGAAGAGATCTTATATTCTAAGAAGCTAAGGTTTCCTTTACTAATTATTTAGAATATAATTTTATTCTCTTTAGCCGTACCGTACCTTAGTATATAATTATATCCTATATACTAAATCTTTCCTTAATTATTAAGCCTAGCTTTAGAAATAATATTAAGGTAAAAACCTTTAATTACTCTAACGTTATTAAGCTTTAAATCTATTGTTTTAGGACTATTTAGACTAGTAAGTAGTTTTCTTATTATACGTACTCTGTATCTATTAACTAGAAAAGATTAAGTACCTATATTAATATACTTATAATCTTTAGCTTTCTTAAATAATCTAGGCTTAAGTAGGTTTTAATTATTAATGAGATAAATACTTACTCTATTATTAAGTATTATACTTAGATAGAGCGGGTAGTAGCTATACGTTACGCTATATACTCTAGGACAATATTCTTAATTATTAAAATTAAAAGCAGTAGGATTAATTAGTGTAGCTTTAATTATATATAGAAATGATCTATTATATAAAGAGGGCTTATTTATGGTTTTCTATCTAGATTACTTAACTTAATTTTAAAGATTAGACTATTCCGTTCTGTTATATTACTTAAGGATCTTTTTCTTATTAATATTACTAAGTTTAATTAGGAGGGAAGGAGCTAATCCTTCTACTACTGTTTAAAGTCTTTAATAACTAATTAGCTCCTACTTATATAATCCTTATAATCCTAGCTAGTATAGGTAGGGTTTCTTTAATCTATTCTTTAGTTTATTCCTAATTAGTTTCGCGCTAGTTCTATTAAAGGAAGGGGTTAAGAAGATTAAATAATTTCTCCCCTTAGCTGTAACGCTAACTTACTTAGTAAGTATAGCGTTAAATACTATAGCTATATTATCTAGTTTAAGATCAGCTTCGTTTAAGGAGGTCCTCCTAATTACTTCCGCTTATATTTAGCAGGCCTATTTAGGCGTATATTTAATTATAATCGTATCTAGAAAATTAGTAAGCGCGATTATTCCTTATATTTCTAGGATATTATACGCCTAAGCACGGCTATATAATATTTACTAATCGTTAAACTACCTATCTAGACTAATCCTTCTATTCCTAGCTTTGTCTAGGTAAGCGCGGTATTTAATTCTAATCTAGTTCTTTATTATCGCCTTGCTTAGAGCTAACTATTTCTTAAGTATCCTAAGCTAGGATTAAATACTCGTTTCGCTAGTATTTATAAGTTTAAACTATACTAGTTAGAGGAGATTAGGTATAATAGTTTTAATTATCTAGTCCTAAATATTCGTAATTACTAACGCCTTATAAGTCTACTTAGCTGTAAGTACTTTCTATTTATAAATAGCTTTAGGTTAATCCTTAACTCTTACTTCGTAGATCTTATATTCTTACTTATACTCTATTCTTAAGCTTACGTATTCTCTAAGTTATTCTTAGTTAGCTCCTATAGGTAGATCCTTTAGAGCTACGGGCTTAAGTAGAAGCTCTAGGTATTTTAGGTTATTACGGATTAAATCTAGTATAGTAGGACTATCTAGATTAATATAATCCTATACTTACTTTATAAGCGTATAAACTTTAAGCGTTATAAACTATTATAGCTAGTTATTACGCGCCTTAAGTATAGCAAAACCTAGAGGATTATTCTTATTATAGCTTTCTATAGCTACTTATAGAGAGGATATTAGAGATTAAAATAAAGATTAAAGAGGAGTGATTAAATCTAGCTTTTAGTAAATATAAAATATGTAGGGAGAATTAACTCTACAATCTTATAGCGCCGGGCTTATAACTGTTGTTACTGAGTAAGCTAGGGGAAAATAATTATATTAATCACTATATAGGAAAGTAAGCTGAAGAGCTTAGAATATATACTCGAACAGATTAGTTGCTGAATCATCTAATCTAACCTCAATGTTCTAATTATATAATCCTGACCTTTATCATTTAATCGGATTAGAACTTCTACTCCATAACAATATATTATAATACCTAGAATAGTTCTATACTAGGAATTATAGCTACTATTTAATAATAGTATACTATACTTAGTAATCCTTCTTAAACTACCTTATAATAGCCCTAAGGTTATCCTACTTAGATAGAGGTAGCTTAAGGATAATAATATCTAGGTTCTAAGGAAGGAGAGGTAATCTTATAAATACCTTACTAATATTAACTATAAAGTAATATATATACTCTTTATATAGATATTAGATACTTTAGTACTAGTAAACCTCTATAAAAATATAAACCTTAGCTAATAATATCTTCTTAATAAAGGTTAACTCTAGAAGAGAAGATAGTATAAGGCTAGAATTTATATTATTCTTATAGCTATATAGTAGAATATAGTCTAGATTATATCTATTCTTCTAGTAGTCTAAGTAATAGGTAGTATATACCCTATAAATAACCTTAAGATTAAACTCGTAATAATTATAGATACTATAAGTCTATAGTTCTATATTATTAAGTTCTATATAGAAACTACTAATATAGTTCTTATTAACCTTAGAAATAGTACTTTTATAAAGGAGCCTATCTCTTCTTAAGTCTATAGCTAGTTATAGTTTAGATATATTATATAAGTACCTTTCTACCTTATTAAGTATAAAAAGTATATTACTATTATTTATAGAAATATTACTATAGCTACTACTAGTACTAGGGACTATAATATTTATACTAAGTAGAGGAGAAGAATAATATAATCCTTATAATAATAGAAGAAACTCCTCTTAAGAAAGTACCCTTAGGTAGAATTACCCTATATTACTCTACTAAGATAAGGGGAAGTAACCTTCTAAGTCTAAAGTACTATATAAAGAAGTTTATAGAAGAAGGTCTAGACTAAATTATATAGTTATATCTAGTTTAAGGTTAGCTAAAGGCTTAGATAGTAACTAGTATATTAGATATAGAAGAGTCTAAGATATTTATAAAGGATTAAGGCTAGATAAATATTAATATTATATTAGTTTAGTAGATAGCTATCTAATAGGAGTAAGGGCTAGATATTTCTTAGGTAGGGATATAGGTAAAGAGGAGATTAGTTAAGGAGGAGGACTAGGTAAAAGTACTATATTATTATTCTATTAATAGAAGTTCTTCTAAGAGAGCTAATATAAAGTATATAACTTCTTCTATCTACTATTTAAAAATTTATTAGAGGTTAGGTTAAGGCTACCTTTATACTTTATATATTATATAATAAGAAGTTTAGTTAGTATTAGGTATAGTATTAGGTATAGTATTAGGTATAGTATTAGGTATAGTATTAGGTATAGTATTAGGTATAGTATTAGGTATAGTATTAGGTATAGTATTAGGCTTAAGCTAGGGGAACTTTTAGTATTCTAAATTTTAGAATAGAGAAATATATTAGATAAAAAAGATAAAATAAGGAACTCCTAAAGTAGTAATTTCTAGCCTAAGCTTAAATTCTATAAAAAATTTTAACTATATAGATTATAATTACTTTACTTGTTCCTTACTCTATAATAATAAAGCCTAATCTAAGTTCCTAGCCTATCTAAAGTTAATACTACTATTAATTTTATATAGTTATATATCTTTAATCTACTTATAACTAAATAAGAACTTAGATCTAGAGGTCCTTAAGAGATATAGAAGATTTAAGATAGATTATATAATTAGATAAAGTAGAGTAAATAGTAAGATCTAAAGGTTACTATATAAAGATTAGAGATATCTTAGAAAGATATAGTATAAGTAGATTACTACTATAAATATATATTTATATATTAACTTATTCTTTACTTTAGTTATAAAAATTATCCTATAGGCTTATTAATCTTATATTAACTTTAATAGATTAATCTTACTTTCTAATCTATAGAATCTAGGAAAATTAACTATAAGGAGGAAAACCTTAAGGTTCTATACCCTTATTTATAAGATTAAACCCTTTTTTAAAACTTATCTTTATACCTTTATAATAAATAATTAATATAAAATTCTTTTACTTAAAGTACTTACTTAGATAGATAACCTTATTAGTAGCTAATCCTTTAGTATAGTACTTTTAGCTTTTTTTATTAGTATAAAATACTATTATAAAGCTAGTTAATAAGAGATAGATTTAAACTAATAATAGATAGATACTTAGTATCTATATCTCTAGGTATAGCTTATAACCTACTATACTATCCTATCTTATTAATCTTATAATTAGTCTAACTTAAATAATTTTATTAATAGCTTTAATAAGTTTATAAAGGTAAGCTTATAATATCTAAAATAGCCTAGAAATAGGTTAGTAGTAATCCTATAGCCTTATTACTTTATAAGTAGTAGTTAACTTACTTAAAGAGTAAAGCACCTTAAGATTTATATACTATTAGGCCCTACAGAGCTAAGTCGGGAGGTGGAGTGGTTTAGTATGTTAATACGAGTAAACAAGAACAATAGCTAGCTATTTAAAAAGACAATCTTGAGTGTACACATATTATCTTAATACATGGCTATACATGAAGATTATGTATTCTTTATCCATGTTCGTAACCTTAGACTAACTTTATGAGCAGTTGATCGATACCTCCTACTTTAAGAGGCTTATAGGTACCATCCTCTATCGCTACTCCGCTCTCGAGACCGGGTGCAGAAGTACTGATCCTCTCACCGTCAATTTCCCGCAGCCGCTCAACCAGCGCCTTGAGATCACTGTCCAGTCTCTTCCTGGCGCGATCGAGCTCTAGACTCACTTCTTTCTCTTCCTTCTTGAAGTTCTGGGTATAATCTTGCACTCCATCATCTTCTTCTAGATCTAGGTTCTGCTGAATGCTCGCAAGGCGTGTAATGTATGCCACGAGTTCCTCCACATGAATGCAAAGAGTTCGCATAGTGTTTGTGAAAGATGGATCTGTTAGAAGAAGGGAGTGGGCAATAGAAGAAAGAAATCGGCGATGGGCTAGGGCGAGAGTTTCCGGATCATGTTGTAACTGTATGTCGGGTTCGGCCGATTGAATTCCATCAGGAGCAGAGTCGTGAGCCATGGTCACCCACGAAACGAAGTGATTAAACGATTGTTGTACGACTCCGCCATGGAAATAGGCCTCACTCTCGGCTAGGAAGAAGATGGAAGCTGCACATGTGGCCCAGACTTTCCGCATCTCTCGTGTCCGTTGGGCAGTCCTCTGCCGCCGCTTGCTGAGAGTATTCTTGCCGTCCGCCGAATTACTGTACTGATAGCCTGAAGGGCACGGATGCTCTCGTCTAATGGCGCTGTTTCGCCACAACTGGGCTAAATGCAGATGGGCCCGACGAATGGCGAGAAGATAGCTATTTATCAAAGAATAAACATCAACATCGGACTTTGTTATGAAGAGATCAAGGGGTGACTGGATGTCCATGGTAAGTGATGTCGGCATTGATAGCAGAAATTCATCAAATAACAGGCTGCGAAGCTTTGGAAGTGTGGAATCAGCATCCTTAGCACGACCAGGCGTTCCAGGGCGGCGAACTGTTGAGTCGTTGATGACAAGGTGCAGGAGCTGCATCGCAACATCCAATACATCGTCCGTATGATCATCTTCGCTGGCCAAGGTCGACAGAACGGAAAATGATCGTGCTAGTATCTGGTTGATTTCAATTTCCTTGAGAAGAAGACCCTTTATAGATTGACCAGACTTTGTTGATAAGGTGCCTCGATGACGGGATGGTGCCTTATCATCTGCCTGCTCTATCAATGTCATTGCAAATTCGCCCCTACCGAGCAAAAAGAACTGGTGCAATACAGCGAGAATCTCGACGATCTTTTCTCGTGGTAGCAAATGCTGCAAAAGGTTTTGGGATAGCGAAAGTCGGATGTTCGCAACAGCTTCTGACAGCTTCGCCACAGGAATTGGGGCTATAACTTGAGAGAGCTGTTCAACATGCTTGGGTAACAATTCCATCTCTGAAACCATTGCCGGTGCATTTAGCATCTTGGAAGTCGAGGGTAGGGAGCGTATTTGATTGATTGACTTCCCTACAAACAAGATGGAAGAAGCGGTCTGCCTTGTTACAAACTTAGGTAATAACTTGTTCTCCAATATGAACAGCTGGTCAACTAAATCTGCATCTCCTGGCTGGATGAAGAAATCAGAGGCACCAAATGAGGGAAGACGACCGTATAGTAGCCAGACCGATAGCTGCCGCAGCCACGATGTTTCTGCAATCATACCCAGATGACGAGCAGCTTCTTCGATGTCAGGGTACCCTGTTTGGGCTTCGGTCCGTAGTTTGTTAATGAGCTCGGCGCCAGGAGCGGCTGTACGATCCATCTGTTCGCCTTTGAGTGGGGCACCTGGGGGCAGGATGAAGCTACTGATCTCCCACAGCCACTCCATCACCCTAGTACACGTAGAGAACTCGCTGACAACACCAGACAGGGGCACAATGTTGTACGCGCCGACAGTCGCGGCATCTTGCTTGAGTATACGGCTCTCGATGTCCAGTATCTTACGCTGGAACTTGCCGAGATGATTTGAGATGATAGAGGTAGCGACTGCCCGACAGACAGTGGAAGGATGTGATGTGGCGATCCTGGCAGCATGGTCGCGTATTTTTCTGTGTAGGCGCGAAAGATGACCGATAGAAGATAAAAGCTCCGCTTCTGGCGGCGAAAGTAGGCGGGTGAGAGTTGAAGTCACGTGTGGAGAACCTAGGTGGGCATCGAAGATCGCCGAGGGGTGTCCGGAGAGCGAGAGGAGGATTTCGTGGAGCATGGCCGAGGCTGTAGAGATGGGTTTGCACTCCTCTGCGGCTGCTTCTTCCGTGCCGCAAGCTGTTGGATGAACACGATGAACAGGCTCAAGAGCTCGAAGCGACACATGTACGGTCACGACGCGCTACACGCAATGCTGAGCATATTTGGTGTGGTGGGACGGGTGTCAACAAACCCCGCACAGAGCGCTGACGTTAGCGGCAGGCGCTCAGGTACCCACGCCGTGCCCACCAATGGGGGAAGAGCGATTGAAGCCATCAGACCGACACCAACCGAGAGGCATTTGTCTCGCTCATTGTCGTACGTTGTCTATTCACTCTTTTTTTTCTAACTGTGAGTCTGTCATGGCTCAAAGAGTGCTGGCACGGCCAGTTGGCTTCATCTGCCTAGCTACACGCACACGGCCCTTCAGCACAGTCATAGACACCCCGATCGACCCCAGAACGCAACGAGCTACCCCGCCCACCAGCAAAAGTTCTGTTTTTGAAGATGCTAGGCAAGCAACTGCGCCTAGGACCAATTGGACAAAAGAAGAGATCTCGCAAGTTTACAATACACCACTGATGGAGCTCACATATGCTTCGGTATGTTGAAGTCATTTATTCCCACGCTATGGTCAACGAGGAGTTGCCTGATGATATGTGTCAGGCTACCGTACATCGACGCTTCCACGACCCAGCTGCTATACAAATGTGTACTTTGATGAACATTAAAACCGGCGGGTGCAGTGAGGATTGTTCATATTGCGCACAGTCATCGCGGTACGACACTGGACTCAAGGCCACCAAAATGAGCTCGGTCGACTCAGTTCTAGAAGCAGCACGTATCGCTAAGCAGAATGGAAGCTCAAGATTCTGTATGGGCGCCGCATGGCGTGATATGCGTGGCCGCAAGACCAACTTGAAGAACATCAAAGCGATGGTGACCGGAGTCAGGGCATTGGGTATGGAAGCCTGCGTGACCCTAGGCATGATCGATGCAGAGCAGGCGAAGGAGCTCAGGGCTGCCGGGCTGACTGCGTATAATCACAATATCGATACAAGCCGAGAGCATTACCCAAGTGTCATCACTACGCGAACCTACGACGAACGGCTGAACACTATTAAGAATGTGCAGGAGGCAGGAATTCACGTTTGTACTGGTGGGATTCTTGGGCTTGGAGAAAAGGCACGCGACCACGTCGGCTTGATCTACACAGTCGCCACCCTCCCTGCCCATCCCGAGTCGTTCCCAGTTAATGCTCTTGTGCCGATCAAGGGAACCCCCCTTGGTGAAAGCCGAGTGGTTTCCTTTGATGCAATCCTGCGCACGATTGCTACTGCACGAATGGTTATGCCCAAAACAATCATACGTCTAGCCGCCGGCCGTCACACAATGCGCGAAGAAAAGCAAATACTCTGCTTCCAGGCTGGCGCCAATGCAGTATTCACCGGTGAGAAAATGTTGACGACGGCTTGCAATGGCTGGGAAGAGGACAAAGCCATGTTTGAGCGGTGGGGGCTACGACCAATGACCATGGAGGAGACTATAGGAGAAAGTTTGGGAGACACTGAGCAGGTGTTGACACAACAGACTATAGAAAGTGCACTGGAAGAGCCACAGCCACCGCCACACGCGCGGGCGTCTGTGATGTAGGACTTGGCGATGCACAACGTAGAATGATAAACGTTTTGATAGACAACCTGTAAATCTCTTTGTACGGGATACACGTTCATGGCGACTATGAAGTAGCTTCCGTATGTGAATGCTGAACAGTTGACTCTACCTCAGCTCTGAACATCTACATGTGTGTGATATACCAAGGGCGAAACTTTGAACTATGACCCCTTTAGCGCTTTCAGCTTCAACGAAACACGTCATGCCGAAGCCTCTAAACTTGCAACAGTCAGCTTACCGAGATAATTGTGTAGTTAGCCTGAAGACCACCGCGGGTTTTTACCGAATGAGTAACATGTCAGAGTCGGGCACGAATAGCCACCTTCCCTTTTTTAACTTCTTCTTCTACTTCTTCGTCCCGTACTTTCACCTTACACCATTTCTCCAGCGCTCGAAGCAATGCGTCAACCTCGTCTACCGCATTTCCCGCATGCAGACATACCCTAATCCTCTGCGTTCCCATCGGCACTGTTGGTGGTACGACAGCTCTAACCATCATACCTTGATCTTGAAGGTATTGTGCCAGATCCCTCGGTTGTTGTAGCTGGATCGCGAAGATAGGAGATCTCGGACATGCGCTTGGTACTGCGAGCAATTTTCGTACAGCGATTGAAGTGTTATGGAGACGATGTAAGGAAGCAAATAGGGTTTGCGTAAGGTAGTGAAGGTGTGCTTGTAGCGGGGCCGTTTCTCCTGTCTGCATTAGCCGATAAGAGGAATGTATGAGCGTTAGCGATGGGTACGCTAGAAATGTTGTGTAGATCAGGGGTCGGGCGTAGTTGATCAGGTAATGTCGCAGAGTACGGGAACCGAGTATGACAGCTGTTGTATTCGTTAGCCACCACTCCTAGCATATGCTCCTGAACATGAAGGCAAGAAGCGATACTGACCGCCATTTCCAGCTAAGGATTTTCCGAATGTGTGTAACCGAGCGAAGGTGCGGGTTTCCAGCCCCAATTCACACACTAGTCCTTTACCCTTGGGCCCCAAAACGCCAGTAGAATGTGCTTCATCTACAACGATATATCCTCGCCCTTCCCCTAGTATTTCGTCCATTAAATCTGCAAACTCTTTCAAAGGTGCTACATCGCCGTCCATACTGTAAATAGCCTCGACTGCTATAATGACACTAGTCTTGCGGTGTTCTAGGTCTTCGTCTTCCTTCAATAATTTTTCAAGTATATCTCGAAGACTTGTGACTGAATTGTGACGAAACGAGAGTGTCTTGCGCGCCCTAGATAACCTCATCCCGTCATGTACACTGGCATGTACTAGCTCATCATATACGATCACATCGCCTGGCTGCGGTACACAGGCAAAAAACCCAACGTTTGCATCGAACCCCGAATTGAATAGCAAACCTGACTCTGCTCCGTGGAATTTTGCGATCGTTTGCTCTAGGTCTTCCGCATACAAAGAATTCCCGTCAAGCAGTCGTGAACCGCCACTACCTAGCGATAATCCAGTCCTTCGAAGCTCTGCAAGATATTCCGCCTTCAGAAGAGAGCTTGTGGAGAGGGATAGAAAGTCATTGGAGGAAAAGTCGATCTGGCCTGGCTTGGGAAGCGTGAGGTTGCGGAGGGTAGACTTGGTGCGTCGGCGGTTGAGCAAGTCTTGTAGTCGACGCTCCAGCAAGCTTCGGTATTGTTTAACTTCCATTGTTATCGTCATTCGCTGCTCAGAACATCTGGAGGGCACCTGAGATGTTGTTGGGGCCCTGCCGTTGATTGACTTTGCGAGGCGCTAGCGCGCTCAACAGCCTAGGAATCTCTTGTTAGCTTTCCATGGCGGCAGCTTATGCGAAAGGCGGGGAGACTGACTCATTCCATTTATTTCATTTTTCTCTTAGCCCTCAAGTAACCGCACGCAATGTGGGCCGAGGTCGTTAGAGTGCATCACGTATGCAGGAACGAAGCCATCATTGCCCGACACAGCTAGCGCGACCGGCGAACTCAATTTGCACAGCCATATGCATTATGCTTATACCTCATCTACATGGCCCCGCATTATTTGCATCACATCCTTCCCTTGAACGAGAAAAATGTCGAGGGTGCCTGCTGGGCTGTGGGAGCGTCTCATTGCAATACAGGTCTACGGTGCGAATACGGGAGTCGGAAAAACAGTCTTTTCCACGCTGCTTGGGGCGCACTTCTCAAGGCGGTCAGGTAATCCAAAATGGAGCGTGCAGTACATCAAGCCGATTTCAACAGGTCCTATGGATGAAGCAGATGACGTGTGAGTCCCTCCTGGGAGCATTGATTGAATGAAGTCTGATATGGTGATAGTTATGTCCAGAGATTCACTACCCAACCTGTTACCACACTTTTCAAGTTCAAGGACCCCGTGAGCCCACATATCGCAGCTCGTGGCGCGAAACACATCGTCAGTTTCGCTGAAAACATGTAACAGTAAAGGATGTTAACGATTTGTAGCCTAGTGATGATCTCCTCAATCACAGGCTCTTTGCTCGTCTCAACGAACACGCAAAAGCATCGCCTTGGGGATGCGAAGATCGAGCAATTGCAATTGTCGAGACCGCCGGTGGTGTGCTCTCCCCCGGACCTTCGGGGACTCCGCAAGCCGATATATACCGCCCAATGCGGCTGCCAACCGTACTCGTAGGCGACTCTAGGTTGGGAGGCATTGCCTCGACGATATCCGCCGCGGAATCGCTCATTATGAGGGGCTATGATATTGATGCTGTGATCTGCTTTGATGATAAGAGTAAATACGGCAATGCCGCCTATCTGAAGACCTACTTTGAGAAATTGGGTATTGCGACATTCGATGTGCCTTGGATCCCAGATCTGGAGGGTATTGGGCAGCAAGAGGAAGAGGATAGGATGCGGAGGTACTATATGATGGAAAGCCGAGCTGGTCACGCCTACAAGATCGCTAGTCGAATCATTGATCGACATAATGAGCGGTTGACCAAGTTGAATCACAGTAAGTAAGCTCCCAACACACGTAGTAACGATCCTCAAAAGGTTCTGGAAAGGTTAGAAAGTTTTGCACATGCCAAATCAGGAGCATACGGCGGCGTGGAGTTCTCAACAGCTTTCCAATGACGTCTCAACTCTATGGCTCCGAACGCATACTTTGCTAACTGTGTAATCACCTTTAGTGGCTTCACGTACGAAAGATAGCATTTGGCACCCTTTTACGCAGCATAAGCATATTGAATCGGCAGATGACGTCCTTATCTTCGATTCTGCTTATGGAGATTATTTTCAAGTCAAGCATACTTCGAATTCGCGGCAGGACAACGAACTTAAGAGTGATACATCACTTCTCTACCCTGCGTTCGATGGGTCCGCCTCATGGTGGACACAAGGACTAGGGCACGGCAACCCAAAGTTGGCGCTTGCAGCAGCATATGCTGCTGGTCGCTACGGACATGTTATGTTTGCCGGAGCGACACATGAACCCGCCTTGACACTTGCAGAACGACTTCTCGGAGGCTTAAAAAACCCTCGCCTAAAGAAGGTATTCTACACAGATAACGGCAGCACAGCAACAGAAGTGGGCATCAAAATGGGTCTTCGAGCTTCTTGCGAACGGTATGGCTGGGATGCAGCGAAAGAAAATATTGGTGTTTTGGCCTTGAAAGGCGCATATCAAGGAGATACAATCGGCGCAATGGACGCGTCAGAGCCTAGTGTGTTCAACCAAAAAGTCGATTGGTATCGTGGTCGAGGTTGGTGGTTTGACTACCCGACTTTCAAGATGAGGAAAGGACACTGGATTGTGGAGCCACCCATAGGCATGGAGGAAGAATTTGGTCCAGAGCAGCATTTCGAGCATGTTAACGGCATTTTTGATCTTGAGGGTAGAGGTCGCTCGCTACGATATGAAGCATACATTGAAAAGACTTTAGACAGTCTCGTCAAAGAACAGAGGAGGAAATTTGGAGCCTTGATCATGGAGCCTGTGATTCTGGGTGCGGGAGGCATGATATTTGTGGACCCACTATTTCAACAAAGTCTTGTGCGCGTTGTACGTGGATACAACTTCTCTCCCACTTCCGACGTCGTACCACCACAAGGCGTAGATGATCACACCTGGACAGGGCTTCCCGTCATGTTCGATGAGGTATTCACAGGGCTGTACCGCCTTGGTCGCTTCTCTTCTGCCTCCTTCATCGGAGTGCAACCTGATATCAGTGTTCATGCCAAGCTACTCACTGGAGGCTTGCTTCCGCTCTCTACCACCGCAGCCAGCGAGTCGATATTCCAAGCTTTCTGGGGCGACGAAAAGTCGGATGCTTTGTTGCATGGACATAGCTATACAGCACATCCTATTGGCTGCCACGTAGCCAATGTAAGTCTGCAGACCATGGCAGATCTGAGCGGTAGCTATGCATGGAAGGGATATAAGAAGGACTGGAAGAATTTTGAGCCGTCTCAAGGATCCGGGGAACGGCGCTTGGATGCTATAGAAGAACGGGACGGAAGGAAGGCGGATGCTTGGAGCGTCTGGACTCAGAAGTTTGTGCTAAATCTCTCCCAACACAAATGTGTGGACCATGTCAACGCTTTGGGTACGGTTCTGGCTGTGTCACTCAAAGACAAATCTGGATCTGGTGAGATTAATATCCCTTTCGCTACCAACGAGCTCTTATTACTCTCACCCGATCGCAATTCTACCTATGTTTCGTCAGCTACTTTGGTCTAACGTCCTACAGGCTACTCGTCCTCCGCTGCCAATGGTCTACGCAATGCACTTCTCAATGAGGTCTCGAACACGAAAATACAGATCCACTCCCGTGTCTTGGGCAATGTAATCTACCTCATGGCCAGCATGACAACGGAACCGGTGCATTTAGCCGCTGTTGAGGCAGCGTTCACGGAGAAAATGAAGATGGTCAACTAATAGCGGTGTGCTCAATGATATTGGAGAGTCTTATCACCTTGCCTGTGTATGTGTAACAACGACAATATAGAGAAGCGCTGATGGGTATCCCAACGGGTGCAACATTACGACCTCTTTCATCCGTCAGAGACGAGCTTTCCTCGTATGACCTTACACATTGCCCTATGCTACCACGCGCTATAAAGACATCGTCAAGCTCTCCAACTCGGTTTGAATTAACTTACTTGATCACATTGAACCAGTAGCTCCTGCTCTCCATGCGTCTATGTAAGATGAACGCCATAGATCTTCTTGTCGACTACGCGATTTGTATGAGCACATCTGGCACTATAACGATACCGAAAGGCGGCAACGGCGAGCACGATGCACCGGCAGCTCAATGCATTGGATCTACTCAGAACTTCAAGCAAACTGTTGCTACTCCTCCGATAGACGATTGGTTTCGCGAAGTTGGGTTTGCTGACTGGAGCCGATATAACCCTGTTTCGAGCGCCCAATCTTGTGTAGCTATTACACCTCCAAAGCTGGGGTCTCTGTCCAACGAGTGTCATCGATCAAGTACGGATACGGCGATGTACACTATATTCAGCCAATATCATACCAAAACACCCAGTTGCGCGGAATTTTGACCCACAATCTCAAGAAGAGCCAAGCCGCTATTGCGGGTATAAGTGCGATGCATCTTACCCATGCTGTACTTGTAAGGTCGACCGTCTGTTGAAAAAAATGGTATGCTTTCGGCTACGGTGTTCCAATCGAGAAAGGAAAGTAGCCTCCCGCCACCCGCCATATATGGATTCCAACGACAACTTGAATTGTCCATGCTAGAGTATGCATTTCCCTGCTGAGATTCAGGCCAAGGTAGACTGCGGCGATGTCAAAATCTCCATCTGCACAACTACTGTGTGACTGGCAGATGCGTGCCAAGGGTTGCAAAAGAACATTGCAATAAGCATGAAATGGGATAACAAAATTGCGAATGGATATTGTGAGTGAGAATTGGCGCATATAGGGTAACAGCAGCTCGGTAGGATGGTCTTGATATAGAATAGTGAGTTTATACGTCGCTGCACATGGAACGGAACAGATACAATATGTACACATGTTCTAGAGGGCGTGCGCCAAATGGTAATGATACCCAAAAAAAATAATACTTAGTTGGCGCATCTGTCTTGAGGGTCTCGAATTTACACCTTCGAATTAGTGTAATCACCCGAGACCTTTGGGTGACAGCTTATTTCGTTAGGAATGGTGATCAATAGGACTGTTTCGAAGGCGCTCTACGGCCGTTTACCTTGTGCACGGGCTTCGGCAATCTTCCAGAAAATAGTTCCATCATATACGCCTAGAATGTCTTCCCTTTGCATTCTCCCATCTCGTGGCCAAAGTAGAATGTACATTGCAATCCCTGCCCAAAGTCAGTCATTGCTTCTTCGGTACTTTTTTATATGGGTGAACACACATTCCAGAGCCCCAGCAAACCATCCAAAGAAATCATTCGCGCAGCATTGGCCTCGCCAAACGTTGTAAATTGTCCGCCACGTTAAGTAGTCCTTGCCCTCTGCATACTTGTTGAAAATAGCATTGAACCGCTTCATGTCCAGCTCGGCGTCCATGTCGTAAGCGCCTGTAGTGCTTCCGTGTCTGTTGCAATTGATATTGGTTAGGTTGATAGCGAAAAGCGGGTGAGGAAGCCAGCTTGTCTGGGTTCTGTATGAAGAGCATATGGGCATGGTGACAGCTGCCCACAAGCAGAGGATAGCGTGAAAGCCTAATCTGTGGAATCCGGTGAATATATGCCAGGGGTAGATTATGCCATCCTGATCGGTATCCCAAAAGTCGCAATGGCGGCGAAGAGCGCTGCGCCTACTGTTTGGGTACCGTTGAAAGCAATGCGACTTGACAGGCACACTGAAGGCTTCAATGCAAGGAGTCTTGTAGGTTTGCGGTAGAAGATCCCACTCTGTCCTTCGTCTGCTGATCCCATGGTTGTGGACGTTGGTTTCCCTGGACTCGCCATGATATATATCCCCCACTCCTGGCACCCAATTGACTTTCTCAATCGGTTCGAAGTCCCTACCCTCGGCTACCGGAGTTTTGACAGAAGCTGACCCGGGTAAAGTCTCGTGATCTAGCATCGTGTTGGTTTGTATCTGTTACTTTCACGGGCTCCAAAACACTAAATGCAGGCTTGTTGCTGATGGAGTCGAAGGACGCCTTTTTCGATAGGGGTTTGATTTGAATTACCATGTCGCAAGCGGATTGAAAGATGAAGAAACGTTGAGATACATGGCGACAGAAGATTATGCGGCAGCCCTGTTCTCCGTTTTTCGCGTCGCACACCGTCTTTACTAGATCTGACGTATGTCTTGGCGCTATTTTGGGAATAGTTTCTCTTCTTCAGACCTGACTCTCAACATGTCATGATTCGAACAGGACCTACGCCTTTCGCTCCTACGTGAATGACAACATGTAAGAAGTTCCTACGGATGGTTCACCCTACACTGCGTCGCGTGTGTCTATGCAAATCCACTTTGTGAGCGGAGAAAGCGAGGCATTGGTTGGGAATATGCCAAGGCGAGGTGCGTCGGTGCCTCAAAAAACGTGTTGGAAAGCTCCACCAGAGCCCTAAATGAGCTCGCACGAAGCGGGGCGATGGTTGTTGATTTTATCGCTACAAGCTGATATGATAATATATTTTTTAATTTTAGAACTTGCAACAATTCGTCTAATATTGTCGTCAACAAATGGGTCTAATAGTGTAGTGGTTATCACTCCGGATTTTGATCTTCATTGTCGAAAACATTCCGGCAACCCCAGTTCGAATCTGGGTTAGACCTCTACTTTTGCCAAGTTTTTAATCTTTCTTTAAATGGAACAAAGGCGCAGTTGGGAGCCGCTAAAGTCTTCCGAGGTCATCACTACTACACAATTGCGCTATCTATCCAACTAAATCCTAAAAGGCCTCTTCTGTGCCTCTTAGGGTTCTATGACGATTGTTAGGCTGCGATTCCCCTTTTTGTCTGTGGAAGATCCCCTTTCTTGTTGGTATGATGAGTTCCTGCTTGTTGCAGACCAACTAACATAGTAAAACAAGTTGTCTAATTACACTCGCAGAGAAGCATTATGTGATGCCAACAAAACAACAAAGATATGCAATGGCCAGTCTATGCAGGGCTCAAGCAAAGCAGGTATATAAATTTCGATTACTCATCATACCATACATTCATTAGGAGCTGTCCTTATATGCCTGCTTCTGCGCCAGCCATAGGCTACCCGCAGCCAAAATACCTAGCAAACCTACGGCAGCCAGCACCACAGCAAAAGGCGTCAGTGGCGGGCGCGTTTCTTTGCGCATCATTGCTTGAATTTCTGAATCCAGCCTCTCTGCCAATTTGTCTCTTGAAAACTCCGCAACCACCCTTTTCTTACCCCACTTACCCATCTCGTTGAGTCGCTGTTCGCCATCTCCATCCTCTAAAGCAATCCGCATGACCTCAGTCCAATCTTGCACCTTACGGACATCTCTCAACCAGCCAGTCTGCCCGCTGATGACAGTCTCTGTAGGCCCACCTTCATTTGCTGCTAATACTGGCGTACCTGCCAGCATCGCCTCAAGCGGCACAATACCAAAATGCTCGTTTTGTGGAGTATAGATTAAGAGGCGAGAGGTCGATAAGAGCGTGGCTTTGAAAGCATTTGGAACGGATTGCAGGAATAAGACGGAGATGTCATCGGGTATGCGCTGTGCACTGATGACGTTTTGGGCAGTCGCATGCTTCAGCTTGAGCGAATCTGCCAGCTCACATAGCTCAGTATATGTTGTCAAATTTTCCGTAACCCTTGAATCATAACCCCCTGCTATGACAAGCCGCGCGTTCTCACGTTCCTTTGACGAGAGCCCTGCATAGGCCTTGACTGCCAGCGCAATATCCTTCTTCTTCTCGAACCGGTTGATGCTGAGGAGGACTTTCTTGTTCTTCCATAGAGGCTTGGTATTCTCGACCAGCTCCTTTGCGCTTGTGTCTACACATGGGTAGACAACGCCCGGCTGACGGTGCTTTAGGCCCGGAAACGCTTCGCTGAAGACGCTTTTTGTGAATTTGCTGTTCACCACTATGGTGTCGCTGCAGCCCGTGCTCCAGCTCTCTAGCCAGTCAAAAGGGCCTCGGTACAACGTCTTTAACAAGCCCCCTTTCTTCGCGAGAAGCTTGTCTGGAAAATGGCAGTAGAAGATGATGCGCGTACGAGGCTGTAGTAGCCGAAGGAGGGGTATGCCGGCGCTGAGCTGGTCGATGAAAAACGACGAGGGTTTAAGTTGCTGAAGCTCGGTGGAGAAGAGGGCAATCTGCAAAATTAGGTGCACCTGCCGCAGTAAGGCACAGAGAATGGCAAAGCGGCCGAACATCGTACTAGGGATAATAGTGTTCCCGCGTACTCGCACATCGAGAGTTCCTTTGCGCCAAGGTCAGGTCTTAGCTGCCTTGTCAAGCATGAATGGTGGGTAGGCCGTCAGTGCTGCGGGCAGCGGAGGCTTACCATCACGGGCTTCGTCGAAGCAGTGTCGCGGGTCACAATGTGAGGTGAAGACGGTGATCGTATGCCCACGACTCTGCAGCCCGACGGCAGCATCGACGAGCAGACGCTCAGCCCCACCGATGCCCAGGTCGGGGTGAAAGAACACAATGTGTTGTTTGTCGCTGGTCATGTTTTGTGTCCAGCTGTGGACAGCTCCGCAATGTGTTGCGATGAGACGAACCTGAGATGCCCAGGTGGACTAATATCGACCTTGCCGTTTTGATGCTAGTGGCCGAGACATCTCCAGCTTGCATCGCGTGGAAGTTGACCTCGAACACCGACTGCGCGTGATTAACATATCACAACTATCGCCATCGCGCAAACACCGGCCTTCATCAGTCATTCTCGAGCCAGACAGATCAAAGTACCAAAGCGCAGCGCAAAATTAAGAGAACGGATTGCCTGATAGACGCCCTCAATATGCGGGCGAGGCATCAACACTGCTCAGCGCCCTAGCACCGCCATTCTCGACCGAATCAATCAACCGCCATGGGTCAAGGCTTTTCTCTCACCACGCTTTCAGCTGGCTCGGCCAATATCGACGTGCCGGAGCTGGCTGATCTGCAGTATGAGAAGTCCCTGGGCGCCGCGCGTTTCATGAAAGCTGTCAGAGCACGACACAAAGATGGCCTTGTCGTAGCACGCGTCGTCATGAAGCCGTACGCTCAGTTTGACTTACAGCCTTACGTCAAGCGTCTACTCCGTTAGTGTTCTTTTAGCATAGGATAGTTATCGACGGTCTAGCTAACGTTCCTCAGATGAACGTAAAGTGCTCGCCGATGTCCCGAATGCTGTGGCGTATCATCGTGTTATCGAGACCGCAGCTTGTGGCTACTTAGTACGCCAGTATGTACACAGCTCGTTGTATGACCGGCTGAGGTATGATTACTTCGATCTCGTTTTTAGCAACAGACTAACATCCTAATGCAGCACACGTCCTTTCCTCGAAGAGATTGAGAAGAAGTGGCTATCTTTCCAATTATTGTGTGCTGTGCGGGACTGCCACGCTAGGCACATCTTCCATGGTGATATTAAGACCGAGAACGTCCTCGTCACCTCCTGGAATTGGCTGTATCTTGCCGACTTTTCATCATCATACAAACCAGCACATCTTCCGGAAGACAACCCTGCCGACTTTTCCTTCTATTTCGATCTATCTGGCCGCCGGACCTGCTACCTTGCGCCTGAAAGATTCTTGGCTGCTGGACAGCAACCGGAAAATGAAGGAGATGTGAACTGGGCCATGGATATTTTTAGTGTCGGCTGCGTCATTGCCGAACTCTTCCTCGAAGCCCCTATTTTCTCACTGAGTCAACTCTTCAAATACCGTCAAGGCGAATATAATCCCGAGCATTCCCACTTGAACAAAATCCAGGACGGAAATATACGGGATTTGATCATGCATATGATTCAAATCGACCCGAATTCGAGAATGTCTGCCGACGACTATCTCACACACTGGAAGGAAAAGGTGTTCCCAAGCTATTTTTACGGGTTCCTACAACAGTATATGTACTCGATCACCGACCCATCTTCAGGCCGGAAACCTGTTACAACGGGTGCTGAGCACCTTGGAGAACCGGATGAGCGCATAGAGCAGATCTACAATGATTACGATAAAATATCCCACCTGCTGTCGAGTAATGAAGGGAAAGATTTATCAAGATTCCATCTTTCGCCTCCCAATCCGAACGCACGCTTGTTTCCACTCTTCATCAACATTCCGAATTATCAACACCAGGCCTCGCCTACACCAAGCCTGGCTATAGATGATGGCAACCTGATCTTTCTGACCATTGTTGTCTCCTGTTTGAGGGGTACAGCAAGAGCCTCGGCACGCGTTCGAGGACTGGAGCTTCTTCTGGCTTTCTCAGAACGCTTGACCGACGAAGCAAAACTGGATCGCGTAGTCCCTTACGTGGCTCAATTATTGACTGACAAATCAGAGCAAGTCAAGATCGCTGCTTTGCGGACAATGACCCAAATTCTGGCGATGGTGCAAGTTGTCTCGCCCATCAATGCGTACATCTTCCCGGAATATGTTCTTCCACGGCTGGAAGCCTATCTTCCAGATTCGTCAACTACGATCAGCCCTCTTATCCGAATGCAGTATGCTTTTTGTATTGGTACCCTAACAGCAACTGCTGCGAGATATCTCGACATGATCCAGGCACTACGAGCAGAAGGATCTTTACCAGCAGCTGATCCGGAGACTGAAGACGATCTAGCTCCGTCCGCGCATCGAAACCAATTTGATTCGGATCGTCGTATCCTACTTGAAGCGTTTGAGAAGCATACAAAGGCCCTTCTTACCGACTCAGATGCTTCTGTTCGTCGAGCTATGCTCCGGTCTGTATCCGATCTGTGTGTGTTCTTTGGCAGTCCTCGAGCAAATGATGTTGTTCTAAGTCACCTGAACACGTATCTGAACGATCCAGATTGGATGCTCAAATGTGCTTTTTTTGAATCAATCGTTGGGGTTGCCGTTTTTGTCGGTGGTGCCAGCCTGGAGGGTTACATTTTACCACTGATGGTTCAAGCGTTGACCGATCCAGAAGAGTTCGTTGTGGAGAGGGTCATGCGGGCGCTTTCTTCAATGGCAGAGCTTGGACTCTTTCAACGCTCGAAGACCTGGGAGCTAGTCGACATTGTCGCTCGGCTTACGATGCATCCTAATCTTTGGATCCGGGAAGCAGCTGCACAGTTCATTTCAGCTGCCTCTAGGTATCTGTCTGTGGCTGATCTGCATAGTATTCTAATCAATCTGATTCGACCTTACCTCAAAGTCGTGCCCTCGGATTTCTCTGAAGTGCGGATTCTCGAGTCATTGAAGAGCCCCTTGACAAGGCTACTCGTGGAGATGGCCTCGAATTGGGCGTTACAGGCACAGAAAGGACTGTTCTGGATCCCGGTCAGACATCAGCAAACATTCACTTTCGGCTCCTTGGATGACAGCTTACCTGCCATATCTGGAAGAGAACTAGATCACAGAGTGCTACAGAGGCTATCAAAGAACGAAGAAGATGAGCTATGGTTAAAGAAACTTCGGAATGCAGGCATGACATCTGAGGATGACTTCAAGCTTGTGGCACTGCGGGAGTTCATTTGGAGAGTGTCCCATCGTCGGCGCTCGGATAGTCTAGCATCTCCGCCAGCAAGATTCAACAGTATTGTGGCGTTGAAAGACCTTGGTGTCAAGGCACTTACCGTTCTATTCGATGAGGATGTTCGCGACGCTGTGGAGCAGACACGGAAATTAGGTTCTCAGCAAGATGGCCACATGCAGCCTAGGACCATCAGGGATGCGTTGCTAGATGCGTCAACGACCGAACCTGATGCACTAACTGATCGAATGCCCCATGCTGAAAGTCAAACTGGGCCATTAATACACGAGGAGGCGAGGACACACCCTATATCAATACCATCTCGCCCGATCCTGTCGTCCGATCCAAGCGATGTGCGCTCCGCTCTAGATTCGCCGTCATCTGAAGCTGAGACACGAAGGAATCCTCTGCAAATCCCAAGAAGCTCACCAACCGCGCTGTCACCCATTGGCTTTCTTGGTACTGGTGACAATAAGCATCCACTTCGTCACCGTAGTAGTGCTTTAGGTCTCCTGAGTAAAGGAGAGAACAAAGCACTAGCTGAGATCGGTACCACATCTACCAATGCGTTTGGAAAAGTTGATGGAGCTCATGTGCGAGACTCGTCTCGATCTCGTCAGCCGACCTTACCCCTTGCTATTGATCTTCATCACGGTCGTTCACCACCACTACGGTTTCGAAATGCTCACAACTATACGGGGAATGATCCTGCGGTCTTGAAGCTTCTTGATTCAATGCTTTTGGAGCACTTCCCATCCGGCGAGATTGAGTTTGGCCCTCGGATTCAACCTGCCATTCGACGGCAGCCTATAAGATACAAAGATTCCCATCAATCGCGGGCAGGTGTTCCCTGGCGACCTGAAGGTACATTGGTGGCAAGCTTTGGTGAACACACAGCTGCCGTAACTCGGATTCTGGTTTCTCCGGACCAAGGGTTCTTCATTAGCGGCTCGGATGATGGCAGTATAAAAGTCTGGGACACATCACGTCTTGAGCGTAACATCACTCGGCGGTCTCGACAGACCTACAGGCTAGGCGAAGACGTCAAGGTGACAAGCCTTGTGTTTGTGGAGCAAACGTACTCCTTTGTCGCAACAGGCAGTGATGGAAGTATACATGTAGTGCGTGTAGATTACTACCAAGGCCAAGACGGTAGCGCTAAGTTCGGACGACCTCGACTACTCCGAGAGTACCAACTGCCTAAGGGGGATTACGCTGTCTGGTCTGAGCATTATAACGAGGACAACAGATCAGTTTTCCTGCTGGCTACTAACACCTCGAAGGTCATCGCACTAGATTTGAGGATCATGGAAGTACTCTTCACATTACAGAACCCGTTGAGTCACGGAATGCCAACCTGTTTCTGCGTTGATAGGAGAGCGCATTGGCTACTACTAGGGACATCACACGGTGTCCTTGACCTCTGGGATCTTCGATTCAAGTTACGTCTGAAGGCCTGGGCGTGCCATGGTGCTTCACCAATACACCGACTTTTCCAAGTATACCTGCCTAAGGTGAAAAGAACACGATTGTATATTGCCGGAGGTAGTGGTCAGGGCGAGGTGGCAGTGTGGGATTTCGAGAAGCACATCTGTAAAGAAGTGTATCGCACAAGCAACTGCAAAGACATTGGAACGAAGAGCAGTACTCTTATTGATCTCGACGAAGAGAAGTCGGGTGGCATGCTAGGCCGCTTTGCGACGAGTCTAGAATCCACGGCAAACTCTACGACAGATCGTGGCATTCGCGCCCTCGCTGTGCATACACAGGCGATTGACGATAAAGGGGAATCGAAGCATACATTCCTCCTCACAGCTGGTCCAGACTGGAAGATTCGATACTGGGACACAAACCGGGCGGAATCATCCATGGTAGTCAGCGGACTGGAGGCAGACGAAACAAAGCTACAGTACACTAGCTCTCAGCCAACCCCGGAAACCGTTGTAACAACAGAGCGGCTCTCGCAGCCCCAGAGTCAGGCCTCGAATGGGCGAGATAGTAGAAGCTCTACCTTGAATAGGAAGATGCTACAAAAATCTCCGCGGTCAGGTCTAATTTCTTTACAGCAGCAGCACTTGCTCAAAGGCCACATGGACAATATACTGGACGTGGCGCTAATTGAGCAGCCTTATGGGATGGTGGTCTCAGCAGACCGGTCCGGCGTCATCAATATGTTCATGTAGAAGCAGACGTGGACTGAACACTGGCCAGCGCGTGCATCTGCGGCAATTTAACCAATGAATTCGAGCTTGTTTAGCTTTGACTGTCATGTGTGATTATTTATCACGCTGTTGAGACTTGTAAGTCAGCGGCTGATAGCGCCGAAACTCCATTATAGCTATCGACCTACAGCCTCTTGATCATTGCGAACTACCTGCAGTCATGTCTTTTCTATTATTGGTTTAATTGACTTTGTTCCGGATTGCGATTGGGTCTTGAAAGCCGACCGGTGAACGAGCGCAACGCCGCGGGAGCTTCTTGCATATGCAGCCTTGCAGGCGTTCGAGAGCGTATATCTTGACACTTCAGCTCGCATAATCTGAGTCTTTCGATCTGCTCTAGCTTTGTTGTTCTCCCCCACCAGTCTCCCAATTCATTATGCCATACTGTATGACCTGCGGAGCCTACTTCCATGGTCGAGGAAGTCGGTGTGGACTTCACCATGATCATCACACCAGTTTTAGGCGACAAGATCATTATAATTACTCAAGTGACTCGACGGATCCAAGCAGTATCCGATACCGCACAAATCAGCGCCGTCGGCCGCACACACTTCGCTTTGCGAACACCCACGACAACTACGACCCATACAACAACCCCAACGCTCTCGTCCAATTTAATCACGGCACACACGCGGACCCAGACACCAACCTTGCCCAGCCTCTAGTCCATACATTCACAACTCTTTCTCACGCTCACGCCATCTCCTCCTTGACCTATTCCGTCTCACCAAGCGGCGGTCAATCCCTTACCGCAGAAGCCAACTTCGAGCGCGAACAATGTCCCGTCTGCCGGAAATGGTTTCCGGATCACCAAAAGCTAGAGTATCACCAGTGGGAGTTTCCCGTTGGGTGTGAGGTGCATGGAATCTGCATGAGGATGGAGGATGTCCAGTGGCACGGGACAAGTGAAAGGCATGAAAGATGCTTTATACGGGGGTGTGGAAGCGTGTATCGGAAGGAAGGGGGATGGAAGGGGATTGTCATCGAGGGACATGTTAAGGGTTGGCATTGCTGAGCGGTTTTGTAAGTGTCATCTGAGTCGGAAGGGTCCTAAGTGGTGATATAATAGTGATTTGGAGTAGCAGAATATTGTCTTCTTGGACGAGCTTCAGAGTACGAACGATATCGATGCCAAGAGACCCAAAGTAATTCATTCAAACTCTTGCGTCAAGAACTCGGATCATAACATCACGGAAGCGAGTTTCTAAAATCTTCAAGAATAGAACAGCGTGAAGGGTCATCGAGCCTCCTTTGGGTATCACGGCTACTTGTAGTAGCATCACCTTACTCGAGACGTGCAATAGATCAAAAGGCTTGCAAGCCGGCAAGACCAGATGAACACAACTCACAGCGCCGCCCACTCAATTGAGAAAGCCCTTACTGGCTCCTTACACTCCAGACCTCTATCAGAAACGAGTCCCTCAACGCGTCCAACTGGCGCAGGGTCTTCACCACCTATCATATAGGCCTTCTTCGTGCCTGTACCCAGCCGACCTCCCCCAACAACGTCCAAGAGGCCAAACTCTTGATCCCAGTCCAAACCTGTCGCCGCAAAGTGACTATGATATCGGAGAGGATCGCCAGGGTAGACGTTGTAATGGCATCCGAAACGCAGACCAGGCATATGGAAGTAGCCGAGCGAGTGTAAGTATCGAAAGAGCGGGTAGCTGTTTGGCACGGTAGGAAGCTGGAGGCAGAAGCCTTGAGCTGGTGTTGAGAGAGGGATCTGAGAGGTCGTGGGCGTGACGTAGTGTCTTTGAACGGAGGCACCTTTGTGTGTGCTGCTCGCGGCGGATGGCGAACCTGAAGGTGCAGAAGCGTCGAAATGTGTCGCATCGGCAGCTGACTGCTTGGCCCTAGGTCGTTCTGCCTCTGCGGGAGGCTGGCTGAAGCTGGATCCTTTCAGAATACATCCAAGATCTAAGCCATCGACGCTAGAGTTGTCTGGCTGAGCCGTCTCATTCGTCACCGTACTCTCAGCAATACTGACCCTCCTCTGCTTATCTAACACGTCTCTCCTTAGTCCCTTCTCCTTCAAGGCCTTATGCTTTCTGTTCTCCGCTTTTACTGAATTCTCTCTCGCCACCTCCTCTCCCCTCCTGTCCATCTCTTCCAAGTACTTCAACCGCTCTTGTCGGCTCATCTCCTGGAACGCTTTGCGATGAACTTCTTCATCATCAACGAGGTACGCCGCAGCCCTCTCTACGAGAACCCTAGCCTCTTCAGGCATGAGCTCAAGTGGAACACCTAGAAAGACATTTTGCTGTGAGAGGTTTGGGATGGTGCCAACCAGCACACCGCAGATATTGTGTGCGCGCCGGCAGTGTGCAATGACATGCACATCGAAGAGGAGGTAGCGACCGGCGACGTGGAATATGGGGAAAGGTTCTGTGACTGGAATTGGAGCCGGGCTTGGCGCCATGTCTATCTTCTAGTATAGTGAAGGAGCTGTTAGCCTTGCACCGGAAGGACTGCGGATAAGACATAGCAAGATCGAAGGGTGAAAATCATAGTGTGAATACAAAAAAATTTGATCATCAGGCGCCCCTCTTGGGGAGTCAGTGGATTGACAGATTAAATTTGGTGTGAATCATAAAACGTGTAGAAGTAGTAAAATAAGGGGCATGGCTTACCTTCACTTGTGTGGTTTCATCATGGAAGGTCACTGTAGGAAGAGAACAAAGTAGTTGAAAGGCGTTCAGTGGCAGAGTTTTGTAGTGGCGCTTAGTCACCCGCGACAAGCTCAAAGCCCCAGCTATGCGACCCGTAAACAATGACGAGAGATGAGACAGCAAGAGTCAAAAATGGCGACGAATCGCACTTCGAATGCCAATGGTACACATGTCGCTCCGGAGAAGTCGTACTACGAACAGCAGCGCGAAATGCTAGTGACAGAGATCGCCCAAGTATGTTTATCGCGAACAGCCTCTATGCAATGCGCTCATACGCTGCCAACAACACGTCGCTTGCGCACAAATCCATACTGTTTGTTCTGCAAGGCATCATTGCTGACGGCTGCTAAAGAGTCTCGAGCTCGTTCTCCAAAACATCAACAAGCTCAATCGTTCCCTCGAAGAAGTCACACAAGTTGGCAACGAGTTCGCCCCCGTTGAGTCCCTTTGGAGTCACTTTGAGAATGTTATGGCGAAAGACCCCAACGAGCAGCAAGGAGACGGAGACGCACAGGAAGGTGCAACGGAGCATGAGGGAGAGGTGACGGAGGCCACCGAGCATCAGAAGTGAGAAGGAGACATGGAGAACCGGCTGGTCGCTGATGATGCGGGAAGGGTCGAGATTGGTTATGGAGGGTTAGTGTCAAACATTCGAGGCGGAAAGGGAGCGTCTGGCGTTATGGTGCACGATTCAATGATACCCAATAGTTGGACGACGGTGTAAAGGGACGCCTTCTTAGGAACGAATGATTCATCGGCAAAGTGCACAGTATACCAAAAGTACAACGTCCAAAAATATGCTTCATGTACCGTCCGAGCGCTGGTGGATTGGCCTCACCCCACCACCATACGCAGACACTAAATACGTAATACAGATACAGAAAGGGAAAATGCTAGTGTGGGCTTTTGGAGGACTAAGCCTCCTTCTGTATGAATCATCGCTGAAGGTGAAGGGAAGAGAACGCCGCCAACAACCATGTATGAGTAGAAGCGCCCCGATGATGAGTGGTAGCGAGCAACGAGCAAGAAAGCTGATATACTGCCTATGCTGAGTCGCCATGTTGCCGAAAGGAACGAAGACGTTCAGGCGTGGTGATGAGAGGCGAGCCGTACGTGGTCATTAAGCATCTTGATCGTGTCGTCCAGCGTCGTAAATCTCGATAAAGCCGCTTTCATCAGTGCCAAGATGGCAATGGCGCTCGATATCTTCAAGAAACAAACGGAGCACTGAGCACTGAGCTCTCAGAGTACTTTGCAACCGCTTCGCTTCTTCTTCTTGCCCGCTGTGGGGAAGGCAGGACCTGCCCCTCTCGACGAAGATGGCGCATTGGGCTCTTGTGGTGTCTTGTACTCATCACCAACGGCCATGGTAACAGCCATGTCGAAGATATCCTCGACACCGTCTTGCTCTTTGCTGCTGCACTCCATGTACATGGCACCCATCTTCTTGGCAACGACGCGGCCTTGTTCGGGAGTCACTGGCGTCAGGCCTTGTGTCTTGAGGAGCTCGATGCAGTTCTTCTTGTTGCGCAGGTCTGACTTGAGTCCAAGAAGCATGAGCGGGGTTGTGGGGCAGAAATGGAGGACCTCTGGATACCACTTGGGGGTGTTAGTACATGCGACATGGTGGTTGAGGGGAGGCAGCATACCTTGTCCATGACGTTCTCGAGCGAGTTGGGGCAATCGATGGCGAAGCAAACAAAGATAATGTCGGTTTCCGGGTAGGAGAGGGGCCGCAACCGGTCGTACTCCTCCTGTCCGGCGGTGTCCCAGAGGGCGAGCTCGACCATCTTGCCGGTTGGCGGATGCGGCGTGTGGGTAATGTAGTTTTCGAAGACGGTGGGGACATATTTCTGGAGGCTGCTCAGTGAATGGCAACGTGGTGAAGGGGCGGCAGACGTACCTCTGGGAAGTTGCCCGAGCTGTAGCTGATCAACAGACATGTCTTGCCGCAGCCGCCGTCACCCACGACGACGAGCTTCTTCGAGTACGAAGGCGGCTCCGTGATGGTCGTGTCGCGGGTGGTGGTGGTGCTGTAGGAGCTCACGGTGCCATTGCTGTTCCGCTCGCTGGGTGTGCGGACTGGCTTGCGGACGGGCGTGATGGACGACGATATGGGCGCCTTAGTGCTCTGCTTGCGGCGCAGGTAGTCGTAGTTTTGCGAGGGCGCCGTCTGCGAGGCCATGATCTGAGGACTGAGGCTCCTTTGTATGTGTGCGTGGGTGCAGCGGTATCAATATGGACGGGGGCGAGTGGTTGAGGGTTGAGGGTCGAGGGGTCGAGGCTTATGTGACGCCCCAGGTGTTGATTATTGTTACCAAGTTGCTTGTCGCGAAGGGCAACCACGCGGTCGGCGGGCTCGCCTGTTGGTGCTTCTAGCGCGCCTGGGAGCGTCCCCCTGTCCCTGTCCCTGTCCCGGTCCCTCGATGTGCGCGCCTCGTTTGTCCTGTCTAATTGCACGCACCGCCTCGTCTCGTCTCACTCGCACTCTCACCTTCACCCTCTACAGCGCTGGACATGCACGACCGGCTCGCCTGGCGACCTCCCCTCCGCGACTGCAACTGCAACTGCAACTGCGCCGACGACGACGGATTCAGTAGCCGCCGCCGCCGCCGTCGCCGCCATGGCGAGCCAGCAGCCACAGCAGCAGCAGCAGCACCACCACCCCCCCCAAAATGAGCCGAGGCTTGATGCGGGCAACAGGCACCACGACCACTGTGTGTGTCCACCAAAGTGTGCAATACAAGACGTGCCTCGCTAATGCGCGCACTGCGCCCATACAGACACTCAGCGACTCCCCCCCTGGCGCAATGCCCTGCGAAACCATCTGATACCCATCATCCGCTGGGAGACTCCATGGCTTGCCCTCCTGCAGGACAAGCTGCGCTCTCCAGCCCTCGACTCGTACTTTGCATACACGGCCAATCTGGGCACCCATACCTTCTTCATGGTCTTTCTCCCCATCCAGTTCTGGTGCGGCTATACCAGCGTGGGTCGAGCGTACGTTACCTCCGCGAGCGCACCGCTGCAGTCGAGTGCCCACGGTTGACATGTATAGGACCGTCTTCATGCTCGCCGCAGGAGTCTACTGGACTGGCTTCTTGAAGGACATGCTCTGCTTGCCTAGACCGCTGTCCCCTCCGCTGGCCCGTATCTCCATGTCGGGCTCCGCTGCCCTCGAATATGGCTTCCCCTCGTCGCATTCTGCCAATGCCGTCTCCGTCGCCTTCTACGCCATCTACATGCTACAACAATCCGCCCATGAATACCATCCGCGCGTCAACATCGCCCTGCAGGCCCTCTTCTACTTCTACGCCCTTTCCATCATCGTCGGCCGCCTCTACTGCGGCATGCACGGTTTCCTCGACGTCGTCATTGGAAGCATAATGGGTGCCCTCATTACTGCATTTCAGCTTGTCTATGGTGACTGGATGGATTCGTGGATTTTCAGCGGCAGCTATCAAGACATACTTATAGCCACCTTGGCCATCTGTGTCTTGGTCCGCATCCACCCCGAGCCTGCCGATGACTGTCCATGTTTCGACGACAGCGTATCTTTCTCCGGAGTAGTCATTGGCATCAACCTCGGAGCATGGCACTACGCGCAGTCTGGCTATGCGCTTCAAGATGCCTATCCCTCATCTGTTCCTTTCAATCTGCAAGAAATGGGAATCATCAAGGCAACGCTTCGCATTCTGCTCGGCGTCGTGGTTATCTTCGTCTGGAGAGCCACCATGAAACCCACGCTCTTCAAGATATTACCGCCTCTCTTTCGTCTCTTGGAGCACGCCCGCCTCAACCTACCCCGCGCCTTCTTCTTGAATGCCTCAAAGTACACGTCCATCCAGCCCTTTACCGATGATGACAACGTTATCCCACCCGCTTCCGAGCTCCCCCATATGCTCAAGAACCTTGCACACCCGCGCAAACGATCCGTCTCAGTAGGTCCCCAGTCCGCCGCTGATGCCTACGAAACACTCGCCTATCGCAACAGACGAAGAAGGGAAAGTATCAACTCGTTGGATGGTGTGGTGCCCGAAGAAGCAAGCTGGTCGCCTAGTCCAGCATTGCAACCTCAGACACCCGCCCTTGAAAAAGCGGAGCCGCTTCTGGGCGCTGGCCTTTTACCCACACCAACAGCATCCCGTGTACACTCATACGAGCAGATGATGGGCACAGGACAAGTGTATCATGTGGAGAAGAACATAACACCGCCAGAGAGTGATACGGACATTGCAGGCGATGTCCTGCAGTTCACGCAATCACCCACAGAAGAGGAGAACGAGAAAAGAGAGATCTTCATGAAGCTTACGAAGCCACGTGTACGCTACGATGTTGAGGTCGTTACAAAGTTGATTGTGTATACCGGTAGGTGTACCATTCTCATGCTGATTCGGATTGCATCACTAATAATGACATAGGCATTGCATGGATAGCTGTAGGCGGTAATCCTATACTGTTTGAACTGGTCGGCCTGGGTATGGGTATCAGGCCATAGTTCTCCTTTTATTTCGAGCCTCTTGGGTTTTCATTGTACATATTCCCGCATAGCCCGCATATCTCCAATAGAGCTGCCTCCTGAGATCCCATTGGAATTTTCAAACATTTTGTAGTCGTCTATTACTCTAGACAGAGCATGACGTATTCAAGGTCTGGATGGTAAGCATGTCACAATCCGACTATTCGATTCGCAGATAAAGTATTGGCAATTATCACAAAGGAATAAGGCTGAAAACAAAAGAACGATGTGTTTACCACGACTTGTGGCATATAGTATCTTACAAACTACCTACATGTAGGAGTATCGAGAAGATCAGAATATCTCCAAAAGGTTTCAAAGCCCATCTTAATGTGGCTCAGAAGTCTTCAACTAACTACTAGTCCTCTACTTTACTTCCGTCAAAATAACGCCTGAAATGTCTATATAAAATAACAAAGTCATGCCAATCCTTCATCAAGGACACTCAAATCGCAGTTGACATATGGCGACCATTTCGTTCGACAGAACTTGGCCCATGGCTCGAGGGTCACGCTCAGAGGCCGCCCAAGGGATTCAGAAATCTGTCAAGGCATGTTACGCATGGGCTTGTAGCTTTCAAGCATTGCCTCCCTCCCCGCGTCAAAATCAACATTACTACTATCTTAGGGTTTATTCGACTTGGCACTCTCCTGGCGGCAGTATTGATATGACTGCCTTATCTTCTAAATACTACATCTCTACCACAATCTTTCAATAAGATGGCTGTAGGTTGTTGCATACTACCTTGAATACATACAACGTCTAGGATCAGAGAGTAGTGAGGGAAGGGCTAATGTTCATTTTCAAGCGAACTCCTTCAGAGCTCCGTTTGCTACAATAATTAATTGGCCTGCTCAACCTTCTGCCTCTTACTCATTTGCTCCTCTTGTTCCTCCGACCCTTCCCCCGGTCTCTTCCTTTTCTCGCATTTCTCTTCGTCTTTCATCGACCAGAAGCGATGGGAGGGCATGTGGCGATCCTTGATCTGCTCTTCGGTGATTTCCCTTTCTTCGCGCTCCTGTTCACTCAGCTCTGCGTTGAGTATTGTGAGGTCCTCTTCGCCCTCCTGTTCGCTTAGCTGTGTATCGGGTGTTGTGAGATCAAGCTGCTTATCGTCGAGGCGAAAGAATACGCGTTGAACAAACTTGGTGCGGGACCGCTTACGAGAGAAGCTGTAGCGGAGAGAGCTGGAACTGAAAGGGAAGTAACTGCCGAAGAAGCCGTAATCACCGCCTCGCTCCTCTACCTCGAGCATCTGCCACCGCGCATCTGCAAGTAGGACTGCTAGGTCACTTTTGCCCCAGTCTTCGTATATCTCGTTTGGTACGTTTGCGGTGAGCTTCTTGAGATTTTTGAACTGTGATGCGTAGCGGGCCCAGAAGCGGCGCCAACCTACCATCTCGCGCTGCATAAGAGCTTTCTCTGCTGGAGTCGGCCGTTTCGCGGCGCGTAGCCAACCACTTACACCAGGAACGTCGACAGGATATTGAATGGTAAGCTCGTCAACCATAGAGGCGATCGGTGTCAGGCTGAAGGAGGCCTGTGTTGGGAGAAGCACTTCGCGTTTATCCTCCTCACCGCCAAGGAAGGTCTTGTAGTCGCCGAAGTAAAGGCTACCATCCAGGCCAGAGGAAGGACAAGTATTAGTGCGATCACCAATAGAGATGCGGATTGGTATATTCAAGCCACGAAGTGTAGACACCATAGTCTGTATGCGGGAGAGGACGTCAGGTTTCGGAAGGAAGGTCCTATTAGGTTCGAGATTCGCTGGGAAGACATCACACATCATCGAGTCCCAAGCTAGGATGGGCTTCCAATCGCACTTCTGCGCCAACCAGCGCAACGCCTCCTGCACTTCCGGTTTAGAGCTCGGATCACTTGATGCTTGGTCATTGTTTTGTGTGTTCTGACCGAAGTGATGTCGTCGTTGCGTGACATTGACAAGGTGGAATGGATGCAAGGTGATGTTTTGGAGATTACGGATAGGTTTGATGTTGATTTTCGGATATTTGTTGCTGATAGTCTGGAGACTTTGAAGGAGGTCCTCGAATGAGGCGCCGACACCTTGCACGACGTGATTGCCTAGCACCATGTGATCGCGCTCGCACTTGTCGAAGGTTTTGTCATCGAACGCTTCTTCCTCATCACGGTGATGATGTCCTTGCGTGATTCTGTAGGGAATTGGGCCAATGACATCTCTATCGCGGCGATCCTCCATCCAGCTATAAAGCCCAATCTCAATGTCAGTCAAGCGCGACCATGCCGTAGCATCGGTCGAGAAAAGTGATCGATATGGTGCATAGTCGTGTACTCTAAGTTTCGTCATGCTCGAAGGACAGTATTTCTGCACGCCATCGACCAAGCAGCATACTCGTTGATGGACCTCCCACTCATTCCACGTGCTACATCCTGAGATCAGTACTAGAGCTTTACGCGAAAAAGGAATATAGACAACATACTGGAAGCCTGAGTACCGCTCTCGTATCGCAAGTGTTTTCAGCTTGTTGCAGATCGGGAAGATCATGTTGGCAACGGATCCACCATCTCGCCGCCTCGATATCCTGAATTTCTGCTTGAATCGGTAGTCATTGTATGAGTAGCTATACTCGATACGTGAATGTGCTGTATAGTCTGCCCAATTTGCCACCTCGAGCTCCTCCAGGCGTGCGAATAGCTTGGGGCAAGCCTGTGCAAGCATCTTCCATGTCCACGTTTCCTCTGGGGTCCACACGAAGTCCTTGATGGCCGATATGTCTAGACTAGCTAACGACGGTAGATTGTCCTCTATCCACCGAAAATCGTCGATGCTCGCCCAGTGGGACAGTGCCAATTTGTGTACATAATTCCGATTCGAGGCATTGATGCTCTCTTTGAAGCTCTCCCAGCGTAGGAGTCCCGCACTGCATTCCAGTCAGGGGTTGCCGTTGTAGATTTAACTATATCTGCTCACCTGCGGTACTTCCAGTCGCCCAGTCTTATGTCGCGAACGTCCGTCAACTGTATCGGATACTTGTATAGCAATTGCTTCACCGTTTCGCTATTTGCCATGCCTTTACATAGCCTCTTCAAGGCCCATGCTGCGTCCCTGTCGAGATAGTCCATGATGCACTTGAAGATGTCGTCTGGCAGCTTGAGTAACGGGTTGTGCAGGTTTGCGGTGGCTCTGGGCTTCGGGAGATTGAGCGGGTCGAACATAGGGCTACCTCCTCTGCTGGAATCGGAATCCTCCATCGACGGAGACATGGGGGCCATTTCGAGGAGGGCAAACAGGTTCATTGAGCGGCCGAAGCTCATGTGGATCGAGGGTGGGAGTTAGGGTGTTAGATTGCAAGACTAGCAGGAGCGGCCGGTTGCACCTGCAAGCAAACGTGAACTACAGCTGCTCTCGGAGCAGGAGCAGCAGCAGCAGCAGCGGCGGCGGCGGCGGCGGCGGCTGGCTGTGTTGGTGAGTGAGTGACGGAGCGGGCTGAGGGCGTAGTCGTGGACCGCGGAGGTCGAGCGCCAAGATATTTTGGCCGTTTTGACGGTTTTTGGACCCAGCTTCTTTCACCCCTCCATACCGTTGTTTGAGAAGTAAACGCAGCCATCGCAACACCTTGTGGACCTCACCGACGCTGGATCTGTTCGTGCGGACGTTTTCTTTCTAGTACAACGAGCCACTATCCCACGCGCCTTCCGCCTAACAGCCTGCACACTTGCCCCGGCCGCGATCCTCACCATGGCGGACGCCCAGGTCTTCGAGGAGACGTTCAGCATTACATCCATCAACAACGAGAAATATGACCGCGTGTCTCGTATATTTGGTACCTCGACCGATAGCCAAATCACTATGACGCTCGACATCAACCATGAACTCTTTCCCGTACAAACGGGCGAGACGCTCAACATGGTCCTGGCTACGACATTGTCCCTTGACGGCACGTCAAAAGAGCAGAACGAAACAATGTGGAGAAATGTGGGCAAGCACGGTGTCACTACACTTGCCGACATGTACGATTATGTGTGCTATGGGAAGAACTATCGCATGGAGGATGGAGATGGAGATCAGATGTAAGTATCCATTGCCTCTGTGGGGAAAAGGCTATGTAGAGGTTAATTGAATGCAGGAAATACTATGCGAGCTTCGGCGGACTGCTCCTGTATATGGAAGGTCCGTATAGAAAATTGGGCGGGTTGAAAATCGACAACATCTACATGCTGGTCAAGCACTCATAGGTTAAACGAGCCGGGCACACATAAAAGTAACAGAAGCAGCATGGATGGCGTTACGGTGGCATATGTAGTGGCATTGGTATCATTGGGTCTGGTCTATTTGGCACATGGCGTCCGAATACCCCTAAAAGGAGTCCTCTTTTTTCTTCTTTTTCCTGCTCGTTCTTCTATTATAGCGTAGGGAACTCGAGCCTTCTGTGCAATCTACTTACAATCTCGATGTAATCCTTTTCATTCTCACTCGTCAAGATGCCGTGTCGGACGAGAAAATCGAGCACAACCAAAGCGCAATTAGGCTTGAATTCTCCGTTCTTCATTGCCTCTTGCACCTCTTTTACTGACCACAGATAAAACTCTTCAACCTCATCATCGCCAGGTTTCGGTATTATATCCTCTGGAAGTTCGAGATCGTAGATGTACTGGCACTCTGGTTGCATAAGATTCGTCTCGCCACCTGCTCTCTCATCCCTTATGTACCAATAAGTCAATGTCCCGCAAGAAACAGCCGTCGATCTGACCAGCTCTTCAGGCAGCGAAGCTTCCTCTCCGCATTCCCTCACTAAACTCTCAAACGGAGACTCCCCAGAAGCTATCCCGCCTGCCACAGCATTATCCAGCATGCCGCCGTATGTCTGCTTCGTGCTCGCGCGCCTCGGTGTCCAGATCTTGAGTTCCCCGTCCTTCTTTGTATAGGCTGTCAAATGCACGCCGTATGTGACGACGCCAAACAGTGGACTTGCACTCCGTTCGACATTGAATAAAAGTTCTTTTCCTTCTCCATACACAGCATACAATTCGCCCCTCCACTTGTTCAGTACTTTGAAATGCCCCGTCTCCCTCATCGCCAATAGCGTCGTTTCGATGGCTTTCGATCGCTCCTCCGCATTATTGCCACCGGTAAGGGTCAACGTACGGTCGTCATCGTCAAGTTGCCAGTTTGGAATGCCGCGGAAGACTTCAGCAACCGAGGGGAGCATGTAGCCCAACGCATAGTCATGGCCTGAGACACGCAATTGGTAGTAGGTGTTTATGCTGGCAAGGTAGCGTTCCGTGTTGGACTCGGGGTAGGGGAAGCCATCGGCCTGGTTTACCAAGTCGAGATTTGAATAAGGCATTGTGGATGCAGATTGAAGAGAGGCCATTATTCGACGTCGGGGTAGCTCTGATGCTGCGGCATATGCGAGCTTGTCGGAGGCCTAGTGGGGGCGGGGTAATCTAACAACCAACAGCTCTCGAGCTTCGAAGTTCACTCAGAAGAGGAAGAGTGCTGGTATATAATTGTATGTCGTGAACTAGATCTTGCCCAGGACAATTTTCAAAGCAGGACCCTCAAGTACACGTATTGCGGCTGCCTAGCATAGCCGTCTCCGACCCCACAATGCTCGCATTCCTCCACCTCGTCTCTCGTCCTGAACTACAACACCATTGTGTATGGATATCGAGCTAAACAGCATGAGCGATCAGCAAGATCAGCACCTGGACCAGGATAAAGTTATTCTCGAGGTACCTAAACCACACGTCAAAGCTGTCAAGTCAGCTTTGGAGAGACTTGGCCAATTGGACCGCGTAAGTAAAATAACTCTAGCTACGAGGAAGGACACAATCATTGCTACAACAACAAGCCCCGCAGAACACAAAGATGAATTTGCCTCCGATTCTCTAAAGAGCAACATCGCAACATTCACACCTGCTGCCCCGCCTGAAGATCCCGAGCGTAGCATCCGATTTCCCGTCCTGAAGTTCGACGTCGTTAGCGGCAAATACGTAGATCCAGCAGTACTAAGACAAGATGATCAAGGTATTGGAGTTGGTGAAGAGCAACGCATGCGCATTGCGACCACTATCCCATACGATTTCAGTGCAGATGTAGTGGACGATACCTCACAAGATCATTACAATCACGAGTTGAAGTCAAGGATACTTGAAGGTCTCGGCCTGAGCCATCTCTCTCAGAACATATCGATATCACACCAGCCTATACTTAGCAGCTCAACGTCGCCTACATTGAACAAGAATCCGCTCCACAGAGCATTGAGGGAAGCTCTAGAAGCTCTCCCACAGCCAAATCTTGCGGCAAGAAATCTTACCGTCGAGGCGCTTGTATCCTCCTTTCCGGATTCATATTCAGTATACAACCCCATGTTACTGCTGCCGCACAACACGTTTGCTTCCAAAGCATGGAGTACTCTCCTATCTGATCATGCCGCGGATTCTGACCTCCTCAAGCCACTATGGCAGCGTCTCGCCGAAGCAATGGGCACAACACACATCGCCGTCAATTCTCCAATTCCACTCCGAACAAGTGCTGAGCCCACCGCTGGTGAACAGTCAGTGGAATCATCAACTCAAGAGAATATCCTCCGCAGCCCAGTCAATCTTAGCCCAATCTACGGTGACTTCGGCCCGTCACCAACACCCCAGACTCTCTCATCCCCGACTAAAGCCGACTTTAAAAATGCCTTGTGGGTGACGACAACACAAAATAGAATCCACCAGACCTGGGCTCCGATGTATACGATGTTCAGCCGCGGTGTAAGTAAAAGCTACGTAGAACTGCAAGTGAGACATAGGCTGACTTCGTACCTACAAATATAGAACATCCGTGAGAAGACTCGACTTCTCAATTCACCCTCTGTGACTATGGATTTCAATGTTCCTTCCGCTGTCGTCGATCTGTATGCGGGGATTGGGTATTTTGCGTTTTCTTACAAGAAAGGTGGCACCCATACGGAGAATGGTATCAAGAAGTTGTTATGCTGGGAATTGAATCCATGGTCAGTAGAGGGCCTAAGACGAGGCGTGGAACTGAATGGTTGGACATGTAGGATCTGGAGAAAACCCCAAATACCGGACTCGGAGGCGGGCTGGGAAGCTTGGCGAAGTGACCTAGAAGAACAACGAAATGGGCAAGGGAACAATGAAGACTTCTGGATTTTCGAAATGAGCAACGACAACGCCGAATCCTTCATTCAGCGTTTGAGTACTCCTGAGCCGCCGCTTATCCCACCTATTCGCCACATCAATCTCGGGTTGCTTCCTACCTCCGCACTTTCCTGGCGCACTGCCGTACGTGTGCTCGACTTCGAATATGGAGGTTGGATTCACGCACACGAAAATGTTGGCGTGACAGGCATCGAAATTCGAACTAAAGAAATAGAGACGGAGTTTCAGGGACTCTGGGACGAGTGGGATCAGTATAGGTGCGGAAGAGGATTGAGAAAGTGTGGAGGAAAGAAAGTCAAAGTAGAGCATATCGAGAGGGTAAAGATGTATGCGCCGGGTGTTGTGCATTGTGTTTTTGATGTCCACATTTATGAGGAGTCGCAGTAGAAGTCGGGTTAGGTCGACTGGCAGTTTTCTACACCGAGCATGGCCACGTACATCCGGCTGTCACACATCACGGAAGTTGGGGGGTAGTGAAAAGGCGACGAGGCATACTTATTAGATATTCCTATGATCTCTGCCACTGAAATGCCGTCGTCATCTTTTCGAACTCTCCGTCGTATGTGATAGAAGGGCTTATGCGATAAGTAGTCTCCTACTAGTGCGAATATTATCTAGGTTGAACTAGAGTACGTTATCCCTTAGTACCAGCCTCCAGATGATACAGCGACGCCCAATTTCGCGCATTATTGAAGCGTACTTATCGTCGGTAGCAACCACAGGAGAGCCACTCCCTCATGAGTCTTTTCTTCAACTTTGTTTGGCCGGACATATAAACACGTTACTCCTGTTGTCTAGGCGTCTACAAGGCTATACCTACTCAGTCCCTTCCTGAGCCACAAAAATTGGAATGTATAATAACACCGTAAGCATGACCTTTTGACTCTTACAGCGCAATATTCTTCCTAAAATAATTGCTCGCAGTGGGGCGTACCAAAATATACAACAAATCTTTTAGAGTTTCAATTCATTCGGTTATATGCATATGATCGCCGAACAGTACATATCACAACAGCGTATCTGTAGACATCTGTCTATATTCCGTAGAAGAACGCCAAAACTCAATCCTCGAGTCGAAAGGGCAAGACCATCCGTCCGCTTGGCCACTCCAAAACGCCGATTTCCGTTATGCTACACCATAAATGCCTCAGATCCATCGTTATTCGTCTACTTTGCTCATGCCACCTTTGGCTCGCTTCGGACTGCTGGCTCTGCTTCGTATCCTCTCCCTGCTATCAGTCCTGGACAATAATCCGGTACGATCGAATGCACTCTGTGGCCCCAAGCCCAGCCCAGCACCTTGGCTGAGCAGATCGTTAGCTGTGCCGCTGAAGTAACTTGGCGTAGCCGCAGTTTCGGTCTTGGTTTGTGGAGTTGCCCAGCCAGATGATCTTCCCAACCTTGACCCGTCTGAGGAGTCTGAGAAGTCATTGTCCGAGGAATCGAGATATGTCTCTTCGAGCTCAAAATCATTCGCGGCCTGTCCATCTTCGAGATCAACACGCTCGTATGCTTGCCCTGAAGAGCCACCGAGACCGAAGAGCTTGCCGGGAAGGAAGCGGCGGCGGCGGCGGTGTAGAGGGGCCTTCCCTTGCCTTCGCGTGAAAAGTTTGACAACGGCTTTACGTGCTGTCGCTCTCTTTTCTTTACCTAAAACCAAGCAGAAAATAAATATTATAATGAAGATCATGATGAAAAAGCCAGGGATACGCCGCGGGTTCTCGACAAAGAGGCGATGCCAGTCATTGTCGGATTCGTAAGGAAAGGGTGTGCCGCCTGGGTATTGGAAGTCTGCTGGTATACCAGGCACGTTTGAGCCGAAGCCTACGGCTAGCGCTTGGTCCGAAATGGGGGAGACTTCACTGGAAGCATATAGGAGCATTTTGCCCAGTGTCCAGCTTACTTCGACGTCGTTGATCTTGTTGACGGCTTGGAACGGGTCGAGGAAGCCCTTTGCTTTTGCATTGTCGAGGACAGCTTTGGTAGTGTTCTTGCTGCCTTTTAGCTCTTCGATGCCTACTCGTGGAACACCGATGCCGTCGTGCAGCATGTTGATAATCCAAGATGCTTTGAAGCATACATCCCGTGCCTTCTCTTCGTCGACTTTGCCGCCCCACTTCTCCTTCTTGATGCCTTTCTCTATGCTTTTCCAATCCTGACTGCAGAACTCCTCCACGCGCTCTTGGTACGTCTTGAAGTCGTACGCCTTGTCCTTGTGTCCCATTTCAAAGATTTCATGTGTTGTATGCCAGTACTCTGAGACGCCTACAAAGTGGTTGACGTCGAAGTCAATCGCGGGGACATGTTGTCCATTGATCAGACATGGTGAATCCGTGCATTCTTTCTCTTTCTCCAGCAGAGGGTATGTCTGGCGTAGACACTCGGCAAACTTTCCGGTTCCAACCAGTTCTGCTACCGCCTTCTCCTTTGATTCGTCTTCATCGTCGGAATCTGGATCTAAGAACTTGCCGTCCTTTGTCACCTCAGCCGTCAGATCGGCGGGTAAGCATGGATCCGGAAGCTCCACCGACGTACTGGACTCGATGAGAGACTTGACATATCGTTGCCTGGCCTGGTTGACGCCAAATCCTAGCCATGTTGTCACGAACACTCTGAACTCCAGAGGAGTGCCGCCAATTGTGCGTAATCGCAAGAGGGTTAGATCATTCGCGTGCTTGTCGGCTTCGGTAGAGTTTGGTGCAAATGCAATCTGTGCGGAGGCGCCGCCCATGTCCAAAAACCCATAGGTGCTGTGTCCCTTGCCATGATCATGAAGCTTGGGCTGGTCGAATCCACCGAGCAGGTAGTTCGCAGCTATCCAGCCGTATAACCCTTCTGTCTCGCCCGGTATGACCTGCACGTGTACCTGGCAGTCTGGCAATTGGAATTTTGTGGTGCTCCGTGCAAAATCGCAAACCTCTTCCAAGACTGCTTTGCGCTGCTGCGGAGGCAGAATTCGCATGCCTGCGGTGGCAAGCAGAAAGAGCGGGGTATTGGGGACATCTTCGAGTGGTATCTTCTTGAGAGCGTGGCTCAGGAGCTTGTCGAGATGTTCAGGGCCGACTAGGTGAGGGTGCTGGCCGAAAGTCGAGATACCTGCACATTTTGTGTTAGTCCAGGTTGCGCCTGCCTGCTGTGTCGCTTCCTAGGCCACGCACCGGGATGTATCTTCTTGGTCCACTTCTTGTCTGTCTCGATGACTGGTAGACTGTGCAGCTGGACGTCGGTCGCCTGCTTGCGCGCTGTGTCGCTGTGCAGCCATCGGTAGATATGGACGCGCGTCCCCTTTGCACTGGTCAGCTACAGGCTTGCCATGGGCGCAATCTGCTCGTTAGCAAAGACTGACCGAGGACCCAGCATCCAGGACAACCCCATATCTCCCTGTGCACCAGTCCCGTCAGCGCCCTGTACATATTGCACGGTGGGTAGACCGGCGGAGGTTGGGGGCTTTGCCTACACTTTCCCATGAGGGATGGTCAGGGTCCAGGACCACTATAGACGGGGACGCATGCAGCAACGGCTGGCAGTGGCAGTGGCAGTGGTAGTGGTAGTGGTAGTGGCAGCCGTGGTGGTGAGAGGGCAAAGGCGAAAAGGGGGTGTTACGGCGCGACTCGTGGCGAAGAAGAAGGGTTGGCAAAGTATGATGTCTAACGAGCGACGTGCAACGAGCGATATTGGTGACCAGCGCCGAGGATTAATTACTGAAAGAGAGGGGAGCCCAGAAAAGGTTTACGAGGCCGTGGCTGTTTCGAGCGCATTGGGTATTAGCATGGATCGGCACCCCACACCACGCCACGCCACGCCTCGCATCACCGTTTATGGGCTGCTCGGCGCTGCGAACAGCTTACAGGTGCCACCATGCAAGCCGACACCCAATGCACCTTGACTCGCGCTATACAGTACCCAACCGCGAAAGTACCACACGTCTGCAACACACAAGCCAAGTTGCATCAACTCAGGTCGGGCTTGGTGATGCTCGCTTTTCCATATTCTTCCTGCAGTCCGAGCTCTCATGTGCCCAGGGCCATGACATCATCTTGAATACGTGGTGAATACTCCGGCCCGGGCACGTCTAATATCTGCAACTATCGTTTGCACCAGTTCGCACGTAATATCCTCTATAAACAAACACCAATTACACGCCTTCCACATACCAACACCCTCAGTCCTCCAGCAAGAATCTCAGAAATGCCTTCGCGATGTTCACACCATCATGAGCGTTCCCTACTCTTTCTAGCGCATCCCGCGCCTGCTCATCCTCAAAGATGCCCTGCTGGTTCCTCATCTTGACTAGATGCGTCACGATGCCTTCGTTGAACTCTGGATGTCCTTGCACAGAGATGAATCTGCCCTGCTTGTACATGCCCTGAACGAGACAGCGCGGAGAGCCGCCGAGCTTTTCGACGCCCTCGGGATACTCAAAGACAATGTCTTTGTGCATCTGGTGAATTGCCTAGAAGAAGACAAGGTCAGAATATCATCCACGTGACAAGTGACTAGGATAGCGACCACGTACGAGACTGTCTTGCTGAAAGATCTCTTTGCCTCTTGCCGTGAGCTCAACAGGTAGTACCGAGATTTCCCAACCGTCATCGCTCCGTCCTACTTTGACGCCTGCAGCCCTTCCAAGGATCTGGTGTCCGAAGCAGACGCCGATGATGCGGACACGATCCTGCTTCAAGACTTTCTCCGTGAAGTGGACAAGCTTCAAGATCCATGGGTCGCTGTCGAATGAGTTGTGTTCTGCATGGTATAAGTAACGGCATCAAGTACCGACCAATATGCCATGATGACCTACTTGAGCCAGATATGAGAACAGCGTCTATGTCGTCGAGGTCAGGATACTCCTGTGCAGTGACAACATCGAAAGCGCTCAACTCTAGATCGTGCTTCGGAGATAAGCCCATGGCTTCGGCAGCCGTTTCGAGCAGCGTCGTGAAGATGCGGTCATATTTGCCGTACTCTGCAACCACATCTGCGGGCGGTGTGTCGCATTGAAGAATCGCAATTCGTAAGGGTGTCTTCATCTTTTCAGATTGTTCTGAGTCGATGTGGAATCCGCGATATAACGCCTTTGAACAATCGGAGGTGGCGGCGATGTCGGGAGTGCTAGCTGCGAAGAGTTTAGAGGATTCGGAATCAGCTCGCCATCTCTTTGCAGGCTGTCGGGCTTTGCACTCCGACCATGACTTTCGACTGCATCTTCTAGACCATTCTTCCCATTTGTGATAGGCGCTTCTGAGGGGGACGCCGGTGACAAAGGCAGAGGTGTTGGCCATGCCCTCGATTGCGCGCGCGAACGGTCCTTCAGCGCAGTCCTCCGAGCGAACTCCGCTTCTTCGCTCCACATCGGATCGTCAAGACCATAGTCCTGCAATTCACGAGGATCATGTTCAATTTGCAGAGGTAGCAGCACAGGGTGAGGGTGGCGCACCTCAATTTCCAGAGTTGGGAAGAAGCAGAAGTTGTTCACGAGACCGGCTGGTTGAACCGAGTGATGACCCATCATCAAGACCTGAACTAGAGAATTGGGTGAGGTTTCAAGAAAATGGAAAACTCGAGGGTGTTGGTGAATGGAAATTCAGATGTGTTTTTGGTGGCATCCTGCTAGGATATTTCGTGAGTCGGAGAAGAGCAATGCTCGACCAATCTTACTGACTCGCTCGTTATAGATTGCCATGTTCGATTCCACGCTCATGGCCTCCAGCCATCCAGTCATCACATCGTCCTTCCATGCCTCTAATTCAGCATCATGGCTATCGACCGCCTTTCTACTTACATCGACATCGCTCCAGCCACTTATGGGTCGCCTTTCAGACACGTTCGGTCGCCGACTACTGTATGTCACCGGCCTCGTGCTCCTTACAGCGACGACAGCTTGGTGTGCTCTTGCGCAGAGCATTGGGAGCTTCATTGCTGCAAGAGCATTTTGTGGTATTGGTGCCGCTGGTGTGCTCTCGATGGGGAATGTCATGACAAACGATCTTGTCAGCATTGAAATCCGAGGAACATATCAAGCCTACATCAACCTATTCTACGGCGGCGGGTCAGCCTGTGGTGCTGCATTTGGTGGCTTCCTCTGCGACAAATTAGGATGGCGAATGACTTTTGCTATTCAGATCCCAATTCTCCTCGTCCTCTTAATTAACGCCATCTTCACAACACCATCCTCTCTTGGACCAAATCTAGCCAAAAGATCCAGCTTGGGAATTCGAGATGCAATGAAAGGCTTCGATGTAGCTGGATCTTTTCTGCTAGCAGGTTCCGTTGCTTTTCTCATCCTGGGGCTCAATTTGGGAGGCAACGTCTATCCGTGGAAGCACCCGATTGTGATTGTTTCACTTATCATTGCCGTCATTTCTGGAGCCATTCTGATCAAAGTCGAGTCAAGAGCTGCAAGAGCAGTAATGCCCCTCCCAATGCTCTTCAGCAAACCTCGAGGGAACCTGGTCTTCAACAATTTCTTTGCCCAAATCGGCATGAACACAATTCTCTTTAATGCGCCTCTCTACTTCCAAGCGGTAAAGCTAGAAAGTGCATCCGTCTCTGGCTTTCGTCTCGCAGGGCCGTCCGTCGCCCTTACCATTTGTGGCGTGTCGGCAGGTTTTATTATGACAGCTACTGGGCGCATGAAATGGCTCATCGTTGTGGGCTCTCTTAGTATGCTCGTTGGGGCAACCTGTCTCTCGTCAATGTGGGACAGCATTCCAGCATGGCTCGCGACCGTTTTCCTTGTTCCCTCAAGTATTGGACAAGGCCTAAGCTTTCCAGCAACGAGCCTTGCGGTACTCGCGACAAGTTCACAAGAAGATCAGGCTGTTATGACTAGTACCTTAATTCTATGGCGCAGTTTGGGTATTGTCATGGGCGTTTCGTTTAGTAGTTTGATACTGCAGAACGCCTTGACGGCTTATCTGGAGCAACTCGTCACCGGTCACAACAAAGCTAAGGTACGTACCACAATGTCCTAGCTTGCAGACTGCGAGATTATCATGCACTGCCCCGTAAGCCTTACTTCGTCCTGTTGAGATTGTCATTGCGGGCAAGCAAGCTCAGGGTCTCCGTCGACCCACACTTCGCCTCATCTGACGTATTTCGAAACTCATTTGGATCGCCCCTTTCTTGTCCAGCTTGCGCAGCAGATTCAAGTATTTGGTACCTCATATCTCTCACAAGTTCTGATGCCAATTTGTAGATCATACAACGCGTCCGCAGGTCGGTTCGAAGCATCATCGACCTAGATCTCAAGCATCAAAACCAAGGTACGGTCTTAACGCAACACGATCCCCCACGCCGGCGCACATGCCAATATCCTCGCCCATTTCTGCAAACTCTACACAGCCTCAGAACTAACAAGGCCCAGTGATCGATGCATACATCCAGAGTTTGCGCCTTGTTTTCATCTCGGCTCTTGCCATGTTTGTAATCGTCAATGTGTTGGTCTTCGCGATCGACTTACCACATCTGAAGAAGAAAGAGAGGAATGACGATGACGAAGAGATCGGATCGTGATCTATGGCGATAACACTGTGTCTAACTCCCGTCTTATGTGGTGGAACGGAGCGCCAGGGCTGTGCAAGAGGGGGAGCGGTAGCGACAAGCCGCTCCAGAACTTGTTCCAGGATATGCTTCTGAGCAACGCGACCGTGAAGCAAAGAGGTGATTTGAATGTTAAATCAGATGCCGAGGCAAGAATAAAAATACTCGCAGAGGCGCATAGTCATTGACGTTGTCGCAATGCGGATCTTGGTAAGGTGTTACAAGCACTATCAGAGGTGGCAGGCACGATGAGAATAGTAAGATTAAGACTATCGGTAAATATCACAAGCCATCAAGCTTTGGAGCATCGTTCTTCGCCTGAGTTGGATAGTATCCTACTCAGCCCGTGTACGCGATTCAAACTCATTCCTGCCTTGAACTTCCGTTACGGCCGTCCTTGTGGAACGCTCTTGACTTTATTGAATTAAATATTGGCCTTCTCTGCTTATTTTTCGTACGGCTCCATCAACTTATTGTCCAACACAGCCTCGATAAATCCCTCGTTGGCCGTAGTATGGCACCAAGGCTTAAGAGTCATTTCCTCCCTCATGGCTTCCGCAAAACAAGAAGACCACTGCATGCGTGGGAACGCCGAGACGACATCTTCGATAGTCGACGTCGCGATGAGATGAGGGTTGAGACCTACATTATCTACAAAACGGATTAGCGGGAACTCGAACAAATTCAATGCTTAGGTAAGATGTGCATGTTAATGAGTCGTGGCAGCCAGGGTAATGAAGCTCCGGAGAATAAACTGGCGTGGACTTCCTGTTGTTGTGGCTTGAATGACAAATCATTCTCTTGCTCAAGTCCGAGGTACATGTTGAGGGCCCATTATATGGGCATATTGTTACAACGAGTATGCGTTCTCACCGCGATTTTCCAGTTACGCCGTGCAGCGGCGATATTGTGGTAGGTCAATCAACAACCTCGACACAAGCTTTAATTGGAATTTCCATCGGGCAGCTTTCCTCTGCGTGGGCTTGTCAACACAGCCTCCAAGCCAAGACGGTGCTACATGCAGCTCAGAACAGGTTTCGCAGCGCGTAAGGACCACAGAAGTGATAGTAGCGGCGGCCAATAATGGACTTACATCGAATTGATGTCGTAGCGGGTAAGTGCAGAATATTGATTTGCGATAGTCGCAGGCATGAGAGGCTGTGTTACCCAAGCCCAACAGCGCGTGCAAATCTGCCCGATTAGGTATGCTGCCAGGCACGGCGGTAAGTTTGCTCACAAACTCTACTTGGCAGATCTCAGTCGAGTCTTCGAGTCCGTATACGAAGGGATCATCACCTCCTACTCTAGCTCCGATGCCACCTTACGACTTTGGGCATCTGCATTGGGAAAAGCGCAATGACGTCGCAGGCTCTCTGGATAAAGTACGTGCTCCGGATCTGGAATGTGCATCTTGCCGCGAAGTCCACCATATATTCCACGGGTTGGAAGATCGGTAGAATGCAAAGGCAAGATGCAAAGCACAAGCGCCAAAAATCCAAGGAGGATAATCCAAGGTTACGCGCACTTGTAGACGGGCCGATGTGTACGCAATACCAGGCAGTGCAAGACTGAAATCGTAATAAAAGTGCAACTTACCAAACACAGTGCTCAACTGGATCAACAATCCCAAGCTCGTAAGTGTGCCCGTCTCACCGAGGTCAGCATGGCGGATTATGGCCTCGCTGACAGCTTCAGCCTGGTCTTTGGAAGCTCCGTTGTCAAGTAGGAAGTTCAAGGCTTTGAAGGCGCCGTAATACTCGAAAGACATGTGTGTCCCGTGCATGTTCTCGGCTGTGGTACCAATATCGTGAAGAAGGGAAGTCAGATAATACGTATCTAGGAGAGGCGAGAGGTGCGGAAAGTGCGTCTGCACGATGGCGTATCCTGGACGCTGTCAGCACTGCTCGATTTTGTGCGCTTCTACCAATTTAGGCAAGGTATGGGAAGTACATAGAACGCGAGATCATTTGGAGGCTCGTATGCACCAAACATCTCACCACCAGGCCTAGCCGGTGTTTTCCACTTACCGTAGTACACTACACGCATGCTGTGGTTAAAAGTCTTTTCAGGCAATTGTTTCTTTGCGAACTGGTATGTTCTATTCGCAATCTCGGAGGCAGGCAGCTTCACATCCTTGACCAACAGCTCGGCATGATGATCCTTGTCAACATCTGCGAGACTCTTCGTGAAGCTTCGAGGCACCGTAGTCCACCCGTTTGTAGAAAGCTCAGCGCTCTTGATGTTTTTCAACATATTGTCTTGTGCCAATGCGATGCAAAATGTCTAATCGTAGCCCGGCAGATGAAACCTCCAAAGCAAGGCTACTGTTCTAATGTGTTGCGAAGAGTAAACGTTTCGCTTTGGGGGTCATGAATTCAGAACCGAGATGCTGATTCTGCGCGTGGTCCTGTTTTTAAACCCAATAAGAAGATCCGGAGGTAATATGATATGCAGGAACGGTCGTTTTCGAAGCGGCTATAAGAATAGTGCTGGGGCCAAAAGATCTCGAAGGATGACACCTAGGCGAAGTGGATTCTTGGTGGAACTTAGAAGTACAGTGTAAACTGAAAGTTGCGAATTGTGGGTGCAAAGGTTCCATGTTCGTTGACTGATTGCCGTATTATATTTCTGTCCCTTGATGACAGGATTGTGTAAGTGTTTCCTCATAGGGTTCAAAGGCGCAAATGTCAAAACCATCTAGACCTGCGGAAGCGCTAGCTTTTGTCAGCTTTCGCTCGATGACGCATGTATCTAATCATCTCCGTGAGCTTCAACTTTGCTTGACAGCAATTCCGTAGCTCCTCAAGAAAGGTCACATCGGTCAAACATTCAACCCGGGGGGGGGGGGGGGGGGGGTTTGCGTCGTTCTCATCATGGGGCGAACGAGTCATTCTTGGATTCCACAGCTTGCTAAACGGTGGTTATGGCGCGTCTGCACGTCCATTGGCTGGAATAAGTGCGGCAGCGCTTAGTAAACGCCGGTTTACCGTTTCCCAAGTGCTGCATGTCAGCGAAGTAGAGGTGATGCATCTTAGATTAGACTCGCGGGGTATGCATTAGCCTCGCCCTTGAGAATGAAGAGGAAAGTCATTGCGATCTAGACAGCGACGATTGTGGAGGAGCAAGCTTCGGCGCACCGTGCTGCGAAACGAAGAATTAGGAGTACCGATTTAAGAAGAAAAAGCGCAAAAGAAGGGGGGGGGGGGGGGGGGGGGGGGAGATACAGCAGTGCAGGTGGCAATGCCCGAAGAAGTGAGAGCGGGAGTCACTTGTGACGTACAAACGAAAGTTGTGCGTTTCGTAAGCGCCGTGGTTCGTTGGTGGGGAATCCGCCAAGGTCGCAGAAGAGGTCATCTGAAGCACCGTTGGCGATCTTCTGTGCGACAAGCCTCGAGAAGCCATGTAAACATGACAACCGAAGCTTGAAACAGGTTTACCCGCCACATGTTTAAGAATTTATTATTGAGCAACCAGGAACCCCGAAGACCAAGCTGGCAGCATGTAAGAACTCAAAAGTTGAATTCTAGGGACTTGACCACATGCCCGTAAGTAAATGGTCCTGTCGCCTTGAACACTTTTTATAGGACTCAGTCAATTATTTCTCAAAAGGTTGGATATTGACGCTACGTTGGACACCCGGGGGTTATGGCAGCTTTTGCAGCAGTCAAGGCTGCATAGATCCGGAGATGAGGAGCCTAGTCAAGGCAAGAAAGACAGCCAGCCGTTGAGCGCCTCTGACGTGGGCAATGAATAAAGGGTGAGTTTCGCCGCGGGAGATGGATACCCATGGGTCTTGCACGGAGCGGCCAAGCGTTTGCGCTCTTGGCTGCCATCGGAGCTTGACATTTTCTTGTCTGTCTGGCGACATGATCGTCAGGCACTGGCTGTCTGGTGAGCAGAAGACCCAGCTGCCCAGGAATGTTGCTCAAGGCTAGCTGGCGGCAATGGAGGCCCGGCGGGATCTTGTCACATTTGAGCGGAAAGGGGCGACCAGTTGAGCCACGAATGCGTCTTGTCGATGCGTGCTCGACTAAATAATAACGCGGCTCTTGTCTCGCGAAGTCCTTGCTGCGGTATGACGCTCTGACACGGCGTCGTGGGCGTACGCTTGGCCTCATCTACTGGCCATCCGAGCTCTCGAATGCCGTGGGACCACATGGCAGGCCGCTGCTCGACTTGACCGCCTGGGCCTGCGCTGCAACCCGCGATGCACCTGCGATTGCAGACGGCGCTTGGCGGTGATGGCGCTCGCAAACTGCCTGAGGGTGAAACGAAGGGCGGGTGTCGAGGCTAAGGTAAGCAAGCAAGAGCAGCACTGAGCAGGCCGCAGCCAGGACCACGACCAGGACATGGACATGAGCCTAAGGCACCAGGGCGGCCGGGGGTGAATGCACTTAGCCGCTAGCCTGCATGCGGACAAGCCATGCCAAGGAGGGCTGTGTAGGTCTTGGTAGCAATTCGCTACAACAAGACGTTCTCGTTCTGGTTGCGCTGGCGCCCCCGGTGCCTTCTCTTGTCGTGCCAAATCGAGGAAACCTGCTTGCATTCTCCTCTACCCAAGTCCATAACTCGGAGCATCCATTGTTGTCTCGCCACCTAATTGCCTCTTTCTCTCCCTCTCTCACACAAGCTTCTGGGTAGACTAGGCTTTCCATAGCCACCGCCTCAACGTCGACCACGAATGAGCATGCGCAGCGCCGGACACTGCCACAATCTGTCCAGCACCAGACCCTTTGCTCAGCTTCACCGCGGCATAGGCCCTTCAATTCGCCTTCCAAGACTCCTGCCAACGCTTCCTGGTAAGCTCCCTCGCCCTGGCCGTGAATCAACACGCATACACCCAGCTCGGGCAGGCGTGGCGCGGCTTGCAAACGTAACGACGAGCGAAGACGTGTACTGACAATCGGTTTGCTCTAGTCTGAGCTACTTCTCTATCGGGGGTACAGCTCCGTTGCTTCTCCCCTCGTCTTGTAGCGACGCGCAACCGTGGAGTCAACAAGGCCGCGCTCAGCCTCGAAATTTGCCTCGACCTCTTACTCCCAGCTTGATAACCCTGTGCACATTCCGCATGCAGCATATCTTGTAGCTCATCGAGCTCACCGGAAGACGCCTCATCTCACCATTCCTACGCTCGTATCCAGCGACTGCCTAGTACACCGCCTCAGCCTCTCGTAGCCCCCACAAGGCTACCGCCATGGCCGACGACAGGAACACACCCTCGCCAGGTCCTTTACGACCAAGGGCGCCTACCATCACCATCGACACATCTGCTACCAACGACATAAACATGGGAGAATCAGTACCGCTAGGGGAGATTCAAGATAATAATAGGCCATCGACACAATCTCATGCGGATAATGTCTCGCCAACACATACAAGGCAGCCGTCGCAAGAACTACGTAATGCAAATTCTTTTGACAGCAAAGAGAGCAGACCCACGAGCCCTCACAATGTCTCCTCGCCAACCCAGGGATGGAACAACGCGGGCTTGTTGAGCGTGCCAGGGGCTCGGTCTCGGGGCAACTCAATGGATTCTGCGACTGAGAATGGAGAATCTAATTCTAGCGGTACTTATGTTACGTCTACAAATGGCGATAACCTCAGAGGCGAACTGGCCCCGACTGAGGTTATGAATTCCAAAGACGCCCTAAAGCCCGATCCCGGCACAGAAGCAGATTTCGAAGTCGATAATAACAAGTTTGCTTTTACTCCTGGACACCTAGGAAAGCTCTACAATCCGAAAAGTCTTAGTGCCTTTTACGCTCTTGGAGGACTTGACGGTATTGAAAAGGGCCTTAGGACTGATAGAAGAGCCGGTTTGAGTATCGATGAGCAGCATCTAGATGGCACAGTGACTTTTGAGGAGGCTACTACCCCCAGCACGTCCCAGACGCCTGCAAACTCGGCGCCCAATGGCGTCGGAACCACTGATCCCGCGCCTACCGTTGGAGAGAATACCTTTGCGGATCGGAAACGCGTCTTTAGCGACAATCGGCTACCTGTACGAAAGCCAAAGAACATCTTTCAATTAGCATGGATGGCCTACAACGACAAGGTGCTTTTGCTGTTGACCGCGGCGGCTGTTATTTCGCTTGCGCTTGGCCTATACCAAACCTTCGGGGTTCAACACAAGCCTGGCGAGCCTAAGGTCGAATGGATTGAAGGTGTTGCCATTATTGTCGCTATTGTAATTGTTGTTGTAGTCGGTGCAGCGAATGACTGGCAGAAAGAACGACAATTTGTCAAGCTCAATCGTAAGAAGGAAGACCGAACGATCAAGGTCGTTCGCTCTGGGAAAACGCGCGAAATCTCTGTTTATGACGTGGTTGTTGGAGATGTTGTCAACCTGGAACCTGGAGATATGATACCCGTCGATGGTATCCTTATTCAGGGCCACGGTATCAAATGTGACGAATCCTCCGCTACCGGTGAATCTGACCTACTCAAGAAGATGCCCGGAGACGAAGCGTTCAAGGCCATTGAGAGGCATGACAACCTGAAGAAAGTGGATCCATTCATCCTTTCTGGTGCAAAAGTCTCGGAAGGTGTAGGCTCATTCTTGGTTACCGCCACCGGTATTCACTCGAGCTACGGCAAAACAATGATGTCTCTGCGCGAAGACAGCGAAGTAACTCCACTGCAGTCTAAGTTGAATGTCCTCGCCACATACATCGCTAAACTCGGTGGAGCAGCTGCTTTGTTACTCTTTGTGGTCCTCTTTATTGAATTCCTCGTTGGCCTCAAGGGCAGCAATGCTACGCCTGCCGAAAAGGGCCAGAACTTCCTGGACATACTTATCGTTGCTATCACCGTTATCGTCGTCGCCGTCCCTGAAGGGTTACCTCTTGCTGTCACCCTCGCGTTGGCTTTCGCCACGACCCGCATGCTGAAGGACAACAACTTGGTCCGATTGCTCCGATCCTGCGAAACCATGGGAAATGCGACAACCATTTGTTCCGACAAGACTGGTACACTGACGCAAAACAAAATGACAGTCGTTGCTGGCTCGCTCGGGACGGCTCTCCGCTTCGGCGATCATAAATTGAAGGCCTCAGGGGCACCCGCTCCTATAGATGATGGCAACAAGGGTAAAGATGTTGTGGAGTCCCCCGTCGAGAACCCAAATGATGTATCGGCAACCGAATTCGTATCTACCATTAGCAAGGACGTCAAAGACCTCCTGGAGCAGTCCATTGTTCAGAATACGACCGCTTTCGAAGGCGAGGCGGGAGGACCCGACCCTTTCATCGGATCCAAGACGGAGACCGCTCTCCTGGGCTTCGCACGCGATCACATGGGCATGGGCAACGTTGCTCAGGAGCGTTCTAACGCCAATATCGTTCAGGTAATCCCCTTCGACTCGGCGATTAAATGCTCAGCAGCCGTTGCGAAACTCAACGATGGACGTTACCGAATGTACGTCAAGGGGGCTTCCGAGATTCTTTTGGCCAAATGCGACAAGATTGTCACCGATGCAGCCAAGGAGCTCATGGAAGTCCCCATGACCGAAGACAACCGCGAAGCGCTCGAACAAGTCATTACTACGTACGCCTCCCGATCGCTACGAACTATCGGTCTCATCTATCGTGACTTCGAGAGTTGGCCACCGACAGACTCGCGCAAGAATGAGGATGATCCAAGTCAAGCCTTTTTTGAGGATATTTTCAAGAAGATGACCTTCCTTGCTGTGGTCGGTATCCAGGATCCACTACGAGAGAGCGTTCGTGAAGCCGTAAAGGACTGTCAACACGCTGGTGTCTATGTTCGCATGGTTACAGGTGACAATGTCATGACTGCAAAGGCTATTGCAGAAGACTGCGGTATCCTTGTCCCTGGCGGTGTTGTCATGGAAGGCCCTACCTTCCGCAAGCTGTCAAAGAAGGATATGGATGCCGTGATCCCAAAGCTCTGTGTTCTTGCCCGGTCTAGTCCTGAGGATAAGCGCAAGCTGGTGAAACGCCTCAAAGAGCTCGGTGAGACGGTCGCAGTAACTGGTGACGGCACCAACGATGCTCCAGCTCTTAAGACTGCCGATGTCGGTTTCTCTATGGGCATTGCTGGTACCGAGGTCGCTAAAGAAGCATCCGCTATTATTCTTATGGACGACAACTTCGCGTCGATTGTCAAAGCTCTTCTCTGGGGACGTGCCGTGAACGACGCTGTCAAGAAATTCTTGCAGTTTCAGATCACCGTCAACATTACCGCCGTCATGCTCACCTTCGTCTCGGCCGTCTCCAGCGACGACCAAACCTCGGTGCTTACCGCTGTTCAGCTTCTCTGGGTTAATCTTATCATGGACACATTCGCTGCTTTGGCTCTTGCGACCGATCCTCCTACTCGAAGCCTTCTCAACCGGAAGCCAGATCCCAAGTCTGCGCCACTGATTACGTTGAGGATGTGGAAAATGATCATCGGCCAGGCCATCTATCAGCTGACAGTTACCTTCATCCTCTACTTCGCAGGCGAGTCGATATTGTCTTACCACAGCGACCGAGAGAGAGAGCAATTGCCGGCACTTGTCTTCAACACTTTCGTCTGGATGCAAATTTTCAACGCATTGAATAATCGCCGCCTCGATAACCGCTTCAATGTCTTTGAGGGTATTACACACAATTGGTTCTTCATAGTTATTCTGCTCATCATGATCGGTGGTCAGACCATGATTATCTTCGTTGGTGGTGTTGCATTCTCCGTTACTAGGCTCAACGGAGCTCAATGGGGTTACTCGATAGTCTTGGGTTTCCTGTCCCTCCCCGTTGGTGTGATTGTTCGTTTAATTCCTGACGAGCTCGTTGAGAAGTGCATCCCCAACTTCTTCAAACGCAAACGCACGCCAGAGGTGGTCGTCTCTGACGAGGATTATCAATGGAACCAGGGGATGCTAGAAATCCGCGACGAACTTGCCTTCCTCCGCAAGGTTCGCGGCGGTCGCCTGAGCAGTCTTAAGTTCAAGGTACAACATCCCAAGGAGATCTTTTCTAGATCACGATCGAGCCATTCCCTGCCTGGCACACCGAACAACGGCACCCAACAACACGAAGGCTCACCTGCTCCACCGACACCCAATAGCCGCCGCCGCGGAAGGTCGCGGTCCAACTCCGCCTTTGGTCCAGCAACCGTCATGGCCGGTATTGTTGCAGGTAGTGTAGCCGGCTGGTCTCCGATTGACCCCGGCAACGGTGACAACGACTCCATCAAATTCGGTCGCAACGTTACCAAGCAGGATCTCGAAGCGCAGGAAGGTATCGAGGTGCATCCTGACACGAGATCGACTGACCAAATCCTTGTTCCTAGTCCGAATGACTACCGCGGTCCCCCAAGCCAGAACATAGAGACTACGCCTAATTTCATCACAGGCCCTTTTGCCAGCGAGTCGAACGATAGGTCTAAACCATCAAGGTCATAAGGTGCCTTTCTTCTTTGCCTATATTTCATTACGTCTCTACATCTAGTTTCCTTGTGTCTTTCAGAATTGGGGTTGCCCGTCTTTCCTTCCCAGTACTGTATATTGTTATGCATCACAAAAGGCGTTTCAGGAGTATCAACATTTGGATATCGAATAGCAGAGATGAGCAGTGCACGCTTCTAGTACTTTCAACACTGCTGTAAATACCCCTACCTCTTCTGGCCTCATCTCTTGGCGCTGATGGCGTGCATGCAAAGCCCGCTCGCTGTATTACTCAAGTCATTTGCGTTTGTTGGGTGGGATAGAGAAATGTAGAAGTAGTTCTGTGGGGCTTTTCTTCTTCGAGCGGGCTGGTGCAATGAAACAGTGGTCTACAGCGGACATTTGGTACCTGTATAAGCAGCTTTTTGGCAAGCAATCAAAAGCTCGAAATCATGTTTTCACAAACCTTGATGCGTGGAGACGTGATTGTAAGTTGGCTCCTGCTGACTTCGCTACCAAGTTGTATCCATGACTTCTTCTGATGCATTTAGTTTGTCGGCTTGTGCTGTTGCAGTAGCCGACTTCAGATCACGCAATCGAACTCTGTCGATTGAAATGGTGTACGGTTAATGCTCAGCCTGTCACGTGCGGAGTTTTCTCGGACAGAGCCGGATTTAACGACGTCATCTTAGAAATCGCATTTGGCATTAACACTGGTGTCAATGGAGACGCTTCTGTAACCAGAACCGTAAATTCTGTACTTAGTTTGCGTCTTCTTCTTAACATCACAATCTCATACACTTGAATTGACAAGCTTCACTCACGATGGCCCACCATATTCTTCTTCTCGGCGCTCACGGAAAAGTGTCGCAGCTCTTGACTCCTCTTTTGCTGGCGAAATCGTGGACTGTTACCAGCATGATCCGCACAGCTGAGCAGAAGGCAACAATTGAGAAGCTTGGACAAGGGCAGCCAGGGAAATTAAGTGTGCTTATCAGCAGCCTTGCGGATGTGAAGAGCGAGGCGGATGCGAAGAAAATCTTAGATCAAGTCAAGCCAGATTGGGTGGTTTGGAGTGCTGGTATGTTACATTGCATTCTTTTTCTCTATTGATGTCCTATAGTGCAGGAATATTAAACCTGCATCACGAAACGCATTGACTGATCCTTCTTAGGTGCCGGAGGCAAAGGAGGAGCAGAGACGACGCTTGCCATTGACCGCGATGCGGCCACATACTTCACAAAAGCTAGCATCCACACACCAAGCATCAAGAAATTCCTGACAGTTTCTTATCTTTCTTCTCGTCGCGGCAGGCCCTCATGGTGGAACGACGAAGACTGGGAGTCTGCACAAAAAGTCAACAATGAAATATTACCTCACTACTACGAAGCCAAAGTCGCCGCCGACGAAGTCCTAACCGTTTTTTCGAAAGAGCGCAACGCTAAAGAAGCTAAAGATTCTGTCCCGGTCCAAGAGCGCTTCTGTGGGATTAGTCTACGGCCTGGAACACTGACTGATGAGAAGGCGGGCGGTGCTAAAGTCGGGAAGATTGGGGCTAGGGGTAAGACGAGTCGCGCTACGGTTGCCAAAGCCATTGTTGCAGCGCTGGAGACTGAGGGTGCGAAGGGCTGGATCGACATCATTGATGGAGACAATGATGTTAGCACCGCGATTGAGCAGCTGACTAAAGAAGCTGTGGATTCGGCGGATGAGGAAGACTTAGAGAAGATGAAAGAGAACGTTGCAAAGCTGTGAAGGGAAAAAGGTTTGAAGTTGTGAAGGACTAAAGCTAACAACTCCGTCATATACGTTGCATAGAAATGACAAAACCATCTCACATGAGGCTCTTTAGATTGAGGAGCTAAATAAACGCTACAACTGACGGCTGCCGTAACTTTTCTGTCTGTCTTCCGCTATTGTTACCATCATGTCTTGATCACTTTAGTTTGTATCTTTGTCAGACGTCTACTCGACTAGATAAATTTCCTCGTAGGCCTCTTCATTCTTCCGGTTCTTTCCTATGCGCAATATATCATAAACTGAGGTCGAGTCAACATTCGTGATACCATTCCTGGGCTCTAGTTTTATCATTCGGCTGTGGACACGATGTGTGCAGATGGGAGGATGGAGGTTGGCTTCAATGCTTAGTCATCCGCACTGAGCCTCTTGGCACTGCCTGGTACCTTGCAGGTCAGCCTGCATCTTCACCTCGCCGGCCTCATTCTGCATCACCATCAGGATTTTGTCATCGACACCCTTAGTTATTCATACTGATTTTTATCACACACCCGCGTCGATGGCTGATGATCAAATTTCTGCTCCGCCGACAGAATGACTGCTCAACGCTTAGGATACAGGTGTGAGCAAGCAATGTGATCGTGCCGTTGAATTCTGGCAACATGAGGGACGAGATGCCTATTTCTGCGTCAAGCGTCAAGCAAGCGCGGGTACAGAAGTTGTGCACTTTATGGACCCATGACGATAACTTTTCGAGGGATGAGATTGTTTTCAACGGAGAGAAGTTTCCCGAGCTTCCTACCGCACCTGGGTCTTTACTTCAAATCGTACCTATATACTCTGGAACCGCTATTCGGGATTTTCAATCGGCTCTCAAGAGCACAGAGAATGATATATTGCAAGGGAAACCGGAAGGTGCTCGTAGGGACACTGGCGCGGACATTCATTCCAAAAGGAGCCGTAGAGGATCCATCACAATAACTATCGATGAAAATGGTTCGACCATACCTGGTGGACGCGAAGTCGAGACAGAAAAGGCGTATGTCTTTGTCTCCAAAGTGCTCCCTTCGGATCTAAAGTCCAAGCACCCAAATTTACAGGTGAGTTATGCCTGGTAAGAGCTTTGGTATGAGACCTAACCGGCGATGTAGGTCTCAATTTCCGAGAGAATCGCGAAAGTATTTGGGTTCCGCAATCGGATGCAAGTCATAGTGACAGAAGTATGCTAATCAGCCCTCAAAATTGGGGTTCGAGAGCTAACAAATCAAGGCTGATGAGGACAGACATGAGGCCCATCATGTTGAACTCGTCTTTCGCGACGAATACCTCGCACGAGCAGACATGTGGCGTATGGCAGTCTCCGAGCTCAGTAAGCGTACTGTGTATCGAAACCAAAAGTTGCTTTTTATGGGTACGATCAAAGCAACGATCAAGCACATCTACATCGATGGGCAATCCGTCCACTCCGGCTACTTCTCACCCAAAACAAAGCCTATATTTCGAAGCGAGTCCGCACGATATGTCTTATTCATTCAGATGTCTCGGGAAATGTGGGATTTTGACGCTGAAGGCGCCGGTGAAATTATGTTCAACAAGGTTGTCAGTGGTTTCCTCCCAGATCTTTTCAAAAGATGGTTAAAGATCAATGCACGACATGTAGTGACGATCATCCTTTTTACAAGGATGCAGTATGACGAAGAGTCTCTGTCTGATCGCCCTGACGACACGACGAGTCACATCTATTCTGGATCTCCAATTGCTACATTCCGAGACTACTACCGTGTTGTCGTGAGCGATATGGCTAGCGGTGACTGGATCAACATCCTCAATCAGCTAAAGAAAGAATTCCGAACATTTCTACGAGAGGTGTCGCTGGTCGCCAAATCCAGGAAACAGACACCAGAGAGTGAAAAAGCCAATCAAGAGAGCTCAGTATCGGACACGATTGTCGCAGGACAACCGTCTTCTGCAAGCCAAGGTAACATTCTCGAAGCAATCAACCTGGCTGCAGCTCAATTTGCGAAGGACTACATCGACCGGGATCTCGTTCGAACAGGTATATCTGTTATAGTTGTCACTCCCGGGACCGGTGTATTCGAAGTTGACTACAACATGCTCAAGTTGACCACGGATACTTTGATAGGCTCGGGGATTGGCATCGACTTAGTATGTCTATCCCCGATGCCACTTCACTCCGTACCCCTGTTCAAATACCGCACGCCTCGCTCAATCTCAGACCTGGAGGATATACAGAACGAAGAGAGGTATGGCCCAACTGAATCCGTGGGAAAGGAAGACGACAAAACACCTCGACAGCATGAAGCCAATTTTGGCTCTATATCCCGCGACTCAACTGCCCTACCAGCCAATAGTTTCATCCAAGGTCCTGCTGTTCTTCCTCCAGATGTGACAGGAGAGTGGAGATTCGCGATGCCTTACTGGGTTGACGTGTCCTTCTGGTCTGGAACCTCTGATGAGATTTTGGAACTGACGAAGCCAAGGAAAGCTGATAAGATCGTCAAGAAATCACGCAAGAGAGGTAGAATATTTGCTCTGCGTTGCCGTCTCTACGAACTACAAATGATGGGCGTCATGGAGAACGAGCAGGGTGACATCTCTATTCCTTATTTGGAAGAAGATCCCATGTACCCACATCACTTGCATCCAATTGCCGAATCCTCTCAGGAGATAACTCATGACATGGTCCCTTTGCTCAAAGCTTCAACGACTGCTCAAGGCTCTTATTCCTCCGGGGGCGATAAGGACTACAGCGATGACCAGCTTGACGAGAGTAGGTTTGCCCACAAAGCCTGGATGGAGGCATATGACGATGGAGTTTTCACTCCTCTTATGGATAGACGCTCGGTAGAGGATCAGCTTCAGGATCAACGAAGGCCAAGTGCCCCACTGTCTAGTGATTCTCCAGAATTATCTAGAGGATCATACCTATCCGCCTCCTTTAACAGCGTAGGGGCTTCTTTCGGCAAGACCGCTCGGCCGTCACCAGATGCTACTTTCCAGCAATTAATGCGTGAAAGGTCGAGAGACATCGAGAGTCAATCTCCAAGAGGCAGTGCACATCGGCTTGCTGAGAGCAAAGTCCAAACTGCCCCGCGAGCCGACGTCCTGCAAAGACAAAAGGCTCTAGCGAGGTACAGTGCCGAAGTTGATCATTCGAGCTTGCATCAGCGAGGTGGATCCGACAACCCGGAAGATCACCGAAGGTCTCTACGCCCCCCCATAAGACAATCTCCAGCTCCTAGTCGAGGCCAATCCCCTCCGAGACGAGCTGGTCTTCCTTCTACATCTAGCACCAGGATGGTACCAGCAGCCAAGGCCGAGGAGAAAAGTAGACCATCTAATTGGTTCCTCAGACAAATCAGCTTCGGTGGGAAAGCAGCAGCGGCCAAGCCGACCATTGGAGATGCTACCATTGATATCAGCCAGGGCAAGGTGAAACCTGCGATGCTGACTGTTGAGAAGAACCAAAAGGGTGCCATTGCCGAGAGATTAGCAAGCACACGACTACTCACAACAGAAAGACCCTCTCAACCAATTGCAATTAGAGCTGCCTCTCGTGCGGGACCGGCGACTGCCGAATCACTTTCTTCTGACCAAGCGAACCATTCAGTCGAGACCGTCAGAGGGATACAGCCTGGACGAGCGTCTATACCTTCCCATCCTGGTTCCGTTTTGAAAGATCGGGGGTCCACATTTCTCCTTGCCGGGACGCGAGCGCTAGCGGACTACATTGGGCCAAAACCAGATCTATCCTCAAGTGGCGGTGTTAAAGAAGTCCCTCGGACATTATCGCCGACGAGCGCGATCGCACCGTGGGCAGTCCTCGTGAATCCATGTAATCCCAAGAAGAATACCATCAATTCAAAGAACCAATATCGACGTTGGCATCACGTCTTCCCAAGAACGCTTAGAACTGGTACCGTGAAATGGAGGTCGCTTTGCTCGCCCGCGGCAGTGCCGTTAACGCACGAATGGTTTCCCACCGCTGATCAACTGGCTACAGAATATAACGAGAGCCCATACAAGATCACTCAAAATGATGACGATGATATGCTTGAAGCCCCTAAGAGCAGAGAGTCGTTGATCAAAGAACTCATTGCCTTCCGACTCTCGCATGGGTTTCAGATTGTCGTCGGTTCATCTGTGGCAGGATTCTCAGGTAGACAAGAAAAATCCTTAGCGAGCATCTTGGCCCCTGAATACATGTCGAACGATGGAGATACTGTCTTCATGAGCGTAGGAAACAGTATTCACCAATTAGTGTGCGTGGCTGGGGGAGAAGTAGAGGTGCGCCGATATACCAGGAAACCTACCACGGCTTTGGAGTCATCGGCCGGTATTGATACGCCGTTTCCGTACAGGCCGTATATTCGCACTGCATTCGAGCAAAACTATGATCCACGAGATGTCGTCTTACGACCCCCGCGGAAGGAGTACAATTGGAACTTTATCGACACATTCTTGGCCGGTTATCATGATGAGTTTTCCGAAATTTTGCGATTTTGGAGAGCTCGGTTCGTCTTGATCCCTGTCGAAATACCAACTGTAAATCGACGGCCATTACCTATGGTTGCCGAAGATTCGGAAGAGGAGATTCGTCTAGAAGGTATTAGAAAGTTGACCCAAGTGTGGCAGAAGTTTCGCTATATCCCCCAAGATGAACGCTATTTCCAGCCTGCAACATCCATGAAGCAGAAGGATCCCAACCCGCTTGCAATCGAGTATCACACCCGAGATCCTTCAGCAGTTATAGCAGCAGGCTCTGATCATACTCTGTTCAACGACGTCGATGGCGAGTTTCAAACCTCTCTCTTCTCTGACGCAGATAAGTATCATACGTCTAACATCGATATCAAGAAGCTTGCCGAGGATCTACAGAGCGAAAAGGGCATTCAAATGTTGGATCGGCGCTGGCATTGGAAGTTACACTATAACTGCTTTCTTGGATTCGACCTCACGAACTGGCTGCTATCGAACTTCAAAGATATTGAGACCCGTGATGAGGCGATAGCGCTTGGGAATGAGCTCATGAACAAAGGCCTATTTCAGCACGTGCATAGGAGACATCAATTCCGGGACGGAAACTTCTTCTTTCAGATTGCAGCAGAGTACAGAGCTCCTCGGCCAGAATCACGTATGGGCTGGTTCGGTATGCGTAAGATAGACAAATCGGTCCCTTCGACTCCGCTCACAGAAGCGCCACGGACATCCCCTCTCGTAACAAAGAACGTTAAGCCTCGGCCTAATACCGGCGATTCATCCTCCAGTAACTCTGGTTCCATACAAGAGGGCGAGAAGACACCCACAAGAGCTGGCAGCCCCAAGCGCAAGGTTACCTTGTCACGTGTTATGCGCTACGACGTGGATCCGCGCAAACGCTCGTATCGGCCGGAGATCATCTCACTCCACTACGATCGTCTTCACAATCCTGACAATTGTTACCACATTCGAATCGATTGGATGAACGTTACTGCGAAGCTCATTGAAGACGCAATCGTAACCTGGGCAACTAGCGTGGAGAAATATGGCCTAAAGCTCGTCGAAGTCCCTATCGCCGAGGTTGCAAACATAGTTGACCATCATCCTTTTCGATCACCTTACTCGGTCAAGCTTGCGCTGCAGCCTCCCGAGCCCCAACCTGAAGCAATCTGGGACTCGGCACATCTCTCTCCCCAATATTCAAAATTAGACAAGTTTGCATATCAGAAGGCTTTGTTACGAAAGTTGAATTTCGTACTGGACGTAGAGGCCGCTAGTGCATTTCCTTCCGATGTAGAGGTCACGTACTCTTGGGGTAACCCAGATTACAAGTATACTCAGTTTATCCATCGCAGCGGAACCCTACTCGCGCAGATTACGGACGATGGTAACTTTTTGTTGCTTGCAAATCGCCTAGCACATAATCGCGCAAAGGATAATAGCAGAATTCGACAGGTAGATCCTTATGAGCACAAAAAGGCGACAACGGATGGTAGTCAAAGCAGTCGGCTACCGTCCACGCCCGCCGAGCGCGTGAACCCACATCGAAGCCCATTCTCTAGTCCTCTTGCGCGACCTGTTCAGGACTCAAGTCTCCTGCACACCGCGCTAGCTTTACAAGAAAAACCGCAATCTACTACGACACTGCTCCCAGGTGCAATATTACTTACGCCAGAACAAGTAAAGGACGAAGTCGAAGCATTCTGCTCGAACGCAGATCTGCTCTCCGCTTTCTATAATGAAGCCTTCAAACAAGCTCCATCGCCCTCGCCGCGCATTCTTCCGGTTCTTGATGATAAAATACCAAATTTAGGGCTACCGCCTGCTATCAATATTCGTGAGGCTAGTCCTGCAAATTCTGGATGGACATTGAGTTCCACGTTGCTTGGGAGAGGCGAGCGTGGATTTTCTGGTGGTGTCTCCGATATGAACATTGGAACGCCGAGTGGCATTGCTAGTCGAAGGCAGGGAAGCGAGGGAAGTACGTCTACGACGGGGAAGAGAGGAAGTATTGTGGAGGCCCTTGCGGAGAATCTACCTAGGAGGCAGGACAGTCAGGGGAGTTCTGGCAGTGCCACGTAGCATATAGATCCAGATGAAGTTAAAGGTTAGTCCTGGTAAACTGCGCGCGGTCCAAATTGTTGTTACAGGTTGTTTGTCAGCGTTAGTATTAAGATATCTTTATGAGTGGTTTAACATATGAACATGGCACTTCTGCTTTGAGCAATTAACGTGCCATTGTTTTCTGCGGGTTTCTGCGATATGTTTGGGTTGGTGTACCAGATACTTTACCAGGACAAGCACTAGGGCTATCGGCAGGCCATGCCACATCCTAGGCAGCAGTGAACCGAAGCTTATGCCCAACTCCACAATCATCGTGGCTCTGGAGATGAGCTAGTGCATTTGAGCATTGAAAAGACAAAACCGAGCTGTTTTTGGCCGCATATACCCGTCTTCAAGGGTGGGCATGTGGATCACTCGAGTAGCTGTGGGTGTCCTTCACCAGTGTTCTAGAGCGAAAGATCTTCTTGAGTCGCCGTGTCAAAATAGCTCTCACTCAAGTCCCCATGGGAGACACAGGCCATAATGCTGTTAAAATAGGAGCAAGAGCAGTAAATGCGCAGCTAGGTACTACAATGCGTTCCTTCCTGTTTTTTTGCAACCTCTTGCCGTATGTCTAACGGATGAAGCTAGTCGCAGGATCTGCTGTTTTAAGTCTTCTGCGCATTGGCAGTGGCCCCTCTCGTCAATTATAGGCTGCTCGTGCCCTCACAATCACGTAGCATCCATAATGACACTTATATACTTGTCTTTACACTATTATCACTAGCATCCCGGCATATCGCCTGGATCAACTGTTGGCCCCTTGCCACTGGGATAACCTGTAACAACTTGTGCTCAGTTGTCGTTCTTGGTAACATCAACGGCGGGACATTCTGTAGGACGGAGCAACAAAGCTATTCCCCTGGGATGACGTGCAATAGAACGCCCAGGGCAATCTATCCACCGGTGATCTAACATGATACTACCACCAATTGTCTGAGTAGGTTGGGAACCCGAGTGGGACCAGCTCGAGGATGCAGTGACCGCCCGACTGTAGATTGATGGGAACAGCACGATCAGAAGCCATACATCAGCTTTGGGAAGAGGACTGCTGTTAAAACTCACACGGACGATAAGGCACCGAAAACCAGCGGTCGCTCTAGGCAGAATCAGGTCGGACCTGGGTGGATGAGATGATCCCGATGCTCTTCTATGGAAGAATATGATGTGGTTGTATAAGAAGCCTGGAATTGTGACGTTTATACGTATGCAGTTGTTCCAGGAAGGCGGATAAATGATGGCCTGTGAGGATAAATCAGATTTCACGTGCTAAGCAGGCTGGATGCGAGGGTCGCAGTGCCGGTAAGTATCGGTGGTAGTTTCGAAGCGGCCGGCTGTCGAAGACGAACAGGGGTGAATACATCCCGGGGTAAAGTTCATGCGAGCGTCACTGCTCACGATTTCTCCGGTACCGGTGGGCAATTTCTTGTCTGGGGTGTGACTGTAGCTGGATGCAAGATGAAGCGTGAAAGGGTGAGGAAAAGCAAGGGGGTTGCATTCAAATGCATTGCTGTGCCAGCTCTTGAGAGCTCTTCATCTTGACTCTTGTGGTCTAGCTTTCGAACAGAGTTGCTTGATTAAGAGGGCGTTCTTACGATCTCACCTTTCTTCATATGTTGAAAAGCATTCACTTGTCCTTGCGAGTAACATGGCCCATGACGAGTGGCTTCCGCAACTCGGGCCAGCACCACTATGGGTGAAACGGGTGTGTAAACAGTACGAGCGTTGCCGTCTTGGAAATGTCTCATTCCACTGTGGTGTCGCCTTGGGTTGCAGTCAAGTGTAGCGGAGACAGCTTCAGCCTCATGTCTGCCAGATTGTCGGATTCGAAGCTCACGCAGCGTTGGGGGTTTGACGCGGTGGTGGCTTCGGATGATCAGAGCTTCGTCAGCAAAGGCCGTGTGGACAGCGGGGTCACAGCGATGGATGGATGCTACTGTAGGCTAGAGAATGCAGGCCCATGTCGGAGTGTGCAGCCACACTGCCCAATGACATGAGCCCGACGTGCACCGAAGACGAGGCCGACTTGGATAATACTGGGATCAGGGCATCGAACGACTTTGTTGATATCGTGAGTGCAGCATAGCCTGTCCAGGGTCGGCAGAGGAGTGGAACAAGAGAACTCGTGTGTGGCTGCAAGGAAGAGGTGGTGGATGATGCTGAGCGAGGCGCGGGACATTTAGGATCATGAATGATATGGGTGAGAGGGAGGGTGGAGGGTGGAGGAAGGGGAAGGGGAGGAGGAAGAGGATGAGGAAGAGGAATATAACCGAGGGAAAGAGCTTCCCACGCCCATGGCTATCGCGGGCGGCAGGCAGGGAGCGGCCCTCCCGCATATGCCACACTACTATACATCAGCAGCAGCAGCAGCAGCAGCAGTAAGCAGTAGTATGGTCGGCTTTCCGCGGGCTGGCGGGCACGGAGAAATAAAAGTAGACCAAGTGATGCAGGCTGATGCACGTCGTTGGTCGATGCGCTTCGCCCTTGGCCCTCACCGCCTTTCTCCATCACTAAGCACCGCGGGTCCGATGTTAGCACATTGATCCTCCAGCAACCACCACCACCACCACCACCACCACCACGGACATACAGCAGCTCAGCCCACAACAGCGCGCCTCCCCTTTCCCCTCCCCTCCTCACGTCACACGCTACCGCGCTCCACGGCCTTCTGTCCTCTTTCTACCACCTGCCTCGACGGCCCGCACCGCGCACAACCGCATCCTGTGACGCCACAACGACCGCAAGCAGACAGGCAGGCACCGACTGGCTGCCATGGGTGATCCAGTCCACCAGCACCTAGTTCGAGCCCGCCACACCTCCCACGCCTCTTGCCGTTACCAATAAGACAAATAGTTACGCGTCCCTTTCATGGAGGAATGCGCCCACTGCCAGACATGATCGGCCACCTCTTCAGCACCCGCAAGAGCGCGAGTGCGTCCCACGCCCAGTCCACGACACTGCTGGACTCTGCCACCGAAGAGAGCCATACGCGACACCTACTCTACCCCGAAACGAGCACTCTCTACCACCCCGACGGCCAGCCGTATCCCTTGCACGCCGCACCCTTGACCCCAGGTAGTGGGCACGACGGGCCTCTACCTGAGATCGACCTCGACTACCCACGCGACTGCCGCATCATCATCGCCCAAGATGAGACGCCTGCCATGCCCAAGACGATCCTGTTCGACTCGAAGCCCGCCCTACCCCGCGCCGCCTCCCCCACCATGTCAAATGCACGGGCGAGAGCATTTGGTGGCAGCAATGTTGCCAGTGCTGCCAGTGCTGCCAATGCCACCACTACAGGCCCAGCCTTTGGGGGACTGCATGCGCGGAGGTCGTCTCTAGTGACAGAGCCAACCGCACCCCCGTCGCCCACTGTGGGGGGCTTCACCCGCATGCGCACCCGTGGCAGCTCCATATCGTCCATGCCAAATATTGACGAGCATGCTCAGGTCCGGGCCAAGGCGCAGGCACGAGCCAAGGAGTCGACGGACCTGGCTAATGTTTGTCTCGACTGCATGTTTGGAAATCTGGCCATGAACTACAGAGGCAACTCGAACAAGATACACATTGTGCCGCTTGATACTAAGCCAACGGATGCTTCGCTCCTGAGTACCAGCATGCAGGACGCTACAAACTCCCTGGGACGGGCCGAGGGTCTTCGGAGGAGAAGTCACCTCGCCAAGTCCTTCACACCTGCAAATCTCCCCGTAGACCTCCCTCGACGCGATTCCGCCGATAGCCTACCCAAAGAGCCCAAGCGACGCACCATCTTTATCACACGCATGTTTTCTGTCACCATCCCAGACGATGACCATGATGTCCGCACACCAACCCCGCAGAGCTCGCTTCCAAAGGGCAGTGGCTTCCCGTTTCCTCCCACAAATAACAATCCAGGAGCGCCCAAACCACCGTACCTCTCTCATATCCGCAAGAGTCCCATGTACGCCATCACCATTATCCTGCATCTACCCATATCGCACACTTCTCCAACGCTGCGACCCTCGTCCAGAGGTGGTAACATCAGAACCCCGGCCCATCTTTCCACTTCTGCTCCAGGTCAAGACTCGCTCGGTTCTTCCTTGGACTCGGACCGACGCGCGGGTTGGGCTCTTATTGACTCGAATCTTGGAGTCGAGTCCCTTTTGTCATCATCTCTGAGCAGCGATGTTGATGATCGGGTTGATGTTGTGGGCCAGCACTGGGATGTCATCATGCGCGCCCTTACCAGCCTTCAACATGTTGTCCAGGAACGCATTCTAGCCCACTTCAAGTCACCAGACGCCGGGTCTCCATCAGTGCTCCACCAACATCGACATCAGCCTTCGCGCAACAGCCTCAGAGAGACACCCTTACACCCTGCACGCAAGCCTTTGAAATTGCAGCCAAATGCTCTCATGATGGATAAGGACATACAAACCGCCGCCGAGCTTACAGGCAATCGTGTTGTCAGCGGCATGAGAATACCCCGCGTGATGACTGGGCAGGGGAAATGGGGTGTGTGGCGTGAGGAAGCTAGATGGCTTGGTCGGTGGGCCGGCCGTCGAGAGCAGAATTTCTTCTTCTTCAACCTGTTGACGGCGTTTCTTGGCAATCACACAGAGTGGCTCAACGTACTCGGTCCGAAATGGCACCGCAAGCGCCATCGTGAACAGCAGAAGGCGACCGCTGGCGAGAATTTGACCATTCCCAACCGTACGGTCATTGTCTCCCCAGATAAGATGGCTGCGCGGAGATTGATCTTCCTGCTAGCTGCATTCTTGCCGCCTAACGCCCCCACCAACAGTGAGAGTGCTTCCTTCATACGTCCCAGTACTTCGGCATCACTCCGCGCTTACTCCCAGTCCCCTCCCACCAACATGCCGCCTTCAAGGAAGCAGTCTTTGCGTCGTCAAATCAATCGGCGACCGAAGGGTAAGCAGAGTATGACGAACATGCGGTTACAGCCTCCAAATTCCCAGGGCAGTCAGCATCTGTCCAATGACGCTACACTCGAACGCCCCGAGCCTGGAACGATCGAAACGGTTGATGTAGCCAGGCCAGCTGGCCACTCTCGTCGGTCTTCTGCACACTCTATACGGACAGGTCTCGCGGTTGCCTCCTTGTCTGACGGGCCAGTTGCCGCAAAGAGCAGCATACCCACCACATCAACTGCTTCGTCTCAAACTACGGTCCCTGTTGCTCACTTTACCTTGCCCAGGACAAAGTCATCTGGACCTATGCTTGACCAAAGACCTGAGAGCAGCGATAGTTTAGCATCAGCAAATCTGATAAATACCCTGCACAAGAGTGGCACTGGGCAAACCAGTACTGCAAGTAATGATTCGAGTAACACCAGCCGCTGGAGCGGGTTTATGAATTTTTGGAGCGGGCGACGCTCATCATCCACGGACCAGAGTGACTATCTTCAGACAACAGATGATGGGGTGGGCTATCGTGGACAGGAGCGGCCTCGATCGCAGCTTGAGCAGATGGTGCAAGAGCTCTCCATGGACCGCGTCTTTGATGGTGATGGATACGACTTTCCCAAGGCGAATCATGATACAGATATTAACACTTTGCCTGATGTGTATCCGATTACCGGTTCTAGCGGTATTCCAGCGTCGGCAGCACGCCCAATTCCTGAGCGACAGAGAACATTTGATACTCCACTGAAACTCTCAGTAAATGAGAAAGATGGCGTCATTGATGTCGATATTCCCCTCCCTGACTTTGGATCTCCCCTCCAATCACCACTGCTCGGAGGCTGTGGCTCGGCTTCTAGCCAGCATGGCTCCAGTTTTGGCGAGTCATCTATCCTTTCGATGCCGTACTGCGAGCCTGAGCAGCCTGTAAACGCTGCAGGCTGGTTGAGCCAGTTTCACCCCGATTTTGCTGTCCAGGCTATCAAACCCTACCAGGAGCTCGAACGCGATATCAAGCGAGCAATGAGCGCAGAACCGACGCCTCTTAGCTCTGCTACCACTCCGAGTCTTGAGTCAGGCCCGCTTGAGCGTTGGATCGACGTATGCTCGGCTCTCATCGCGGATACGAGCGCTTTTACCATCAAACGCATTAGCTTGCGACGTTTGGTGAAACTCATACCTACGCCAACGTATCAGCCTTCTGCGATGACTCCAGGCATTGCCGGAATGCCACCAGGTCGCTCTCAGTATGGCAACCCGTATACCACCGGTACTGTTGTACCTATGATGACTGAGGTGCATCTTGCTGAGCAGTTCATCGAAGAACAAATCATGGACTTTGATGCAACCCTTATTGATGGTGTCGATCGTGTATTGGCCCAGTCTGGTGAAGCCACTCGCGTAAACTCGACTCAATCGTCTCGTTCCAGCTCCAGAAGAGGCCGGCGGGATTCGCGGGCGGACACTGATGTCATCCCGCATATGGAAGTGTCTCAGACTGACTGCAAGGGTGTCATATTCGATGCGTTAGAGGCGATTGTCAAAAATGTCACGGCAGAGCGAACTGGGAAGGATGAATCGAAAGAAAATGATGAGAGCAAATCCATCCGGACAGTCCAACTAAAGACCGCCACAGATTCATCGCTCAAAGAAGGGGTTCGGCGGTGGTTGACTGAAGTCGAGTGACGCCACGATCTGGGGTTGTTATAGTTACTCTTTATATGTCAGGAGCAATGGCGCTTTGCGTGCTATCGCGCCATCTTTCTTATCGGCATCACGTCAGCTGAGCTCGAAACACCTTTATGGTTTGTATTATATGTCAGAATCTTCTTTTCTTTCTGCGTTTTAGCGGGCGTTTGTCGAATTTACTTGGCCGTATCTTGGTACTGATACGACTACCTCGTCATTGTCCATGGCGGGGCCAACTGTGATTGACGGCAGACCGCCATAGGGGTTAGGAATGCTCGTGCGATGAAGGTCACAGTAAACTTTGTATTCTGCGTATAGGGGTTGTTGAGTATTCACGGTGCGGTGGGAAGGAGATTAGGAGGATTTAGGCCGTTTTCTGAGAGCGTTCGACGGGGGAAGGAACAATTGCATATCTGGAAGATACCATATAGGACGAGCTACGAACTCAGTGCGATGTCTACTGTTCCACCGTATTTTCCACGTGCACTCACATAAGTCCTTTTCAGTGCTGGACAACTTTGTCACGAAATCCGCTTTATAGATGAATGATCCGATTGCGCCTCGTAAACTGCCGTCAAGGAAAGGAAAGGAAATCAGCGACGTGCAGATATCGTCACAGGGCTTCGAAAGACTAACTTCAGCTTTACCGTGCTAAAAGGCAGCTGTTGGATGAACGGCGTTTACGCTTACTGAAACGAGATATACATTCAATCTACACGCAAAAGACGATCGTCTACACTGCAAGCGAAACCAGGCATGATGGTTAGGGTTATGTATGGGAGCAAAGGCTTAGTTCAGCTCACCTTATTGCGTGTTCCCCATCGTTGCATATGCCTCGGAGGAATTCCCTTCATCTCCCATAGGTTGTAGTAACATAAGCAAGTTGTTTTTCTTATAGCTTGGCTGGTCTGTCATTCCTTTGTCAGAAGGAGTTTGTCAAGCTTTCCAATGCTGAGTAACCTTCGAAACGCTCCCCCGCCACGTTCGGAACGCCATCGACCCATGACGAAAGCGGGACATGTTGAAGCTCCCCCCCACACTATGGAGTTCCGAGCTCTCAATGACAGCTACATAAGTAGCAAGACGACCACAGCACCTACCATTACTGTCTCATGTTATCTGCAACCTTCCGATTCAAAGCACTCTCGAAGCACCTTACATACCCGACGATTTCAAAGCGACTCTTCTCTAGGACATCGACTGTAGCGATGGCGATCACGGATTGGGTCAAACCAGGCGACAAAAGCGGCGAGTTCAAGAGGCAGCAAAGTGTCTTCCGGAGCTGGATCGAAAATAAGCCCAATGCCGAGTTCCCTCCCGAGAAAGGTCGATATCATCTCTACGTCTCATACGCGTGTCCATGGGCACACCGGACTCTCATTGTACGCGAGTTGAAGGGTCTTCAGGACATCATATCGTATAATAGCGTGCACTGGCACATGGCCGAGAAGGGCTGGCGATTCGCGACGCCCGATGAGCAACTACCCGGCGAGACCACACCGGATCCACTGCACAAGGACTTTACACACTTACGCGATATCTATTTTGAGCAGAATCCAAATTACGAGGGACGGTTTACGGTGCCGACGCTCTACGACAAGAAGACGAACAAGATTGTGAGCAATGAGAGTAGTGAGATTATTCGAATGTTCTATTATGCCTTCGATGACCTAGTGGAGGAAAAGTACAAAGGTTTGGACTTGTTTCCTGAGAAATTGAGGAAGGATATTGAAGAGATGAATGACTGGGTGTACAACGATGTGAATAACGGCGTCTACAAGTCTGGTTTTGCAACGTAAGTCAAGTCGTCCCTGATGCATTTTGCCCTATATCAAGCTAAGACTGCGCCCAAGTTCCGAGGAGGCATATGTTAAAGCTGTAACACAGCTCTTCAAATCCCTGGATCGCCTCGAATCCCATCTCTCCGAGTCCTCGACGCCATATCTCCACTCCTCCCCCACCGTGACTGAAGCCGATATTCGACTCTACACCACCATCGTGCGCTTCGACCCCGTCTACGTCCAACACTTCAAATGCAATATCCGCGATATCAGGAGTGGATTTCCCAGTCTTCACAAGTGGCTTAGGCACCTGTACTGGGACTTTCCCGCATTCAAGGATACCACTGAGTTTGAGCACATCAAGAAGCACTACACGAAGAGCCATGGGCAGATCAATCAGTTCCAAATTACGCCGGTTGGGCCGCTGCCGAATATCCTGGAGAAGGAGGACGAGGTTCCGTCCGTTAAGGCGGCGCTGAAGAAATGAATGTTCAGAAAGAAGGGCCAGGTTTCGGAAGGCAGAAAAAGGCAGGGCTAGTATGGGCTATTGTTATGACTCTAGCGAGCTTGGTTGGGCCAGGAATCTTTTCGCATCCAGGTTTAACAAGTAAATAGTAGTGGCGGGAATGACAGATCGAGCACAGGCTATACAACGTGAATATGTTGTCCAGTTTCATGGGTATCTAACGCTTTTGAACGTCCATCAATTAAATGTACATGTTGCAAAAAGTCCAGCCAGCGATGTGCATAGGTACCGAAGTCATCGTCTCATATCGCCCTATCCACTACTTTCCAGCCTACTCATGTCAAGTTGCATCGCAAGCCAACTCGTGGCTCAACATGCTCAGAGTAACGCCGCTCCAACGTTCCCTAGCGTCTGCTTTGTTACTTCGTCTCTAACCTGTCCTACCTTCTTAGCTGAGTCTAAGATGGCGCCCTCAATCGCCTTCAGTGCCTCCACTAGCTCGCGACGCTGGTCGCGTGGCCCACTCCTGCTGCCCGTCAATTGCTGTGCCTTCTCCACAGTGCCGGCTTCCATAGTTCGAAGATGCGCCTCAATCTCGCGGATTTGGCGTTGATATACATCGAGCGTGCGACCAAGCTCGTCTGTTCGGCGGTTAAAGTAACCCATTAAGTCCACCGGCTTCGTCGGATCATCTTCGTCAAGAGCGGTAGTAGCCGGGGTCTTTGCGCTCGATGCTGTCAGGTTTGCGCTATTTCGATAGTGGAATTGTGCCGGTAGTCGCTGGTTCTCGATGGCGCGGAAGCTGAGTGTCGCATCCTCAGCATCCTTCTTGACAAGTCCCTTCAGATGGGCAATGTTCGCGGAATCATTGTCTAGTCCTACTTCGACCGTAGAAAGAAAAGTTTCGATGTATGCAACGTCGGGCGCGATGGTTGCGATGTCCTTCTCAGTACTAGGTAGTGTTTCACGAATCTGATTGCAGTAGCTGATTTTTCGCTGTATGCCTTCATCAAACTGTTGAATCAGCGTCTGTAATTCCGGATGTAGGTCATTGAAGCGGGTTGTTCCTCGTATCGAGTCCAAAGTCATCTGGACTGGCTGTGCACTCGAGCCCAATTGTGAGCCTCCTAAGGTAGAACCCCCAAGAGTGGCCGGCCTATTCTGGGTGTTCATGCCGCCGAAGAGTGTGTTCTGCTGCTGTGGCTGAGTCTGCTGCGTCGATCCGAATAGCGAGGGCGTTGTTGTTTGATTCTGCTGGGCGTTTGTGCTACCAAACAATGACGGCGTTGTTGTCTGTTGTGTGGAGGAACCGCTAGACATGCAGTCAGTCTTTGTGTGAGCGCTAAGGGCTCCCTTTACTTACAACAGTGAGGGTTTTGCTTGGCCACTGAACAGGCCGCCCGATTGGGCAGTGTTCTGGGACTGATTCTGAGTGTTTCCTCCCAGTGCGCCTCCAAAGAGTCCTCCGCTCTGGGGTTGCGACGTTTGCGCGTTTGTTGCGCCGAACAGTCCTCCACTTGGGGCGGCCGTAGTTGTAGGCTTGTTTAGGTTGCCGAATAAGCCGCCTGACGGCGGCTGTGAGGTCTGGTTCTGGCCGCCAAATAGCGATGTTGACTGGTTCTGTTGAGGCTGCTGTGTAGAGCCAAAGAGGCCTCCACTACTCTGGGGTTGGGTTGTCTGCTGTGATTGAGAGGCATTGCTTCCACTGCGAGAAGTTAGAATCTCATCCATAGCCAGCAATGGTTACTAGCCGTGTTGGCTGCATGGAAGGAGCGAAAGACACGACGCGTGCTTGAGCAATGAGGCAAAGGCCTGGGGGGCGTCCAGGCCAGTGCAGGTGCAGATGGAGGGAGCGCAGGACATACAACAGACCACCGCCGGTGTTTATACTCAATGAGTTGGAGCGCCCAAAGCCCGCCATGCTGCCTGAAGTTGCTTCCTAGGCTCTTGTTGCTCCTTTGGGATTTGTACAGCTTCCTCTTGCGCGCACAACTGGTTGTTTTGGGGATAGCGATAGGTACCACAGAGGTATTGCTGCGAGGTTCGCGATGGGGAGGGATGAGGTGATGGGCGAGGACGAAGCGGACAGATGCGCGTGTGAGGGACGGAAAAGGAGAGAATGGATGCTGTCACGGTTGGGTTGGTTTGCTGCCATGCGCGGTGTTTTCCCACAAGCAGTGGAAGCTCCACGCATGCACAGGCCAGGCGCGTGTTCGTCTCGGCTAATCATTCCAGCTACGGACTCCAGTTCAAGTTCACGCTCAAGCTCACCACAAAGCACGCCCACCTTGATTCACCTACACCACAATGGCAGATGACTCAGATGACGATCTCTATGGGGAGACGGCCTCTGGTCAGCAAAAGCGTCCGAAGCAGGAGGAGGATGGCTCGAGCGGCGACGAGCCAATGGACGAGGGACAGGATTCGGGCGACGATGAGGACGACGATAGCGAGTCGGTATGTCGCGACTTCGAATCTACATCGTGTGTTTGGGGAGACAGCAACGCTAACAAAGCTGTAGGATCTCGAGATCATCATCGACAAGCCAACACCCGCGCCCAAACCTACAGTGTGAGTGCATTTGCCTTCTCCTCCTGCCCATGCGCTAGCTCACACAACACCCAGTCAACAACCCCAAGAAAATAAAGCTATCAAGATTGAAGCACCACCACAATCCTCCTCCACACCCTCACAAGCCCCAAAAGCAACTGCAGCCGGCACCGTACCCCAGCTCCTGCCAGGCACAGCTTACCCCGCGCAACGCACCTCCCACATTGACGTGAATGGCAACCCCGTCTACCCTCCGCAGGGCAAGGAGATCCTTTCCGTTGACATGGAAGCGGACATGGCGGAAGAGCAGAAGATATGGCGGCGACCGGGTGAGGACCAATCCGACTACTTCAATTACGGCTTCGACGAGTTTACATGGGAAATGTATCGCCAGCGACAAGTATCCATGGCGCAAACGCTACAACAACAAAAGAACGACATGGCACAGATGCAGCAGATGATGGGGCCAATACCGGGTATGCCCAACATGCCAGGACCGGCGCAGGGTGGTGCGCCAACTGGGGCGCCAACTGGGGCGCCCACTGGGCCTGGGGGTGGTGGAGGCGGTGGTGGCGGCGGAATGGGTATGAACGAACAGGCGCAGATGGAGATGATGTTCCAACAAATGGCAAGCCAGGGTATTGATCCGAGCCAGATGGACTTTGCGTCTTTTATGCAGATGGCAGGTCAAGGCATGGGTGGTTTCGGTGGTCCTGGGGGACCACAGGGTGGGACCTTTCAACAAGGTAATCATACTGGCGGGGGGAGGGGTGGTAGAGGCGGAAGAGGGAGAGGGTGGTGATGCAAACGCATTTCCTTTGACATTTACCCCTCAAGATAGGGTTGGGCACACCGATCTGGTTGGGTTGGGTTGCATCCACTGGCGTTCTATGTGTACTACTACGATACCAAGGGTCGGAAGAGATTTCGGGCGCAAAGCAAGCAACGACTTAGGCTTCAGAAATGATTTGCCTTTGTTTGATTTTCAAGGGAAAAAAAAAAAAGAGCCCCCGTCCTCCCCAATCCAGCGCTATTTTCAAAGCATGCTGACCTCGAATTCCGCAACATGATAGACTTGACTTCGATCCCTCTGACTGGTAATCATGCCACGCACATCCTGCGCCCTCGGATGCTGCGAGCAATATAATACCTGAAGTCTTGTGCACTTGCTTCCTCCTAAGCTGCTTGTGCTGAGCGAACTCAACCTCTCAGCGCGGCGTTGCCACCACTCGCAGCAGGCCGTGAGCTATTCTTCTGGTGGTCATTCCTCGAAGAAGGTCACCACTACGTCTCCATGGGGTCTCCGCCTTCCAAGATGTGTTGCGGTATCCGTCCCTCGGCGAAGTCCTTTTCCAGCTTCGCCATCTCCGCCAAACTGCTTGCGTTAAGAATAGCAGCCCGCATCCGCCGCTTTTCGTCATCCGTGTATATACGTTCTTTGGTCGATTCTTCGACCCCGTTCGTGTAAGTCGGAACAACGAAGCTTTTGGATTTGACGCCTATGATCTTGCTCGCAAGGTCTGTGGGCTCCTCTACCGTGCCGAACAAGTCCTTCGCCTGTTTGCGCTCGATATCTCGGACCTTGACGAAGTCGAGATAGCGCACGCTTGGACAGCGCCAAATCACCCAGTATCGGTAGTTCTGCGTTCTATTAGCTTTGTCCTTGCTGTATATCACAGTCTCCCGACCCTGTTGTGCCCAGCTTTAGCAGCGGTCTTTATGGCCAACAGTAACTAATTTCGAACGCTTATATATGCTTGCCAAATTAGGCTCTAAAGTCAAAAGACTTAACGCTATGAACGCACCTCTTTGCTTGTGACAGGATTACCCATTAACGTCAGATACACTAGCTGTTTGAACCCCGCTAGCGGATCGAGGTCCGCCAGCTCTGCCATTCTGTTCTTCGTGAGAACTAACGTCCGTAGGTTCGGTATGCTCGACGATAGGTTCGGCTGGATGTTCGAGATGCGATTTTGGGCGAGGAACAATGTGCGGAGGCGGGGCTGCAGCGGAAAGTTGCCGAGCTGCGCGATGTCGTTGTCGGTGAGGTCTATGGCGTCGTTGTCCTGTCTAGGTGGTTAAACGCGTGCGAATGTACGGAGGGGTAGGCGGAACGCACTCGTGCAGCACCCATGTTCTCAATCGCAGAAATCTTGTGACCTAGATATTACAATATTGATATCAACTCAGCTCTCAAGTGTAGCATCTGTTCTTTTCAACGCACCTCGCAGATCGAGTTCACGCTCCGTGAGACAATTGATGAAGGAAAGGGAGTTGTGAATGAGGTCTGTTGTCAACCTCATTCTGGCGGTATTGGCTAGTCTTTCGTTCGCTTTGGAGTTATAGTGTCGATGATTGGCGAAGAAGTGGACGTAGGAAGGTAGCTGAGGTCATGCGCCGGTTGCAGAGGGAATGTTGGATGCTGAGCTCCGGCTGATGAAATTCGAGCCAAGAGTTCTAGCCGCTAGCGCACTTTCGGCCGGTCTTGTAGATAGAACTAGGATAAGGCGAGGTCAAACTGCATGAACATATTTGGTATGACTTGCAATGCTGCTTCGGAATAGTGCTTACGCGATTTTCTACCGAGTCTCGGAGAGGCCTTGCATCCGACGCATGTCGTTCCGCGGTTGTGACATCCGCCTCAGGAGATTACATATTATTTCCATCAGATCAACCTTCAAAATTCTAATGCTGCAACTCCCTCCTGCTTGGTCTCGTCGGCCGTGCCCTCCTGACCGTCGATCTCAGTCTTCGGCCCCTTACCCTTCCTCCACACTCTTTGATCCCTTGGATCAAATCCTCCATTGCCCCAAAGTGCCCACTCAGGCGTCTCGTCACCAATATAATCTTCTGGTCGCCAACCCACAATTTTCCCGTCCTCCATTCTAGATCCTTCGATCTTCCCCTCATAGAGGTCAAAGAACCGTTCAAAATCAATCCTCGTCGCCCACCGCCCACCCTTCTTGAACCTTGTGCTATCAGCAAGCAGCACACAACACGAATGTGCATGCTCAGCACCGACACCATAGGTCAACCCTCGTGAGTTCAGTTCCTTCTCAAGCTCGGTGACGAACTCTGCGACTTCTTCGTAAAAGGGGACGTTCTGCATTGTCAAGCCTGCAGAGCCCGCAGCGCTGGTACCGCAGTATGTTACGCCCTTGACTTCGACGAACCCTGGGAGAGCACGCTCGACGAGGTCCGCATATCCTTTAACTTCTTCAGCCATGTTGAATCCTTTGACGAGCGTGAGGCGGAAGACGGTGCGTTGTTCAAAGCGCCTGTTGCGGAGAATGTCGAGACAGGCACAAAAGCGCTCCCAGAAGTCGCGGTGCAGTGGGCGATCAATCTTGCGGAGAGAGTCCTTGTTTGATGCATCAATGGAAACGTAAAGCTGCGTGACCGGAACCAGAGATGCGAGTTGCGCGGGATGTTGCGCGTTGCACACTAAAAATGTTGATATCCTATTGCTGTGCATGATGTTCAAGAGTTCATTGATATGCGGGTAAAATATCGGTTCGCCTACCAAACTCAGCGCACAATGTCGGATACGCATCGCTTCTGAAAATCGTTCTGCTCGTACACCAGGCACGCCTTTCATCATCTTGATCTTCTTGTAGTGTGCTGCTGTGATGCCCTCGAAGATGAGCTCCGGTGCATCGGTGATCCAGCGCCACGTCGTGCCAACAGGATTAGTACCATGACGCCAGCAGAAAACACACTTGTTCGAGCAGGAGAGGGACGGTGTTGCTTCCATACATAGATGCGATGCTATGCCATAGAAGGAGTACTTGTAGCAAGATCCTCGGCCTCTGAGGGCAGATTTCGTCCAGCGGCAGATTTTCACGCCGGAATGAGAGCCAATGATAGAGTACCCTTGCTTCGTAAGCGCAGCGTGTGTCGGTGAAGTGATTGGCACCATCGCTTTAGGAACATGCGTGGATCTCGGTTTCGACCTAGAATTGTAGGATGTGAAGTCCACGGGGATGGGATCTGATGACGAAGTGACCATGGATCCTAAGTCTTCGACGTCGTCGACTCGTGTAGCCTGGCTGTTGCCATCGTCATCTGCTATGTCTTCTTCGTCGCTTTCAACTGGATCTCCGCTACCGGGAACACCTTCGCCTAATCCTCTTCCCTCTGCGATCTCCACGAGTGCTTCTTGAACCCCTACCCGCCACTCCTGTAATCGTTCTTCGGCATCGCTTTTGACATCGCCCATGCCCAATGGGTATGCTCGCTTTTTCCCTGTCAGTCGCGACATCCACTTGTCCACCTCCCTAGCCTGACTACAAAAACCCTCCCCTTCTGTTGGCCATCCCTCTTTGTCCCCAAAGCCGAACACCGAGTATCCAAGCAGTCCGCTCAGTGGCGCGCTATCAATCCTGAAATCGTTATGTGTCTCTTGTAAGCTTTGGATGAAGATGTCTAGGACGGTGTCGATGTTGTAGCTTGGTACGAGGATAATATAATAGTACTTGACGTTCGAGTCAGCCTTTGGCGGGCTGATGAAGTAGTCGTCGTGCTCGACGTATGAAAGGTCGAGCGATTTTGGTTCAAGGAATGTGGATGACTGATCGCAGCCGATGGTCCACTCGCGGAGGACTTTGGCAAATTGGGTAGAGTAGCGCTCGGTAGTGCCAGACAGTGACTGGAAGAAGACCAGAGGTTGGATCTTGTCCGTCTTCTGGACGAACGCAGGGACGGGTGCTGCAGTCCTTTTAGGTGTCTTCTTGCCTTTGACAGTCTTTGGTCCCTTTTTCGCTTTTGCTATCAATGCTACGGCATTAGTGTCCTCCTCCGCATGATTGTCAATGGTCAAAATCGACGAGGTTAAGGTGGTATTTTCAGGAAGCCATTCAGGTTTAAGCTCCACGACTTGCTTCTCAATGGGTGACAATGGAGCTGGTGACGCCGATACCTTTCCCCTCCAGCCGCGTAGGTAAATTGTGAGGCGCACGACTGCTGCCAAAGAGACCGCCGAGAGGAGGATTGGAAGCCGATGAGTGTGCCATATATAGAGCAATTCTATACTGGGTTAACATTCCGCGCTCTTGTATCACCTGTAAGTCTTACCACCTGGTAACTGGCCCAAGCCATCCGAGAAAGCCATGGTTGCTGCGTTGCGCAAGCAGAACGTTTGAAGACGAACTTTTGGCGAAACGATCGCGTGGGGTTCGTCGATTAGCGGGGTGGAATAGGATCTCGTCTCATTGGTCGACTCTTCTGTACATGAATATCTCCAATCTCGACTCCGTCCTCGACGACACTCCTCCCACTTCGTTCACGTCGTTTCGATATATGTACATATCTCGGTCATGGAATCCACAAGAACGCTTATGTAGTTGGTCATGAACTTATCGTTGAACGGTTAGTTGAAGTGGAAGGCGACAACAAATCCGTGAATGGGAATCAATACAGATGAGTTCGTGCTTTGAGGGAGTACTGTTGAAGTGTTGCATGGGGATGTTGGAAAGAGGGGAACTAGAGGTAGAAATGTGGCCAACAGATAGGAGAGGGAATTCGAAGCAAGCGAAGCTCGGTGAAGCAGTCCAAGTAGCTGCCCGTGAGCACTCTCAGGCAGGCACTGTTGTAAGGCATATCAAGGATAAATGATGGTAGTTATGGGCGTGCTAGGACAGAGAAAATGGAGTTCATATAAGATTAAATAGGACCACGGTAAGACTTTCATTATCATTTTGCACATCTGCTCACGGCACAACTCGTACATGATGTACAGTAGAGTGCGTGGCACATGCTTAGCTATTCAGGGCTTGATAGTTTTGGTCACCTCAAAGCCCGTAAAACTTATCAAATGAATGCACATAGCATCGTACTCAAAGGCAGCTTGAGTGACAAGAACATGGCCATGTAGAATATATTTCGTAGTCATCTTCTGACGCAATTCTGCTCTATAATGCTGTAAAGAGCAAAAAGAAGGTGGATTATTTAGAGGAAGTAATCTGGAGTCCTTCGTGAGACCATAGGCTCGCCAGCCCGCGGGCAGGGATCGAATTGCAGGCTACGGCATATGTTAGAGATAGGCAGTACACACAGTAGAACTCAACTTACAAGGTATACTTGAGATGTTCGTCAATCTCCATGATTGCGGCCTGATTCCCGCATCTGTAGCAGTAGTTTGGCGCTGTGCATGTGAGTAAGAGCAGGGGTAAATCTGTGGTAAGAATACTCACCTGAGAATATTGTCACGACATTCCTGTCTTGCGACCAGTTGTATCCCTCCATAACAAGCTGATGAGCCCTCGCCACGAGGGTCAGACCGTTGTTGTGATTGAACGCTTCTGAAATATCCTGACCAAATGTATATCCTGCACCACGGGGAGATATGCCCCAACCACATCTATCATCCGGATCAGACCAGAGTAGATCGCACATGGGCCCCTCATGCGGCACTTCTTGTATCCGATCAAGAGCCCTGATGTTATCGAGGGTATCGATGCTTGGAGAAAGACCACCGTGCAGACAGAAGATTTGATTGTCGATCAGGGCAGTCAGCGGGAGATAATCAAAGAGGTCTGTGAAGTATTTCCAGACGTTGGCGTTGCCATACTTTCGGAGACACTCGTCGTAGAAGCCATAAACCTGGGTGATTTGGCGGGATTCGTGATTTCCGCGAAGGATGGTAATTCGCTGTGGGTATCGAATCTTCAGTGCGACTAGCAGGGTTACAGTCTCAACAGAGAAGTAGCCCCGATCGACGTAATCGCCTACGGTGAGTTAGTTTGTAACGAGAGTGCTGAGGCGATGAACGCACCCATGAAGAGATAGTTCGTATCGGGATTTGGGCCGCCAATCTTGAACAGCTCCATCAGGTCGTGGAATTGACCGTGAATGTCACCACATACTGTGACCGGGCATTTCTGGGCAATTGTGAGTAAGGTAGATCTAATGCAGCGCTACAGATACACTGACCACTGGTTGTACATTGGACTCCTCCTGGAGCACTTCGCGGGCCTGTCGCAAGAGCAAGTCAGAATATGCGATATACAGGATTCATCTACCCGAGAGATCGTTTGGCGCCGTACCTTGTCGCACAGTCTCTGCACATCGCTCTCGGCTAGCTGCTTGCAGCTCATGAGGCTCTCGATCCAGCCGTCCAGGGTAGGAATTGTGGTGGGTTCCGAGGATGGGGCAGACGACAACTGCATGGGCTCGGGCATCTTCACGTCCTCCATGTTAGTGTCCATGATTGCGGGGCGGCAGGATCGGTGGTGGTGGGTGGGGTGGTAGTTTGGTGATGTAGAGCCGTCGAGGGGTTCTTGTCCTTCAAACTTGGCGAATGACGTGTGGTGAGCGAGGGCGTAAACTGCAGACAGCGGAGACTTGAAACAGGGAAGCAAAACTAGTATGGAGGGTATATCGAGCGTGCAGAGGGAGACTGGGAGCAGCAGCAGGGTTGAGCACAAGAAGGTGGAGTGAAATCAGTACACACGGCTCCTGCACCCATGCACCGCGCTTGGCTGCTGGCTGCTGCGTTGCGGCGACATGTTCTTCCAGCGCCGGATCATGTGACAGCGCACCGACGTGGAGGTGGCTCCTTCCCTTGTCGCCGTCCAGCTGTCCAGCCTCCCGTTCGCTTACGTGGGGCTCTTGGCGGGGCTGCCGGCTATCGAAGCTTTGTCCCGTCGTTCGTCGCGACTTCTTCTCCACTCCAGCACCATACCCCCATTGTCGCTGCACACCGCTTCCACCAAGTGCGACCTGCAATTGCGACAATGTCGAAGCGTGCTTTCGAGTCTGCTTTCTCTTCAAGCACGCCTGGCGGCTTGCTAGTCACTGCCAATGGCTTTGACGCCTCCCAGCCCCAGGTTTGTCTTCAGTTCCAGTTGTCCACCTAGACTCGAGCTCACGCGACAGCAGCTGCAGCAGCATCCTCCTCTCTCACCAACGTCTTCACTCTACGTTCCAGGTCAATGGCCTTTGGAGCCGAGCCGTCCCGTTCAGCGCGACGATCATCCTGCCACCGCTAGCTCCTTCTTCACCACCATCGGAAAGTGGGCAGCGACCGTCACCAGCGTCACGAACCTCTTCAGGCTACCAGTTCGACTAGCAGAGCGCTATCTCCGCAAGCAGACTATACGGGCTATTCCGATTATTCGTGAGGACGGCTCAAACAAGAAGCGACTCGTGGACGCTGGGCTCGCGGATGAGCCAGCGACACCTTCACCTTCTGTGCGCGCGCGCGCGAACCTGACGCGTCGCCGCTTCCACCCAGCTACCACACTTTCGCCGGATATATGGTCACCAAGTTCGAACCCGTTACAGCCACACGAAAACCCCGAGACCACCTCAGCTGCCGTCGACGATTTCTACGACGAAGAAAGCCTAGAATTCTCATTTACCGACATTCTCACTTCGACACCTCCCCATAATCCAAAAACCGGCTCTCCTGCACCACTGTCATGGGACAGCCCACACATCTGGTCCCCTTCCGGTTCGCCTTCACCTAGCCCATCATTTCGCAGTCTGGAGGGATGCATTGGTCTATCCGCTGTTCAGCAGAGCCCAGGTCACCCAGTGTCTGAACCGACTCCGGTCACACCCATGCGCCGACACCTGCTTAAGCTGCAGCTGCGCGCACAGGATGAGCGCCAGGAAGCTCACAAAGCTCACGAAGCTCGGGAAGAAAGTATTACCGAGACCGAGGCACAGACCCTCGAGCCGGAGACTGCAGTCTACGAGGACGCTGACTTCCCGATCCCATCATCATCTCCCTTCCAGGCAGACTTGTCGTCTTCTCCCTTCCAAACAGACGTCGAGTCCTCACCATTCCAATCGCACGTGGCTTCTGACCCGCCACCTGCGTATGAGAACGATCTGTCGTTTCTCTCTGATGCTGCCTCCCCCCCACGCAAGAAGTCTGTGCGATGGGCTCAGCATGCCGGCGCAAAGTTGTTCTTCTTCGATGAGAGAGTGAGCGAAATGCTTGACTCAACGCTTGAAACAATCACATCCAGTCCTGTGAGGGCATCCTGGCAGGAGTATGATGAAAACGAGGAGACGTCCGACGACGAGAGCCAGAATGCATCTCTCCACTCTGAAGCCTCCGATGAAGGCTATTGCGATGATCAGAAAGACGTTGCTAACGAATCGATTGGCTCCCATGGCGTCCCCGAAGATACATTCAATTGTTCGGAGGATTCCATCGACGAGTCACAGATCTCCCTTGAGCTCCTTGAAGACCTCCAGGAAGACCTCAGAAAGAAATTAGCCCTTGAGCCACCTCTGCCTCCGCCTCCACCAGTGAAGCCTCTTGTGCTTCCGCTATCTTCGGAAGAGCTGGATAGCCTTGATACCATCATCGCTCAAACTGATAATGGTCGCAACTCGAACATGTACGTGGTCCCGGAGAAATTATACGCCCGAGACTTTGGTACTCTTCTTCCGGAGCAATTCAATGGCGATCCCAAAGCCTGGCTCAACGACAACATTGTTAACGAATACCTCGCTCTTCTTGTGGCCCACAAGAAGAAAGAGTTGGGCTTTGAGCATAAACGCGGAGGTCCAGCTCCCCCAATTCACGCTTTCTCTTCATTCTGGTACAGCACTATCAAGGAACGCCCGAAGTCTGTCGAACGATGGGCTTCCAGATTTCAGCTAGGTGGGAGCCAATATTTAGATGCGCATCTTGTCCTCTATCCCATCTGCGATGGAGGGCATTGGCGTCTGCTTGCGGTAAAGCCTAAGGACAGAATAATCGAATATCTGGACTCGTTGGGTTTTAGTGGCCAGAAATATGTGGCCAAATTCAAAGAGTACTTGGCGAAGGAGCTGGGAGACGCCTGGGTTGAGGAGGACTGGACAACCATCGAGCTGCAGCGCAGTAGTCGACAACTGAATGGCAGCGATTGTGGAGTTTTCACGCTCTTGAACGCCTTGACCCTCATTCGAGGAGAGGAAGCTCGGCGGGTTGTCGCTTGTTGCGGCATGGCAGATGCTAGGGAGCGGATTGCTACGACTCTCTTGGCTGGTCACCCGACAACGGAACTTGAGTGAGAGGATGGCTTTTTTCTCTTTTAGTTCAGGCTTTGGCGTTTTTCTTTTGGTCCAAGTTTTGGCGTTCGGGTTTACGGTCTGCGCTAGGCGGGATTCCACAGCCTACGTTTTTCTTTAGGTTTCCGGCCAGAGAACTTTTTATTGGGGGTTTTGGCTGGTTTCCGAGGCTGCTTGCATAGCGATGGTGTTCGGTCGCTTACGAGGCTCACGACTTATGACCTTGATACCCCCTGATGACGCCCTTAGAGGCATGTTTTTTGTATTCAGTAGCAATCTGTATATTAGCGAAGATGACAATTGTAGTATCAACTGAAGTGCCTCGGTGCACTATCTTGTTATGCGAATTATTGTCTACATTGTATTACGAATGTATTTGGCCACTACTTTTACGATGGGTTAAGGCTAGATGATAGCGTAATACTTATTCCGCAGTGAAGCTATTCAAGCCTTACTATGCTGCTACCTTCACAGTGAGCTTTCCGAAATGCTTCTGATCCCACATGTACTCATAAGCCTCTTTCAAGTCCTTCAGCTCAAACACCTTTTCATCTACCACAGGGTGCAAATCATTCGCCTCGATCGCAGCACACATATCTTCCATTTGCAGCCTCGAGCCCACCAAGAGACCACGGACCGTGCAGACGTTATTCAAGCAATCAAGGAATGTGGGCTGGTTCTTCTCCATGCCACCGAGGAAGCCGATGATGCTTATCACTCCGTCGATGGCAACAGCTTTGAGGGATTGCGCCATGGTTTTTGGTCCGCCAACTTCGATAACGTGCTGAATACCCGCGCCGTTGGGGCTAAGTTTCGCGGCAGCCTCACCCCAATTCGGATTCTCCTTGTAATTTATGACATGATCGGCACCTAGTTTCTTCAATGTCTCTGCCTTCTTCTCTGAACTAGTCGTGGCGATGACACGGGCGCCTGCCGCTTTGGCAAATTGTAGGGCAAAAATGCTGACACCGCCGGTTCCTTGAGTGAGCACCGTCTGACCGGGTTTCAGTGCGCGACTCTCGAGGCCGTAAAGGGCATTCCAAGCCGTGAGCGCGGCGCAAGAAAGTGTACTGGCTTCGAGGAAGTTAAGGTTCTGAGGCATGGCCACGAGACCAGCTTCATCGAAGACGCCGTATTCACGGAGTGTGCCTACAACAGGTCCATGTTAGTAGAGCAATGAACCAAGTGAGAAGAGTCAGCAATCGAGGTCACTTTAGGACTACTTGGAGGGTCTTTGCGGACCCCCGCAGATCTTCACAACCCATTCTCAGTCTTTGTGAAGCTCTGCTATGTATTCTAGGGATATACCAAGAATCACGTACCGTCGAGTGCGCCGCCTAGACCGGTACTTATGGTTTGCGCGTCAAGGGAGCCGGCAGTGTGGCCTTGGTTGAAGAGCGTGACTACTTTATCTATGGAAATGTGAGTGCCCGGCTCTAGAACGCATTGAACTCAATTCGTACCTCCAGGCTTAAAGCGTGTGACGTGCTTGCCAACCGATTCAACAGTACCTGCTCCGTCTGATCCGGGCACAATATTGTCTTTCATTGGAAATGGGTATTTGCCCTTGGGGATGATCAAGTCGCGGTAGTTGAGGGACGCGGCGTGAACTGGTCCCTCCTTTAGCATAGCGCGAGGGGTGGAATTGGTAAGAGCAATCGAGTTGACTTACTCTTGACAAGAACATCTTTATCGCCCACCTCAGGAAGGGGACCTTTCTCGTTGAACTTCAGGGCATCAAAGTCATTCTTGCCTTGCACCGTCCATTGCCTGGTTGTTGTGGGCGCCATTGTATATGTAAAGGTGCGGCTGGATAATCGAGGTTGAAATTATACGACGTTTGAGGGAAGTCTGAGTAGGGAACGAGCAACCACCGAATATTTCGCCAGCCTTTTAACATGTTTGGCCGGCAACTCCTATTATAAATCGGTAGTTACGGTGTACATGTGGGGTAATCCAAAGATTGATTCATGACGCAACAGAGCCGAAACAATTCACGTCACTTCTTTATCCCAAGCCCCCAGGGCCGTCGATGGACTAGTCTCGGGTCCAGGAACAGTAAGTGGCAAGTAGCCGGGTCCAGAAAGGAGCCAATGGCGGCTCACTTCCATTGGTATTTTTCTTCTTTGCTCTCATCGAGCTCTGGCATGGAGTAAGCAAATGTCAGAGCTCCAAGCCATGGCTTTGTCGGGCATCGCTCGGGGCTCCGGTTATCTTGCAGCATGCGGGACTCGATATCTTGGCTTGCAGGGCTGTGAGCACATGTCGGCAGATTTATACTGAACATTTGTAAGCCGGGGGTGGGTCTGGTAGAGAAAGACCAATTTGTAAGGCGGTTGCGCGGTGTCCTCGTAATTCTCCGGTCAGCTCGCTTGTGGAGACGACATGGGCAAAGCCGAACCTTCTCCTGCGAAGGCCATTCTTGACCTTCAACTCTATGACAAATTACAGACACCCACCCTACAGCAGCAGCTTATCGTGTGTCATTGCCCTGGATTTTTCAAAAGAGCGTTCCCCAGATCGCCGCTAACCACGTTTGCATTACAGCTGCATGCGTCTGCGCTGCCTACTCCTAAATCCAAGTCGTCTTCGACAAGATCCGAGGCGATTTCGCTCGTCGACATCGAATAATTGATTAAGACTCGAAGCCGCAGTCCGCGCCCCCTATTAGGGGCAGTGTCCGGTACTGTCAGACTTACGGCGACCACTGTGTACATGTCACAACGCCAGCCACAGTCCTGCCTAAGGCTCCAGCAGCATAAGATTCTCCTGAAATGCCATGGCTATGTTTAGAGCCCGCTCACTGTCCACTGGCACGCATTGAACAACTGCATGTGTAGCAAGTCTTCCGTGGCCGGGGATACTTATACAGCCGAGCACCAAAGCGGGCTGCTAGCAGAGCAGTCTGCCTCTCAGGCTTCCCTCATCGCACTGCAACATCTGCCACCATCCACCAACATGTCCACAATGCATCGGAGACAACGAGGCTTTCGTCAAAGCGTCCTCAGCTTTAAGCCACCTGGCTGCAGCTTAGTGCTTAGATCGTCGCTAGCCCCATCAGGTCTGTAGTCTCGCCCGCACTCTGCATCAACATTGTGTCTATCTCGAGGTGATAATAATAACAAAACCATGTCTCCAAATACTCTGCGGTTATCGCTCCCTAATCCACATGGTGTTCGAGAGCTTTCGTTGCCGCGTCCACTGCCTCCTGCAACAGCAATTCGGACCCTTCCAAGCTGAGGTCCTGCGCGAGCACATCAAACTGTATCCCCAATTCTCGCAATGTCTTCTCGTGGGCCCCAGTCAGCATACTCTTCACGAGATGTATCACCAGAAACGCATCCCGACCGTCACGATCCCTTCCATTCTGAGTTAGATCTAATTGAACTCGCGTACCTCTCACGATCGAACCTAGACACGAGAGATTCATACGGCCCGAGGAGCAGACCACCTAGTCGATCTCCTGATGAGATCTCACGCGGAAGATTACGGCCAGATTCATACTTTGGATTGCCGCGCTCAAATGACCAATATACACCGCTGCCACGCCGGAACGAAAGCCCTCGGCCATCCGTAAGATCTGGAAGAGAGTCTATGTATACATTGAATTCGCTTTATCAGTCTAAGGCAGTAGATGCGGATACGCAAGCCTTGGTGGATCGGAGGGCCAGCGAGATCGCACTATTTCATGTACACTGGACCACTCCGGCACTAATAGCTTCGTTGTTCGTTGCTGGGGTTGCAGCAGCCGTAGGGCATCATTTCTTCTACACGCATCTGAATGGACGGCCAGCTACAGAACAATTAAAAATGGTCAGGTACGGGACAGCGCTGGCATTCTTCGTCAAAAGTACGCTTGTTGGATCAGTGATAATGTGCAACCGGCAGCGCATCTGGAGGACGTTTAGACGAAAGGCTATGACGATCAAAGGCATTGATGGGCTCTTCTCTGCCACAGAGGATCCCACACAGTTCTTCCTCAACTGGGAAATGATCAGAAATGGCAAACTTGCAACGCTCATGGCGGCCTGCACCTGGTGAGTGCTGGCATCACTAAAGTATAGCAAAACACTAACTCAAGGTTTTCAAGGTTAATACCAATTGCTTCCGTCTTGTCACCGGCCGCGCTTACTTCTGAAATCAGCTTTGTCGTCAGTCCGTCGACTTGTCCGGCAGTCGCAACCCTCAACTTTACACGCGAATCTTTCTTCAATTTCCGCGACGAGAATGAGCTCGACGGCCGAGGTAATTCATTGAACTACTATAATACAACCGATAGGGATGGCACAGAAGGCTACTTTGACTACTATGACCAGCCTTCAAAAAATGCCCGTCGGTTAGCATTCAGTAGCGCGTATTTGAAGAAGCCACAACCCCGCGAGAATGCTCGGCTGAGCTTCTGTGGAGATGGATGGAACTGCACCTTCTCTATAAATTTCCTGGGACCGGGATACAAGTGCGAAAACATCATTGATTCTGGCATATCGGGGGCGCCGTTTAAAATCAGTCAGCTAGCGCCTGAGGGCAACTTCACCTACCTCGCCGAAGTTGATCAAGACGACTACAGATGGCCCCAGATTGATACATTGGATGGAATTCCAATTCAAGGTCCGCCTTATCCAGCCTCTCTAGGCGTATTTGAAAGCGAACCTATTATTTGGATCGGCTATGCAAACAAGACCTCCGAACTTTACCCTGACGACTCGCCACATGCGAAGAAATGGAAACATGTACACGAGCCAAAGATGTTCAAGTGCGTTATGCATCATACCAACTATACCTTTGAGATGCGCTACAAACCCAGTCAATCCGCAGTGCTCAAGCAGCGAGATTTTCTTCGTCCTGTAATTGACACCATCCTTCAATCAAACCCTAGCAATAGCAGCGACTGGGTAGCTACGCCGAGCATCAACTTCATACGGCCAAAGGATGATTCGGAGACCTACAAACTCACTGCCGCTTACCATTCTATGGGCGCGCTTCTACGCATGTTCCTCCGCGGCGACATCGAGAAAACTTCAGATGTGTTCATTATTACAAGATCAGACATATCGGAAACTCGACTGATCAACGGCAGGACATCGTATCCGCAAGCCGACCTGATGGAGGATATCCAGAACCTATTCGAAGATATGCTCATCACTCTACTCAGCGAGCCAACTCTCGTACTTGCCGAAACGGAAGCAGTCCTTTGTGAAAAAACGCGTACTATCGTTGTATACCGCTATTATCGCCGTTCACTTTGGATTGGATATGCTGTTGTCATCTCCATGACCTTCGCTTTTATATTAGTTGGCGCTTGGTCTATTCACCAGAATGGCGTGGCCTCCGATGTTCTATTCTCCCGCATCATGGTTACAACGAGAAACCCGACACTTGATCACCTCAGTGTTGGTGCTTGTCTCGGCGGCGATCCGTTCCCAAAGGAGCTGACAAAGACCAAGCTTCGATTTGGTGTTTTGCTCGAGGATGATCCGAGAGAGGATCCGCTTGGTAGGGTCGAGCATTGCTGCTTTGGTACAGTGGGCGAGACAAAGGAGATCGTAAAGGGTGGCACGTATGCTGGCCTCAAGAAGTGGTGCAGTGGCAATGGAGAGACGGCCAATATTCAGGAGGAAAAAGAACCTCTTCTGGAGAAGACCAGTCAATGCTAATGCATACGAAATCTTTCTTTTGGAGCAACATATCGTTTGGATAATTTCTTGCGAGGAGCTGGACGGTGCACGCTGGAGGAATGTGGGTTTGTCTTTTTGTCCGCAATCGAGTTCCACTTTGCATATGATACCCCCTATAGCTGAAGCACAAGGTTCACATGTTTTCGTCATGACGCGTACTTTTCTTTCATTACTTCCTTGGCTTCTGTTATCTGGTCTACGCTCTATAATTTTGACGGGGCTTACAGGCAGTATATCCGTAACCTGAAATGAAATGTACTCATGGTCTGGATTCCTTTCACACATACATTCAATCTAGTTCCTCTGTCAGCATTCTTGAATGCCGGTCTTTCGCGTTGGAAATATATTTAGACGTGTCCGCTCGCAAGCTGCAGGATCTAACTACAAATATCATCCAAAGAAAGTCCGTTCAGAAAATACAGATTCACAAGATTCGGCAATATCGGAAGAGCCCTTGCATACTCTAAGCCACTAAAGTATAGTCGTGCCGATGGTAAGGCACGCAAGGTTTCCAAACAGTTGATGATGCAACTCGGCACTTGGTGACCCACTTATCCTCAAACGGGACTTCTCCATAGTCATCATCACACTCGTGCCTAGCAACAAGGCTGTCAAACATGTGTATCGCAACTTCATACGAAATGGGAGTGCATGATTGCTTGGCTGTGGTGGTCTGACAGCTCTCTACCCTTACTACACGCGTCTTCATAGGATGCCTTGCTGGTACCTCAGGATCTATGCTACTTTGAGAGGTATGGAGACAGTGAAGGTACGCAAGCAAAATCCCAAAAAAGAATGAAGGAGCAGACGCTTGCATCAAGCACTCTAGGGATTCCACGGATTGTGTGGTCTCCTATATATCGTTGATGGTATCTGGATCCCCATTTTTGCTCCTCGAAGCCTCCTTTGATACTCATATTTTTTGTCGCTCTTTTGCTCTTCCCACACCTAGAGTGATTTCTTCAGTAACCTCTATATTCTTTTCACTTCATCCTACCGTTGACCGGTACCGTCTCTTTTTTCCAACTATCAAGATACCCGTTCTACTTTTATGTATCGTAGCTTTTCCACGATGAAGTCATTTATACCCCTTATTTTCATAGTAGCCACTACGGCTCTTCCACAACCAGTGAACTTGGCCAACAGGTTACCAGATGTCCAAGGTACATATTCCGCCTACTTTCCCGTCCAAACCTCCTGTTCAACTAATACAGCGCCAGCCCAACCCCTCCGCCGTGCCAATCAAATAATCCCCGTAATCGTCGGCGGCCCGCAAGACACATTCGTTCCGAACTCCGTTGTCGCAGCGGTCGGTGACGTTGTGCAGTTTCAATTCAGCAATGGTAACCACACAGTCACCCAGTCCACTGCTGACACAGCATGCACACCCATGGAGGGTGGAGTGCACAGCGGGCATATCCCGTTCGTGGATGGGCAGACGGACGTAGGGACCTTTAATATGCCGGTTACAAGTACCGATCCAATGTTTTTGTACTGTGCTACAGGGCCGCATTGTCAGGAAGGGCAGGTCATGGTCATAAACGCGTAGGTGTAGAATGAACTATGAGGAGAAGAGTAGCAACTAACGGAAAAGATAGTGTGAACGCACAACAAGTCGCCGACTATACCAAGCTGTCTCAACAAACAGAGTCAAGCACCGACGGCACGAATGTAGTAGGTGGGACAGCAGGCAAGATCTCGCTGGACACTGCGGCGTATGTCTACTCCTATCGTGGAATCCACCCTCATTAGCCAAATCTCAGAACATATATTGATACACTCGCTAGATTTGTACCGGCGCCCCCGGAGGACGCAGCAGCTCCTCCTCCACCCGCTGCCGAAGCACCCCCCGCAGAGCCAACAGCCTCGTCACCTGCTGTAGAAGAGGCACCAGCAGAGGCGCCTGCTGCGATGTAACCGTTTGCAGGGTCGCAGCCAGAGCCTCGTCGGCAATTAGGAGATGAAGCACCTACGAGAATGTCAACCGCTACAGTAGATCAAGTAGCATGGCCCGGCGTAGCGTCTGTCACACCTTTCGCAGGAATCAAGATTTATACATAGACTAGAAGAGTATGGTCTTGAGCTACTATAGAATCAAAAGCTTGTACCCGCAAGTTCTCAGGTCATAAGGGTCATGGCACCGTCAACACTCGCTCATGGATGGCATATCTTATCGTGAATTAGACTCGTGAACATTCATGCCAATATACAGCCATGCAGAAGTAAATCCTAAGCCACCAGCTTCGCTCTCTATCAAAGGGGTATATATAGCCTAAGCATATACGTCGAAAAAAAGCCACAAAACCTGCCTGACATGGCCTTACATCGAGACCATTACCTTGTCACATAAGAGCGCCTGTCTACTATTAACAAGTAATGCACTTGCTGTTTAGCAAGTGGCCGGGGCTACGAGTCTGTCCAGCGCCCTAAAGGAGCATTGCACCCACCAACAAACACGCCCACATCCATGCACCACTCGCAAGTCGCCCTGCTGCACCCTTCTTACTTGCCGAAGGTTGTGGCGCGCTACCGGTACCGCTTGGGCTCGTGTTCTCACCACCGGGCGTGTTAGACCCGTCGTTCGCCACGATAGTAAGCTCTAGGTTCTGGATTTGAATACCAGTAGACCCATACACCTCTTGCTTAACTTTTGTCTCGGTTACGTCTACTAGCTTGCCGTTTTTTGGGTCCTGAATACCATCGTCGATCAGGTCTTGACAGCCAGGGCAAACGGCCGGAATCGTGAAGTTTTTGCTAAAATTCTCCGCCGAGATGAGGTCGTCGTTGCATTCCGGTGCCTTGATCTGGGTGGACTGCGCATTGGTGGACTGGATGAGGCCGATGTCCAGCTTGTTGAACTGATCCTGCAGATTGTCGTAGTCTTGCCTAAGACTCACGGAGCCGTTGCTATTCAGTACTACCAAGCCGTAGTCCGCTTCTTCCTGGCTGTACTCGTAGACGAGGCCACCGCTAAGCGATGTCATCTGCTCACCATAGAGGGCTGCGACCTCGGTGAAAGCACGAGGCTGCACCTTGTTGCAACCATACTCACTATACTGCATATAGTCAGAATCAGAACAAGTGGATACCTGAGACTTTCATGGAACTCCCTAGATGCCAACGGGCCAATGGATAGGGTTCCAAAGGCACCCGAGCTGCTTCAGACGGTAGGCAGGACGCAGTTCCACTTACAAAGACTGGGATGGCGGACTGATTGAACATGTTCACCAAATCAACGTAGCCAGAGGTCTGGAAGGTGGCATCTGCGCCGCACCAGCTGTACGAGTTGAGGCCAAAGAAATCGGAAGAGGAAGCGTCGTCGTCGTGAGTGCATTGCATATATGCCCAAGTATCCTCGAGGATCTCACGAACGTCAGCAGCTGAGTAGCCTACGGGAATCGTACGAGACGCGTGTTTCTTGATGTAGTTCTTTAAATCGCGCTGCACAGCCTGAGTTCCGTCAGCACTTCATTCTTGGGAGATTTGTGCGCAATGTGGATGTGTCTGGCGGCCAGCGAAGCCAATCGCCTCTTACTTACCCTAATATACTGAGGGTTGAACTCTGCGGTGCTCAGATCGTTCATAACCTCGTTGGCGGCGAAGAAAGCGAGGGTGTTGGGGAAGTTCTTGAAATTCTCCACAACGCCAAAGATGCGATTCAGATAGTCCTTGTGATATGAAGTCCATGGCTCCGCGCGATTGATGCTCTCTCCCGACAAGGGCGAATTGACATCGAGGATCATGTATATGCCAGCCGCATTGAAGATGGAAGCGCACGTCGAGTGATCGAGCGTAGGATCGACGTTGTAGACGCGAATCGTGTTGACACCGAGCTTCTGCATAACTACCGCATCTCTCAAACAGACATCTGCATCCGTCAATGCATCTTGGCCCTCCTGCGGTTTATACCCAGCTTGACCTCCAGGCTGGTAGTCGACACCAATGATCATCAACCGCTTGTTAGTGACGGTGTCGACAAAGTCCTGGCCGCGGACTTCTACGGGATGGACAGCATGCGCGAGAGTCGAGAAGAGGGCGGGGAGGAGCGCGAGGGCGCGAATGAGCTATCAGTTGTAAGCATTTACCCACTATTTCCTGGTGTGATGCCAGGGTTGATACATGGGGGTTTGTGGTTATGGGTTGGGCTAAAGGACGTACGGATGGCATAGCGAGCGACTGTCACCAATGTAACGACGAAACGACCGTCAACGACTCTCTTGGCTGAGCACTGCGGTCCCCTCCAGGCCTTATATTTTGTTCGAATCGTGACGATGACACCTGAATGCACCAAACTAGTTGCAAGGAAGTGGACGCGAGGGGACAAGTAGCAAGGCGAGCCGAGCACACGCTAATGGAACGAGCGGCGCGCAGACGTAGTGCCCGCGGATATAAAGAATGCCAAAAGCGATTGATTGATTGATTGTATGGGGAAGAAGAAGAAAGCGTCGAGTCGAAGCGTGTTCAAGCCAGTTGGGATTGTCCCTGGGAAGCGGCAGATGATAAGCTGCCATTCTGGAAATCGTAGGTGCGCCTCCTCAATCTCGGCAGGCAGGGCTTACTGTTCACGATAGGCGTGCGGGACAGCCCATTGTGAGCGCCAGGGCCGATTGTGATGTCCATTCTGCGGGCGCAAACCATGTTGAGCTTTTTTAAGAGCTGATGCCACCTCCTATGAGTATGCCAATCGCCAGTCTCTGCAGCCCATTCCTCTCAGCCATCGACGAAAAGTAGAATGCAGGAGCTACTCGGCTCCCTCGTCAGATCAATCTCGACCCGTCCACCCCGTGTTGGACTCTCCAGAAATGCTGTGACGCCATTTCCGAGACAAGGGAGCAGGGTTGGCCGGAGCCATGTTTTACATTTGCGCACCAATCACGATATCGAAATCTCCGTTTCAGCTTCTTGGCATGCTGATATGGTGCAGCGGGCGGATGCCAAATTAGCTGCGGGTGGGAGCTGTGAGCTGTCAACCTCTCTGGCATGTGCTTACTCTTGACAAACGTGACATTACAGACGAAAGCATCTTTTGACAGTATGAGCACTCTATACATTCATGAAAACCATGCCGAAATTAGGTATTAATTTACCGACTGAATCCAAGAAGAATCGACGCCAAGCTCTTGCTCAGGCTGCGAGCGTACAATGCATCTGTTTTCTACTTGTCTCCCGAATATGCTTATCACATGCGACACGAATCCTTGGACCAGGAAGAGTGTTTCCACAATCGCTTCGTCTCTTATAACCTGTGCAACACGCTTCCTACGGCTTGTTGCATGGTGGTCCTAGTCCAAATGTACCAGCTTTTGATGTCATCCCAAACTCCAGCGCTATGCATGACTTTGGACCGTCGCCATAAGGAAATGCTCTTGATCGTTTACGCAAACGAAATTCTTGCGAGATTGAAGGCCGCCTCTAGATCACTGAGGCAGTGCTTGGGCCGGTTTGATCTGGCCTTGACGAGTATGCGACTCATTTGCTCATCGTCCTTCATCCACTCATCTCCACGTCTTGCGCTTTCCTCTTCAGTCCACTTTCGTTGCCTTCAATTTGACCCTGGAATCTTGCCTGGAGCGCTTCAAGCAGGACTTCCTTGACGACCGCCAGACTACCCACCGCTGCAAGAGTTGCTCCCTCAATCAAAGCATCCGGATCCGCGCCAACATCCCCCTTCATCCATATCTCTGTAATCTCGTCTCTTGAAGCCAGATATCCAACTGCACATGCTGCAACGACTTCCTTGTGTTCCGCAGGGCATGGGTCCAATACCCTGACCAGGTCTTTCTGATTCCTTGTGCCCGCATCCCGTGTGGTCGCTGCCACTCCACCACATACAACGTCCACACAGTCGATTCCTGCATCGACAATCGCAGCGCTGGCAACCGTGATACACCCAGCCAACACGTTCAGCAGGCCCCATCCACTTCTATTTGTGGCTCCTTCGCTCTCGGAGTCGCCCCACCAGCCATCCTCATCGCCCTCCAGGATCGTAATGACCACCTCCACCCCACTCTTTGGCCAACGCTCGCCAATGATGACCCCTCGTAATGCAGTCTCGAGGTGCACGCCGAGGTCTCGTTCTGTAGAGTCGCGAATGTAGCCTCGCCGGTGTCGGGTGGCAAATGGTGCAAATTTGACAGTCGTACTGAGGAGAAGGGAGGGACTAAAAGGCGCACTGCGGGGGAGGGGTTTCGGCCCCTGAATTGACGCGGTGATCTTTAGAGAAGATGTTGCTGGTATGAGTGTCGATGTTGAGCAGGGAGAAGATGAGGGTATTTCGAGGTAGGCGGAGCCTGAGGCTGAGGGAATTATCGAGGTTTGAAGGACTTGTAATGGGTTAGCAAAGAATAAACTAAACAGCCTATGCTATTTCAGTCAAGCTAGAGCTACGGAATAACTCAATGAGATCGCCTTAGGGGTATTGTAGCAGCCTGGGGCATCTAGAGGGTAAGATGGGAGCAGTTACAGATATTGCGAAGCTCATTCGAGCCTCTTGATCTTGTCGGCCTAGGATTCTGGAAATTTCCTGGCTCCTTGATCGTTTGCGCGAACACAGGTGCAGATGTCCCGCCACCCGGCGCGTTGTTTCTCCTCCTGTCCGTGTTCATCGCTGTTGTGTGGAATTGGTCGTTGCACCGTTACAAGCTGTGATCTCAATTAAGTGTGACTAATCCGCCAAGAGTTCGAGCTCAAGCTCAATTTTCCTTCGCTTGAGCTCCGTCTTTCCTTCCACCTCACTTTCCGCACAAGGTATGTTACGAACTATTTCTCTCTCCCTCTGTTTATTATACCTTTGAATGATTGATAACCTCTGAATTACGTTCTGGTGATCTTAAATGAGCATTGAACAACATGCACCACCGTCTGATCTCGATTCTCCATTGCTTCGGTTTCGCAATTGAGATTCTGAGTTATGGCTGACTTTGCATAGGTGGTAGATACCATTGCGCATTATAGCCCGTATGGGAAGCTACAGTTGGGGCGTTGACCCCTTCAGCGGTCTGTCGATTCGATCCCCAAGAAGGACGCTGCTCGAGTAAACCCCGTACAGCCCGCTGCTGGATCCAGGATATTCTGAAAATGTTCTGTGCATATCAAATTTGGGCTTGTTAGGGGATTCATTGCACGTTTGAAGCACACAGGACCCGAGAGTCTTGGTCGCGTGGATACTGACCCCAAACAGCATGTTGATGACACAACTGATATCAGTAAGTGATATTCCTTCTCTGCGAAATCCTCTTCCAATGATGAATGTATCATTTCAGTTCTGCTACTGAACTTCTTTGAAGACAACATATACCGCTTACCTTTGTCTGATCTTGGTTTATCTCCCTCTACTTCGTCAAGATATATGTCTTGGAAACAGCATCACTGACATGCTTATCTAGGTACACCTACTAATCGTTTGCATCGTTCATTCACAGTACAATGTAAGCACTTCGATCCTTGTCTCTTTTGCCAGGAGGAAAACCTAGTCTATCCATTCAACGACATCTGCCGCCGGGTCACCCTCTCGCACTCTACTAGTTTCGGCTGGGATGACGAGTTGTGGAGTTGCACTGCAGGCTAGTCCAGCGGCGCGTGATTGTGGTCTTCGAGCACGAGGATTGTGGCACTCCGTCTTGGGCTGTCACGATCTAAGGCCGGCGGTGGGGAATGACTTAAAAAGGCTGTCTGAGCATGAAGCGTTGCTAGCTGGTTCTGCGATATCCATGGGTGAGCGCCGCTGATCAGCCTTCTAGGTGTCATTGCTGCAATCTTACTTCCGCGAAGTAGCTGTGTGTAAGGTCTGCGACATTGGGTGGTGAAAGTTGCCGAACTTGAAGCTTCGGGTCGGCTGGTGCACTGCTTTGGGGACTATATTCATCTACTAAATACCCAATATATTTTACGTTACTCTGACAATCTGATTCACGTGCTCTTGTCCTTAACATGTGTCTCTACCTGAGTTTGGACATGTCGTGATTTGTCTTTACAGCTTGCTGTATGGAGGTAGTCTCCATCAGTAAGCAGCTGACAGTGCTGTCGTCACTAGGGTTCACATGCTATACTCAAGTCAACACGCCACTCACCCCCACAACCTCCAGGATTATTGGAATCTCGCAAGCGCAGCGAATTGGATCATCAAACATCACTCTCATCGTCGCGTTTTCGGAAATAACTACTCCTGCACATCATTGCTCCCGTAGAACTCTGAAACGTCGATATTAGGGGCTTGGCATAGCATCGTATCTCAGCAAGTAATCTTGAAAGCTGTCCATAAGTTTCTTACAACGACTCTGCATCTCACCAGCCTTGCGTGTCCAGTCGCTTGATCGGCTTTCCCGCATTGGAAGACGCCACGAAAGCAATTAGGGCCATATCTGGACGTCAACGGTGGCCTTAGCGAAATAATTCCTAGGCCAAGCCTTTGTCCAGAGGTCATTGAGACGCGCAACCTCCTCAGACGCTCGCAACCTCTCAACCCAGACCATCATACCCGACTCAATCTTCTTGCGACCGCTGTCGCCAACCGTAATCGTTCCTTGGATAGCTCGAGATATCCGACAGTGCTTCGGAGGTGTCGCGCTCTGTTCAGCGACTCGGTGATCTGGCGGGTCGAAGGTGCCCGGGGGTGCCCAAGGGAGACCTCAGAGCGTCCCAAATCTAGCATTCGTCCCTCTGAATGTTGCCCTTACATTCTTCGTCGAAAGGGAAGATGCACCGCCATGCCTTCTCCAACGGGGCATATCCCTCGTCAGGAGGGAGCACTTTTTCGATTCAACCTCACAAGTACGTTCCGCAGCCGCAATGTTCAGCACAGCTTTCCCGCCGCATCTACCCTCGCACCTCCTTTACCACCACAACTCCAAGAAGCATGACTCTAATTTCCATTGCCATTGCAGATTCCAGCCCCGATCACAACCTGCGCTCAGACGGCGGAGACAATTAATACAGCGCCTGCTGCTGGCAGGATCGCTCTTCTTCACAGCACTGTTCTTCTTCTTTCCCGACCTGCGACCGAACCTGGGTTCCGGCCCCCTCAGTTTCATCACGTCGAGCGAGGACTCGCAACTTGAGACGGTGCGATACTATGACCTGAACAATGTACAGGGTACCGCGAGAGGATGGGAAAGAGAGGAGAGGATACTGCTTTGTGCTCCACTACGGGACGCCGCGCCACATCTGCATATGTTCTTCAGCCATCTGAAGAATTTAACGTACCCGCACAACCTTATCGACTTGGCGTTCCTTGTCGGAGACTCGAAGGATAACACAATTTCACTTCTGACGGAGAAGCTAGAGGAGCTACAGGCCGACCCAGAGCCAAAACAGCAATTCGGAGAGATATCTATCATGGAAAAGGACTTTGGCCAGAAGGTCAATCAGGATGTTGAGAGTCGACACGGCTTTGCAGCGCAAGCTGGGCGTCGGAAGTCAATGGCCCAGGCACGCAATTGGCTACTGAGCGCTGCTCTCCGGCCAACGCACAGTTGGGTATACTGGAGGGATGTCGATGTGGAAACGGCACCATTTACTATCCTAGAGGATCTCATGCGGCACAACAAGGATGTCATCGTACCAAGTATGATCAGGGCAAATTCATTTTAAGTGTCACGTCACTAACGGTTCTACCTAGATGTCTGGCGACCTCTTCCCGACTGGCTTGGAGGAGAACAGCCCTACGATCTGAATTCGTGGCAGGAGTCGGAGACTGCACTTGCCCTTGCGGACACACTTGACGAGGACGCAGTTATCGTGGAGGGATACGCAGAGTACGCGACATGGCGGCCTCATTTGGCTTATCTTCGCGACCCGTACGGTGACCCAGACATGGAAATGGAGATCGATGGTGTTGGAGGTGTCAGTATCCTCGCTAAAGCTAAGGTTTTTCGCTCTGGTGTCCACTTCCCCGCCTTCAGCTTTGAGAAGCATGCTGAAACCGAAGGATTCGGCAAAGTGAGTTGTATCATTCACGCAGCTACTGTTTCATGACTAAATTCTTCTAGATGGCCAAGCGTATGAAGTTCTCGGTTGTCGGCCTCCCTCACTACACCATCTGGCATCTTTATGAGCCGAGCGTTGATGACATCCGACACATGGAAGAAATGGAGAAGGAACGCAAAGCGAAGGAAGCCGAAGAAGAGGCCAAAAAGGCGCGAATGGACAAGATCAAAGAGTCTTTTGATGAGAAGAAGAGCGACTGGGAGAAGGAGAAGGCCGCCGTCCAGGACCTTGTCCAAAAAGCTAAGAATGAGGAGAAGATAGAAGCCGAGAAGGCCAAAAGTGCAGCCAAGGAGGAGCCTAAGAAGGTAGAATTAAAAGAGGAAGAGAAGGAAGCGGAGCAGAAAGATGCGACGTAACAGCTTTGACAGTACGTTCGAACTGAGATACCCCGGAGAAGACCTCTCTGACCCACAACCAGGTTGACGAACCAGGAGAAACAGCGGGCTAGGGGCAGCTCGGCAACGAAAGTAACGATTCTGAACTGAAACCTGGGGTCAGATCTGAACCGTGTAATATGGCGATTTACTACATGCTTATAATGGAGCCTGAAGCCATTCGTGGTATCGCGCTGGACCCACCAGCATGCGCCGAGCAGGTCTCTCTGGTGGCACTCGAAGCGTGCTTCTATTTGATAGATGGGCATGTGAAAATTTGGGGGATTGTATACATTAGACAGCTTCTAGCATTACGGGCGTTGTGAGCTAGCTCGACAGCAAGACCTGAGCGTTGCGTTTGTAGCCATATGGAAAACATTATTACATTGCATGACTTGTTTCTGGTCTATCGTGTCACGGCAAACATGCGTTTCTTGAACGGCCATCTGATCCTAGCTCAGACACCCTGGCCTTTCCCAAGATATGCGCCCATAGCTTTAGCGGCGTCTCGGACCTCCGAAGCTACCACTAAATGCTCAAGTCGTCCAGACTATAGATCCTACTACTGTTGCCTACCACTCAGCGACACCTTTCCAAAGGGCACAATTCTCACGGTCTTGCGCTATTTTCAATAGCCTCATAATCAGGCAGTAACATATTTGAGGATGCGTGTCCTCTTCTTGAACTACTGATTTGGAGACATAGCTGTCCATGTCCCCACCACCTCCTTGTCGTATATAAACAAGTAGCACGAATCCGGAGTCGCCATGTCCAGCAGCGAAAGCGAGGACCATGCCGCCCCTACCCTTACAGACACGCTCGCGAGCCTGGATCCCCGTCCCATCACCGTCGCAGTCAACCCGGTAGCTCTAGTGGTCACAGAATGTATCACCGTTACGTCTGCGATGCGGAAGCATGCCCGCTGGGCGCATTCTTCGGTATCAGCTATACTGGGCAGCTCTTCGAACAAGACACCGGCCGTACAACGACGTGATCGAACAGGACAGGGTATTGTCAGCGCAGGGGAACAAGAGGAAGCGGTTCCTAGCAGATGGGGTTTGAGAGGGAAGAAGGGCAAGAGTCTGCAGGATAATCCTTTGATGTCTGCTTTTGCGCGCCTGAGAAACGACTTGAAGGGATGTAAAGGTAGGCAATCCCGTCAAAGAAGCGGTGGAGTCCAACTAATGCTACAGCAGACATCAGGACTTTCGATACCCCCTCAATGCTCCACCCCTTCCTCCAGGTCATCCGCTCCTCCTCGACCTCCGCACCCATTACCTCGCTCGCCCTGATTGCCATTACCAAATTCTTGTCGTACGGTGTAATCGGCCAGGATTCTCCGCGGTTGCCAGAAGCTATGCAGCAACTCTCTTCTGCCATCACACACTGCCGTTTCGAAGCTAGTGATTCAGCGGCCGATGAGATCGTCCTACTCCGCATCTTAAAGCTCATGGAAGGCATGATCTCAGGCCCTGGCGGACAGGTGCTCGGGGATGAGAGCGTCTGCGAGATGATGGAGACTGGCTTGAGCATGTGTTGCCAGGCCAGACTTTCTGAGCTGCTCCGTCGATCCGCAGAAATTGCTATGGTGTCCATGTGCCAGGTCATATTCCGTAGACTGAAGACTCTAGAGATTGAGTCGCCGGACGAGCTCAACGCGCTAGATGGAGAGCTCGAAGGGCAGGACGAGCAGGATGGTTTGAAGATGGACCCAACTGCGAACGGTGAGGGAGCTTCTGCACAGCACAAAGTCGAGGCACCCCAACAACCAAATGGCTCGGAGAATGGTCAGGCGGACACTGACAGCACAGTAAATCCTGCAAGCAGTACACTGGATATTCCTGCAACAGCAGACGGTGAACCACAGCAACCTGTGGAGATCAGACCATACTCCTTACCCTCTATCAGGGAGCTCTTCAGGGTGCTAGTAGATCTGTTAGACCCGCACGATCGACAACATACTGACACCATGCGCGTTATGGCATTACGAATCGTCGATGTAGCGCTCGAGGTCGCCGGGCCGTCCATAGCAAGCCACCCTAGTCTTGCGAACTTGGCAAAAGACACACTTTGTCGACACCTCTTCCAACTCGTCAGATCAGACAATATGGCCATTCTGAACGAGTCCTTGCGTGTGGCAGGTACCCTTCTCGCAACATGCAGAAACGTACTCAAATTGCAACAAGAGCTGTATCTGTCGTACTTGGTTGCTTGTCTGTTTCCACGAGTTGAGATTCCAATAGAGTCTGGGATCGAGCCTTCGCTGTACGAGGGCGTCCCGCACGCACCCAGTCTCATCAAGCAACCGCCACAGCAGAATAGTAGCAGTGGTCGTTCGACACCGGTGCCTGTGAAGGACCGACAAAAGCTTGGACTAGAGGGAGGTGCTCGAAAGCCTGATGCTCGTGAAGCCATGGTAGAGAATCTCGGCGGATTAGTGCGGATACCATCTTTCATGGCTGAATTGTTCGTCAACTATGACTGCGAGATCGACCGTGGAGATGTCTGTATGGATATTGTGGGCCTCCTGTCCAGGAACGCTTTTCCCGACTCGGCCACATGGAGTACAGTGAACGTGCCACCACTATGCTTGGATGCTTTGCTTGGGTTTGTACAGTCAATAGCAGATCGTTTGGACGACGAGCCTATGACTGAGGGCTTCCCAAGCGCCGAAACCCTTCGTAAACAGCGAGCGCGAAAGGCAATCATCATCCGAGGGGCCACCAAGTTCAACGAGAAACCTAAGGCTGGAATAGCATATCTAGCTTCCCAAGGTATCATTAGAGACCCAGATGACCCGAAGTGCGTCGCCGAGTTCATCAAAGGCACTACAAGAGTCGATAAGAAGGTTCTCGGAGAATTCATCTCAAAAAAAGGGAATGAAGCAATACTGAATGCATTCATTAGCTTGTTTGACTTCACAGGACAACGACTTGACGAAGCACTCCGACAACTTCTACACGCTTTCCGCCTTCCAGGCGAATCTGCACTTATTGAACGCATCATAGCGGACTTCTCTGAGCAGTACTTTACGATGGCGCAACCTGAAGGCATCGCAAACAAAGACGTCATTTTCGTCCTCACGTACGCTGTCATTATGCTGAACACCGATCAACATAACCCAAATCTGAGGGGCAACAAGCGAATGCAGCTAGAAGACTTCGCAAAGAACCTCAGGGGCGTTAACGATGGCAAGGACTTTGACCCTGAATACTTGAAGGCCATGTACGAATCTATCAAAAACCGAGAGATTATCCTGCCAGAAGAGCACAACGACCGGAATGCCTACGATCATGCGTGGAAAGAGTTACTTGTCAAGGTTCAATCGACCTCCGATATCGTCTTCTGCGATACGAATATTTTCGATGCAGACATGTTCGCCGCAACTTGGAAGCCGATTATAGCAACATTGTCGTACGTGTTCATGTCGGCCACGGATGATGCTGTCTTTTCGCGCGTTGTCCAAGGTTTCGATCAGTGTGCTCAGATAGCCGCGAAGTACGGACTAAGCGATGCATTAGACCGTATCATCTCATGTCTCTCGTACATTAGCACATTGGCGCCTGATGTTCCCCCGAGTACGTCGCTCAATACCGAAGTCCAAGCCGACAAGAAAAGTGTCATGGTTAGTGAGACTGCCGTACGCTTTGGCCGCGATGGCAGAGCGCAATTAGCGACCGTCGTACTATTTCAGGTCATCAAGAGCCACGAGGCTTCAATACGAGATGGGTGGAATCATGTAAGTCTTCAATTTTACCCCAGAATGCATTTGCTAATATTGACAGCTCATCCGCATCATGGTCAATCTCTTCGTCAACTCACTAATACCTCCGTACTTCCTCTCTTTCCAAAAGACGCTAGCACTACCCCCGATACCTCTTCAAAATCCCGCACAAATTATCGACCGCGCAGAGCGTCCTACCGACACCGGTATCTTCTCGGCGTTGACATCTTACGTATCAAGCTTCGCCAACGACGAGCCTCCGGAGCCATCTGACCAAGAGATCGAATATACGCTTTGCACCGTAGACACAGTCAAGGAATGCCATTTGGAAGACATCCTAGCAAATATCAGCCAACTACCGGTGGAAGCTCTACGGTCGCTATTGATGTCATTGCTCGAGCACATTCCTGAGGATGGCTCACCGAGAGTTATTGTTGTCAAACCGGAGATCCCTGGAGCGAACCCAAGACCTAATGGGACCAGGCAAAAGGGTAAAGGCCCGCTCTACGAACCAAGTTTGGTTTTCGTCCTCGAGTTGGCAACCGTTTTAGCACTACGTGATGATGAGACCGTTAAAGAGCTGGCAAAGGATGTGACGGATGCCTTGTCGAGTGTTATCCGCGACACTTCGAAACACCATTATGTAGTGATCGCACGGTCGGTGTACTACCTCTTGAGTCTACTAAAGGCTAGCAATGTAAGTCTTAACTGATATCATCTTTGAGATATACTAATATATTTAGGACTATGACTTTATCCGCGCGCCTGTTCTTCTCCACACATTCTCAAGCTTCAATGACGCTCTATTACAAGAGTGCTCAAAGCCAATCCTCAAAGGTCTGACAGACTGCTGCAAGGGTCCGAATGCTCTCCGTAGCGAGTTAGCAGGCTCGCCTGACTTCTGGACTATTCTAAACAGATTGTCTGGAGTTACTGATGTAGCAGGAGATGTCTTCCAGCTCGTCGAAGACCTCACCACCTCGACCCAACCTGGTATCACTGCAGACAATTACGAAGCTGCCATAGCGCTGCTGAATGAATTTGCCACAGCAGCTCAGGTGGGCGCCCGGGAAGAACAGCTTCACGATCAGGCCGTAAGACGCGGCAAAGGACCGAAGACTAAGAAGCCGGAGAGCAATGAGATTGTGGTTCGAGGAAGCAAGGCCATGTCCATCGTTTTCCAGCTGTCCAGTCGAGTGCCAAATTTCATAGAGCAGTCTCATCTTGAGACTACTGAAGGTAAGACTGCCATTAAACATAACTTGATTCATACTTCGAATTGCTTCTGACGATCAACAGCATGGACAGCATACTGGTCCCCCATCCTTAAAACCCTTGCGCACCAATGCCTCAACCCATGTCGCGAAATCCGGCAACAAGCATTCTCCTCACTCCAACGCACTCTGCTCTCTAACGACCTCGCCTCCCCCGATCATAAAGAGTGGATTGCTATCTTTAGTGAAGTGCTTGTTCCATTAATCACACAACTTCTAAAGCCAGAAGTATATCAGTCAGACCCACTCGGCATGAGCGAAACGCGTGTGCGTGCTGCAACGCTGCTGTCGAAGGTTTTCCTACACTACCTGGTACTACTGAGCGGAACAAATGATTTGTTGGATTTGTGGCTCAAGATCATCACGATTATGGATCGGTTGATGAATAGTGGGCAGGGTGATAACCTGGTACGTCGCGGCTTTCCTCCTTCCCCGATTCCAATTCTCCCCTACCCTACCTCTCCTTCCTCCTACTCCTCGTCTCTCACCTTTTATGAAGTTCCACTAGGCCGCCTTGCTGATGACCACGTAGGAGGAGGCAGTATCTGAAAACCTCAAAAACATGCTTCTTGTCATGTCCAACGGCGGCTATCTCGCCCCACCCCACGAACACCCTGAACGAGAAGAACTTTGGAATGAGACGTGGAAGCGCATCAATCGTTTTCAGCCACACCTTTTCGCTGAGCTGTTTCCCGAAGAGGCGGCAAAACCGGCAAGGCCGAGGGCGTCGAAGGATGAAAGAGTGTCGAGGGAGGTTGATGAGGCGGAGCGGACGAGCAAAGAAGGGCAAGAGAAAGAAGGGAAGATCACTGCGGATGAGGAGTCGCTAGAGGCAAGAGAGGAAACACAGGGTTAGAAGCTGCTTTTCCTAGTCGATGGCGCAAAAGAATTTGATTCTTGAGCAAGCTGCATTTATTGCATTGTAGAATAGGTGAAGTCAATTGCGTGGGGATGATGTGTAATGCAAGAGGCTGTGAGTTCATACAATGACTTTGGTGTGAGAGACATAGAATAGTATTTGGGCGAAAAATTATCGACCATCTTTGTAGGAGCCAGTCAGGAACATCTTACTCCATGGTTGTGCGCGTCGTGCAACCGTTTGGGCCTTCCAGCCAATTTTGCAAAGCGAACGCCGTAGTGGCTTAGTTCTCGAGCAGATGCAAGACCCTTTTAGCTATCTATATACTTGGTCCGATGGCCTCCTTCATCTGCACCTCCTTGGTCCTCATCGCCAGCTCAATTCCTTCGCCTTTTCCTTCTCCCTCCTCTACACAGTCACACCCATACTTCCTCCGAAACTCATACGGCGGCAGTCCATCTAACTTCTCCAAAGCCGCATGACTCGCCCGCACACGCGCATACCGACCACTCTGGCCCAAAGAATGGAAATGCACCTTATTGTGAATCATGACCATAGCTGCAATCGCCTTACTTTTACCTGGGATGATCGTCTCGGTCTCAAGCGCTCCCAAGCGCCAGTCGCTGCAACCGAAGTTGATGGAGAGAAGACGGCCGAGGCGTGTGGTAGGATGGTTAGAAGCGAAGTGCTCGTACGAATCGAGCGTCATGTCGACGAAGAAGGGTTTGAGGTGTAAGTCGAAGAATCGCTGTACAACGTTGAAATCAAACTCTGAGTCCACGAAGAGTGCTGCAACGTAAGCTTCTATCACGTCGGCAAGGCACTTCGGTGGTTCGCTGACGTTAACCCAATAGTCAACCGCTCCGTTGGCTTCGCGTTCCGCTTCCTCAACTTCCATGACGTAGTCGCGGACCTGCGTGCCGACGATGGCATCGTTTTGCTTGAGGTGTGGGTGCCACCCTAGCTTGACGCAAACCGCGCCCAGAAACTTGTTGGACACCATCGGTGTTTTGTGCTCTGTAAGCCACTGTGGATCCTTATCTGAGTACTTGTTGAAAAGGTGCATGATGAAAGTCATATCGAGCAGAGCGTCTCCGAGGAACTCAAGGCGCTGATAAGAAGGCAGGTCTTCGAAAATGTAGGGAAAAGAAGGGTGAGTGAAAGCAGATCGAAGCAAACGTGTGCTCTTAAAATGATATGGATGCTTCCTCTCAATCTGTTTGGCCATGTTCACCATTGCGGCCGTCGCATTGCCGACCTGGTACTTCGGCTTCTGGTACGCGGCATAGTAATCTGACCACTTGGTCATGAGATGATCCTTACTGTTCACGAAGAGCTTCACAGCTTTAACGGCCTGGTCCCATTGGTTTGGATCCCATTCGCCGTCTTTGTGGTTTTCCATGACAGCGGCACCGATGAAGGCTTCACAGACGTCGGCAATGCTCTTATCACCAAGATCGTGGGTGAGCTTCAGCCAATCGTCCTCACTCTTGTTCATACCCTTGCCTTTGACAAGCTTTAAGCTTTCCGGATACCAAGTGCGACTACTTCTGTTAGCAGCTCGCTACCCAAATTATTTTTTTAACACATACCGAGAGAATGCTTCTGTGCGAATATATTTGTAAAGTTGAAGGTCTCGTTCCGGATCGTCAGCACGGTTGACCTTTGTACCCACTGCAGTCTCCATAAGGTTCTTATTGCATAGCATTTCCATCCGACGGACGTGGAATTCGAATTCATTCTCGTCCGGCTGTTGAACGAAAACCGAGATGGACGTGGCCATCTTGAGAAAACAATCACCTAAAAATTCGAGACGCTCATAGTTGGAGCCCATACCGCTTTTAAAGTTGATCTGCGCTTCTCCATGCTCCTCGGAATTGTCAGAGTCTTTGGTCAAAGCTTCTAGTGCTAAAGCCGGACTGAGCTTCAGGCCAAGAGCATGACAAGCTTCCAGAGCAATAAGATAACTTTCAAAGCGGTGAACAATAGCTGGTAGGATGTAGCACATCGCGACAAAAGGTACGCCGAGCTAGTTGAATGTAAGTGACTCTCTAGTAGTTCAAGGAATGAGCTACCTACATTTGAGATGCGTAATGGTTGTGGGCAGATGTAAGTCTTCAGGTTGTCCAACTCCTTCAGCTCTTTGTCTTCAACGCGCGCGAGGTGGTTACGACGGAATGGAATTTTCTCAACCTCTAGCACAGGTTGTAACTGATCCCAACTGAGGATGTCTCGACTCTTAGACCACCTACTATCAGTGTAGTCCAGAATGCTGTTCATGAATTTGTGATTCTGTCGAGGGATATGAGCGGGGACGGGATCTTGTGGTTTAAGGTGCGGTGCCAGGCGATTCGAGTAATACCGCCGACCTCCATGCATCGGATCCACAAAGTACTTATCGACTAAATCTTCTGCCTTAGATTTGGAAGTCCACTGCCACGTAGGTTCCTCGTAAACCTTCCGTACTTGCTCCATGTCCAGGATTTGTTCGATCCTCGTGAAATGTGGGAATGCTGACATACTCCTTGGAAGGACAGGAACGACCCAGTACGACACTTTAAGCACATCGTATTCGTAAACCTTGTTGTAGATATCTTCATATAGCCGCAATGTAAATTTTGTGAGAACCTCCAAGGTCTCTGCGTCCAGAGGAAGAGGTGTGGCAGAAGATTGAGAGACAATGTTCGAGGCTCTACCGTCTGTGAGGTAAATTGGAAAGGTCGGCAATTGCGGAAAGGGATTGCGAGTTAGTATTCCCAGAGGCTGATGACACCGATCGAGCCCCGAATCTGCATCGACGATAGTGACATAAAGGCAATCAGGGACGGTGCCGCGGCCTTGCCTCCAAAAATCTGGCTTGATGAGCATATGGTACCTACCCTTTCTCTTTGCGCTAACTGCCAAATGCGCATTTGCCATGGCTGGGAAGAGTTTGGAAGTTGTGGGAAGTAAGTTCTCATCCAAGAAACCCTTATGATGAAGTTCGAGGCACATTTTGAAAGCTGCTGAGCACCTAGCGATTGCCTTTCTGCCCTGGACCTCACCCGTAACAGTTAAGATAGGTGAGCCTTCCGGCAAGATCACCTCGCATACAAAACCTCTACGCTGTGGGTCGCGAGGGTCATGACTTGTTTCAGGACAAATGACATAGTTTGGCTGCAGCATGGTTGCATGATTTGGGTAAGGCCATGTTGCGACGAAGTGGTTGAGGATAGATTGACTCGAACGGAATGTCAGTTTCGCCCCGGAAGTAGGATCCGTGAAGCTTGGGAAGAGCTGGTCCTCAAAAGCCAACAGTTCGCTACCATTCTTGCCCATCTCATGCATTCTGCGATCGTGCGAGAGGCCCTTGCAAAAGGTTCTCATCACTTGCTCATCAGACCGAACGTCTAAAAGCCTCTCCCTGTGGTCATTATTGTCGGCTTCGAGCATATGCAGATACTTTGAGTTTCGGTGCCTCGCTCGACCCCTAGACTGCACGTATGCAATCATGGTACGGTACAGATCAAACCGTACCACGAGATTACACTGCGGTATATCGAGGCCCTCCTCGGCGACGGATGTAGCAAACAAGCAATTCAATTCTCCACGCCTGAATCTCCCCACGGTCAAAATTTGATTCCGCAGCGAGACATTCTGCTCACTAGCACGATTGTTGACGCCGACCAAGATATCGCAATGGAGATTAGGTCCGCCGATATACCCGAATATGAGGTTCAGTAACCGCGCAGTTTGTCTTTGCTCAACAAAAACGATGCACCGAGCTTCGTCACTTCGCTCGTAGTACAAATTGAGCCAGTGGTGGAGTTGTTGGACCTTCGAACTCACGTCTTGATCGCTGAGAGTAGGAGAGCCAAAGCTCTGTTGCTGGACAAACCCTGCCGCCTCTTCCAGTCGTTTAATTTTGCGGTTCCACTCTTCCTGAGAATCATCCTTCCTGATCTTGTTGTACTTCAATTGTTCTCGATTTTGAAGTTTCAAATTTTGCTCATCTGCGAAGGCAAAAGACCAGTACATGTCAGAAGCCCAGCGTCCTAGTTCAGAGGCATGCCGTTTTGAAGCGATGAAGAACTTCTGGAAAGCAGATACATCGCCATACTTAGCTTTGACTTCTTTGTGGAAAGGAGTTTCGAAATCGTTCTTTAGTCGTGCGTAGACTGCTACTTCTTCATCCGGCCGACTGATGCTGTTCGAGGCAAGCGTGCTTTCCGCAGTAGTGGCGATTTTAGCATGAAGCAATTTTTCGAGGTCGTGTGCAGCGTCTCTGATGTGATCGGATGACAATCCTTTAACATCCACTGGGGAAGCCGTCATGCCAAAGATGCGAGGCAGCTTAGAAATATCAGGCTCTTGCACATAATAATCCTTCATAAGGCGGGCGTAGGGGTGATTGCTTTTCGCGTGGTGGGCTTCATCAAAGATAAGGAGGTTGATCTGTGCCATGCTGATGAACGAATGCATCATACACTGAACAAGGACCTCAGCCGTGCAAATTATTACCATATTGTTAGAGAAGTGTTTTTGCCAAGTGGACTTGCACCACAAAGATGCACCCATAGCTCCACAGATGCCCTCGACGCTCTGATCGAGACCGCATCGCAGAACGTTGGCTTGTTGAAAGACGAGGTTGACCGAATCGACCTATAACCATATTAGAAGTCGACAAAGTCTGGTCCATAGAATCTTACAAGGAAGAAAGCAATTTTGTGAACGCCTCTGCTGGCCCGGTCTTCGAGTTCCTTTTCCAGAGTGTGCCTCAGTAGGAGAGTTGCAATGTGGGTCTTTCCAGAACCGGTATCCAACACTGCGATGATGTTTTCGTCCTTCGCCCTTTGGAAGAGCTCGGTCTGATAGTCGCGAGGGTTAGTAATACGAACCGTTGTCTCTTGTTTCGCAAGAATATCGCGAATGGAAAGTTGCTCATCGTTGCCACTCTTCGAGGCGGCTTCCTCGACTTCTTCTTTCGTTATGTGAGCATTAATGTTAGCGGCAAAAGCCTTCATGACCTCGTTCTGCGCCTTTCGCTTCTCTGAAGTCGACTTAAGCCCATGTACGCGCGGAATGTCAGCGTCGACGTCAGACTCATCGTGTTCGTCGGGCTGTTCGCTGTCCTCAGCGCACTCGCCCTTGCCTACGGACAGGGACGACGCATCCATTTCGTTGCATGAGAAGTAGTCATCCTGCTCTTCGTCGACCTGGGCCCAAGCCATCTCTCGAAAGGTCGAGAAGCTGGCGATGTGGGCAGGAGCAGCTTTTGCAAGGATCACAGCCTCAAAATATGAACCGAGGAAAGCTCTCCGAAGGTGCAGCAGCACTTTGAGTCAAGTCGCCTGGCGGCTGAAGGTAAGTGAAGCCTCCTGCTGTTTGCGCCAGACCGCTTTGCGTCTTGCTAAACGCGCAAACGGAGCAAGGGCCCGTCACCGCAAGCCTGGGCGAAGAATCGAGTCTTTCGAGCTCTAGTTACATGAACATTCTAGAGGCAGTACACATTCACCGATATGGTTCGCGTTGATTGAAGGAACGATGTCGAGCGGTGTGTTTACGCATAATGGTGCCTGAGGCGTTGCTGAGTCATCCGCGCCAACCGCTACAGAAGCGGCTTCCTCTGCGTCTCCAATTCCAGTACACACGCTTCCACAGCCATACTCAAGATGGCAAACGAACCCCAGAATATAAGAGGGCTCTTCCTGAGCGCCGAGCGAGCACGACAGGAGCTCGTTTCATCATACGAAACGAACAGTCCCACCTACCAAGAAAACCTCAGTACCGCCATCGCCACCTACGAAGAATGTCTCAAGCTTTCAGAACAAGTGTCGCTTTTCAGTCCGAATGAAACCTTGGAAGACATAGCATCTTCTGATCTAAAGTAAGCCACGGATCCCTATACTCACTAATCAATATCTTGATCTTCTGTGCACGGATCCTCGGCTCATCTATTGCAAGGTATATGGCGATCAATTTCCACCTTGCAGATCTCGTGCAGAAGATATTCAACACAGACATAACTGCCAGAAAGAGCAACCTGCTGCGCGCGCGGGCGCATTATGAGCGATTTCTTAAGCTCTTAGACTCGTATGATATGCTTGGCAAGGCAGATGCAAAACTCTTTGAAGCGTATTCCGCAGATAAGGACAACTTCTCCACAGCTAGTACGCGGGATGCCGCGGCAAGGCGTGAGGCCAAGATCACAAGGTTTCGAGAGGAAAAGGAGTTGAAGAAAAAGCTCGGGGTGCGTTGTCCTAATATTGCTGTGCTCATAATGAACTTGAAGCTAATGCCCGCGAGCAGTATCTTGAGCAGAATCCTAGGCTCGCAGATCAGGACGAACAGTTAGTCCGAGAGCTAAACTTGACAAATCTGGCGTTCATGGTGCATCAAACGTATCAGTCACTGGAGTCCATGGCACAGGAATTGCATATCATCTCGCTAGCGCCACCTTTGCCCCCACAAGGAGAGAACGGACCCACCCCAGACGGTCGACAGGATGGCAGAAACAAGGACAGTTATTCCGAACGCCTCGATGGTCAAACCCCTGGGCTAAGGTATTCAGGGCCTATCTTGAGTAGCGACGGGAAACCAATGCGGCCATTCACTCTCTTAGATAGCCGGCAAACGTTGGCAAAGAATGTGTTCCGCCCAGACCATAGTCTCCCAACTATGACCATTGATGAGTATCTCGAAGAGGAGAAGCGAAGAGGTGGAATGATCGAAGGTGGCGGTCCACAGTCTGAAGTCCGCCCCGAGGTTGATGAGGACAATCTCGCCCTAGCTGATGAAGAGACCATGAAGCAACGCGCGTGGGATGAGTACGTCGAGGCAAACCCCAAAGGATCGGGTAATACCCTGAACAGGGGTTGAATAAAGCATTTGCACACTCTCATATGCCCTTAGGCCAAGCCTCGAACTGGACGACCTATCTATGATTCGAGATCGTGCTCTGAGAAACGCGAATGATAATGAATGCAGCCGAACTCAATAATGCTAAAGCATCAAAGCCTTTCCGGCGCTAGCTCTGGCCACTGTCTGGTAATGCGCTCAAACAGTACTTTGGATAGGACTTTGTAGCCTTTGACATCCAAATGCAACCCATCCGTAAACCAACCCTTCCCGAACTGCTTCGCTCCTATCAACCCGCATCCCGGCGGCATCTCCTCATCATATTCGCTGCCGTTCTTATCACCATTGCCACCCTCATACTCTTTCAAGCCAGCCGTAATCACCGCATTCCAGAAGTCTAACCCTACAACTCTTCCGGTTTCCTCATACTCACTTGCAATCCGCATAATCCCTTCCGCATACCTCTTCTTACTCATATACGTCTTGTACGTTGGTGCTTCTTTCTTCCATTGGTTGGCGTCCTCTACCCCCTCTTCTGTCATGCCAACCTTTTTGGATGGAGCCGGACTATTGATTGGTGGGGGCGTGATCAAAACAATCTTGGTTTTCGGCATGGCATCTTGGGTTAGGATTGTTTCGATGAAGGCGCGGATGTTGGCTTCGAATCGTGGCCAAGGAACATATTCGGAATCGCCGATCATACAGGCGTCGTTTGCGCCGAGGAAAATTGTGAAGAGGAGGGTTGGCGCAGCGCTTGGCGCGGTTGCGTGGGCTATGATGCGGTCGAAGTCGTGTCCTAGTGCCGAGGATGTGTATCTGGATTGTACCATCAACGCTCCAATTTATGCACATAGCTAACTAATGAATGGGATGTAATTTACCCTGCTTGACCTGGATACGGAAGTTAGTATATACCCTATCTTTAGGGGTTGTATTGGCATGTTGATGTGACTTTGAGCCTCAGATTGCTACATATGATACCTTCATTCACTATTCTGACCTTCCTAGAATACTTGTGCTCGAGAAACCATCCGAAGCCTTCTGTTGCCTCGCTAAAGCTCCATTCGGTGAGTGAATCGCCAAACAGTACGAAATCCGGTAGTTTGGTTGAAGAAGTCATGATTGCTAGGCGCTTTCTAATTTGACGGATAGTTGCTGTGAACGACATGCAAACGTTGCTGCGAAGCTGCCAGTGAACGATAGAAGGCAGCAATAAGCGTCTAACCAACTCGGATCTAGCTGATACGCTAAAAAACTGACACACGTGACACTATCACGGTTGTCTGCTGGTCGCTAGAACCTGAGAAGAGAACTTGCGCGACGGCATTCATCGACTTTGCAGTGTACTACGGAGATGTGTCAATAGATGTCCCGTGCGAATATATGGCGGTCATGATGACCTCACTCTTCTAGCTCCGTCATCGTACGGTTTAATTGATCATGCGATCTCAAAGGTTAAAGGGCGTAGCTTTCTTTACGTTTTTATTCAAACTAAATTATTAAACATACGCTGTAACGATACTTACCTTTGTCGCCGGGACGCCGACCACTGAGCACCTTCGCCGTTGCATTCATTACAAGATGGCCTACCTGAAACTCCGTGTTCTCCAGCGCTTCCCTGTTCAAGGGTCCATACAAACTTTCAGCACCTCAACCCTTCACTCCAAAATGATGGGCGAGAACCCGAAGTCGAACTTTCCGGATCCTTCAGAAAACTCGTCCGCAGCACCTAATCGCAAAGTTCGCTCTGAAACTCAGGACACCGACCGACCATCGTCTGCCTCGACCGAGGAGCATAAGAGTTGAGACGACCACCCAGCGAAGCAGCCCGACGACCAGGCGCAGCCGACAAGGAGTACGGGTATTGGTGGTGAATCGGAGGTGAAGGGAGGGAAAGAGGGCCTTGGGGAGAGGAGTGATAAGCACTAGAAAGCGCTAGAAATGAAAATGAGTACTAAAAACTGCTGTTCGAGTTCTTAGGAAGAGCGAGTGAATGGCGTCGTGGTCTGTTCAGCTGCATAAGGCTCATGCCTAAAAATGTAGATTGTACGCCACGAGATATATTTTTAAACTGTACCTGCAGTCGCTTCTTTCTTATTGGCTCTGGCTAATCGCTACTTGTGTGTTACTGTTTTTGAGGCTTACACGCGACCTACCCGGTCACGCGAAAGCCCTTTTTGCGACGCTGATGTTTGTCCAGATGCGCGATTGATCCACGCCTAGGTTTATTCTGCCGGGCTCTTAGTTCAGCGAAAGGAAGTTGCACAGGAATTCTATTGAAATGTCAGATCAACTCATAGCTATGCTGATGTTACATTAACGACCCGAAGCGTAAGCGACGTAGACTTACAATCTAAAAAGATAAGGGATATTGCTATGCACTAAACCGCGCTTGATGCCTTCGATCCCTTGCTGACATTCTTTCATGCAAGGAACCCATTGTACCATTTAAGCGAGGCGTATATGAAGACAGTCGATATACATTACCTCAGTTTGCCCATGTAAGACACGGGTCTAGGTTCGTCTAGTGACTCCATTGGTGAGCGGATAAAACGCTCTTTCAAACCCTGGCGACCATTGGATCTCATGGAACCGCTAGTTTGCGAGGTTGAACTGGAGGAGGTTTCACAGACCCCTTGCCCTCAATATCGAGGCGATCGGAATGGTTACCGATCAAGCTTGATTCGCTAACCTTGAATCGAAGGTGTGACCGAATCGTGATAGGTTCACCTAAGGACTCGTTTCATAATCTCGAAGGCAACAACCTTGTAAAGCGAGCTGCTCGAAGAAACTGTCGGCACGGATTGTGCAGAATGCAGGCACGCGGCAGGGTTTAAACCTTACCGTGCTCTCGGTGTCGGTAATTGACGACAGGCTAGAATTGAGTCCTGACGGCGCATTCCGTGGTTCTCCCAGGATATCTCCGGCTAGGCAGTGGATGCTTCCGGTCTCCTATCAATATTGTACGCAGTATAGGAGCAGCTGCTGACGGGAGGAAGGCTAACCGCAAGCTATTGGTAGTCGTGCTGCCAGAATATGCGGTGCAGTCTTCTAGATGGGATGATGTGAAAGACCGGGGTGGGAGTGCATGTCCTGCGGGGCGTGTGAACCTGGAAGTGCTATGCCCTCCCGGGACACCTGGTAGGTAGGGGAACATGACCCGAGGAACAGAGATAACGGGGTGGCTGAGACATACGTAATTCGAAAAGTCGAAGAGAAGAGCGATAGTTGGGCAACATGACAACCAATTACCAAGGAACAACGGCATGGGGATGGCCTCGCATGATTCAAAAGCTCTTCTCGAGGTTGTAGGCCGGGCATCATTCACAACCTTTCACAAGGCTAGAGGCGCAACTGCAGGAGCGATCCGTGGGAACGAGAAGGAAGCCAAGATGGTGGTAGAGACTGCCCGACCAGGATAGGCCCGTTCTGAGTATCGCTAGCCGGGACCAGAGGAGAGCAAATAGGTGCTTACACCTACGGACCTGCTGACGGCGCCCGTAAGCGTGGCAGAATATTCTGCTCGACCAGACAGAGTCACATAACGCTGTCTCTTTCTTGTAGATCTGGACTTGATCGAGGTCGAAGGCTGTGTGTTGGTGACATGCTGTAGCAGAGCAACTGCTCTCTGCAGGCACGGACGCGAGATATGAGGTTTGGATTTAGCAAAAAGAATGGCAGCAGACGAGCCCGCCGGCGCAGATGGGTACGTCAGGGGTCCTGCCAAAAGCAACTGTAGCGTGCCTTCCCGCCCGTTAGTGGCGTTGGCGCAAAGGCTCTCTTGGCATGCGCCTGCACCTCGGCCAGCTTCACGGCACCCTTGGCCCGTTTAGGGCTGCAGAGCATTTGGTCTCCGGCAGTAAGACGTCTTATTCCTTTTGGCGCGTCTTCTGGGGTGCGCAATAGCGTCCCAGAACGCGTGAGGATGTGCCGCCACAAAAGCACGCTGAAGCATGAGCTCCATGCCAACTGAACTGCCCGCCCATCGCTGGGCCTCACTCATTACATTACCCCACGCAGTCCGTCCAACGCTCTGGTATCTCTGCACCCGGCCTGCCATAAGCGGCGACATGCCCAACACGTCCAACATTTTGCAGACCCTTTTGTGCCTTTCTTTCTGAACACCCCACTGCTACACTCTGGCCATACATAGCCTCTTGTCAAGGACTTCGCCCGTGGCCGAGCTGCCCGCCAATGACTGCGGTGACATATCCGTAGTGGTTGGAAGTGGAGATACGACACACAATGTCTGGGTAAGCTAGAACACATCGCACTGTCGCGCCCTCGTCGCACGAGCCGTGGCTGAACGAGTCTTCTGACATCCTCTGCCAGCTCTATGCGAGAATCGATCAAGGCTCTCAACACCACCTTCTCCGCAGCTACTGTTCCATATCCTCTGCCCGACGAGCTCCGTGCAACCATAGAGAGCTTCCTTGAGCGCTATGACGACATCGACGATCACGATTCGCAGCGTCTTCACGAAGACCTCCATGCACTCTACCTCCGGCATGTTGCGGGTAGCTCAGAGAAGCATGGTGCCTTTCTATCTGCGCTATGCCTGCTGCGGCCAGCTATTACTGGAGAGACGCGCTTGACTGCGTGGTGGGATCTGGTGCTGAAACCTACAATTGATGGGACAGGACATAAAAGACATGAGATCGAGGACGCAAGAGACTTTGTCCAGAGCATACTGGTGTATGACGTCGAAGTGGACCAAGATGGCGAGCGTGCGCGCCTGTCGAATGTCTTCACCAAGAAGATACTGGACGCGTACCTTGCCAGAACCAGCGTTCCTTCCTCAACAGAGGATACTATATCTCCAGAAAACGAATTCCTGTCGCATGAGCTCGAATCAGTCCTAGTGTCTTTTGGGCGTAAGATGCCCAAGGTTAGTCCTCTATCATATCCACACAATCAGTCGACTAATGGAGGTAGGCGCTTCTTCATGCACTCGATGACCTCTTCGTCCAGAAACAATATCGCATCCAAGCGTTGAATTTACTCAGCGCCTTCGTTCGGCTTCAGCCACCTCATCTCCATCTAGTCCTCGAAACATCTCTCATACAGCACCTAGAGAAGTGCTTGCTCATCGACACCTCATCGACCGTGATTGAGCTTGCCCTTGTCGTCCTCATCATGCTTCTACCTCACATCTGCGGCGCTCTGACAAACGACCACCACCTTCAAAAGCTGTTCCTAGTATATACTAGAGTCCTTTGCTGGGACAAATTGGGAAGCGTCGAAGAGTCGAGGTCATTGGCTAGTGAAGCGAATGCTGCAAGTGAAGACAGTGAAGAGGAGGAGGTAGAAGACGACGAGTCCGACCAGGCTTGGGAACTAGTCCAACAGTCTATGGATTATCCAGATTCTTCACCACCAGCCCTCATGCATTATTATACGTTCCTCTACGGCTTGTTTCCATTGAACTTTATGAGCTTCATCCGGAAACCGAGGAAGTACCTGAAGTCACTCAACTTTCCGGGCGCCCGCGACTTCGATTTAGACCAGGATCTTATCCACAGCCGGACCGAACCGTATCGGAGAGTTCATCTACTCCATCCGAATATGTTCACTACCACGGTTGAAGATGAGCTGAGCGAGAACAGGTGGCTAAAGAGCGATCCTGCAGATGTTGTCACAGAGTGCATGGATCTTTGTGTGGCCGTGTCGTCGACTCTTCATGATCCCGGGCCACCTCCAAATACCAAGTTACCCCCTTTGCCGGAAGACCCAACACACTTTACACTAGACGATGATAATACCGTCACAAATGGTTCGAACGAAAGCTGGAGGAATACACAATCGACAATGTACGTTCCATTGGGTGATGCTCCGGACATCCCGGAGACCTTTGAGATACCACCGAGAACCAAATCAGTCAAGTCATTCAAATCCAATAAATCGGCTGCTTCTCCTTTGCTGAAAGGTCGCGACATGATGGACTCACCGACACTACCACCTACGAAAAATAACAAGAAGCCAGATCTGCTCGTAGCGCCCGCGGTTCCTCCTCTACATTTTGTGACACAACAGCCTAGCCTGGACAGCTTCGTGCAGTCAGTAGCCGGATCGAACTCGCCAGCCCAAACCGACTTCCATAATCAGACCATGGCCTCACTGCAACGAGAAATCATGCTACTTCGGAACGATCTAAATTTCGAGCGTTACCTGAAATTGCAGCATTTGGCTCATATTGGCCAGCTCCAGCGAAAGCACATGAAGGAAGCAACAGCGGACGCAGAGACTCAAAATCTAATCAATACCAACAAGACCTTGAAAGCTAGGCTCGCCAAAGCTAACGAACTATATGCTCAACTGAAGAAAGAGACGCTTACCAGCCGGAGCCAGTCCAAGAAGTGGGAGAGTGATCTGAGCGCCAAGGTTCGATCGTACAAAGAGAACGAAAAGAGTTGGCACAGTGATGAAGGCACATTACGTTTTGAGCTGCAGAGAACACAGTCTGACTATGAGCATCTCAAAAGGATCGTAGAGAAAGCAGAAGCAGAGCAACTGAAGGCTCAGCAGAGAACACGCGCGCTTGAATATGAGCTTGAGGATTACGGCAACGTTCGACGTGAGCTTGAAGCTGCACAGGAGAAAATTATGACGTCTGAAGATCAGAGGAAGGAACTCCACACAATCTTGCAAGAGCGGAATGAGCTTCGTAACGACCTTGAGATTGCTAATATGCGGTTGAACAGTCGAGAGCAAGACCGTGAACGCTCAATCAAAGCCTACGAACGCCGCATAATGGAGCTAGAAACACGACTACAGATGACGGAGAGGAATATGGGGAAACCAGGGCAGCTTCCTTCCTCTGTCCAACAGATGCTTGACTCGGCACTTGCGGCCAGTAACGCTAAATTGCAGTCATTGAAGAAGACACACTACCGCCTGCTTGAGCAGTACACAGAACTGCAGATGAAATACCATGATCTTGAGGGCGAGCAACAAGCCGAAATTGGGCAGATGTACGCCCAAGAGAAATCCGGACATATCGAGCTGGGAAAGTCACGCGTCAGTCGCAGTTCTAGCATGCGCCAAGCGAATAACTACAACTCGAGGTATCTACCACCTCTTTCTACCGAGATAGCACCCAACGAAGAGCGAGAACATTACCCTGACTATCGTTCCTCGGATTTGAGCAGTCCTGTATCGAACGCATCACCAGCCCGACCTGTTAGGCTTGAGTCGTTGCAGACTCAGAGGCCTCACAGATCTCAGGCGACACCCTCGCCCTACCCTGCCTTCGGTGGCGGTTTGGGACCCGACTTCTCTGCGGCCTACGATGCCTCTCTGAACAATCAGTTCCAAGCGCAGAAATCAGGCAGTGCTCCTCAATCCAGCGATAAGAGCACTTATTCTGTTGACACGGAAGGCAGTGCCGGTAAGGAAAAGAAAGACAAGGTGGATGTGAAATCGGAGGTTCGCGTGTACGGCCGTGGTAAGTGCTGCGTACCACAACATAAGAATTGCAACAGCTAACAAGTCATAGGTGGGGCTCAGAACATCGGGAAGAAGGTCAAAGACAAAGACCAGAAAAAGACTGGGTCTTCCAAGACAGGTGGCTTTCGCGGATTGAAAGGCATCATGTAGTCGAAATGCGTGGTACATTCTTCGATTCCTCCACTCAAATAGACGATCAAAACCAAAGCGACACCTCATGAGGATCTCATCGACGCCCCAACAACCCATCAACTATCTCTACCACAAAGCGTACTGCTTCCACATCGCACTCGGCTGCTATAATCATTCACTCCGCGCACACCACCTATCGTCTCACTCAACTACAAAATCAGCAACAACGACTATTGGCATCTACTAGAGTTCTCCTTTGTCGCACGTTTCGTTTGTTGGACTATGATACGTCATGGAGCACACGGCGGCAAAGAGCATTGAAAGCACTCGAACCCGCATGAGCAGTATGCTACTTGATCACGGCCAACAATTGGCCATATCTCTACGCACGTACTCACTCCAACGCAATGCTTTGAAAACGCATTTTGTCTGGAGACCCATCCCCAAGTCCTCACTGATAACTTTAATATAGCTACAATCATCTAGCTTGTGTACAACTTTTACCTATTTGTGACGATATGTCAACTTAGCTCTAGCCTCGCACGCACCTTGCCACTCACACACGGTGTCCAGAAAGCTTCCCCTGGCTGTTTTCAACAACAGCTTTTTCTGAGTCTTCGTTGGCCAATCTGATCGAGCCATCACGTCTCATGCCTTTATTTCAATTATGTCTCACTCCAATGGATCAATTGAAAACATCAGACATACCACCGGTGGTAGGTTCCGAGCTCCATGCCTCGGGTTGGGCGACGATGAGGCGCATCATGTTGCCTTTTTCCGTTGCTCAGACCCTGGTCCCTGAGCTTCGCTTCGCGACTCAGCGGCCTGCATAATCCCACACCAACAGCCGCCTCCCGAGGTCGCCTGTCCCCACGAGCTTGGCGAGTCCCCGACCGTACACACGTGTTTTTACGTGGACGTGATTGACTACCGATACCACGATGCTGCGTGGGGTGAGATTAGCACAGACGAAAGGGCTCGGCCACAACATGATCGGAATTCATTGGAAAAACAGTTGTTTTGCAAATCTTTTGAGAAACCAGAACCAAAACCAAGATCGCCATACACGACTCAACAGACGATGTCGATTACAATGACGGCATCCCATAGGCGAGTACATCGTGCGTGCGAGAAAAGATGACAAGATCTACTGGGCAAAAGCAAAGCCGTCAGAATTTACGCGAAAGGACCTGGACCGTCAATACCTGTAAGCTTCAAAGTGGGCAGAACGATTGAAGTACCATCAGCATCCTTGAAACGATTACATCGAGACGTACGTTTCATGTGTCTTCATTTGCCATCTCTGGACGTGGCGTACGGGTCCTCACATATAGAGTACCATATTGGCTTAGTCACTGTTTCGAGATAGGTAGCCACAGTCACATCGCTTCGAAACATCGCAACCTCGTCGTGTCTCAATCTTTATGCATTGTATGATATCCTACTCTAGACCTCAACAGGCAATGATCACCATTGCTCTTTCCCTTCAACATCCGATCTCACATGCAAATCTATGCAAATCAAGTCTTATCGCAGTTCTTTGCTCACGCTTGCAGACGATATACGCTAGGTATATAACGCAATATTGATCCAAGAGGATCCGCTGTTGATCAAAAACGAGTCAGGAACTCGTGTGCCTGGCATATTTAGCGTGGACATGGGTGTTAACGTCTGGTTCGAAAGACTGGGCCCGGATCTTATCAAGGCTCGACGGGCGAAGGTTGAACGTGAACGTGGGCGCACAGAAATTGTGCAGCTTGGCAGATGATATGTTGCACTGAAAGCAGATAGCGCATGCAATGTTTCGAAGGTGCATGAAGGTATTTACGTGTAAGGAAAGCTTTGTTGACCGTTCTAACATGCAGGCAGCCAAGTTCCGTCCAAATGAAGATTTAGATAGTTGCATAGTAAGAAGCGTGCATTTCATCAAGTAGGTATTATTAGAATGTCCGAACAATGAAACTGTTACTTGCAAGCCTCCACAAACAGTTCTCGCATACCCTTCAAGAAGCTGGCAAGATCCCTCGTCTCGTTCAATCGCTCCACAACCCTCTCGACTTCCTCTCGCTCCACTTTCGGTCTTACTTCCAGCACTTTGTAGTCGCGCTCAGATGTGTCTAGCTCAAACCATGCCTCGCGATCCCATTCCCGCTCATCCACATTCGTGTACACGAATTTTAGCCTATCATCTTTGCCCAGCCCCTCAATCCTCATTCCCAGATAATTCTCCCAGAAGTCCAGCTCGGGCTCATTGTACCTCGACTGGCCATCGAGATATCGGCGATGCTTGAGCTGCGCTTCGCGGCGTGCGGAAATGCTCTTTTGGACTTCGGCGATTTGCGAACGAAGGGTGTCGCGGTGGGCGAGGCGCTCGTCGCGTTGTTGGGTCAGGGCGGATATGGCTTCTTGCATCTCGCTGGTTTCTTGAGATTCCTTGGAGACGGTCTGCGAGTGCTGGCTTTGCTTGAGTTCGAGGATCTCGATGTCGCGCTTCTTCATGCGCTGGTCCTCTGCATTTGGCGTTAGTGTTTGCGCGGGATAGTAAAGCCAAGCGCGTGTAAACATACCGTGAAGTTCTGCGACGTTCATGCGAAACTGGTTGCGCTCTTCTAGCACTCGCCGCCTTCCATTTTCGATGAATGCATCGAAGCGCGCCGTAAACTGGGTCATGCGACTGCGCAGGTCGTCGAAGCCGAAGTTGATCGATGGCAGCTGGTCAGCCATGGAGGGAACATCATGCGAAGAAGCGCGCATCGTAGTGCTGAGTGAGGGTTCGAAAGCTGTCATGATGGATGCACAGGACAAGAGAGTATGTTATGTGGTATTATTGGGGGTGCAGCAAGCGTGTGACGTGGTGTGCGATGAGGCGTCGGGTGGGTGCGAGTGTTTGAGATGGTTGCTAGGTAAACAACGGGTTCGTACCAAGGCAGAAGGAGCGTGGGCGGGGCGCATTGCACGTGCGCTGGCGTACCTTGCGCTAGTGGAACTTTTGTTGCCCCACTGTGCTCTCACCCTCACCAACGCGTTCAGGACACAAGGCGCGTTTCTTTGGCGGTTGATACTGAACACTCACCCTTACTTGCAGTTTGCAAAGGATGATCCAGCCATCTGACGCCTTTACGGACCGTTCACCTCTCCTCGATCCAAATGGCTGACAGATCGCTCAAGGATCTGAACTATGGCCATCCTGGTGCAGCAACTTACGATCTTGAATATGGAGAATGGAACTTTGCGAGGCAGGAAACCAAGCGGCAATTAAAGCAAGTGCAATTTCAAGATAATGCACAGCCTCCGCAGACACAGACAGTATCTCCATCCACGCACTTTCCAACTTCACAATCCTCTGCCAATCGTACAAGCGCCCAGAAAGACGCCAGAGGTCTCGTTCGCGACTACCCTCAGCTCGCACCAGCTTTGGAACAACTCCCTGAGCTTGCCCTTGTATCAGCCGCCATACAAACAACGACGTCGACATACGACCCTCTTATCGGTAACCTTTTGTCTTTCGGTTCGATTACCCTCGAAGATAAGCATGAACACCCACGTCGAATCGCCGCCCTACCTACTGGAGAAGCTGGCAATATACTACGTCTGGCACTCTTGACTCAGGAAAGACATGGCTGGGGTATGGACCGAAGGATCTGGGTTGAAGGGCCGTCCTTGAAGGATGCGGAGAGTGGGTACTGGAATGAAGAGGCAGCTCCTATCCAGCAAGTCTGCTTTGCACAGTCGGAGGACAGAAGCACTTTCCTCGCTGTCCGCCTGCCTACAAGGACCGTACTTTTCCGTCCGGTCTATTTTCGGGACCGTCGCGCCGCCAAGCCATCACTATACTACCATCTTCCCACGTCCGTTATCGATGTCCATCCGATACTAAGCATTGGACTAGAGCAAACTGGGGGCGTTGCTCATGCTGACATTGCCTTCAATCCAGAATTCCAACTCCAATTTGGCATCGTTAACCAAAATCATAAATGGAGTGTTTGGAACATTGAACATGGGCGAAAGGGCGATGCATATACTATGTCATGCTTGGTTGGCGGACAGATTGGCCCTTCAGAAGATGCTAGTTTAACGGGCGAAGATGGTTGGGCAAGAATACTCTGGGTGGGCGACGTCAACACGCTGCTAGTTTGCAATAGAAGGGAGTTAAGCATTATTAGTATAAGAGGAGGTTCATTTACATATCTCCCCTGTTCGGCGCTTTTCAATAAGCGATCAAGTGAATGGATCCTAGATGTCAAACGGCATCCACGATACAGAGGTCGCTTCTTCGTCCTGACTTCAACTCGCCTTGTTCTTATGGCAGTCACGACTTTGAGCGAAGCTCTAGACGCAACCGCTGGAGAAGCCGGAGCGGCTGTTCTAATCTCATGGAGACACTACCGTGGGGCGGATGACTTCACTCTCAATTTGTGTGTGCAAATGCTCGCAGATGATGGTATGGCAACTATTTCTGGCCGGAGATTGTGACTAATAGTCTGATAGAGTCATGTGTGTTGTTACATTCTCGTCTGAATCATCTCGTCCAAATCTACACTTTCGTAGAGCATCCATCAGGCTCCTCTACGCTCGTATCGGCTTCTAATCCTACCATGCTGGACTTCGCGATTAGCGGACCTCATCCTCCGACTCAGGTACACATGGAACCTATGCAGTACGGTAAGACAGGACAAGAAGCATACGCATCTAGGCTGGGCCGCTCGTACATGGAAAATGATATACATTTCTATCGACTTTTCTCAACCTGCTCAAACCTAAGCGTCCACGAATTGGTCGTATATACTCACAAGCTTGGAGCAGAACCCCCAACTCGGTCTGATCTAGTCATTGAAAGCTTCACGCACAGCTCGATTAGGCACACTCGGCGAGATGTCTCTAAGAAAGAGCCGATCGATGAGGAGAACGACTTCATTGTCCCTAATGGTCTGAAAGCAGTCGAAGGGCCCAAGTCCAGAACTATGTCACAAGAACCAAAGAGGATTCAAAAGCGAGATCGTGCGCCATTGCGAGGTGGCATAGACTACAGAATGCTATACAGCGCTCTAATCCAACCGCACATTAGCGTTGATGGAGCGACTGAGTCAGTAGATATCGAAGTCGTAACGAATCAGCTGCAACAGATTCTTATGGACGAGCCTACTTCAACACCTTTGCCACTTGGCACTCTGTAAGGAACACGAGTGATTTTCTTTTGAGCACGTAAGGCTAACCAAGACAGCATGGAATTTTCCGGCTTGAGGATTAAGGTTTCAGATGTTGACAAGGCATCTGAAAGTCTACAGCAACTCTTCTCTTCTATAACTAGAGAAAACTTCGCCGAAGTCCAGCACATTGCATCCATGCGTACACTTGACTTAGCAGAGGCCGAGGAGTCCACTGTCGTAGATCTATACGATACCATCCTTCAGGATTGGGTTGGACCTTTACCACCAGACGTACCCGCTCGCGTTCGACAACAGAAAGAACGTCTCGGCCGGCGCATCGCTGCAGAAGTCATACTGGCTAGCACTCGCATTCGACAGGTGCAGGGTCAAGAACCGCCCACTAGTTCGCAGCAGGTTCCAAGTCAAGACAGTAGCATATCTCTGCCTGTGTTGCCATCCAAACCTATGGAAGGGAAAGACACGAGGATTCCTCAGTGGCAGTCTTCACATCCACTACCAAAGCCGCCGTATTCTTCTATCCCATCTTCGTCCCAGCCTGCTTCATCCCCTCCACCATCGTCGTTCGAACCCCTGGCGCCCTCTGACCCTCTTGCCCGACTAAGCAAGCATCTAAATATCAAAGACTCGTCACAGACCCCTACAATTACTCCACCAAGTGTCACTGAACTCCTTGCTCACTGGCAGTCCGGCACCGATCCGCGGATGTACGACTGGGACGCTACCGAACGCGCCCTTCGACCAGAGGACCTCGATACAACTGCCCAAGAACAGCGTGAAAAAGCACGCAAGAAGAAGGAACGCAGAGAGAGGAAACAGCAGCGCGAAGACGAACTGATGAAGGCCAAAGCAGCGAGTCAGCCAACGGTATTTCCAAGAAGCTCTCCTGGTCCGACCTTTGGAAGCAGTAGTCAGGTACCGAGCCGGAGTTACGGTCAAGTGCCCCTACCAAGAAGTGGATTTAAAGGACCAGGAGGTTTGGATGTTCTAGCTCCGATGAGTCAAGTTGAGCCTGGAAGATTTGGTGGAAGGCAGGATAAGAGGAAAAAGAAGAAAGGGAGGGTTAGTGGGTTCTGAAGTGATGTGGAGCATGGATTCGACCATTTCTGTAGCGCGGTTTCCAGTAAGTCTATAATAAGCTAAGGGCATCCCACGTGATTGTTCGGATCAAAACATGATTGCTGTGTTGCCGTCCATGGCGCGGAAGGATGGAGCTCGTCGGAGTGGGGCTGGAGGGGTAGCTTCTCCAACCAACAATATCTCTAGCTTGACCCTGCCTATATCCGATGCCACCTCATAATTTCATGTTAATTCATACTTCAAGCCTCTCTTCCCTCCCCGCCTTCAGTCCTAACTACGTCTCATCCAAAGCTCGCGATTAGAAAAACTTAGGTCCGTCTCTGCACCGGAGACCCTTTTGAATCCAGAACCGCATCGCAACAGTCAATATGTCAGGATTTCCATCCCTCCAACCCGCCTTCACAGTCAGTGTCAACATTGATGCGCCCTTGCCGGTCGGCGGGCAAGCTGGCTCACAACTTGTCATCGTCCCAATGGTTTCTGGAACAGTGAAAAGCGAGCCTGGCTTTGAGCCGAAACTGGACGGCGAACTGCATGGTGTCGGATACGATTATATTCACAATGATGCCAACGGCGAGCACATGCGATTGGATGTTCGGAGTCAGGTCAAGTAAGTGCCATTTCATACTCTCTCTAAACCTAAGCCCTTCCTGATCTGACCCAATCTTCCATCACATGATTTTTATATTGCGTCGCTCTGACACTAGACAGAAACTCGGATGGCACTATTCTGGCTATGTACTACAAAGGCACCGTTGCTCTGACCAGCGGCGTTCAAGCCATTTTGTCTGGCTCTTCGGAAGCTAAGACTACGGGATACGGTATGAAACCCTATACGTAGAGACACATGAGAGGTATACACTAACTTCATGATTTTCATCTTTAAGGAGACTCATTTGTTACATTCTCTTTTGAAACGGGCAGTCAGGCATACAAGGAGCTTCAGAATGGTACCTACGTGGCTGCAGGCCACTTCGTAAAGGAGCCTGGGCAACAAGGTGTGATTGTGGAGTACAAGGTTAGCAAGGTCGTGTATAAGGAATAGTTGCTCGACGCGTGGTAGAGGGCGATTTGACCTCGCCTAATTCAGGTATTATGATAAGAGATGCGCTAGCTCAATGCATTGATGTCACGTAATTCTGCTCTTTATCATCACCTCCTCCCTTCCTTGACCTTATAATACTCCGGCGCATATTCAGTCAACCAGTCCATGTCTACAGTCGACAGGTCCCTAATGTAAATCTTATCTCTCGTCGACAGAATTTCAGTGTAGATCACCCAATCAGCCTTGCGATGGAAGAAGACCGAACTTGGGTGTGCCCATAGTGTTGTCTTACCATCCACGGTGGTGAAGGTACCATCAGATTTCATACGCGCTGTGTGCGCGAAAAAGCCTGTTGTTAAGCAGCGACGAACACGCTCAGCGAGAGGGCTACCTCCGACGCGAAGAACACCAGAAGATGAGGATGAGAGAATATTTTCCTTTACTCCGAAGCGGTCAAGATATGCAGCAAGTTGTTTCCGGACGCTTATGGCTTTGACCATGCTCTTGTGATTCAGGCAATTCTCCCGACACCACTGCACGTTCTGCATCCCAGACTTGACAAATGCTTCATACACATTGTACAACGTCAGATGGTCGCCTTCCGCAACCGCGAACCTCCGTCTCGCATTGTCTAACTGCTTTTTGTTTCCGTCGTGCGAGACGAACGCATTCCCTTGCAGCGTCATCATCGCAGCAATGCTAAGCATTTCGCTCAGACACCCAAATTCAGGGTTCGCCGCCTGCAATAGCGCTTTGGACAACATAGGTTCGAGGGGTAGTTCAGCCATACGCGTCCCTAAAGGTTTTGTAAGTCGTGCGTTGGCATCCACGGCACCGAGAGAGTATAGCAAGTCCAAGGCCCGGGTGATAAGAGACGAAGGTGGTGGAGAGAGGTAGTCGAATCGAACAACGTTCGTTATGCCCAAATTTAGTAACTGCAGGACTACTGGGGCCAGGTTTGAACGCTGAATTTCTGGGAACGTCGCTTCCTCTAGTCTTTCAAAAGCAGCTTCCGTGTACAAACGAAAGCACTTTCCAGGCCTAGTTCGACCAGCTCGTCCTGCGCGTTGCGTTGCACTAGCCTTCGATACGGGTACAACGTTCAGATTCTCGATACCGAGTCGCGAGTCGTAGTCTCGGAGTTTGACGTATCCGCTGTCTAGGACGAAGACGATACCATCAATTGTGACGCTTGCTTCGGCAATGTTCGTACTGAATATGATCTTTCTTGTATTTGTTGGGGATTTTTGGAAGACGAACATTTGTTCTTCTGTTGGTAGGCCTGCGTAAAGTGGGAGGGGCATGAGCTTTGAGGATGTGGAGGGGAGGTCTGCAATCTTATCGCTGAGCATATCGATGGCGTCGTCAATTTCTTCGCGGCCGGTGAGGAAGACAAGTATATCGCCTTCTCCTTCGTTCTCATGGACGGATATGACTGCGTCGACAGCTGCCTCGACATAGTTATTGGTCGGTTCGAGCAGATATTGCAGTTCGACTGGAAACGTTCGCCCCTCAATTCCGATAATCCTACCGTACTCTTCCCTCCTCTTTCCAAACACTTGCTCTCCATCTTCGGGGTTGAAGAAATCGAGGAATCGCTCAGCCTCTAACGTTGCACTACTCACGACAACTCGTAAATCCTCCCTCTTTCGCAGCACCTTCTTCAGCAAGCTGAGTAATATATCAGAACTTAGACTCCGTTCATGTGCCTCGTCGACCATAACAACAGAGTATCGTTTAAGTAGCGGATCCACCAGCATTTCGCGTAACAAGAGGCCGTCTGTAACAAACTTTACTTGCGTATTCGCACTCGTGACATCTTCGAATCTGATTGAGTAGCCAACTGCTTGGCCTAGAGGTGTGTTAAGTTCTTCTGCAACTCTCGCCGCCACGCTGGTTGCTGCGATTCTTCTGGGTTGCGTTATAGCGACTTGTCGCCCATTGCTGCACCACCCTGCCTGGAGGAGAAATTTGGGGATCTGCGTCGTTTTGCCTGTGAAGGTGAAGGCATAACATTAGTACTTGTTTCATATAGCTTGGACGTGGTTTCTTACCGCTGCCTGTTTCGCCAACTACGATGGTCACGGGATGGGTCTCTATCGTGTAGAGCAATTGGTCCTTGAGTTGCGCGATGGGAAGAAGTGCAGGCGGTTTGTATAGATCGGGTATCAGCGAAAGGGAGATGTCTTCTTCCTCGTCAGCCATGGTCAGCTCTGGCTCGAGGGTTGTTTTCGAATGGGATGTGTTGTTGCTTGGATGGTAAGGGATATGAGTGGTAGATGGGAAGGCATGGAAGACGCTAATAAGATCGCGCTAACTACGCTGGGATTAGCGGACACCACTTTCTGGACGTCACTTGAACTGCCTCGTGCTAGGATTGAAAGACCCTTTTTCCTTTTTGTGAAGATTGATCGGGTCAAATGCTATCAAAATAATCTATGATTGAGTACTGGTTGGTGAACGAGGTCATGAAGGCATTTGTGGTGATAAGAAAATCGTGTGTTTTACTATGGAATCGAAGCCCATAAAGCAACTTTACATCTTAGGGAGAAGAGTACGGGTGAGATTTGGCGACATTGGAGCCTCCAAAAATCGTACCGTTGGTCGCGAAGATGTCTGAACTACTTGTTCACCATGCTCGTCAATCACTAAATCCCATCGCCCTTGCTCATATCAATGAGGCTGCGGACTATTACTCATTGGTATCATGCCTGATCGTCGTTGATGAGTCCAGAGTCCAGAGTCCAGAGCCCAGAGTCCAAAGTCTATGCTTCTGATCCGCGCATAACTTGACTGGGCTAGCTAGATTAAGTGCTCAGCCTTTCACTTCAAATACTCACTGTATACAATCTCCTCTTTCTGAGTAACATAGCATTCTAAAATAATTATGAACCTTTGTTTTATCACCTATACTATGTCCTTCGTCATTGCAGGAGCACTAGCTAGCTTTAACCGCGGGTCCAAAGCCAACCTCGCTATTTATTGGGGTCAGAACTCCGCTGTGCGGGACACAAGGCCAAGATCAAGACCGCCTATCTACATACTGCGCAGTTCCAGATGTCGATATAATCCTACTCGCCTTCCTCATCGCTGTGAATGGCGCTGACAGGCACCCGCAGCTCAACTTCGCGAATGAAGGCAGCCATTACGATCGTTCCACTAGCCCCTTCAAATGTCCGGAGATTAAGGCAGATATTAGCAATGCCAGAAAAATAGCAAGACTATCTTGCTGTCGATCGGCCGTTCCACTAATCTAGAAGAATAAGGATATGACAGCGAAGTGGCTGCTAGAGCTGGGCGAAGGTCGTATGGGCCATATTCGGTCCTGGAGAGCTGATGAATGTCATACGCCCATTCGGTTCCGCTTCAGTCGACGGATTTGATATTGCCTTCGAGCATGATGTACCAAATGCTGTCGCATTTGGAAAGGCCCTAAGAGAGCACATAGATCAACGCAACAAGGAAAACAGAACGCCAAATTGACCTCAGCGCTGCCCCAACCTGCGAGGTGCCGAACCCAGTTAGTGCGACAAAGACGAAGATTGACCAGATCCTGCTTAACATGGCATTTGTGCAATATTACAACCATGAGTCTTGCGACGTGCGTGGAGGATTCAACTCTGAAAAGTGGAATGAGTGGGCGACGCGGAAGAATAGTACCTTCTTTGTAGGGCTCCCGGCGAACGAAGTGGCCGCTCCGAGTGGCGGATATGTGCGTCCCAATCAGCTAGACAACGCTTTGGGAAAGGGGAAGGGCATAGACGGAATGAGGGGCGCGATGCTATAGGATGCCAGTCAGGCATGGATCAATGACGGGTATTACGGGAAGGGGAAGGGCGCCTTGAAGGCATTGCCGAAGTATAGGATGCGACACTCTCCTCGAGTTTGGGCGATTTTACTCAGATGAAGTGGGCCCTGCTTGGATTACGGATTGGTAGATGTCTAGAGGTACTCAGTTTCCTGTACTCTCAGTCAGACATCCGATCTCATGTGCAATCTAAGAAAGTGTGCAAACGTTGGTGGTCATAGAAGCTATCTCATTAGTTGGTTCAGAGAGGATTGAGTGCATGATATATCTTCCATCAGTAGATTAATTATGATTGACGTCAGTAGTATATATTCCAATTCAACTGGCAACAAACGGGATGATGCACTCCTACCTTTCAAACGGATGGGAAGTCCATGGCGAATGCTTTCTCAAGGCTCAAGCTCTCTGCCCTGGGCATTCATATCCCTCCACCTCTTATACACCTCCCAGTGCTCCTCCATCAATACTCTTAGCAGTGCCGGCTCTTTAACCACATAATACTTTCCAAGAATCCGTCTATCCCCTGGACTCAACGCAAGTAGACCAGCGACCGCATCCCTACCCTTCGTCTCAATCTTCTTTGTCAAATACAACTCCACATATGTCTTGTCCTCTTCACTCGGCCTCTGAATCAATTGAGTGACATCCACGAAAGACATTGGTTCATAATCATCTACAATCGTGGTGTCGGTTGGTTGCCATACTGGATTGTACCAGTGGTTTTTCAAGAGTTTGTCAAAGGAGATGTTGAATATAATTTGCATTTTTGGAAGCTTGGAGCGAAGTTGGTAAAGAATGGGAGAGAAGTTCGCCCAGCAGAACTGTGCAGAGGAGCTCTTCTGCATGTTGATCGTTAAACGTTCAAGACGCGGCAGCTCCAGCAAGTCCAGCCACTCTTCTCTCACTCCTGGCCTGGTTATTGTGCACTCGCGTTCTAGTTGCGGCAATTCAGTTTCTTCGAGTCTGGCTTCCGTCGCCTCAACGACGAGGTTTCGAATATACTTCTTGTACTGTGGCTGATCACCCCAGATGCGAACCGATGCATCGCCGTCGCGAATGTGTGCTGGATCGGAAAAGGTGACGACGAAGGTGTTGTGTGTATACAAAGCTTGTAGAAGCTCTGCAGAGATGATAGTGTTTTGAATCTTAAGCTGTGTATTGACGTCTGTTAAGTATATAGGGTCGTCCTTTGCGATGATGTATGGGTAGGTAAGGTCGCGGAGTTCGCGTGGTAAACTAAGGAAGCGGCCACCGAATGAATCAGTGGTCGATGAATGTTCGGGCGCCATTTTGAGGTGAAATCCGGACGTATAAGACAGTGAGATTGCAAACTCTCAAGAATTTACTGATGCTAAGATGGTTCGAGGTCCACCAGAACTCTTATGTGCCGCTGTTGCCTTGAGGGGCGCAATGAGCTTACGTAACCGATAAGGTTTAGAGGTGTGCAATCCAGATCAAAGGCTGCAAGGAGCTGGGAAACTTTTAGTGTTTGGTTATGTAGCCCACGAATCATTCGAGTTATTCAATATGTAGCACCAAAACGTGCCAAGGTACACCCTCATATTGTAGTAGCATTCACGTGCAATTTTCGGACGATCGCACGCTGGGGACTATACGAAACATAACCTTGCAGTTCAGAATCGATAATCGAAAGACTAGCAAGTAGCCGGTGTTGACGACGGGTGAACAAATAACACCCTGGGAAATAAGCCCATTAGATATCGATATCAACGCCGTAGTACGCATAGCGCTCCGTCTCTGCGCCTAATCCCTATCGTGACGCCGATCAAACTAGGAGCATATCGAAGTGGCCAGATGAAGGTCCCATGAGCTATGCAGTTAGCAGAACCGAACACCGTTACCCGACACCGTCAACCAACGCCCTCACGCAACGCCATATCATACATCTTATCGCAGAACCTCAATTCCGCCTATACTTTGCCGGAATGTTCTTCTCCACAATGCCTCTTAACTCCAAATGCTCCCACTCCTCCTGCCTCGCCTCCATCTCTTCGTGTTTTCTGAAATGCTCAATGTCCTCTGGATGGTTCAAGTCCTCTTCTTTCACATCATCACCACTATGGTACTTTTCCCAATGGTGTATTTCATACTCGTACTCATCATCTCCATGATGCCCCGGCCCCATGCCAAAGTCCGGGAGCTTGACGTTCTCGGAATCTTTCTGGAGAAATTCGGAGAGCGTAATACTGCCATCTTTGTCTATGTCGAACATGTCGAGGATGGTTTGTACGACCATTGACTTTTTGGTCTCGGAGATGCCGGAGGAGGAAGGATCAGAGAGACCGTAGGTTCGGCGGATGTCGATGCTTGTCCAGAGGCCGGTGCTATCGTAGTCGTGCAAATTAAAGAAGGTTGTCGCGTCGAAGCCGGAGATGTGGTGCTCCTCTGTATAGGCAATTAGCTTACAATGCCCTTTATGCGCCTCCATCATGGAAGGAGAGTATGTAAGGGTTCATACCAGCCATATGTCGCGTCGCCCAGTCCGCATCTGGCGCGACCTCGATCTGCGCATGTTCTCCGCCGCCATGCGCTGAAGCGTTGAAGGCGCATGAGAGCAGCAGGAACGCGCCGAAAGGTACTTGGAGTAAGCGATTCATTATTGCTGCTCTTGTAAAGTTACAACTGGGTCTTGTTGTTGAGCTGAGCCCTTAACGTTGGTTCCAGGGGTTCTCGGTGAATTATTCAACCAACCACCGAAAGCGATGTCATAGGGAGTTTTCACGTGCTTTCGCTCCATCACTGTATCACTCACACAGTCACCTCGAGATGAACGTCCTAGTGCTGCTGAGTCTGCTGCTCTTTATTCCATTCCTCTTTTTCCTTGCGTTTCTTGCCGCATCCTCATGCATGGGTGACCGCTTTCGCGCCAGAGTCTCCGGTATGACGTTCAATCCTCGACATGCTTCGTTCGGTCGCAACTACACGCGCGGTTTTGGTTCGGGTGCTGGCAGTGCGGGATGGGAGCAAATTGAGATGGAAGACATGCTTGGAGAAGATAGTGGCGAGGATTAAACAATGACGAATCATGGATGATGTGCATAGTATGCATTGAGGGCGCATGAGCAATGCTATGCCATACTACAGCGGAGAATCCATGGGTATCCTCACTAACCTACGTACGACCTCCATAGTTCTAAAACTCGAGCTCCTCTTTCCTCGGCATCGCACTACCACCAGCCGCCTCCCTCACAGCCTGCTCCTGCGCTTCTGTATCACCCTCAAGCGGCGGCAGACTGAACTTCGCAATTACAAATTTTCGCCGACTCAGCGTAAACGCCATATCCTCACCCAATCCCTCTGCTCCACCACCGCCACCCTTTTCATGGAAGACAGGTAGCTTGTGCACTGCAACCATACCCTGTGGTCTCTCCTCATCCTTCGTTGTGCCAGCCGATTGTGCGAGTGCCTGCATGTGCGAGTATGGGAATGGCGAGAGCTCGAGGATACCGTCGGATAGTATCTCTATCCAACGAACAAGGCCAGAAGAGCGTGGATATAGAGATAAGGGGAGGGTGGAAATTGCGATCAAGCGTGTGGGATACCGCCTTAGGAGCGCGCGTAGAGCGTGTTGGAACTGCAGTATTGAGCTAGGGTGGGCGGAAGACGGTGGATAGAGTGCTGGCGAGAGTAGAGATGGTATTACAAGGCGATGGATAGTATGTGAGGGTGTTGAGTTCAGTTGGTGTTGGATATTTAATAGTATCGGGAGGAAAATCGATGAAGCGTTGGAGGTGGTTCGAGGTATTGGGATGTAGTTGATCGCCGTCCCTACTGGAAGGGTAAGTCGTTTCGCGAGGTCAAACGAATGGCAGAAGACTGAGAACTCCTCTGTCGCGCTCTCCCCTTGACTTGCTAGTCTGTTTGGGCTTGGAGATCCTAAGCACGCATGCGTCAGCCATGGGACATCATTGGATCGCATTTGGGGTATAGACATGTATGTACAAGACGCACCTCTAGCACTCTCGAACTGCCCCAGCCCCTCATACCTCCAAGCAATCTTCATCTTTTCGGCCCTCTCCTTCCCTGCCCTTCTTTTATCCTCCCTATCCTCCGATATACCTGGCAGTTCCCTCCCCCACACCTCCCCCATTCCTACGACATGCACGTTATGGCCTTGCACCACTCCCTCGGCGGCATAGAACCGTAGCAATGCACCTGCATAGTCCGTCGTCCCGCTTTCCTCTATCAAAATAGAGTTACCGAGTGGAAGGCCTGCGTGACCTGCTAGGATCCCATCGAGGGAGGGTGTGCCCGTGGATGTGGTGGGGCGACCGTCGATGGGAGACGGGCGGACGCCAGTAGGTGTTGGTGCTGGAGGAGCGACTGAGAGTGTCGGAGGGACATTTGACGCGTCTTCTCCTCCCGGAGTACGCGAAAGGGCTATGTTGCGCTTGCGAAATGCCATAATGCACAGTTCTAAATTTTAAAGTCGCGATCCTCGAAAATAGTGCATTGAGCTTATCGATAAGCGTATCCGTAGACGTCATATAGCCTAGTCGTGTGTGGCTTCATCCATCTCATGCCTTTGTTCATATGGTCATATGGTTATATGGTCATATACTCAGTCATCTTTTCCCTTCGCGAGGGCATAGTAATGAGTCGTGATAGGTCAAGTCTTAGACCGAGGTCCGTATTGCATATCATGTAGACGTCATGTTTACCACGACGGCATATTCTCCAACGGCCTTACATACCTAGGTAGGAAGAACAACAGTTGACAATGCCTGAAGAAATATGAATGATGCGTCATTTCTTACAGGTCGCATTGTGTATATATATCATGCTCACAATCACCTCTTCAATAGTGGAACACCCTTCAGGATAATCATCTACATATCCCAGACCGCCCGATCAGCATGGCAAGTACTCAAGACAGAAGTCAAATCTTGTTGGAGCACAAAGTAATCCCTGATGTACTGCCTGATGACCTCGATCTATCCTACAGCTTGACACTGCAGTGGCCGAACACGACATTAGAAACGCTTGCTCAAGATTTAGACCGCGAGGAGACTCAGCTTGAGCCGAAAGTGTACCTGCATCCCTCTGTACGTAAACCTACAACGTGCAAGTTTTTGATCCCATCGAAGTGTTCTTTACCAACTGAGAACTGTAGCCTGCCAATCCGCTCGATAATCTCGTGCTTATCATGACTGATCCGGTGAGCTATAAGACCGTTTTCAAGTCTACATTATCGCTTTCAACTATTGCGAGCTCATACAAGATGGCAGGACCTTATGATGAACGAAGACACTTATTTTGGTCAAGTCCGACACTGGCTTGTCACCAACATATCCTCTAATCCAGATGGCTCTCTATCCATACCTCAAGATGGAACAATTTCTCCGTACATTGGACCAGCGCCTTTGCCAAACTACATGTACCCTCGACCCCATCGGTATGTATTCGTACTAGCCCGCGGGACTGGCAGAATAGAGATTACACCAGAGGATCTGAAGGAGCTGCAAAAGCCATACGCGGCTGCGATATCGGGAAACCAAGGTGCGGTTCAGGATTTGAAGGATCGTTGGGGCTTCAATGTACAAAAGGTAATTGAGAAGAAGGGACTTAAAGTTGAGGCTGTGAACTTCATGCGTGTGGGAGGCACCCTGAAGAGCGCGGCAGCTAACATGGTTATGATGGGCCAGGCTGTGACCAACAAGGTAAGCCCATGACTCTTTTTTTCATTGATATATGCAAACATGTACTAATTATGATGATTTTCCTAGGCAATGGGAAGGTAATAAATCACGGACCAAACAGTATTGTGGCATGACTACATGGGAGTTGATGGGAACGAATATCAAAACACTGCATTCCTCTCAAATTCCACCATTGAGGCTGCATTCAACCTCTATCGATTGTTGAGCTGTGTAACTTGTAGGTTTAGACGGGATATATGTCTCATACTCACGAGCGATGCCATCATCTTCGCCCTCGCTATAGCAGATAGTTAAGATTCAAACTTGATTATCGCCAACTTAGTGGGTAATGCAGCAGGACCGATAGCCATTACACCATATTACTACTGCAAGGATGCTCGTGCAATGAGCCGCAAGGGGTATAGTGCAAGGACCCTGCATATGTAGGCCGGGTATAATATGGTGACCATCTCAGTTCGCTCTCCGCCTCGGACTTAAGCTTGGCTTCCACCAACACACTAGCTCCAGTCTTGCTGACGACAATACGACAATAAATTCTTTCGCATGCTTCGCTGGATGCTTATGTCCTACTTCTGTCCAATCATGTTGGTCAGCTTACGCGCCGGGCAGTGATAAGAGTTTGCGCTTCGGAGAATACCAGAAGGCGACGGTGGGACTATCTTCCGGTCGCTATTGTAGATAAATTGAGTCATGGTACTCATCTCATAGTTCGAAGAATCCATATCCCTTGACTCTTGTTCCTCACATTCTCCAAGCGGACCCGTTGCGATCAGGTGACTTACCATTCTCACCTACTTGCATCTATAGTAGCTTGAACAATTTACATTGACAATGGCTTCCTCCTGCTCAGAGTGCATCAAGGTGCGGCGATCAGTACATAAACTCATCCAATAATCACTCACCACATTCCACAGGGCACCATCCACGAGGGTCAACCTAAAGGCAAGGAAGAACTCGTTCACGGACTGAACACCTACATAATTGGCAACCGTACCAATCCGCGGGGCATCGTAGTAGTCTACTCAGATATCTTCGGCTTGGGCCTGCCAAACAACAAGCTCATCGCCGATGCCTATGCGCAGAGCGGCGAATGGCTTGTCTACCTCCCGGACTTCTTCAAAGGCGATGCGGTGGGGCTTAAAGTAGCAGACGCGTTGCTACCAGTTGATGCGACCAAGCAGTCTACCTTTGCAAAGTATTCAGGCATTCTTGCCAGTGTGCCAACGTTCCTCATGTGGATGACGAGGCACAAAACGGGGCCTACCGATAAGACATGCATGGATTTCTTGGGGTCGTTAAGACGCGCAACACCAGCCAGCCAGAAGATTGGAATAGTGGGAATGTGTTGGGGTGGGAAGTATGCAGTCCGGGCCGGACTCGAGAGCAACATAATCGACATTGATGGCGTGAAGAAGCCGCTGGTGGATGCGGCGGTCGCTCTGCACCCGAGCCATTTGGTCATTCCGGATGATGTGGAGAATTTGGTTGTACCCGTAAGCTACGGTTGGGGGGTGGAAGATATCGCTGTGAGTTTTAAGCAGAAGGGTGAAGTGGAGGCACTCCATGCGAATGCCCAGAAGATGGGACAGAAAGTACCGGAGATGGAACACAAAGTTTACAAACCGGGAAGGCACGGGTTTTCTGTGAGAGGTAACCCTGAAGATCCACAGGAAAGAAAGTGTCTAGAAGACTCGGAGGCTCAGGTTTTGACCTGGTTTGACAGATGGCTTTGAGAGATACCTCAGGGTCAAATCGGGATGATGAAGACGGCCTAGGGATTGTGTTCGGTTAAATAGTGCCCGGATGGGTTTAAGCTTTTGATGTGATTGAGACTTGACAAAGTAATGTTAGCAAAATCCTTCTTGAGTTACCTATAGTCATTGATGCGTATTTGACGTTATCAGATGTGATCGCTACCTATTGCCTCGAGGAGGGGCCATAAATAGGTCATAGCCGCTGTTGATCAATGCGAAGACGCCGACATATTTTAGGGCTCATGCTTAACCTGAGGATTCCTCTTTTGTTCTCTTCCCAGTCCCACAACTCGGCTCTATGACCAATGAGTATCTTAAGCGATGTTTCCGTCTGCTCCATGATTGGCAACATGGTCGAAGTATAGTCCCTTCCCGAATGCTCTTCACTTAATCCAGGTCGATCCAGTATGATAAAGACAGGTTCCTTCTGCAGCTTAACGATTATTAGTAGAGCCTCGGCCAAATCTTCCTCTCGTTCGGCGCCGTGGCGGGTTATGAGTGATTGTATACTGTACCACTCTTCGGCTTTCCGAACAACTGCTGGGTCTCTTTCAAGTAACTGAAAATTCAACCGCGACAGAACGGATTCTAGTGTGCTATACTCGTCGCAAAGGACAGATGAAACCCTTTGGGAATCCTCCAGCGGTGCCAGAGTCAAATCCACCACCGCCGGGGAAGCCATGACTTTGTCGAACTGACCCCATATTCGTTTCGCCCAGATAGCATGAATAGACAAGAGCCGCTTTCCTTCCAATATCGACCGAATTCACGAGCCAATAAATCGGCTACACGCAGCTTTGTTCAGTGTCTGTCGCTATCGAATATGGAAGCAAGGAGCTCCCGATATTGCCTAAGCGACTGCACCGCTTCCTCTGGTCGATAATCTCCGAGCGCCAGCGCGTTTCTGAGATCTACGACCATGTTACTGTCCATTCTTTTCTGCATACCTACCAGCTCTTAGCGAGTGACAATCAGACATTCCTTCGAAAGAATACCTTCCAGCTCCTGGACTGGTCTATCCACCCGCTGCGCTAGGAGCGCCTCACATTTTCAACCTAATGCGGCTGAAGTTGTTTCGAATATTTTGTTCCATCAATTCAAATTGGAGCGGCTTCCCAAGGCTGTGAAATTGACGTCCTGGCTAAGATGAATGATGTGGCTCGCACCGCGACGGACTTACTGACCCAATGAAGATCCCATGAAGTATGAGGTTGCTTCACGCGCGAGAAGAATGACATCTTTATAAGCGTCAGTCAACATAAAGCTTAGTTCCTGATCTGGATAGATCTTTTGGTACACTGCAAAGTCTGGCAACCTGTCAGGCATCTGCTGCATTGCTACGGTTATAGCTTCTTCGTCCTTGACATTCATCATGACCGTTTTGAGCAACGTTGGTAAGTTTCCACTATGACACGGTTCGGGAGGCACAGAAGGTTGCGGGAAGGGAATTTATTGACGAAAAGCAAGCTTGAACCGACCTCAACGAATTGCTAAGGGTGATATCTACATCTTCTGGCTACCTGCCGCTTGATCGATACTTCAAGGACCGCGAGACTTTCATAGATGAGCGGACAATTACGCACGCAGCGCTCTGGACATTGTTTCTTCCAGGGACTCTCATAGTCTCCCAGCGTTTCCTAGATGAGCCCCAAGTATTTACAGTCTCGTCTTGCGATGGATTTGTCCGGGAATCACATTCCTTCGATCTGATTTGCTTCTGCTTTGATTGGAATGGATCTGATTTTAGCCGGGTGCCTTTCGAACTAAAGACCCCATACTGGGTTTCATATCAGAGAATCATCGTCGAATTGCCATTCTACCCTCTACAATACTACACAGATCCAAACTTGGAAGCTGACAGCCCATACCGAAAACGCAATTGATAGGCTCAAAGAGACGCTGATCGATAGAGGGAAGAAATTCGTCATGTACTGCACGGCTGTGAAGGGTCAACAGATGTTCAAGTATAGAGGAGATGCGCCTTTCCATACCAGACGAAGCTCCTACACCGATCTGACACTTCTGATGGCGAGAGCAATCGGCAGTCTGTCGACACGTTATCTGTGACTGGAGTCGGGGCCGCAAAGGGTGCCACTAAAAGACGTCACACTAGTCAGAAGAAGGTTGGAGCTTAACTTGCTTGGTCCTGTAGGAAATCTAACATTATCTCTCAGATCGATGGTACAACTATGGTGGATTTTGGCTCATTCTTCGAGTACTTGTCGCCAAATATCCTGATTCTGGGGAATTTGCAGCGGTACTAGGGCGGGCTCGAGAGCTTGTCCCCTGAACGACGCGCAAGCCTCATCTTTAGAGAGATGTACAAATTCCATTGGGACAAGCACTTACACGGCAAAGAAATGACATCCGATCAGTACATGCACTGTCCTCCTAGAGTGCTAGGATATGCATTGAAGCAGAAGAAATGGGCACAGCTTCTGGTTAAAGGACTCGAAGCACCGGATGCTGCTGATGCGACCGTCTTTAATGCCAAGGAACAATTAAACGACGAAGCTAAAGAGTTTGTCAAATGGTCTGTGCAAGCACATGAGTAAGGAAGAAGACGAACAACAAGGGCGAATCCATGAGTCTTCAAGATTTTGCACATGACAAGGGAAAAGGTCTCATGATCATGCTCTGTGATAAGCAACGCCTGTTGGCTAACAAAGCTTGTGGTGACTGACCGCTTAGAATTCCCTGGTATGGGAAAAACACTGACTGTAGAGAGTGTAGCATTGATGGCTGGGGAGCCACTACTGTCTGTTGGTGTGTCTGACATCGGCCATCGAAGGTGACAAAGTTGAAGCAAACTTGCAAAAGTTTTCGACCTAGCCCGCAAGTGGGAGGCGGTGCTACTATTGTAAGTCCGAGAAAATGCCTGCTACGCTTACCAGTACTGACTACTCCAACAAGCGACGAAGCAGACGTGTTTCTGGAAGCGCGAGGTGATGGCGAGTATGATCTCAAGCGCAACGCTATGGTCTCTGGTAAGACAATATGTGTCATCTCAAGAACTCCAAACTAATTCCCGCAGTGCTCCTTAGTGTCCTCAAGTATTACGACAGAATTCTTATCTTGACTACAAACCACATGAAGTCTTTCGATACCACCATGCAGAGCCGCATTCGTAAGCCCAGCCATCCCTTTACACTTCTGGACAAATTCTAATTAGTTAAGACATCGCTATAAAATACGATAAACTCAACTCAGACCAGCGATTCGAGATTTTCAAATCTTTCCTCAAACAGCTCAAACGCAAGAAGCTTGTAGACAATGATGATGACTTGATATCCTGGGTCAAGAAGGACGAGAAAATATTCCAGGTACCGACAGCTATGGGCATTGCGCTTCTAGATAAGGACGGCGGAGGGAATTGAATCGTGATCATCTGGTCAGGGTTGCTCAGCAGACAATGGACTGTTAAGCAGGATTTGAAGAGCCAGGAGGAGATCTTCAAGGCCAAGACAAAATAAAGCCAAAGGATGAAGTATCAATATTGATGTGTCGCGACAGTTGAAGGATTGCGGTACCATGGGAAGATAGTTGTTAGGGCCAACTTTGTAGTTGATCTCCACTGCTTTGCCATTTCCAGTGCCTGTCTAAATATAGTTAGCGCTGGCAGCCTCACGCTAAACACCCCTACCATGCCTAGGCCCAGCTCCTTCAGCTGATCCTTCCACCAGTTCGTATAAATGCGCGCGATATCCCACATGACGGTGTCACTGCTGCAAGGCTGTTCGGTTTCCATGACTGCAAGGGAAAGATGGGTACGGGTATAGAAGTGCTGTAAGAGGAAAGAGCTGGATATCGGTATTTCAACGCGGCACCACAAGCAACGAACTGACCTCCAAGAAACGCACATCAACTGAAGCGCATTGGGCGCACGCATAAACTTCGAACAAACTGAGCGAAAGAGCTTGAGTAAGCGAATGCAGTCAATACCCTGCGTCAGTCTAACTACCTCTGCGTTAAATTGAGCCCCTATTCGAACAACTCTTTCAGCAATCCCTGATAATCATCGACTTTGCAGTCAATAGTGGCCACGATACCTTAAAACAGTCGATCTGGATACCCTTTGGTTCATATCCTCTACTTCCGAAAATGCCATCTTTCTTCGCCAAATTTAGCGGCACGACCAAGAAGTCGAACCCCTATCTGAACCCCCACCATCCCGGCCACAAACCCGTCCCAAAGGCCACTTCGGCCTCCACAACCGCAAGTTCCGCTCGACAACCTCAATCTCAGAGTATCATCAGGGTACGACCAGCGTCACCACGCGGTTCTTCCGACTTCCTCGCAGAAGCCCGCCAATTGACTGGTCGCGACCCCGTGTCAGGCCGGCGGCGCCTCGATGTAGACGTCCGTTCCGCCAGCGAGAGAAGCTTAACTAGTGAAAGGAATTCATTGGCTGAGCTGAGGCGGGTTGAGGAAGAGGAGAGGACGGCGTATCAGAATCGGGCGGCTGCGACTAAGCAGACGACTGGAAGTAAATATGAGCTGTTCGTCCAGGAGTCATTAAGTAGAAGGGAAACAGAGGAGAGAATAAGGGCTGCGAGGGGCGGGGTGGAGTACTATGCGCCTGAAAGGCGGCTGGAGGAGTTTTACGCAGGGGGTGTCAGGGACTAATCAAGAGATGGCATGGAGCATTTGGAGCGATATTGTAAATATTTCTCATGAGTCCAATTGTGTTGCTACTAATACATCATTTACTTCTGCGGTGTAAGTGAGAAATTCAAAGTTCAAGAGGTAAAAATCGTTCAGGTGGTGAAAGTGAGCAGGAAGAAGTGAAGGAAAACACTACACACGAATGGGATAGTGGCAACCTCCACCTGCTCCTCTTTCTCCTCGTTTCTCTTACTCCCCGGCTTCTCAAGGACTACAACAAAACAGAGATCGACAATATCTACCACCGCGTCACTTCAACAATAACACCTGCACGACCATCCACCCACCGCCAACATGGGCTCTATAACTCTAGACCACCTACCCACAGCTTGGCACGTCGACCAAGCCATCGTAAGCCTCCTATTTCCCGCCTCTCTCTCTCTCTCACCCACTCTACTAACCTCCTCCAGCTCAGCGAAGAAACCCGCGTAGTCTGCCTGCGCTTCGGCACCGACACCTCCCCGGCCTGCATGACCATGGACGCGCTCCTCTCCAAGGTCGCACCGCTAGTCTCAAACTTCGCCGTCATCTACGTCGTCGACAACACCGAGATCACCGACTTCAACGCCATGTACGAGCTGTACGACCCGTGTACCATCATGTTCTTTTGGCGCAACAAGCATATCCAGGTTGATTTTGGCACGGGGGATAATAATAAGATTAACTTTGAGATTGGCGAGAAGCAGGAGTTGGTGGATATTTTGGAGACTGTGTATCGTGGGGCGAGGAAGGGGAGGGGCTTGGTTGTTAGTCCGAGGGATTACTCGACTAAGTGGATGTACTAGGGTTTCTGGTCTTCTTGATTGAGGAACTGGGCGGCGACTGAATGATGAGGTATATTTAGTCCATGGACGTCAGGAAAGGAATTGACTTGGTGTGAACCACTGCATGGTTGGAGTTTACAGGGAAGGCAAGGGAGCTTTAGAGTAATTTGGCCATCCTTTTGCCAATGTATTTGAGCGGATCTGATAGCTGCCATCTACCATGCAAGATGCCAGACTGCTTAGGACTAACCCAACCAGTGGGTATCTCTAGACATAAGATTGCACGCCATCCAACGCCATGCCATGCCATGCTGAAGTGATGCAGGGTTGTTAATCATCAGAGCGCGCAAAACAGAACAATGCTAGAAAAGTATGCAACAGCCTGTAGAGCCGTTAGTTTCGCTAATGTTTTGAAGAAAACAAATGCAACTTCTTCTTTTTCTTGTCTTTGTCCTTCTCGTCTTTGCCATACTTCCCACTGCTCGGTGACGGCGCGGGACTTTGTTTTGGTGCGTTTAAGTTGATCGCGCCCATGGCAGCTGTCGGCGGCTTAGGTCCGCCGACCCTAGGACCTGACGGCAAGCCTCCTGGTATTGGCTTCGCACCCGCCGGAGGTGGCGCCGGCTTTGGAGGCTCTGGCTTTTCGAATAGATGTTTTGGTGCCGTGGGAGGCGGTTGATCGATAGGTAGGCGGAGATTGCGGCGATTCTGGCTGAGGTCGCCAACTTGACGGAGGAAAAGTTGCGGCTTCACCATATGCGAGGTGACAAGAAACACGTCTCTTGAAGTCTTATTCGAGATGTCGTAGCAAGCACGGGCCTCTGAGTATGTTGCGCCGCCGGCTACAAACACAATGACGCGCTGTCGTGGTTCTACACTCGCTAGACGGGACTTTGCCCACGTCGGTTTTGCGGAGCGGAGAGAGGCTGCGGGTGTGTTGTCTTGCATCATACTTGCATCATCGGGCGACATCTTTGTGAAGGGAAACGCATCTTGAGGCAAGGTACCGCGAACATGTTCTTCCAGCATATCTTGCAGCGCGGGATTGAATCTGGACAGACTATAATCCTCAGCATTTGGTGGTGGTGCAGCCTTGGGTGGAAATAGAGGAGGCAGCGGGTCTCGCTTCTCTTTTAGTTGCCTGACTACTCGCGCTCCAAGCAGGTCGAGGTTGCGGACGACTTCACCATCGGGAGGGGGCAGCTGTGCGTGTAACAACAGCTTCTGCAAATCAGCCGGTAGGATACCGTCTTTGAAAATGGTATAGAGGGCAATGAGGCGTAGTCGATCAGCAGGCGTAATCTCCTCTTCGTCCAGCGTTCGCACGACTTGATCGGCCATATTCTTGGCTTTGCGGTAGTCTTCATCGAGACCAGTGGCGAGACACTGCGTTAGCTGATTAGCCTGTCCTGATTAAAGAGTGCTCTGTACATACCTGCTCTACAGAAGCCAAATCCGGTAGCTTATGTTTTTGGAAAATCTCCATGCATTTCTGTGCCATGGTAAGATGTAATGAGTAAGCCTCCTTCATTTCTTGGAATTGCGGCAGTCCAGCAATCATGTCTTTGATTGCATTCAGTCCGTTCATACCGGCAGCGTTTTGAGCATCCTGGTTTGTAAAGTGGGGGTTGTCCGCGATGAATTTTTGGAAGTCGCTAATCAATTTGTCAAGAGTGTCCTTCATGTGGCGATGTCGGTTTTCGACCCATATCTTGTCCTTGTCGGAGATCTCCATATCCTTCTCTTCTGCCCCAGGGTCTTCCTCATTCACGACTGTCCTGTATGTCACTTTGTCGCCTTCTTGGATGGGAAGCAAATCGAATGCCATTGCTTGGTAAGTGAATTCATGCACGAAAGGAGCCATGAGATCCATAGACCGATCGGTTATGTATAGAGCGCCACGAGGCCGGTTCGATTGCGGGGGAAAGTCTTGGTTGAACTGTGCGTACATGTCCAGCTTCTCTTGAACGAAGCGCGCAAGATGTGAACAAAGGACGCTGGCCTCATGGGTCGGATATCGTGGCCGGTAGTATCGAATGACGGGGTACTCGCCGAGCGCAACACACACTCCTGTGATCTGAACAAATGCAATTTAGCGCAAGCCTCCAGCTCTAGGGAGGTCACATACTTTCTCAGCGATATCTTCCATATGCCGAACCACAAGATTATTGCACTCTGGGTGGTACAGTGTCGGGAAGCTCCAAGGGTCCCGAAACGTGACAAGGTGTGATTCTTGGGGGTGGTAGTCGAGGTGTACGGTTCTGAAGCTCCTGATCTGCTCTCGAGCCATCTGCGACCGGTCTATGCGCTCCTTGAGCTGCGGCGGGAGCACTGTCATGTCGTTAACCTCGAATGTCTGCGGCAGATTCTATGCTGAGTTCATACATGAAGTCCATATGAGGAAGAAGCCCCTGTACCGCCTCTGATCAAACTCAGCCATTATGCAATCGACGATGTGTGCCTTTGGGGTAAGAATGTATATGGCGTCCATGTCTCTTTGGGTAGCTCGTCGTTCCTCGAGCCGCTCGATGTCTGTAGGCGGTTAACGGGACCCTCGAGGCTGAGAAGGAAGGCGCGTACTCGTAATATTCGAATTGAGGATGTCATCTTCCTTGACCACGTTGCTTATAAGTTTCTGGCTATCTTCGTCTACAATGAGGATCTTCCACTGAGCGGAGCATTAGCAAGGTGTTGGGGTAGCGGAGGGGGTTATTCGCACGTCGCCACGTGTGGTTTGACGGATGGTATTGAGAATGACTATAATGCATGTCAGCTGTCAAGTGCCACAGTATGCCACAAGCCAGAGACGTACGCTCTCGCTGTATGTCTATCATGGAGACGCTCATATTGGCGGGGTACGGCCGCAGAGCCGCGCGGGAAGCTGTGAGCTCTGGAAGCTGTCGTTGGGTCGCGGAGACGTTCAGCACCTGTTCTGAAGAGGGTGGTATAGAAAGAGCGACGAGGGACTGAAGGCGGAGGCGTGAAATGTGGAGAGCTCGTCCCAGCTAGCCGTGTTGTTGCAGGATGCGGGCGGGCAGCGGTCCCTGGCGCGACGGAGGTCCATTATTTGCTTGGCTTAACATTTTCCTGACAATGCAATGACATCGTTGGTGGTTGCCCTCTCTGCTGTTGCTATTCTTTAATTCCCTGCGCACCGCGCACCGAGTGCTTTTTCACTCTTCCCTGCTTATTCTTTGCCATTGGCATGCCTCCACCGCCAGTGCGGCGGAACTCGCTGTGTCTCTTTTGCGCCTTTGCTACCCGTCCACGATCGCAACCACGACGCCTCCTCCCCCGCATACAAGTCGCGCACAGAGTCGATACGGCCAGAGGCCCACGCCACGCTAGAAATAGTTTCTTCAATCCCCTCGAATCAGCGAATCCGTTCCGATCACAGAAATCTCAGCCCGCCCCGGTCTTCACTACCGTACGCCACCGACTAGAGAAGCTCAGAGCAGAGTTCGCGAAGCCTGAGTTCCTCGAAAGCCTGCAACTCAGCCGGAAGGAGTTCGATCAGGAATGGCTTACCTTCGAGCGGTCCATAAACCTATGGATCAAGCAAGCGACGCCCGAGTTGGTCAATTTGGCAAATGAAGACGCACGGGGAAAGAGCACGCTCGAGACGCGTCTGAGATATCTCTTCTATGCACAGTCATGCGGTGGGCGTTTTACCACTGCAGAATTGGAGAACCAGAAGGAAGTGGCAGACCTGCGCTATCCCGCCGAGTGGTATCCTGCCACAAGGGAGATCCCTCGCACGGTACATCTACATGTAGGCCCTACCAACTCCGGCAAGACGTACCACGCCCTCAAACGTCTCGAGGAAGCTGAGACGGGCATCTATCTCGGGCCACTTCGTCTACTCGCACACGAGGTCTATACGCGTCTGAATGCAAAGGGAAAGGCATGCGGCCTTGTCACCGGCGAGGAGCAGCGCATGCCTCAAGGCGATCCAGCACGCATGTACAGCTGCACCGTTGAGATGGCTCCCCTGAATACACCCTTTGATGTCGCCGTCATCGATGAGATACAGATGATCAACCACCGAGATCGAGGATGGGCTTGGACTCAGGCCTTTTTGGGACTACAAGCAAAAGAGATCCATCTGTGTGGTGAAGCACGAACCGTACCGCTGATGCGTGAGCTTTGCGCTCTCGTGGGCGACAAGGTCCACGTACACGAGTATGAACGTCTGACGCCTCTTCAGGTTCAGCCTCGAAGTCTGAAGGGAAAGCTTAGCAATCTTGAAAAAGGTGACTGCATTGTCGCTTTCACCGTCTTAGGCATCCATGCGCTTCGCCGAGAGATTGAGAAAAAGACGGGCAAGAAATGTGCCATAGTCTACGGCAGTTTGCCCCCAGAGACAAGAGCTCAACAAGCACGACTTTTCAATGATCCGGACAACGACTACGACTTTTTGGTGGCTAGTGACGCCATTGGCATGGGTCTCAATCTTGCCATCAAGCGAGTCATATTCGAATCGACGATTAAAAGTAATGGCGTGAATTACGTCCCCCTACAGATCTCGGAGGTCAAGCAGATCGCAGGCCGTGCAGGTCGCTTTAAAACTGCGCACCAAGCAGTCAGCCAAGACTCTTCTCAGAACTCTGTGACCGATACCGCCATTGATCCTGCAATTGATCTCGACGACAAGAAGCCGAAGCAAGAGCCTGAACAACAGACCGTAGGATGGGTCACGACACTTGATCAAGTTGACCACGACCACCTGAGAATGGGCATGAGCCGTGAACCGGAACAGATCAAGTCGGCTGGCCTTTTTCCTCCGTCTCTCATCGTCGAGCGTTTTGCAAATTATTTCCCGCCTGGTACACCTTTCAGTTATATCATGTTACGCCTACATGAAATATCCGAGATCCATCCTCGCTTCCACCTTTGCGCGCTCAAGGATCAGCTGGCCATCGCTGACAATATTCATACCGTCAAAAACTTGAGTGTCCAGGATCGTATCATGATCTGCGCTGCTCCCATTAACATGAGAGACAACGCCGAAAGGCAGTTCCTCCGCGTACTCGCCGAGTGCATAGCTGACGGAAAGTCCGGAGATTTACTTGATTTGAAGTCTTTACCGCTCGATATAATGGATAAACCACCCTCTGGCGATAGAGCGTATCTTTATCAACTTGAGCAGCTACATAAGATGCTCGTGTGCTATCTCTGGTTGAGTTACCGCTTCCCGAACGTCTTCACTACAAGAGGGCTCGCAAACTACACAAAGAAGCTAGTCGAGGATCGAATTGAAAAGACGTTGACAGATTTCTCGTTCATTGAGCAAGCGAGAGCGAGGATGAGGAAGGAAAGGGAAAAGGCAAGGAAAGAGTTAGATGAGCAGGGCGAAGGGGCTGTGATTCAGCAGATGGAAGGCCACCAGATTCCCGCGCCGCCTGGTATGCCGCAGGAAGCAAAGGATATCGTCAACGATACAGCGGCGTTCGCTGAGACCAGTCCGTCGCCGGACGACGCCGAGGAGTATCCGGATGAGCCCTTAGCTGGCCGTATCAACTCGCTCGCTGAAAAACATCAGCAAAGGACGCTTAAACTTTCGGACGAAGTTGGCCACATGCTAAAGCGTCGGAGACGTGATGTACCGACTTCTTCGACTTCTTCATCCAGCATATGAGCGAAATTATTGTATAAAACCTTGTAATTGTGACGTCTTAGGGTCACATGTGTATAATCCAGCTGGATGTCCAATTCCTCGGCGTTTATGGGACTATAATGGACGACAACGCATCTTGCATCTTCAGGCGTTTTTGTAAAGACGTCGCATAGCATTAGAACTGTATTACCAATCGTAATTGCGAAAACCTTATTCGTCTCCGATGTATAGCAAACTACGAGTACTCTACAAATCCTCCCTTTTACCCCCAACGTTCTACGAACTCCCACCAACGTACTCGGCCCCTCCATTCGCAGCAACAACGCTCCCAGTCTGCCATCGCGCTTTCTCACTAACAAGCCATCCAACCACGTCAGCTACATCTTCAGGGTACCCGATGCGCCCTCCCTCTACTACCTTGACCTTCTTGAGCCGCTGCTGCTTGAGCGCTTCCACAGCCTGTGGAGGAAACGCCCGCAAGCCCGGCGTATCCGTCAAACCCACACTCACTGCATTCACCGTTGTACCAGGGAACGTCAATGGCAATTCGACCGCCCACGAGCGAGCCAAACTCTCCAGTCCAGCTTTGGTCGCATTGAAGAGGCTTGATCCTGGACTTGGATCTCGCACCCTGTCGCTGGAGATTACGACGACTCTTGCATTTGCGTTGAATAGTTGCTGCCACACTAGGCTTTCGACGAGGGTGATGGGCCAGTGGAGATTGCCGACGATACTGTTCTCGATGTCCTGTGCGGTTGCTGAACCGAGTTTGGGACGGACGTTGTAAGCTGCGTTTAGGATGAGTATGTCTACTTTCCCGTTGCCTACTTCGTGGCCACCCAGGCCGACGAATTCTTTTTCCAAAGTTGTTAGGATGGCGTCAATGGACGTGAGAGATGTGATGTCTGCTGCGAGGCCTTTCAACTTGGGGGCGTTGGGAGCGGGGTGGTGAGTGTCGGCTGTACGGTATAGGTCTTGCACTGTATGGGAGAGGGTGTCGAAGTTGTGTGCAGATTGAGAAGAAGAGTAGGTCCCCAGAATGGAACAGCCGCGTGTTGTCAGGTCGAGTGCGATTGCGCGGCCAATGCCTTTTGTTGCGCCGCTGTAGAGGGGGGGTTAGATGGTGTAGCAGAGATGGCGCAAGTTGAGAATCAAATCCATCAAGGCAATTGCAACTTGTAATCTGATGAAGTAACTTATGACAGCAGTTATCAAATTTTCAATGATTGATGATATCGCGCTGTCCTATGGACTTGGAGGAAATCAAGCATAGAATTGACAGGTACTAGAACAAAGACCATGGGGATATAGTTTGTGAAGTTGCAAACCCGTTTTTAACAGAATATGTAAAGGACAAGTCCAAGATATGAAGCTGGAAGTCGTACGTTACTATCGCTACCTTTCCTTTGAGATCTTGCTCCTGGAGCTTAGGTGCTGAGGGCCGATAGTCTGCCATGGTGGATTGAATTTTACCCAACTAGTGATGAATAGACGTTGAAGATGCAAGTGGGGGGCTTCAGCTTCTTATGCAAGCAGTTCGTCAGTACATTGATGTGACCATGGAGCGGCTGAAGGGCTGAAGAGCGGTTCAAAGTTGGCAGCTGCAGCCGAACTAGGACGTCATTGGTACCAAGCCTATACGCAAACATGGTCGAGAACCAGAGTGCAGTCTCGCTTTACGGAATTTTAGTGAAGACACTGAAGCTGCGGCAAATGCAGCATTGGAAACTGAGTCTCGAGAGGACGTCTGATGATGTAGGTGCGCACGTGCCGTCGTCGTGGAAAGGGGCTTAGTGTCAGCCCTGCGAGATGAGCAAATCTACCGGCGCTTCCGCAGGGTCCAAGATACCTCGAGACGTTTTTCTCCTCCGACATAGACACAACAGTCGCAGTTTTACCGCACTCTTGCGATATTCATCCTCTCCATACTGCGCGAGGAGGCTATCCTCCGCCATCAACCGCCATCATGATTGCGCCTTCCCACATCCTCGAGATCCCCCGCCCCAAGGTACGTTGCGACCGAGCCACCAGACCATGGCAGCCAACATGCAGCAATATGGCAGAAGCTGACTTTTCCTTGCAGACGTTTCTTCAGAAAATGTCCCTTCGCACCGGCGCCGAGATCATCACCTTCCTACAAGTCATAAACAAAGCTTCCGGGGTCTATGGACTCCTCGCCCTGCTTACCGGCGCATACATCGATGGCTGGCAGCTGTCCATGTACCTCTACTCGACCGTCGCCCTCCTCGCCACAGTATATCTATACAAGCACATCCGGTTACAAAGTCCGTTTGAGAGTGTGCTGCTGGCACATCTCTATGCGCTAGACTCGGTCATCAACGCCCTGTACACAGCTTTCTTCGGTATTGCATGGTTCTACACCCTCGCTTCGCATCCCGATGAGAACACAGCCCTCTCACCCGGAATGTCGGATAACGCGGGCTTCACAAGTCCAAAGCACAACGTCTCGAATGTCGATGTCGTTGCCGAACCAACCGAGGGCGTTCAGGCGGGCCAAAACGCGGTCGCAATTGGACAAGGCACAGGAAATGCTGGCGCAGGACTCGGCAATGCCGTCTTCCAGAGCGGCAGCATCATGAGCATCTCCCTCATTTCCGGATTCTGGGCGCTACGCGTCTACTTCGTTTTCATCATGCTGGCTTTCGCGCGCCAATGCCTACGCCAACACATCGCCGCAAATGCTTCCTCCGCTGCGTGGTACAACTCAAATAACATGCAGACCACCGCGAACGATCTCGCTGAGAATCCTTTCGCAGATGGCAAAGAGGACGGCAACGGCTGGAAAGGCAAGCTCGGCAGGGTGATGCTGAGTGGCGCACCCAAATACTGGCTTGGTGCTGATGAAGGGGAAGACTGGATGCGCGGGGTTGGTGGCAAGTTCAGGAAGACCACACAATTAGATCAGCCGCTTGGCTTCAGTGAACGCGAGAGGAGACGGAGATCTGGAACTGGGCCGCCCGTGCCGCAGCTCAACTTGAGCGCGGAACTCCCACGGTAGACTAATTTACTATCCAGTTCTGAAGAAGTTGCCACGGCGAATAAGGACGGCTGCGTCAGTCAGTCGAGTGTAATTGGCGATTAATGAGAACCTAGAATGATCCAAGCTGTTAATCACAAGAAGCAGCCAGGCGTGTAGGTCGAAACGGCTTTACTTGTACTATACATCCGAAAGGGCCCAGGATATCTTAGAAGAGTTGCGCGAAGACCGGTTTCCTAGTGCGTTTCACGTGGACACAATTTCTACCATTCATATAGCATAGCGTTGGACAAGTAGTCAGTATTTCATCATAACTCCCTTTCCCTCGTAACAGACACGTACAATGCACCTCCGCCCTCTAACACGTATTGGTCCAACTTCTCCCGCTACGTTCGAGGCTAGATCCTGACACATGCATCTACACATGTTAGCGGCCGATGGTGGCACGTTGACACTGCAGCTTTGCCGAGTCCACCAACGTCGTGTTAAGCCGGATTTGGCTAGCATACCCAGATCAGGTGAATGACTGAGCCACCCACTTGACCGCCGGGGTGTCTCACCTACTGTACTCACCGCGACATACCCTGGTCGCGCATTTCTGGTTTCTTATCTCAGCCCCGCATCATCGCGTGCCTGGCTTTCGTGATGCTTAGCGCCCTTGTGCTGCTGTCATATGGCGGGTTTGGCGTGGATGGCCGGTTTGCTGCGTTTGGTTGATAAGAAGAGTTGGCGCTGGTCGTGCGATTTAAGGCGGTTGGATTATTCTCTGTACTACACTTCCGAAGTCTTCCATACATTTGTGAGATAGTGTGTTGAGTGGTCTCTATCGTTCCTTCGTTTGCTATCACAGCCTTGCGCTTCACCACTATACTCTCGTAGGACTATCTTATCGTTAGACCTTTATATTCCTCCAGGGTACCATTGAAGCATTTAGAGAACTGTAAAGAGTTGGTACACGACACGGCAATATGGGCCTCTTCCGTCGATCTATAAGCTCTAGTTCTTCGAGATCACGCGCCTCGACAACGGAGTCTGCGACAGACTCCCCGACACCGAGGACGAGTTTAGAATCTAATTGCGACAACGACATCTCGACTTCCCTCGCTACTATCAAAAAAACTCCAACAGCACCACTCCTAAGCCTTCCGATCGAGCTTGTTCAGCAAATTACTTCTTACCTCGACAACGCCTCAGCCGCATCCTTTTGTCTCTCCAGCCGCTTCATCTGCTACGCTGTAGGCACAAATCATCTATCAAAGTACATAGCAGCCTCCAAATCACGCTTTGAGAAACGCAGGACCATCGAAGCGGTGGTAGAACGCGCATTTTCAGGCCACTGGTTCTGCGCATGGTGCGACAAATTCCATCCATGGAGTGCAAGCGATGGACCGAAAGCCGCAGAAAAAAAGGAGAGAAGAGACTGTGCAGAGTTCAACAGCTACCTACACGACGGCTCAAACTACGTGCTATACTACCACCACGTCCGCCTCGCTATCAACCGGTACCTCTGGGGCCCAGACCACGGCCTCCCACTTGATGCGCTCTCGTACACACACTCGTCCATGGCCAAAATCTTCAAAACGCCTGTTCCGACTAAAATCCAATGCGAAGCACGTATCGTAGATGCTCACTTCCTCCTCCACTCCTCCTGGGCCGTGATCCTTCCATCTTGGTCTACAGGCAACAAAAACTTCCTTCGGCAAATCTGGCCTGCTCTACCGCACATTCTCGCCGGACATCGGGATTCAGAGAATGGCCATACGGGCTTGATGGCTGCTATTGACAACGTCGTACGCCGGGGCTGGAGATACCCGTATACACAGATGTGCTCGACTTGTGCGACCGACTGGACCGTCACGTGCCATCAGTTCGCGCACGCAACGGGCGGGCAGGTGAGATTGGTGGTACAGACGTGGCGGGACCTAGGCAGTGGGAGAAATCCGTTTGAGACGAGCTGGCGAGCACATGGTGTGCCGACACAGGGTCATGTAAGTTCGGCGACGGATCTGGTGCGTATAACGCAGCTGCAAGCTGGGGATATTAGGAAGGCATTTGAGAACGCTGATGGAGTGCGAGTGGAGGGCACTGCCAGGACGCGAAATGCTTCACGATCACGCATTTACCGTACGTTTATGAGGAAAAACTCGAGTGAGGATGTGGATAGTGAGGTTATGCGCTCAAGAGCTAGGCCGTGCACGTGGAGAACAAGGAGTAAAAACGAAGAGGTGCAACGGCAGGAGGAAGATGAGCGGCTTGAGCAGTCGAGCATCGTTGCTGAGGAGCTGGTCAGGCAGGATGCTGCTCCTTTAGTTCCTCTAGATCACTTACCTAGACGGAGTAATTAGGTCTTAGACTAGATTCTTGCAATACCCATTATACGATTTGATAGATCACGTAGACAAAAAAATGCGACTTCACTTGCATAGAACACTGTTCTTTCTAATGCAATCTGTTTATCTCTATATGCACTGTTTCTATCACCCACCACCAGAAGTATATACAAAATTTGAAGGGAAGCGAAAGCACGGGAATAAAAGCGAAAGTTCTTCTAACCGGCAGGCTTGAAAGCCGTCAACAAATCCGCCCTAATTCCATGTCTATCTACCTCTTTTTAAGCCATCTATGCGGGCTGAGCGAAAGTCGAGCCAATGGGGCCGAACTTGATGTTGGAGTAGATGACAGTCGCGCCAGGTGAGTCCTTCTCGACCTGCTCGGGCTTACCGGAGTCGGTGGCGCAAGTACCACGGGCAATACCAGGCTTGGCCGGGTCGGCATCAGTTGGGTAGGTGGAGTCGAGCCAGAGCATGCTGACCGCATGGTCGTCCCAGAGAGACATGACAAGGACGTGGCCGCGGGCAAGCGAAGCAGCCATGCCGTTCATGCCACCGAGGGTTTTGAACGAGGAGGTGTCGCCGAAGACGGTCTTCTGCTGCTCGCAGAAATCATCGTTGATAGAGTTGCCGGTGATGCCCTCGATGGTAGAGTCAGAGTTCTTGAAGACCTTGCCGTCCTGGACGTAAAAGCGCTTGATGTCGGTGAGCGAGGTGCCAGAGCCGATGAACTGAGTGACGACGGTCATCTTCTTGGAGGTATCGAGGGTCATGCCTGGGCCATAGAAGTCCTTGACACCCATGCGGTAGCTGTTGAAATCACAGCCGTCTTTGTCGCAGAGACCGCCATAGCGGTTGTCACCATCACCACAGGTCTCACCCCTGCACTCCTGGAGACCAGTGCCCTTGCAGGGATGGGGAGTGTAGGCGGTGGAGATGGAATTGGCCTCCCAGACGTCCATCTCGGGGCAGCAAGCACCGATCTCACCTGAACCGGCGTTCGGGTCGTTGTCTGAAGGGTTCCAGCCCTCAACGTTGGCAACACCATTAATGAACTTGATGTCGTGGGGACACTGAGCGTCGCAGTAACCGGTTCCGTACTTGGCACCAGCAGCGTTATTGCCCTTGCCCATGCCGCCGTCAGCGGCCATCTCGACGAAGTACAGAGCACCGTTCAAACCGCAAGGCAGCTTGGAGACATCGACATCGAAGGTGAACTCCTTGCCGATGAGGTTGAACATCTGGTACTTGGTGTCGGACTCCATGAGGTAGGTACGGGAGCCGACGTTGCTGGAGTACTCGCCCTTGGTGACGAACTTCAAGGTAAGAGCATCGCTGCTGGTGGTGATACCATATGTACCTGGAACATGTAAGTTTATGCTCATCTGCTTATGGTGTTTTGATAGAAGTACCAGAGTAGTCAGCACCATCGATAGCGCAGTTCTTTGTGCAGGTGGAACCATCAGGGCAGGCAGTGGTGTTCCACGAGTTGCCATCGAAGCAGTTGGTGTATCCGGTGGTGACGTGGGACCATCGCCAGTTGGAGTCGAGCACAATGGAACCAGACTTGGCTGTGCAGCTGTTGCCACCGGTGCCAGTGCAGGTCTTCCAAGACAACTTGGGGTGAGTCTCGGTCTGCTCCTTGCCAACCTGCTGAGCGTAGGCGGCCCCGAAGAGGGAGAGCGATGCGAGGGCGAGAGACCTGTACATTTTTGCTGTTGAGTGAATGACTGTTGTGGGATGATGAAAAGTCTTTGACCATTGGGATAGACCTCTTATATAGGGGTCCCAAAGCTCTCGAGCACTATGCGCGGTACATTGGGATTGTACCCATATGACCGCAGCTTATTGCAAGGGCGCCAAAGACCTGAATCCCTGACTTCGACCGAGGCCATCATCACCAATGTCAGGAGAGATACGGTTCGTCGGCAGCGTAGAAGAGCACTAGAAGTGCCAGAGTAATGAAGAGTAGATGAAGACTACCTAGGCGTACCTTCATCGTGGGGTAGTCTGGGGTATTGCGGAGAGATCTGTGCGCCACTATGTCCGGGATCACTACCTCAAGGAGATAGTGGATAAGGCAATGGGTGGAGAAGTATGTGGAGCTACTCCTTACCATCTACTATGGCTCTGAGACCTGATTGGTAGTGGCTGGTTAGTCGTCAATCCAATTTGGCAATGAACTGACCAAGACCCTATGTCTGGGGGCGAAGAGATGGATAATCGTCCAGCCCGGGACCGTGATCTTTGCGTGCAATGTTGTCGTTGTACCACGCGACCCACGCTAATTGCGTATTGAGTTCTGCTAGCTGTATTTTGCATCTATGTGAATGGTAGTAGCAGCCAGAGATGCATTATGCGCTCATAAACATAGGCCGTTGTCTTGTGTACGATGTACGTCTTGATGTTTCTGACCTTAGTCGTTTCACAGCCCTGGTTGTATTAGATTGTTTCGACCGCCACAGATAGTCGAAGACTTCTAGAAAGATTTTCCGGTCTCGATACGGAAGGTAATCTGCGGGAAAGGTCATGAGGCTCATGATCTTTTCCTGGATAACGGTTTTTGGCCTAGAGACCAAGACATCTTAGGTAGCTTGCATCTCTTGGGTGGCGTAGCGGCAAAATTCACTTGAGTACTGCCTCACCATCCGGCGGTACTTCTTGTTAGGAGATACGGAAGCTGACTTCTGCCGGGTGAAGTAATAGAGGGTTACAGTCTTGTATACGTTCGGTCATATCCCAAATCTTCCCGTGAATAGTTTACGGACTCAAGCCTTACCGTTTGACTAGGTATGCATGGAAAGGTGAACGCCAGCTAACCTGATGATCGAAGCACGGTACGAGACATTGCTGAAGCATAGGTTATGACAAGTGGAGCGAAGCTTCCGGGAGAAACGGGACGAGATTCCCCTAAGAACAGACCGTGCGGTGAATGAAGCTTAATCGACGTGCCCTGAAATCTTTGCAAAGTGTCATCGACCCGACGCCTCGGATACATTTTAGCGCTCGCTAGCGTGCTATCCAGGGGTGATTCGCCAAGAATAGTCGTTCGCTTCAAATACGTACATTCTGCTGGTCGTTGGAGGCGCGCATGTCTAGTATTGTAGGTTCTTCCTCGTCCCTTTCTGCTATGTTTTAGTAAGCCATCCCAAACATTTTCAGACCTACACATTACCGTCGTCCCTTGCGATATCACAATGAAACTACCATAGTTGAGCTGCTGGGTACTCTGTTGTGGACCCAGACTCGAGTTCAGCCTAATCAAGCATGGTCCGGGCAATATAAATTCCGGCCACTGGATATGAACTGCACACCAGTACACGAGCGATAATCGGCCTAGGGCAACTGGAATCCAGGTCGGCGGCCATTATCGCTCAAGATCTGGCGAATGACGTCTCTTATGATGTACAGTGACCGGGTTTGAAACAGTTGAGCCGCAATCTTGATGTAACCGTTGAGCTGGCCTATCGCTTGGAAGCGCAGAACACGTCGGAGTACATAACACGCATCTCGGTACTTATCATCTGGTGAGTTGCTGTGATGAATTTGGGTACCGTCTATACTGTCGGAGGTTGTATGAGCATATTTTGCGTGCAATTCTTCTATAGTCGCAGCAGGCGGGCCCATATGTAACACTATGTTGCCAATTCAACCATCAGGCTAATCAAAGGAGGGACGGGACGTGAATCTGCTTGAGCGCGTAGAGCAATCAGAAGGCATAAGCAAGCATGGCGACAAGTCATGAGACTCTTAGCTGACATTGTGTATAAAGACGCTGGTCGTGATGGCTCGGAGCAACGCCTGTGGGGCGGAGGCGCTAAGTCCGAATAAGGCAACATTGTATCCCGCGCTTGGCGTGTGTGGGGGACTCACATCCGAACAAAGTAACCCTCGGTCTAGGCCACGACCCATCTCCTTGATTCTGTTCTTCTCGAGCTGGCCGACCAGCTCTTGTACTGATATTGGTATGCTGAAAGCCTTCAAAGAGTGAGAGTAGTCGCCACCACTACTCTCTGGTCCATCAACGATTGAGTATGCAGAAGATTCAAGGGCGCGGATTGAACCAATATAGGTTCTTTGTGAACTGAAAAGCGCTATTATTTCTAGTATACACATGTAGCTATATCTCGGAAAAACCCTGTGCTTCGAAGACAAAGATCTCTTGGAAATTTACTAGAGGCTCGTCACCATGAAACAACGCACTGCGTTTCTAGTGGTGTACTCACTTGCGTCTCTACGGTCCTGTTACATCTAATCCAAGAATTTGTAGGCAACTTAGAGCATTACACATCCGAATGTCAAACGGGCAACATCGATATGATTACGAAGTGCGAATAATTGAGGTTGAAGGGAAGTGTGCCGCAAGCACAGCCATGGAGTTACACAATGAATGTACACAACGAAAAGAGCCATTTCTAGTTGAGTCTATGGGCGCCAAGGTTACGAATTCAGATCAGTAGCCAGCTCTGTAGGCTGCCGCGAGCTTGGCAATTCGACAGGTCGGATTGTGTGCTCCTTCTCATGATACTGCTTGACCGACTTATGCTCTGGTACTCCGTGACCCAGCTCGTATGCTCGGCCTTCGCTACAACTTTCTCCTTCTCTTTTTCTGAACCAGAACACGGCTATGGCGATCAGCGCGATGCCAACCGCTGGCCCAATTACAGCACCAGCAATCCATGCTTGCGATCCTGATGCTGGCGCAGGTGTCGACGTTGGTGAAGGAGGTGAGCTTGTGCTGGACGGAGTCAATGTTGGAGGTATTGAACCTGCATTTATCGTGCTCGAGGCTATGAAGCTAGAAGACGTCGTGGTAGCAGCTAGCTCTCGGTAGATTGTATTCGCTTTCCAGCCCATACGACAGCCGTAGTTGTATGCTGAGGGAAGCACATTAGGAGATGTCGCAAAGATTGTAGCCTCAACACAAGTGAACGCTCCTGTGCTGTTTCGTAGTCAGCAGATGTTCGCGTCATATGAGAGAAGAGGGGCTATATTCTTACCAGCTGACAGTCGAATCATTGTCATAGTAAAGAGTGCCGTTTGTACATTCAGTCGCCAAGGCACAGCGGCCATTACTACTACAGTCGCCTGCGTATGTCCCTGAAGTTACCCATGAATTGCCTGCCAACAACGGCTCGACTAGATCATTTTCAGCGGTAAGCACTTCGAAGCTTCAAATGATGCATACTCGAATCTGGCGCTAAATAGTACCCTATAAATCTCGAGCTTGCCCAGGTTGTTGATATTTGGCAGTGGACACCGATTACCAAGGCTAGAAGGACCCATGTTTGCTGTATGAGGGCATGCATCGCGAGATACAGCAGTTCAAGATGACCCACTTCAGACTCTGAAAGCACGGAGAATATATCAAAGAAGCTGAGGCAAAAAGAAAAATAGAGATCTACATGGAGATCCCTTTTATTATTATCTTACTTCGCCGAGCCGTTGGGGCTGACACGGAATTCCCCCCTATAAGCGTGCGTAGGTGCCACAGCATTTGGGGTCCAAATCGGTCTGATTGGGGAACAACATCTAGCGGCTCTTTTCGAAGACGCCGCTGCTCTTCTCTTCTGCCCGGCAGAATATGCCTCCGTCTTAGTTTTGCTTTTGCTAGAATCTGTGTTTAGTCTCTCCTTGGTCCGCGTTGGGTTGCGAAGTGAGCTGAACGACATCCTCGCTTGAACTATGGTATGTCGTGAGTATTGATCTGTCTAGGTTGATCAAGTTGCTATCGGGCCGGCACAAATACAGCAGCCTCTGCTCTTAGCGCGAAAGCACCAGCAGCTGGTCTCCGGCTGTGGCTGATGGTATTGGATTTGATCATTTTTGGCATGTGTTGACCGCAAGTAGGGCAGTCACCAGCTGATTGTGCAATTGTAGTATGCGAAGGTTGAGCACTGCGCACCACAGTCAGCCCTTCCTCAGTACCCATCCTCAGCTGATATGACCTAAGTCTCCTTGTTGGTTCAATGTCCCGTCGCCCTGTAGCTGCTACTCCTGGGAGCCTCACAATAGGCAGCGCATTTGCTTCTGAAAAGAGGGACTCTGGAATTTCATCCCTTGTCGTCGTTGACAGTTCTGGAACGACCGGCTGCTGAACGGACAGCAATTTGTCAGGGGCCTCTTGGATGCTTTCAATGGGTACCGCATGGTGCGGCTCTGGAGTAGTGATCGCGGCCGTGGCCGCCTTAGACTGATTGAGTCGCCTGAGGCGCTCTCGAACCATATCCACTCGCAGCTTCTTCTCTTCTTCTGTTCGCTTCACAGCGACTTTCACTGCAAAACTTGAATTTTCCCTTTTTCTGCCCATCTCTTTTCTTAGTAACGTCTTCACTGACGGGTGCTTTTGTGCGGCTTTGGCCAAGTGCGCTGTCCATATCTCATCCTTATCGGCCTCCTCTTTGCTTACTAGAGTCCTCCCGTTGCCTTGTAGTCTGGTCACGACTTTATCGGGAGTAAGATGTTTTCTTGTTCGTTCCCTAATTGTTGCATGCATGTTCAGCATGGATTTTTGATATGTTGTGCAAAGCCTCAACCATTTTTCTTCCGCCTCTTTAGTGAAGGTTAGATCCAAAGCCTGTACCGAATCTTTACGCACAGGTTGGCTATCGACCTTCCGCTCCTGATGGAAGCAGTTAAAGCATGGCCTGTCTGTGAAGCGGATCTGTTTTAAAGAAATCTTCTTGCATTGAAAATCTTCCGTATCTCTCACTTTGCCATAGGTCAGCAAGTGAAGCTTGTATTGGAGGCATCGTTTGTAAGGGATGGCGTCGGCATCGATACAAAGCCGGTTCGACCACCCTTTAGTCATGGGATGGCCTCCATCGGTGGTTGAATATAGAGGTGTGCAGAGACAGGAGTCGTAGTACAAGGCGGTGAATTGACACATTTCTTGGCTTCTGTTGCTCGTTTTTTTTTAATTGTGTACAATGTTGATAAACTTTTTAGAAACTAAGGTATCGCCGCTTGAGACGGGCAGCGTCTTTAAAGATAGCTGCTAAAGAAGAGGAGGCGGTGAAATTTTATTGTAATACTGCATATAAAGACCGGAGTGTTTTGAGAAAGCTGCGTTGGATTCAGAGGTAAGGGCTTTTTTGAAGGGGAATTGTGTGTGACTCTTGGTGGGAAACTTACAATCGGGCAGTTTGTGGTACTCGATATATTGTATACAAAATTCTGTTGGCCAACCACCACGTTCGCAACCCGTGTTCTCAAATGATATATCCCACTCGACGTATTGGCAAGCAGTTGTTAAGAGCAGAACCACTACCCGAATTCTATCATCTGCTAAAGTGTGACAAACCTACATGCCGTAGTCATCACGCACAATCAAGTCCACTAGATGTCAAAACTTCAAATGCTATTGCAAAATAATCATCGGCTACGCAGCCGTCCGACTCTACAGAGCCTATGCTAGTAAGGAAGCTCACCACCTGTCGTCGCCCGCTTATATACACTTTCACCTACCCAGATATCAGATATTGCCTCGCTCCTGAAGTCTATGCTCTAGCTTTCGAACATCCTCTACTCCTTCTTGTTGTCTGGATCGGGCAGAATGCCTTCTGCTTCGAGCCGTCGTCGCGCTTCCTCTAGGGCCCAGGTTTGGATACTGTTTTGAAAGTCAGCATGAGGAGTCTTCAACCGCAAGTTTATCGTCGCTTCGTTCCGGTCTCCGCCAACTCTACATGAATTGCCGGTAGCAATTGAGTCATGCTCCAATCCTTCACTTGCACGCCTCGCACCTGCCCTAACCATCCCCAGCTCTGGATAACGTACCTAGTATCAGGCTTGAACGCATAAGCAATAACTCCAAACGCACACGCGCCGCCAAAACCCCAGTACATGACATTCTCCCACCCCTCCTTCTCATACTGCTCCCCGGGCTTGACGCCAAACAGCCATCCTGAAGGGGGATCGTAGTGAGATTCGTGGCCGCCTCCCCTTACTGCCGATGATTGCGAGAATGCGCGAGCGCCTGTGAGGGATACTGGGTATCGTAGGGTTGAATGGCGAGCGGTGGCTAGGGCCCGGGAGCCGCTGGTGGCGGCGCGGAGGGACTGCATTGGTATTTTCAGGATGTCCGATTGTGTAGTCAATGAGGTGTAGGGGAATTTGTGGTGTCCCGTAGGGCGGGAAGGGGTTCGTGAGGTGTACGCAGATTGGTGATGGCGGTGGACTTTGATGAGAGGTTGAGGTTCGCGACCGGGCTTGGCGGTGGAAAGCCAGATGGAGTTTAGCGGATCGGAAATACGCAACACTATCTCGAATCATCAAAGAGCTCCCTCTATCCGATTGCTCAAGGTATGATAAGATATAAGGAATGTGTCGAATACATATACGAGCACATCTCAGTAGCCAAAAACGAGGTGGTTTGATAAAAATCAGCGCACGTGGCTGTATGAACAGACACGGTGCCTGCAGACGAATGTACAGTGGTTTCCAGAGTTTCAAGCCAGCCATTAGGAATTCCGTTCAGACCGGAATATCGTAATATTGGTGACCGATACGTAGTTCGATATGTGCCTAGACTACATTATATACCAGATCCATGCACAGGTCTACACCTTGACGCCACCGCTATGCAAGAAGGAACGTGTGAACAACGATAGACTATTGGGAAATACTTCAAGCTGGGAGTGGAATACGCTTCTCTGCCTCAGTATCATGCATCTCTTCATCCTCTGGCTGGTGGAAAGATAGTCTTGAAAGCCCTTGAGAAGCCTCCTCGACCTTCTGTTCTGTCCTATCGTCTTCCTGCTGCATCTCCTGCCTTGAATCTTGCTCCTGCTGCGTCTCTTGCGCTGATTTTTTATCCTTCTGTGCTTGCTGCTCTGTTTCTCGCTCTTTCTCTTTCCGCCTGTTCTCCGCCTCTTCCAATTCGGCCAGCCTTGCGGCAGTCTTCGCCGCCTCCTCGCGCTCTTGCTTCTCCTTCTCCGCCCTCTCCAAGGCTTCAAACTCGTCATCAATCTCACTTTCATCGAGAGGCTGACCAGTCTCATTGATGATATTTGCGATTTCTTCCGTTGTAGCCATCTGCTCGTTGACCGCATCAACGACGCCCTGTACTCCCTCCGCCCCGCCGACCCTCTCGTTCAAGCCTCTTAGTGCAGCAGCACCAGCACGCATAGCCTCGACGATTTCTACTTGATCAGCAGCATGCTGGAGGTCTGTATATACACTTTCAAGCTGAAGTGCGACATCGGAGCGTTGGGCGAGGGCACTCTCAGCGAGCTTCTTCGAACGAAGAGCTGCTTTAGCGCGAACTATTTGTTTAGCGGCGACCGCTTCCCGAGCTGCAGCATCAGCAGCGGCAATCTTCTCCATGAGCGGTTGTATTTGAGCGTGGATATTCGCTAATGTATCGCGAAGATTGGCGATAGCGGCGTCTTCTTCCGTAATTGGCAGAGGCACCGGTTCGTGCTCAGACTTGAACTTGATCGTCTTTGCATTGTATGATATCGCTTGCCTGTCTCGTGCTAGAAATACTAGAAGAATATCCAGATCGTTTGTGGTAAGCGGCGCGGCGGGGTTGAGTGCAGTTGAGAAGCGCTTTAGGAAATCTGTCCTCGAAAGCACTCTGTCCGCAGTCGAAGTGTGCTCCTTCATCTTCTTCAAGATCTCATCTGCAGCAACCTCGATATTCTTTACAACCACGAAGTTCCCAACATCAAGCTTGTCCGGTGATTTCAGCTGTCCCAGTACGCCAACCTGCCTCAAGCTCCACCGCAACACCTTCCAGGGTGACGGTATCCAGGATGTCTTGTATATGCTCTCTTTCGAATTCAAAAAGTCCTTGAGGGGTATCATCTCCTTTTTCTGCACCGCTTCATGAAACACCGCCGGTAAGCATGTCGGTTTCCCATATTGTGGGTGTTGTAATGCTCGCGCGAGCTCGTCCGCGGTTCTAATATTCAATAGGTCGTGTGTGGTGCCTTGCGTAGGTATAACGCCTGCTCGTGAAGCATCGGTAAGAGCCTTCGTCCATGCTGCGATGTTTGCATGGTATCCTTCCGGGTTTATCTCGAGTTGCTGTCGGAAGTCCGCATAGAGAGATGCGAGGCGATACTGGCTACAGAAGAGTTAGAGTTGGTTTATCACAAATCCGGCAGTATCTCCACCTAATATACTTACTTTTTGAAAGCTTCCTCATGTTGTAGGACGAACTCTAGCAGTTCGCTCATCTCGCGCTCTTTTTCTGGCGTCCACAGGTGATTGTTGTTGTACTTGGGCCGGAAGAGTTGCTTGCGCTTGGACGTCATCCGCGTGGGGTCGTCACCGTAAATCGACACGTGGGGGCCGCTGCGAAAATCATGAGAGAGCTTGCGCTTAAGCATGGGCACAATTAATTCCGTCTTCCTAGTCAGAGTCCCATTTAATAGACGTGTAGGTCAAAGAGAGAAGGTCGCTAGGATGAAACATAGGCTGCTGGTAGACTGCATTAGATTCGATTTGTATGATACAGTGTCGGGCGCGTAAGGCCATTCACCGACGCGACGCGTCGTTTGAACAAAAGTGCCCCGCAATTAGGTGCAAACATAGTTTCACTGCGGTCGCTCTGCCAGACATCAAGCTGAGCTCTAGCTTTCAAATTTGGCTCCCGATTAGTCCACTTCTCTTAGCAAAGTCCGCCCATGTCACCCAGACAGGGTATGGCAGACACGCCCCATGCCCCGATCTTCTTCCATGGTATAATCAAAGCCGAGCATTCAGGCACATCCTAAATAGCTTTAGTGATACTCGCGCCTTGAGTTGTGAGGTCGAAAGGTGTTCTGTACTCAAGCAGTCTTTCCTCTTACCAACCACAAGCAGTCGTTTTTTGGTGAGCATGCCGGATATGACAGGACGCAAATCCAGACGACGTCCTCGACTACTTCCTGATGATATTGATACCACCATCTTCTTCTTCTTTCTTCTTCTGCATGTATCGCCGCATTTCTTCTATGTCATCCATGTCGTCGTCACTGTCTTCGTCCTCTCCTCTCTTCGTCGCATTCGCCGTTGGCGGTGCTCTTGCAGCAGGTACTCGCTGGGCTTCCTGCGGCGGTGGGTCCCTCATCATTTTAGTCTCATCCTCCCAAGCCTTCCTTTCCTCTTCATCTAGCTCATCTCGCCTGTCCAACCATCTCTCCTGCACATCGCGAGCATCCATCGTCGCCCCGTTTTCACGCATAGCCATCTGCCATACTGTGTCGTTTGCGCCTTCTATCCCACCCACTGCGAAGCCACCTGCACGGTCTATAGCCCGCAGGAGCGTCATCATGCTCTTTTTGTCCTCGACTGCAAGTGTTTCGAAGCCTACGAGGGCAAAATCTTCCACAAGTTCAATGATCGCTTTGTTAAGTGCGGAGAACTTCGATGTCGGTTCATCACTGTCGAGGTCCATGTCGTCCTCCACGCCAGCTGTTGTCGGACCGGGAATACCAGATGTCTGTTCGCGGTCGAGATGCGGCAATAGATAGTGTAGGTCTTGTACTTCGGTGTAGAAGTCAAGGTTGAAAGGCAAGTTCGGGTAGTTTCGCAAGTTGTCGATCTTCGTAAGGACATTCAAATGCGGGAGGTCCATCTGCAGCATACTGCGCAGGGCGAGAAGTAGCGAGGAAACATATAATGATGGTCGCGAGAGGATGATGGAATCGGTTAGGTGTACGACGACGAGCTTAATAATGTTAGCTTCATGTTGTAGGCCTTGGGCGGTGGGCGAATACTCGATACCCAATTTTTTGAAGGCGGAAGAAGATATTTCGCAACGATCCGTGGTGTGTGAAGAGCTCGACCTGGCCGGGACAGTCGAAAAGAACATAGTCGTCTATCACAACATTAGCATCCTTATTCCTCCGTCCCTACTGTGGTATGCTGCGGACCTCCGAGCTCCTTCAAGCCTGCCTCTAGCCAGTCGAAGTTGTGCTCTAGCTCTTCCAGCGCAAACAAGACTCCGCCATTCGGCCCTAGAGATTCCTGGTCCATGATCTCGTCTATGGTGACTAGATCCCGCACGTCTACGGCAGGCTCATATGATGTGTGATCGTTCGCGGGGTCGAGGTTGACGACGGAGCACTTGCGCTCGATAGCGCCCATGAATTGTTGCATGCCATCGCAATATGTTGACTTCCCGGAACCCGGCGGCCCTATTACCAGCTGCGCGAACGGCATCTTTATGATATAGAAAATGACATTGAGAAAGTTCAAATGTAGAGCTTCGGAGGGGAGCTTTGGAGGGGCTCTCGGCGCAGGAACAACCTGCGCCGATATTTGTTTGGTTCGAGCTGCACCTCGAGCTCTCAACTCTCGAGGATCATCATACGCAAGCACACCGTCAATATGTCTAGTAAGTGCAGGTATCTAGTCACAGTATTGAGTTTCTGGTACTCATACTTCCCCTTTGTTACAATGTCTCCTGTTTCTGTACCAAGCTATAGCTTTTTTACACCACAGCAACGCTTCCGCTTTATCAAGCGCAATAACAAATAGCAAAACTGACAGCAACAGGTCAATTTGAGCTCGCGCAAAATCCTACTGAGCCCATCTCATCCGTCAAATTTGCGACCAACAACCCGACACGGTTACTCGTCTCATCATGGGATCGACATGTCTACCTCTACGATACCCACGCTGAACCGGGCGGCAAGCTTTTACAGAAGTTCGAACATCGTGCGCCAGTACTAGATGTATGTTTTGGACGTGACGATAATGAGGCTTTCACATGTGGGCTGGACTGGGAAGTAAGGAGAATCGACCTCGAGACGGGCGCGCAGACCATCATGTCCACCCACACCCAAGGCGTCCGCAACATTCTGTTCTCAGCAGCGCATAACCTCCTCATCTCCTCATCTTGGGATTCAACACTACATCTCCACGACCTCTCGCGGCCGGGTGACTTCTCTTCCGTCCGTCTTCCCTCGAAGCCTTTTTCACTTTCCGCATCACACACGAAACTGGTCGTTGCCATGGCCAGCCGCGCAGTCAATATCTACGAGCTAGATAAGCTGGCTGCCGCAGCGAAGAGAGGTGGAGGGGAGGACGTTGGTGTAGAGCCGTGGCAGCAACGAGAGAGCTCGATGAAGTACATGACGCGCGCTGTAGCGTGTATGCCCAACGATGCAGGATACTCGAGTTCTAGCATCGAGGGACGTGTGGCAGTTGAGTGGTTTGACCCATCTGAAGAGTCACAATCGCGGAAGTATGCATTCAAGTGCCACAGGCAAGCAGTTGATGGACAAGACGTTGTGTACCCGGTTCACGCACTGGCATATCATCCAATCCACGGCACCTTCGCTACAGGCGGTGGTGACGGTGTAGTCGCGCTATGGGACGCTGTTGCAAAGAGGAGGATCAGACAGTATCAAAAATTCCCGGCGAGCGTCCAGACAATCGACTTCTCCAGCGACGGCAAATATGTCGCAGTCGGTGTCAGCCCAGGCTTCGAAGATGGTGTGGATGATGTGCCGGATGGTGTTACTAAAGTTTTCATCCGGGAACTGAGTGCAACGGAAGCGCAGGGCAAGAAGAAATAAAGGAAAGGAAACATGGTACGACGTGGAGTTCGGCGTTCATGTGGTGCAACTTGAAAGGGAAGAATAATACCATATTTTTACACGTAGACATTGCATCTAAGGCCAAGAATCCTCGTTCTGGCTCAGCCTTCCAGCTTCGTGCATAAAACGAAGACCCATGCCAAATAAGGTAGCATCCAACACTTTGACTCATCCACCTACCAAGTCAGACACATAACATATTGAGATAGATGCCTCTTGATCTTTTTCAATCTACATATATTACATTTTCGCGCATATCGCCCAGGAAAGTAGCTGTCATCAAACTCGGAGCAGTATCATACTCAGTCTGGTCTTCGGACCTGGCTGCTTTCCTTTTTGGTGCCTCGATCCATGTATGAGTGACCAAAAAGCCAGGTGTTCGAATTTCGCAGTTGTTACATCATCTAGTACTTCTTTTTTGCTTGTGTTTTCTTTCAATCTGGTGTATAGTACTCATGCTTGCCTGAAATAACTACACACTATCGCCGTAGTCAGTCGACTGAAGAGCACCATGGTTGAGCGAACCTAGAGAATCATGAAACTTTTCGTTTATCCCAAGTAGGGACCGGTAAATGTTGACCTCAAGAAAAGTGCTCGCACCGATGTGTTTTAATGGTCGTGGACGTGTAACTTGGGTGGTGCGCAGGACGACGCTTAGTCATCCATTACCAGCATCTTTGATCTCGATCTCGAACTTTTGTTCAAACCGCGACTTCACGACACAACGCCAGCCATGCCTCTCACATTTCTACGACGCCTCGTACGGCCGTCACTCATCTCCAAGGCATCGCTCACACCTACGCGACCTCTGCGACCCTCAATTGCCGCCGCAGCATTCCAAAATGCCACCTCCTTCCTCCTTAGCCGCTCAATACCTTCATCGCGAGCCCACAAATGCACACTGATCCAGGTCCTCCGACAAGGCCGGATAGCACGAAAAGCGCGTAAACTGCGCTCGCCACAGCTGAAAGATAGGCCGGAATTGAAGGGTGTGTGCTTGAAAGTTGGTACAACGAAGCCTAAGAAACCCAATTCGGGAGAGAGGAAGATCGCGAGGGTGAGACTGAGTACAGGGAAGATTATTACGGCATATATCCCAGGAGAAGGTATGCTCGATTTGAATTCGCAGAGGGATATTGGGTCGTGAGGATATCAGAGCTAATACGTGGACGCAGGTCACAATGTGCAGCAGCATTCAGTTGTCATGGTACGAGGAGGACGAGCCCAGGATTGTCCTGGTGTGAAATATCATTTGGTAAGAGGAGCATTGGATTTGGTAGGTCACAACGCGCTCAAAGACTTAAACGTCAGCTAATAGCGTGTAGGGAGGTGTGGGCAGCAGAATCACATCGAGATCGAAATATGGGACGAAGAAGCCCAAGACCGCATAAGCGGGTGCTGTATGGTTGTGTGTATGTGTATGTATCATATCATTGGCATCAGTGGCGTTCAAGTTGTTGCAAAAGATGGAATACCAATCTAGTCAGGGTGCGGCTCCACCATGTTTCTCATTCAATACTCACATTCTGATCTTAAGCTTCTCTCGAATATCACGTCGCTTAGAACGATCTCGGAATTCGAACTAACCCTTACTTATCATGAAGTCCTTCCAGGCTTAGGTTTCAACTTGACGACAGTGGAACCCAGTAACTGTGCCCGAGGTCCAGCTCTCTTGGTTTCCTGGTAAGCAGGTATAGTCAGTGGCACGAGTAATTAGGCTCTCTTAGGAGTATAGTCCGGATTCCAATCCAGTCCCATACGAGACGTCAATAACGACCAAGAACGCCGGACATGATCGGACTACAAGGAATGTACCACAGTGCCACCTTTCCAACCATCCCAGCGGGCCACGGCCACTGCCTAGTGAGTTCCTCGATTACGCAGCACCTTTATCGACTTCCTGATAGATCGACTGATCTTGTGGTTTGCATTCAACGCTACATAGATTTGTTCGTACCACTTCTTACATGGTCATCAATCACACAATATACGACAGACCATTGGTGTCGGGTTCGAAAACCGAAGAAAATCAATGCCAGGGAGCTCCGGCAGATGTGTATTCTCCTAAAATATAGTAGTTACTGACGTATACCAGGGTGACACGAGATCCATATACGTATACCAATGTAACACAAGATGTACATACATTTGAATATAGATATATTGAGCCATCACGCAATTCAGACTTCTAAGACATCAAGAAAAACTTTCAAAGACGATCAACATGACGAACTTACTTACCTCTTCCACCTTCCTACTAGCATTGAGTTTCACCAGCCGCGTCAATGCCGCCGTATTGGCAGCACAGGCAGCACAAGCTACAACATGCCCCTGCTTCACTGCGACATCATACGTATCCAACTCCAACTGTGAACCTTACACAGGAGCATGTATCGCACCTCTGTGTATAACGTATAGGTACTGACTACATCCTACCCCAAGCCCACACGTACCGCCATCGATCTCTCCCTCCAACTACCCCCACCAATGCTAAGCTAACCAACTCAACACGCCAGCACGACCACCATCCCCGGCGGCAACATTCGCTGCTACTACACGCCCACAACAACGTCCTACTTACCATGCCAAACAGCCTGTTCTAGCGGCTGCTGGACGTCTACAGTGACTACGTCAGCGCGAACAAGTTGCCTTCCGACAACTACACCCGCACCACAAGCACAAGCAGTACAGGCACAAACAGTGCAGGCACAGACAATGCAAGCACAAGCAGCACCGCCTCAACCAGCACAATCACAAGTAGCACCGCCTCAACCGGTACAAGCTCAAGCAGCACCACTCCAACCTCCACAGGCAGAAGCAGCACCACCTCAACCAGTGCTGCCACAGCCAGTACAACCACAAGCAGTACCGAATCAAGCAGCACCAGCATATCATATACAAGATGTGCCTGAACAGGCCGAACCTGTCGGTACACTCCAAAACGTACCACAGCAAATACCTGAGCCTGTCGGTAGTATACTACAGACTGTGCCGCAGCAAGTAGCCCAACCAGCAGGGATACTACAGACTCTACCGCAGCAAGTAGCCCAACCAGCCGGCATACTCCAAAATCTACCGGCGCAAGTAGCCCAACCAGCCGGTATCCTCCAAAATCTACCGCAGCAAGTCAGCAAACCAATCAGCTTACTGCAGACTGTACCGCAGCAACTGGGCAACCCTATCGGCCTACTGCAGAGTGTGCCGCAGCAGGTCGGCCAACGTATAGGTATATTACCAAATGCTGCGCTTCGGCAGGAAGATGCTCAGTGTTAAGAGGCTGACTCGATGATAGGAGGGTAATGACGCGCGGTGGGTTGTTGGCATGGTGAGATGACGGCTTGGTGAGGTGAGTGGGCGTGAGAGAGTGAAGGGGTTGGATGGGGAGGAGGAGAGAGGGATGTTGGGAAAAGCGAAAAAATGATTTGTGTTTACTTTAGATAGAAAGGGAGATCATCATGTTTTGAATGTGCGAGCAACGAACGTACTGGATGAGATATGATGAATTCAATGATTTTTCCTAGGCTCGTACAAAGATTAGGATGGAAAGGCAAGTAGACTAGTGGCTTTAGCAATTCACATCAAGAATCTCTTTCGCGCTGTTCTCAGACCTGGCGGGAGATCGAAGTGCGAACAGACAACCGGATTGATGATTGCTTGGAATGCTGGTTGCGCCATTTGAAGATAAACAAAGAACAACTGCAGGAACCAGGAGCTATTAAAGTCGACTATTGTCGAGGAAAAATAATAATCAAACAAGCAGTCAACGCTCGTCATCGTTAGGGGCGAGAACGATCGAGGGAAGGAAACAACTATACCAAACGCCTTGCTACTTAATCAGCCCAAGTGTAAGCCCCTGGCGCCGAGCTACCACATCTTTCCCTTCCCTTTCCACTTGCCACCACCAGACGCAGGGCTCAGCGGTGGAAAAGCATCTTCCGCCTCCTTCCTACTCGCCTCCTCCGCAAGGCTCAATTGCATCGCAAACTCCAAATCCGAGAGCTCATGCTGATTACTCGCTCCAGCAGTTGCTTTACCCTTGTTTGAGGGGCTGTTGTTGGATCTCGACGGCGAAGATTTCTTGCCCTTGGCGTACTTAATCGGGATGTCGAATGTAGAAGGAGGCGTTGAGGACGGCTCGTACATGCCAGATGCAGGATCATTGTTGAGAGAGAGACGGATGGCTTCGGCGATGTCGGCGTCAAGACCTTGGTCGTCGTTGAGAGTCGGCGAAGATTGACCAAAGAGGCTGGGCTCTGGTGTTACTGTCTCGCTACTGAGGGCACTGCTCTCGCTCTCACGGCGGCGCTTCTCTTCCGCTTCCATACTTTCTTGAGACAGCATTGCTGCATAAGCCAAGGCTTCTTCTTCACTCAATAGCTCCGTGCCAAAACGACCAGCCAAACGGTCAGCCTGCTTACGCCGTTCCTGCTTTTCTCGCTCCATCTCGTACTTTTCGTTGGCGATGTAGTCTTTCAGATTTGCTCGACCAGTGCCAGAAAAGCGTTCGCCGGCGTTGTTACTTCCGCGTTCAGAACGTCGCAGTCTGCGTTTGCTGCTCTTGTACTGGTCGGCAGCAGAAGAACTGTAACTCCAATACCGAAGCTGGTTACCCAGCGAAACAGCGCCTCGCAAGACCGTAGGATCGGGGTCCAGACAAACAGCGCCCGCAGCAAACATATTGATACCGACCCCTTGAACAGATGCTTGAGCCTGCACGAGACGTCTACGCGCACGCGACGAGTGTCGTGAATTCAGCGTTCTGATGGGCGACATGCTCGATGCGAGAGGATCCCAAGCCTGTACCAGGCCGTCGTTTCCACCGACCACTAAATGAAGGCCAGTCATTGCCAAGCACGATATTTCAGGCGATTCTGTATAGATAATACGGACGGGATCAATGTTGTTGGTGTATTCAGATGAACGCGAGACAGGCGATCGTACGTCCCAGAGGATCACCACGCCTGTCTTTGTACCAGCAGCTACGAAGCGTGCTCGCTGGCCGGGAATGTCAGAAGGAGAGGCTGGTTGGCTTGCGACAGACATTGGCGACGCATAGGGTGAGGAAGCAGTCGATACTGTGGAGAACCCTAGAGCCGGATCTTCAGATAAGGTGAGGGTTGCGAAAGTGGATATGTCTAATGTAGTCGTAGCCAGCTGAGTATTCTTGAAGCCACCAAAGGTGAGTTTCGAGCATCGCCACTCCTCTACCAGACTAGCCCTTTCGGGAGAGCTCGCAGTAGAAATGTAGGACGAGCTACGGGCTCGTGGTGGTGCCTTTGCCATATCTGGGGTACCTGTCCCTGAGCCGCCGAATAGTGAGGTGGTTTGAGATGGCTGTGGGGTCGAAATCCGAGTGGATGTAGTAGTACTCTTGTCCCTCTCGTTCGTCTTCCATCTAGTGAAGCGCGTAATATCCGCAACATCTCCTTCTTCAAGTCCACACTTGAATACAACCATAGCCTCACCAGCATAGTTGCCATCATCGCCAGCAAAGTCTACTTCGAGCCGCCTACGCATGTCCCAGCCCAGACAAGACTTTCGAAAATGCTTCGGGGGTTTACGCAAAAACTGCTGGATCTCCCTTGTCTCTGCGATGACCTGCTCTTTGCTCAAGCACATGCCGTCCCATGACGTCCGAGGCGAATAGCTGCCGTCGAACTCAGCATCGCCATACGGGTCAGGCCTTGCAGTGCGTCTACTAGGTTCGACGAGATTCCAGTAGACGCTTCGACCGGTGAGCCAGGCAAGATACTCGGTGTACTCCTCGACGCTAACCTTCGAGGCTTGGCTGCGGGTTGGAAACTTGGTGAGATAGAAGAGCTCGCCAAGAGCGTTGAGAGCGACAGCCCAGATCCTATTCTGCGCATGGCGTTTCAATGAGTAATTCTCATCTACAGCAATGGCGATGATGGGCACTCCAGGACTAAGAACCCAACGTGCAGTCAATTCGCCGCGCTGCACGCGGGTAGTACGGAGTCCGTCAGTGCCAATGCTGCAAGCTGTGACGATGCCAGCAGCGGAACCCATCATCATGCCAATCAAGCCTTCGGAAAGCGATGGAATCGTGTCCGATTTGGCGATCCAAACACTACAGATAGCACCGCCATCGATGCCTAGTTTCGGAATACCAGCCTCAGGCATAGTGAAATCGGTGGGTTCAGCAACGAAGCGACCACGCATCTCTTCTAGGGAGCGATAGTAGCAGGAGCCCTCAGGACAACCCTGACCGTAGATCATGCCATACGGTTGCGACACGTCCATTACATTCGGGCGTCCCACTACCTCTCCAGAACCCAGACCCCATTCAGCAACGCCAGGAAAGCGCTCGGAGAACTGGCCATAGAAATTTGGATCGCTCTGGCCCCAAGGATCCACCTTGCCAGTTGTCGGGTCGCTGCTGGTCACCATTCCAACGTCGTCTGCACCATGAACAAAGCGCGGCATACGTTTGTTCAAACCCGAACCAAAAGTACCATGGAGGTGATTGATGATAGTGTACGTGCGCACGTCGTACGTTATCGTTGGAATTGGAAGACCAGTTTGTAAATGGCTAGCACGAGAAGGCGTAGAAGAAGTTTGAACAGGCTTGCCTCGAGCTAGAGAGCGGAGAAGCCTGGTACGCAAAATGTACTCGCTTCGCCATGATGCCAAAGCAGTAAGCCTGGTGAACCTTCTCTTCTCTGACCGCACAATGGTGCCATTGTTTTCCAAAGCAGATCGGAATGCCGCGTCTTCAAGCGAGTGTGGGCCTGGAAAGTAGCGGGCAAAAGCAACCTGCCAGGCGTGGGGAGTGGTGACGACGTCGTTGAAGCGGCGGGAGACGAGGGAGACGGCGGCAAGATCGTTTGGCGAAAGGTGAGCAATGGCGTGGATCAAGACCTCTGTATCAAGTCAGGTGCGATTCAAGGAGACACATGATACCGGCCAGGCGGTCGTCTTGAAGCGCTTTGCACTCACCGTTGGGCATTTTCGCGATGGGCGAGCTCTTATCGTCAGGCTTCCTATTACTCTTGGTAACCTCAAAGAGCCGTTCCTCTGAAGACTTGCGTGGCAAACCGGCTAGCGCATTCTCGTACTCTGCAATCTTATTTCTCGGTGGTGATATAGCAGTGACAGTGCCCTTCAGTCCAACGGCCTCCGCTGTGTCGCCATCGTCGCTGGCGGGCTCTGAACGCGTCGCATCGCGCCCATCACCGCCCGTCGGCGGTTCAGACTCTCCCTGCGGCCCACATGAGTGAGGCTGCAGAGAGGCCTGTAGGTCGTCGTCGCGATGCTGTCCATGCTGGGATGTAGATTGGGCTTCGGAGGCGTTTTGTAGTTTAGAAACGTGTTTGGATACGTCGATGGGCTCTGATTGCATAAAAGTTTTGGAGAGTCTTGTGGGGGGAGCAGTCGACCGAGCTTATTGGCAATGCTCAGTCAGAGTGGATAAGAGGCTTGCACGGGCGATAGGCTTTCTTGCGTGTTGTTGCTGTATACAGGAGGCATTCTGGCAAATGAAGTTTGGGGTGACTCGGATCTGCCAAGACATTTTCTGCATGCACTATGACGAGCAGAGACGGTCCGTCCTTTTTGTCACCGCTATCGTCATTTTATCTATCCTCTCCTTTTGATCCTTTCTTAGAGATTCTTAGAAAGTAACAGCCAGGGATAATAAGGGTAGCTATAGCCTTTGATCTTATATATCAGAGTAAATATGTGATGGATCGGTATCCATCATACTGTAGATCGGACGACCACGTGATCAGCTGGCATAAGCGAGATCCGCGCTTGCGTAGGTATCTTATCTACGCAATATCTCAATTGTATAGCAATCAGCTCACTCATCTCAACTCGATCTGATCTGTGCCTTTACAATTAACTTAGAGTGCCTACATTAGCGTTGATGGTTGCCCGAGCTAAGCGAGTGGGCGGCCGACATGTAGTGTCTTTCCAAACCACCCTTCGCTACGCACGTCCTGATTATCGTGACTTTTGTGGGAGTTGACAGCATGAATTCAACGTGGAAACCGTACGTGAGTTGTACCCAGGACGACTGGACAAGGGTAGCGGATCCCGCCGAGCGCAAGAAGATACAGAACCGGCTATCGTAGCGAGCAAGACGTACAGCTTCTCGTACTATATCTACGCGTAAAACCGTCCTAACCATGATCCCCCAAGGTCAAAGATAAATAAACAGGCGGTGTGCAGGCGCGCCACGGAACACACCACCAACCAATTTCAGCCCCGGAACCTCCAATTCAGCAACTCCGGACACCTCGCAGCAACTCACTGTCCCAACCTCTGACTATTCCCTGTCTTCCTTCGAGCGGAGTCTCTGTGTCAGTTCCTCCTCCAATGCTATCCTTCATTCCTTTCATACTCCGGCCCCACCCTCGACAGCCACTTCATAATCATGCATAGCATGACCACCGCCGCAGCCTTCTTCAGCATCGCCTGCACGTTCAACATTGCCTGCTATCAGAATAGCGGCTTTAACATCCTCGCACCCCTCGTCACCTTGCTTTCACCCCTCGCCCTAACCGCCTCCCAAACCATCATTCCCAATAAGCCCTATATCGACATGCTCCTTGGCCAAGCCTTAAAGAGCGTCTATTAAAAACTTTGAACACTATTAATGACCTAGAGTTTGTGGTCGACTTGGCCGAGAGCAATCTCAGAGTTTGGGGTAAGACACCCTGGGATCCCATGGGATGGAAGGTCAGGCCGCGATTTGCGAGTAAGTGGCGGCCTCTCTTTGACGGAAATTAAAGCTGGAGGAAGTAAGAAGGACATTACGTGGAATTACTCTGCGAGCAAAGTGGGTGACTGGTTTCTTGCCTCCGAGTTTAGCAAACGTGTTGGAGGAAAAGGTATCGTGTCGATTACGCAGTCTCCAGGGACTTTAAGGACAAAGGGATGGGATGATGTACCTTGGCTTATGAGATTGGCAATGAGGTCATTTATGCATGAGCCAAAGATGGGATCGTAGACGGAGTTGTGGGCAGATTTAGTGAGAAGGTGACTGTGGAGGATGGGGCAAGATGGCGATTCCATGGGGAAGGTGGCATTTGAGTCCAAGGAAGGATGTACTGGATAGTTTGCGTGGAGTAGAGGAGGGTGGGTCAGGGCTTGCCAGGGAATTCTGGGATTGGTGCGAGGGGGTCAGTTAGGAGTTTGCGGCGACGAGGAAATAAGGTCGAGTGTGAGTGTCTGGGTCAATACCTCATTCCGATTTTCCTGCGGGATTGTGATCAATATGCTGGGTCCTTTTATAGCTCTAACTGCACCAGGTTTAAATATAGATACTATAAGAAGATAAGTTTCGTACAGAGTCCATTCCTAGGTAAAACTATAGGTATATATAGTATATTCTTATGATATCAACATATCGCTAATCGTTGTAAGGAAATACTATACTTTTTATTCCATAACGATATATATTAGGTAGTTATCTTGCTTATAATTTAATACTTAGTACGGATAGGTTAAAATCTTAGATTCACTTTGTTGTACACGTAGGGCTACGGTAAAGTCACGCGATAATACTCCGATATATTCCGAGTGCAGGCAACATGGCCACAGCATGCCTATTGCCGTGTTTACGGCAATGCAACTATATCTACAACGAAAAGGAAAATGCACGCCATTCAAATCCACTAGATCAATCCCATAGCCTCATGGCACATAAAGCCGTGAATAGGCCACGACGTTGGTCCGACAGCATACACAAGCTGTGTAGTTCTTTGATGCCAGGCCTACTCGACAGTCATCGCAGAGCGAAAGACATCCACATGGCCAGACGAGCACTGTTCTCGGTGCAAGCTGACAGACCACACACTGTGGCCCTTCCGATCCCATGCCCTCTGCGCCTGTGTCCCAGCTGCCAGCCGTACTTGCGCCTTGTGGTGCAGTGGCGTGGCGTTTGCTAAGGATCAGGTCCTCGAGAAGTTGCTCTTCTTCTTCTGGGCTCATCTTGATAGTGTCACCCATCTTGTAGCGCGAGCTAGTCAGAACCTTGGCCTCATCACGCTCCAGCACCTTTCGGTATTGCGAACGCGTCATGATCTTCGAGCTTTGAAGGTGGCGTGCCAACAGCTTAGCTTCTTCACGGTCATCCTTGGTTTTCGGGTCGAGCAATTGCGAGAGACGAGAGAAATCCAGAGCATCATCGACTAAGGGGGTCTCTTCTCGACTCCGTTGATACGTATCTCGGGTTGGCGTCCGTTGTCCATCATCATCAACGTCCGACCATGCCTCGTTGTCAGTCGTCGTAGCAAACGACACCACGCTAGTCGTATCATCGTCATCGTGAGAAGGATTGTAGTCGCTGCTGGTATCTATTTCGCCCCATCGGCCACCGTTGCGCCACCATGAATAAAGATAGTCATTAAGACGGTCTTCGGATTCCTTGGCATCCGGACCGGCGTAGAACCCACTTTGTCGAAGTCTCTCCTTTGCAAATGACTCCACGTCGAAACTGCTGTCCGGACGGACGCGGGTCCGGTCATCAAGCGTCAGCCAAGGCTCACCTGCTGCTGCCGTCCGGTGCTGCGACCTTTCTGGACCGGACTCCGCTGCACGAACCTTCTCAGTTGATGGAGGACCGGCAAGACGTCTTAGCCACCTAGGCCGGTAGGTGATCCTGACTTTCCTCAACAGGGCAATAGTAAGTCTTGCGTGGATAAGTCCAATCAGTCTTGAGATGCTCTTGAAGAACTGATAAGTCAAGAAGAAGCGACTTCTTCGCTGTTGGAGTCCAGCTGGATCGTTTCGTCCCACAGGTCTAGTAGCGTCCGAGGCTGTGTTTGGGCTCCGAGCCTTACGTTCATTTGCATAACCAGATGCCACAGATTGATCTGTCGCAACAGCATTCACGTTGTCTACAAGTTCGATACCTGCTGCTAGTGTGTCATCCTTCAGCTCGGAAGGGATATTCGTGAGGCTTTGCCGGAACTGCCTCCGTCGGGCGAGAATGTCTTGTAATCTCTGCTTCTCCAGCCAAGTCATTGAGTGTACGTTGATCTTGGTTCCCTCGTTGAGGAACACAGCCTCACTAGCCGCAGTCAGAACTGTGAAACCCACTTTGAGGATAGCTGTGTAGAAATCCTCATTCCAATTGATTGTGAGGGGTGTAATTGCGGAAAGATGAATGTTAGCGTGAAGATTACCGTAAGCAGTAGCAAATCTCTCTCTTAATGTCATAGAATCCGCCTGTCCTGGTGGTGGAGAGAGAACGGTGATAAGGAGAGCTAAAAGGTAAATGAACCCACACGCAGCAATGCCCAAGAGAATCAGCAGATGAGGAATGAAGCCTACAATGCAGACGGTGGGGAATCTCAAGAACCCCACGTATTGATCCGGGTCCGTGATCATTGATGTAAGTCGGCTGAAGCTCCATGCAAACGTGGACATGTACGCGAGACCCCATATTGCAGTTGTGATGAGTCTGTACCTCGAACGAACTCCCGCAATAGCTAAAGCGTTGCTCGTAAAGTGACTGATGCTTGAAATGAGGGATATCAGTAAAACTTCAGGTGGTACATTGGCGATCTTTGAAAGCCTCGACCTAGGGATAAGAAACGAGGTGCCGTCTGGTGTGAAGACAGACTTTGGTTTGAAGAATCGTATGCTGTCTACTGCTAAAGGCTTGGTAACCACAGCTTCGGCCTCGGCAAAGGCTAGTGAGTGCTCGAAAATGGTCATCCCAGCTTCCTGAATAGGATGACGACCTTGCAGCGCGCAGGAGAGTGTCTCGACGAATTGACCGAAGCCCAGGGACAAAAACAAAGGCCATAGCAGGGCGAGCGATCCGGCGGCTCGGGTTGATTCAGGGTCTGCAGGAAACATATTGACAGCTTTGCATGACTCCTCTGTGGTCTCCCAAAACAACAGGGTGGATGCAGCGCGCCACAGATAGCCCCCCTCTCCCCCGAAGTCTGTATCCAGTTGTCTGTCAGGAGCTCCATATTGCATTTCAGACCACCCTGGTGAGGTCTGGCACCGTATAGCCTGCAGTACGCTCTGTATCTGGAAGAGGAACAAGAGTAGCGGGGTGATGTACAGGGCGAGACGCAGGTACAGGCGGTTGAAAGAGAGGGGCAGACGGCTGGACGCGTAGAAATGGGTTCGGTTCAAGAGGATGGCCTGTTCAAAACTCGTCAGCAACCAGTCTTTAGCGGCAAAGGCGCCCATGTCATGTTCAGACTCACGATAGCGAATGTTGCGATTGCCCACTTGGAGGTGATATAGCTGAAGAAGCTGGCTATGTTCTTGAATGCTTGAAACATGCCTATTTCATCATGAGACCCGGCAGCAGCGGCGGCGGCGGCTACCGCTGCAACAGACTCTTGCACAAACTGTCCAGCAGTAGAAGTTATAGTACTGTTGGTGACGTTAACTAGGGTTGGTTCGGCTATGATGCTCCCCCCAGATCGAATCAAATCCCCGAGAGAGCTGGCCTTGGAGAACAGACGGGGAAAGACCATGAGGAGGTCCGCCGGCGACGGAAGGTACGAGCTGACGTTGGTGAGCGCGGAGGGCGTGTCCATCGTGGCCAGCTTACGGATACCCGAGGATATCCAGGAACGAAAGGTAAAGGTATCGAAGGAGATGGAGACGCGTCTATCGGAGTCGGTGCATGGCGGTTGTGTAGATACACAAATCCAGCGAATGTACGCCGAAAATGGTGTGGCCGACGAGCGTTTGAACGTGTTGTCGCAAGTTTGGTTTGGTGCGGAAGTCGCCCGTATCGTCATCCCAAGCCTAGAGCTGCGACGCTAATCGGCCCATCCCTACTTGGCCACACCACCAAGAGACCTCCGCATGCTCCGCAACCACTCCAGAGCCTTCACAACACCAGATGCCCCTCGACTCGCTATCGAACCGCGTAGACTGAGTAGCTTCAAGAATGAACAAGCGGCCATTTAATAGTCTCAGCTTCTTGCTCTTAAGAATATCAATTCTTGTGCCCCGCGGTCCCTGCGTAATGCGTATTACACCCAGCAGGTCGACTATCCCAGAATCCCGACCCCTCCATGACCAGAGAAGTTAGCCTTGTGGAACTAAAATCATCTGTAGCAGAAGACATATCTCTCTCTGGCGTCTTAGAATATATCAGACGTCTTGTCAGGTCTAGCAACGAGAAGCCACGAAACCCTGACCTGCGGAAGAGCCTCAATTCGACAGCGAAGAACAACCAACACAAGTATCCAAAGATCTTCTAAATACACAGACGCGGTGTTTTAACATGGTCGGCCACTGTGCTACCTTTGTAGCAGATTTGTGCCCAGGGTTCCCTTGCATACCGCGCGTATCGCGTCCCTGCTGGCACTGGAATGCCATCCATCAACCATAAATGCGTTCGCGAACCATGAAGCTTGCTCTTCACCCTTTTCTTTCTCTCTTTTGCCCCGTCGGCTCACCGAGTCACTAACACTCATTACGCTCGCACTGGTCAATCCTTAAGTATCCCCGCACTTGTCTCGCTCATTCCCAGAGTTGTACCCTAACCTGTGTTTTGCCCACGTCCCCCCTCCCCCTTCTGAATTTTGTGTGCTTTTGCTCCCACCCTTGTTCCTTCTTTACGCTACTTCGCAACCATGAAAGCCTTCAGCTACTTGTTGGCTGGGGTGGCTTTCCTCCCTGAACTCGCTCTCGGTCTGAATCCGGCGCCGAATGCCAACCTGCCCAATGGTTGGAGGTACAAGGGATGTTATGCGTAGGTCTTCTCTCTAGTATCATGACCATGATCAGAGCTGAGACAAGTTAGCGACAAGCCTTACAATCATAAGACCGCAGAGCCTCCTGCTCTCGCTGCGCAAGGCGTCCTCGCCTATCCTCGTACCTTGAATGGACATTTCTCACAGACGGGCTCGAACGGTTTCTTCTATCATAAGACTTCGAACGGAGCAGCTAGTTGCATCAGCAAGTGTACCTCGTTGGGCTACGCTTTTGCCGCTACCAACGACAATCAGTGCTGTACGTCTCCCGCTTATTCTTCGTCGCTCACCTTCAAACATGCTGTATCTAACAATATAACCAGGGTGCGACAATGCTATCGCCCCGAACGGTACCAGTACTCATGGCACTGCATATGGCCTACCGGACCCGGACAACACCCTGTGCCAAACACCTTGCAGAGGTAACACCGGCGAGGCCTGCGGTAATAAGCCTTCTGGCAACGAGAAGCTTCATCGTCTGTCCGTCTACGAATACATTGTAAGTGATTTCATTATGTTGAATGCCTGTGTGCCTACGATCAAAATCTCGTACCTGTATTTTCTTTTTCACCATCGCTGGACGAACCGAAACCACGACACGAAACCGGAGGAAAGGAAGACGGGAAGAACGCATGTGGAGGACTCGTATGGTGAATCTGGAAGGAGACATGGCTTGGGAGCTGATGGTCAAGAGTCAAAAGGAGGCAAGGTTTCAAGAATGCTGGAAGGTCTGCTGGGAAGGTTTATACTAGTAATAGATCCTCCAGGAATCTTGAATGGATCCTCCTCAAGACATGGCAGCAATGACAGTGTATATGCTCTAAATAGGAGTCTTCGTTCATTGTCTCCTGTGCTCGCCACTCAATTGATTCTCAACCTTCTGCTGTCTTCGAAGTGGCAACCAAATTGCCGGTAAAGCTGGCACGGTGGTAGCACTCGCAATGCTATGACCTCTGCTCCAACATCTCCCCTTTCTCTCGGCTCATAGTTTCACTTCTTTATAATGCCAACAGCGGTTCTATGTTTGCTAGCCTTGTGTCTCGCTAAGTTCTTCTTTTGCGCCACACTTGCAGTACAACCTTTGATGTCACAGTAGTAGCGAAGTTTGTCATGAACAGTTTGTTTGTGCTCGCGAAGAGACTTAGGGTGCGGATAGCGTGCTGGGCAAGCTTTACAAGAGTAGAGCTTGTGCTTTTTCATGTGGTTTCTGCAATCTAGGTTAGATATATATATTGGTGCGATCGAAGGAAGGTGTGACCTGATTTGACCAAGTCTACTCTTAAGACAAAAGGTAACTTACTTGAGCTGTCGTCGTTCGACGAACTTTCCTGCACATTCAGGCTCGTGGCAGATATACGTTGGCGTAATACGATTGATAAGATGGGTAGCCGAGACCGAGGAGCTCTCGGACCCCAATGAAAGTGTGTGATGCCCAGTCGTCGTTAATGTCTCCCTTGACATGCGTTGCACGATAGGGGTGCGTGAATCATCGCTCGTCGAGTGAGTTTCAGTTGGTTGCGACTCCTGTATACCGATACCGTGTTCGATGGTCAATGCCGTTTCAGACACGTGAATAGGACCTGTTGGATATCGAGGGAACAGGTCGAAAGGCGGGACGATCAATGGCGGCATATGACTAGACATGATCAATGATTCAGTGAAATCGTGATCAAAGCTTTCGGATAGATCTAACTGTCTATCGAGACGCCAGGAGTCGGTATTTTGCTGAAAGATATCGCATTCGAAGTGCGTCGGTTCGTCTTGAGGAAACGAGGATGGGCGTAAAGACCATAGGTCTTGCTCGAGTCTTCCCTGCTCGAAATTCGAGATCAACGAGTTGAAAGCGGGGAAACTCGAAAACTGTTCCAATCGTCGTGGGAACAGTTGTTGAGTTTCCCCGCTTTCAACTCGTTGATCTGGAATTTCTAGGTTATCATGTTGATGTGTAGAGATGGGGACAACGGCGCGAAGCCGTGGCGCTACGGCTTCGCGCTATGTTAGGCCGGAAGGCGATAGAAGAATACTAAACGGTCTCAGATATTGTGAGGGTTGCTCACTTAAATTCAGCTCGCAGCAAGAGAACGTACATTCGTACGTGAATGCAAGTGTGCTAACACCCGTTGAAAGTAGCAAACAGCAGCAAAATGTTCCGAGGATCTTTGGTTGTGTTGAGCAACGCTTCAAAGCCACAGCCTCGCGCCACGTTAAAGTATCGATCTTAGGTCTTGATCTGGTAGCCTTCTTTGTGGAGTAGTCGACGATTGCCGGGAAAATGTTTGTGAAAAGAACACGCTGAGTACAGAACAAATAATAGCGTCTCGTGAAAGAATAAGGATGCTGAGAGGAGGGCTTGATGGCAGATAGTCCACTTCATTTAAGTTTCGTGCGAGCTAGGCTGAACAAACGTCTGAATGGTGGTCAAAATGGGGTCTCCTCGAGTCCTTCAAGGCCCGTGCACGCTACGGGAACCTGATGCATGAATTAGTCTTATTTTGCTTTTTGGAGACTGAGTAAGGTACAAGAAGTGTAGGTGCACACGTCAGTGGCTTGCCAAGCGCAAAATGAGTTATCAGAGACCCCCAACTGATATCAAATCGGTCTTGTAAGGCATGCAAGTGCACGAGAACGTCAAGCCATCGGCCAGCCATTCTTCTACAAATGAATGAGTGTCCCGTGATAGCTAGTTGATGGTAGAAGCTACTAGGAGATAGAATGTACTAGTACGGAGACCGTTAAAGCGATCGAGGACTGGCCTTGGTCATGCAGGACTCCTTAAAACAAATTAACAGCGGTGAATGATAGAATACTCTAATCGAGAATTACGTTTGCAGAGACAAAGCACGACTAAGTAGACTTCCAGAAATGATACAGATTTAGTAAAAATTTATGTAGTTTTGGCTTGGAAGGAATAAAGACGATGATGGCCAGTGAGTGGCCCAACCAGGATGCTGTACAGGTCAGTGAAGGTGGTACACCTTTACGTTGAACACTGCTGAGGCTCCGTGATAAAGACTAACTGTTGAAACAGGATCACAAGCCCTCGGTGATATATGCATGGTCTTCATCGGGGAGCCTTCAGTGAAACAAGAAACAGTGGCATTGGATTGATACAACAACATATAGGTTAATCATACTGATTGTTCGTGAGGCATTAACCTCCTGAACAATAACCAAGTACGAGTGCATTGTGGCTCCCACTCCGAAATGTCGACCCCCTGGCCCTTGTTTCCTTCTTTTTTTTTTTTTTTTTTTTTTTTTTGTTAGACGTATATCCTTTGAAGTTCCGAAAGGACCATCAAACTTCCTTGGCTCTCGAGGGATGCTGAACAGGAACTCTTCCAGGGACCCAATTGCAAACGCCAAACGCCAGAAAATCAATTCATTACCAGTTCAGCAAATCCTCTCTTCGTGCACAGTAGATGGGCCTTAAACCCCGGCGCTCCTTTAGGTTGAACTTCGTTCTCCGTTGTTGGTTGGATGTTCGCTTGCTTTGTGTCTTGCCAGATTCTTCTTTTGCGCCACGCTCTTATTACAGCCTTCAACGTCGCAATAGTATCTTCTGCCTTCATGTTTGCTCTGCCTATGGTCACGGAGGGATTTTGGATGAGGATACTGTGCTGGGCACAAGTCGCAAGTGTACACTTTGTGCGTCTTCGCGTGCTTGTTGAGCTGCCATTGCTCGGTGAAACGTCTTGAGCAACCAAGCTGTGCGCAGAAATAGTCTCGGTCGAGGCGTTCGATATTTATAGTGGCCCCAGTCGAGGCAGGAGTTGACCAGTCTTGGGTAGTGGATGATAACTTCTTGGGTGATGTGGCCAATGTTGCCATTTGCACGGCGCATGATGTTGCTCCCCACACGATAGGCGACGTTGATGGTGACTTCGAAGGTGAAGGCTCGCAGGATGGGAGGCCCCGGTCAAAGCTGTCAGAACGTGGTACCGATTCTTGCGGGCTAGAGGGAGTCTTTGACTTCTCAGGCGATGGCTCGAAAGTCGCAGGCGTAGTCATCAACGATGACTCTATTGATTCGACGTCCAGGGCATCATGTCCTCGTAACTCGCCCTGGAAGCCGTTCGAGAAGGTGGTCTGATCTGCATTCCCGAAAAGAGGTAACTCCGAGTCGTGGAGCTGGAAGAAAGGATCTGGAGATAGGTAGGAGGTGTCGACACATCTTGATATAGGTCCCAAGTAGAAGTTCCATCCTTCTGTGCCAGTGTAGCCTTGCCAATCTTCAAACTGTGGTTGAAGGAGCCAGGAATAATCGTTTAGATGATCATTGTAATCAAATGAGATTGAGGCAGCGCGAAGTCGTAACTCCGCGCTAAGTCAATCAGGTAGAATAGAATTGAAGCGTTCAAATGTAGTATAAAGACAGGTCTGGTACTGCAAGTAATGCAGACAATAGGAAACAGTAAACGAGGTCACAAGAAAACGTGAGGAAAAGAAAATGGAGGCGATGGAGGCGATAACGTAGGACGTGAGGGAACTAAGGTGTGGGCTCAGGTGAAGGCTGCAGCGCGAAGCCGGAGCTTCGCGCTACAGTAGAAAGCCTTTGCGCTGCTTCGAGACTCAGCCTTACGTGCCGGGATGTTGGGGCTCAAGAGTAGCATACCTCTGGACAGCGGAAAACGTGATTTTGTGGACTGGGTGGAATGCAGAGTAAATTTTTTTTACAAAGCAAAGGTATGGAGCTGAGGAGAGGCGGACCTTTTATCTTGTGCGTCCAAGTATTCAGCTGAGTGGATAGGAAATGGGGTCTCACCGTTGGTCTGTGCATACTGCGTCCTCCAAGTTGCGCCACGCATACACCGATCAGCACATTTCCAGAGACCCTCTCTCCTGGCCAATCGCTTGACTGGACTTGGTCAGTGAGGCTCGCAGATCGTGGCCTACATACCCTTTCCTAGTCTTCCAAGAGAGACCCCCATGTGCTTCCCAGCCGAGTGAAAATTGAGCCCCCGTGAGCCTCATGAGACCCTACCACATAGTCCAATTACAGTGTGTAAGAATCTGCGATTGACTTCGTTAGGCGAATTTCGAATTAGCAAGGGCTTGTTTACCAGCCTTTCCGATAACCGTGTCTGAGTGTAAGATCCAGCTTGTCTGACCAACATCAGACCTGTGTGATAATGCAAATGAGACCCTCATCTCTCCCACTGCTCAAAGTTGAGACCCTTCACCGATACCACAAGGATATGCTTGAAGCAGAAAATCTAGAAAATGTCGCACGATAACATTTCTCTTCGACTGCCTTACCATTCTACCTCGCCAGCTAGAGCTGGCGTAGTTCTGAGAATCGACCCCTGGAGACCCTCGCAGCAGGGCCAAATTCAAAAATGAGACCCTCTCGTCTCAAATCAAATTTGAGAGCGACGGCATCATTAGTATCATAGATTTTAAGTACTCCTGGCTAAAAAGTATAAAATCCATGAAGCTGCGTTTTCAAGTTAATCATTCTCACCTCCAAATTATATCTTTTTTATTTCCAAATCACAGCGCCAATGTCTGCTAGATCTAGTCCTTCATCTGCTTCCGCTGTTACGTCCCATTTGAACGGGTTCGTCAAGAGCGACCCCTCGCATCCAGCGGCTGAAATCCAGGCTTTTCTTGAGCGTATGCCACATCGTGCGTAATATCCCTCTCCTTTATGATCACTGTTACAAACTAACGTAAAGTCAGAGGCATCTTCCATACTGCCCAAAAACCCTTGGTCCGTTACTGCGGGTTGTTACACGCGCCCAGATGGGACTGTGGTATACGTCGGAGGTTCAGAACAATTTCGTGTACCAACGGCCAAACCTGGGGCCAATTTGAGCATGGAGCACTTGCCGGAAGGGTCTGTTATGGAGGGGAATAAGGAAAATGAGAGAGGGATATGAAATAGAAGAATGAATTCTGGATTGTTCTAGGAAATATTAGCAGGCTTGCGTTATGGAATGGATTTGCGATAGACAAAGGTCGAGTGTAAACAAGAGTGATACACAGCACTTCTCATGTCCATTCAAGTCTTCAAAAGATGCAATTCTGAATGATACCCTCTGTTTTGCTCACTTGATGGAAGTCAAATGGGATCGTTGATCAAATGATGGAGTCATAATCATAGTCGATCGTTTCTCTTTCTGAGTAACAATTGACTAATCCTAAATTAGCATGGTGCATTTTAGACCCAGTCTTACTCTCCACCCCTCCACCTATCTGCATCCTAAAGGAACTCACGTGCTGCAAATGTTTTAAAAATACAACCCTAATTTCCCAATTCTCCATCTTCATCACATCTGCACAAAAGCCAACACTGTCCAGACTCAATCACACTGAACAACAAAAGCAGCCACCACCATGACCGACTATCCACGCCCCGACTTCGTCCGCGAAGACCTCACATGGACCTCCCTCAATGGCCCGTGGAATTTCCTTTTCGACGACAACGATGTCGGCTTGATACAAGGCTGGCATCTAAACGGTCTCCCAGATGAAGTCACCGTGAACCCAACCAACACCAACAGCGCCGAGAACACCGAAGCGCAAAGCATCACAGCTAAGATCGCGGCCGGAACTCAGGAGCTTTTGCAAGGCAACCAATTCCAAAGACATGGGGCTGTAGTGAATAAGAAAAGAGACATTCGGGTTCCGTATGTATTCCAATGTCCCGCTTCTACAATCAACGAGAAGGGTGTGCACGAGGTGTTGTGGTATGAGCGAGACATCACCGACATACGTAAAGATACAAGCAAATCCTCTGGTAACCGTCTTGTATTGAGGTTTGGAGCTGTAGACTACGAAGCCAAAGTCTGGGTGGGTGGGCACTTCTTCGGCGGTCATCGTGGCGGCCATGTTCCGTTCGACATCGATATTACCGATGCGTTTGCAAAAGAGAACGTTCAAAGACTCACTGTAAGGGTCTTTGACTCGGCACATGACATATCGCAACCTCGGGGTAAACAATACTGGAAAGCGCAGCCGGAGAGTATCTTCTACACGCCAAGCGGAGGTATTTGGCAGAGCGTGTGGTTGGAGGTCGTGCCTGATGTGAGGATTGGGGATGCGAGCACGGGAACCGTACTGAGGAGTAACGACATTGAAAGCGGACAATTATACGCCAGCGTTAAGATTCTAGGGAGACCTGCTGGACACAAATACAGCGTGGAACTCGAAGCAAGCCTAGGCGGTGTCCTGGTTAGCAAGACTGACAATGTCGAGTTACCGCGAGACTCAGATACCATATCGCTTAGCGCGCGTATGAGGCTCTCGGACAAGCAAATATCGCAACTACCAAACGAAATCACAAGCAACGCATCTTTAGCAGACGACTCTAGTTGGCTCAATGGTGTTGCCCTATGGTCCCCTGAACACCCGACACTCTACGATCTCACTATCCGCCTCTTCGACTCTGCTGGCAGCCTAGTAGACACTATCAAACTTACAACTGGCATGCGCTCTTTGCACTGGGACAAGAGCACCTTCCGCCTCAACAACCGGCCCTACTTCCAAGCCCTATTCCTCGACCAGGGCTACTGGCCCGAAACATTCATGACACCACCCTCCTCAGACGCATTGAAGAAGGACATCGAGCTAAGCAAGCGGATGGGGTTCAACGGCTGCCGCAAGCACCAAAAAGTTGAAGACTCGCAATTCCACTACTGGGCTGACCGTCTCGGCTTCCTAGTATGGGGCGAGATGGCGAATGCATACGCTTTCAGCGCAGAGTATGTGGAAAGATTTGATGCGGAGTGGAGGGAATCTGTGATGAGAGACCGGAATCATCCATGTGTGGTTGCATGGACGCCTGTGAATGAATCGTGGGCATATACAGATTTGGCTGGGAACAAGCAACAACGAGATCACATCCGGAGTCTGTACTACGCGACAAAAGTCCTTGATCCAACGAGGCCTATCAATGACAATTGCGGATGGGAACACGTTTGCACAGACTTAACCACGTTCCACGACTACTCCGATGGCGATGCACTGACCAAAACCTGTTCTACCTTATCGGGCGTTCTGGGACCCAAGTCTAATCGGCCAATCTTTCTGCCACCAATCGAGTCTTCTGACCCCGGCTCCTCACATAAAGAAGGCGCCCCAGTTATCTGCACGGAATTTGGTGGTGTGAACATTGCACGCTCTACGGCCGACAAGGCTGGGGAACGGGATTGGGGCTACACCACCGCAACCTCTTCCGCCGACCTACTCAGACGTATCGAGAAGATGATGACAGGCATAGTAGACGGAGGCCACATATGTGGATTCGTGTATACACAGTTGACGGATATAGAGCAGGAGGTGAATGGGTTGTATACGCCGGAGAGGAAGGAGAAGTTGGATGCAGGGGAAGTGAAGAGAATTGTAGAGGGTGTTAAAACGAAGTATGCTGAGATGCATAAGTAGGTTCTTGTATTTGAAATGGTAGGATTCCAAGAATTGAGCAATTTTACAAGGCTGATTATCAACTCTGATGCTGCCTGCTCTGATTAGCGAAGCAGCTGAAGGCAAGACTCTCACAACGAGAGAAATAGAAACGAGTATAATGCAAGCTTGTCGTATTATTCCATAAGGCGTGATGTTATGCCTCTCATGTATCTTCGTACATGCAAGGAGTCACTCCTAGTTTACCAACCCCGACTCCTCGGCTAATCACCCAGCTTCATATAAACACTTGCTCTTGTGCACTCAAGCCATGCGTGAGTGTTCGATTCCTAATTCGCTAAGATGCAATAAAATGCCACCACGCTATGCAATGAAGCAAATTGCCAAAAATGCCGGCGCAAGACGCGAGATAGGAAGTAGAGAACAAAGGTTCTCTCTGCTTGAGATGAAGGATAAACACAAGGAAAAGGGTATCGTCCGTAAGGAAATTTGCAAAACTCCTCCAGTCGTAAACACGTTGCAACTCGGTGCAGCTCATTAACCGCCGTATTTCACTCCGTTTCTCAAGTACCGCGCGCCCTCGTCTTCAACACGCGGTCGCGGTCTCTCATCTCTCAAGGGAATGTAATCACGTGCTGGTGGAGGGCGTCTGTCATACATCCTATTATCAGGTATGTAAGCACGAGCCGGCTCCTCAGCGGGTACGTCATAATATGCACCTCTCACCTCGCGCACAGGCGATCTGTGAGCTGGCATAGGAACGTATGCATAACGATTGGGGTCACCCGGATATGAACGGACGGGCGCATAAGAACCTCTATCGCTGCTGACAGGGGGTCGATATGGACTAGATGTTAGATCAATAACCTGTTGTGGAGGTGGTACTCTTTGATGACTGCGTGCATCCTTGGACTGATGAGGGAAAGATTCAGGGGGCCCGCTTTGGTAACCTGCGGGGCGGGAGCGCACCTCATCCTCGCGATACACTGGCCTCGGTCGTTTGTTGCTGTGCTCAGGAAGAGCTTCTCTGTTATCCAGAAATGTAGGAACGGCTTTCCTTTTAGAAGGTTGCATATCGATGTATGCTCTGGGCTGAGGTTCTTGGTCTTGTATAGGCCGTTGACTCTCTGCAATACGTCGCTGGGACATCAGATCGACAGTCTCCTGCTCAACAGAAGGAAGAACAACATCTTGTTCTGAAGGACGTTTGGTGTGTACTGGGGGTCTGTCAAAGAAACTGGGTCGTTGTGGGGATTGTACATGTCCTTCTGGTGCGCGGCGTGGGGCGACGCGACGTGAAGAATCATACTCCACCCTCGCATGACCATGAGGATCGTTGATGGGTTGAAGCTATGCATGTTAGCTGATGACAAGAAGATGGGAGGGATACCGTGATATCAAGCTTCTGGAGCGTGATCCTCCCAGCACTCACTTGGTATAGTCGCCCATCCATCATGACGGGCGCGCTTCTCGGACCCGACTGAGACGCTGCGGGTCTCGTTCGCCTGTAATGGTAAGCGGAAACCTGAACGTCTTTTTTTTTTTTAGCTGTTTTCACTTACGGGTCTGCTGGTCTGCTATGAGCAAGGCGGAATGGTTCACCTCGTGACGGTGGACGAGACTCGGAAGTGGGAATGAGCTGCCGGACCGGTTGATAAGCTTGTTGCAAGATTGGTTGACTACGCGAGGGACGAGATAATATGGCAGATCGTGGGGGCGGAGGATAAGGCTGAACGACAATGGTCCTTCTCGGCACACGCCTCATGTTATGAACATCAACGCGTGGATAGTCAGCATAGCGCTCGGGCTGTAGATCTCGTGCAGTGGCGCGACTAGAGACGATCTCCATGCTCTGTTCACGTTCATCAGGAGTAGATAGCGAGCCATCATCGCTAGACACTTCGTCATCATCATCATCAAGGACAATGACCTCGCGGAAGGTCTCCTCGAGTTCATTGCTCTGCTCGCCGGCCTCGTCCCGCCACTCTTTGAGCTTGGCTAGGGAGACGTGTTCTACTTTCGACCTGGCTTCCATCCAGCCGCCAGTCTTAAGGAGCTTGTCATAGTCTGTGTAGGTATGGCGAATGTGAGCGACAACAGCAAGTTGAACTCTACGAGCCAACGAGAGTTCTTTCGCATTACCTACCCTGTTCGTTCCCTATACGTTGTAAGCTAGTTACTCACCACGTAGATCGTTAGTTGTACCTCTTGGAATGCATGGTTGACAATGGACGACAAATCTGCTTCGGGGATCTTAGGAAACATCTCCCGAACGGCACCGTGGATGTAGTCCTTGGTCTCCTTCTCAGTAGTAGGACGTCCATGAAGCAGCTGCCGTGACGAATAGTCCTCGACGCGTTGAGCGATCCAGTTTGTCCTATCGCTGGCCTTGGCCTTTCGAAGGCCATGCGCTTCATCGTATGTGTATCCAAACTTACTGCACGCTAGCTGAATGATCTCGAGGGGAAAGTGGTGCCCGACTCGGTGGACATGGTGCGATAACTTCTCGGGGTCGGCATGCATCTTGTTCTTTGGTTTCGCCTATTCCACTGTTAGTAAGGGGCTCGTTAGGCTGGTGCGCACGATGCTGACCGAAACAATGTGCACGTCAAGGTTGCGCTGCCTGCACTGCTCTTTGCACCATTCCGTGAAGTCTGGATGTCCGGCAGGAACGAAGCCAAAACCTGTGGGCGCATTGGAGGCGTATGTTAGCTGCTTCAAGGTCAGTACAGTTATGATGCGGTGACGAGGCAACGACGGACGATCGAGTGAAGCTTCTTCTTCTCTTGTGTGACGGCTTCAAGCACGATTTTGTACGGCTTCTTCTTCTTCAGCGCCGCTCGTGTCTGGTCGAGCGTGACGCTGCGCTGTGGCGCATGTTGCGGGCGTGCATGGTGTACTCTTGTCATGATGCTCGAACTGTGGCGATTTCCATCTATCCAACAGCGGACTCGAGACGAATGACTGGTATGATTGACCGTTGCCTATGTGGCCTGAGATAGTGCGGTTAGTTGTTAGTACAGCGAGCAGTATATCCACAAGTGCAGTGCGGTCGTTCAGCTATGTCTATAAGTGCTCACAGGCCCCAGTTGCTGCAAAGATGAGCAGGCGGGGCGATGGGAGCGTGTGAAGTGAGGAGGAAGCCGTTGAGGTGCTGAATAGCGGCGGTTAATGGCTCCGGTCCGACCTTTCCCCCGGCACCCAATCATCTCGAAGCAGAGCACGACTCCCAGATTTCCATGACGATGTCGAACGAAGCTATCATTCACGCGTACAGGCATTTGTATCGCCATAGTTTGAGGGCCATACAATTTTCGAAGCCTGCACGCTACACTCTACGCGACCGTCTTCGTCTAGCCTTTCGCAAAGGCTCTCCTGCCGACTTCGAACCAGAGAAGATCCAGAACACCCTTGAATTCTTACAATATGCGACAAGAGGGCGTGGATTGGAGCATAAAATCATAAAGAATCTTCTGTTCGTGTGGTGGAATCAGGCTAATGGAGGTCGCTCAAAGCACAAGGCCAGGACTCTGTGAGTGCTATATCTTGTTTGGGTGCTACTCTGAATGCTCACAGTATATAGCACCCAGGTTGAGCTCGAGATAAAGACCACCGCATACGACACGTTCAACCACAATATCCGCATGCTGAATGAGAGTATGGGTCTGTGCATCCCTTCCACAACCGTCCGCGACCCTAATTGAACCGGCTTCCTTGTGCTGAAGATGTTACCGAACGCCGTTCGCGATGATTATAACCGCATTCTGGCTTCGGCTTTGGACGTCGTTAAACCGTTCTTGCCACGCTTCAACATAGCATTGATGACAAAGACAAACGACTGGGCTACATAAAGTCGTCGAGGAAATCTTCGTCGCGATCCTGGTTGCTGGACTGGGCAAGGTTCTCCTCCGTCATCACGTCGTCGTAGGCATGATCTCTCTGCCACGCGAGCTCTTTCCGCTCCTTGGCGATACGAGCTTCTTCCTTCCGCTACACTAAGGTCAGCATGCTTTCTGGACAGTTGCGTGTCTAGGTAAAACTGGAATTGCAAATAGCTACTAAAATAAGAACGGCTCGAGGGGGGAGCTGCATCTGCAGTGGACTGCATGTGGTTGCAGTCCTCCACATGGAAGGGCCAGGAGCGAAGATTTAGAGTGAAGGAACAATGGAGTGAGAATTCTATGTAAGAGTAGACACGAAAGAAAACTTCACTCACCCTAGCCTGTTGTGTATCCCGATCCCGTTTCCTGAGTTCACTCAGTCTAGCTTCCTTCTCTTCCCGTAAATTGGGATACTTCTCGACCTTAGTTTTGTTCAAGCGGTTGACAATGGGATTTTCCCGCTGTTCTACATGTATACGCTTGACCTAAAACATTGTCAGACATCATAGTCTCAGGCCCCGTAAATGAAAGAATGCACATCGTCTCACTCACCTTCCTTTGGTCCTTGAACCCCACTTGTCCCACTGCCATACTCCCGTCTTTCTTAAGGTTCGACCACGGTGTATACACAATTGTGATGTTGTCTTTCTTGTTACCTGTGGCCGTTAGCACGCTTCACTCTTGATATCCTAATGGCACCCATAGGGTTGATATTTCTCAAATAAGTCCCACATACCTTCAATACTGTTTGCCTTTGTCAATTGTGCGCAATCGATCAACAGCTCCTTGGTCATCTTCTCCCAGTCTTCGCCCTCTGGTAACCGGACGTAGATATGTGCCGATGAGAGGTTGTCGACGTGGAACCAAACGTCTTCGTCCCAACCGTATTTGATGAGCTCTTCATCTTTTCAACAAGTCAGTCATTGTATTAACAAAAATGGCCAACTTAACGCTGTACAGCCCTAACATTGTGCCGATTAGACTGGGTTTTGCTTACTTTCAACTTTGTCCTTGCCGACGTATATGAAAGCTGACGGTGATACAGTGTTAGAAGAAAAATAATACACCATCTTGAACAACCTGCTCGAGAGTCTTCGAGGGTGAGTGGCGTATATGTAAGGTATGATTGGATGTTGCGAGTGTGAATTTCGAGAGCACGTGTGGGGTTAGCGGGGCTACCTAGCCACAGGTTCAGCCTCAGGGTCTACGATTTACGAAAGTATGCGGCATCATCATCACAGCGACGAGTTTGTAAATCTTAGACACAAAAATGCGCCTTGTCGAGCTTTTGAATTGTTCGTGCAGTATATTATACAGATGTTCCCCAGCGACCTTCTACGTATTTTTCATTACCCTGACACTCACTTCGCACCCCTCTTGTTCAGCAGTTCATCCTGCCCCAATTCCTCCTCGCCAGGCGCAGCATCCACATTATGGCTAGCCGCACCATGCTTCAAACTATCATAAGGGTTGTCCTGTCTAGCATGCTTCGCATACTGGTCATGGCCCTTCGCCCTCGGGTCGAAGTTTGCATCATCTAGGTTCTTCTTCTCGACGTTTGACGAGATGGAATCGCCGGTACCAGTAAGGATCTCTCCAGTCTGCCCGCGGTCGTTCACGCTGCGTGGGATGTCGTAAGCATTGTCCGCGCCGTGCGCTGGGTTGGCGTGAGCGAGTGAAGGGTCCGGGTTCTTTTGGTCTGGACGGGGTATGGAAGGAATCTCGAAGGTATAAGTATATGCTCTGGTGATAGTGCTCGACCATACCGGGCCAGTTCCCAAGATATGAGTTGAGTTGTGTCAAACTTACGAGATTCTGCTTGCCAGCATCATTAGGTATCGAAGTTCCCTCAGCAGCCATGTCCTCAAGACGTCCTCCCTGGTGCGGATCTGGTGCCATTGTGCTTCAAGTGGTATCGGTTAGAAGAATGTGTAGTAACTGTACAGCTTAATGATATTCAAGGTTCCTCAAGATGACTGTAAATCAGGAGTACCAAGATGGTCTGTAAATCAGGATACAGAAACGTATTATAGCACACGAGCATCATTTTGTAAGGCTTTCATCATTAGTCAGAGCTTCAATAGAACCTTTGGCGTCATAATGTCATCATGATCGTGATGTCAGAAGTCGAAATGCAGAAGTTCAAATAGTCAATGGACTTTTCCCAATCGAGGGCGGTTGCCAAGTCCTCACGTGCTGGTGGAAAGGCGCGGTGCGGGGCTTGGGGACGCGTTCCGCGATCAAACATTCAAGCTTCGAGAAGCGAAGAGACAAGACACGACGAGACATATCTTCACCTCACGATCGTACGCTCTGCGATAATGCCAGCTGAGCAAACGTCAGCCGATGCCCGTAAAAAGGCCGCCCGCGAGGTCATCGACATCCTCCATGAGATCGCGACACTGCTGGTATGTCAACACTAAATCAACGCACCATTAGACACCAGCTTAACAGACCTACAGAACACCCATCTCGACCGCCAACAGCTTTCTTATTGCGTGTCGCTCATCGAAAATGGCGCGAACCCAGAGGCACTAGCGGTATGTATTGAATTCTTCTCTTAATTGTGACACAGCCAGCTGTAACAGCGCATCAAATCGCGTCGCGGTTGGGTGTTTTGGCCGAACTCGGGGTCCTGTGTTTGCCTTTCTATTTATACTAATGTCACACAGAAAGTAATTTTGCAGCTGCGTGAGGAATATCCAGTATCTTCCGACGGGGACGCCTGAAGATGGAGGTTGCAGGCGCGCGCTGAGTGAATCGAAGTCCGAAACCTTCTTGTGCAACTGTACATCGGGCGTTTGCTTAGCAACCGCCTTGCTACCAACAACTATTCCTATGTTTGCACGCGGAGATTGCCGAAGAAGCTCAAGGATGGGCTAATGAGACTTCCAAGGAAGAGACTGGGAACGTGGTTCATCGATCATTTGGTCCTGGTGTTGGGTTTCTGACGTGCACCGCATCTGCTCCTTGGCATGCATCTCTTGCGGAAAGCCTAGGATTGATTGCGATGGAGGGGTACACTGCGGGGCACTCGACGAGTCGGAATACTCCGCCAAGGTGCTGATATCGAGCTTTATGCACTGTTATCAGTATCTCTGGGATACAAGGAATATCTCCAGGATAAGTAGCTGTATACCAAGCATGGAGCGATAAGACATTTCCTGGCTAAGTTGGATCCGGTGGGTGTGCAACAGCCGGGTGGATGGGACGGTAGATGATAGTTAATCTATTTCGCTTCACGAAGACGGGATATCGTAGGTGTGGTGGGATAAAGCCAGGTCACCGGATATATGCAACTACTAGTGCAGATATCGTCATTAAATCTACGAAGTCCGACATCTATGTCTTGAGTGAAGATACGAGATGCAAAACGCTGAATGCTAGGAACGATAGCGATCGTTTGGGGTATCTCAACGAGGGAATAGGGTATCTTCCAAAAGAAATTCGTCTCTGCAACTGAAAGAGAACGCCGCCCCTCTAGATAGTAAGAAACTCCTTCTACCTGCTTCCCCATGTTGGTGAGCCTTGTCGCTGGCGAAAGTTGCCTTTCTCATCAGCAACTTTACGGAGCGCCTTCTCTGCTTTTGCTTCTTGCTTATCGAGGAAGCCGTTGAAGATGGTGGGGAGTATGCGCTTAGAATCTATTGATTGTGAGCCGGTGATTATCGAGGAAGTTTGGAATGGATGGAACTTACTGGCATGGTCTCCATCAAAAATAATGCCGTCTGCGCCCCTTTCTCCTGCCACCTTGACTGCCTCTTCCAACAAGCCCTCACCAACGCCCTTGCCGCGGTATTTGAGCTTCACCGTCCAGGCTCGAACAACAGCTTTGCCCCTGCGTCTCCTGCCCCGCTTCTTCGCAGCATCATTGTCTGCCCAGCCCAGAACTAACGCGCCAATGATGTCCTCACCCCACTTGGATACGATGAGTCTGTCTTCTCCCAACCATTCCAAGTTAATTTCTTCCGCGAGGCCAATATAGCCGCCAGTCATCCATCGGATGAAGATGAGGAACGTCATAGTGATACCACCGACTGTCGTAGCGACCATGAACTTGTCATTGTACCATCGTAACGTATACTGCGCTGCAATAGCGACGACAGCGAGATAAGCAGCGAGTGAGATGGGGTGGACCATCAAGACTCTGCTTGAGACCTGGCGTTGCTGGGCGACAGAGTCAGCAACAAGGCGTAGGCCGTCAATGCGATCATCTTCTGATTCGGCAGTATATGTTGACAACTGCGGTAGCTCATCTGTGGGTGGCTTGACCGGCTCGTTTGCTTCAGTCGTAGACATGATTTGTGTTTCAGCAGGGGATGGATATGATAGCGGCGCAGGGAGTGTTGAGAAAGAAAGCGGAGTAGGCGGAAGCGGTTGTTGGTGCGAGACGCTGTTTAGTCGGAATGTAGTCGGGGTACCCAACGGCGATGGTAAATCCGGGTCGATTCTCAAGTTCGCACTTAGCGACGTCAAGAATGCTATAGTCATTCATTAGCCCCAACATTCTCTCGAAAAGATCCTAAAAGTACTCTGCATGCTGAAGGTTCATGTCATCCTTCAAGCACGGTAACTGATCACACGACCACCATTACAATAAAACACAAACATACCAGCGCTTGTTCGAAATCCAGGAAGTGATGGAATGGCTGGAATCGACTTCTCAATACCCGAATAATGGTTCACAATCACCGTACTTTCGCCCAAACAATGTCGTTGCGGAAAAGCATGCGGACCAGGCGGCACCTTCAAGTGCGAGGGAGGAAGTTGGCGACGCATCTTTATAAACCTCACAGAACCCACAAACCCAAATTTTCGATTACATATACGGACAAGCTAATGGACAAAGCGGACCAGCCTAGAAGAGGAAAACACAAAGATTAAACGAGTAAGGTGAATATTGGAACAGAGGGCTGTCAAGTTTGGAGGTTAGAAAATGGCAGAGCCAGAGAAAATATGATGCACTGGTGGGAAAACGTGCGTCTAAGTATTGGCTCTCGGCCAAGCCCTTGTACGCTACAAGCCCACGGGCGTCGTGCTGGGGCCATTGTCGTCGTCTCCCGGGGGAGACGAGGCGCGATCTTCACAGGCCTTATCCACGCCAGCTGCAAGAACAGTCGAGGCTTTTTTCATTGGTTCGGGGCAGCCTTCAGATAAGACGCTCTCCCTCCAACCGCATCGCGACATTTGCCTAGACCGCGACAAAGGTTTAGCGGCGGCATCCTGCTCTGGATTCTTACGTGCATGGGTTCAGGGTTGGGAAATCAGGATCGTGCATTTGCGGGCTGTTGGGTGTGTGTTGGTTCAAAGGAGTGACCAGAAGAGGAGAAGCAGCAAAATTCGCGTGCTGCTGCATGTTCCGGTTCGATCTGCCCTGCTGCGCTACCCTACGTCCGCATCGTGGCCACTTCGTCCTCACAGTGTCATGATCCGCAGGTCTGTCATCCTTGATCATGACAGCCGTCAAGCTCCACCGCAAAAAGATGCCTCAGACATTCAACCCCGGCCAAGTGCAAGTGCAAGCGAGACCCTCCCGTCTGGGCCTCTTGGTATTCAATCCCAAACCACCTCCGCATGAGCGATGAAACGAACTACTGTAGAAAACGCACCTCTGCTCGTCTCACGCTTCCCCCTGCCTGAATGCCCTCCGGTTGAGATTGACGCCATCAGCACCCCACATCGCGATCGGTGGTTGCGTGGACAGACAGGTCGAATGTCTCCGCATAATCTGTCTCCGCTATGAGCTAGCCGTTCCTTAACACTAACAATCGCTGCCTTAATGCCTTTGAGGGCATCGCAAACAGGTCGATGAGTCGATGAAGAGTGTGTGCGTGACGTCTATGCGAGATAGTGGCCGCATGTGACCGAGTGTGGAGGTACTTCTCTATCGCGAGCTGCAAGCCCTCGCACCGTTGATACGACAACGCGATCGAGAGGCTAGCACTTGCACGCACTGCTATCGGGCCTAGACACAACTTAGTTGTACACTTTTTTCCGCATGTGCCCTTCGCCCTGGCCAACCAGCATGCGCCTCTATCTAATGCTAGCCATCTTACGTGTATCTGCTCCACCCAATGACGACCTACCGTCCCTCTGTTGAGATCCCATCGCGAAGAGCGCAATCGAGCACGTTTCTCCCCCTCAAAAAGCTTGCGCGTTGGTCTCCACATGGACAAGCCGCCTGAAGGACAGAAGCATGGCTGGGGAACGCTGTCGAAACAGTAACGGGGGGTCGATGTTTCGGCTTGTTATGCGAATGTTTCAACCGTTAGGATCGCGTGCCGGAATAGGCGACGATAGACCCGAGGTGCAACGGATGCGCCAATGGAGGCGTCTCACGTGCCGAGGGTAGAAAAACCACCTTGTGCTTATGCTGTTGCTTGATATTCATATGGAAATGTATAACGATTAATGTGCTGCAGTGGCTTGGAGTGGTGCCTTGATTATAAGCATTGAATGGTCGGGGTAGTGGATGGAGAAGGGTGCAATTGCTTTGAGCGGTCGAACACGAATAAGAATGCATAAGATAGGCATCTAATGCATTGAACGGGTATACAACCATCACATAGAGCATTAATGACCGCATTTTTAACGCATTTTTGATTCTTTTAATCATCTTGTATATATCTACATCTGGTTCAATCCATCATGCCCTCCTTCCTAACCACACGGGTTGAATTTATCTTGAACCATGCCTCTAGTTTCTCCGCAAACTAGATATCATCCAAAGTACATTACACAAAGCGCTATAAAGTGCGCCAGGGTGAAAAGAGGAGAGCCGCCCAATTGTCTACCCAAACTATAGCAAGATCTGCTGATGCGAATCATAATGAACCCTAAACGCCCGCCTGCTACATGTCAAGGAGGCCAGATTGGCCAATACGAAGGGATTTTGAGAAGATTTGTGACAGAGGAAAGTCGATGAGCACATGATATTCAGCTAACCCTCCCCTCGCTGGAAAGTTGAATCAGAAAGGTGGGCTTTCTGATCGGTATTGTTACGACGACACATGCTCGATAGCATTGCTGATGCGGAATCTCGAGAATGTATCCGTGACTGTTCGCAGTCAGGCACAGGACAGTGAGCCTGAAAGCTCACTTCTTCTGCTGTGTGTTCGGCGCTGACGCCACGCCTGCGCCAGGCTCTAGCGTATGATCGTGATTGTCACATCGGAGCACCCTACCGCCCTCCTCTTGCGAGCATACGGCACTGCCAGTGACCCACTTGTCCTCAATTATTTCGTCCAGTGTGGCACGCTTCTTCGGATCGACTTCAAGCATTCTGCCGATGATATGCCTGCTTTCTCTCGGTAGTAATCGCAACAGGCGCCACGGACCTTTGATCACCTGAGGCGGCGCTTGCTGGCCGCTTGTCGAAGACGAGGAACCGCGGTGCTCGTGGGGGTCGGACGTGTTATGATGGGACGCAGGTTCGGATTGCGGGCCGGAGTGGCGACGCTCGCTATCTTCGGTGTGATGAAGGTCAGAAGCTGACTTGGAGGGACCAGTAATTGACCTTGGTCCATCGTTAGGGGGAGACACGAAGAGCTTGTATGAGTTGTCGGAGATTCGCGGCGCTTTCCAAGGAAATCGACGTAAAGTCATGCAGCAGAAAATAATCGCAAGAGACCAGATATCCGTAGGTTGAGGGTCATATTTCGAAAGATCATACACCTCCGGAGCCAGGTATGGGTCTGAACCGACAATGCCTGAAGATGGTAAGTAACCACAATGACAAATTAGACAACTTGCACTTACCACTAGCAAGAACAATCTCGTTCTCGAAGGGATAGCGGAAGACAGCGGCGCTCCCGAAGTCAATGATCTTCATGATGCCGTGCTCATTGACAACCACATTGTCGAGCTTCAGGTCGCGATGAGCGAGACCCATGCTGTGGAGGTAGGTCACTCCGTTTAGGATTTGAAGAGTACAGCAAGTGACCTCCTCTCGGCTCATCTTTCCGGTCATTACTATGGCGAAAAGATCAAACGGTGCGTACTCCATGACAACAAAGTAGCTACCCTTCTCGTTTACCAGATCCATGGTCTCGATAATATTCCCGTGGTGCAGGGTTGAACCGATACAAAACTCGGCGGTGACCTTTTTGTTGTAGTCTTTCTCTGATTCGTACGAATGGCGGGCTCGAAATTGTTTCACCGCAAACGTTACTCCGTCGCTGCTTCGCTTCATCAGTCGAACGGAGCCTCCAGCGCCAGATCCAAGGACCTTTCCAAACTTTCCGTATCTACTCTGAAGACCATGGTCATCTGCAAATGGAACATTCATTGAGCCATTCATCATGGGCGGGGTCATCGTTCCTGATTTGTTGGATTTGATCTTCTCCTTCTTGACGGACGGTGCGGGGGATCTGGAGCGCTTTTCTTTATCCTTATCCTTGTGCCTGTGTCCAATCCTGAAGAAGCGCTTCAGCTCAGACATGGATCCATGGTGGTGCTCTTTGCCTGCAGCAACCTTCATTTCGCTTTCAACATCCGAGCCATGACGGTGGGAGGCCTTTCCGTTACCACCAAATAGTCCCGGCCTTTTGCTGTCCTCTTTATCCGAGCCAGTACCTCTTGACCTCGGCAGCGAATAGGTGGAAGAAGCGGCCGACTGTCGTCCATCACGGCCACCGTATACGAATCGTGCTTCGAGTGAGTCTAAATTTCTCGCTTGTGCGGCACGTTTGGAGCGCTGGTAAGGGTCATCCCTTTCTCCTTGTGGCGTAAAGGGTCGACCAGCAGAGGTCGGAGTAGCTGTACCGGGAGAATGTTGTCCTGGAGTGCGCTCTCCGCCTGATCCGGAGGGGCTGACATCTCTAGACGCTGGTAAGGAATCACCGGTAGGACCAATTGTGAACGACGGGCCATGTTTTGGGTGGGGCTGGATGACGCCAGCTACGTCAGATGAGGATGTTGGTCGAGATGAACGTGGTAGATTCTTGGGAGATGCGGGAACTGCTAGCGATGATTGAGTTGTATCCGGACTCTGCACAGAGGAGTCCATTGACGTCGGCGGGGTCTCATGCGGTGGTGAAACCTGTGGAGTCATCATGGCGGGGTCGCTCGGCCGCTTTCTGTGCGCTTCAGCACCGGTCCTATCTTCTCGTGACGATGTGCCCGCCGGAGTCAATGGTGGAGAGTGCATGGCGAGTCCGGGTGAGGACGGGTTTGTACCGAGGGAAGCACGATGGACGGAATGTCCTGATGGTGTTCGTGAGGTAGGAGATGGCGATGGGGCCTGGTATGCATCAGCGGTGTCTCAATGGTCATATTCCTGATGCTCTACTTACTCGGGATGGCGGGAGTGAGACGGGCTCGAAGGAAAAGTTCTCCATGCGTCTTGCCTGACAACGGGACTTTTGGAGAGTCGAGGACAAATTGCGAAGCTCTTCTTCGGCCTGCGGGCTCAGTGGCCCTTCTCGCGGTGCCTTTCCTGTGTCTGTGAGGTCGGACACGCCCTGCACGGCATCTTCAGGCTCGATCTCTTGGGTGATATCGCTGAAGCGGACAGCCTGGGGCTGCTCCTGGGGCGTCGACGGCATGATGCGTGTGGAGCGGAAGGAGGATGTATGTGCTGTCAGGACGATGTCAGCCATGCTAGGCCATGACGGAAGAAGCGAAATGCTCGACAGAGTAGCTTACTTGGAGATAGGTGCGTAATCGGCACAATTGGTCACCTTTCACGCCGTCACAGGGCCGTCTCTAGCTGCTGTTTGGGCCAGTCAGGACCCACGGAGACGCCGGATAGGTCGACAGTAACAGCGCTCTCAGCAGCGAGGTGGCAGAGGAATGCTGATGTGCAGTGCTCGTGTGTGTGGCTACAAAGCACCCCTAGTCGTCATACTCTGGAAGGAGTTCGGTACTAGTGCCCCGCTCTTCGCAAAGCTTGTGTGCAGACAGCTTGTCCGAGATGGGCGGAATGGCCGGAATGGACGTGAATGGGGGCCAAGGACGTCGGAGACTGCTCGCGCGACCGCAATGAGGGCTGCAACGCGCTCTGGTCGTTGTGGAGAGTCAGAAGCACGATCTTCGGCGGGGTGGAAGATATCTGATGCCGGATTACTCTTTCGGTTGCGGCTAGGCGCACATGGCCGCGGCCTCCCGGGCGCATCGTCGACATGGGTTTGCCCTCCTTATTGACATAACCTGCAGAGCCGCAACACCTCAAGCACGCTCACATCACTGCGCCAGACCCGCCGTCCCTTCTCAACGACCGCCTGTGAAACGCCTCTCGACAGGCCAACGATCCACAGCATCGGTTCCCCCGTTACACTCGCTGCAGACACCGTCCCGACCGCCTGTCTCGACGTCCTCGCTGCGTCTGTTTGCGGCCGGCTACTCGTCACCGCGAAATTTTCAGAAACTGTTGAACAGAGACTTTCAAGAGTTTTTCTGCCCTCCCCTGGTTAGGGCCTTGTCACAGCCTTTACTTACGCACACTTTTTTGGATAGTGCGACGCCCTACCCGCAAAATGTTTAATTGGGCCAAGTCGACGTGAGTACACCGCCGCCACCCAACACGTGCTTGCGCGACACCGCCGTGCTTTGTGAGTTTGTTCGCCTCACGGACTTACAACCGTCTAGTTTGGCCGCCGTTGCAGGCACGCAGGAACCCGAGTATGGCCCTGACGCTATCCAGCCCGTTGGCAAGAATGCCGGCGACCCTACACACACCGAATTGACCAAGAAAGACCTGAAGTGGGTTACGCTGGACTACACCAATGTTGAAACACAAACTTTTTACCTCTTCACCGAGGCTGGACACGTAGGCTTCCTGCAGGTCATTTACAGCAACGTAGCGTAAGCCACACGCCCCTCCATATCAAAAGACCTAAGCACTCACAGCTTCCAGTGGCCTACGCGTGACGGTCCAGTTCAGCTGCAAACTCTTCTATCCCAACAACGAAAAGCCTGCGCTATGGGCAACCGATCCCCTCCAGAATTATGGCTTCGATGAGGAACAACATTCCTTCTTCGCCGACGGCGTATCCATCGAGCTCTCCGAGGATGGCAATTCTTACACAATCAAGGCGGCAGTGAATGAGGACAGTCTCATCAATGTGAAGTTTACTAGGACAGCGCCCGGCTTCATGGGTGGCAAGGATGGCACAACCAATTACGGCACAGATCCGAATGCCCCATGGGGTTCAATGCACCACCATTTCTGGCCGCGATGCAGCATTGAGGGCTCCATAATCACCAAAGAAGGAGAAATTGACGTCAAGGGCCGAGGCATGCTGAGCCATGCCCTGCAAGGAATGAAGCCGCACCATGCTGGTGAGTAATTCGAACACATTTCACGTCGTGCTGAACCTAATGGGTGTAGCTTCACGTTGGAATTTCGTCAATTTCCAATCTCCCTCGTACTCTGCGATCTTGATGGAGTTTACCACACCTGCTTCTTACGCATCGACCGTCGTTCGAGTCGCCGGTATTGCTACAGATGGCAAGCTCCTCATCGCTAATACCGAAGGCGACGTCAAACATACTGCGACGAAGCAAGATTCCGACAATGACTGGCCGGAGCCCACCTCGGCGACGTATCACTGGGAAGGCAAGACCGAAGACGGCCAGGAGGTTACTGCTGACCTTGAAGGTGCTCTTGGAGATAAGCTGGACCGTATCGATGTCATGGCCGAAGTCCCGGGCTTCGTCAAGGCTATCGTTGCTAGTGCGGCCGGCACAAAACCTTACATCTACCAGTATTTGCCGAAGATGACCATCAAAGTCAAAGTGGGCGACGAGGTCAAAGAGGAGGAAGGTACCCTATTCACTGAGGCAACCTTCATCTCCTAGAGTTTTTTGAGTTCTGATCTGGATAAGAAAACCCTCCACTATCACGGATACCCTAGCTTTAATGATCCTACTCCAGGACTGGCACCTGAGAACCTAATGAATAACGTCTTAACTCAAAAGTTGCCCTCTGGCGTCTATGATGCACGCGAATAACCAGAACAAATGTCACTCTCGTGACATGTTGCAATACATGCGTGCACAGCGAACCATCTTGATGAGTCTACAAATATCCGTCATATTTCGGTCATCCTAATCACTTTTTCTTCCTCTTACCCCGCGTTCTTGCAGCCCATCTACCTTCACCTGATAACGTGAACGCGTCGGACGCGTCTGCGCGACGTCCCAAACAGAAATCGGCCCGTGCACCAACCAGCGTTACAACACCGCCACATCTCCACATCCTGCTGCCTTTACCAGACAACACCACGAGCCCTTATCACCATGGTCAACGAGCGGCCAAAGCAATTCAGCGGAACGCATCGCTTCGGCGCCGCGCCTCGACCGGGATATGTTCGGCCGCAAGGTTCGGCTACCCTATCGGCCTCGCCTTCCGCATCGAGAGCGACTACGCTAGGGTTAGGCCTAGGCAAGGGCGCACAGGGACTTGGTAAGAGCAAAGGAATGAAGCGGCACATGTGAGTAGTTTACGCATTTAGCGAGGCCCTGGGACTGATTGATTATAGGAAGGTTCAGCGGGATACTATTTATGGTGTGACCAAGGGTGATATTCGGTGAGTGCATTGTTTGCGAGGAAGAGGCAGCCTGACATAATCATATTGGTCTTGCGAATCTCATGTGGCATGTTCTGCTTGTCACGAGTAACAACATGTACGCGAGATTGACAACCCTTGAGCAAGGCTGGGTGCTATTTTATACTATCCGTTCTCAAGTCAGAGCTACGATCTCCCAACAGCATCCTGACGGAGACGAAAGATGTCTTGCTTTGACTGGAAGTACATTCGCTCTCCACAGCACACGCCTCCCGATCAATATACTCTACTTTCACATCAACAAGTCTCGATCAGAACCGCTCACTAACCTTGTCTCTCAGACGCATAGCCCGTCGCGGCGGTGTCAAGCGTATCTCAGCAACGATCTATGATGACGTGCGTCAAGCTCTCAAGGCAAGGCTCACAACTGTGCGTCTCCAATAATGCAGTATAAGCGAAGCGTATGCCTGATTCGTTCCTAGATCATGAAAGATGTCATTGCGATTGTCGAGCTGGGCGGCCGCAAGACTGTAACTGTCACGGATATTGTCTTTGTCCTCAACAGGGTAAGGTTGCTAGTTGAAAATCCGGTTCTGAATCCTAACGAATTTTCCAGCAAGGGCATACTTTATATGGTTATGATCCGTCATTCACCGGCAGCCGTTGATCATGGTCTGCGGGCGAGACAACTGTCGATGGTTGTCATCACTAGCGCGGCAAGTACCGTGAGTGTTGAGCACTCTAATGGCGTTTGGGATTTATGAACGGGTGTGCATTCAGGTTTGAAGGCGTCTTATTGATCCTTTGGCGTTTGGCGGTCTTAAGGAGCCGACACGTATGGGATGTATTTTCCCCGATGGGCGTATGCAGAGATGATTGCATGAAGAGACGATCAGCGCATAAGAGAGGGAGAAGACACCCGATCACGATTAATGATACCCAAACACAATCTCCAACTTACCACTTCTCCACAAGCCCTTTGAGACGACCCATAAGCTCATCCCATCTATGTGTTTGTTCCCCCGGCCCTCTATCAATCCGCGCATTGCACCTATCCAACTCCTCAAGCATCCTCTCCGCCTCCCTCCTCATCCCAGCCGCGCAAGTCTTCCTCGTCCAACACTTCCTCACACAAGGCGCCATCAAAACAGCCACTTCGTCCCTCAGAAACCTAAACAACAAATCACTAATGGCCATCAGTGTAAAGCCATTTCGCTCCCAATATTCATCAAAAGAATACGTCCAGGTGATATCTTGAATACCAGCCCTAGCACACCACGCCCACCACGTCGCAAGGCGGCAAAAAATAATAAAACGCCTGCGATGCACATCACTAGATAGAGCGTATAGATTCCCAAACGGTTCGCAAGCTTTCCAATGGTCTTCAACAAACCCGTCTACGAGATAGTTCTTCGGCGGGTAGACGAAGTAGCTCACGACTGTAGGCATAACATCGACTTTCAAACGCTGGTTTCGCGTCAATAAGGCTCGATGGGCGCGCGGTAAGCTCTCTATGTACTGTATTACGGGAGAGAAGTTGAGGTTGCGCACTGTCCATATGAAGGGTGTGGATGTGTAGTATGTATATGCTGCTTCGATGCGGATTGCTCGGCAGATGTGGAGGAGGGAGGGCCATATGTAGCGTCGTGGGCGGTCTCGCCTGGCTGAGATTTTTTGGCGAGGATGGGTTCTTGAGGAATGTTGGTCTAAGACGTAGGTGTAGACTATTGTGCGTAGCTCGGATGGGAGAGTGGCTAGTGGACATGCCTTTGTAGGATTCATTGGTTTGATGGGGTGGAGGTCAGCGTTGTGGGTGATTGTTCGGCGGTCCTGGATCGTGAGTGTTGAGGGCCGCTTGAGCTTTCGTGGAGTTCCTTTGTCGGAATCTGGTTCTTTCGTTCTTGATGACTTTGAGCTTGCTCTTAGTGTGGACGAGGCTGTAGCTCGCACGTATGATGGCTGGGCCATTTTCTGAGCATGGATTACAATTGTTGTTTCGATTTCTAGTTTATGTTATGTTGAAAGTCATCTGGAGAGCAAATCATGGTCATTGCTTCTTGTGTGAGCGTTGAACAGAGTCAAGAGGTGTTGCCTTAACTTAGTAGAGAGGCTGGACGAGCACGTGAGCGCGCGTTGGCGGGGTCGCGTCATCGCGATAACCTCGTCGCTTTTAAATCCATCTCTTCAACCGAACCAGCTCGATATTTCCCGCTTTGATGCTCAGTCCACCCCATAGCAATGGTGGATAACATGGACGTGTCGCTGCCGTCACCTCGTGGAACGAAGCGGAAAGGCGATGACAGTCTTCCGCTTCCAGCGCCACGCCGGATCAAAGCACTTGCGCAAGATGTGGTCAACAAAATCGCTGCTGGAGAAATCATTGTCGCTCCTGTTCATGCCTTGAAAGAGTTGATCGAGAACGCTGTTGATGCCGGATCGACCGCATTAGAGATTCTCGTAAAGGATGGTGGTCTTAAGCTGCTCCAGATCACAGATAACGGACACGGGATTGATGTACGTTCTGAGGTATCACCTACTTTCTACCCACTAACAATCTATCAGAAAGAGGATTTACCAATCCTCTGTGAGCGCTTCACGACGTCCAAACTCAAAGCCTTCGAGGATCTGACTTCTATTGGCACGTATGGTTTTCGTGGCGAGGCCTTGGCTAGTATCAGTCATATTGCGCATCTCAAGGTCACAACGAGAACAAAGGAGTCGAGCTGCGCGTGGGAAGCTCACTATGCTGACGGCAAACTCGTCAGCCCGAAGCCTGGTCAAAGTGCTGAACCTAAACCGAAGGCTGGACGCGGAGGAACGCAAATCACAGTATGTCAATCGCTGTATCTGGCTTCTGCGATCAAGAGCTGATTGAGTGCAGGTTGAAGATCTGTTCTACAACATCCCATCGCGACGTCGAGCTTTTCGCTCAGCCAGCGAAGAGTATGCGAAAATCCTCGATCTGGTTGGACGCTATGCGGTCCACTGCGTAGGCGTGTCTTTCTCCTGTAAGAAAGCAAACGACAACTCCGGTAGCAGTGTGTCAGTACCTGCTGCTGCGAGCGTTAAAGATCGTATACGCCAAATTCATGGCAGCTCTGCAGCCAACGAACTGGTAACTTTGAAAGTTGAAGACGACCGCTGGGGTTTCAAGTGCGACGGTTGGGTCAGCAACGCGAACTACAGTGCGAAACGAACAAACATGTTGCTGTTCATCAATCATCGATCTGTTGAGTCACCTGCAATCAAGAAGAGTGTCGAACAGACGTACGCGACATTCCTGCCGAAAGGAGGGCATCCATTCTTCTACTTAAGCCTGGAAATCGAGCCGCAGCGAGTTGATGTTAATGTACATCCTACAAAGCGAGAAGTTCATTTCTTGAACGAAGACGAGATCATCGCCATAATATGCGATACGATTCGGGATGGCTTGAGCAAGGTTGATACAAGCAGATCTTTCATGACGCAGTCCCTACTATCGAATCCTAAAGCTCCTTTCGCAACGCCAATGAAGCAAACAACACCTGCAACGCCGACATCGGGAGACATATCAGATCTCAGCAACTCGAAGGCGCCCAAGACTGTGACTAAGAAACCCTACGAAAACAATTTAGTCAGGACAGATGCTTCCGCGCGTAAGATCACATCGATGCTGCAGCCACAGCGCTCAGTAGATGAAGCTAGAAATGAGGACGGTGAGATGGACTACGAGCATACCGAAAAAGAACCTGTGGCATGCCGCCTTACTTCAATCAAAGAACTCCGCGCTGAAGTGCGGGACGCTATGCACAGTGAGCTGACAGATATCATCTCAACGCATACATTCGTCGGTATTGTTGACGAACAGAAGCGTATAGCAGCCATACAAGGCGGTGTCAAACTCTTCCTTGTGGACTACGGTATGCTTTGTAATGAGTATTTCTACCAGGTTGGTCTCACAGACTTCGCAAACTACGGTTCAATACGCTTTAATCCACCATTACCACTGTACGATCTACTCAAAATAGCGGCGGAGCAGGAGAAAAGCAGTGGCAGCGACGCAGCAGATGAAGAAGACTGGGACGAGATCGTTGAGACGGTCAAAGACTGTCTTATTGGCAAAGCTGCGCTGCTCAACGAATACTTTTCCATGGAGATAACTGCAGAAGGTGAACTGTATTCCATCCCACTGTTAATGAAGGGCTACACGCCTTCCATGGCAAAGCTTCCCCAGTTCCTCTTGAGGTTGGGACCGTACGTCAACTGGGGTAATGAGAAGGGATGCTTCCAGACGTTTCTCCGCGAGCTTGCGTCGTTCTACGTCCCAGAGATCTTACCATTACCTCCGTCGACATCGAACGATGATAACAGTAAAGGAAAAGAGAAGGTTGCAGATGAAGATCCAGAAATTGCATTAAGACGGAAGAGTTTGCGAAGAGCTATCGAATACGCAATATTCCCTGCATGTAAAGTACGACTTGTGGCAACGCGAGGGCTATTAAAAGGGGTCATGGAGGTCGCAAACCTGAAGGGTCTCTATAGGGTGTTTGAGAGATGTTAGTCAGCAATAATCAAGTCGATAGGAACTGAGTTGATGAACGCCCGCTCGGCTTCGTAGCTTTGCCATAGATTGCCGTAGCCAAGCTATATCGAAATCCGACGATAGAGGAATGACTTGACCGAGTTACCGATGATCCACTGTCGTGGTCGACCTTACGACCTAATCGAGCAGGTCCAAGCGGTATAAGCTGCAGTCTTACCCTGATTTCATTCCCCGCATTACATCAAGGCAGCAGTAATGTATCAATGCGAACAAACCGAGACGCCGAATGAACGCTCAGACACCGTGTCACGACATGTGTGAAAATCTACAGTGGCCGAAGCACTTACGGCTACAGGCGGCTACAGCATCTAGGGCGAAGATCTCAAGTGGTCAATTCGACAGCATAACGAGCCGAGTGGCCGAAATATGACTTGGAAGACCATTGATGCAACATGACCAAAGACAAATTGAGATATGGTAGCAAACATCGAGCATTTGACGCGTCTCGTACCGCGGGCAGGTCATCTTGGCTTTGTAGGTAGTAACGTGGCTGAGAGACGGATTCTAGATGTGGGGAAATCATCTAGGTACATAAGAGCTTTGTTCGAGTCCACCAACCCAAACTTCAAAAGACTACAGCACCACAACAAAATTGAGACCGCTACATCAGCCTTGTTACCTTCCATCCCAAAAAAAAAAAAACAAAGCATCACAACAACTCCTTGACAATGTCCACCCAAAATGACACCGCACGCACTTTCAAAGCCCTCCACAAGCCAGGTGACCCCCTCGTACTCACAAACGTCTGGGATGCCATCACAGCGAAAACAGTCGCCTCCCTACCAGCTACCAAGGCCCTCGCAACAGCTTCCTACGCCATCGCCGCAGCCGCCGGTGTAGCAGACGAAGACCTAACACTAGACGTCAACCTGCGCGCCGTATCAGCCATATCAAAAGTCGCAAAAGAACACAACCTCCCGCTAACCGTCGATTTCCAAGATGGCTTCGGCGACCAACTCGACGAAGGTGTGCGCAGCGTGATCAAGCTCGGCGCAGTAGGCATCAACCTCGAAGACTTCAGCCGCGAACTCAACAGCTTGTATCCCGTTGCCGAAGCACAGGAGAGAATTCGTCGAGTGCTGAAGGTTGCGAATGAAGAAGGTGTGCCTGATTTCGTTGTCAACGCTCGCACAGACGCTTTGTTCGCGGGCAACGATGTCGATGAGGCGATTCAGCGCGGTAAAGCGTATCTTGAGGCTGGCGCGGCGAATATATTCATTTGGGGCGGACCGTCGCGCAGAGGGTGGAGTAGGGCGGAGGTGGAGAAGGCGGTTAAGGCGTTGGATGGGAAGTTGAATGTTATTTTGGTTAGGATGGCGCCTGGGTGTCTTTCTGTGAAGGAGTTGGGTGAGATTGGTGTTGCGAGGATTTCGGTTGGGCCGCAGCTTATGTTGAGGACAGCGGGGAGTGTGGGTGAAGAGGCTGCGAAGATACTTGCCGGAGAAAGTGTTTGACGTCTCAAGTATCAGGGCGTCTTGAAAGGAGAGGGGCGCGAGCGTTTATAATCAAAAAGAATAGAGCAAAAAGGATATTGGCAAAAAGCAATAGTTCTTGTTGTATGCAGAGAATCTATGTTCTAATCCATCGGCCAGTACTCTTGCACATTCTTCTGGCTCTTCCATCCTGCATCGAGTCAGCATCGTGAAGCCTAATGTACACTTGAAGCGCAACTTACTCTGAAACCAGCAGCAGAATGGGAAGAAAGCAGTGTTTACTACACCCCAAGCAATCAAGATACCAAAATCTAGTCCAATCCTAGAATGTAAACCGAACAAGATAGATCGACTCCCTTCGACAACTGCAACAACGTATTAGTAGCTACTCTTACCAATCAATAACGAGAATGACACAGCAGAATGTATACTTACTCGAATGCAGCGGCCACGCATACCCCCACCGATAAAACGACGGTGCAATCTCAATATCATAGAATGCAGTCGACACATTAGTAATGACCCAAAAGATAAGAAATAGACCCATCCACGGCATCCCAACAATCATAGCCATATTTTCGCAAGCCAGACCGAGCGCAATCATACCGAAGAAGTTGAGCATCCAATAGACAAGAAATGTTCCGTGACCGTAAGATACGGGATTGCCGTATTCGATCTCGGTTACTTGGGTCGTAGACGTTACGGGATTGGTGTGGTTGAAGTTGATCTGGAAGGCTAGAGATACAAAGCTATAGGCTAGGGAGAGGAATACGTATGCTGACATAGTGGCCATCCAGCGCCAAAGGATGAGCTGGGGGAACTTCAGTGGCGGGTGGTTTTCGGGCTTGAGGTATTGCATGTGGATGGGGAGGTAGAAGGAGAAGCTGAAGAAGGAGATGATGATAAGGTCTGCGGAATACGTTAGCTGTTACTCAGTACTATTGAAAATGGTCGAGATAGAAGATTGGGATGGGCGGGATGAGAACAACTTACAAATCAGCCCAATGCTTACAGCAGGTATCCCTGTGTACGGATAGAATGGCCTCAAGTTGAACTCTGAGAATCCAATTGCCGGATTAATTGCCTGTGGAACTGCCTGGATGTTCGCCAACGTTGCCGGGTCACTAGCGTTTTGCATAACCAGTCCTGCCCATTCTTTTCCTACCATACTTTGCGCCTGTGTCATGAACTGGCTGATGATAGGTAACATGAAGTCATACCAATTGGTGTCGTCTCGGGCATCCTGATAGATGAGTTGACAAGCCCCCAGCGGATCATAGCTTGTATTCCCATTAGCGATGGCAGAGTAGAGCATAGCGGTAGCGTTAGGGTTGATGATTATCGCAGCCCAAGCGTCGAAGTTGTAGACTGCTTGTCGAACTTGGAGGGGATCATTGTTAAACTCTGACGCGGAGCGGATTCCCCAGCCTAGAGTTGGCAAACCGTTGCTGATTATCTGCTGGACCAGTTTTGTCATCGTTGGTCCTACAAGTGGCGTGTTTCCTGTGCTGTCATACGGTGCCATGCCGTCGAAATCGACGATGTAGACGAGTAGATGATCAAGGCGTTGCTGAACGTCGAAGAATACACCCCAGTAAAGCGACAGCACGGCAAGTATGAATGCCATCAGGAACGCAGTGGTGGCTATCCATTTTGCAAACGCTCGATTTCTTACTTGTCGTAGATCAGGATGCCAGAAACCGACCGGCTGTGGTTTCGATTCCCCGTGTGGCTTTCCGTTTCCATTTTCCGGCCCATGAAGCTTCGATTTTCCGTTTGTTGTATTTTCGTTTGGATGTTCGTTGTTTATCTTCTCCGGGGAGCGGAAGGCGCGTCGAAGACGCGAGATCGTAGTCATTTTTTATTGTTGAAGGCTGTTAAATGCGGAAACGATGAACTAAAAGCGTCAGGCTGTGGGTACCCTAGGAGATGAACGGTTCTGGAGTGGGATATTCATTTGGAATGCATGGCAGATGTGCTATTTAGCAAATAGACTTCTTGACTCTGCAATGTTGTGAATTAAGATCGATGACGTAGTGGAACTCTGGTTCAAAGTGTAGTTGTGACGTTTGGATTCGCCGACTTCCTAGGAGATGACACTTATTTCCGAAGTAGCGAGATACAGCCTAACTCAAGCCTAATTCCAAATGCTATTGATACTAACTACCTAAGTAGGTTCCGCGTCAAAACTTAGCTAATTCGTCTGCTATTCCTGTCTGGATTCTCGGTAAAGCGAAATTGCAAAGAACGATGTCGCTAATGAGTGTTTCGCACGCAGGTGTCAGTATATCCGACAGGCCCGCAGATCAAAAATTGTGCAGCTAAAGATGGTCGAGATGATCGTAAAAAAGGGGAAAGGGGTATTGTGCTGGGTACAGAGGGTATATCATGAAACAAAACGCCGTAACCCATCGTATAGCTCATCATCCATCGCTTCGTTCATATACTCCTTCCCTTCGTTGCATCGATCATGTTGAGCATATACTGCTCAACTAGTATACGTGTAAGGCAACGCCTGAAGCTCAAAGATCGGGATCTTCCTCAGTCGACGGTTCCGGTTCAGGCAGGCATTCCTTAAGCTGCATCATCCGATTGCGACAATGGATGACGAAAATGGCAATAGCTAGCGAGTTCCAGACATCATAGCCTTCTTTCCCAAAGTCGAACATGGCAATCAGCCGCAGTTGGGGCTGATCGTGCTCTTCAGTCGGCGGCGCATAGCTGACGAAAGCCATAACAGTATGTGACGCCGTAACGCCATGAAGTGTAGGGACATCAGGTACGACAGACGTTAGTCGGTCTTCAGCGGTTTGGGTCTGAAGAGCTTTGCGCCATCGTGCGTGAAGGTTGTTCAACTTCTTAATCATCCTTTTCTCCCCGTCGGAGGAGTGGACATCATAGCCCCAGGTGACAATCTCAAAGAGCGGGAGTTCGGGCCAAATGTGGTCGATTTCGCCGTCTTTCATAGCCCACCTAGTGTATTTCTGAACGGCGCGCTTGATGTGATATGCTGGCGTTCGCCTGGGTGCCCGAGTGTGCCATGCATCACGAGCAAGGCTGCCAAGGTCGAAAAGGTTGCTGAGGGCTATTTGTGCTATTGATATGTTAGTTTCGCTCACAAGAATTATCGGAGACTAGGTGCACTCACCATGATAATCAGTACCAAGCGCCGGCTTGATGAAAGCCTTGTCGAGTTTCGCAGTGAATAGGTCCTCGGGTAGAGTCTCAAAGTCATCAATCCAGTCGATCGGCAGAATAGGCTCGAATCCACGCATTCCAAGCTTCTGAAACAAGAACACGGCGTCCTCTGACCAGCCAGCATCTCGGAGCTCGCGGCCCTGCTTATCCCGTCGCTTTCGTTCCTCGTTGATGTTGTACTTCTTGTACTGGTTCATGTATGTTCCATCGTCCACTACCATCGTGTCCTCGTTGGCGTCCACTTCATCCGCTGAGGACCCAGTCTTGTCATAACTTGGCGAGATTGGCGAATCAGGTAGCAACGTATCGCCTTCTAAGTCGTTGTGTGATGGTCGCACTGAGGTAGGCGGTGAAGGAGGCAGCAGCGTCGCGTCTATGTCGACATCGCTTTGCGGGCTTGGAGTTCGGGTATGCCAGATCTTGATGCGTGACTCCGGACTCATCTCTCTCGCCTCTGGGGTTGCGATCTGTTTGGATAGCGGTACCTTGACGTGGGTGGGTAGTGCAGGCACCTTGAAGGGCTTCTCTCGCCGCTGCTGCGTCTTACGAGGGCTAACATAATTCCAGAAACGGTCCGAGACATCGCGGAGAAACGCCATGAAGTCGGCAAAGGTGGGTTTAGTGTCGCACTGCGGCCAGGTCTCTTGGCTTTGCTATTCGCTCTTGCTGGACGTGAGAGACTTGAGAGACGTGTCCGTGTATCGACAGTCCGAGAGTTGGTGCGTCGCGGTGAAGGTGAAGGTGAATCAGAATCGACAACAGCACAGTGAGCTGCTAGCGATGTCTTTGTATCAATGCTGTTGCCGTAGTAGCATCAGGCATCAAAGGCGGCGAGGTCGCGGATTCATTGTTGTCGGGAGCTTGGGCCTTGGATGAATGGCTGGCTGGTGTGGCTGGTATTAAGCGTGCATTGGCTCCGACCTGCAAGGTGCGTGATCACGTGCGAAGCGCAAATCTTATCAGATCATCTGTGACCCCACCAATCCTTCTGGACCCCCGCCAAAAAAGTTGAGCCCCGACTTGAGACGGCGATCGTGAATCTATTTGTTACGCTTCCACCCACCTTTCAGCTTTGTAGTGTGCAATTTAAAGCAACATGGCAGTCACAGAGCAAGACACACAGGTCCCCACTCTCCGAAAGATCCTCACTTCAGAATCCGAGCCCCTCGCACGTCGCTTCCGCGCTCTTTTTTCGTTGAAGCACCTTGCGTCTCTGCAGCCACCCAATGCGCAGACCGTACCCGCAATCGAGGCTATCGCAGCCGCCTTTAGCTCACCATCTGCCTTGCTCAAACACGAGTTAGCGTACTGTCTGGGACAGTCACGACACGATGCAGCTATTGCGCCGTTGAGGGGAGTGTTGGAGGATAAGGAAGAAGATTCTATGTGCCGACACGAGGCTGCTGAGGCACTCGGTGCGCTGGGGGACAAGGGAAGCCTGGGTCTACTGAGAGAGTTGCGGGACGACGTGAAAGAGGTAGACGTTGTGCGAGAGACCTGTGATATCGCCGTGGATCGCATTGAGTGGGAGTATGGGCTGCAGAAAGAGCAGGAGAAACTGAAGAAAAGGTATGCCACGATTCTTTCTCGTTATTCGCGTCATCCGCCTACTGACTGATGCAGCGACTTCACTTCCATTGATCCTGCGCCGCCACTACCTCAAAGCACTGAGTCCCCGTCGATAGGAGATCTCGAAAAGACACTCCTCGACACATCGCTGCCCTTGTTCCACCGCTACCGAGCCATGTTCGCTCTGCGCGACCTCTCCTCTCCACCAGACCTTCCCACCGCCGTTCCCGCCGTCCACGCCCTTGCCCGCGGATTTAGCGATCCGTCGGCGCTCTTCCGCCATGAGATCGCTTTTGTCTTCGGACAGCTATCGCACCCTGCTTCCATTCCTAGTCTTACGGAAGCGCTAAGCAACTCAAATGAGGCGAGTATGGTTCGACACGAGGCTGCTGAAGCGCTTGGAAGCCTTGGTGACGAGGAGGGGGTTGAAGACACTTTGCGTAAATTTTTGAATGACCCAGAACAAGTGGTGCGAGACAGTGTAATTGTGGCGCTCGACATGGCTGAGTTTGAGAAGAACGGAGAAATCGAGTATGCGATTGTGCCTGGCGCGCAGGCTATTGAAGCATAGGATATCTCATGGTGTGCATGCATGTATCAGGCGTTGAGGTTCAAAAGGTAAAATAGAACAAAAGCGACAGGCCAAAGGTCCTACTCAGTTGTTCGTGTTCCACCTGTAGGATAGCAGTCAGCAGCAGGTTGATAGCATTGTGATTGGTGTATACATGCTTGTGACCACATTCGCATTCGTAGAAGACAGTCGTGCCCTCATCTGCACTTCGCAATTGCTGCGTATAATAGCGGACCTGCGGCCGGCCACACTTTTCGCATGGATAGTCAATTTCAACAGTGGTCTGCACGTCTCCTTCTCCGATGGTCTGCACCTCGGATCGCTTCGCGCGAAGAGCCGATGGGAAAGCAGTGGGCTTCGACTGTGTAACGACTGTTTTGGAGGACGTGTCTAGAAACGAGCTGTCAGTTTCCGGAAGTCAAGCTGCTTGTGACCTGTATTGTTTGCGGACCTTTACATGACGCGCCACAGACGGCGCAAGTCAAAATGGCGTTCTGCTTGCCGGCGCTGCCGTCTAGCAGGTTCCCACAGTCAGTGCAGAATACAAGTGAGCCGATGGCAGACATGGTCGTGTGTTGCTTTCCGGAAGCGTGTGGGCGCTGTGGAAAGATTTGGGAGACGGGAGGAAAAAAGCGACAGGGAATCGCGAGCGTTGCGGGGAGCACTTCCGCGGCTGCAGGCGCTAAGTGGAAGCGGCAGGCGGTCAGACGCGCCAAAATCGTCACTTCTCATATTGCGACTGCTACCATCGAGCTGGAGACTTTGACGAGTATTGCATTTCAGCTAATACAAGGGCATCGCCTGCTAGAGTGGAAGGTTTCTGGTCTCCTGCCAGGACCATGCGGTTTCCTAGGCCGGCGTAACGACTCTCAGTCCCTCATCCAACCTACGCAACAAACTGCGCCTGGACACCACGGTGGTACTACTTTTGTCTACACACCGCAGTTGCTACCCTGCAGAAATCCGCCATGTCTGCATCCGAAAATGCCAACTGGCATAATATCAACGGGGGCGGGCTGCCATACCGCCGTCCGCCGACGGTTGATGAAGCTCTCCCCTACTCGCCTTTCACCTCTATAATCCCCTTCTCGCCAGGTCAGTGGCCGCCTTTACCCAAATTTCTGCTCAAAATCGCTCTCTCACTTGCACTGGAGTAGTTAGTTAACACTCAGTAGACGTCATTCCCTTCCCGTGTGCTGAACCCCCCACTCCGCCCTCGACCCTGACCCCAGACCAACAGAACGCGGCGAAAAAAGCCGTGGGCATCCTAAACGACGAGATCAAGGGCCAGTCTACTGCGCAGCACCTAAACGAGACCCTCAATCAGCTTCGAGAGCTACTCCAGCGTGATAAGCTGCCCGAATAGTGAGCCAAGCCCATCTCGACTGAAAGCGGCCATCTAACAAATCTTAGCAACTTCAAGCCCATGCCGCAGTTGCCAACGCCTCCACCGGATAGTCCCGCCAAAGAGATTAATGGCTCAGCCTCGACCTATACGCCCTCATTGAGCCCCTTTGCAAGCATGCTCCTGAAGAGGACCGATGTGAGCTTCACGCGTAGGTTTCTTTGTTACTTTGTTGCGTCACCACCTGACGAAGACAGCGCTCGGTGTTAGGACGTCCGAACGACCTCGAAAAAATTCCGGTCCCACACGGCAAACTGCTCCCCCACCTCAGGGTCGAGCAGCTGCGCAGCCTCAACCCACGACTCCCAACGGCAATGTCTACGCACAGAATGCGAACCTTCCGTATTCGTCCAGTGCCCTCTCGACTGCTCCTAGCAGTACACCTGTACGACCTCCAGGCCCGACTGTAATGATAAAGCCCAAGTCGGTCCGCCGCGAAGAATACCAACGCTACGACAACATTGACACGGCTGAGAGCTTGTCGCAACAGAGGAAGGAAGGCCACCAAAAAGAGGTTGGTGCTACTGTCCTGAGACCTCACGAACGAGAGATTGCAGACCGCAAGATTGACGAGTTACAAACACTGGTGAGGAATCTTTCTGAGGACAAAGACGATCTTGACGGATCGGAGAATTTCACGAAAGTCACCACAGCCGACGGCGATTTTAACGTCTTGAAACCGCGACCTATGGACAACCTTTCGGACAAAATGTCGAACGTAGTCAATCTTGGTCGCTTTGCTGCCCTCCCTGTAGACCTCGTCATGCAGATCCAGTCGCTTTTACACCCAACTGTCACGTCTACCACCAAGAATGATCTCTTTCCACAAGATGAAGGTCAATTGGAGTTATCTGAAAGTATCGAAAGCGCTCAATTCGCGCTAAAGGCATCCAAAATACTCTTGAAGACCATGATCGAGGGACGCGACGACTTCCGAATGCGCCGTGAGGAGATTATTGACATCATCATCGACCTTGTCAAGTTGATCAAAGATGCATGCATCGTTCCTATTGTACGATCTCGCCGGTCTGGAGCCTCAGAAGATCTCTTCAGTGCCGCTTCGGGTCATAAGAAAGAACTTCAGACGGTTCTTAGGTTGTGTGGAAATGTTCTCAGTTTGTTTGCGACCTTGATCGGCAAATTCAACCTCTCGGATCGAGCGCTCAACACTTTAGAGTTCCTAACCTTGGAACTTCTTGTAGAGCAAAACAGCGATCACGAGAAAGATTCTGTTTTCACCATGGCCAAATTTGAGCAATTCCGCCAGAAAGCTATGGATGTCCTCGCTCAGATATTTTCCCGACATGCAGGACAACAAACGTCTATCCTCAATGGCATTTTCAGCAACCTAGAAAAGCTTCCTGACAAGAAGGCGAGTGCTCGGCAGTTCAAGTCAGCACGGGAAGTACCCATTATGACCATTTCTGCGCTCTTCATGAGATTTGTTCAGGCGGTTGCAACAAACAGAGAATCGCAGAATACGGTTGACTCGGCCTCCACCATCGACTCAGATCTTGAAGATGAAGGCAGTGATTATGAGATAGGAATGTCTACAAATACGGCGAAGAAGGCGAAAAAAACCAGCGGCACGCCGATTCAGATCGCTCTGAATCTGACTGCAAATGCCAACCAGATCGCTCATCACATTGCTACTTCTCTCATCGACAGGGCTTCGAATGTCTCAAAAACGGGCGACAAACCGTTTCGGAATCTCTTGGATCTCTTCATTGATGACTTCTGCAATGTCCTTGGTTCTCCTGAGTGGCCAGCGGCTGTAATGCTTCTTCATCAACTCCTGGCCCGAATCTACAGTATACTTCATGGCGATCAGGCAGCAAAGCAAACAGTGGTCGATAAAGATATGGCTCTTACCACTATGGCGAGAATAGGATGCAGCGTCATCGACTTCAAGCACAGTTTGAGGCAGTTGAAGCGCAACCTCGATGTCTCCCAATCTGATTTGTCATCGAGGTTAGTCCACCTAGTGGACGAGGCCATTAGTGATAATCCCAAAGAGAGAATCAATGATGTAGATTTACTTGCCTTCGATGGCCCCTATCGAATGATCATCGAGTCATTGAGCGACTACCTAGATCTACGACCAAGTCAAGAGGATCCGCACTTACAATCAGTGAGTGGGTGTTACGTTAGTTCGTGGCTAGCCGCAGTCGACCGGTCTTTCCAAGACCAAGACCGTCCTCAAGTGGCGAGGGACGTACAGCAACACTTAGAAGCCATGATCATGGATCCTAAGTGGCTTAGCCGAAAGTAGTAAGTATCTCTGTTCTATTGAGATTCACCATCACTAATAGCAATCTCAGTAAATTCCAAGCTGTGACCGATATTCAGAGTAAACTTGCTGCCGGTATCGTAACGCTGCAGAATCCGGTCTGCAAATTTCTTCCGCAAGTGGTCAACATAATGCTCGCTTATGCTCAAGACAAGCATTCGTCGAAGCTTCGGTCAAGAGGAATAACGGGCTTAGAACAACTGCTCGACAAGGATCCCCGTGTAATGACTGAGACACAGGTCATTATATTGGCTAATTCACTTTCGGACCCTTCGCCAATGGTCCGCGAGAGCACTCTCTCCTTGGTATCTACATGCTTGGAACGGGAGCCTTCATTGGAACGTCAATTCCTTTCCAACATCCTCCGCTTGACAACTGATCCGTCGAATGGCCCAAAGAAGAGAGCTATCAAATTGCTCAAGGATATATACTTTGGTCCTACATCAAAAGAGAACAAGTTGAAGATCGCGACTTCTTTGCTTCCGCCCTCGCAGGACAGTGAACCCGCTATCTCTGAATTGAGCCGCAACGTCCTCGAAGAGATCTTGCTGAGCGCCACAGGCTCCAAGATTAAAGCCGAAGAGAGCCAGCTCAAACTCGACCGGGCACAGCGTGCTTCGCTTATGGTAGACATAATCGAGTCAATAGAAGGGCGTGCAGTGCAATTGGAGGCTTTACAAAATTTCTTCGTCCACTCTTTGTTACCTGATGCCAAAGGCCCAGCTGCAAACCTACGGACCTGCAAAGAACTTGTTGCTGACATGATCGATGGGGTCATCGGTCCTGAATCTGGGTCGAATGTGAGATCGCAAGCACGCATTATGAACGCCCTCAGCCTTTTCGCCAAAGTCAGATCGACTCTTTTCACGATCGATCAGGTCCAACTCCTGAAATTGTACATCAAGGATATTGCCAACGCCGAAGATCTAGCTCTTGTACGACCTACAGTTGTTATCTTTCGGCATGTATTTCCGACACTCTCGTCTCTCCAGCACGCTTTTGCAGAAGAGGTGCGAGCCAGTCTAATGCGTAACGTCTCGAAGCTCGCGAAATGCGCATCACTAGGGTGGGCCACAAGCAAAGAGACACTCCTGGACGTCGCTCACTGCCTGTGGGCAATCAGTAAAATGCCTGATATGGGCCCGGAGATATTGTGTGCTACTATAGCTTCTATCCTCTGCCAACTACGACCACTCCTTGCGGTCACCAAAGAGCAGACAGTTTCGCAGCATACACGAATCATTTCATACCTGCTTCTACTCGGTACCTTCGGTAAGGTCTGCAACTTCGATCAATGCATCACGATATTTCGGAGCAAGGTCGCATCCAAAGCACGTGATGACATCAGGAAGCAGCCGACCATGAAGGAGCAATTGGAGCCATTAATGAATGAGAAAGCGTCCGCATCCCTCCTTCTCTTGGACACCGTTCGACCCTTTACAATGCAGATTTGGGACCTGAAGGTACGGGAGCAGGCTTTACAAAGCCTAGGCGGAATATGTCAGCAGTCGCCGCAGCTCTTCATGCGTGCCGAGGTCGAGAAAGTGGTGAAGTTGGTCTTTATCAATGAGAACAACGACGTACTGAAATTGGTCGCCCTGTCTTTCTTCAAGGAGTATTTCACATTCGCTGAGCGGCGCTCTGAGACTGGTGCACAGATTGCGACTGGCAAAGGAGCTGTCAATGGATCAGCGCGTTTGGAGACTTCCTTCGTTGCCAACGAGAACGACTCTGCAACCCTACATCTAGCCCAGAAGTTCTTATCAAACTTCGTGGATACCGCACTCAAGTACAACAATGAGCTCGCGGTGCTCGCTACATGCATCATCGCCAGCATCAGTCGACAAGGCCTTGTTCATCCAAAAGAGTGCGGGGCTGCTCTTGTTGCTCTAGGAACATCCTTCAACGAGCGCATAGCAGACGAGGCTTCGCTCGAACACAAGCGTATTCATGAGAAGCAAGAGTCCTATCTAGAGAAGGAGTATATGCAAGCCATTCGCATCGCGTTCGACTATCAATGCAATGTCTTCCATGACTCGCACGGCATGCTGGAGAAGACGCACAGTCCTAAACTCGCTAAGCTCTATGAGGCCTTGAAATCTGGTAAGAAGGTCACTTTCAAAAAGTTTGTCGACAATCTCTGCAAGCAAGTCGACTTTGACTTGGCAAAGCTGGATGCGAATAGTGCAATACCCGATTCCGTACTCTTCGCTCGGTTCTGCCTGGAGAATTTGGCTTTGCTTGACTTCCCACATCTTGAGGAGCTCGCTGTGTTCCTCAATGCAACGGAGGCAATCGTGCTCAAGAACACGGGGCCCACTGTGGCTTTGGCTATTGAGGCCGAGATGCCGAAGCAATTCGTGTTTCTAGAGCAGCCGCCAGTCCGAGATACGCCCCAACAGCACATTCAGGAGGTTGGAAATCTGAACGGACAATTACCACCGCCTCCTGAACCGATCTTCTCGGGATCGCAAATTGCAGAGCCAGGTATTGACGATGCTCGTTTACGTCAGATCACAACAGCATGCATGATTCTGCAGATGGTGTGGGAAACGCGAACCTTCGTCCGCCGCTGTTACAATCTGCATAAATTCAACGGACGCATCCCTCAAAAAGAGTTTGCCAAGCCCGCAAATCGCAACAATTTTGTCTCCGGTAAAGAGCTTTGGGAGCGCATAGAACCTATTATGGGTGCTCTTGACAATCGAGAGGCAATGATCAAGCATTGTTACGACTTCGCCGACTTGCTAGAAATCGATCGAGAGACTAAAGTTGGCGAGAGTGAGGATGAAACTGGATTAGGAGCCGGCTATGAAACTCCAAATGAGAATGGTGACGATGCGAATGGTGTACCAGTCCCTACAAGTGGAAGGGGTAGAAAGAGGAAGAGCAATGTGAGCTTGAGTAACACGCCAAAGAAGCCGAGGGGTAGGCTGGCGGGTGCGAAGCTCAAGAAGAGGAATTCTAGAACGCCCGACGGAGATGATGATTCGGACTAGGAGCCGTGACGATCCAACCTCTGGCGCAAAAAATGGCGTGACATGCTACGCTTAACGACGCAACTCCTCCTTGATTTACGCACTGGTACGGGAACCGTTGCGCAATGAGCAGGTGCAATGAATGAAAGATAGCGTGTAAATTTTCTTACAGCATCATCCGGCGTTACGTGGACTCTTTATATATCAGAGATACCCCTTAGCATGGTTTACATGCATATAGTGTTTTTCGGCGTTGCTCTATGAGCTATCATAATATTGAATTTTTCAGACAACTCTATGATCTGTCACGAACGCTCACGCTGGTGGTTTTTAGCATCTAGAGTATTTATCTACTTGGAGAATAATATAAGGTAGTCCTGAAATGCACCGAACTTGAAAAAGAAGACTTCGTGCATGAAGTAACCTGCCTTGAATGTTTCCCATATTCAACTAACTCACCAAGCACCTTTCTCGCGACTCCATCCACCTCGCCACGCGACGTCAACGTCAAGATAGTACATCACGTCTAGGAATATAAATTGAAAGTACAAGAGTTGTCTCCCAGCCAGATTCGACTTTCCGCTCCCTTACCACCACTGGATTTAATACCTAGGCAGCAGCAACAACGACCCCCAAAAAGGAAAGAGTACGCGCAGGTATCTATATGCCGCCCTACCACTGTGGTAGACGGTAACGAAAATGTAGTTATGTTTGTAGAGCAACTTTCCTGGCATATTCCCGATTTTGTGAAATATATATAGCAGATTAGCATACATTATGATGAATGCGAATCATTTCGCTTGGGGATGGTGGGGCTGAGTAGGTCGTGGGTTGACGCCTGGGCAGATGATGGTGCTGTTGCCTGGCGGGTTTGGAGATGGGGTTGTGTGAGGCTGATAGGTTGGTCTAGAACTTTCTATACTAGGGAGGAATTTCAAGAAGGGACTGGATGTTTTGATAGAGTGCTGTTCATTTTTTTTTTCTTGGTGGGGGGTTTGGGGAAGTGACCACTTTGTGCTCATTGTAGCTGGAGGTAGTCACGCTGATTGTGAAATGTTACTGCTCTCAGCCCGGTACGACAACAAAACATCAGCAGCCCGCCGCTTATTACTGGGGAACAGAATGATGTAGATAGCGCTTGGTTGAGATGTTGTTTATGAGTTATAAGAAGCGAACATCGCACCTCGTAGGAAGCGATAGGAACAGAAGTTGCACTTGAATCACGGGATGCAATGACAGAGATATCCGTACTATTTCGTATTCGACAGAATTTTCATCCACAAGCCCTACTCTTCATGACTGTTATTTGATACTGTTCGCTTCAAAAAGTGCGCACATCTGGCTGGCCCATTCGTACAAATACATACTCTCTTCAGAGCTCATTCCGAGATTCAATCTGGTATTTCAGACTTTGACAAGCGGCCTCGACTCCCTGGAAACAAAGACGTCCTCCTCGCTATCACTGCTGTCGCTCAACTGCGTTGCCTTGATAGCTCGCTCGATGACCCTGTCATTTTTGGTAGGTGTCGTGACCTGGGAATGGCCGCCCATGGTATCCTGCATTTCGAAGCCTTCTGTAAGCGACAAGGTCTTTGGTGATTCTGAGCTGTCCTTCTTGTCTTCGAAGGTAAATTCAAGGTTCAAAGTCGTGAAGCTCTCGTTTCTATTATTCTCTTCTGAGTCTTGAATCTGCTCGAGTTTCTCGTACAGCCCATCACGGCAGCTCGAGCTGTTGCTTAGTCTTCGTGTGCTATCCCACATGCTCTTCATCCGCGCTGCTGGCGGGGAGTTCTCGTTGTGCTGGCGTCTTGGCGGCGTAGGTAGGGTGCTAGGAAGATCCTTTGAAGCGGCGTTGAGGAGTGCTACAGATGGCTCCCTGGAAGACATCATGGACGTTGGTGCTATAGATGGCGAGTGTGATTCAGTTGGTGAGGGCGGTGAAGTAGCTGGGTGAGATGGAGGGTGAGATTGAAGCCCTAGAAGGTGGATGGCGTCGCTTGATGCTTTCTCTCGGATATACTTTCTTTCGGCATCGGTAAGGCCAGGAAGGGCGTCGCTGATGTCTACGCGGCGAACGTCGGTTGGGTGGCCCTTAAAGTTGTCAGCACCTATGTATGAAAGTCGAGCGTATCCTGACAACAGGTAGCCAAGATGAGCGCAGGAGTACGTACAATATCTAGCGAGAGCTTGCGCTCACGCTTGCTGCAGCAAAGTACTGCTCGTCGAATTTTCATGATAATGTCTTTGAACGCCATGGTGTTGAGCGGAATAATCGTCTCAATATACGTGGCCGGAAAATAAATGCAAAGGGGTATATATAAAGATGACAAACACGCTGTAACGGACAAGTGAACGATACTAGGTACGAAGTAGAAGATACAAGACGATTAACATGAGATCAACAGAAGCAAGAAGCTACATCGACGGTGTCGATGGTCATGAAAGTTGATGAGTGCTTGAAGAGCAGCAGTGCTGGGGTTACAGATTCAAGAAGAATTAAAGAGAAGCGAGAGATTGGTTTCCTAAGCGACTCGTTCGGTGGAGATTCCCATCGCATGGCAATGGGTCATCCCTTGCGGGCTCCAGTCATTGTCGCGCGGACATTCCTTCAGTTCGTTGAGGGCGAAAGCGGTAGGACGTGGGTTGCCAGGTCATGAAATGTCGATCCTGGCAGATAAGGTTCGGGACACTATTTGTAGACTTTGTTATTATATTGCGGTCGAAGCTCAGGCCCCAAGAAATGAAAAGATGAGAGTGCCTATAGTCGAAGGACACGCTTATTTCAATCAGTGACAGCGACTTAGACATCGACCTCGCCATCTTGGCCTCCCCACGCAAAGACCATCGTCTCTGCGATGTTAGCTTAGTGCATTCGCGTTTGTGGAACCAACCTTGCTTATGGGTCGCATTCTTCGTTCAGGTACCAAAAACGCGTGTTTTGAAGTCGTACCGGAGAACGTTCCGCCTTGCGCTTTGGAGATATGAGACAGATGGTCCCACCTCGACGAATTAAGGATCAAAAGGTATGAAAGGGTGTTGTGCACATCTTTGGTACAGCATGTAGTACAATCCCGAGACACCAAGTCAGGTAAGTCAGGTGAGCACGCGAAACGCGTTTCGTGAACCCTTCGTGTCGCGGTAGCACCACCCTGCAGCGTCATCGGTTTAGCTTTCGGGGGGACCAAGAACAACGTGGACTAATTTTGATCATTTTCTGCACAATTTGCCTCACTGATGCACCGATGGTAAACGTTATCGAAGCACGCAGTCGTTTAATTTTTGAAGACCGAGTGAAGATTGGATACAGCACTCTCGACTGGTAGTAGAGCGTCAGCTTCTCGATGAACACTAGTTGCCATTCGTCATAGCGAGGGACAATTTGTTTCGTGCCTAATATGGCTGGTAGTACTGGCTCATCTCCTGCGGTGGCATCTATTTGGGGTAATCTTTAACGTGGTAGCTCTTGAGTTTGACGAATTGGTCGAAGCCGAATTTGCTCAGAGTCTGCCCTTTCCCAGAATCCTTCCATCCAACCCATGCAAGATCCTGCTTTCATTAGTTTCTTCGCGCTGAAAGAATAGGAAGTTACTCACTGGTGAGGGGTAGTCGCATCGATTTACGAAGACGGTACCAGCTTCCACATCGTCGATGAGCTCGTGACCTTTGTCGGTATCTTTAGTCCAGATACTAGCTGTAAGTCCAAACTGACTGTCGTTCATGAGCTTAATAGCCTCGGCATCGTTCTTGACCTTCATAACCGGGATCACAGGACCAAAAGTCTCCTCCGTCATGACAGCCATGTCATGTGTGACATCTGTCAATAGTGTTGGCGCGACGTAGTTGCCATCTGCAGGCGGGTTCTTGAACGTGGCATTGTCTGGGGTAGCGTTCTTGGCACCCTTCTCAAGGGCATCCTTGATGTGTGATTGTATAGTTTCTGCTGATCGTTTGGAGACCACGGGGCCAATGTGTGTACTCTTGTCGAATGGATCACCGAGCTTGTACCCCTTGAGTACATCCTGGACGGCCGATACGAACTCATCATGGATCTTCTCATCCACATATACCCTTTCGACGCTGCAGCAACTCTGGCCAGAGTTGAAGATAGCGCCATCTACAATCTCTTCCGCGGCCCACTTGACATCGACGTCAGATCGCACATATGCGGGATCCTTGCCTCCAAGCTCAAGACCTACGCGAAGAGAAACTCGATCATTTGCAGCGCTCTGGACCGCGAGACCATTCGCTACCGAACCGGTAAAGCAGACAAGCTGGATTTGTGGCGACCGTGCTATGGCCTCGATTTGGATTATGGACCCACTGTGAAATATTTGGAGCACACCATCAGGCAGTCCAGCCTCTTTGAAGATTTGCTGGATCTGCTCGGCACTGGTTGGCGTTTGCGGGGAAGGCTTCAGTATTACTGAGTTTCCTGCAAGCAGGGCAGGTACTAGCGAGTTGACGAGGGTAAGATATGGGTACTGCAGGTCAAGTCAGCATGTGAGTGAACAAATATAGCCTTTAGCCAAACGCACGTTCCACGGGAATAGAATCAATACGGGCCCAAGCGGGACTTTCTTGATGTAGCGCTTGAAGCCTTTCTCCGCCTCGCCCTCGGTATCTTTGAGAGTTTCGTCACTGATCTTGACCAAATACTCGCCCCGCGTGACAGCTGTGGTGATCTCTTTTGGAGTGTACGTGATAGGACGGCCCATCTGCTCGGTGAGCTCTTTGCCCAATGCATCCTGGCGCTCATTTAGTAGCTTCAGGGCATTGTTGACAATCTTCTGCCTTTCAGCGAGCGATGTGCGTCGAAAGGACTCGAAAGCTGTCGCGGCCGTCTCAGGTATAGATTGGAGATCAGCATCTGAGAGGCCGTTGCGCGTGACAACTGGCTTGTTGGTGATGGGAGAGATAGTCGTGATCTTCTCTAGCGACATGATGGTGGTACGTTTCTGGGTAATAGCCTTGTCGATAGATTAATTACAGGATGGAGGCAAACAAAGCAACACCCACGAGCGTATATAGTGGTGAGTCCGAAGGGTTTTGCCCGCCGAATCGGATGACGTCTGTGTGGCTAACACTGAATATGGTTAGAGGCGATTAGGTTAGTGCTGCACGTCCCTTCACGCACATCTCGTTATCGGTCTCCAGAGTCCGAAGGAACAGAGGGACCACGTTGACGTCCCGCATTCGTTAATAGGAACATCGACGTGAGTATCTCGACTTAGGTGCGAAGGAGCACTTCGATGATCCGTGAGCTTCTATTGGACGGTCTGCCGCTCTCTCTGTTCTTGGATTGGTCTCAGCGTTCTGCAAGCCTGCACAGTGTCGACGTCTTGGGGCTATCCCCGCTAACTTGGTATCTAACACGGCCGAAGTGTGCCGCCTGGCCCTCTACTACTCGAATTGGTCAGTGTTCCAGCAACTAATTACTCGAATGCCAATTCGGAGGTCTTCAGCTCTAAATCCAGCCAGCTCTCTAAAACGGGAAGCAAGGTGGTGCAAGCACACATGGCATTGGGCAGCTGGTGGTGTTGCCAGCTGTAGGGACCAAAGATCAACACTACACCGTGACCTGTGTCCAGGAAAACCGAGTGAGGCTCTTTCCACCGCCATCCTTGCTTGGATGGCGACCGTAGAGAGTGTCGACACGGCATCGATCGCCGATTAGTCGATATTGCCACACCAAAGGTCTCATAGCACTCGGTGTACTATGGTGAGGAGAGACAGTACCGCTTGCAGTTACACAGGCGCGCTGCTCCAGTAGGCTCAAGTTTCTTCCCAAGGGCAGGTTCCACACCAGCCACGTATTACCTTCAACGGGCAAGCTCTGCATCAGGTAACATGGTACGTCCTTAGTACTGGTTGAGAAGAGTGCAAATTCAATCCATGCACGAATCATTTTTCACCATGTCCAATCACTTTCGGAAACTTCTGGAGTTCTGATTTTGAAGCCACAAAGTCGGCTGATCATGGTCAGCTTTCTTTTGCTCTGCGAAGGAATCCCATGACGAAAGAAGCGCCATTAACAATATTAACGAGTATTCTATGAATGCTACCACAGTTGTTCTTGAACGGCAGAACATACTCCGTACCCGATCTCATCTACCGGATCCATAACCAGCAGCGTGACTTCTAAGTCACTAGAGAGTTACAAGGTTGAGTTATAATAAGAGCAAGAACGTCAGCTCACACAGCACGAGATCAGGAGACGTACATGATCTCTCCAACGGTGCATGTCTCGGCGGTTGAAGTGTCTTTTTCACTTGCACATTCTAAAATGGCCCATGCAATGCACGCGGCAGCGGCAACTGCTGCATGAGCAATATCTGGAGATCAGCAAACCGAGTTCAGGTCGGGCCCGGGGAGCCGTGGGTCCCGTATGCATTTCCGTCCCTCCTTGGGATTGCAGTTCAATTTGTGTACGGCATGTCACGACAGCTTTGAAATGCCGACCCAATGTGACGGAATTGTTGGGCTGTCGAAGCTTGCCTTGCAAAAATTGAGCAAGAGCACAACTTTGTACAGTGTCTAAGGCGATAAAATTCGAACGAGGCTCGGAAGAGGCGTTAATTTCCATGGCCTTCGCAATACTAGAGTCAGCACATGGCTCGCCATCCTGCCTGCCCCACTTCAGCAGGTATTTGTGACTTGGACAGGATTTACTATGAACCCACAGGACCGAACTCAATGAACAGATCTCTTGCGTCCGCCGGAAAACCTGTCTAAACCAGCCACTGAAGCCACTAGGCTCTACTATTGAGTGGAGGAAGGGCAGGAAGACAGCAATTCCGAGAAGGATGCCGCCAATCTACGGTAGCTTGCGACGCAGTGGCGAGGTAATCTCGCGTCCGTCCGGCTCCACAACATACACCAGGCCGTTCGCATGGCCATTTCGTCTGGCCATTTCGTCGAAGCTTAGAACAGCTGGTTCCATCGCTGGCTATACTAGAGATGCGATCGCATGCATGAAACACGCTGCACCTAGGCAAAAGAACAACTCAGACAAAGCCAGAAACTCCAGAATTGCCGTTAGCTTTATCCTCCATGCACGCTTTCGATATCGCCTTCACTCACTGATACACGTGCACTTCTTTCTCCTCGCTCTGAACTCCAGATGCGGTCGCTACCCCAGTAGTTCGGAGAAGGATTGGGTGGCTGACAGGATTTGAGCGATCATCGACCCTAGACGCCTTCACTTGGCCCCAGCATGATAGGTGTGTGGGTCAAGGAGGGTTATACGGCTTCCTCAGTGGTGCGTCTTGGTCCACATCATCGGCTGTCCACAAGAACAGAGCAGCAGGAAGTTCACCATGTAGAAGATGTTCTTCGCTCGTACTGCGGTTACGGAGACTAGTACCCGTTCCTAACTCGTCATAGTGCGCGAGGTCATTGCCTCGACCTCTACGAAGGGGGTTGGACTCTTGCTACTGGGGCTTAATGATGAATTTCCCGAGACCGCCAATGATACGTTTCGTCTGAAAATTTTCTACGCCATAACCCTTTCACAACTTATGCTATCGCCTTCATAGCCTGGTCCATGACGCCGGCTTGTTCGGAATCTGCTCTTCCTTGGGAATTCCGACCACAAAAAGAATGGACCAGCAGAAACACGTCAGCCAGGTCTGATTACTGCAGCGAAAGCTTTTCACTGTACAGAGAAACGTGCAGGGCAATGTAACCGGTATTTGTGCAAGCGTTCCTGCAGTGCGAGGGCCAAGCTGTCAAGAAGCATCACAAAGCAAATGAGGAAAGGTCCTAACCGTCGACATGCGGAGCGATCCGACGGCCTTCCAGCATTACGCCCAGTATGGGGGATGGGAATGGGTCAGCTAACGGTCTCGAGATGTCGAACCGTGGAGCGCTTCGCAACATCATCGAACCGAAGAGTGACTGACTATTCTCGGGTCACCACAGCGAAGCGAGGTTCCTCGTTACCAAACAATTGTTGTCAGCCTGCCTATTGAGATGAGCGGAGCAGGCCACACCGTCAGTACAATAGCCTCGAAGTACGAGGTATCAGTATCGCTGGCGCCACTCGCCATCCCATGGACCGTTTGCGTAGGCTGGGCGAGGGGCACTGGCCTGTCTGTACCGTGACATTCAGACCCGGACTTGATATCATAACAGAGTTGTTTTATAGGCCGAGTTTGTGCGGACCAGGCCCTCTCCACAGATCCAGCTTGGCATCCTGACCTTGGTTGCTGCAGGTGACAATCCTAGTCTGTTGATGATTGTGGAGGAGTTCATACTATGCATTACCGAATCGGATATTGGAGAGCATTTATTATGCGAAGGCCCACTGGAGCTACGGCTTTGACGTAAGCGAAATGTTTCTGGGATAGCCCGGTCAACCGCGCGTAGGGCCCAATGGCCAGATGATATCATGGAAGCGTTTTGGAAGGCGTGGAGACGGATCTGCTGGCAGGTAGGCATGAATCATGCTCTTGCCGGCTGCTTCTGGTAGAATTCTGGATGAAAGGCGGATCAGCACAGGCTGGCAACGGATGGCGGGCTATTCACTGGGGTGCAGTATGACCGGCAGCTGTGGCGGGCAACGCTGGCTGGCGGCCAGGAGCGTAGCGTCGCAAGGCCGGGGAGGCGCATTGGGTCCGCGACATAGAGTAAGTTAGCTGGGGGCTTAAGATCCCGTGATGCTGGCCAGGACCGGTCGCGTCGAGGGGCGTGAGGGAGCGTGGTCTGGCGCTGGGTGGAGACTGCCAGGTCCCGTGCGGTCAGCGGGTCTGCGGTGCTAACGGGCGCACTGCAGCAGCGGGCGGCCGTCGCCAATCAGTGTGCGGGTTGTTTCTGCTGGCTCAGCACTGAGCAACGGGCGTTAGAGTGGGTGGTGGGTCTGTGGGTACGAAAAGATACATGTTGAGCCGGCATCGGTACGCGGCGTCTCTTAAGACGGCCGCATATAGGGTCGGGATGGCACCGATCAACCAATATCGTGTTTGATTGCGGGTCGAGGCTACGGCGAGCATTTTGGGGTGCGTCTGCTCAAGCTCGCGGCACCGACGATCCAGCGGCTTTGGGGACTGTGCTCAACGTGGAATGCTGGTGTGCAGCGAGGCCCCGGGCGGCGCAGGGGTGAATTGGGGTGACTGGGGGAGCGGAAGGCAAGCAGAGACTCCTTGTCGTGCCTCCTGGCCGCACCGCACGCACGAACATGCGTGCCCTGCTGCCCATCTCGTTTGCAGAGCATGTGGCCCAGCGACTTCTCTGACGCACGATACAGCTGGACCCGGAGAAAGGACAGGTCTGCCCATGCCCATGCCCGTCCGGTATTGGCCTCCCTGCACCTCGCAGCACTCGACAGACGGTGTTATACCCCGCCGCGTCCACTAAGATGCAGCGTTAACGCGGAGACTGCCCTGGCCGACAGCTATATTGTACCCAGGCGCACCGCAGTGGTCAAAAGAAGACGGTTGGACCATTGACCTGCATATATCTTTTTGGCCTCTTTTGACGACACCTCTCCAGCCCGGCGCTGAACAACCAGACCTCCTCGACCTCTCACAGCCTTGCTGACCGCGCTCGCGCTCCGCCTCTTGCGCAGACAGACACCGCCGGCCCTCTCCCTCCGCCATTCTTCAAGTCGACAAGTCCTGCCTTCGAGTGGTGGATCTGTGGCGGAGACGGACGCTAAACCATGCTTTCCACGAATCTCCACCAGTACCCGTCGGCCTTCAGCCACCTCCCCGCGCCGAACATGGTCGAACATCAACATCACCACCATCTGGCCGCGCAGCACATGGGGCCCTCGCCGCTCGACACTCTCGCCCATACTTCGCAGTACGCAGCATTGCAGTTCCATCAGAATCGCCATGTATTACCCAACGGCAAAGCAATTGTCAAGCAACATCGCTTGCCCTACGCCACTGGCCCAATAGCGCCCCGTAACCAGCGCGACATGCTCCACGAGCGATCCGGTCGCGGCAGTGCGACTTCAGGTCCCGTACGACGCAGGATCAGTCGAGCTTGTGATCAGTGTAATCAACTGCGGACCAAGTGTGATGGTAAGGAATGCCTTGTGCGGAATGCCTGAGACTTACGCTGACCTTGTACCTCCATCTTTTAGGTAGGCAAAGTTGTGCGCATTGTATAGGTATGTCTCTTCAAGAACTTGCTGCAGCCCTTACCCCAACTGTCAAGTACCTTCACGGCGCTTGTGCTCCTGTCCTGTCCTGTCCTGTCACCCAAGCGTGACCACATCTGACAGGTACGCTAACACAGCAGCAGAATTTGGTTTGACATGCGAATACATTCGCGAACGCAAAAAGCGCGGGAAGGCATCGAGAAAAGATATTGCCCAGCAACAAGCCGCAGCGGCGGCGGCAGGAAAAGGCGGACAGCCGTCAGAAGACTCTGCCACTCCATCATCCGATGTCAAAGCTGGCGATTCTACCCAGGGCAGCAGCCCTAAGCTACCTGAAGGCCAAAGACCGCTCCCAGAGCTCCCAGGACGGTCAGCTAGCATGGCAACCACGAGATCCGACATGGAACCCTCACCAGCCTACCAGAACCGGACCATGAGTATGAACGCCATTGACGCGATCCCCGAAGATGAGATCCATGGTATGCAGCCTATGCAGCCCATGCAACCCCCTCGAATCCAGACCCAAGGACTGCCTATGCACAACTCAATGCCCGAGTACACCTCCATGGATGACTACCACCGAAACATGACATACCAATCACCGCTTCAGATGATGCAACCGGGAATGCATCCCATCGTTCCCTCGCACGGCATGGAGTACTCTGACAGCCCTTACAGTATGATGAGCCCTCAGAGCGCACATACGCAAGCACCACCAAACCCTTTCCGGCTACCTGAAGAGCCGTCGAACATGGGCTACATGACCCAATCGCCGGTGGCTGGATCGCCAGGATGGATGCTCCCTTCACCATCTACGACAATGTACTCCGGTGCGCCCCACCAAAATCCTTCGCAACAGCTTAGGTACCCGGTTCTCCAGCCATTGGTACCTCATCTCGCGAATATCATGCCAGTGTCACTAGCCTGCGATTTGCTAGAGCTTTATTTCCAGAGCTCCTCGTCCGCTTTCATGCAACCTGTCTCTCCTTACGTGCTCGGTTACGTCTTCCGAAAGCGTTCTTTCCTGCGACAGAACAACCCACGCGTGTGCAGTCCTGCACTGTTGGCTAGCATGCTTTGGATTGGTTGCCTAACGAGCGAGTCACCGTACTTGTCATCATCACCCTCTGCACGAAGCCAGCTGTCAGAAAAGCTGATCAACTTGACCATCAGTCTCCTGAAGCCTCTGGTACACCAAACCCCGGGCGATTCCGACGCCAGCCCCGCGACCTTTACCAACAATGGCATCGTCAATGGTGTCACAATGGGTGGCTTCGGTATGCCTGCTGCTCAAGACTCTGAAATAGGTCTACGTAAGTCCTCAACTACCTTAATGCGCCATTTGTACCTCGTTAAGCTAACCTTCCAACTTTTAGCGGGAGCACCCGGGGGTCTTGACGATGTAGCGACATATATGCACCTAGCTATTGTGATCTCAGCAAGCGAGTACAAGGCTGCATCGCTCCGCTGGTGGAACGCTGCGTGGTCACTAGCCAGGGAATTGAAATTGGGCAAGGAAGTGCCGGTAACACCGCCTCCCGAGCCAAATGACGAGGATGCGGCTGGAGACATCGAGGCAACACACATGGGCGGAACGTATCCGAATGGCCAGAACAGCCTTGCGGATGCCACTGAGGAACAACGAGAAGAACGCAGGCGCATATGGTGGCTGCTGTACACTGTCGACCGGTAAGCACCCGCATCTCTGTACCAGTTCCTCGAGTTTGGGGTTCCTGTCCCATGACCAAAACAAGCACTTCGGCAAATGCTGATCGCTCCATAGCCATCTAGCTTTATGCTACAACCGGCCTCTGTCTTTATTAGATGTCGAATGTTCGGGCCTTCTGCAGCCACTAGACGATAACGTATGGCAAGCTGGCGAATTCTTCGAGGACTCCGCTCAATCGTTTTCAGATCCCACATTTCGCCGAAGAGGTCCTGCCTTTGAGTGCACCGGACACTCCATATTCGGATTTTTCCTTCCTTTGATGACCATTCTTGGCGAAATCGTCGACCTAAATTACGCAAGAAATCACCCGAGATTCGGCACGAAAACCGATTGGGACGATCATGCCTTAGAGATCAGTCAGCAGCTGGTGGCATACGGTCAGTCACTGCAAGAGCTTCGGAATCGCGCAATCAATGAGGCAAATGCGGAGCCCCACGAGCCAGCCCACCCTGGCACACCCTCCGTCCGATCTGTCAATTCCACAATGTCAAGAGCACAAGAGTCGCTGATGCATGCTAAGATTGTCGAAGCATATGGCACGCACCTCATGCATACGCTACATATATTACTGAACGGGAAATGGGATCCCATCTCCCTCCTAGACGATAACGACCTCTGGATATCTTCACAAAGCTTCGTCGACGCCACTGGACACGCGGTTTCAGCAGCCGAAGCCCTGAACGAAATCCTCGAGTACGACCCAGATCTTAGCTTTATGCCGTTCTTCTTCGGTATATATTTGCTGCAGGGCAGTTTTCTATTGCTTCTAATCGCCGACAAGCTGCAAGGTGAAGCGAACCCGAACATTGTGCGCACTTGCGAAGTCATTGTGCGGGCGCATGAAGCCTGCATCGTCACTCTCAATACAGAGTATCAGGTGAGTGTCTCAGGCATTCCAGAATTTTGAAGTTCCGGATTCAGCCTTTGTTTCCTTTGCCACGGTACTATTCTCCCGAAATTGGACGATCATGCTAACAAACATCTGCAGCGAAATTTCCGGAAAGTCATGCGCTCGGCCTTACAACAAGTGCGTGGTCGAGGCATGGACGAACATGCCGAACTGGCGCAGCAGCGCCGCCGGGAAATGCTGAGCCTTTACCGCTGGAGTGGTGATGGTACTGGTCTCGCTCTCTGAGTTGCATTTGCTTTCCGCGTGGGTTCGTCATCACTACCCCTTCCATCCTGGTCGCGCATCATACCGCATCACAACTTCGACATGACAATGCAGGGTCTGCCTGTTTATTTTGCATCACAGCATCGTCACACGTTACTGAGATTTCATCTTGGCCAACGCAACTTCGATACATTCTATTCTTTCCACCATTTTTTGAGTACATTCTTAGCATTACTTCCTTTACTCCGGTGCACAGGTCATACCAATTGGATGGGATGGGCTCTTGGCATTATTAGGATTGGGCGCTCACCAACCAAGGGGTGGGTGGTTCTCACATATACTGTTTCGGGCGTTTTGCACATACCATATTCGATTTTAGGAGATTGGTTGTCGGCTTTTCGGCGCGGTATTCGCAGAATGACTCTGAGGTTGCAACTTCTTGCGCACACGCCTCTTTACTGTTCGTCATGTTCTATATACCGCTTGTTTGCTATCAAAAAGCGCGAAAGCAACTCCAGGGCGTCTTTTCCATTTCTGGCGAAACTGGGGCAAAATCATTTATTAGCAGTCTATTCGGTATACCCCCTTCGCTTCTCGCATTCGCTGTTCTAGAAGGTTTGGGCGGGCATGTGGAGATCAATAGCCTGCATCGAGACCTTCTCGCGTATACAATATCAACTACATTCAAACTGGCATATACTTCGGACTAGCAAATTTTGGGCGCAAGCCAATAACAACCCAACTAACTCCTCATGCTTAAAAAGCTTTGACAAGACATTCTATGGCGCGTGGGCAACGAGTCAGTAACTCACCGGCATTATGATCGCCTGGCTATAGGATGCCCCGCGCCCCCCGACTGACTTGCCGCATTTTGTTTCATCGCCTTACGGTACTATACCTAGGATTAATGTTTCAGATAACCACCCCCTGCATTTAGCGAACGCTACGCATCCATCGTGCGTTGCTTGCGGAGTCGCTAACCAACGATGAGGAATGGTAGCCATCCACTAACTCACGCTGTGGTGGTGCGCGATACTTTATTCGGCGGCGGAGAAGACGTCCCCGTAGGTTGGTGAAGTTGGTGGAGGAGTCGTGTGAGGCACGTACTGGGTGCTAACGACCGTGCCGCAGAGTATGTGGGTCAGCTATCGTGAGGGGATTATGAGGATGCTTGTCATGGCTGAGGCGGGAAGTCACTCGGAGAGTTATCGTGACTTTGCTATGGTTGAAGGTACTTTCGCGTGTGTCCTTACGTCCCGTGTCCTCACATCCAATTGACGACGAGCAAAACTTAGTTGTAATCATGCACCCAACATTAAGTCAGGAATGATACATGTAGCCAGCGCAGGTCAACCTTAACAGCCTCGCGGCTCGCTAAAGGTACATGTGCAGATGTACCCAACGGTACCTGTCCATGCCGGTATTTTGAGTTCTGTTACACTGGAACTCCCTCCGCTACCAAACATTATACCAACCACTCTCATTTCACTGCATCGCTGCCTTATCTCCTGATGGATAGGTTCCCGTTCGAACTACTCCACTAATCCTCGAGATTAACCTAGCTTCCGACATCTTTTTCCCATGGTACTAGTAAAGCAAGATGCTGCAGGTAAACCTCTTTATGCATGTTTCAGATCACAATCACAGCAACAGTGATGAAGTGATTGCCAGGCTGGTGGATATTCTGTAGTGTGTACATCGAACCCGTCGCGAGAGTTTGGTTTGGATGAGACAGACAAGACAGTGTCATGAAGCAAGTGGATGAATAGGTACAACCCAGTGGTGGCCAGGAGTTTACGAGACCATAGGATACGGAGGACGCGTACCGGTGTTGCAAAAGGAAATGCAAGGAGGGCTGTCCTGCTATGCACCCCAGATCTGTTGAGACTCCATCTCTCATCGCTGTTGGCCAACTCCATGCACGAACCCCGTCCCTGCCTACAACACCTGGCCAACTCCGGATCACTCACTGTCCGCTTTTCAAGAAGCGATTTGCTACTTGAACCTATGAAGGCATTTAGGCTATCTGGCGTGATGCTTGATCAGACTAAAAAGAACATCATGAAAATCTCTAGGATCGGCCCGTTGTAGTTGCACAACTAGCATGTTGGCCAGCGGTTCACCGTATGTCTGTTAGCAACAAGATAGATACATGTAATTTTGTGCCCTTCGCAAAAATTTTAAGTCAGAAATATGACAAAACCCTTGTCTTTGTTCGCATCTGTGCGCATTGGCAACACAAAAAGAAAAGTGCAAGCTGAAAGCACGTAGTCACTCCGCAATGTGAAGATGCACTATAACGCCGCTGTTAAGACGTTGTGAATGACCTCAAAGCTACTTGTCCGAACAGAGAGTTACTTGCGCATGCAAGCTGCAAGCCCCATCATCACCTGGCACACCCCAGCACCGGAGTGTGCTCCCTACTCTCCGCTACAACGGAGTAGGAAGCAACGCAAAGACCAGGAAAATCCAGGTCAGACACATATTTCATGGTGACACTGCAGTACCTTGCGGTAGTGCTACGTTCAGCTGCCGTATAATCCAGCCCGCGCTAATGTTCGCACCTGCAGCATGTTATTCTCTTCTGACGACCGCCACACGCTCAACATGCTTCTCCACATTTTAGGGCTTCTTTGGAACCTTCGACATATTGAGGGGCTCATTTCTTTTAAATGAAAAGACTGGAAATGTCCCTGGGTTGGATATATTGACCCCACAAGTCGCACCGCTGCACTGCCGCCCCGACACGCTGTATGAGCGCATGCGGAGAATACTCAGACGGATGGAAGGCGCGTGGTTTGCGCTCCGTGGGCCCATTGGGCTAAGCCTACCGTGAAAAGTGACGTTTGATATTACCTGAGGTTGCCAGAAGTTGAGAATGCGGTGAGACAACAAGCATCCAACTGGCTAGTCTCGTCTCCAAATAGCAAGCCACATCGGAGTAGCGGGAGGTTCGTCGCAATGGGATGCAGGAGGGTCTTTGACAGATCGTCGCGAGCCGTCGCGCCATGCGGCCTTCTGGAACCGGTTTTTGATGAGGTATGGCGTCGTTACCACAGGAGTACCCTGGATCCCTTCAAGGCACACTCCTTGTACCGTCCATACTGAGGTGTCCAAAGCGTTTTGCTGATGGGCGATGTCGGACGCCTGAGCGTTCAATCAAGAGGTTCGGACAGGTTTGCTCTGGATCGCGCGTGGCTGGCGCGAGGCTTGCATGCGATGTGCGCAATCCATGCCGCTTTCGCTGAGAAGGATTGTAGAGCTCCGTTGACTTTGACCGAAAAGAGGTGACATACGATGGCGGCCACGATCGCAGCTCGCGATGCAGCACGCGGTGCACGCGACGCCAACGTAGAGTGCATCTTTAGTCTGCCACAAGCAGAAGCGACCTACACGATCTGCACTGGGAGAATGTGGGGAACGTGGTAGGTAGGGTTGACTGGCTTGAATGCAAGGGTGTTCCTTGGATGGTGGCAGTTCGGATGTACCTGCAAGTATCTTCTCAACGTTTGCATACTCGTTGGTCATTTGCTAGATCTCGATACCTAGAGAGACATGGATGATCATTTGGGTAACGGGCAACGTTGAGATGTGGATAGTTGACCATTTTGGGGGAGGCTGGCATCATTTAGCCTAAAAATCGGTCGAGCGAGTCTTGGTAGAGGCAGTGGGCGTCAGCCACAGATGTATATCACACGGCTGATATAGGTACTTGTCCTGGTCGAGAAGAACTAATTCCAAATCCTGCACTGGCGTGACGTTGAGGTGAGCGATAATGAAGTGGCTGCTGTCGAAGAAGCAGGGCGTTCATCCTTCGCCATGGCTGGAGGGCCGTCCCGTTGGAAGAGGCTGCTGACTGCGTTTTATGCACGCCGAAGGAGACGAAGGAGAAGGAGAGACTCCCTCCGCGATGGCGTGAACGCGCGTTGATGATGCCGTGAGCAGTTCGCGATCCTATTGTCTAGTGGATGAGATTTTCACGTGTCAATCTTACGTTGCTATGCTATCTTATGCTGTGCTGTAAAGTAAGAAATCCTTCGCATCGTCGAATCGACCGAATATCTGGGAAAGCGTTACATTCGTCATTTCCGAAACGTTACGCTGTGATGGCTTATTGATAATCGCTGACCAGGAGATCTACTATCACAAAACGCTCAGGGCACGACGAGATCGTTGCTTGCGCTTTCCATCGGCAAGGGTTCCGAGACATGATGACCAGGTGAGAGAGTGCAATGGTTCAAGAAGCGACGGGCTGTTAGCCTGTGATTGCGTGCTGCCTTGTCCGCAGAAGATCCGTTGGAGTCTGCGCTGGCACGATATGAAGCTGGGTTCGGCATAAGCGAGCGCGAAGACGTGGTTGCAGCAATGGTAAGTACCGTAAGCCTGCGTTCCACAAGGTACGTGAAGGTACATAGAGAAACGTAACGGCAAGATCCTAGCACTTGCAGATGCCTCCTCTTTCCAAGATTCCGGATGGCAGACAGCTGTCGCTAATGCAGTGCAGGCCAGCTAGTAGTCTGTGCTGGTTTTTTATTGTCCAAAGTTGAATTTGGCCAATTGTATCTTCAAGAACCCATAATTGGGTTGATAAAGAAAGCACGGATTCGGGCGGAGCCTCCCGGACTTCGACCCGTATTCATATCCTGCTCCGAACACACTGGGTTAAGCTGGTGGCTGATCGTGATGCACAGAAGTAGCACACTTCACGAAGTAGAAGTGGTCTTACGTTTACGCGATTCAATGAAGTTCGCTTCTCAACCGTTGAGAGACTTTTGGGAGACATCTCTTATTCTCATTATCACCAGTCTGAAATGTCCTTTGAATGGCTCCCTACAGACAGCTCTCAGTGGCGCGTGAGTTAACGCAGCTGAGCAATAGAGGACCTTTGCAATTTCGGATTGTCCATCGCCCGTCAAACAACGACTTAAACTGGCCAGTAAATACGTTGCTGCGATGATACTATCAAGCAGGGCCGAATGCTCTCTATGGCTTGCCAAGCTTGTCTAGAGCGGAGTAAAATATGGCGTACCTATAGTCGGTAGGGCGTTATTATAGCAAGGGATTGCCGAAGCCTGCGGAAGATTTGGCGACTTAGCGCAAGAGATGACCGTCTCCAGTGTGGTGCGAGTCAGGCGGATCTCTCTAGACCGACTGTAGCCTGCAAAAACTCATGGCCACTGGCAGCATAGCTGAAACGATCCTTAACAGAACTGCAATAAGCGAACAGGATATTGGACCACCGGTCCTATCGCCCTGGTAAATCGGACCTTCGAGAAGCCTTCCGAATTAATGCTTCCTCTTCTTGCATCTCGGTAGTTTTATGAGATTGGGTTGCTAAGCATAACCCTACTGCCTTGACCTCGTGCTTGATATGTGGGGTAGACGAGACGATGCAGGGGTTCCGGTAATAGTCCTGCTTTTCCAAGGGTCTTGGGGAAGAAAGTAAATGCCACGAAGACAATTATCCTGGTAAGCAAGATATGATAGCAACAAGGTGCGACGGGACGATCTCTGATCGAGAGTTGAGCTGGCAGTATTGTTGCGACATCGGGAAGGGATCACGTCCAGCAGCGGCATGTTCCGGTATGTAGTGTAGTTTGACTTCCATTCACCGTTAAATAAAGCCCAAAAGGGAAGTACTCATGAGCTTAGCCGTGGATCTTCGCGCAGGCAGACTCCGAATCCAGCATAGTAGCTGCTGCAAGAACTAGATAAAGCAGAATACGGAGAGGCATGGCTACGCAGGGGATCATTCTTGGTTAGCATGTAGGTCAAGAGATGGCTGCATGCAAAGCATACGATATGCCAGCCCCCTAGCTGCACAGCGGTAGGAGTTTTCCGGGGGATTTGCACGCCTGTACGGATTCACAAACTGCTGCATCCGATCATGGGTTGTGAAACTACAGCATGTAGCCATGCAGCATTTCTCCGCATTTTGGATGCGCTAAGTACATGATGTGTTCGGACCGAAAAACATGTAGATTGGCGTTAGTAGAGGCACGCAATCTGGCCTGAACAAGTGCGCCTTAAAGGATTGAAATTATAGGGGTATATGTGATGGGCGCGAGCTATAATACTATCGAGCTTGCATACACACCAACAACGATATCGTTGGCGAGACCTTTGCGTAGCTACATGTATGCAATTCAATCTGAATGGGCCTTGTTTGATCAGGTATTGTTGCCACCGGTCTCAAAATGGAGTTCGAACAAAATGCAAGGTTACATTTGGCGGTCCAAATAGTGTGTTGGGACATTGGCGTAGCTCGCCTCGAGAAAACATCGAAAGTCGCTCGTATCGTGTCGTAAGAGGCTTTTTCATTTCACATGAGGCCTAGCTGTTGTGGTTGCTCGCTTGCAAGATCTGTGTCCCATGCGTCATTGTGCTTTAGAAGTTTGTGTTCAAGCGTGGCTATGGCCTGGACTTCCTCAGTGACTTCTAAGTATAGACGTGGACGTTCTCGACATATCCAGACGCGCTTGCGGGTTTGCAAGGGAGCGATACTACCAAATCTGGGAAGCACAGGTCCTCCAATATACTGGCTCGGAAAGGTTTGGGGCTCCAACGAGACATCTTCAAGGATACCGTTCAGCTGACTCCTTTTCACAAAGGAGCTGGGCGCTGGTCTTATGTTGGAAGAGGCTCGTGTTATGTTAGTTCTATTTCACTTTGTAGTGTAAACTGAAGCTCTAAGGGGCAGTCACTGGGCGTTAAGGACATGAGGAGTACAGAGTACGGTGTTAGAAATCTATGGCTTTATGATACTGGGATCTACAGCAAATGTAGAACCATAGTAGCCAGCGCTCATTGAAACTTGTACTGCTAAGTTTAACATGAATTATCATGACTGTCTTGTGTAGTGCGTGAACATCTTTCCGTGAACGCTCTGCTTCTTCCCTCGGCTTCGAAGCTATAGGGGCGATGCTTCCCAATCTCAGATTCTCGTACAGGCACTTCTACTGCTCGTAACATGTTCTCACTATTACTAGATGGTGCATTTACCGACTTGCTGATACACTCAAACTCCTCCGCTGCTGGCGAAGCCCTGCTAACGAATAGGTGTCAAGCATGGTGCTTTACACCACGTGGATGACTCTTTTGAGTTGTACATATCACCATGTTGATTTCCAAATTGCTCTTGCCCATGCCTCACATTCATCGCAGGCGCTTTATCGAATATCGTGTCAGTGATGCCCAAGTTGTATAGCTTGATGCTTTGAATCCAGCTTCTGCCCATTCAATTTCAGTGTTGTACACATGCGCCTTAACGTAAACAAGGCTCCGCGGGAGTCTCAAAGTGCTCAACTTTAATGAACATTGTCGACAAGCCTGACGTCTACGTTCTCTAGCATATGTCATAGCTGCGAGACTATAATGGCAGTACACCTTTTGGGTCCATATGCATATTGCGCGATAGTGTCCTCTACTGATTATCGGTCGATGTCAAGATGGTGCTTTATCTCCTCTCGGGCAACCAAAGGAACTATGGGCGATATCCATGCTACGCTATCTATAGGGAGATATCAAATGCGTCATCGTCATCGGTCCAGATATCGCGCAAGGTAACATCGGCCAGTTTTCGTCCAAGTTTCATATGTAGTTCGTTGTGCGGATTACTCCTCCTGTAAACTTCTAGGAGCTTATGCCCGAACTGCTTCACGGCATCATTCCTGTTTTTTCCCTTGACCTGAAACAATTCCATAAGCCCTACAAGATTACAATTAGGTCCACATATCTTCTTTTACCCCATCTTATACGGGGAGAGGTTGTGGGCATGTTTCCTATGGGCCGTTTGAAGGAACAGCATCGTGTGAAAAATTGATGCTCGATCTAGGTGGAGAACTGGAGGACTACATGATCCTTTGTAGGACCAAGTCACACTACGTCGGAAGATCCATAGACTTGATAACGCGACGATATTTCTTACAATCTCCATGTATGCTTCCAATAGGGATCAAATAGGGTAACGGGGATTGGCGGTTGCGTTCGATGCGATTTGGGGCTTCTCCTCTTTGATTACGTGCATGAGGCAACCAAGTATCGATAACGCGCGAGCACGAGGCTGGGGGAGACGAAAGTGTTGGGTGTATCAGCTGAGGTGTACAGGCGGTTGTATAAGTAGATGAAGCCTGGGCTGGCGCTTCGCTCCTTCTTAACTCGACAGGTTTCCACATCTGCATCTTACAATCCATTAATCGGACTCTCAGCCAGTCCCACAAACTCTACTGCCTTTGCAGGCTTTTTGGCGTCGTATTGAATTCAGAGGTTGACCGAGCTCCGAACTTGAAATCTCCAGATACAGGGGATGCAGGCACCCTCAAGCGCAACATGCCTCCATGCCTAGGCACGCGCCATGCGGCATTGCGAACCCTACTGTCATTCCATATCAACTCATGAAATCTCCCTGCTCGAAAGTTGAAACAGCGAGGACGGAGCGATCAAGCGTCCGAAAGCTGTGTCCCTCCGGTAAACGAATGCCCGCTTTCCACCATTGACAACGCAAAACATCTCATCCATGCGTATTTTCCACATCTTTCTGTCTTTCGCCCGTCTTTCCTCCACTATCTCTTGTTTGTATCTTCAAAATTATCCCTGTTCTCATCCTCAACCGGAGTTTCTTCCCTCCAGGCAGCCCGTCTCTTGCACATCTGCACCGCCGTTTCTCATGTCGAAAGTTTATCCGTCCGCCCACCAACTTCTGGGCACAGCATCATACATATATATTCCTCGAGTCACAAGCTGCCCGCCCTCTCATCTCCCTCAGCCAACCTCGGCCTCACTACCTCGTATCGCTGCAAAACACAAGAACACAATTATCCACCAATCACAACGCGCAGTTGACACCACATCACCTCTCGCCAGCCACCCGCCTCCATTAATAGCATGAGAGCTGACGACGATCTTCTAGAAAAGGAGAGGAGCGCATGGATGGCCCTGGATGAATGGTTGGAGGTGAGATGGCTTACGCCTGTGTGGACCTTCGGGCCGCAAGATCTTCAATAATCACTAAACGAGGTGATAAACACGGCAATTTCAGGGCAAGATTGAGGCGAGAGGGAGAATCGTGGACCGTATGTCTGTAAAGACTGAAGAGAAGCAGAGTTTAGTAAGTGATAACGATGGATCAAGCTTGTGTAGATCTACGAGGAGCAGGAGAGGCTGAAACCTTATCTCGACGTGAGCTTGGGAGACCCAAGTTTATTTAGACACGTGTACTTCATTCCTCGTCGACCTCCGACGGTATTAGATGGGATGAAAGCAACTATAGTGTACGGCGCGTGGACAGAAACTTTACGGGCTGCAGATTTTTGCGCTGGATAGTCCTGGAGTGGTAGAAGAAGTAACGCAACAACAAAAACAACGCGACATAAGCAGATCATCACATAACTTCTCAGCTCGTTGGCTAAGATTTCCAAATACACCTAATACAACCTCTCTCAATATAGCAAAAAAAAAAAGGCTTCTATCGTCCAAAGATCCAAGCATATTAAATCACCACCCCCTCCTCTCCTCCAAGCATCGCTCCCCACGTGCATCTGCTGCCTAACCTCCACCGCCACCACACCACCATCACCACCTCTCCCAAACGCATGCATGCATACCCACACACTCTCACCCCAAAAATCAGCCAATTCACCAAACCAAGGTCACTCAAGTATATATATTTTCAACATAACCTAATCTGCCAGGAAAGTAGCTACAACTGATCTTTGATCACTTCTTCGGAAACTTCATTACAAACCCAGCCTTTCCTTTTTGGACTCTTGAGTAGCTGGTGCCTAGAAAGGTGGAGGATGGGAGTGGGGTCTAGGGTTCGAGACTGCTTTGTGTCAATTGAAGTTGGTGGTTTTGTGATTCATTTGGTTGCTAAAGAAAGGAGATATCTTGTGTTCGTGCGTGAGTGATTGAGTTCGTTCGTTCGATAGCTTTGGAGGTTACTGGGACACGCTGGGATGAGGTGGGTCTCGCGATCTTCCATTATTGGTAATATGATCTATTTTTCGCGATGATGATGTTCATTGGGGTTTGCGAGTACCTCATCCCAAGTTGAACTCGCTGGCCATACCAGCATGTCTCATGAACTTCTCTCTAGCTCTAATCGCTTTCCTCATCTTCGCCGCTTCCTCCGTGTCATGACTATCTGGCAGGTCAAGATCGACGGCCTTCTTCGCGCTACCTTCCTTATCCTTCTCCCGAATCGATTCCTTCTTCGCACCCCGGATTTTCGCTGGCGTCTTGTCTCCCCTTCCAGCACCAGTCCGTAATCCAGGAACTTTCATACCACTCGGTCTCTCTCGCAGCGCAAATGCCTTCGCCAGATGTCCGAGATGCAGTTGTTTGATGTCAAAGTACTTGCGCTCATCAGCAACATGCGTAGCGTATGCGCGGACGTGGCTTTGGAATGCTCTCCGCGCCGCTTCAAGTCGAGATGGAGACGCTAGAGCCCAACGCTCAATCGCAAGTTGCAAATCTGTAGCTTTGTCCATATATGCGGTCTTATCAACCACGCCACTGGTTACAAGACCTCGATTAAGTATATCGTCTGCATCCTGACGGGTGATGTGTATGCCTGTCTCAGTATCTTTGCGATCCGATTTGAGAATGTCAACGTAGCCTTCTTCACAGCCGGGCATGAGGAAGATGCATGCTCTGCCATCACGGCCGGCACGCGCTGTACGACCAATGCGATGCAGATGGTCTTCTCGGGCGAAGGCAGGGTCGAATTCTACGACGAGGTCCACGTTGGGGAGATCGAGACCACGGGATGCTACGTCTGTGGCTATAAGAACAGAGGGCTCTTTGTTCTTGGTGAAATGTGCGAGGGTGGAGGTGCGGAGAGATTGTTGAAGGGAGCCGTGAAGACGGTAGGCTGTTACTGTGTGTGTTTTGGGAGAGAGGATGGGGGATTCGGCGTTTGTTACCGAGAGTTTCGTGGGGTCTGCTTGCTGTATCGCTTTAGGCTTCTTCGACTGCTTCTTTTCCGAGGCATCATCCTCCTCTTCTTCCTCCTCTGGGTCCTCCTTCTTCTCGGACTTCTGTTCCAAGTCGCCGGTAAGCATATCGAAGTGAAAATCGACTGAATCAGCACACGACATGAATACAATGGCTTTCATCACCGAGCCTTTTCGTGCAAATGCGCGCTTTAAAAAGCTCATCAGAGAGACTAGTCGTAGCTTTGGCGCTACCACAGCATACGACTGCTTCAATTGTGCAGGCGCGAAAAAGGTTTGATCGTCTTTGCTTTCGTCGCCAACCTGCCCTTTCTCGGAAGGATCAGCTCGAATGTGCACCGCATCTTTCAAACTAATCTGTCCCAGTCTTTCGACGTCCATTTTCATCGTTGCAGAACAGAGTACAGTGGTTCGCTTCTCTGGCAGTCCGGGTATCTTGAGCTTGTCGTCTTTTTTTGCGCGCATTCGAAGGTTGAGAGCACCCACAATCTTCTGGATCTCCTGTTCGAACCCAAGTTCCATCAAGCGATCTCCTTCGTCTAGGACAAGCCATCTGACGTTGCTCACATCTAAAGCCTCGGTATGTTCCAGATGATCCACTAGTCGACCAGGCGTAGCGACTAAGATATTGATACCCTTCCGCAGCCGGGCCTTCTCGGACTTCTTCTTTTCACCACCAATAACCGTAGTAGCCACCAGCCAATGCGCACAACCTAGCAGCTTCTCCAACACAAGCGCAATCTGCTTGCTCAGTTCTCGTGTCGGCGCCATGATTATAGCGAACAAACCAGAGTTTCGTTGCACATTCTCATCGACCTTCCGCTTCCTCATGTTTGCCGATAGCTCCATGAGTCGCTGCACGATTGGCAGTAGATATGCCAGCGTTTTTCCTGAACCTGTCTCTGCCTGGATGAATGCGTCTGAGTCGTCCTTGACGAGCTGTGTAATCGCTGCCTTCTGGATCGCTGTCGGCGCTTTCAGTTCCATCTTGTTGAGCAGATGCGCTGCAAGTGTCGTGGATATGCCGAGAGAAGTAAATGTATCGAGCTCACTGCTAAGCGGCGCGTTCGAGGGCTCGACGGGCGCATCGTCTGCGCGGCGTTCGTTGGCTTGGGGTTTCGTCGTCGAAGTGGGGTTATACGTGAAAAGCGAAGAGATGATCTGCTTGCCACCCTTGGGCACGTCTTGCTTCTCCCCAGGCCTCCTCGTAACTGCAGGGTTGGACTGCGGTCTGAATTTGCTTGTGTCCGCCTTCTCTGTGGGCTTTGGTCTGAAGTCTCCACTGACGCGTGCTCTTTTTACAGGCCGTTCGCCTTGTTCTGGCAGGTCTGGACTTTTGGATGTCCGCCTCGTTCGCTGACCCAGCTCTGTGCGGTTCACGTCTGTAGCATTATCTGCGACCTTGTTGGGCACTTTCTCTCCGCTCAACCGTGCCGTAGCCTTCGTATGCCAGTTCTGCGCGGCTTTTTTGGCAGTAAGTCTGTCCTTCCAGTTCCCACCCTTGAAACTTGGTCTTGCCAGGATACCACTATCGGGTATGGAGAAGTTGAGGAGCATGCCATCGTCGGCCATTTTGCTCTACGTCGTGTGTGGTGGAAGAGTATGGCGGGGCCTGGAGGTGGTGAACGAAAGTCTCGAGGTCTGAACTTTTTAGTGGGGCGCTAACCGCAACTCGGCCTTGCGGGTGCGGGAGCCATGATAGCAGCTTCAGCGCAGTTGCGAGTCGCCTTTTCCCTTCTCAAACTCTTCGCGAGTATGGCTGTTTTCTTACCCTTTCTCCGCTCATCCGTCCTCATCGTGCCGTGTTGTTCTTACAGCCGTTGTCTTTCCGCGACATGATGTCGACCGCCGGAGCCATGGCCCGCGGCTCCTCCGCAGCCCTCTCCGCCATGGCACACTTCCGCTCTGTAGCTGGTGAATAGCACGACTCCGGGCCATTGAGTCACGAAGCTGATCAAACATAGTACCCACGGCGCGCCCATGTTGGCTTTCGAGCTCGAAGCGCTTGTCCCAACCTCTTCCGCATTACAATGGCTTCCGGTTCATCTCAACGAGCAGGCCCCTCCGCAGCGAATCTGCGTCCGCCTCGGGCACGACGCACGTCTTCCATGATGTAGCGCCCTTGCGCAAGTTTCGGCGAGATCTCCTCCTCAATAAGCGCACAGTAGGCCTCGTACCCACCATGGGCGCCCTACACGAAGGACATGCCTCGCTCGTTCGGCACGCCGCAGCGGAGAACACAGACGTCTTCGTCACAATCTACGTAAATCCCACGCAGTTCGGCCTGAACGAGGATTTGGCGTCATATCCAAAGACGTGGGAGTCAGACCTGCGGATGCTACATGAGATAGACAAAGACCTAGCGAGCGCAGGCCAGGGGCGCGTGACGGCTGTGTTTGCCCCTAACACTAAAACAATGTACCCCACACTACCTCCAGACAGCAGCATACCGGGGGTGGGAAGCTTCATTGAGATGCGTCCACTGGGTCAGCTCCTCGAGGGCGCGTCGAGGCCTGTCTTCTTCCGTGGTGTAGCGACAGTATGCATGAAGCTGTTCAACATTTGCACCCCCGACCGTGTCTACTTTGGCCAGAAGGATATTCAGCAGACCCGCGTTATCAGGCGGCTAATCAAGGACTTTCATCTAGACATGGATTTGCGCATCATACCGACCTCGCGAGAGTCCGATGGTCTGGCTCTCTCTTCCCGCAATGTCTATCTGGGCGCCCGTCGTCGCAGCGTTGGTATCGTACTCTACCAAGCTCTTCGTAAAGCAGAAGCGCAGTACAAAGCTGGCAAACGACTGCGAGGCGACATTCTTTGGCCTGCAGTGGATCACGGCGACATGACAGCGCTCGAGCAAGAGACTCTAGAACCGAGCAAGCGCGCAAAGTTCCAGGTTGATTATCTTAGCCTTGCAGATCCTGACACCATGGAGGAGGTCGATGAGGTCGATGAGACCAGGGGCGCGATCCTCAGTGGTGCAGTCAAGATGCTGCCGGTAGAAGAGCCACAAGAAGGCGAAGATCTAGGTGTTGGAGGTGGCCAGATTCCTGTTCGATTGATCGATAACCTTGTTTTAGATCCAATCAAATGATCAAAGTTATCGTGGCCGCATCTTTTTTCGCGTCACCACATACACTGAAGCCTTCTCAATTACTCTATTGCTTGTGGTCGGTAGATTTCTCTAGCCTCGACTTTGTTGTGGCATTGGTCTCGTGGAAAGGATACAAGTTGTAGCACCACCAAGCTCGAATCCGTTGTGCCATTCAGCGCGCTGCCGATGTCACACTGGATCATGACTGGTGCACCCCTCCACGCGTCCATGCATCTGATTCCCAATCCCTGTTTCAGCAATGAATTGGTGTTGCTCTCTCACGACAATGTGGCGAATACCATTGGGCAGACCCGCATAAGGTACACGGTTCTCGGATCCTTCCTTAGACGACAAACCATATGGGGATCTATGGTTCAAGACAGTCCGATAACCAGAGCGCCTCATCTTGTCTCGTTCTTATCGTCTTCTTATCTCCTGGGGTTCACCTGTAGTCTCGTCACAAGCCTTTTCCCTTTTTCCTATTGCAATCTTCTTCGATTGTAGAAAGGCAGCAATGGAGAACAACCAAGAGGACGATGAATCAACACGTCCAGCAGCTAACCCACCCTCAATAGCCGCAATCCCAAACAATGTTCCCTCCTTTCCCGCGCGTTTCCTCACGACGCTCATAACCTCCCACATAACCAACCCCTCACAATCACAACCAGCGGCACCACCAAAATATCATGTTACAGACACACATAACATTCCTGCCGCCGACATCACCCTCAGCCCAAAATTTGATATCATCCCCAGAACCCCCTCCCCAACCTCGATAGCACCAAAACCATACGGCATATCCATCCCCACACCACCCATCCACACGAACCCCTACTGGCCCCATGTCGGCTCCGTACCCTCTGAAGCCGACGTCCCAGATGCCTGGCGCTCGAAAGCCAGAGAGGTTCGGGATCATCGGCAGAATTGCCTTCTTGCGCTCATCATTGGGATATTTGGTCTTGGTGTGTTGTGTGTGATTGCGATTAGTTGGTGGGGGTAAGTACTTTGTTGTATTCTGTCTCGAATCCGAGACAGTTTTGTAGAAGGATGAGGGCTAATATGTGTGCAGGTGCTGGTGGGCTGGCGAGTGTTTTTGGGAACCTATGGATTCGGGAAAGATGAAGAGGAAGAAGAGGAGGGGGTGTAAGTGGTATGGATAAATGGAATTGCGGAGGTGTGTAGGTTGAGACATCCGTGGCACTCTCAAGGCACGGATATGGGATCTAAGAGGAAAGGAATAAATGTGGTCTCTCGTATGGATTGCCTCGTTCTAAAAGCATTTATTTTCAAACAGGAGAAATACGGTGTGAGTCTGGTTGTAGTGCGAGATCATACTTCATACAATCTTACTGTAATTTGTACTTGGATTGGTCAAAGCGTCAACGAGGAAAAGCGAAAGGAATGACTATAGCGGATGACGCATGATGTTGAAGTTGCAAGACGTCGACGAAAAATGAAGCGGTGTTCAACCTTGGAATTTGCCTGCATATCCAGTACAGTGATTGGCCCGTTTCATCGGGTGTCCTATACCACAGCCACACCGTCGGGCGGCTGAGCATGCATTTGACAAGGCAGGATTTCCTCAGCCTCGTACATGTTATTGCATTTTGTTACCTCCCAAAGGCATGCATTGCATTTACAGTAATATTCTAGCAAGAGATAGAGGTTGAGAGCAGTCTGGTCTTCTTCTCAAACTTAAAACTTTGCTTTCGGTAAATTAACTCTATACTCTCTGGGGAGCATGGCGTCGCAACAACAAGACCAGTGGTGGATTCCAGGCGAGGGTATCAACCGATTCGTCATCACGGCGGATATTCAGGATTACCTTGGACATGACACGTTGGTTAGACCGGGAGATGGAATAGAAGAGAATGCGGGCCAACCTGGTTACTGGATCACTGGGTATCGCACTCTGAATACTGAGGAGATACAAGATCTGAAGCTGAACTCGCATCATTGGCAAATTGAAAGGAATTCAAGTCAGAAAGAAGACTATGGCTCAAAAGCCTCCTACGAACACGAACACCTCATGAGGCCATTTTTAGAAGTAGAGGGTAAGGTCTGATGCTTAGGTTTCTGTGAACGAAGCTGATATCTTAACATAGCATACAAAAATTCTCATACTCGTGCTTCTCGTGCAAATCGGGAATACTGGGGTCCCTCAACATCCTATAGCGATCCCGAACGGTCACAAGAGCAGTACACCCAGTCTTCATCATATGCTGGGAATATAGGGCCGCCGCCACGAGAGCCCTATCGTGATCCGTACTCGGTTCCAGCAAACAATCCTTATCCACCATATGAGCCACACGCTACCCAACCCGCCCCATTTGGCTATGCAACAAGTGCCTCTACAACTGGCCCCACCCCGTCAGTTCATCGACCCGTCTCCACCTATCCGTCGTCCTATCAGTCGGCATACAGTCCAGCATCATATGGACTAGGTGACCAAACAGCTCCATATGCGCAGTATATCGTGCCAAGGTACGTACAGACGTTTTAACCCGTGACCTACAAAGTTTTGAATAGATAGCTCACTCCTAGCAGTGCTGTTGCTGCACCAGGATACTATATTGCTTCCGATGGTCGTCGTAAGTCAATCAGCTTTCGACAACGTATATCCAGCGCTGAAAACTTCTTTAACAGAGTATCCATTATCGCAACAACCAAAGTACCAAATAAGTGGAGGAGGACAGTATGGACCGACTCATACTCAAGAAAGTGTGCATAAAGTAAGTCCCCATGTTCCTCAACATCTCAATAGAGAATAGCAACCGATGTTCGATTAGGCACAGGGCGAAGAACAAATGGGACATACGGTACCTCAGACTACTATCAACCCACGGACCGTAAGTGTTCAAGTGCCGTAATCCTAGAGTGACCAAGGAATTGACATCGTCTCATAGAGATCTGATGATGAGGGAAAAGGTGGCATCGGATTAGTACTGCCAGAAGCCGAAGCTCCACAGGGCGACGACTGAGCAGAAAAACGAAGATATCAGCGCGACTGAGTTCCTGTTCCTTCATAATATACGAATAGCACCTTGAAGAGTGCCTCAAGACGTCGAATCAACATGAAAAGCTTGCATCATTCGTCGGAACATCGCGCTCTCTCTTTCAAGCTCTCGTTTCCCTGGAAATCGCATTGCCCGACACTGTTCGAAACACGCAGAAATACCGTGTCCGCTATGAAGGACCCCCAGGTCAAGGTTACGCAATTTACCAATTTCACCATAACTACTCAAGAGATCCCACACGTCGACAGAAGCGAACCACGTCGCAAAATGCACGATATTGTGGCCGCTGGTCCTGGCGATATCGAGACGAGCGCAGGATTTGGCAAGATGGAAGAACGCGGGTTCATTCCAACAGCAGAGAGCAACCATAGATGGTGTGTCTCCATCTCCATCGATCGCGTCGATATCCGAGCCGTGCGCTAAGAGACATTTGATGGAATCGACAGATCCTCGATTGGCGGCATTATGAAGTGGTGTTCCGTAAGATTTGCTGTATGCATTCGGATCTGCACCTTGACTCAGCAACTCCTCTAGAATTCTAGCCCCGTTTGGCTTGTTGTCGCTAGCGTGGTGGATGGGCTGGAAACCCTGCAGGGTCGCGATAGTCAAAGAGGCGTCCGCTTCGAGAAGACACTGAACAGTACCAATATGTCCGGCCTTGCAAGCTTTCGCAAGCGGTGTCCAGTGTTGGTCGTCTGTTTTATCGACATCTGCACCGTACCTGAGTAGAAGGCTTACACTTGCAACATCGCCTCTCCATGCGGCCCAGAGTAGTGGTGTTCGTCCATTAGCGTCGGGTGCATCTATATCGATTGGATAGTATTTCAATACCATCTCCAAGTCCAGATACTGTAATTCAAGAACAATAAGATGTAATAAAGTAAAGCCCTGTTGATCCAGGTTCTCGCTGGTCTTGAAAAGTTCGGAGGAGGTTAATGCTGTACCGCTAGCATTACGATCAAGGTCAGAGCCACTGAGAGCGCGATCGATTCCTGGTTGAACCGCCATCCTACACTGTCAACATCTCTGTCTTTGGGTCGATACACGTTTAGGGCGCCTTACATTCCAGATTGATCGCGAAAGAAAGGGTCAGCCTTCTCGTAAAGTAGGCATTCGTAGATCTCGTTCTGGCCTTTGATTGCGGCATACTGCGACCTCCTGTTAGGCACCTCGGCGTAAAAGCGTCATGAAGCATACAAACCTTCAACAGTGAAACGCCACGGATCGAAATATCGTATGGTGAGGTCTCTCGACGGGAAAGCAAGTCTCTTAACTCCGAAATTTTACCAAGTTCGATGATGCTCCAGACGAGGGCGCTATTAGGTATAACTCTAGGCATGAACATGTTGATGGTCGGAATAAGACCGCCTATCGTCTCAGCTCTAACATAAACATTGAAAGTGTGCAGTAGAGACCAGGCGGGTGCGACGTAAGAAATCTGTAGCCGCGCAGATCCACTCCTTCGACAATGCTTTTTGTTGCACGATTGCCGATTGAGCAACATCGATCCGTTGCCGTGAATCCTCATCGAGCCAAGAAGCTGAGTGATCCACCAAGGCACCTTAGACTGGGTACTCACGTGGCATTGACATGGACAGAAGCTCTCGCATTCGGTGTCTGCAGAGAGGCTTCCACTGAAAGACACTAGAGTTCCAGACGAGTCAGATGAGTTCGAAACCGCTGAGTGGAATGTTTGCCAAGATGACCGCCGGCTCAAGATACGACTTGCAACTTGCGGCTCAGATGTTGGTGGCAATCCACTATGCTCGGCGGCTACGTGAACTTCATCTAAGATGCTGCGGACCTGTACGTCTAAAGGGGCAACTGGACTAGTTTCAGATGGCCTTGCAGCTAAGGCTTCTACTTTGGACAAGACCAAATCGATCTTCATTGCATTCTGGCCCTCGGTGACAGAGCTTTGAACCCCTTGCAAGATGCTCAGTGTTGCGTTCAACGATAATACCAGTGTTGATACCTGGGACGTTAAATCAACTAGCTTGGACTTTCGACGAAGCCAGCTCCTCTTCGATGGTTTCTTCGTAGGACTGTGGCTGTTTTTTGAGGCGGCGTCTTGGATAGCCTTGTCAAGGATCGCAAATACTTGTATCGCCTGCAGGACGAGCCCATCGATATTTGACAAGCAATCTTGGATTCGAGAGGTCTGTTGTTCACCGTCTTTGATGTTGCGAAGGGCTATCTCTATTCCCCACAGCAATACATGAACTCCATTGACCTGGGTGTTCTTGAGCATGTACGTGATAAGAAGAGGTAGGCATTTATCTACCTGATTCCATAGACCAACAAATTCAAGACTGCGATGACGTAGATCCCATATCTTCTCCATGCCTTGTACGGTATGTCCAGACGCCGTTAGTAATGCGATAACACCAGATGCAATGGACAGGGGATCCATCCGGGAGTTGAGTATGATAGTGAAATATTCGAGTTGAAGTTGGTTTCATGCGCCTTAAACGCAAAGTGTGAGACAGGCGCTCAGATCAAGTTTCCTTCGGGGCCATCCACAAGGCTTCATTAGTAGAAGATGCTCTCCATGTTGAAGGACCTTGGCCGGACCGCAGCGTGCAGATGCGGGGCTTAGGAAATACATGTATGCGCTTGACTGGGAGTGGACGAGGCTGAAGACATTGATCGGCCTTCTATTGGCCAAGAGTAAAGCCTGTGGTGGCTTGTCTTAGGAGTTCTTCTAATCTCATAGAATCAGCCCTGTAACGAGTGTGATGAACGCCGTTTCGTCATGACTATGTGCTGGTGGAGTGGAGGTCAACGATGAAGCGTTGTTGCTTATAAAGTGCCTCGGTGGGGCCAACTTAAGTGCGGATAACAATCCTGTGGACGGAACGGCGCGCGCCCGAGATCCCCAGTTTTTACAACGTCAAAATCCGCCACTCTCATCTCCTCTCATCATTTCATGTCTAGTTTAGAATAATCAGATATTTGCTGTTTCCCAATGTATCACTATACACTGTTTACTTATCTGGAGCCAGACTTCTTTGGCGAACCACAAATTCCATGAGGCTGCAATAGACCCTTCTCAGCCCCAAATCAGGCGTGCCCCAAGTCGGCCAAGCAGCTCTGCAATTCTGCCTTGTGATCAACCTCACGCAATGTACTGGCGTGTGCTGCAGTTCACTCTCCAGCTCTAAGGCGAGAATTCTTGCCTTGTACTCGCCATGAGCTTCGGAATCAGCATTGGCGATATTCTTAAGCTCTGCGAGCTCGCTGGACGGGTCTACAAGAACTGTTCGGCTCTCACTAGTTCTCTAGTCGTGCTGTGCTGATATTATTCAGGCCGCGATTGTACGGGAGAATACAAATCGTTGACGATCGAAGCGCGCAGTCTATCCAATCTCCTCGAGGACATCCAAGACAAGTACGATAAGATCCCCGAGAACAAGCGGCAGCAGCTTGTACATGCATACGAACCATGTATCGACGTACTTCAAGAGCTCGATAAGTTGCTCTTGCACTACAACAGTCTCGACACAAAGAGCAAGCGTGCATGGGATCGCCTAAAATGGGACCCGGACAGATCCAGAGTTCTCCGTGAGCGCCTTACTTCGAGCGTATCGATGCTAAACACATTCTATACCTCGTTGATACATGATAACCAGGTCCTCATACTGGAGGCTCTGGAGAGACTAGAGAAGGACTACAGAGGCGGTCATCGAGAAGAGAGCATTGCATCTATCGAGCGGATTACTTCGCAAGATGATGATGCAGACGACGATGCTGCATGGACTCAAATACTACGTGACCTCCAAGACGTCGGCGTCTCTCAGCAAGAAGCTCTAAGCTACCGTGATGTCATTGTCGATTGGCTTGTGACAGCCGTTAACGAGGGTAGACTCCTGGAACAAGGTCCGCAACAGCATGGTCTCTCCTCGATGTCGCATGACCTTGGGGCTGCTCTCCCCAATTTGGATCAGATGGAGGAACGAAGATCGTATAAACTACTTAGCTCGAGCACTCTACCACCGGTTCAGAGAAGTACATTAGCTCCATCCCCTGCTTTACTTCCCCCCTTGAGTCCTTCAATACCACAAGATCGAAGAGACTATTTGAACCCGTCCGTGACTTCTCTCCCTGTATCTGGGCGATCAAGCACGTCAATTGATACCAGTTCAGATGTAGACGCTTCGTCTCTTTACGCTCGGCCACAGTTCTCACCCATCACTGCACGCACACTTGGGGCGAGTACGTATGAGATCAAGCGCTCTCCAGTACCACCATCAAGAGCTTCGTATGTTCAGCCTGTGTCTACTAATTTGCTGGCGGCATCGCCATTGTCTACTGTAGCGCATTTCGCGCCGTCGACGCCTCCATCGTTTCCAGTACCTCCCATATCTGTTGCACCTCCAACTTATTATGAAAAGGGAACCTCGATAACGCTAGATCTTGATTGGACTGCCCAGCAGATAGTGGCTGCATGGAGTCGACGTGACTTCCACACCGCGGAACGGCTACTAGAAGACCAGCTGGCGGCCGTCGAGCGCGGGCAGACTGTGACCTCCGGTACACAGCCTGATCGCCGCATACTCAGACATCTTATTGGTATTTGTGCTTCGTTTAACGGCAACTTCACCAAAGCCAAACGCTTCTTTGACAGCGTCTTCAATGGCATCTATCTCAACCGTGCGAGTCTCGATGACGGAGACATTGCCGCAGCGCGCTGGCTGGGTGATGTATGTCTCCAACTCCGGGAGCACCACAATGCTGTACTCGCTTACAGCGTTGCATTCGAAGGCTCTATCGGCCGTTTCGGAAATGGAGGTGATCGTACTCGGCGAGTGTTTGAGGAACTGCGCCTCCTTGATCACTGGTTAGATGCTTTTCAACGCGTAGAACACTCGTTCCATCTAAACTGTGATCCTACCGACATATTCACTTCTGCCCACGCCGTGGAGAAGAGTAATTTGATGATATCGGTCAAAGCACGTCTACACGCAACGAATGGGTTTGTCGATGGGTATCCAGCACCTCCAATTCACCAATGGGTTCGCCCTTCATCTTTGATAGGCGTTCGACCAAAAGCGGAAGGCCTACTGTCAGAGTATTTCCTACTAAGGCCTCTCATATCGCTTAGTACATGGCCCTTTCCTTGGGACTCTACGTTCTCGCCTGCAGACGCTGTCCAGCTGGACTGGAACATGAATACCGTACGCATCGCCAAGGTGATCAGGCCCTTGGTCGAACGTAGGCTGCCGACAAGTAAGCTTGTAGAGTCAAAACAGCTACATTATGTGACCAAACGCAGCAGCCAGTGGTTGATAGAAACGGTCAAAATGGGCCTACAAGAGCTGGGCATTGAGCATGCAGAACATGGCTATGATGCGTCTATCGTATGCTGCCTCAACCAGCACCGCGACGGATTTGCATTCTCAGAAGGTGTAAAGATCTGCTTTAGGAAGTTGCCATTTCGTAACTTGTATGGCATAAAGATAACAGACGTATACTGGGCTACTCGAAGGTTCGCTGCAACAACTAACGAGGCAGCGCAGCTACAGAGAGACACGAATGACTTCAGGAATATCGTCAAAGGCATATTGGAAAGGGCTGAGGCCAATGTAGGCAACCCTGGGCCTGAGGATGCCGTGCAGTTTGAGAGCTCGAGCATGTATCCGTCGTCGCCGCACGCACCACGAATCGAGAAGAGGCCCACATATGGATGAAATTTGAAGCAGACTCGGAGTTGACATTGGATCCAGTCTTGATTCATCACTCAGTGTTCTATAGCCACTCGCAGTTGCGAAGTGTAGATTTCTGAGTAGGGGCTTGCTGTTGGTCAGGCATCGTATCAAAGTTCTGAGGACTGTCTTCAACATGCTTAAGTTTAAAGCTCCTTGGCGGGAAACAGCTTAGGTGCTAAGTGTGCCGCTGAAGTGGCCACTCCAGACACCCTGTGGCTGTTTTACTTTCCATGCCGCTCGAAGATCGGAAAGTTACCCGTTGCTCTGTAGTGAGCGCCGGGGCCAATCTCTATCCTGTGCGCTCCGTAATCTCCACGTGTGTACTGGCTGTTACAATGTCCGGCGTACCTTAAATCATCTTCAGCTCATGTTACCACCCGGAAGCTTGGATCTGGCTAGAATTTAGTAGTGACGATCATAGGGATAGGCAGTGCGACATCATGCGCCGGGGCGAGAGAACTAGAATTGCAGCCACTCGCCGTGTCCTTGCCTCCCTAATGGGAAACACAACGCCAGCTGCCGGTCTTATACTGAGCGACATTTCAAAACCAACTATCAGAGAGCTGTCCGACAATAACAGAAAACCGCATTGCGCTATCACTGCTAGGCAGTACAGAGGGGCAGACGGGATAAGAAATGAGCCGCTACTTCGGCTCCTAGCATGGCGCCCAGGAGCGGAACATCAAAGAAAGGAGTGGGGATCTTGGCTTCCAGGCCGAAATCTGGAGGGTTTACGAGATGAGATAGTCAGCTCGAGCCCCGCTCATCAAACGCACGTCGGCGGGAATAGCAGCCTCCTTAACAAAGCTGAAGCGTTAGAGACATCCGGCGCCTGCGAGAAGATTGGACATGCTGACTTCCGCATTGCTCTTCATATCGGGAACCCCGCTTTCGACGTTCTACAGCATGCTTTTGTGCAGACGGGCGGCGATGGACGGGTCGTTTCGCCAAGCCAACAAAGCCAGAAACAAAAGCGTTTAATTAAGGCACGGTACCTGAATTAGCTTCGTCTGAGAAAGCGCCATCAGCGGCTGACCTTACCGAAGGCTGGGTTAGGGGCTCGCTAAAGACGCCCGTTTGTGTTTCATGTTCAATTAAGGAACGCTGCGTGCATAATGATTGGACGGCACTGACGGCCCTCCCTAAGGCTGACTGCCTCTCGGGATGTGAGTGTCACTGCTAGGAAACATCGGGCAGGACGCCTGCGCATCCAAGAGATCTGTCACAAGGAATACTTTCCAACGGGACATCAAAGCGGAGTCTTACCACAGGGATGCCCAAGAGTCAGGTTCCCGCACCGGGGATGCGCAGTGCCTGGGCAGACATCAAAACCTAGCTGCAGCCCCTTCTCAGTGGACATCGTCCTCCTTACCTTCGGGCACTCGCGATAAAACCAACTTCTGTCTCTCCTTCCGGCGCTTCGCTGCCATTGTCATTCTTTAAGTCGCCAGTCGACACATCCATTCTTTTTGCACTGCTCGAATCATAGCTTGAAGTCCTAGTGACCGTCCTGTTCGTGTGTCATATTACGACTGCTTCCTCTATCCACGACCACTTTTGATCTACGAGAATACAAGATGAAGACCCAGTCTATGCTTCTTGCGGCCTTGGCCTCGGCGCCGGTTGCCCTTGCACATACCGTCTTTACCGACTTCTACGTCGATGGACAGCCTCAGGTACGCTTTTTACGTTTACACATGAACGTTCTACTCACTAACGATGACTAGGGTGACGGTGTGGCTATGCGTATGAGCCCCTATGCGGATACTGCAGGCAGCCCCATCGCCAGCCTCGACAGCGATGACATGGCCTGCAACGTTGGCGGTACCAAGGGTGTCTCTCGTGTGCAATCAGTTCCTGACGGTGCACTTCTCACCTTTGAGATCCGATCTTGGGCCAACGATCCCTCCAAGCCGCGCCTTGACCGGGGCCACAAGGGCCCTTGCGCAGTTTACCTAAAAAAGGTCACATCCGCCATCAACGACAAGGGTGCAGGCGACGGCTGGTTCAAGCTCTTCGACCACGGTTATGACAGCTCCACCGACCGCTGGTGCACAGACGAGATCATCGACAACAACGGTCTGCTTTCTGTCAACTTACCCAAGGGCCTTGAGGGTGGTTACTACCTCGCCCGTCCTGAGATCCTGGCTCTCCATGCTGCGAACTCTGGGGACCCGCAATTCTATACTGGATGCGCGCAGATCTTCCTTGAGAGCAGCGGAAACCTCGTCCCAGAGGAGACTGTTTCAATCCCTGGTTACGTAAAGTATGACCAGCCAGCCACCAGCTTCGACATCTACAACACCGACAACTCGAAATACACCGTTCCCGGCCCATCGGTCGCCAAACTCACCGCCAAAGGTACTCAATCTGGATCCGATGCTCAGACCTCGCAGACTGAGGGCCAAAAGCCTGAAGGCTGCCTCGTCGAAAACGCAAATTGGTGCGGCTTTGAAGTCCCCTCGTACTCCAGCGAATCTGGCTGCTGGGCTGCCTCTGAGGACTGCTACTCTCAGGGACAGGTGTGCTGGGACAGTTCTCCTCCAACTGGTAACGCCGGCTGCGAGATTTGGCAAGATAAGTGCAAGGGCATCCAGAACCAGTGCAGCGCAGGCAACTTCAATGGACCTCCTAACAAGGGCAAGGTGCTTACGCCCGAGAAGAAGGCTATTGACGTCGGTAAGGTGATGGCGACTGTTGGTGGTGGAATCGTAGACGCGCCAGCGCCGAAGACCAGCGCAACAAAGAAGGAGGAGGCCCAAACGGAGACCCCAGCAAAGGCCACGGATGCTGTTGATGCCGGCAAGGATAAGGAGGACTACTCCAAGCCCGCTACGCCTGCGAAGACTACCCCGGCCGAGGCCGCAGCGCCGAAGCCCACCTCCGACAACTCCTACGAGAGTGAGCCAGAGAAGGATGACGAGGAGGACAAGGAGCCAGCGACACCTGCTCCCTCCGCTGAGTCGCCTGCCTACGACGCGCCCGAATACACCATCACTGTCGCGCCATCAACTCCTGGTGCGCCTGCGCCCACCGAGGCACCTCAGGTGTGCCCCAAGGGCTGGAAGTGTGTTACGGAGACTGTCGTCGTTACGCAGACCGTGTACGTGACTGCTGCGTACGACTCTTACAAGAGGAGCAACCTCCGTCACCGCAGGCATGCTCACCGCCACTAGATGAGTGATAGTGGACGATGATAAAAAGGGGATAGAGAAGGAGGATTACGTTCTGCGATAGATGTATCGCGAGCCCTATGGGCTCTGTTTGCGCATTTGCATGTTGATTACCGTTTACCCATAGCGTTCGGCCCTTTGGCGAATAAAATGCTTTCATGACTATGAGAGGTCTTGCCTGGAACAATGCAGTGAAGTATAACTTATTTATCAATCTGGCTATCCAAACCGCCCATCAGCTTCCCACTTCTAAACCTCTCACTGAAGCTCCCATTTTCCGCCCTCACCCCTCTGCTGCCTATACTCCATATCCCCCTTCGCATCCCCAAACCTAATCTGAAATCCCCTAACCCCACTCATCCCCAGCAAAACCCCCACAAACGGACTAATAAACATATCCCAATTATATGTCGTCACAGCCCTCACACTCGCAAGTTCCCCTTCCCTAACCGCTGCCTCATGAGCATCCCGCACTTTAAACATCACCTTCGACGGCACAGCAAGCGATTTGAGTAGCAGACGATCTTCCACGACGCTAAGCGGAAGGCGGTTCTGAAGGGTCGTCGCAAATATGATTTGCACGGTGCGTAGTTGACGCATAGATGTGAGCAGGCGTAGGATAGCATGGGCGATGCGTGTGTCGAAAGCGGTGTTTTGTAGTGCGCCGCTTGGGTGCAGGCGGAGGGGGTGGAGGGTGTTTTCGATGGCGCTGAGTTCAGTGTATATTGTGCAGTGGCGGAGGTTGTGGAAGAGGGGAGGAGGTGCGTGCCAGAAGTTTAGGGGGTGGTGGTTGTTGTTGGTGGATTCGAGGGTTTGGTGGAGGGTGGTGGTGGTGAGGTGTGGTATGCCGGTTAAGATGTTGCTTTCGTTGATCAGGAAGAAGAAGGTTGTTCGCTCGTAGTATACTTGGCGATACTCTGCGCTTAGCTGCTTGCTTACTACGATCATGCTATGTGTTTTCGCCGCTTTTACAGGTTCTGGTGTGCGCCGTGGTTGACTGGGCTGGCGCTCTTCCTGGCGTAGGGCACTGGAGTTGTCTCTTAACCGTTTCCCGTATCTCATGAAATCCTCTTGATCTTGCTTAGCCATTATGAGCCTCTTCACACACTGTGCCTCGAGTAGGTGAAGTTGCGTATTGTAGTCCTGTAACGCGGCGTTTGGGGCAGGTAGTTGCGAAGTGCTGGGTGGATCTGGAACTGGCCATGAGGGGAGAGGAGATGGCATTGCTCGGGCTGGAAGACCAGTGTACCCGTATGACCGTGGCACATTGCTGACATCTAGGAGGTGTTTCCAAATTTCTAGGCGTAGTTCTAGAAGGAGATCGGTTAATGATACCTCGCCTGGTCGTTCTGCGACTGAAACGGGGATTTGACCTGAAGGTGTTATGAGTGAGGCCATATTGTGGGGTTTGAAGATGAGAGGAGATAGAATCAATAGGTAGAAATGGACCAGAATCTAACTCTCTTCAAAAGGTCGAAGGGCTCTGAGATAATGTTGGCTTCTGGTCGTATGGCTACGGTGGCTGATGTATTACCAGTCTATGGAACGGCCACGCCAATTATTTACGAAGGAGCGCCATGTCGATAAGTGTGCCGACCTTATCCAAACAACACCTTATATGTGCAGTTTTAGTTTGTGCATTTGTGGCAAAGAGCTGGGTTGAGGGGGAGAAGAGGCAGTGCTTTTGCACAAATGTTGCACACTCATGTGACATCAGCTTCTGGCGCAACAGTCAACTCTTCCTTCCTGTAGGTAGAACAGTCGCAAAACAGACAAACAAGGAATCTCAGGTCTGAGCTTCGTATCCAGCTGGGCATGGCTTTAGGATCTTGGAATTTGGCTTCTTACACGTGTACCCAGAATTGCACTTTTGATAGTGTAGTTTCTGCTCTTGGCAAGATGCACGAAGTCAGGACCCAAGCCTCTGTGAGATCTTCTATCATTCGATTTGTGACTCTAAGATGTATAATGGAATGCGACTGAGATCATGCCGCAGTGTTTCACTGCTCTCCATCCGCAGTCCGCAGTTTGACACTGCCGTCTGCCATTCCAAAGTACACAGCAATTGGCTTCTGTCCGCCCGTGACTGCACTTAGTGCTCCGCCTTTGGCCCGTAGTGCTTGCGCATCATTACCGTTCATACCTGCGAAGATGCCGACTTCTAAAACACCAGTCAAGCCTTTGATCGCCTTGCTTATGCTGTTGACCTCCCAGGTCCCGTCACTTCCGTCTCCTTTGCCCTTGCCCGCTGCGACATCGGCAGATGTGAGAAGCGGAGGGAAGGGTGCATCAATGATGAAGAAGTGTTGATCCGTCTTAAGGGGTCCTGACTTCTCCAACAGTGTGGTTCTCAACTTTGGGTTCGGTGATCCGAGCAGTTTGAGTGCAGCAGCGACCTTGTGTTGCGACAGTGGGGCGACTTCGATTGGTATTGTCGGCCAGTTGGTGAGTAAACGATCCTGTCTCTTCCTGTAATCGGCCACGCAGACAAACTTCTTGGCCCGCTCTGCGACCAACTTCTCCTGGAACAAGCATGCACCTCCTCCTTTTATACAATTGAGTTCTGTATCCACCTCGTCTGCGCCATCGAAGGCGACATCCAACATGACCTGATCGGGGAGGCTGTCGAAGGAGATGGGCGTGAGGCCAGCGTTTATGACGAGTTGACGTGACTGGTAGCCGGTGGGCACAAACAGAACACTTGGGTTCGTAGATCGTTCCTTGATGGCTTCGACAACGTAGACAATGGTGGTACCGGAGCCAATGCCAACGTATGATGCGGACGGGTCGAAATGATCCGCTACTGCTTGTTGGGCAGCGGCGCGTTTGGCGGCTTCGACGTTTGTATCTGTCATAGTGGTCTTTGCTTCGCTGTGAGTTCGAGTGGTGGCGAAGAGGTGTCTGCGCGTGCACAGGGAGAGGTTTGCAGAAATGAAAAATTGAGTAGTTGTACTCAGCAGAGGCGTGGGATTGTGGTAGAGGGGGTGTACGCAGGGTCTAGATGCCAGTGGAGTGAGGAGGGGCAGTCGAAGCTTGGGATGACTGATGGTGCGAATTCGCTGATTGATAGTGCCAGGACGCAGGCCAATTGCTTTCAGCCGCATGAACGAAGCCCAAGGATAATGCCGAGACCCGTGAAGATGCCGTCAAGCCCGGACAGTTGATATATCGCAAGGAGAGCAGACTGAGCCGAGACATCATTTTGAGCTCTGCTGATGATATGACGGTGCTATGCTAACCCCCACTACCGCTGCCCCGCGTCGCGCTTGGCGTGGAATGACGCCGCGTTTGTGCCTGGCAGCTACCTGGACTTGGCCCGTGCGAGCATCTCCCGCTGCCTAAGCATCGCCATACAACAAGTCCATGTCTCTCAGCCCAACCCGTCTGAAGTAGTCTCCCGGTTCGAGACAATGGCGGACCTCCCTCCTCCCGTCCAGGGACCGACCGCCAAGGAGAAGAAGTAAGCTCTTCCAAGCTGCCAGGAGCTCTCAACCTGCGGAGCAGCTATTGATCGAAGCAGGTACGATCGTCAGCTACGTCTCTGGGGCGCTACTGGGCAGAGCGCGCTCGAAAACTCGCACATCCTCCTCATCAACTCCGGTCCTGGCGTCGTTGGTCTTGAAACGCTCAAGAACCTTGTGCTGCCCGGAATTGGCAACTTCACAATCCAGGATTCCGCAATAGTCAGCGAAGCAGACCTGGGCGTGAACTTCTTCTTGGAGGAGCAACATCTAGGAGGTTTCCGCGCGGAGCATACATGCAATCTAGTAAAGGAGCTCAATCCAGATGTAGAGGGCCGCTTTGTTACCGAAGTATGGTCAAGATGCACGCTTGTATTTGGCATATGCTGACTATACATCTAGCCTATCGAGTCATGGCTACTGCAACCTAATGCTCTGCAACCATACACGCTCATACTAGTAACTGCACCCATCCGTCCCGAGCTCCTTAGCAAACTGTCCGACCATGCGAGCGCCGCGTTGATCCCCCTATTTTACGTCCACTCTGTTGGCTTCTACTCGCACTTCTCCATACAACTACCTCCCGCGTTCCCTATCGTTGATACACATCCTAGTCCCGAGACTACATCAGATCTTCGTCTACTGCGACCGTGGCCTGAGCTGCTGCAGTATGCAGAAGAGAAGACAGCCGATCTAGACAACATGAAGGCGGAAGATCATGGACATGTTCCTTGGATAGCATTGCTGTTGCACTACCTTGAGCGGTGGAAGAAGGAGCACAACGGAGAAGTACCACAAAGCTACAAGGAGAAGACCGAATTCAGGACCATCGTCTCACAAGCTGCGCGGACAGATAATCCCGAAGGTGGTGAGGAGAATTTTGACGAGGCAGTAGCCGCCGTGCTGAAGTCACTCAACCCACCACAACCGAGCGGCGCTGTCAAGGAGATTTTCACGGCTCCCGAGTGTCTCCTTGTGCGTGAAGACTCACCGAGCTTTTGGGTGATCGCAAATGCCATCGGATTGTTCTATACGAAATACAATGTCCTCCCAGTTCCTGGCTCTGTACCGGATATGAAGGCCCGTTCAGCCGACTATATCCAGCTGCAGAGCCTTTATAAATCGAAAGCACGGAAAGATCTGGCGGAGGTGGTAGACAGCGTACGTTTCCTGGAGCGCAACGCGAAACGGACCAATCCCATCGATGAGAAGGATATTGAAAGTTTCTGCAAGAACGCAGCGCATATTAAACTGGTGCGTGGCCGGCCATTCCACGTTGTTCAAGCGGGTGAAAAGATCAAGTGGGGCGATCGGGCAAAATCGATCGGTAAGTGAGCAGTTTGTGAGAGTTTCTGTTCAATGTTGACAATCTACAGCTCAAACCCTCAGCTTCCCCGATTCATTGATTCCGTTGTACATCGCTTTCTTGGCCTGGGACGAGTTCGTCGCCACACATGACAAGGATGGCCTGGGCGGCGTGCCCCAGGTGCCCGGCGAGTCCGATCTAGAGACCGATCTGGAAAAGCTCACTGGTATTGCATTCAAGGTAGCGGACGATCTGGTGAAAGAGGCAAATGTCTCGATCGATGAAGACGAATATGCGATCATCAAGACTCAGATTGGAGAGTTTGCAAGAGAGCTGTGAGTGCCTCTGTAGTCCGCTATTTGTGAGGAATGAGCTGACATAGTAATAGCGTTCGAGCTGGTGGCGCTGAATTGCACAACATTGGCGCATTGACTGGTGGTATCGTCTCACAGGAAGTCATCAAAGTCATTACAGAACAGTACGTTCCTGTTGATAACACATGCATATTCGACGGGATCAAGAGCAAAAGCATGGTCATCAAAGTGTAGGGAGACATTGCCTACCAAGCCCATGCCAGTGGAGAAAGAGGCAGTGGAGGCACTGACGGGTTCGTTCCAGAATATAAGATGGGTGCAAGTAAGCTCACAATTCAGCGCATAGTTTATGCGTGCTTGATAGCGAGCGAAGCTGGTTAAGTGAAAGTTGACTCAAGGTAACTTTACTGCATGATACAGCAGACCGTGTGTGAAGTAATTCCACAGGAAGTCAGCATAACCAGTTCACATCCTCTGAACGAGATCATTGAAACCGCAGCTATAGCCTTCACATATATGCTTTCCATATACATTACATGGTTGCTCTCTCTTCTTTGGGGCACAGAACTCAAGTATCCAAAACAAGTATCCAAAACACCCCAATATCACTTAATTAAACAGAATTTGATCCTACCACTAGACAGGGATGTCAAAACAATCTAAATTGACTTTCTCTTCCTCGCCACGACCACGGCGCCCTTTTAATGCTGACAAAGCACACGAACTCAGTTCACGTGACGGACGCGACACGATCGGCGCGTCAATTGAGCCTAATGTGTCTTTCACGCGGCCGCCCTCACAAACCTCCGCAACGCCCGCTCCGCCCAGTTCTCTGCCCAAAAGCCCCATGGACGCATCGTTCGACCTCCCAGACTCCACAGATTGGTTGTCAACGTCACTCCCTGAATTCGAACCGCTCGAGGCTGCGTTACGCTGCGAAGTCTGCAAAGAATTCTACACAAATCCCGTCATCACGTCCTGTTCGCACACATTCTGCTCAATATGCATACGACGATGCATTGCCACAGATGGCAAATGTCCAAGCTGCAAGGCTGGCTGCTCGAGCGACAAGCTTGCGCCCAACATTGCTGTTCGAGAGGTGGTGTTGCGATTCCAAGGGGCGAGACCGAAGGCGCTAGAATTGGCGCGCGAAGACAAAGAAGAGAGGGACGCAATAAGTAGTGGAAAGAAAAGGAAGCTGGCCGAGACGGACATAGAAGAGAATGAAACTGTTAGACACACACGATCACGACAAACGCTCAGTCGAAATTACCGCAATGAGGGCTCGAACAGTGCGCCTATCGAAGTCGCGGACAGCGAAGACGATGGCGATGAGGAATTTTTACCCGAAGGCATGGCGAAGTGCCCGATCTGCAGCAAGCAAATGAAAGCAGAGCAGGTATATAATCACCTGGACGTATGTCCGGGAGAGAATTCGTCGCAAGGGCGCAGTACCCGATCACGGTACGCACAGACATGAATCAGCAATACCACGACCTGACTGACATAATTTTGCCTCAGCACCAAGACCGTGTTTCCTACCGCGCTACAAAGGCGGCAAAAGGAACCCTCTCCCCCACCGACTCGATTATCACAGCTCAATTATGCTATGTTGAAAGAGGGCGCGCTACGCAAGAAATTACAAGAGATTGGGATACCGAATTGGGGCAGCAAAGATCTATTAAAGAGACGTCACATTGAATGGTTGAACATATATAATTCCAATTGCGATGCAGACGACAGCGTGCGCAAAAGCAAGAGACAGCTGTTGAAAGAGCTGGAGGAGTGGGAACAGACGCAAGGTGGGAAGGCCGATAGTAGGGAGAGCAAAATTATGAGAAAAGATTTCGATGGAAATGGCCATGCGAAGTCCCACAAAACCGACTTTGACGACTTGATAGCGCGAGCACGGCAAAAGCGGGCCGTGCCGAAACCAGATGAAAGTGAGGGAGCCAATAACCCGGAAGCCAATACAGAGCAGCCAAACGCAGACTCACGAGATGCAACGCGAGATGAACCACGAGACGCCCACGCGAATTTACACAATGATACCGGTCCATTTTCTGAACAATCTCCCCACGACCAGGGATCGTTCACTTCGCCCAATACAATACCATCAACCAATGCCAACCGACCGTACGAGAACAACGAATCATCGCTTGCATCTATACCCGCAAAATTACGGCAAGCCAATGAAGGTGATGCCAAAGTACCAACGATGAGATCCGAGAGCTCGATGGAGAGCGCGAGACGGCGTACTTCATTGACTTCAGAGGGTATAAGCAATCCACTTGGCAGTCCGAGTAGAAAAGTACCAATGTTTGCGCTGCCAGAGGAACCAACAAGGGATGTGGAGAGCTCGACTGCGGTCCAGTAGTATTGGGGTTTAAATCTTCGAAGACTGGTAGGCACATTAAATGAAATATTGCCAAATTTGAGTCAAATTCCAAACCCCCATTTCTACTTAACCATTTCCACATTTCAAACCAGCTGGAAGACCTTCGCAACCTTCACGCTTATATCAAACCGCACTCACCTTCGCTGCGAAGCATTCCAGCCGTACATATGCCTCTCCTATCTTCACTACCCGAGATCCCTTGCCCGACTTCGCCCTCAGCGGAGCCCATCATCCGCGGCATCCTGTCGCCAGCCACGGGCCGCCGAACACCCAAGTTGATCAAGGCCCCTCGAGTCATGTGGGCATCGACCAACTCGGCTTTGTTCCTGAGCCGTAGCAGTAGCGATGTATCGAGGGCCTCTTCGCAGGGCTCAACACCACCTGAGCGTGTTCCACGCGGTACGTGTAAACATCTAGAGCAGATGTCCTGCTTCCAGTTGAACATCTTTTGAACTCAACTAAATGTATACGCCAGATTCATCGTCGTCGTGCTCCACGTCACCCCTGCCCGTCACCGTCACAGTCCCAAACATCTACGAGCGCCAAATCCGCCCCCTCCCATCTACACTCTCCACCATCACGGAAAAAAGCCAGGAGCAAAATGTCTTTCCCTCGACTCCCCCTCCCTGCCGCTCGTCAACCTCACTTTCTCTTGTTCCTTGCCCTTCAACCTCTTCGCCCTTAACCTCTACATCACCATCACCACCACCATCGCCATCCATATCATCATCTCCACCACTATTACCATCCCCCTCCCCCCTCGCCTTAAACAGCAACGCCTTCTCCTTCTCCCTCCTAACCGCACACCCAGCCCCCCTCCACCGTATCTCCAGACCCGCAACCATACAACACCAACACGCCGATAATTCGCGTGAAACGTCTAGTTCGCGCTCGCGCTTTACGGAGCGCATGGAGCTTGATGGGTCGGCGATGTATATTGAGAACGGGGATCTAGGGCGGAATGGGAACGGGAATAGGATTGGGGCTAGGGATGGTGGATGTTATGGTGGCGGTGTGAAGAAGGAGGAGGAGGAGGAGGAGGCGTATAGAGAATTGGTACGGAAATTAAAGGAGAGGACGGAAGGGAGAGGAAAGGGGAGGTGGAAGGGACGATTGGAACGGGCATGGAGAGTTGTTAAGAGGTATTTTGGGAAGGGGGACGGTTGAAGAAACGTTTAAGTGAAAGATAAAGCATGGTCACTACAGATTTACAGCTAATGGCAAGCTGTGTTTTTTAACCTTCAAAGAATTTCTGGTGATCATCGTATAACATTGAGTCGTGTATCCGTTTCCCATTTCCATTGTGACCCGGTAACGTCGTTCCTTGCGCCTGGATTGGCCTGGACCCGAACAATAGTGGTATCTAACTTCCTTATGACATAACGAGAACAAGTGAAGAGAAAAAGGCCGACAACAGGCGGTACTACTGATGGCGACCGTCGTATTCCGTCGACAGAGAAACATAAATTCGGCAAAGAAAACAATTGTGACGAGAATCACTGGTACCAACTCTGCTCATCGTACGTGAAACCCTGCATGCCCATACCATATGTACCAGCTGCTCCATTTATATTCCCATTGCCATTTGCATTCGGGAATCCATTCGCGGCTAGGCCACCCACAGGCCCACCATTTATTTCCCCGCCACTTAAGACAGGATTATTCGTAGTAGGGTATCCGTTTGTCGGTGACGCCGTGCTGGCGAACCATGACGCAATGTCGTCGATACTCTGGGGATTCCAGTTGTCGAAGCCAGATGCCAGTTGTGTTTGATCCCTGAAAATCCAGTCCTGCCCTTCTCTCAAGAGTTGGTCTACTCCACCAAATAACTGGCTGGGCGAATTTGCAGCAGTGCTCTGGCCATCGATGGAATGCCGCGCTTGCGTAGAAGCTGGTGTTGCCGGGTTGAGAGATGAGGTCTGAGGCGTTGATTGGTCACGGTGGTGCTGAGTGAGCGGGTAAGCCAGTGCGTTTGGGTCGGAAGGAGGCAGGGAGTGGATGTCGAAGGAACGCGCGAAGGGATCATTGCTTACGGAACTGTTGTTGTTCGGTATTCTGTTGAGGTATTGTGGCGTTGCTACATTTGGCACCTTCATGCTGTATGGTTGAAGGGATGGGGAGGCATCTGCCGGAGACTGCTGTTGTTCCAGACTTGGCACAGGCTCGCGATGAGTGGCTTTTGGTGTACTGACTTCATTCCAAGGGCCGAATTTAAGATCAGTGCGGGATAGCACCGCTGCAGCTTCCTCAGGGAGTTCGACTTTCCAGCGCTTGGCAAGGACACTCAAGATTCCGAGGGTGCGACGAGCGCAGATCCAGCCTTCCGCTATCTCCTCAAGGTGCTTGACCCCATGAATGATATCTCGTTTCGCATTCTTCTCTGGAAGGTTCAGAAGGTGTATCGTACACGCTGAGTGTGCTATGTAGACACATATATTACAAATCTGTCGTAATCCATGTGATCGTTTGTACAATCGAAGTAGCTTCGATATCATGGCGGCAGCTTGGGTACAGAGCTTCCGAGGAGATACGTGTGCGGGTAGTGGTGAGTTGTTGGGATTGTACTTCAAGAACGGCCGGAATAAATGGATATACAATAGTTGGAAGAACATACTGTTTTAAGATTAGCACGGGTCAACTTGAGCCAGGGACCAGAACTCACTGCATAACGAGCATGTGCGGTAAACCACCCTCCTTAGGCTCTAACTCTTTCGGTAGCTCTCTTCTCCACGTCTCCAGGCGCATGTGTATCTCACTGAGCTTCTTGAGCTCTGTTTGCTTGCCCTTTGCCTTGTCCATATCGATCGGATTATAGAAGGAATTCATCAAGTCACTAGAGATTTCACAGAGCTTTGAGATCTGAAGAGCAACAGCCCTCGTCCTGCTTGGTTGCGAATGCGCTTGGCTTATCCCCGAATCTGTGACTGCACTCCAGGTCTCCGCATCCTCGACCGGGAAGACTTCAAACTTGGATACTGTCAATATTGTGTTTGGCAGTTGCGGCATTCGTCCTAGGTAATTGCTCCAGCACTTGTCGAATAGGAAGCAGCCCCAAAATGTGATCTTTCGAGCGTCTTCTTCGTTCTCGTCGATTGTGTCTTTGCTGTGCATGCCGAGATTGAGTCCTAGGTCGCAGGCCATTCGGAATGACATTCCACTATACACCCAACCTTTGGCTTCTCTTCCGCAGCCTGCTTCTCGTACGGACATCAGCGCCAGGGCTTGGACTGTTGCCAAAGCGGGTACTTCGTGCAAATCGCCTTCCATAATCAGCCTTTTAGCCTCCTTGAAGAAGTGATCTCCTGCTGTGGCAGAGTCATCTCGTACAGCCCTTGCCGCGGGCCACGATGTGAAATGACATCCTAGCGCAAGCATTGCGTTGACCAGCAATGGTGTGCAGTAATGCATCTTCCTTCCAGAGCCTGGCGGGGGCTTGCCCAGTTTGAACTCCTGAAAGAAGAGGTTTTTTGAAAGGGTGGTGAAGAAGCTGTAATGCCAGCAAAAATACATGCTGATCAGATGCTGGACGAGTTCTGGGTCAGACGTGACGGTCGTCCATGAGCAGAACGGGTCCTCCAGCTGCTGGTATGGGTCCTCCGGGTAGGTGTCTGGAGAATTTACGGTCTCCTTGCCCTGGCCCAGGTATATGAGGTGTGACGTCCCGCCAATGTACCTTGTAGATCCATCCTCCAGCCGTAGCTCTCCCATCTTCCCACTCAGCTGATTTTCAAACGTCGCCTTTGTAGGGCCCACTTGTGGCGTCGATATGGGGCTGACAGGTTCATCGTCCTCGTCGTCTTCGCCATTTTCCTTTGCGATGATAGCCTCTGCAACCCTGTCCAGGCTCTCACAGGTCCGTATTTGGTGGACTAGGTCGGCGACTTCGTCTTCGGGGTAGTTGAGGATGGCCTGGATAAGCGTTTGGAGGGTCGAATTGCGCGTCTTGAGATTGTCTATATCCTTTTTGTACACGCCTTTGCGCCGATGGTCGGAGTTGGGATCGTAGATGCATTCGGTATTGTATACGGCGGCACATGCGGAACAGGCTGGAGTGGTTCCGTCGCACTGTGTCGTACGTCAGCGCGTGTGCTCTGTACAAGACGAGCATCTCCGGTGCAGATGGTGATCATCCGGAGAATATGCAGAGATACCGGAGAAAGGCACTCTGGCCAAGGTTGAGTTACCTACTTTTGACTTTCTCTTCCTGCAAGGCACACAGGCGCTTGAAATGCACCTGCGCTTCTTCGAGTCCTCGCTCCCAGCATCTCTCTTACTCCTCCGCCCCTTCTTTGCTGGCGCGTCGGGAGGCGCATGCGATTGCTCCATGGCACTTGGAGGTTTACCGGAGATACAGAATGTGGGGGATGGCGGGGCGCTTTGACGACTACCAGCGCTCTACCAGCGTGACATTAATCAGCCGCGGGAGAAATTGTCCGTCGTGAATCAGGGCGACGACTCCAGGGCTCAACATGGCGGGCCAAGGAGGCGATAGACAGTTGCAATCGGGCCAGACTGGGGTCGCATTGGACTGGTAAGAGTGAGCTTCTTCGCCCTAGGAATGCCACGATCAGCCGACGTGTGATTGGTGCAGAGGGCCAGCCCTTATCGAATGGCTGCATCTCTGCCAAGCATGACGCAAACAAACGTTAACAGCTACGAAGATAGTGGATAGTGCTAGAAGGGACAGGAGGTCTTCAAGTGTCTATGTTGTGCTGTTCCTGCACGTCAAAGGCGTGCCGGGATGGCCGTGGATGAAGTTTGCTTCGAACATCCACTGCACCATCACTCCACGTCGCAACGGGTGAAGGACTCATTCCAAGAGATCGCTTTTATTTGCTTCTAGCTCAATAAAATGTAAAGAAGATAATGCAGCCTGAAGTATCTCAGCACCACATCGCAGGAAAAGCAAGCAGCTATCCGCCCGATGATTAGCTAGTCCAATATCTGTTGCCTCCAGCCCAAGTAAGCAAATCCAAGAATATGAGCAAGTACACAACTCCAATCACTCGAACGCCTATCCAAAATGCCCTTGCACACCAAACCAACCTCTTCACCCTAGAATTCATCGGCATAGCCCTCATCGTCACGGTCAGCCCTAAAGCCACCACGAGGATCCGGGTTGTCAACCATGATGTACGGCGTGCCGTCTGAGTCCTCTTGAAGGTTGCCGAACAGCCTCATAAGGTCCCGAATACTCATTCTAGAGCACCGTTAGTTATTCGTCTTACAGGAGCTGGCTTTGGCAACACGTACTTTTTGACTTTGCTGCCGTCGTCATTCATGACAGCCTCAATCTCCGCCTGCTTACGCTCTTGCATCTGTACTAGGCGCTCGTCGACCGTGTCCTTGACACAGAGTCGGCTCATGAACGTCTCTTCTTTCTGCCCGATGCGGAACACGCGACAGAAGGCCTGTTGTTCCGACGCAGAGTTCCACCATGGATCGATCATAATCACTTTGGATGCCATGGTCAGGTTGAGACCAACTGTTATCTCGTCAGTGATGGATACCGAGGAGATGGAAGGAGAAAGTCTTACGGCCACCGCAGCGAAGAGAAGCCAACATGACCTTAATGTTGGCATTTTCAGCGAAGTTGCCGATGGCCTTGTCGCGGGCGAATAAGCTCAACTTGCCGTGGTACTACAGCAATAGTCAGTACATATGGTCATTTTGATGGTCCCCAGAATGTAGCCTGGGTGCCTTCAAGGATATTTGCAGAGGATCTGAATGGTACAAAATTCGTTGAAGATACCCAGGCTACCCTTTGGAGAGGACTCCTTACCTCTTCATACGCCCACTTCTCTTGCTTGCAGATTCTAGCCAAAATACGGATCCTACGGGATGGTTAGTTGGCTTAATTGCTGGAGCAATTATAAACTTACATGGCCAAAAACTGCGTGTAGATGATAACCTTAACGCCTGGGTTTTCTCTAGTCCAGTTCATGATCTGAGCCTTGATTGCAATCGTTTTCGCGGACGGTAAAATATCATCGCCCATTGACGCCAGCCACTCCTCAGCAATGTCTTCATTGTCGCGTCGCTTGCGCTCTTTATCCTTCTTCTTCTTAGATTGAGAACGAGTGCTCTGCGCAACAACTTCTGGGAAGTCCATATCCTCGGGGTCGCAAGGGTGGATGTAGCTGGGAATAATGCCACAAGCCTTGCATTCTGTGTGGTCCTTGTTATTCTCTGCCGCCTTCAGGTCCACTTCGGCCAAGCACGGGTCGCTGCAAATGAGATGACCGCAAGATGCTATGAATGGGTTCCTGGGTTGCTTCTTGCAGTAGCTGCACTTGGCCTTCTTCTTTGCCTTCTCCCAGCTTTCACCAGCTTTGAGACTGTTCAAAAATGGCTTAAAGTTGTATTCTTTGCCAAAGTGTCCGCCAGAACCTCCACTGCTACCCGTTTGCTGCGTATGTTCTTCAGTGTCATCTTCGAGCTCGTCTTCGTCATTAGCATCGTCGTCTTCTTCGTGCACGGGCATGTCGGTATCGTCCACGCCATGATTGTTCACATTTCCGCCTGCTTCCTTTTTTGCTTTCTTCGCGGCGGCTTCTGCGGCACTTTTCTTCTTTTGATCCGCTGCAAGCTTGTCGAGTTGTTTCCGGATCGCAATAATAGTTCGTCCTCGCTGGGTGTGGCTGTCCGCGGCTTGGTCTTCGACGACCTGCTTGATTCGTTCGATATCCTCACGCTCTAGTAGGTCTTCCATGACAAATTGCAGCATGAGAACGTGGGCTGTCAGTTGGCGGAGCCTCAGAAGCATAACCAAAGCGTTGCTGTACGACTTCTCCAAATCTCCGTTCTGCGCCCACATATTAATGCACTTCGAGAAACGGGCACGAACAACGTCGTAAATGAATCGCTCAACCGAGTTGAACTCGCACCAGTATGTAGTCTGATCAGCCTGAGGAAGCTTAAGGATCGGCGCTCCAAACATCTCATCGGCATGCGTACGTCGGATCATGAATTGAGATAGACGAACGAGAAGGCGCTCAGCGTTTTCCGTGCCACCCTTGTCACAGTAGTTGTGCTTGAAGATCTTGAAGCTACCGGTGTGCGGGACACCGAGGAACTTGAAGTAAGGGTAGAGCTCAGTAAGGCTGTTCAGAATAGGAGTGCCGCTGAGAGCCCACTTATGCTGGGCTATTAAAGCGCGACAGGCAATCGAGGTACGTCCAATATGGTTCTTGATAGCTTGAGCCTCATCAAGCACGACGCGCAAGAACATTCCGCGATGCAGAATACCTCGTTGTTTCTCGTACGTCTCTTTCCACCAACCGAGTTTCTGCTCGGCCGTTTGGCACTCGATCGGTGGCTCGTTCTTCGGATACGATTTCATGATCTCGGTGTAGGTGGTCAAAACTATGTCATGGGCGGCCAAAATGTTGAACGCGTGATTCGAGTCAATACGTGTGCCAGCGCCATATCGCATGATTTTGAACTTGCAGTCAGTGTGTTGCTCGATCTCGTTCTTCCATTGAGTTAGAAGAGATGGGCTAGCGACGAGAAGAGTTGTCCTCGGCCCTTGAGCTCCTTTCGGAGGCTGTCCATTGACTATGTTCGCTATCCTCAATCAGTATCATCCTATTGCATGAGAGCTTATATCTTACCAAGCATCATGAGGGTCTTGCCCAGTCCCATTTGATCAGCCATTAGTCCACCTTTGGGCTCATCAGTAGCGTTCTCACGCCGGCGCATGAAGGCGGTTCCAAGTATCTGATAACCTTTCAACGACGTTTTCATTCCCTTCACTAACCAATGACCGGATCCATCAGACCTGACTGCACCTCTACCATCGAAGTCCTTTGTTGCGGCCAGGAGGATGTTCATATCGCCTCTAGCCTTGGTCTGGTCCTCAATTGGCACACTCGCGATGAGCTCTTTCAATGCGTCTGCCTTTACCCTTGATCTGAAAGTAGGTTGCTCATTTGCGCCGGCGCCGGCTTGTTGTTGAAAGACGTTGGAGTTGAACAAGGATGAAGCTTGCTTGATTGCAAAATCCACCTCTCGTTTGCTCTTTGCTGATTTTCGAGCACCTTTAGTGGGCTTTTTGGGAGTTGCCCTGGCTTTGGGTGCCTTTGTGGTCTTAGACTTCGAGCCTCTACTCCAAGCAGAAGACGGACCTGCATCATGTGACTCGTCTACTTTCTTCTTCTTCTTTCGAGGCCGGTCTCCTACAGCTTCCAGAGCAACCTGCATGCTATGAAGCTCAGCATCTTGCATGGATATATGCTTCGGTTCTTTTCGAGGAAGCTGTCTAGAACGTTTGCGCGAACTAGCATCGCCGGGATTGAAAGCCTCGTCATCTGATCCATCATCATGGTCGTCATTCACTGCTGGATGGATCTCTGGAAAAAGATTTGGTTCATCCTCGTCGCCTTCCTGAGCTTTGGCAATGTCACGCAGTCGCTTCTTTTTCCGGGCATCTTCCGCGTGCTTAATCTTCATCCATTCGATGTCTTGCCTAAACGAGAGACGGCCGCCATTTTTGCGTTTTATGTCATCATAATGGCGCTTCTTTTGAGCAAACTCTGCAACAGCTTCCCGGTCCGCCATCTCGTCTTCGTTGACAGCTGGTACTGGTGCTGAGGGCGAGGGTGTAATACCAGACATCACCGCTTCAAGATACGCCTCGTTATCCGGAGTGGCTCTGGGATGAGATGCGGTGTGCCTAGTCGAAGTGTTCTTTTTCTCTAAATGCCTCTTCTGCATGTTACGCATCTGAGCATATATCGAAATTGCCGGTGTAGGCTGATGCGAGGCCGCTAATGGGCGAGCAGGAGGGGGCATGCTCGTGGAAGAACCTTGTTGACTCGCTATGCACGGTGACAGAGAACCATGTTCGGGGACAAAAAGAGTTGATGAGTCGTGTATGTCATGTTCATCTTCCTGCCGATAGTCGTGTTGATCTCCATAGTTCGTAGGGTGCATAGGTTCCTGTACCTGCGAACCATGAGTTTCGGAAGCCTTCTGCTGCTCGTGCTGCGTGTTCTCCATTGATATGCTACCATGCGCCTGAGGTTCATCGTAGTGCTGAGACATTGCAGTGTCACCTTCATACTGGCCGGGCCTCTTCAACTCGATGGCGGACTCTTCCTCGATTGATTGACGAATATCTTGTTGGCCTTCATGATCCTGAGTCATGTTATCTTGAGGCTCTACTGTGGCGTTCAAAAAGCCGTGAGCATGTGTGATTTCCTCGCCGTCCTCATACTCTCCGTCGACGTCCTGGACCTCGCGCGCTTGAATATCGTTTTCACTGTCGCCAGTCATGATCTCATCCCCGGAAGGCTCCGCTTCTGAATGTTGCAGTTGAGTACCGCTAATGGCATCGTCGACGTTGTTCGGCTCGGTCATGTTGAACTTCTGATCATGTCAGTAGTGTTAATGAGAAGTCAACACTCTTGATTGCAGCAGTCGGAGTGAGGTGTGAATACTTTTGACTTTGCTTGATGCGGCAATAGGTGAGAAAAGGTGAGAAACAAATCTAGCGCTGAATAATTTTGCTGCAGGACGTCCGTAGGGAATATTTGCGACGAAGAGTGCCTCCTACTGCTCAAGCAAGCAAGAGTAACTTGACGAAAGATTGGATAGTCTCGTACTTGCCGACAGCAGCTCGAGGAGATTAGAGTAGGGGAAGAAGTGTAACTGAGAGAAGTATAAGCAAGCCGAAGGACGCTGGAGCGGAGGAAGAAGTGTAGTGTAAGAAGACTGGAAGAAAAGCGTACGAGGTGTTTATATACCTATAGTCGCTACGAGCGGCAGTCGCGTCGCCCGCGTCAGTCGTACAAATCAAGGTGAGTGAGAGAAAACATGAGGAGCAGAGACTTGCCGACTGCGAGACTGAGAGTACCGGGTCATGCTAGGAGAAGGCAATGCGAGGTAAAGGTAGGGCCCCTTGTGACCGCCAGTCGGAGTCCGTGATATGCTCTGCGAAAATCCATTGAAGTACTCCGGGCCCATAATATCGGGTCGCGATCGAGCGTGGAGAAAGGCATGGTAGGCAGCAACACTGTTGGAGAATCTATGTGCATCAGTATTTATTGATGCAATTTGGATGCGTACTGACGCATGATAAATTCTTCTTTGTAGAAATGAGGAGCATAGTATGTTAAAATGGGGACCGACGTCGTGGTTGAGCGGGAAAGGTGGCGCAAGGGCAGCGTCATTCCGATATTGGAGGCAGGTGTGCTACTTCTGCAACGGTAGTTGTAACTTCGACATCACGAAACCTAAAACATCATGAATGAGACTAAGAAACAAGACGAGCATTTGTGATGATGATTATAGTTCAAGGGAAGCCACCTGATGTACACTTTGGGTATCTGTGAAACGCAAGGAAAAAACAGACGGAAATTGCGATGCAACCAAATCGAGACACTCTACAAACGCTTCGAGCTGTGTTGTTGTAATTAAATGTATATGTCAAATCTGGGGGCATGGAAGGAGAATGGCGACTGCTCTAGCACTGGTTCTCCTCGATGTTCGGGTAAAACCAAGCAGCGAGAGCGATGATGATGTAACTCGCCATGAGTAGAACACCCTCGAGCCAATCTATGCGACATTAGCTTGAGCCCAAGATTTTCACTGGAAGAAATGTACTTACGAGATTTCCCATCCTGGATAAGGTAATTGACCAGCAACACTGACACGAACAAAGTCGCAATCTGGAAGGTGTCAAAGTAGAGCGTCATGCAGTCCTTCCCCAAGATCCAACCAAGGATGACGATAAGTGGGAACACGAGAAGCGCAATTTGCATACTCGAGCCGACAGCGACACCGATAGACAAGTCCATTTTGTCCTTGATAGCGACGGTAACAGCAGTAGCGTGCTCAGCGGCATTTCCGACAATGGGAAGCAGAATCAACCCGACGAAGGTCGTAGAGACGCCGCCAGTAGCGGTAAGACCGTCGATACTGGAAACCATAAACTCGGAGCAGAAGGCGACCAAAGTGGTGGAGATAGCAAGAGTGACGAGAGCACCGATGACTGAGAGGGAGGGTGTTTCGAACTCCTCTTCCTCCTCATCGTCCGAGTTGTCAGGGTTCTTGAAGAGTGACTTTACGTTGACGCCACCGCCTGAGGCAGCAGCAGTACCTGCACCAATTGCTGCGATGCCACGGTTTGCATCGCCTTCCTCTTTCCTACCAGACTTGCGCTTAGGAACCTTTTGACTAGGTGCATTATACATGCTAGAATGAGTCTTAAGCTGAAAGCCCAAGTAGCAGGCATAGACAACGAGGAGGATGACGGCAGTTCCACGAGACTGTTTCGATGTTAGTCAAAGTCGTCGAGAGATTTTAGGGACTGCTTACGAGTTCTTGATTCTTGGCCGCATCTCCTTCCGTGACATTGTCCTCGGCAATCATGTTGTGAAAAACGGTGGGAATGATGAGCGAGGCAATACATAGAGCGAGCAGAGATGCTGCAGTTTGCGCGACCGTCACGTTGAAGAACTGCTCCAGTCGATTGATACCTCCTAGGAAAAATGACATGCCCAAGACAAGTAGCAAGTTGGATAACATGCTGCCGATGAGGGAAGTTTTGACGATGGTAATCTCATTCTTAATCAGGGCTTGAACTGAGACGATCAGTTCAACGGCGTTTCCGAAAGTGGCGTTCAGCAACCCTCCTAGCGTCTCGCCAACTCTGATGGCCAATTCTTCTGTCGCAGAGCTCAGCATAGCCGCGAGGGGAATGATGGCTACGAAGTTGATGATGAAGACCGGGACTGGGGCAAGATGGGCGTAGTAGACGGCGAAGCCAACTGGAACCATGATGAGCAAGACATTGATCCATGCTCCAAACAGGACGAAGCGAATCTGTGCGCCGACTGGTATCTTCCTCTTGTAGGCTTTCCTCTTCCTCTCTTCCAGCGAAAGCTGCTCAGACTCCACTCGGTCCAGTTCCGCACCTTCGTCACCTTCATGCTGTTTTCGGAAGATAGTCTTGAACTTGGCCCGTTTTGAGGGACCGTTGCTATTCTGGCGGCTTGAGCCAACAACTGTGCTGTCACTGGAGTCCTTGACCGTACCATTGGTCTCCGGGATGGTATCCTTCTCCAATGATGACCCCGGGATGGTCGACGAAGCACCGGCATATGTTGGCGACGTGGCAGAAGGCTCGGTGTTATGATGGTTTGGCGCGCCAAACTCTTTCTCTGCCTCTCTACTCTCTAACCGCCTTTGCTCTTCGATAGCTGGCGTAGCGTGATTTTCCGAACGAGTTGATCTTGTTCGGTATACTGGATTCTCTATATCTCCTTGCGAATCCCTAGATCGTGTTCGGGCAAAGGGATTGTAGTTCACGGTTCTTTCACCGGTAGTCTGCGATGCGACGCGATGCGCCTGCCTTCGTACTGTATCTAAATTCATCGACGAACATCAGTAGTTGTTGCGCAAAATGTCAAGTTACACCGAAGAGGGGATACAAGGCACTGGATAATTCAGAGGTCGACTCCACTTACGCATGGGTCTGACTGGCTCGGCAAGTGCGCCGGCTTGGTGATCTCGGGGTGTTAGGTTCGTTTCGGTCGATGTACGCGTCAATTGCGACTCTTGCGTCTAAAGGCCTCTGCAACGGTACGGAAGAAACGATAGTCCTTCGGCACCGGTGTGTGGGGGTGAAGACCGTTGGAATGGGGGCGGCTTTGATTGTTTGGTTGTGCACGCGCGTTGTTTGTACTTGCTATAACTGTCGAACGGGGGACGCAAGTATAGTGGTAGTAGAACTCAGGCAATTGCCGCCTTGTAGGAATGCCTTGCAAACGAGGGACCGTCCGGTGTGCTTGATGAGAAAAGGAGGACGGGACACTTTGAGGTAATTAAGCCAAAGCTATGGACGCGGGAGCAGCGTAGAAATTACCACGGTCGTGTTAGGAGTGGCTAATGCACGAATGGGCATGCGCGTCCAGCTCTCAGCCACAGCAGATTGTTCAGACGTCGAGAAACTAATGAAGAAAGTCGAGGCGGAGTAATTTAGCGCTGGCGAACGGCGCGGTATAAACACAAATCATAGAATTACCGGGCGATGACATCTGGGAATGCATGGCTGCGCGGAGGGTCTAATATGCGAAGCTCACACGTCACCATTTCAAGCCTGGCCAAGTGCCACCATCGAAGGCTTGAAGCAGGGTTTTGCCCCTTGGAAGACAGCTGGGCGCTGACGGCAACGCTTGATTGCCCACGGCGGAAACGCTTAATTGGCCGACGCTGAAACGATGCGTTGTGCGACAGGGCAGCATATCCAACTGCACTGGGGGGAAATAGAACCGCCTTTCCAGAACATTTCCTTGCTTTCTTCTCGCGTCGCCATGGCAAAGGCCGTTTTAAAGCCTTCGTGATGCGCCTCCATCGGGCCGTCTCTTGATCGTAAACAGCTCGAGATGTGTTCCCATATAGGGTATACGAACGCAGTCAGCTGCGCCGCGCTCACCGCTGTCGTCAATCCGTGCGCTGAGTTCGCAACTCCCTGCGTTGATACACCCGTTGCTGCAAAGGAGAACGGAGCTTTACAACCGCTGGAATATTACCCAATCCGGTAACTGTTGGAAAGCCGTAGATCACGGCGGGCACATGGTGAAAGATTCGCCGCGAGGACCGAAGCACATTTCCCCGAAGCATGACAAACGTTGACCACAGCAATGTAGTTGGCAGAACGCGACTTTTCCTTATTGCGTAAATACAGCAACATCGAGGCTTGATTTTCTGCAAGGCACTCTGTTCTAGGCCTGTCTTATTGGAGTTGTCCCTGCAGCTGCAAATGTTCAGGCGATGACGCTATGCACGTGATGAGCGTCCTACACAACATCAACTTATCTAGACACCTGGGTGTACTTTGAAAAAGCGAGTTATGCTGAACTAATGTGATGAATTCGAGTGATGGGATGCAGATTGAATACAGTAAAGGAACCAAGCATGATCGTCTACATACAGCAAGGAGCGTAATCCATCCCTCAACTCCACGCTGAAGCTATCCAAAAACTCCCGAGCCGAATACGCCAGCAATGACCAATTCCATCGTACTGCACTTCACTTGTCCACCCGTTCCAAGGTCTTCGCAGTCGTCCATCTACGGATCCTGCACCTTATGGTCACCCTTGATGACGTCTGCATAGGTAGGAGGGGGCCCTTCTGGCTGATTCGAAGAACCTTCACCACCCTGTTGGCCCTGCGACGCAGCAGGCGCACTTCCCTTCGCTGGTTTGTTCTGCTTGGGTTGCGCGAAGCTGTTCACAACGCCGCTTTGCTGCCCAGGGAACTGTCCATTGCTCGGCTGGCTCCCCACGGTACCATAGTTCGTCTGCGCACCCCTGCCTGCCGGCTGCTCATGCGTAATGACATAATACGTGGTGCGTACATCGCTGCCATGGGCGCGCTCGCCGTCGGGCACTTGGCTGTATGCGTCGTATGGGTCTGGGTTCTGAAGGATGATGTACCAGGCGTGGAGGAGGCCGGGGAGGAAACCGAGACAACAGAGAGCGAGGTTGATGAGGGAATCTGCGCTGCAGAGACCTTTCTTGACCCAGACTATATTGCATGTTAGCTACTAGGTTCGTGGGCGGCAGAAAGGAAGAGAAAGCAGTGGTGCCTGGAGGGGGCGGGGACTTACCTCCAATCGGGGGGAAGAGGACACTCAAGAGCATCAAGAAACAATCGGTGCCGCACATGGTGACGGAGGTGTTCGAACGCTTGAGGTTTGAAGATTGATAGACGCGACTGTGGGCTGTTGAGTGATGATATTGTGGTGATCAAGTGTCGCCTGAGCGGGTACAAAGTCACTTGGTCTTATGACGCGTTCCTTGGTTCACGCCACAATCACACAGCCACCCTCCAGGAACCGAGGAAGAAGCGAACATCACAATCACTCACCAAACGGTTTACAGAATATGCCAGAACGCTTCGTACTGATGCTATTTTTTTTTGTAACTATTCTTTGCCACCAAGGAATCTGTAGATGACAGAAAAGTCCCTTCCTTTGCAGTTCTCATCCTTCTCTGCCGCGTCGTAGACCGCTCTCGCAGCTTCTCCCATCGCGAGCTTGACATCCGCCTCCGCAGCAGCCTTCAGGGCAAGCTTAAGATCCTTGTTAGCGAGAGCAAGTCCAAAACCTCCTTCATATCCTCGGCTTGCGGGCGAGCCTTCGATAACACCAGGTACAGGGTTATTGACTTCGCTCGGCCAACACTTGCCAGTGGCAGTGTTGATCATACTCGCGAGAGCCTTCGGGTCAAGACCCCACTTGATACCCATGCTCATGGCTTCTGCGGTAGCAACGTTGTTGAGGGCTAACAAGTAGTTGTTCGCGAGCTTGCCCTTAAGGCCTGCCCCTTGCTCGCCGAGATGCAATACTCTTCGACCCATGAGAGACAGCACGTCGGTGGCTTGCTCGACAGCCTCATGTGGAGCACCGATCATGAAGGTAAGCGTGCCAGCTTGGGCGCCGACAACTCCCCCAGACATAGGAGCATCGATGAACTTTCCTTGCTTGGTAGAATGGGCGATTTCCGCCACAGCGCCAGAAGTCATGGGATCGATAGTGGAGCAGTCGATGAACAGCCGCTCCTTGTTAACGAACCCATCCGTCAGCAGAGTTGCAGGCTCTAGCATCTCCTTGTAAACGGACTTTACGTGCTGTGGTTCCGGTAAAGAAGTGATAATAGTTTCCTATACAAATCAGTCTATCGCATCCGCAAAGCTGACAATAACGGGGTGAGTGAATGTATGTGCATCAGAGGATTGGCTATAAATTTGGTGTAATCAGAATAAGGACCACAAGTGGACCCCAACTTAGATCATGGATAGAACAATTTAATCATCATGTAGGAACGACAAAGGAGGATGAGAGATGTACTTACTGCTTTCTCGGCGACTTCTCGAACATTATCGGCGACTCGAACGCCCTGGGGGTTTTCCTCAAGAAACTTCTTCGTAGCAGCAGTGTTGACATCATGTACAAAGAGTGTGTCTTCCGCCGGAATCTTTGCCCTTAGGTTCTTCGCCATAGGATAACCTGCCCACAACATTAGCACAACACGTAGTCATGTGAGCACATGCAAGACTAACCCATCCGTCCGAGGCCTATGAAACCCCAGGTGGCTTGCAGGTTCTGGGAGCTCGAGAAGCATCTCCGTGAACTCTGTCGTATCGCAACCGGAGAGATCCTCCTCAAAGGAATAGCTACTGCCGAAACTGTCCGCATCGTGTATCTCGAGGATGTAAGAGTAGTTGAGTGGAACCAAAGAGTAAGCTGTGCTGCGGTAAGCGGTTGGAAGCGGTCTCCGCACTTTTGGTTCGGATTCAGTCAGCCGAGGTCGCGGCGGTCAATTCAGGAAACAGCCACGAAAGCATCACCACTGGCGACGTTGAGGCGGTGCATCAAGGGTTTTGAATGCATCCTACCCGGGATGCAGACACCGGATCGCTGAGCCATTCTGCCGTGAGGCTCCCGGTAAGACTTGGTGACGGAGGTGGTTGCGAGTGCAGAGAAAAACATCGGTTCTGTGGGAAAAGTATTCCCGCTGAGCACGGGCACCGTACTAGTGCGCATTGGTCCTCACAAGATCCCATTCAACGCGCTGGTACATGGCTTGCACTCATGAGAGCAGACGGCCTGATTGTCTACTGTGTGAATTGAGATACTATGATCTGTTACTTGCCAGGCGAAACTTGGAGCAGACGCCACTCGCTATCTTCTTTGCACTTCATACGCTGTAAGAATCTAAATCATCACCAAATACTATGCGGGGGATATATATCTTCACCATTGCTCGGATTCAACAATCTAGAGCGACTTGTCATTGATTACTTACGCCTAAAGCAGGCGTTCTTGATACATTCTTCGTCCAAATGATGTAGCCACTGTTCTCCAATCCTAGCGTTGCTGCCAGCGGCCTCTGCCTCGCATCCATCACAAATGAGCACTTACCGCTAGCCACTGTATTTCAGTATGAGCCTATGCCTGACCATGGCAGTAGCTCGTGGGCTGGGCTCATTGGTGAACTTCTCATGTCTTCCCACGAAGTCTTGTCAGTAGTCTTGTGGCCAATTGTGGTCAGACAGCAATGCTTCTGGTGCTGTGCGGCCGGTTTGACGGAATGATGTAAAGCTCTGACTTCTGATTGCTATTGCCGGGTATCTTAATATATGAATGGGTATGAATGGCATCATCTAACCCGAACCTCTCGCGTACATTATGAGCTATCCGCTCTATGCGTGCTCCGAATGCACGTTATTAATGCACGGGCTGCTGCTCTCCGCCATCTTCCTCTTCCGAGTCATCAGATATATCGATCAGATCATCAGCACCGCGCCTGGGTGTAATCTTCTTCTTGCCTCCTATGCCACTTGATGGAGCACTGATGGCATCGAGAAATTGATTGTTGTTCAGGTTCGAATGCAGCTTCGGGGCTGCTGACGTATCGGGGAGGAATAGGCGTTCGGTATATGTATCGAAAGCCACGTCCGTCTACATTTGTGTGTCAGCCTAGTTGTTGAGCAAAAGTAAGGGAGTCCATACATTTTCGTCAGAGTATTGCAACTTGCTCCACGTCTCCTGATTTGTAGATTTCATGAAAGCCTGTGTCAGCTCAGCCGCTGTATCTCCACCAGTCTTCTTCACGGTGGGAAGGAACGCCTTAGGCTCAGCAGGTTTTGCGCCTTCTTGTGACTCTTTCTCGCGGCGCCGGTTCACTGCTTCGAGCTGGGCAGAGGCGTCGATGTGGTGGAATTGTGTCCGAAGCTGCACGACACCGTTGAGGCGCGTGAGATGTAACTGATCTGCTGTGGGTTAGTGACATCTCATGAGTGCCTTGGTACACTTATTGCCTACCATCACGAAACGTTCCCAGCATATAGCTAGGTCCTTTGTCATGGTCAAGCATAATCTGCCCACCAAATGTCTGCATATTGAGGACATGGCCCTTCTCATTCGCATCTTCAAAGTGAGTTATGTACTCCTCCAGGTTGTCATCGTCTTCGATCGCAATGGGTGCTGGGGGTGCTCCGTCGCTGGCACCAGGTCGGTTGGCCGAGCGCGGCATTGTCCGCTCAAAGCCTGATGCAATGCCAAATGCTTTTTGTCCAAAACCTTTCGTCTTGCGCATCGCCTCGCCCCAAAGCACACCTGCGGTCCGGTTGTAGTTCTGATGGATGTCGATTGGAACATCGACTTCGATGAAGCCAGACTCTTTCTTGATGCGCAGTTCAGATGGCTGACTCTCCGTGGCTTTAGTGAAGGGTTGGTCTGGCGGGCGATTCAAGTATTGCAGAACGTATAGCTGTTGTTGCTCCATCTCGGGCGTGATATAGACATCGTACTCGGCCACGACAGGATCGTCATCTTCTGGGTCCACTGCCGCTGCTGGTTAGTGATGTTTGTTAGCATGCAGGATCAAAACGGGCGATTGTTTAGAGGCTAGTCTTACGAGCCATGTTGGGTGGAGAGAAGGACGCTGCAAAGCAAAAAGCTGATTTCTAAAAAGTTCCAAAAGCCCTTGTCTAAGATCGCCCCGCAACGCGAACTCGCGTGCAGCGGGCCCGTGCCGCTGCGACGGGGATAATGACGAAGTACATCCGAGAAAGTCCAGCCTATGAAGCTTCACTTCTGCGTCCCTTTCTCCTTCTTGTACCTTTCACAGAGCTGTAGAGGGGTTCCAGCTTCATAATGGCGTATATTGCACCCATTCATCGCCCCAGCAGCGTCCGCTATGCTCTTAAGCTCAACTTCCTAGCTCCAGATGAGGACTGCCTGGTGGTCGCGTAAGCGGAACGAGTGAATCTCCTGGGCTTCTGTTAATATTCTTGTAGTAAATCGAATAGACTCGAGTTCTATACGCAAAATGCCGACGGATTGACCCTCCAACACTCCAAGGCTATATATGGCAAAGTCACTATGCTCCAGAGGATGCGACCTGCACTATCACCGACAGACCACCTTTTCGTAGGCACCGACAGATTCATGTACTTTACACTATCATGGAACCCCGAAAAGAAACAGCTCCAAACGGAAAAGTCCTTTGCGAGTGTCGCCGATAATGCTGCAAGAGAGTCACAAACGGGCGAGAGATGTCACGTTGATCCAACAGGACGCTTCATGACAGTGGAAGTGTATGAAGGTATAATAACAGTCATACCATTGGTGCAAAGAGGGAAGAAAAGGAAGCAAGAAGCGGACATCGCCCACCTTGGAGAGCCTCAGCCAGTCAGGCTCTCGGAGATGTTCGTTCGCTCGTCTGCGTTCCTGCGACCAAGATCATACGATGACAAGCCGAAGCTAGCCCTACTTTACGAAGATACACATTCACAGGTGAAGTTGAAGCTGCGGGAATTGACATTTGCCGGCGGGGATCAGGTCGAGTTAGAAGAGGGGGAGAACTGCAAGGCAGAGCTAGAACTTGGGTCCAGCCATCTAATACCGATCGAGGAGCCTTCACACGGCTTAGTTGTCATCGGAGAGACATCCATTGGGTACTACGATGATGAAACAGGGGAGCTACTGACTGAGCCGTTAGAGGAAGCGACTATCTTCGTAGCCTGGGAACGAATCGACGCCCAACGTTTTGTGTTAGCCGACGACTACGGACGCTTATATCTCTTCATGCTCATACTAGATGAAAAGAGCAAGGTACAGTCATGGAAGCTAGATATCATTGGACAGACGTCTCGAGCTTCAGTATTAGTTTATCTGGATGCCGGTTATGTCTTTGTTGGATCACATCAAGGGGACTCTCAAGTCATCAAGATCGCGGAGAAGTCAATGGAGATTGTTCAGACGTTTTCGAACATTGCGCCAATTCTCGACTTCACCATCATGGACATGGGTAATAGATCTGGTGAGGGACAAACAAATGAATATTCTTCTGGTCAAGCCCGGATCGTCACCGGAAGTGGTGCATACCAAGATGGTAGTCTTCGAAGTGTCCGCAGCGGAGTAGGGCTCGAGGATCTCGGTGTGCTAGGTGAGATGGAGCATATCTCGGACCTCTTCAGCCTGAAGTCGAACGCATCCGCCAAACATGTGGATACCCTCTTGGTGACCTTCGTGAATGAATCGCGCGTCTTCCGGTTTGATTCTCAGGGGGAAGTGGAGGAGGTGGAAGAGTTTGCATCTATGTCACTGGATGAGACTACTCTTGCTGCCGCCAATATATCGCACGGTCGCGTAGTGCAGGTCACGAACGGACGGGCACGAATTTGCGATCTGGATGGCGGCATGATTACGTCCGAGTGGCTGCCGACGGACGGCCAGACCATTACAGCCGCCTCGATCAATGACAGCCATGCCCTGGTATCACTAGGTGGTGTCACCATTGTTTCGCTCAGCATGGATGACGGCTTGAAGGTGGTAAAGGAGAAGACCTTCGGCGTGGAAAGCCAAGTTGCATGTGTGACTCTCCCGTCCGGTTCAGGCGACATATGCTTCATTGGATTCTGGAAGAACTCGCAACTGGCGATCTCCTCCCTCAACACATTAGAAACCGTCAAGACTATCCAGATCTCTGAGGATTCCGTTCCGCGTTCACTATTACTTACTCAAATCTTCCCAGAACAACCACCAACGCTTTTCGCCGCGTTAGCAGACGGCAACGTTGTGACTTATGCCTTCGATCCAACCTCGCACGAGCTATCAGGAAGAAAAAGCATCGTCCTAGGCACCCGCGAAGCCACTTTCCGGGCCCTGCCTCGAGGCGATGGATTATTCAACGTGTTCGCGACATGCGAACATCCTTCGCTCATCTATGCCTCAGAGGGCCGCCTTGTCTACTCGGCTGTTACAGCAGAAAAGGCAACAACAGTCTGCCCCTTCGACTCGGAAGCATACCCTGGCTCTGTAGCTATTGCAACTTCAGAAGATCTCCGCATCGCACTCGTGGATACCGAACGAACCACACATGTACAGACACTCAAGGTAGACGAGACTGTACGCCGAATAGCTTATTCACCGAGTCTAAAAGCCTTCGGCCTCGGCACGATAAAGAGAATACTCAAGGGCGGTGAGGAGATCATGATGAGTCACTTCAAGCTCGTGGATGAGATACAGTTCAAGGAACTAGATACATATGCCCTGAACGAAGAAGAACTGGTTGAGTGCGTCATGCGCTGCGAACTCCCAGATGGCTCTGGGGGTCTTGCTGAACGCTTCGTTGTCGGCACCGCGTACCTTGATGATCAGAACGCAACGACAGAACGAGGTCGAATACTACTTCTAGAGGTCACGCCAGAGCGTGTTCTCAAGCTTGTCACTGAGATTGCTGTGAAAGGCGGCTGCAGGTGTCTGGCCATGTGCGAGGGCAAGATCGTGGCGGCGTTGATCAAAACAATCATCGTGTACAATGTCGAATACAAGACGCAGAGTAAGCCAGACTTAGTCAAGGCCGCGACTTTCAGATGCTCAACCGCCCCGATCGACGTTACAGTGAACGGGCCCCTCATTGCGATAGCAGACCTGATGAAGTCCCTCGTTGTGGTCGAATACCAGCGCGGCGAGACCGGGCTGTCAGACAAGCTTGTCGAAGTTGCTCGTCATTACCAGATTACATGGGCGACGGCCGTTGCGGAGGTGGATAAGAACACATACCTTGAAAGCGACGCAGAAGGCAATCTAATTGTTCTGTATCGGGATCAGGATGGCGTTACAGAAGATGACAAGAGACGGCTGCATGTAAGCTCGGCGATGCTGCTCGGCGAGATGGTGAATAGGATACGTCGGATCGACGTTCAGACCGCACCTGACGCAGCAGTTGTTCCACGAGCGTTTATGGGCACTGTAAGTTTGCACATCCATCTGTTCCACTGAAGACATGGAGTTACTAACGTCCCTCTAGGTTGAAGGCTCCATCTACTTCTTCGGCCTCATCTCTCCTACCCACCAAAACCTTCTCATGACGCTGCAATCTAATCTCGGCAACCTCGTGGCTGCCCCGGGAGACGTTGATTTTGCCAAATATCGCGCTTTCAAGAATCAGGTTAGGGAAGATGATGAACCAACACGTTTTGTGGACGGGGAGCTGATAGAAAGGTTCTTGGATGTCAGCGAGGACATACAAAGCAAGGCAGTTGAGGGCTTAGGGGAAGAATGGGACGTTGAAGCAGTTAGGGGGTTGGTTGAGGGGCTGAGGAGATTACATTAGAGAGGGTGTGGGAAGCTAGACTTAAGGGTGAAGTGGATGTATTGCATGCGTCCGTGATAAGAGGTCGCGACAGACTCTCCGCATGTTCTCTTTAGCCTCGTAATCCACCGCAGAATTCAAATGACGAATGCTGCCATGCACAGGCTCTAGAAGACCCGACTCGCCAAGCTGTGAGCGTAAAGAAGCAGATTCTAACCCCCTCGTCATCATCGTGACCATAAGTTCCTCAGTTCTCACTCATGCAAACCCCTTCTTCCATACCCTCCACCTCACCGTTGACTGTGCTCTTCCTCCCCTCAGCTTTCTTCCACTCTTTCCTCTCCTCCCTATACTTCCTTCCCTTCCGTTCCCTCTTCCTGAAGTTAAAGCGCGTCTTCGCCTTTCTGCGGCCATATGTAGCGCCGCCCTGATAGCCCTGCTGATAGTTGTCATCGTGATAGTGCATTCCGCCGCCCATCTGTGTTCCCTCTCCTTCGTGACGCTGCGCAGCAAAAGGGTTCACCGGACCAACGTAGCTGGCTTCGAGCGGATGCCAGGGAGTAGGGACTTGTGGATAGTAGTCGCCGTTGATTGGGTAGTAGCCGTGGTCTGGGTAGTAGTCGTGAGCTGGGTAGTACATGTACGCTTGGTAGGGGTAGTAACCATTGAATGGCTGCGAGCCGCCGAACGGAGGATACTGTTGCTCGACGTGATATGGGTGAGGCTCGGGCCCGTAGCTATACGGCGGCTGGGATCGTGGCGGCCGCGGCGCGAAACTTTCATGCTCATACCGGCCTGGGATGAAGGGAGCAGCGTCACCGTTCAGGCTGTGGTTGCCGGATTTGGTTGCCATTGCGCGGTGGCGGCTCGGAAATGGTTGTTTTGGTGAGGAATCGATGCTGCGGGCGGATGGAGCTTGTATTGTTGCGGTAATGGTAGCCGTGGGAAATGAGTTTGTGTAATTAAGTTTGCTCAAACGGCGGCGAACTTTCTGGAGAAGTTACGCGTGGTGAAGTGGTGAAGGGACAAAGCGGTCTGTTGCCGGCGCGATACAGTCTCCCGTGCATGGGCGGTGAAGAAGCGGTCCCTCGCAGAGGCGTTTGTAGTCGCCTGCACAGTGGTAGGGAGATGCTATGGCTTCTGGCGCTGCAATATTGAGGGCCTCCATGATTTCCCAAGAAAGAACAGGGGAAGCGTAAAGAGCACTCGTGTAATCGTCAGGCTCTACCATATGGCCTAAAGCCTACCTAGTAGCCTCCTAGCTATTTCAACACTCCATCCTCATCGCTACTGTCTCCGTTGGTATTCTTCACGCTGCTCAGCTCAACCCTCTCCTCCTCCTCATCCCGAAACTCTTCGCCATCATTCGCAGCTCCATCCCTATCCAGGAGCGGTGCCTCCCCCGTAGTAGCCACAACACCCTTCTTCTCTGTCTCTTCCCTCATACCAATAATAACACTCCCAGCAACTAGCAAGCTTGCACCAAGCCACCACAACCCCGATAGCGATTCGTCAAATATGATAAAGCTAAGGACGGCAGTAACAATAAAGTTCGAAGACGTGTTGATGATAGAGACGCGCACGGTGGAGGAAGCGAGAGTCAGGGCACGAGTGAAGAGGCCCCACATGATAGCGTTAAAGACGAGGTTCAGGGCGAAAAAGAACTGTTCATGTGGTAAGCATCGTGTGAGATGAAGGGGAATGTGCAGGAGGTTGGCAAGCATACAGCGCGAATCGCAAATTCAACGACTTTGTTCGAGGCACTGAGACCCAGTGTTAAGGCTATAGAGCTCGACCAGGAGGTCGTCAGCTCGGTCGTTGTGCTGCATGGTTGTCAGGATGTCTACTTCTTCACGTAGGAATGCGGGAGCTTACAGCTTCGCGAACACGCCATTAAAGGCTGCGCATGCTCCGCTCCCGATTGCGATTACGAGCCATGCGGATTTGGTCTTAGGCAAAGTCATATTTGTTCACTATTTGAGGGTGTTGCGCGGGGCAGAGAACGACGTGGATGCATAAGCGTTGGTTGCGTGTTGTATGATGTACGAAGTACAGGCTTGTACGGCTACAGTTCCGAGCTTAGTCAAGTATCAGGGTATTGTTATGCTCCACCGGGAACTTCAATTACATTGATATACCTTTGTTTAGAAGAGCACAGTATTGCAGTCGAATTTTCACTTATTACCATATAAAGCATTATGCTGTCATCTGAATGTTTGCCATGAGAGGCTACGAATTAGGGAGCACTTGGCTCGTCATCAGATTTCAACAGGTTCACTGAGCATCGTACTTCAGTCCATCTTGCGAAATAAATCAAGGTTTTCTATGCCTTATACGCCTTTCTCAGACATATTACAGTCTATCAAGCGTTGAGTCGAACGCATCTCCTGATCCGATCCCCAAACTCCAATTCATGCTCAGGTATCGTGAGTGCTCTTACTGTTCCATAAACGCCAAACCCGATGACAAGCAAACATCCTTTTGAAAAACTGAGCATCAGTACACGACTTGTCATTCTGAAGCACGCCGCCGTTTTACGCGGCTACCGCCTGGCGCATAGCGCGCATCCCAGAACTCGTCCTCCAGAGCTTTCGCCTTTGCTGATCTGCCTAAAGCACCCTTTAGCAACCATGAAGTATAAGCAAGGCCAGAGGCTTAGCTCTAGGCCTCGCCAGGGCGCTTCGCGTTACAGCTAACGATCTTGACTCGGTCGGCGTGCACTTGGTTCGTATTATCGAGCTTGAAGTTGATATCCTTGATGATAAAGGTCCAGACGTCGTCACAGAAACGGTAGGTGTCGAGATGGCCCTACAAAGACATGAATTAGTCTTCCATGCTCCCCGCCTTTGTTCGCATGTACGCCAAACCCACCTTGAATGTCAGCCGCGACTTGACCTTGTCCGAGAGCACGTCGGCGACGGCCTTGTCAAAGTTGATGAGGATCTTCATGGCGAGCTGGGGCTCTATGCGGCGCTCGGTGATGAGGTTGTCCAGCGTGTCCGTGAGGGCACCGCCCAGACTGTGCTCTGTCAGCCCAAGCGCTATCCACAACTGCTCCAAGAGGCGCATATGTACCTGCTTCGGCGGTAAAGCTCGTAGTACTTGGTGTTGTCGGCCATGTTGACGAGCAGGTGGTTGCGGCGGCGTTGGTGGTCTGGCAATGGTTGACGCGGGAGGGCAGCCATATGCGACGGGTAGTTGACTAAGCGGGGCGGCGCTAGTGTAGCTCGGCTTGTTCCGCCTGCATCATCGTCGAGCTTCGCTGTGAGTTCATCACGAAGAAGCTCCAGTCCGCCACTCCCACCATCCATTCTCGCCTTTACCACTTGTCTCGAACATGTCCCTCACTTATGGCACAGGCGGTGCGACAGCCGCCCTGAGTGTGGTTGCGCTGTGTACGTGCATCGTCGGACGGACCTAGCAATAGCTAACGGCAGACAGACATGCTCTTCAACAACGAGGGCGAAGCTTTTAACGTACGCGATTACTTGTCACACGAGTCGAGCTAAACTAAACAACAATGTGAAGGTCGGAGCATTCCTCGAAAGCGTATCACCGTACACATGGGCCAGTACAGGAATTGCACTATGCATTGGTCTCTCTGTCGTAGGCTCAGCATGGTATGTACGGTGGCATGGGAGCCAAATGACTTTTTCTAATGCTCGAGAAGGGGTATCTGGACCACCGGTGTATCTATCCTCGGTGGAGGCGTCAAGGCACCGCGGATACGAACGAAGAACTTGATCTCGATCATTTTCTGCGAAGTAGTCGCCATTTACGGCGTCATCATGGCTATTATCTTTTCCTCCAAGATGAATGCACTTACTGATTCGGAACTTATCTCCTCGGGATCAAACCAATTTACCGGATATGCGCTCTTCTGGGCTGGGATAACTGTGGGCATGTGCAACTTGATTTGCGGCGTCTGCGTAGGCATCAATGGAAGTAGTGCAGCCCTGGCTGATGCTGCGGATCCAGCCCTGTAAGTTGTCGTGGTGTCTGAGTCTGCTCCCATTAGCTGACAAGGTTGCAGGTTCGTCAAGATCCTCACCATCGAGATCTTTGCTGCCATTCTTGGACTTTTCGGTCTTATCATTGGGCTGCTCATGCAAAGCAACGCCAAGGACTTCGAATGAGCACTGTTTGTGACTCGAGGGTTATATTATTCAACCACGATATAGTCTGAATTTTACTTCAGGCTACCACTTCAGACGCCATCGAAAGCGGAAATACACATCACGTATCAGCAAATGAGCTTGATTGGGGATCGTGGCGAGAAAATTCGTGGAAACTGTATCAAGTATATAGAGAGAGGCGCTTGTATAATGCATGTATCATGAGCGAGCATCGGCGTTAAATTTCAAGATTTGTTCAGGACATACTTTTGATATCTTTCATTGCGTGATGTTCAACAATGCCTCTAAGTAGCTGAGTCTTCGAATTCATAGGTAGGTGGCCCAAGCGCCAACCTCTACATAGCGGGACAGCATCTCCACTTTAACGTCACATCAACCAACAGACTTCACAATGAGTTCAGAGAGTTCGAAACTGAAAGCAGCTATCCTTGTAGTCTCCGAGACTGCCTCGAAAGAGCCGTCCACAGACAAATGTGTACCCATCCTAAAGGAAGTCTTCAGTAATCTGGGAAAGGACCAATGGGACATTAGCGAGACCGAGATCGTACCGGATAGTGTCATCACGATCCAGAATACAGTCAGGAGATGGACCGATGGCGGAAATCCTGTCAACTTGATCGTCACCAGTGGAGGAACTGGCTTTGCGACTAAAGATGTTACTCCTGAGGTACGCTTGAGGATGCAAGCGGGCGGAGTAGAGCACTGATAAGAACAAGGCAATTTCACAACTGATAGATAGACATGCTCCAGGTCTTGTGTAAGAACTACTTAACTTTTCTTGTTACAAGTATCTGACGTCTTTTTCCAGACATGGCATGCTTACGACTTCGTACGCTGTAACACCTTGTAGGCATCACAAATTATTTGTATTCACACATTCGCTAAGCGGTAACAGTCGCTTTGATGGCAAGGCCTGTTGCTGGTGTCCGGAAACAGACACTTATATTGACTCTCCCTGGATCGCCAAAGGGTGCTAAGGAGAACCTGGAGGCTGTACTCAAACTGCTACCACATGCGTGTATCCAGGCAGCTGGTGCTGAGTCGAGAGATCTACACGCTGGAGGCGTGAAGAAGCTTGAACAACAGGCTGGAGTTTCGTCTACCGGTGCAGCTACAGGTACTATGAGGTTTGCTAGTATTGCCTTAGTCTAGACTAATGAGACCAGGTGCTGGAGACGGGCATCACCACCACCATCATCATGGGCATGGTCATGGGCATGGCCATGCAGGACCCAAATCGCACACAAAGCCAGAAGAGCGACCTCAGTCAAATGATCCTGCTGCAGGGCCAACTCGCAGATACCGATCCTCTCCCTATCCTATGCTTGCCGTCGACGATGCTCTGAAACTCATCTCGGAGCAGACACCGGCTCCGACAGTCGAGAAAGTACCCGTGGACATGAAAATAGGAGGTTCCGTACTTGCAGAAGATGTCACCGCGACCGAGTCCGTTCCCGCTTTCCGAGCTAGCATCGTTGATGGATATGCCATCAAGATACCGTCTTCTGGAAAGTTTGAGAAAGGCGTGTATCCTGTCACGATTGTATCACACGCCCAAGCTGGCGAGGTCAAGGAACTTAAAGACGGAGAGATTGCGAGAATCACTACTGGTGCACCACTTCCTCCAGGTGCTAACGCCGTGGTAATGGTCGAAGACACGGTATTGAAGAGCCAGACAGACGATGGCCAAGAAGAGAAGGAGATTGAAATACTCACGGACGAAATCAAAGCCAACGAAAACGTACGTGAAGTGGGCAGTGATGTCAAAGAGGGGGAGACGATTCTGAAGAAGGGTGAGGGCATCACTGTTGTGGGTGGTGAATTTGGTCTACTTGCTTCTGTCGGAACGAAGGAGGTATCTGTCTATAGACGTCCTGTCATCGGCGTCTTGAGCACAGGAGATGAGATTATTCCACACAATAGAGAAGGCCCGTTACGACTGGGAGAAGTGCGAGATACAAATCGCCCCACTCTCATCACTGCCGCTCGAAGCCACAGGTTCGAGGTTGTCGATCTCGGTATTTCTTCAGACAAGTAAGTCTCCGGGTCATCAGGTGAGGCGCTACTATATGACAATTGAAGCTAATCTTGGGTAGACCTGGCAGTCTCGAACAAACCCTCCGGGACGCCCTCCGCAAATGTGACGTAATAATCACATCCGGTGGCGTCTCAATGGGCGAACTGGACCTCCTCAAACCCACTATTGAGCGCTCTCTTGGCGGAACGATCCATTTCGGCCGCGTAAACATGAAGCCCGGCAAACCCACCACCTTCGCCACCGTCCCCGTCAAGAATAATTCTGGGGATTATGTCAATAAAGTTATCTTCAGTCTTCCCGGCAATCCCGCATCGGCAGTGGTGTGCTTCCACCTCTTCGTCCTACCGTCGTTGCATCAGCAAGCTGGTATCAAACCAGTGGGCTTACCAAAAGTAAAGACGGTGCTGGATGAGGATATTAGAATGGATAGGGGTAGGCCGGAATATCATCGCGCGCTTGTTGTGACGAAGAGCGATGGGTTGTTGTATGCGAGTTCTACAGGTGGACAAAGAAGTTCTAGGATTGGGAGCTTCAAGGGTGCCAATGCGCTGCTTTGTATGCCACAGGGTGAGGGGATGTTGAAGAAGGGAGATAGGGTCGATGCGCTTCTTATGGGGAAGTTGGGGGAAGTTGAACGCTGATTTTGTCCGATTCCTCTGGCTCCAGAGACGCGGACAAGTAGGAAGTGGGCAACAACATCTACCCTGGCATAAAACCAACAACGGTTTTCAGAAAAATATTTGCCACGGCGGCTCTCGAATTGAATGTTTCCCTCAGCCAAAGACATGGTAACGAGCCCGAGCGTCCCCAGCACCAGGGTTCGTATCATCAATTTGCCCCTTTCAGTAGCAAGGCGATCGCCATCGATTCGTGTGTGATACCTGTCATTGCCTTATTAAGCCATTGTATCCCCCGGTACCTTGCCGGTGGCGTGTGCTCTCATTTCCTCTGTCTCAACAATTTGACAGCTTTGTGCGACTGTCAACAAAGAAGAGACACCATGACAGCCGTGTACTACAAGGAAATATGAGGATCTACGATGGTATCACACCGAAGCGCTGTCTTGAGCCCGCTGATTCACTCATTTCCACCTCTTCTCAAAGTAGCTATATTCGCATGAACTCAAGTCTTAACATGTTGGTAGGTGAGCGAAATGGGTTATTTTAAGACTATTTGTGGTTCTGAGTTTAGTCACCGCTAATGATCTAGGGTAGCCAGGATGCTGTTCCCGATACCGGGTCTGGCTGAGGTATCCCTGTCGAAGATCAAGCCATCGGCTAAGCCAGCCCTACTACTTTGAACGTCACAGATGATGGTCAGAATATATGGAAACATGGTGTTAGAGATGGATAGAAAAGACATTCAGGGTCGTTGAGGAGCTGTGTTGCGTGGCGGAAGCAGTTGCCCGAACGTACTGTTTCAGATGTGTTACAGATCACAGGGGTTAGGCAAACACCTCAACTTCGAACGACGAACATGTCTGGAAGTAATCATACACTAACATGAGTTCAATACAGTCTCTCGTCGCCTTACTAGGTCTCAACACTTTCATCTTTGACGTTCTTGCTTCATCGCAATGTGCGCCCCCGGATCGCAACGCTTTAATTCAACCTCAAGCACCATTATGTCTTGATGACCAAAATGCTCCCGGAGGACCAACATCACTACGAATCAATTACGGGATATGGTCTCAGGAGCCATTTTGTGTCGCGGGGCAGACTAAGATGTATTGTACGCATACGACATCCGATTTTCGCAATGGTCATGGCGTGAGTGTCATCGCCAGCCCAGTAGCCGCCAAATCGATATCGTCAGCCTTTCCAGCCTCAAAGGCAGCCCGCCGTGTGTCCGAAGAAGGTCTCGAAGTTAGCGTTATCCCTGGAAAAGGAAAAGGTCTCATCACCAAACATTCTATCCGCCGTGGAGAAACGATATTGCTGGACTCTCCTCGAATCATTGCCAGTGCACAGTTTCCGTCGCACGTGACATCTTCACAGGGCGCGTCGCTTTTCTCCACCGTCTTGGCCCAGCTGCCTGGTGCAGACCGGGACCTTATCCTATCACTAGACAAAAGCCTAGGCGGCACAGACATAGAAAACGTAATGAAGACCAACGCCTTCGCATGCCAACTTAACGACGGCGAAGTAGGGGACGGATACATGTGTCTATTCCCCTCTGTGAGCAGGATCAATCATGCATGCCGGCCAAATGCGCACGCAAGATTCATCCCAAAGACCTTGTTGATGCAGATCCAAGCCGTAAAGGATATTGAGGCAGGAGAAGAGATCAGCATAAGTTACGGGAGGATTGAATTGAAGCATGCCGAGCGTCAGAAATTGTATAAAGAAGGATGGAACTTCACATGTACATGCGATTCGTGTACAAGTACGGAGTACGAGATTGCAGGGAGTGATCAGCGTCGCGCGAGGTTCGCGAAACTCCGCAAGATGCTCGAAAATTTAACGAGTGAAACGTACGATGCGCAGCAGATTGTGGCGTGGGAGAAGGAAGTCATGGAGCTTAGTGCAAAAGAGGGGTTGGATAGTTTGCTTGCGGGAGACTATGAGAGGTTGGCATATGTATATGCGGGACATGGGATGGTGAGAGATGCGAAGATTTGGGCGTTTAAGGCCAAGGAGAGCCTTTTAGAGTGGAAGGTTGTGGACGGGGGCCCGGATAATGAGATTAGGAGGGTAGAGGAGTTGCTGGGGGAGTTAGGAGAATGAAGACATGAGTGTTGTATCAAAGTCTAGTGATGCAACCCTCTAGAATAGTTGGCCTTGGATGTAGACCGAAGATAAGATATCAGACGCCGCTAATAAGTAAAAGTAAGAGTATGCACTGAAGCATGACGCCACCGAAGGTAGATGAATCAAATCGCCGCCAGACCAAGAAACTCACAATCTATGGCCATTCCATCATGCCAGAACATTGGTGCAGCCCGGCACAATACTTTCCAACTTAGGAAGTAGCTCTTCTATCCATCGCTTTTGCTCACTCTGGCCCTTCGCGCTGTCAACCCTTGGCCCGTTTCTTTTATTCAGTCAGTCCCGGAATCTTAAAGTCATGGTAAAGTACTTACTGTACGACTCTGCAATCCATCAAGAAAGCGCCATGCGCATTGTCCTCCAGGTCAGGCTTCACGGAATGGACCAACGTACGAGAGCCAACCTCAGTGGTTCGAGCAAGAAGTTTAACAAGTATGCTCTGAATCGTGGCCTCCAACCAACCAATATCATCCCGGAACAGGTCTGACCTGCAGGCACCTGGGGTGACCTTGCTGATGACAACTTTGGAGTCTTTGGAAAGTGGGCTTCGAGCTGCAAGTTCGCGGACAGTGTAGAGAAGTAACAGCTTGGAAACCTGGTAACGATCCTTCATGTCCGCTCCCTCCTTCTTCGCAAGTGTTTCCAAAACGGATCCAGAAGTCTCGCCTTCCTTGTACTTCGCAAGGTACTGGAGATCGGAACCCACGAAAGACAATCTGGTCTTGACACCGAATACCCGGCTCGTCTCTTGTAGCTTAGGTAGCGCCAGAAGGCCGACCAGTGTCGCTGAAATGACGTTTATAGTGATGTGACTCTCGTTACCTTGCACCAGTTCGAAGTTGCGAGTCAAGATGCCCGCATTTTGAATGAGTGCGTCAAGGCGGGGGAGCGTCTGCACGCGATCTCCAAATGCTTTGATGCTGTCGAAGTCCGACAGGTTGAGTGGCCAGACTTCAATCACATTCTCCTTTGCATTGGTGGAATAAATGATGTCCCGTGCTGCGGCTTCGCCTTTGTCTATTGTGCGAACTGCAAGGATAACTTTGGAGGCACCTAGACGAACGATGTGGCGCGCAGCTTCAAGACCAAGGCCTGTGTTCGAGCCCGTTATAATGATGGTCTGGTCACTGAAGTCGTAGTTTGGATATGGGAGTTGTGTGAAGAGCTGTGACTTGAGGAACTGAAGCGCGAAACCCATCTTGGTGGTTGCCATGTGGGAGTGTTATATTTCGTAGGAAGGGTTAAGAGGTGGTGCAGATGGAACTGTGGTAATAAGGACTTGAATGCGGAACGAAGAGTTGAAATGTAGTCATTTTTGTAAATGGAAAAGGACAAACATCGGAATGCTCGATAATGACTTGGTCCGAGTATCCCTTCAAAGGAATGGTTGCGGACGACGTTCGGTGGGCAAAGCGTAGTACTTGAGCGGTCCCAATGCGGTTAGCCCCGGACAATATCCGAAGCTTATTTCAGCCCTACGCTGATCCACAAACTCTCGCATTGGCAGGACCACGTCAAAAACCGTACATGTCAGACTTGCCAGAAACATGCTCAGCACCAATGCCACTACGACTGACGCTAGTCTCCATGAGCTTGCATACTCCTCATACTCCTCATCTCTGTTCAACGTAACACCTATATCTTTACCATCTTTGCCGGACATTTGGCGTCGTGGTAAAGGTGTAAAAAAAAAAACCGAGGAAAAACTACTATTTGCGGTGCCTACTGAGATTGCTAGTAGAGGAGAGATTGTTTTGGAAGAGCAAGGTCAAGAAAGCCGTATGAGATACTTTGTGCGCTGGGGCAAACCGTGCGACTGTGATAAATGCTATCTTCGTTCCTAGTTTTGGTCGCTGGAGATTTTGCAAAGAGTGAAAAGCAATTTCTACGGCGACGTCCGTTTGTCATCTTCTGTTTTATTTAACGGCATAACGGACGAAGTTGGGATCTCATCTAAGCCTGGTGAGGGCGTCATATCGGTCCTGGTATAATTAGCGTCGGACGACAAACATGGGTGGTTAGGGCTTTTGCGGACTGTAAACGGTTAGCGTCCGAATCGGCCATGTGGATTATTATTGTCGGTCTTCTCTAGAGACCGAGTTATCAGTCATCACTGGCAGAACGTACCAGCCTTTAAAGTGTGATAAATCATCTCCGAGTTCATTGATGTTCCGGTTAGGCTGACACAATTACACTCAAGTGCATGTGTTTCCACGGAGCCGCAGGACGAGGCCGATAGCTGAACCGCCGCAGCTGTATATGAAGTCTACAGTGCTGCATACGGAGATACTTAGGAATTGTTTTCCCATACGCGCACTTCATCCCGTCCTCCACCGGCTTACAAAGGCTGAAAGTCGGCTGCATACAATTGCATCTAGCTGAGACAACAATAACTCCTCTTTCAGCACTTCAATACATTGCTGGACAGCATCTACAGGAGAACTAAGGGAAATAATACTTCCGTCAGCACGTGACAGTGCTGGCGTGGCATCTTGATGGCGCAAATAGCGGACAATCGAAGGATGATCAAACGGCAGTGCGTCTACTGCTATCATCTCAGGTTCGGATGGGGTCGAGGTGGCTCTAGTCTGATTCATGTTGCTACAAAGGCTGACTGCCCACATGCAGAGTGCAACACGGTACAAGCTAGCAGACCACCAGTACGGTCGACTTGATGCAGGCATCTTTCGGTAATATCGAAGGACCTGTCCGCAATGACACCACATCTGCGGCGCCTCTTGTAAGCAGCGTTTCCCTGTCCAAATTGAGTTGTGAAAGACGTCGAGGGAGATATCACCTCTAGCCAGCTTCTCGATGTCGGGTAGGTAGGTGGATGCATTGAGGCTGATCAGATGAAACATGACCATATTGGCGCAATCATATACACTCGGGTCTTCTAACGATACCGACCGACTACAGATGGTATACCACTGCGTTAAAACAAATTGTACTTCTTCAAACTGGGTCAGGAGTCGTTGTAGTAGCCACTGGTTACTAGGGTTGAATGAGTAGTGAAGACTTTTGTTCATGTGGTAGATCAAGGATTGAAGAGGCTGCAGAAGAAGCCGTAATTCGGTGGTTGACAGCGTGGTCGTGTGAAGAGAGAGCTCGTTGCTCATAAACAAGTTGAATAGCTGAGCCAAACTACGAGAGGAGCTAGCAACTTGAGGAATCTGCCGATAGATTTTCTGCAAGGATGCCTTCCATGAGTCTACGGAGGTTGCGTTCCACAGCTCGTTGTTGTAAGGAATGGGCGAGTTACAGTCGTCAATCTCAAAATAGGGCTGGCGATCGTGGAAAAGACTCATCTCTTGATCAAATGTGACCCAGGAGTATGACATTCTGTCGAAACCGAGTGTTAGCAAGAAGAAATCCAAGATGCAATGCGAACTGACCTGTTTAAACATTCTCTTGATTTCCAGGTCTTCCACGATGTTTCTGTATCGACTGTCGGGTCGATACCCACCAGTGACGACTGTCGCGTATCCAACAGGCCTGAGTGCCGAGCCATCTATGCACGTGCATCATTAGCATTGCTACCGCTGTACCCGGGGTCGGAAAATCCTACTGAGCTGTACATGTGGGCATGGGCCGCAGACAGCTGGATGAAAGGTCAGCGATGATGTCGTGCGGTGATCACTAGGATTGCTTACATCCATGTGCCATTTGAATCCGCTCCACGCTGCTGCATTCAAATATAAAAGAGCACACCGCAGCATCATCGGCTGAGCCGCCATCTGGACATCCTTCTCTAATATGTCAAAAATGGAGATGCGACATATCTCTACCAAGCCGGCTGCGACGTAGCGAGCTTTCGGCTCCGCCTTCCCCATTGCTCCATGGGCAATCATGAGGAGAAGCAGTAAGATGGTAGGCTTCTCATCTGTAGAAGTCATGGGGGTGGAAAGATCAATTCTTGAAGCAGGAAATGATGGCATGTATGGCTCCGCCCGAGCAGCGTATGTGCATAGAAACTCTTCCAATACTGGAGATGGGGGAAGTGTAAAGAAGCCTGTCAAAGTCGGAATAGGCGAGGATTTCTGCACGCCTAGGGGGTCATCCTCGTTCCTTGTACGGTGAACATCACGAGCACGGCTCAGGAAGCTCTGTGAAATGACCATGAGCTTATCTCTCAGGTTGCTTTGAATAGGATCCACACTTAGGATCGTTGCATGATTGAGTTGTGGACGGAAGAATTCCGGGCCTGTCCAGACTGACTGATTGTTCAAGGTTTCTTCTAACTTTTGCAGATACTTGCCACCAATACGTGGGTTGATCCGCTGGTCGCTTTGTGGGTTGCATCGAAAGCACGGGAGCTCTTCATCGGGTAACCCGGAAGAGCTACTGCGCGTTGGGCCATCTCTGAGTGGAGCGGGAAATACATTCCGATTTGAATGAGTTTCAGAAGATAGTGAGTCGGGTGCAGATTGATCGAATGCTGTTTGGGTAGATGGAAAGGTTGCTTCAAATTGATTCCACGAGAAGTCGCAGTCCATGAGGGTATCGAGCTGCTGCGACGCAGGGTCCACAGGATTCACGTTAAGATCTCCTGGGCATGGACTTGCACTAAGAAACGATTCCGGCTGCCACTGGAAGTTCTCGATAGTAGGCAATGGGTCGTAACCGGGATTCAGCCCCATTGTTGGAATAGAACGCAACGCATTGTGAACGGTGGCCTGGTTATGACCGGCAGCAGAAGTAGAACTTGAGCGTGGAGGAATCACGGTGTTGATTTGGTCTTGGAGGAGGTCAGAATTCTCCACATAGCGCCTTGGTGAACGTTGTTCGCACTTGAGACGCTTATACAGACATCTCGAACAGGTGGGGATTTGCTTGTCGCATTTTGCCTTTGCCTTTGCGCAAGGTTGGCAGGCAATAAGATTGCGCATGTCCATACTGGACTTGACGACGAGCACTTCTAGTCGCTTAGCCTTGCTACGAGAAGTTGATTTCAAGTAAATGTCTTGCGATAGTCAGGTGGCTGGATTCTTTCTGAGCCACCTGACTCCCAACAGAATGCTTCGCTATTGGAATGATGTCCAACAAGATGAGTGACGAGTTTGTGGGGGGACTCAGGGTATTGGTGGGGCGTTTACAAGTCACAGCTGGTGGCTCTCGAAGATGAAGCAGCGAATCTCCGTGAGTGACAGACCTCTGCATGGAGCTAATAAAGGTCTGAGGACGGATGAAAGGCACAGACCCAGGTCACTGCAAGCGATGATAAGGCGCAGCGCTCTTTGTATGTTGGAGCATGATGATAAGTCGATTGCTCGAAGTGACGATCGAGAAGCCAGGTACAAGCCGCGGAACAAGAGGGTGGTGGAAGTGGCTTCGAGGCCTAAGCGTCGAATCATTGTCTTCGCTCGCCCAGCATCGGAGCGGATCTCAAACCGACCTCAAGTCTTGGCGCCTCATCCCTTTCAAGACGCATCGTCCTACCGTTCTCATTTGCTGCAAACTCACTGTCTACCTTCCTTTACTGCCTTATGCGGCTAAACAGCTCGCAAAAGCAGAATCAAGCAAACCCATCATCAACAAAGCACAGCGCGCCCAGCATCAAGCGCTCGCTTGTCTTTTCATCCGGACACAGCGATGTCCATCAGTTCGCCGCGTCAAAGCGTCGCGCCATGTCCCAGCAGACCCATCTCCTCCGTATCACCTCAACCAGAGTCGAAGCTGCACGTCTGTGTCAAACGGTGATTAGCTGCGTTACCCCAGCCTCCCTCATACGGGGATCTGGGACCGTCCATTGCCGGGTTTGATTGTCCTGTTTCAAGTAGTGGCGGGGAGGTCCCTGTCGCAACCCTCGAAAGCTAGGACAGTCGTACAAAGGCTTTCGACGCATAACATTGCAAATGAGCGTAGGCCCAAGACTAAATATGGGTTGGTAGTTCTTATATGGGGTTGTTTATGGTCTAAGTTCGCCCTAGATCTTCGTTCTCTCAAGTCCACTCTTTTGCCTTCGGACGAGTCACGTCTTTGCTTTCTTCGAGTCGCTCATTTACATCGCGTCTTTTCTTTTAATACAATGTCGCGTCTGACCCTCTTTTTCCTTTTCGCGACGTTTGTCGCACTCACTATCGGTCAGAAATGCTACGGCCTTGACGGCACAGCACTCGACGATACATTCGCGCCATGTAACCCAAGCGCAAAACAAAGCGGCTGTTGTGCGGTCAAGCGAACTGTCGGCTCTGCTGATCTATGTCTGGATAACGGATTGTGCATGGGCACAAACAATGAGTTCATGGGAACGATATGGCAGAATGGTTGTACGGATCCTACTGGGAAGGATGAGGCATGTCCTAGAATGTGTCCTGATGGTATGTGCTTGTTGTATTGCAATGACTGCGATGTGGCGCTGATACTGTCGTAGCGAACGATGATTTCGATGGCTTGAATCCAGTCACGGCATGGAACATACAAATGTGCGATTATGGGAAATATTGCTGTCGCGCAATCAACGACCAGCGGAGCTGTTGCAACAATGCGACTGCGCCAAAGGTCACCACCACCTTCATCGGCGCGTTGCCAGTACTAGCCACGACAGTCTCTGGGACCAGTGAGCCAACACGCGTATTCGGTACTGCGGTCTCGACTGGCACGCCCTTTGATGCAACCGCTGCACCCAGCCAAGACGTTTGCCAGAAGGAGAGGCGCAAGACTGCCATCGTCGGCGGCACGGTCGGAGGTCTGTTTGGTGCAATTATGCTAGGTTTGGTTGGCACCATACTACTGATGTATAAGAAAGAAAAACGACAGCGGAAGCTGAAGGAACATTACGAGGAGCAGTTCTCACAGACGAATGCATACCGAAAGGCATTAGCATCTAGCGCAGGGTCGATTAGAGAAAGCACCTTTATGGAGGAGTTTAAGATGAAGTCGAGCGGACCGGACTAAAGAAACACGGGAAATATCTGACGAATGGGTTGTTCTTGGTGTTGACATACTATGGATATGACAATGTCTGATGATGGGACGGTGTAATGAGGCTGGATCGGAGTCATGACTTTTGGTTACTTGTATTTCTTGGAGCGAATACCCTACTGGCGCATTTTCTTGGTTTTGTATAACAATGTACTTTTTCGTTGTTAGATAGAAAGTTGAGATCGTTTTTCCACACTAGTTTCGAATCAACAGTTTTGCTTCGTTTCCATATAACAATCTTCTCAAAACAAGTGCTTCTCTGCAAAAATGATTAGTGGAACTCATTGCTAAGCTTCTTGATTGAGGGAAATCTGTGAGAAGCCGGAGCAAAAAAGCAAGTAGAATGGAACTGAGTATATCTTGTGAATCGAACTCAAGCCCAAATGCACAAAAGGGCAAAAGAGTGAGCCAAGAGCAAAAGGAAAGCAACCTGAAGGCCAGGTTGAAACCATATTCAGCGTAATGTAGCTACTTTCCTAAAATTTCCACGTATATCAAAATATATATACTCTAAAAGCAATAGTATGCTGCACTGCAAATTCGCCTGCTTCAAAGTTCAAGTCGCATCAACAGAAAAAGGGCGGTGCTGCAGCCTACGCATTATCCACATGCACAATTCCGCAACGCCATATCCAAAAAGGGTAAGACCCGCCTGATCACATATATGCAATACGCATTATTCACAGCGCAAATTAACTCGTAAAGACAGCGACTCGAACTTGCGAACATATTCAGACTTGCCAGCAGCAAAAATAATGGTGCCGAAGCAAAAGGCAAAAGGAAAGTATCCACCGCGCCGCAAAGCGTCACAGCGGATGAGCTCCTACGACCACCACGAGGGCGACCGTAGATATTCCTTAGAATGTGAAGTCAGTAGCCTTTAGGCTACAACGTATAAGCTACTTTCCTGGTAGATATGATGATTTAAAGATAATATATACTTCGAAATGAGTTCTGGTGCACACGGCTGAGCGCAAAGAATTGGGGTGAAGTGTGCTGATGCCGAGTCAGAGAGGATCCCGCGCTGTTGCCTGAAGTGGGTTGACGTGGACGGCCAAGCAAATCGCTTGTCTACGGAAGAGCTCGCTGATACTTAACAATGGTCTGCCTTTTGAGGAGGTGATGCGAAGCTTGTGCACTGAAAATGTTCCTTCCGCCAACGGTGTGACTAGGGTGGGGGTCCTTCCGTTCTGCAGGTCTCTTCGCTAATCTCACCACTCCAACAATGAGGCTGAGGCCAAGACATGCTTAATGATTGGTCTTTGGACATAACTTTCAAGCTATGTTGCAGGCTTTAATTAGGGCCAAATGGTAGTAGCAGCAACTAAGTACGCTAACTCCAAGGAAATGGATGAGTTGAGTTTTTGCCGAGTCACTTTACTGCATCATGGACACAAAGACGCGAAGCGTACACAGATATTTACAATTCATTCATGATCATCTTCGAACTCCACGGAGTTAACATTCCAAAAGTGGCAGACGTTGTTGTACATGTTTGGGCGCTGTCGGCAACCCCACTGTTGATAAGACTATGATGTACCCACAATGCGCTCATACTTTGACTACTTCAACCCAGACACATGATTCAGTCGCTTGGGGTTTGAATGTAAACATCACTAAAACGTCTCTCATCCTATCAACAGAAAAATGTGGCGCTTCCTGGGTTTATCGAAGAACAATTCGAGCACACCTTCTGAACATTTACCAGAACGTTCCATTCCGGCATCATGGTACCGCTCATCCTCTATTTTCGATCTCGAACGCCGTGCCATATTTTCTCGAAAGTGGCTCCTACTTACCCACAAACTACGCTTTCATAAACCCGGCGAGTACATCTCCTTCGACTATGCTGGGTTTCCCTTTTTCCTCATACTCGACCAGCAAGGCAATATCAATGGCTTCCACAATGTATGCCGCCATAGAGCTTATCCGATCGTACAAGAACCGAGCGGCAAGGCGAGTGTACTCAGCTGCAAATATCACGGTTGGTCGTATGGCTTGAAGGGCAATCTAGCGAAAGCACCACGCTTCGATACTGTCCCTGGATTCGATAAGAGTCAGCACAATCTCCTCCCCCTACATGTTCATGTCGATAAAACCGGCCTAATATGGGTTAATCTACAAGCTGGAATACCAGACGCTCCCTGGGCTTCCGAGTTTGGTGCCGTCGACGAACAACCTCGGATGACGCAGTTCGGTGCCTGGGACGGCTACGCATACGACCACACATGGAACATGGACGTCGATGCAAACTGGAAAGTCGTCATGGAGAACTACAACGAGTGCTATCATTGTCCGACAAGTCACCCTTTGATCGCGAACGTGAGCGACATACCAAAGTACAGAGTGGAGCCGGACGAGACCGGGAATTGTCTGGAACACAGCATTGTCAACAAATCTTCTGGAACAGCAGACGAAGACAAAGATGAGATGAGACGTTGTATTACGTTCTTTTTCCCGGCAACGAGTGTCACTGTTACAAGGAATTTCTTCTACATACAGCGTATGATTCCACGTGGATCGGACAGAACGCTCATCGAGAACGAGATCTACCGCCACAAAGATGCAACGGACGCGAATTTCGATGATACGATGAAATTCTACAAACAGGTTCTGACAGAAGACAAGGTTCTTTGTGAAGGAGCACAGAAAAATTTAAACGCGGGTATTTTCATCAATGGAGAACTTCATCCTGATAAGGAACGGGTAAGTCAACCTTCATTTGGCTCCTCATGTGCGTCCTGATGTTACAAATGCCGATGTTAATCGTTGGAAGGGCCCTATACACTTCCAGAGCATAGTTAAAAAAGAGCTCCTAGAGCATCGAAGGAAAGAGGTGGCCAATGGCGACCGGGAAATATGGCCTGCGACTCCCACGACCAGGGGAGAGATGGACACGGCAAGATTACAGGAGGAAGAAAGATTCTGTAGTGAGCTCGAGGCATCGGCTTGTAGTTCACGAAGGGCGCAGTTGGTGTGGTAGTAGGTGTCATCATCATTGGCGGGTGAGACATCACGATAGAGATCCTTCAGAATCCTATCGCTCGACGAGCGGAAGGCTCGCTATTGTATGCAGTGCTTTATTGTCGTCAAAGTGAATTCAAGGCGCCCTACCCTCGAATAGAAAGCCGTAATTGGTGTGATACGGCTACACTAGGATGCTCTCAAGGTACTACGAGTTCTCAACGATCCATCTTTGCAATCTCGTGAGCACTCTTTTTCGAGGTCCAATCAGCCGCGCATCATCTGCGTTCATTTCCCCAAAGGTAATGCCGTCAACCTCGAAGACCGGGTTCCAACCTACAATTGATGAGCTCATATGATCGTTAGTTCATAGAAAACCTTCTACGTACCGGAGCCCACACCACGCGCAGGAACAATCTTGCCCTGCAAGATAATTAGATCGATGCGTGGGAATTAGGGTTAATAGGGTAGTAGATTACTTACGTCCATTCGCTCTTGGAAAAGAACGATCTCTTGTCCAGGTCCAGGGGAGTACGCAAATGTACAGAGGAACTGAGCGGATTTATCCTCGAAACCGTCGAGTAATTTGTGAAGGTTCTCATTGCCTAGGCTATGTAGGAACCACTTTCTGCGTGAATGTTATTGTCTGACATCAAACTCTTGAAGTGCTGCAAATACATGTATGGCCCAGGTAATCCGCCCATAGCATTGAAACATAGGGCCGTATCATCTACCAACACTGGTCTTTGGAGCTGAAGTGATAATCAGTCATCTTTTCGAGTGTTGTCTGCTTTTGTACTTTTGGAAAGATCGTACGGCTTCTGCTGCGCGGCGGCACTTATCTCTGGCGATTTCTTCGGTCGTGCCTTGTATCTCTGGTAGATCAAGATCTACAGCTTCTAACTCGACCGCGTCTCCAAGGATCAGACGTACTTCGCCTAATTTGTAGGCGTTGCCGGTTACAAAGGTAAGTTTGAATGGAGGCGTCATCGTGGGTGATTTGAATAGAGCCACTTTTGATGGTTAGTTGCGTTGTCAATATTACAGAGGAGAGGCAAATATTGCTGAATTGATTACCTCGCAAAAGTCATTGCTGAGGAGAGTCGTTTGAATCTGATGGTACAGGAAAGATGTTTCCGATCGATGAGTCATAGGGGCAACCGTACAAAAATGTGAAATGCGAAGCGTCGTGCAGAATAGAGAGATATCAAAGCGGTCGGTGTGCAACTTAGGTGAAATCGACTGAAAATAAGATTAGATAGAATATTGCTTAGCGTAGTTTGAAGGTAATCGGCTACCCATCTCGTATTCAAAAGACACCATGAAAAGCGCCTGAGCGCAACATTGTCAACAGCGGAGAAAATCAAATTTTTATGCGAGAGGTATATGATATAGTGCCAGCCCGCAACTCGCATCTCGATTGAGACCGTAAGCGAACTTATTCATCATTTTGGAAGCCAACCCTATCAATCATCAGTATACGTCCACGCTTCCCCTTTTCTCCTTCCTTCAGCTCTCAAAACGTATATTTCATCATCGACTCACCTTCTCCTTCAACTTTTCAAAGTACTTCTTATCCCGATCACCTCTCTCGACATGCCCATCTTTCGAGCTGGGCGTCGAATAGATGCTTCCTCTTCGGCGTTGAAACTGTGAGGGCGGGACCTTGGCTGCATCCCACGTATCGCTGTTGCGGTGTTCTTCCGATACTGAAGATATGGAGCCACGTCTATCGGGAGGGGGTGATTCTTTCAAGGTGGATGAGGAGGCGGAGGAAGGGGTCGTAGTTTCTTACACATTGTTAACTTGGACTTTGTAAAATGTAGCAGATGCAAGACTGGCATACTGGTATCCAAATTTGTGCTCATGGCATTCGTCGATTGATTTCGTGTGATATTTTGTTAGTTGAGAATCCACTGTTGCCGTCGTATGTGCATTCTGTGAGAAATCAAATCGTGCATTCAGAGGTAATACCATGGAACGGAAAAGTTCCAGGCTTATCACAATGCAGCGACGTCCCCATAACGAAACCAGATATGATCGCCAGTGTACCACCTCAAACCGTCGCTTGGATGTACCATACCTCCAAGCACATGACACCTTCCAAGGCTTAGCTGTCGATCAGTTCCGTCTAGGCGCTATCAAACACACTCATTGCCTAGAAATGTCTCTACCATCCTAAGCATGTCCCAAAACCGCTGGTCTACTAAATCTTGCTGGCCACATAGTCGTCAAGAGATCCATCTCCATGGACAACGAGAGAACACGTCGAGCACGATGTCTGACGTTGTGTCAGGTGCCTCGAACTGCTACTACATGCGAAGTGAGGGGGTGCCCAGTCCGTGGCCATTGGCTGGGTGGCTGATCCACGTCGCTCGTCTCCGGGCTTTCGGTGACACAATTGATGAGAGATTAACGACTCTGGGCATCTGGAGGTCAGGTGAAGGTCAGGCAAGTGTAGACAGTGCTGGTTGGCACTGGAGTGCATTGCTTCGTTGAGAGGTGGGGTTTAGCGTGACACAGTTGTTATTCGACAAGCCCAATCACATTCGATATGTTGCATTGTGACGATCTATCTTCGATCGATTGTATGGCAAATAGCCTTCTTTCAATACTATATCCGCAGCGGCATACATTCACCTTCATCTATCTGCGATGATCACTCTTGAGCCTTGAAGACATCGCGAGTGCATAACTGTGCAACCGTGTAGCTGTGCATATGATTACCTGAGATGCATACGCGGACCAGAGTTGCAGCTCGGAGGCGCAGTGCTTGCATTCAACCTCGCTAAGCTTCGCTGCAGAACCATTTTTCAGCGCGGAACGCTCCTTATTCATTCTAGTTTTGATAAGGTCCAAAGGAAAGTGCCGCAGCGCAGCGAATATGCACATTGGACCGTCCTGCATTTCAGCCTAGCATCCAGCTAAAACAGCAAAGGAGCCGATTAACAACTTATCAAAGACCAAAGCCTGTTGCAAAACTATTATGAAGGTTTCCAAACCGAAGAACGGTAACAGTTATTTAGTGTGATATTTTTGTAATCTGTGACAAGATGAAGTTGAGTAGATGTTATGACTTGTAGAACCGGCAAACATTTATGCCTTCACCAGACCGCACCCACCCACTCCGTTTCTCGCTCCCATCGGTAACAAAAGAAAGGGTTCCACCACTAACTACTGATCGACAGCAGTGTTTGTTGCGCATTTTGTTCCACCAAAAACATGTGAACGCCAAGTATGCAAGGATGTGACTGACTGCCTAGGTATCCACCAAATCTCAAAAAGAAAACATATCAAACTAGAAGTTGAGGGAAAAAATATCGAGAGTTGAAGGGGCCGCGCGATGGGGCGCGGCCAACGGTTTAACACAAGCAAGAAAATTTCAAAAGTCCGGTTGATGAGTCCATATGAACGCCACGAAAATGCACATCTTCGTCCTGCCCGCCTGCCCATTGTTCGTGAATCATAGGTCGTCGTCGTCGAGATCAATCGCATCAGGATTTGCCTCTGTCTCTTCTGTAGGCTTGATGTTTCCAGCCAGCCCTGTGCTGGACGCTACGAAGCCCACAGGAGCTCGTGCTTGTCGCTCGAGTGCAGCCATTGCATCCTCGCCAGCATCTGATGCGTCATCTTCGGCATGGGCGCCATTGGCATTGCCATTTTGTTGACCTCGCGCGACGGCTTGGGAGGCGATGAAGTTGACATCGGTACTGTTAGTTGTTAGTTCCACAACTTTTCTAGTGACTATACCAAGAGAGGGTACGTACTTGTACTGAGCCTGAACGCTCCGTTTGATCCTCAACATCTCCTTATAAGTATCCTCATTACCATGCTGCACCTCAAATGACTCCCATTTCTTCCAGAATTCCGGACTGGTCCTTGGATCGCAGAACTGACTCGCATGGCCATAGATGGCTCTTGCTCGATCGATTTCGCCGAGTCGCCGCTCCATTTCGGCGAACTTGAGACACATCTCCTTGGCTTCCGCGTCCGGTAAGGCGGCAATGGCACGCTCGTAGATTGGCCGGGTGGACGTGAGACCGAAGTTGGATGCTGATTTCGTGATATAGAAGTTGAACATTTCTAGTCGGTCTTCGTCGGCGACAGCGCGGGTGGCGCGCTCATATATCCGCATTGCGTGGCGGGCTAGGCCTCGATCTTCTTCCAATGCACCGTACATGAGGTACAGTACTTTGGCGAACTTTGGGGGGCAGTCCTCTACGGCTTGTTCAAACAGGTCTCGTAACCGCTCCATTCCAATCTTTCGGTCCACGGCTTTGGTCAGGTAGAGGTTCCATATCTCAAACGCAACAGGGTAGCTGAATAGGTCAAGTCCGCGCTCGTACACCTTGAAGCAGTCCTCGAAGTAGTTGTTTTCTTCCAAAAGGTTGGCGTAATTGACAATCGTCTGTGGCGTTGCGATGCGAAGCTCGAATATCCTTTCATACACCTTCTTTGTCTCTTCTAACGTGCTAACACTCTCCACAAGATCGACGTAAAAGCTCCATAATTTCCAGCTCTTGTGAACCCGCTGCTGTGGTGATAACGATTCGTCGAAATAGTCAACGTTGGATCGCTTTGGTGCTTGTGTGGCCTTCGCCATGATATCAACGGCCCTGTCGAAGTTTTCGTTGCGAAGCTCCATCTCAGCCCACTCACACCACATCTCAGCTAGCTCAGCAACCGACTTATAAGGCACTTTGACGGCCTTCTCCATAATAACGCGAGCATTCTGGAGGTCGCCGCCCGCCTCATACAGTTTTGCATAATTCGTCCAGAGTTCATGGAACTTGCCCACTGCCTGCTTCGGGTTGATAGCGGCAATGGCGTCTGTGTAGGTTTGCACTACCTCTTTCTTGTTATCACCCCAGAGGGCCACGCGCTTCTCCCATTCGATAACATTGTGCGGGTTCTGCCGCAGCATGACATCGTTCAGTAAAAAGGGCCTCCGTTGCATGAGTGATTCGAATCGGACCATGCGGATGTCGAGGTCCGCATCGGCGGCTTCGTCCAGTCTACCTTTTTCGGATCGAGCGGCGGCCTCATTGAGCTTGATCCCGATCATAGCCTCTTCGGCTTCGACGTAGGTATCGAAGACTACCGAGAAGTCGCGAACAGTCATAACGGTGGTCACGCCCTCCTCGAAAACGTCGCGCGCTTTTTCGTATTCGCCCTTGTGCATCCAATATCGTGCTAAGCCGACCCAAAGTATGCCGCGCTGGTCGGGAAATTTGAGGATACCGCTCTGGACAATCTTCTCCACGTCGATGCCACTGTCATCACTAGTATCAATTTCTTTCGCATGGTCGATCATGAGGTCGATCATTTCGGTCCAAAACTGGAAAGGTCCCTTGGCCTCTTTGCTTTTGAACCGTGGGTTGTTGAGAATTTCCATGTATTGTTTGACAGCCTCAGTGTACTTGCGCATGTCTTTCAACAGCTCGATGAAGTCCTCGGCATCCTCAGGATGGATCTGCATATACCGCCGCCATATCTTGACAGCGGTTTCTCCGGATGCAGACGTGGCGAACGGTCGGTAGAGTGCCCATATGCGGTTGTGTTGGGTTAGGGGCAGTGCGCGCAAGGCTCGGTCGAAAGTCCGTCGGGTTGTCGTAACGAGGGGCTGCTGCATGAGGAAGTGGAGGTACATCTCCCATATCCGCGGCATCTTATTGAGCAACACAAGGGCGCGCTCGAAGAGGGCATTGACCTTGACATAATGCGGCGCGTACTTGGCGGGATTCTTCTTGGTGAGGTGTCTCGTCCGGAGCTCGAGGTAGAGCTTCCAGAGCTTGTACGAGCGCGGGAGCGTCGTGACGGCGCGCTCGAGGACAAAAGCCTGCTCGAGGACGCTGCCGCGCGACTTCTTGAAGCTGTAGTAGTCCAGCCAGGGCTTCACGCTGCCGGCATTGCGCTGAATGTCCTGCTCGTACGCGACGTCCTGGTCGGTGATGAGGAAAAGGTCCGTCGAGGGCTCCATCTTCCGCTTGCTGGGCCGCGAGAGGCTCGCCGTCACGGTGCGGAGGAGTTCGCCGGGCATGATTGCGCCAGAGCGGGCGGTGGGACAGCCCGTCGTAGGCAGGAACGCGATGCTCTCGTGCTGGATGGCGGAGGGAGATGTCGCAGCGGTAAAGTTCTGAGGGAAAGAACGATGGGGCAGCGGTCAAGTCCCAGCCAATAGCACCGCGCCCCAATGCGACCCGCTCGGATTGTTGGCAGGCGCGACGCACGGCCCCGCGTCTCAAGAAGCTCCCCGGGCATAGCTGCGTCACGTTCCGCCGTCTTCACTAACCCGAGCAGCGCACTCTCACTGGCTCTGAAACAACAGCCTGGCCATCTTCGGAGTACTGGCAGCGCCTGTCTGTCTTCCGTTTTAGCCACACCTATATATACATTCTCCGGCTCATCATAATAAAATCATGTCGGGCAGCGGGGTATGTGGAAGCTAAGCTATGCGGCGGAATGATACTGACGTGACCACCAGGCGAGAGAGGCAGTCTTCGCCACACGGCAATCGCTGGGCTTGATGAAGAGCAAGTTGAAGGGCGCCCAAACCGGTCACGACCTGCTGAAGAGAAAGAGTGAGGCCTTGACAAAGTATGCACCCGCGACATACGCCATAGTTTGGACGCTCTGCTAACACACTGGACAGACGTTTCCGAGGTGCGACCATGCCGCAGATCTTCCAATTGTGTTCACATGGAGCTAACTAATCTTGAAGAGATAACGCGCCGCATCGATGAAGCGAAGCGCAAGATGGGCAGGGTCATGCAAGTCGCTGCCTTCTCCCTGGCCGAAGTAACATACGCCGTTGGCGGCGATATTGGCTACCAGATCCAAGAATCCGCAAAACAGGCACGGTTCCGCGTACGCACCAAGCAAGAAAACGTCTCCGGTGTCTTCCTCCCTCAGTTCGAGAGTTTCACGGCAGAGAGCAACAACGACTTCGCCTTGACGGGCTTGGGCAAGGGTGGTCAGCAAGTGCAAAGGTGTAGGGAGACTTATGCAAGAGCGGTGGAGACATTGGTAGAATTGGCTAGTTTGCAGACTGCCTTTGTTATATTAGACGAGGTTATCAAGGTGGTCAACCGTCGTGTAAACGCCATGTGGGTATCCTCCGCAACTCCAATGTTTGCCAAAGCTGACAATTGACAGTGAGCATGTCATCATCCCTCGCACAGAGAACACGATCAAGTACATCAATTCTGAGCTTGACGAGCTTGACCGAGAAGAGTTCTACCGCTTAAAGAAGGTGTCCAACAAAAAGCAAAAAGATGCCGCTGCCGAGGAAGCAGCCCGGCAGGAGAGGAAGAAGGCCGAAGAGGGAGCAGATGCACCGGATGCGGCACAGGAAGCTAAAGAGACCAAGGACCTATTCGGAGATGAGGACAACGAGGATGTCATCTTCTGAGCACTTCGGAGCTGGCTAGAATGGCTTGACGAATGGGCCATTGTTCGGCTTGAAGTTGCGAGGGCGATACTCTCTACGCTTCCTAGCGTCGGCAGTCGAGCGCTCAGAATGTTCCCGCTTGAAGTCTTCGGCCGACCTGTAGGCGGCGACCGCAGCAGGAGGCGCAAGTGGAATTAGCCTAGATATGAGGATGAGTAATGTGCCATAGTCATTGTGAATATAGCGATCGAACAAGAAGGCTCTCCATTGTGACAGCCTGTATCTGAACAAAACAAGGTATCATAAACTCATAAACCCATACGCAATAACCTACTGCCGCTGGTAAGTGACCTTCATGGGCTTGCCTTCTGCGCCAATGGGTGTATTCGCCGTTGCTTCTTTCGCCGTAATCGCAAACTGCTCGTTCTCGAATTCGGCAAACGCCACGGATCTGACCGAAACCAAACGCACTTCTTTGAAGCCCTCGAAGCGTTCGAATATAGTCGTGAGATCGTCTTCGTCCACATCCCTGGGGATGTTCTGGAGGAACAGAGTCTTGTTCGGTCGCACGTATTCGTCGGGGACAGCTGCCGCTCCTGTTTTGGCTGCCCGAGGTTTCTCTGCGGCAACGGTGGGGTTGGCTTGCGCTTTTGCGTCTTCTTCAGCGCGCTTGAAGTCTGCAAGCAGTTAGTACATGGATGGAAATGAGCAGTATGCGAGTGCATACCCTTGAGCATCAATCGCTTTCGCTTGTGCTCATCGAACATATCTGCTGCTTTTCGCTTGACCGTCTCGTCGCTGTGTGTTTTCGCCCTAGACACCTTCATGACCTTTCCGTACATCTCGAAGCCGTTCATCTCCTCTACAGCTTCAAGTGCAGACTGCTCGCTGTCGAAGACAATGAACGCCTGTCCCTTCCGCTTCAAGCTGCTTTTAGCAATAACGTCGAGGATGGGGCCGTAGTGTTTGAAGACTCGAGTCAGCGCTTCCTTCATGGTATCGATCTTAACGCGCTCCTCGAGGTTGTTGACCTAGTGCTGTCAGCAGCGCGCCATGAGGTACAACGCGATTGTGCGCGCGCGCTCAGGTTCAAACTCACGTAAATTCTGCAATTCACATTAGCTTCCTGGACCTACCTTGAGATCTCTACAGACTTACGTTTCAATGGGCACAGGGTATTTGCTGGGATCGACTAGACCTCCACCCATCACTACACCCTCCATCTTGTCCGCCATATTGGGCGATTGTCAAGCGTGCTTTGGTTGGTGTTGAGTTGCGCCGACGTGAAAGTCGGAAGCTCGAGACAGCCATAATTCCGACCAGGCCATGGCACGCTAGGCGGCGATCACACGTGACTTTTGTAGCATCTGGAAGGTGCAACCTGGGCTGCATCTTCGCAAGCCACAAGCACCGAAGAGTCATCGCGCAGATCAGAGACATGCACAGTTTGACCAGCGGTCAAGATGCTCGCGGCAAGTGTGAATTGCGAACTTCGCATGCGCCCTTTTTTCTCGCTTGCTGGCCGATCCAGTCGTTTAGCTCTTCACAAGCTTCTTATGTTCGGATAGCTCTGGTCTTCCCGTATTAATTAGCTAGCTCCCCAAGGTGCAGTGGGACGTTGCTCAATTATTCCTCTCTCGCTCTCATGTTTGGATACGAATTAGCTGTGCTCTTCTGAGTTCAGTTACTGACGTCACAGCATTCCATTGAATAATACGGAAACGTCTGTCCGCTACAATCTCAAGAGTAGTTGGAAGGTAGCCACGACACTACATAGAGGCTCTCAACCCATGAAACCCATCTCAACCATCCTCAAAAGAATGGGCCTCAGCAGCTCGTCCCCGCCTCGGGGCCTCAAATGGCGGTCACACACCCTTTTCATTGTCGCCACTGTTGGAATGGGTGCTTTTACGGATATGTTCTTGTACGGTCTCATCGTGCCGGTGCTTCCCTTCATGCTGAGAGACCGCATCGACATCCCAGACTCTCAGATACAAAGCTCTATATCAAATTTGCTTGCCGCCTACGCTGCAGCCTCTTGCGCAGCCTCACCAATAGCCGGAGTCCTCGCCGATAAGTTCTCTTCATCCCGTCAATTACCTTTCGTTCTCGGGTTGCTCCTGCTTCTCTTTGCTACAATCCTTTTCGCTATCGGTCAGAGCGTCGCTGTCTTAGCTATCGCCCGAATCCTCCAGGGCGCATCAGGAGGCGTGGTATGGACATTGGGTTTAGCCATAATCATTGAAACAGTCGGCCAGGAGAATCTCGGCAAGACGATGGGTACTGTCTTCAGCTTCATATCCGTGGCCGGTCTATTCGGGCCTGTCATTGGCGGAATGCTTTACGCAAAGACTGGGTACAAAGGAGTATTTGGCGTCGGCATTGGAGTGGTCGGTGTGGACTTTGTTCTGCGACTGCTCATGGTGGAGAAGAAGGCTGCTGTGAAGTACTCCAGACCCCACTCACCCACGTTAGTACAAGAGCCGGATAGGCAAAGAGACGATACAGAACAGACGCCACTTTTACCACGTAGTACTCCCACTACCAGCAAATACCGCCTCGCAGAGCCCAACAATCGAATCACCCGTGCGTTGCCCATACTTCTCGTTTTCCGCGACACTGGTCTCCTTACCGCCATCTGGATCGGCTTCATGCAAGCAGTATTACTTGGCGCTTTCGATGCTACCGTTCCACTCGTGGCCTCAGAGCAATTTGGCTTCAACAGCTTGAAAGCGGGGCTGCTTTTCCTTCCACTAGGGGGCGCAGACTTCTTCCTTGGGCCGTTATTCGGATGGTGCGTTGATCGTTACGGCACGAAGCCGTTTTCCATTCTTGGGTTCACGTGGCTTGTCCCAACGCTTGTCCTTCTCCGGTTACCTACAGAACCGAGTGTCACTAGCAAATTGGAAATTGGACATCTGATCGCATTGTACGCCAGTGTATTAGCACTCAATGGCGTTGGTTTCGTAAGTAATCCACTACCCGCTATATAAGAGGCATATACTAACCTGTAGTTTCAATTCCCAGGCGATAATAAACTCTCCTTCGATTGTAGAAGCTGGAAATATAGTCGAGAAATACTGGAAGGCAAATGGAGACATATTCAAACAAGCGCCTTATGCACAGCTGTATGGCATCAACAGCATGGTTTGGAGCGGCGGTCTGACCATCGGTCCACTCGTCGCCGGTGCGTTAAGAGAGAAGATTGGATATGGAAATATGAACGCTGTGCTGGCTGGCATCTGTGCGCTGACAGCGATATTGGCCACACTCTTCATCGGGCGGAAAGAGGAAGATATAGGTTCTCGCGTTGGGCCAGAGGACTAAACTTGTCATTCCAGAGCAAGCAATGTAATAACAACGCATCTGCCTCCTAACCATCTGCAACGTCTTCAACAAAATATTTACATGAACCTCCAAAGCCCCCAGAGCACACCATCCCGAATTGTCCTAGAACCCCAGTGTCTGTCCAGCCTCCTTAGTGACGGCGGCCTTAACATTCGCAGAACCCAAAGCCGTGTACGTGTAAGGAAAGCTATTCGCATTGAGCTTGCCGGCAGGCGCAGTATTGGCACTCTGACCGCCGAAGATAGTGTCTATGACAACGGCGTACCTGTGACCCAACACAATTAGCAACCAAGATTCAAAAACATAGTGAGGCATTCTAAGGTTATATCAGGGAGCAGATTTACTTACCCATCTGACGTGCTCGATTCAGTATAAACCATCTTCTTACCGCTGTTTTCGAAGACAGTGCTCTGAACTAAGACTTGAGCACCCATGCGCGAATTAACACCCGTATCTTGCTCATTGTAGTAGTTGTTAAGAATATGACCTGTTCCGAAGCGAAGCAACGGGCCGCGACTGGCGACTTTGTAGAAGTGGTTGTTAGCGTATGTTACGCGCAGGTGGCCAGTGTCTTCGGCTGCGTTACTGTCGGAGTGGCCGACGAGCGTTCCTTTTGACTATACTCTTGGGTTAGTTGGGAGTTCTGCGATATGCTATCTTGATCTACGTTTAGAACTAAAGCGTGTGAGACGTACATGGTTGTGGAAGTACGTGTGCGAGATGGTCACAAAGTCAGCTGCATGTGATAGATCTACCAATCCATCATACGTGTCTTTGCCCACTGTTTCATCTCCTGAGAAGTCGCAATGGTCAACCCATACATTGGTCGATTTTTGGATAGTGACGCCATCGCCGTACGCGGCAAGGACTTTGGCAATCTTCATGTTCCTGATGATCACATTCTTTTGGCCGAGGATCGTGAGACCGATTCCAGTCAAAGCTGGGTGGTATCAGCGGAACTCTAACACAGGGAGGTATCTTGAAGGATGGGAAGTACATACAGCTACCAGATTTTCCGACGATAGTCTTGTCGGATCCAACTTGAACCTTTGAAGCCCCACTGATGGCGCCTTGCACAACGATAACGAGAGGTCCTGATGCGATGGCAGCAGCAGAGAGTTGGGGAAGCGTGCTGACAGTAGTGGTAGGTCCACCGGCGCCTCCTTTTGTTCTGACCATGACGTGTGAACATGTCTCTTAGTTTAGGTTGGTGTTCGCAGACTCACCCGCCATTCTGCGTTGCGTAGCCGATGTTGGCAGCATCAGTAATGCTCGCCCTCTTCGCTAGTACTCTTGCTGCACCTTCTTTGTATGAAGGAGTTGGTGATGTAGACACTACGGAAGCCGCGAGGAGCAACAGAGAAGTAGAGAGCTTCATGGTTGATTATGTTTTGAATTTAGGAATTTGGCACGATCGTCACAGTAAAAAGAGCAAGGTAATGGGCAATCTTGTAGTCCACGTCGGCCTTTGCTTTGGAACAAAACTATATGCTCCAAGCGCTTGAGATTCTTGCGTGCTTCGTTAACGAGCCTAGTTTGCACCTTTTTCATCTCAGCGATGGATTTTCTTAGGTGGAATTTTGTTGGATTTACTACCGTAGACATTCCAGGGTCCGGGTGAAACGTCTTGTAGGGGTAATCCATGACTACCATGTGATTCTATCATTTAATTGTTTAAGCTTTTAAGATGAAATAGGGAACCTTGGCAGCCGGAAGTGAAGTTGTGGCCGGTCGGAGAAATATGTCGTTGGCGGAAGATCATGAACATGATGGCCCGGACAGACATTTGTGCGACATCTTGAGGCCAAGACTGGGGAACATTAGTGAATCCGAAAGGAATCGTGCGGGGAGACAAGCCCAACCATGGGTTCGAAATCTGGAGAAAATTCCAATCGATACAAGTATGCGAATATCCAGGCTCGAAAGGAATAAAATGGCTTAGACTACGTAAAGTCAAACACCGAGGACGAATGATTGATTCTATAGAATATAATTAGTTCAAGCTGTGCGATTAGGGTGTTCAAGTAGCTAGAAGACGATAAGGCTTTGTGATGCACATTTCTAGCATCTATAAACGAGTCTGACGACTACATGGGTACTCATTAAGCCTCTCTATCCTTCCTCAGAGTATCGCGGGGGCCCTCGATTCCCCAGCGCCAGAAGTCAATTATCTCATTACAATTGCACTAGGGTTAAAAAGGATGGGTTTATAAGAAAGAATTGGAGTGCTCAGATGTTAGGATGACAGCACAAATACTCTCTTGAAATCCGAGCGTGGGAGAACCAAATCCGCTCTCTGCTTCAAATCAGACGAATAATCACAACGTTCTTCGTTTAGCGCAACAAATCACGCTCAGCTTCACCATATCACCGGCATACCCCGTTGTGCTACTTGTGCCAGAATCCTATTGCTTGAAATCACATCTTGTCGTTAAGCATGTAACCAAGGTTTCCAGAAAGACGACGGCATCGGACGTGAACAAATGGTAATCTCTTTGCTTAGAGTGAGCTCGTAGCCAATAAAAATACCGACGGGAGATATAGAGGTTTTGTCCAAACGTTAGAAGTAACTGAGCAGTATTCCTCGGTGGTCTGACATCGGCCACACTGAAAGTGCAACAAGAACAGATTACATCAGCGAAAGCTACTGGCATCCTCCACGCTCAAGCCAGGGTAATGATCGGTAAAGCACGGCATGAGGGCCTGCAGCAGCCATCGTTGTAATATCAGAACACTCTCACGAGTTGGTGGCCCTGCATGTTGATGCGGCTGTGCGGAGACGGCCCGCTCCTGGGCAGATTCCAACGGTGGCGCGAACGTCCAAAACTGCGACGAACCGACGACATGCCTACAACGCAACAACTCGCAGTCGTCACGAAGAGCGTTGCATATCAAAACTGCGTTCCTGATACTTCGAGCAGATTGCCGTCCTAGAAATTCTACCGGCCGGTGTCTCAACTCCATGACGAGTTTCATCACGACCTTGCGAGACGTCATTTCAACGAGACCCATGTATAGTCCAGATCAAGAGGACCAAGACGAGGCGTTTTCCGGAGCACGTTGATCTGCGAATCGTGCATGTGGGTCTAAATAAGACAGCCCTCTTCCCTTGTTCAGTAGTGAATCTCACGGTGCCAAGAGTCTGGAGCAAATTATATATGAATTTGGGGGCGCAGGATCAGACAACCGAGAATGTAACAAGGACCGTTATTACTTATCTGCATTGAGATATAGAGGTCCGCCTTACCGGTCATTTTGCAATATTGATGAACAACGCTAGTTGTACTTTGGGTACTTGATTACTCTTTGCGATCGAAGGGACAGCACGGTTAGGACCGACACGTTAAGGATGAGGGAAGAGAGAGTCAACATGTGTTCCGACACGAATACGAGTCGTGTGACACCAATGCTAGCTACCGCAACCCCCTCAAATTCGCGACACGTAGTACCACCTTCCGAACTGTAACGGCGGATCCGACAAGGGCTCTTAGAAAAGTCATAGGTGACGCTGATTGGCACAATGTTTTCATTACATGATCTCTCAAGAGCGTTCTGCTAGCTATACTCGAAGAATGGACATGCCGTAGGATTCGAAAACGCCGAAGCTGACTCCGCACCTTCTGTTTGCAGCTAAAGAACTTGGGCCGCTCATCAACACGAAGTTATAGGAGTAAGCTTTACGAGCGTACAGACGAAGACCTCCCCGAGAGTTTATCCAGATCCTCAGGACGAAAGCCACATGCTGCCTCGGGGGCTCTATATAAGGGCGGTGGTCTCTTCTGCAGCTCATCACTAACAACATCAACACATTCGAACAACACAACGAGCTCAACTATACGACTTCAGTCTCAAGCTTCAGAATGCCTTCCGCAAAGTTCATCTCCTCTCTCCTTCTCTCGCTCGCCTCTCTTCATGCTGTCTCAGCGACTCCCATCATAGAGGCCCGCGAAGACTATCCCGAAGTTGTTCCTGGTGAAGGTCTCCCTTCTCTCGAATCTCTTGGTCTCACCACGGCTCAGCTCTATGAGATGCCTCGCCCTGAGCCCGGTATGTTATACCCTTCGTTATTCATAAACCACTCATGGAGTATCAACTAACATCTCCTCTAGCCGAGATGAGCGTCATGTTCGACCCGCGTTGTGGGCCATCCGATGCGGCTTACACAAACGTCAACGGTGTCATCGCTTGCTACCAATACCTGAGGAATCTCGGCACCACTCGCTGCGGAGTCCCTGGTAGTGGTAAGGTCACCGAGTTCTGCCGCTCTGGAGATGCCCATGCAATTGGTCAGAGCTTGACTGGCCGAGACGAGGGCAGTTACTGGTACGTGTCTCCTAATCTTTTGCTAAGGTTGTTCTGGAAGTGGACGGAGGCTAACTTTCGAGCAGTTCTGATGTGGCCATCGGTTTGCTTTGGGTTGTAGATCACTGTACGAGGCCTGATCAGAGTGTTGCTGGTTTTGCTGCTCCTAACGGAAATGGAAACTTCTTTGTTGGCGGAACAAATATCAGGTGGTGAAGAGCGGAGACAACCCTGCTGGTGTTGAGGACACGTCCCTTTTCAAAAGACTCTCTTCCCTTCCCTAGATCTGCGAAGGAGCTTAGTATATAGTAGATAAAAAACTTCGTACCAAGGCTTTTGAAGGAAACACTGACGTTGGCCAAATCAAAGATGTGGCGACCGCCTCCGAAGTGACGCTCAACTACCACCGTGATAATAAAACGAGGCTATTGAATATGATGATTCTGTTGTGTCTTGATCGAGTTCTACATTTACGGAGCTCAAATTATTATCATATGCTATTCACTTCCTGAAGGTCGTCCGAGGGGCTTGCTTGACGTCATGTGATCGGGAGCGGAGCTTGATCGATCGCCGCTTCCACCCGTACCGGGGCTACAAACATGAACGGAAGCACAGTCAAGGCATGGGGAAAGGTGGCATTATTGCTCGCGCTGCCGTTTGCGATGAAATATATAAGAGTTTCTGTTGTCGCATAATGCTCAATTACAAGTCAGGCACATTTTCTATAACTATACTTGCAACATCAAAAGAGTCCTCAACATGAGTACAGATCAGGCAGTCCTAAGACGTGTGGGCGGCAAGTCTGTAGGCCCTGTTGGATATGGAATGCTGGGTATGTGATACTGATACACTGGGAACGGCACTAATACTGTGGTTCAGGTTTGTTGATCCCCTGGGCTCCCCTCGAGCATGACGTTGCCGCCGGTATCATGAAAAAGGCATTAGAGCAGGGTGCGAATCTATGGAATGGAGTATGTCAAAATCATGCAGAAGTTTCTACTCTGAATTTTCTTAAAATTGACCATTATGTTAGGGAATGTTCTACGGCACACCGGATAACAACTCACTGCACCTCCTGCGTTATTATTTCGAAAAGTATCCGGAGGACGCCGAGAAAGTCGTTGTCAGCATTAAAGGTGCCTTCGGTCTTGATACCGGGCCTACAGGAAGTCCTGAGGCAATTCGCGCATCTGTTGAGAAGGCCACTCAAGTGTTAGGGGGTACAAAGACCATCGATGTCTTTGAACTTGCCCGGATTGATCCTCAAGTACCCGTGGAAGTTTCGATCAAAGCTCTAGCCACACTGGTGGAAGAGGGTAAGATTGGTGGTATTGGCCTCAGCGAGGTCAGTGCAAGTACAATCCGTAGGGCTCATGCTGTACACCCCATCGCCGCTGTTGAGGTGGAATTAAGCCTATTCACGCCCGATCCTCTCCACAACGGAATTATGGATACGTGCCGTGAGCGTACGTCCTCCTATCATTCTCAAATATCAAGCATCATCCGCTGATTGCAGCTCACATACAAAGTCGAAATTCCCGTCATTGCATATAGTCCAGTCGGCCGCGGCTTGCTAACAGGCAAATACCGGAAGGTCGACGATCTTCGCACCGACGACCTCCGCCGTAAGATGCCTCGCTTTGGTCCAGATGCATTCGAGCAGAACTTCAAACTCGTCAAAGCCGTGGAACAGGTTGCACAACGCAGGGGGTTAACCACATCGCAGGTGGCTATAGCCTGGGTAGCTCGTCAGGGCGCCATTCCCATTCCTGGAACTACTAACATCGACCGTGTTGTGCTGAATAGCAATCTCGCAACGCTGACCGATGAAGATATGCTAGAGCTCCAGAAGATTATGGACTCATTTCCCATTACTGGCGAGCGTTATGGCGGCGTGCACGAGAAGTTTCTCAATGGATAGCTCAACCAGAGGATCGAGGCCTTTGAGTCAATTGACGTCCAGCAGCTATTGCCTTAGCGTAAAGGGGAGCATTGTACGGGCGGCGGCATGCCTGTTGGTGAGATTTCCGTTACTGGTCCGTTGCTGAAGGGAGGGACGGGGAGATCGGACGTCGCTGTCTGGTTTCCGCACTATAATTGCCAGTTTCGCCCTAGCGAGCTATATATCTCCGGCGGAGTTTAGGCTAGCCACACCAATACCATAACCCTCTGCTACCGGTCCTCCTCATGTTATGTCCTCCTTTCGGACAAATTCAATTTTTTTGTCCAGTGTACTTACGATAGTAATAGAAACATCGACTCCAGTCCACAAAGTTACCGAATGTCACCGAAAACCTCATCTACTGGAGCGCGCTTCGGGTCTTGTGTGGTTTGTGCTAAAGCCAAAAGCAAGTGTGTACGACGTCCGGGAAGCAATTCTTGCGAGAGGTAGGTTTGATCTATGTCGCACTGGAGCCGATCATGTGTAGACAGCATGCGCGATTGGCTAATTACCAAAATGGGAAATTAATGGACTGCATTACCTACACCCGGGACTCACTATGATGTCGTTCCAATTAAAGCGAATTTCTATCAGCAAGGACATGATTTAATCAGCTGACTTTGTGCAAAGGTGTACACGGTTGCGCAAAGAATGTCATACACGGGAGTTGTCTAACCGAAAACGCAACTCGGTCAAACTCACGTACGTCTAATGCCTTGAATCACTCCTCGAGATCTAGGTTGGGGGTTTCTATCCAAGCAATACAGGATCAATTGCAAACAGCTACTATCGACCAGGGCGGTTGAGAAAAGGATTTCACAAGCGTGGTCGCTCACGACGATGAAAAGACCTTTCCCCCCCATAATCACTAACCCCTGACAGTCGCACAGCCCAGCTGAAACATCTCGAAACTAAGCTTGAAGATATTGCCCATGCTCTATCTTGCGGGCGGGCGGACGGCTCGTCTGCGGCGACCGTTTCAGACACTTCCACCTCACGTCTCGTACCGCAGCCTCTCGAGCATCCAACTCAACACCATGTCCAGACATCGCCAACACAAGGCCCGGAAAACGGTAATACGCCCAATAACTCTGCTACCTCTGCCAAAAATAATTTCTGCAGAACATGCAGATATGCGAATAAGGGCAACCATCTGAGCGTGCGAGATACTGAAGCCTTATTTGATCGCTATCAAAGGCTTATGGCACCGTGCATGCCCTTCGTCGTGATCCCCACTTGTACAACTGCGTCAAGCTTACAGCCTTTCTTGTTACAGGTTATCACTACCATGGCTTTCTTTCATGATACAGAAACACAACAGATCATGGTGAAGGAGCTGATGCGCGAGATCGGTGAACGTATGTTGATCAATGGAGAAAAGTCGCTGGACCTACTTCAAGGCATATTAATCCTCTGCAACTGGTACATCTTCATGTGGAGCCTTCGTTATAAAGCTGACTACCATTAATCCAGGTATAATCCGCATCTCTTCTTGCCACAAAATCACAACACCCTGCTCCACCTCGCCATGACACTTACTCTCGATCTCAATATCGATCGCCCTCCCGGAACCTGCGAGAAAGCAACAGTGATCGCCGCGTCGAAGTCGCATGGTACTCTTCAGCCTACTAAGACTATATCCAACGAAGAGCGCCGTGCGGTGCTCGGCACGTTCTACCTAACGTCAACAATTTTTACATCGTTCCGGAAAGTGGACGTATTGCACTGGACACCTTGGCTCACCGAATGTACGGAAGCATTGAGTCGATCAGCAGAGTACGAAAGCGACACTGTTCTCGTACACCTTGTGGAATCCCAGCGTATCATGCAGGAAGCCATGTCCACCGATTACGGTCACGCGCCGACACAGTTCTACACTAAATCCTTTCTCGGTGATCTTGATAGAATTGGATCTCAGGTTGGAGGCGAAAGAATTGCAACTGTGCTTCGCTTACAGCAAGCTTGCACACGGACCGCTATCTGGGAACTTTCTTTCGCGAATCTCCCCGAGTCCAAGGTCAATTCGAGTGATCTCAGGCAACGGTTGGACGGGATATGGCGGTGCATGGAGGCTGTAAAGGCCTATATCGATGTATACATGGGTATGCTCGTCGAGGATTACCCCATCGTTCCGTTCGGAGTCTTTGCGCAGTTCGCATATGTCTTCGTTGTCCTCATTCGCGCTTCTTCCATTAACGTGGATGGCTGGGATGTCCAAGGTCTACGTAAGTATCTCGATTTTTCCACGCTCATGGAAGAAGCCTCGAACCGCTACGACGCTGTATCTCATGCTCGCCCTGATGGTCTTGTCCTGAAGAATGATGGCTTTACGAAGTGGTCGGCGAAGACTCGATTAGTGAAGGCCTTATACGACACCAAGTTCATGCCTAACGCTTTACACACGGAAGCTGCGAATAAATCGACAGTTGACGGTGGAATCGCAGTACAAGGAGATACTTGCCAAACGCTCCCAACAGCAGGTATGGAGCAACTATCAACATCGTTGGATGTTCCGTTCCACTCCTGGCACGATATTTTTGCATCTTCTGAGACCTTCTGGAATGGTTTCAACGACCCGTTACAATTCACAGAGCTTGGATTCGATGGCTTATAGCCGTGTAGTCCTATAGTTAGTCAGGGGAAGTGTGTGATTTTGGCCCCGATGTGGCTAAGATCTTGCCGTTTTCGGTGGACCATGATTCGCTCCAGCTTGAAATGAATACGACTCAGCTTGGACTTGGCAACGTATAAATCGTATCAGTTACCGAATGCACCTCGAAATAGCATTATCTAGCTCTCTGTCGAGCTTTTGGAAGCGACCTATTTCTTGATAGTTTCTTCGCACGCATCATGCATCTCCTGCTATTGTCCACACAACATCGAAAACTTAAAGCATAGCCGAACGTTGTCTACCAGGTGCGACTTGAAATCAAAAACACGTACATTTTCTCGCTAATGAAGACATAGAGGATCTTAACAAACCACTAGCTACAAACGGTGTTGTCTTGTTATCGAGCGGGTTGAACCATGACAGCCACTTCGTCCACCTCTCGAGCGACGCCTTGGCTCCTTCTTCTCCTTATAATCACCAACTTTGCGATAATTGGTATTCTAGCCACAATGCTGCACCTATTCCGGCATACAATTCATCAGGAATATTTTCCAGATTACGATGATAGGCGTGGCAAATGGGCCATTAGAGTTACTTCAGAATACGATGAAACGTGATAGTGAGTGCATGGTCCAGTCGCTTGTGTTTCTTCTTGATCTGACTTCAAGAGCTTTATAAGATGTGTTTGTGTTCGGAAACGTTGTATCGAAATACTTCTCGAAGACCTTCAAATTGGATCCAGATTGGTGAGGTCAGTCTGCTGGCGACCAACCTTCGAAAGGCTCTTCCCAGCCCCTTTCAAGTGCACTCGAAGGCTTCTTCGCCAAATTCTCAGATTATGGAGCCAGATGCACTTCAGTATTATTTCAGATAAGCAAACAATGGAAGATAGTAGCTCCTCGCAGTATCACAGAGCCCTTCCGCGTCGTACAAACAGGAAAATCGTTTCATTGGAATTGCAATTATCAACATCCTAACACAGCTAAGCATCATTAAAATTGTCGTCGTATAGTGTCGTAGCATGGCATAACCAGATCAAAATCATCGTCGATCAAACAGAGCCAACGCATAACTCCAGGGCCCTGAATTGCGATGCTCACGATCCTCTTTGACAGCATCAAATCTATTTGACTTCCAACGCGACTCGTTCCTTTTCCACTGTCCAGAGTAGTTGTTGGTGAAGACCTTAAAACCGTCGTCGAAGTCTTCCTGATCATCCCTTTCGGTACACTCTGCACATAACCCTCTTTAACATGGGCTTCATAAGAATCGAACGCTTCTCAAGATATACAGGAGAAGAAATTGATGGAGAAACCATCTCACTCGCCTCGGAGTCCTTCCTTTCCACTCTGGGTTTAGACTCATATGAGTGAGGTTAAGAGCCGAGATAAGCTTTGGCTTAGATGATATGTTCGAAGGGCGAAACCAGTTGGAGTTGCCATGAATAGGACAAGGTATGTACCATTCATAGCGCTGATGTAAGCAATGGTAAAAAACTGGTTAATTTCAACCAAGAAAGATGAACTTTGTGCTTCTCGGAGCTGCGAAATGGGGAGCTGATTGGTCACAGGTTCAATTTTTTTGATATAAACGTTCCGGCCTCGCAGGTGGTGGTGTAGAAATGGCAGAGACTAACACCTGGGGCAATCATGAAACAGCGCCCTGATGTCTGTATTTGCTCAAACTAGTGGTATAGGAGCGGTAAGTGTTGACGCCTGAGTTCCTGAAGCCATGGTGGATGTTGTGAGCTGGCAGAGTGCCTTCCGATGCGCCATGTCCCACATCGCTGTAGACATTAGCAGATACAATTTGTGCTTCCACGTGTTTGGATTTCTGATGGATCGCCTGAGCATGTGGAAGCTTGAAATTACTTGACCTGTATGCCGTCTTGAACAATCGAGTTTACTGCGAGTAAGTAGAGCCTAGTTGCTAGAACCATATTTCAATCGGGATGTTTGAATAATATGTTACCTTCTCCCTCTCTGTCGTCCATATCAACCACATGACGTGCGGAATCACTGCGTCGTCATAGTATGAAGATCATCTATCTCATTATATTTACATATATCATGGGTTTTGTCTATCTATCTCTTCCGAGTCGTTCTTCATAATCGTCTACCAGCTCGTAAGCTGGCCGAAATTTTGGCTTTGGTGTGCCGTTCGTTACCCCGTTGGCTGCATCTAGTTGCTGTACTTGATGGGATGATGGCTGACGAGCGAGGGCGGGATTCGGTTGAGTATCGGTAGTACCACCTAATGAGGTGTATCCAAGATCGTAAAGCGTACAGTATGGTATGTTGAGATAGCGTATGAACTACAATATGTCAGCCTATCTCCATTGCAGCTGGTGAACCTGGTCGTACCGTCCAAATATCAACGTAATGCCAATCGATGACTGGATGTATTCGCACAAACTTGGGCCACCCGGAGTCTGTCGGATCAAAATGCTTCAAGTGTTCGCCATGGGGATCTGTCCTTCGTGTGCCTACGAGTATCGCTTTCACTGACGGGGTGTCGCGTAGATAGTCGGCGAATGCAGCTTTCATAGGCTTTGCATATTCTAAAAGTGCCAGCGAGTATGTCTTAATACTCTGTGTTACGAATGCCTCGACCTCAGCGAAGGGATGTGCGTCCTGGATATAGACGCACTGCACCGCAGTCTCGATGTTGGAGGATGGATTGGGAGTCTGTGTCAAGCCTCTTTTGTGAAGTGCACAGAGGTATAAGATCAAAAGAACGAGGCAGTCCTTCCCTCCATTGTATGCTAACGAAAGCTCGGGGAGACTACAGTAGCTGTCAGCCTGCGAACAGCTCCCACCATATGCCCCACCATGGTCACACACCTATATTGCCCCAATGCCCGGTCTATGATGTCTAGAGACACCCTCGTCTGCGCTTGCACACTCTTCACACGGTCCGAGACATCCTTCGCGTCCAGAAAGGCAGCTATCCGGTCATGTATCCTCGCGCACAGTTGGTGGAAAGGCAGCGGGGTGTCAGTGACGAGGGGATCTGAAAATCCAGATGCTGTGTTCATTGCAAGTGCTGCGCTAGCCTCGACATCAGATGCAGAGGTCTGCGGTTACGGCGGGCTGGTGTCGACTGCTGGTCGTATGCGGGATTGCTTCAAGACATGATGCATCAGTCTGCTATGACAGTCCGAGTGGGTGGAGGTAGCCTGAGCCTCTATCGATATCGGCACCTCGGTAGAGCTTGTTCGGGGAAGGCGCGGCTCTTGTGGGGTCTGCCCACTCAGGCATCGCACAGTAAGCATCAAGAGGCACTATGGCCAAACATGACCGCCGCAGTCTGGAGATGAATTAATACTGCCCGCAGCCTCGTCTCGAGCAGCTGCCAACGTGATCCAGGCACGTTGATGACCAAATACTAACATGTATGACAATCCTGAGAGCCGCTACTGGGCCATCGGAGCCCCAGACCCTTATACACTAAAATGACGCGATTTCGGCGCGGCATGTATGGTCACTTCTCATAAAAATTGTGCCATGCCGCTGCCGCTGCCGCTTGCGATGATGTGATGGCCTGTCGCCGACGACCCGAATAACTACTACTTCCTGTCTCTCCCAGAGACGCTTCCCATTGTCCTCACACTTCATCCGCAGTCCCAATGGCGTCCATCTCGACTGCTGGAGAGGCCGGTACGTCCCCGCGAGTAGACACCCCACCACTGCCCTCTACCCCGGCCCCGCGAACATCGGAGGAAACATTCGACCTTCATTACAAACAGACGAGTGCTAATTTGCCCTGCGTGCTTCAGTGGCCCGGATTGCCTATCTGGCCTCCGACGTGATTGTGTCGGTCGTGCCTTCGCTCGCAACGGATTCCGAGTTCTCAGCGCCTCTGCGCAAGCTTCAGAAGAGCAATGCGCCCAGTGTCGTCGCAAAGACGCAGCCAGAGGTATACTCTCCACCCTAGCTCAGAACTGAAGACCCATGTGCTAACTTGCACCTCCAGGTGCTTGCAGTCCGCCAGAATGCGGATCCGCTCCTCTCCGTCTTCCAACCCATTCGCGCGGGTAAACTCACCAGCGTGACCACGTCCTCCTCCATCCTCGTAAAATCGATACCACACCTCTACAAGCTCGCACAATATCCGGTCGTGCTTCACGTGTCGGTGCAGCCCACTGGCTTCCCGGACTTCTCCGACATCACGTCCATCAGGCAGTCTGGCTTCACCTTCATCCAGTCTGAGACGCTGCAAGAAGCGCAGGACCTCGCTTTGACTGCGCATGCTCTGGCTGTGAAATCTGGCAAGGGTGTGATCCACTTCTTCGACTCTGGAGCATACGCCTTCAAGAAGTCTGTTCCGCTGGAAGATGTGGAACTGGTTCGTAGCGTCATTGACTTGGACGCTGTGGCGACATATCAGCATACCAGGTCGGACGAGACTACATTGTACGCAGACGATGGAAGAAGTTCTACATTGTCTTTCGCACGTAGCCAAGCTGCGAACGCCACTGGTATACCTGCAGCACCTTTGAGCTCAGTCGGCGATGGACGGTCATTGCCTGTATCGGAGAGGAACAGCCAGCGAGCTGAATCTTCGTCTGGTTCGTCACAGCGTGACACCAGCACAAGCGCCGCGTCGGTATCCTCGGCGACCACGGTGGAGTCGTTGGTCTCGAAACCCGTCTCATCAGACGACATTTATCGATTCGCCACACAGATATGGTTGACCATCAAGGACGCGACCGGTCGAGCATACGATGCCTTCGCATACACCGGCACAGGCAACGAAGAGGCTGCTATCTTCTTGTTCGGTGCCGACACCGGCGTCTTCGCCACTGAGCTCGACACAGTCGAGGACTCTGAGAAGTACGCCAACACAGGCATAATCACAGCTCGGTTGTACCGACCTTGGTTGGGAGCATCGCTCGCGCCGTTACTCCCTCGCTCGCTCAAGCGCATTGCCGTTCTGGAACAGGTCCGGCGAAAGACTACGAAGTGGGGACCTGTGCTTCTTGACCTATTGATGTCCTTGAAGTCGACTGGTGGCGCCTCACCTACGGTCGTTGGTTACCAACTAGGTTATATCGATGAGAAGACCGTACAACAGGCGCTGCGAGGCGTCTACCAGAACCTCATGAGCGAGTCGCCTGTTCAGAACCTGCAGGTTGGGAAAGTCGATGGACCCGGGCCACAACCCGCGAAAGCCGAACAGCCTACGCTAGAGAATGCCTATATGAAGATCTTGAACCAGGTTTTTGGTGATAAACTCCACGTCGCCAATCAGCTAGGCTCTCAGCACGCCGGAATTTCCAATGAGATCTCCTCGACTCCAGAATATGGTTTCGGTTCGCTGGTAGCACGAAAGGAACACCGCAAGCGGTTCGTTGATGAGGCTGCGACTGCCTCGAAGAGCAATGCATTTATCACACAGGCACCTCAACAGTGGCTATCAAAGTGGGCGCTCAGCGCTGAAGATACTGAAAAGGCAAACGAGATAGCGCCCGAGGTCATCGCTCGTTTGAGTACCGACGGTTCTTCTACAGCCAGTCAATTGTTGGAATCGAAAAAGCTGTTCTACAAGGAATCACCATGGTTGATTGGGTCAGATGCCTGGGCTTACGACCTTGGAAACTCTGGTGTACACCATGTGCTAGCGTCCGGCGAGAACATCAATATGCTCATCGTTGATTCTACCCCGTACTCTGAACGTGCGGCTGCTGATGCTGCAAGGCGGAAGAAGGATATTGGGTTGTACGCAATGAACTTCGGAAACGCATATGTAGCATCCGTGGCAGTCTACAGCTCGTACACCCAAGTCTTGGAAGCCATGATCGAAGCCGACAAATTCGACGGTCCCTCGGTTGTTCTTGCGTATCTACCCTATGAGAAAGAGAACGACTCACCATTGACCGTCCTGCAGGAGACCAAGAAAGCTGTTGACCTTGGTTATTGGCCATTGTACCGATGGGATCCAAAGGGTGAAGAGAAAGGCGATGTCAACTTCAAGCTTGATTCGGAGAGGATTAAGAAGGAATTGGAAGAGTTTTTATCTCGCGACAATTATATGTCTCAGGTCATGAAGAGGCACCCTGAGTTCTCGTCTAACATCTCTGGTTCCTATGGAACCGAGGTCAGGCAGCTGCAAAAGAAAAAGGCCAAAGATGCATACAGCAAGCTCCTTGAAGGCCTGGCCGGCGACCCGATGACTGTCTTATTCGCATCTGACAATGGCAACGCAGAGAACCTCGCCAAGCGCTTAGCAAACCGAGGCAAGGCTCGAGGTCTGAAGACTATGGTCATGGCCATGGACGAGTTCCCACTCGAGGATTTGGCAAACGAGCAAAACGTCGTACTCGTCACCAGTGTTGCTGGCCAGGGAGAGTTCCCTCAGAATGGTAGAACCTTCTGGGAGACCGTCAAGGACTCAACGGATTTGGATCTTGCGACGGTGAACTTCGCAGTCTTCGGTCTTGGTGATAGCCACTACTGGCCACGCAAGGAAGACAAAATTTATTACAATAAGCCTGCAAAGGACCTCCACTCTCGAATACTCACCCTCGGCGGTAAAGCTCTTGTAGATGTTGGTCTTGGAGACGATCAAGATCCGGATGCTTATCAGACGGCATATGCTGAGTGGGAACCGAAGCTCTGGCAAGCACTTGGTGTCGATAAGGTCGAGGGTCTACCTGAAGAGCCGCCGCCACTCACGAACGAGGACATGAAGGCTGCTTCCAACTACCTTCGAGGCACCATCGAGGAAGGTCTCGCCGACACTAGCACTGGCGCCATTTCGGCAAGCGACCAGCAACTCACCAAGTTTCACGGAACGTATATGCAAGACGACCGCGACCTCCGTGATGAGCGCAAGGCGCAAGGACTCGAGCCAGCATACTCCTTCATGATCCGGTGCAGATTACCAGGAGGAGTCTCTACTCCTAAGCAATGGCTGCAGATGGACGAGATCAGCACCAAGCTCGGTAACGAGACTATGAAGCTGACTACGCGACAAACATTCCAGTTCCACGGTGTTGTAAAGGGCAAGCTCAAGCCGGCCATGCAAGCCATCAACAAGGCCTTGATGACCACAATCGCTGCTTGTGGTGATGTCAACCGAAACGTTATGTGCAGCTCCCTTCCCACTCAGTCTAAGTACCACGCCCAGGTCCAAGCCGTTGCTCAGAAGGTCAGCGACCACCTTCTTCCATCCACAACCGCTTACCACGAGATCTGGCTCGAAGATGACGAGACGAAGGAGAAGCGAAAGATTGCTGGTGAGGCCGTCCAGGATCATGAGCCTCTGTACGGTCCTCTCTACCTTCCTCGAAAGTTCAAGATCACCATCGCCATCCCGCCGCACAACGATACTGATGTCTACGCTCATGACATTGGTCTTATCGCTATCAAGGGTGCCGACGATAACCTTGTAGGCTTCAACCTCCTAGCTGGTGGCGGTATGGGTGTAACGCACAACAACAAGAAGACCTACCCACGCACTGGAACCATGTTCGGCTTCGTCCCAACCGATCAAGCTCACATCGCTTGCGAGAAGATCATGCTCGTTCAACGCGATCACGGTGACCGCAAGAACAGGAAGCACGCTCGTCTCAAGTACACCATTGACGATATGGGCGTTGACGTCTTCCGCGGCAAGGTTGAAGAGCTCTGGGGTCAGCGTTTTGCCGACCCGAAGCCTTTCAAGTTCCAGAGCAACGTCGATACCTTTGGCTGGCAGAAGGATGAGAACGGTCTGAACCATTTCACTTTCTTCATTGAGAATGGCCGTATTGAGGATACAGCTGATTTCCCCATGAAGACGGGTCTGATCGAAGTGGCCAAGGTACACAAGGGCGAGTTCCGGTTGACTGGCAACCAGCATCTGATCCTTTCAAACGTCGCAGACGAGGACCTTCCTGCAATGAAGGAGCTTCTCAAGAAGTGGAAACTCGACAATACCAACTTTTCCGGCATGAGGTTGTCCAGCTCTGCCTGCGTCGCCTTCCCTACCTGTGGTCTCGCCATGGCTGAATCAGAACGATACCTACCCGTCCTCATCACCAAGCTCGAATCAACGCTGGAAGAGGCCGGACTTAGACAAGACAGCATTGTGATGCGTATGACTGGTTGCCCGAACGGCTGCGCTCGCCCTTGGCTTGCTGAAGTTGCTTTCGTTGGTAAGGCTTATGGCGCGTACAACATGTACCTTGGTGGTGGCTACCATGGTCAAAGGTTGAACAAACTCTACAGGAGCTCGATCAAGGAAGATGAGATCTTGGAGATCATGCAACCGTTAATCAAGCAGTACGCCAAGGAGAGGAACGAGGGCGAGCACTTTGGTGACTTTGTTATAAGGAAGGGGTATATCAATGAGACGACGCATGGAACAAACTTCCACGATAACGTAAGTCTTCTCGATCTCGACGTTAATCAAAGAGACAAACGCTAACACGATTGCAGACTGCGGAAGAAGAGTCAGATGAAGAATAGACAGTATATGCGGAGCTGGGGAGGATATTTCATTAGTTCATTGCATATCTTCGCCGTATTGGCGGCCTGTGACCATTTGACGGCGTTATTGTTGGAAAAGGGAAGCGTTCCTAAATCAAGATTTGTGTATAATGTTATTTTCAAACCATCAAAATTGAACGCAATCTGTGCCTGCAGCTCTCGTCTCAAAATAAGGATTATGAGTGTTCTCCCGTCACTCGTACCAAAGTGTCTCTGTCAATTGTAAATTGTTTCTGGGGACTCGAGCTGCCACAGTGCGCTAAGAATAAATTACGTCACCCCACTCTGCTACCACCGGTGGTACACTCACCTGAGTCACATTACGGTCCTCATCACGTTTGAGAGTCACGCCACGCTAATTCGAAGGTTGCATAAGATATATTCAGTATACCGCCGCTTATGCTGATGCGAAAAGTCACCACAAACCTTGGAAGGAAAGCAAAACGATTCAGAGTCTCCACAACGATTGCTCAAACGTCAACGAAAGGAGACCACCCCGGTTCATCCACCTCGCGTCTAACACCAAAGATGCTACATACCGCCAATCAACCCGCAAAGAAGATATTTGCGCCTACAAGCAACTCCGACGACCCGGGCCATGCCACACAATACACCAAAGGCGCCCTGGACCGCGGCGACCTACTCCCCTCGCCAACGGACCAATTCGACAAATGGTTCCAAGAGGCGCAAGCCGCAAAAGTGTACCAGCCTGAAACCGTCACCTTCTCAACGGCATCATTGCCAGACGGCAAGGTATCCGCCCGCGTAGTGTACATGAAAGAGCTCGATTCAAAAGGCTTCGTCATCTACAGCAACTGGGATACATCGCGCAAAGCAAAAGACATACGAAGTAATCCGTACGCAGCACTGACGTTCTGGTGGCGCGAGCTAGAGAGGCAGGTTAGGGTCGAGGGACCGATTGAGCGGTTAACGGCGGAGGAGAGCCAGGTTTATTACGACACGAGGATTCGGGGGAGTAGGATTGGGGCGTGGGCGAGTCAGCAGAGTAAGGTACTGCAGGGGAGGGAGGAACTGGAGAAGAGGGTTGGGGATGTGGAGAAGAGGTTTGAGGGGGAGGAGAAGATTCCTGTTCCCGAGTTCTGGGGTGGGTTGAGGGTTGTGCCGGAGGTTGTGGAGTTTTGGCAGGGCAGGCCGAGTAGATTGCATGATAGGTTTCAATATACGAAGGGTGATGGGGAGGGGGAGTGGAAGGTTGAGAGGTTGAGTCCGTAGATTTTCTGGGGATTTGGGGTCGGCTTGGTTAGAGGTGGTTTGGATGTTCTTAGGGTCTGCACTTGCGATCTGGAGTTGGGAAAATAGCATAGCATTTGTCATATCAGATGCAGCGTTTCTCTCTCAAATTTCCCTTTTTCAAACTCATCCATAGCCTTGCCAGTCATCATACCATGCACATAGCATTCTCCAATAAACTCCATATACCGCTCTAACGACGAATCCGTTGTATCAACCTTACGAAGAACGAAAGGAACATTGGCGCCTTCACAGACGACAATAAAATCACCAGCCTTCGTTCTTGATGGAACAAGTGCAGGGAACCCGCTTTCAGTCACAATGAAGGACCGCTGGTGACATGGATAAAACAAACGTTGTCCAAATCTCCCGGCATGACCTTGCTCCGCCAACCGTATGAGTTCACTGTGGGAATTGTAGAATTCCGTACCGGGCGGCAGCCCGGTAAGATCTTCGTTGTTGAGTTTCCAGTATGCTGCGAAGTCTGCGAATAGCCCTGGAATGTCGGTAACGGAGTCGATGATCGCAGGTGCTCTGTCAAAGACGTCGCGACGAGAGCAGATTAGCGTCAAGATAAAGGCATCGAGAAGGCCTTCGTTGAATGTAGGTGTAGTTTGATATTTCTTGTAAAACGTTTGCCAGAGGGTTTTTATGCCATCTGACTTGCCTTCAACATTGAGAATTGCCGCTTTAGCTATGCTGTTAACATTCACTGTTGCTACTTCCATCCTGTAGGGTCCCCACTCAGGTTCGAGTCTGACTGTATCAATGACGAAAGCCGATACGCTTAACAATCCTGGTTCGCGATAGCTAATCCTAGGTCTAGACTTTCCGGACGCTTTGTAGCACGCATAACCCAAGTAGCCGAGTGTGCGGCGCAGGTTGATGTGGTTGCTATAGTCTGGTACCCATGAAGGTAGTCCAAGATCTTTCCGCCATTCTGATAGATTGAATGCATCCACCGCCGATAGAACAACGAGCTTCTGTAACTTTTCGATGACGGCAAGGGTGAATAGCGTGAACGCTTCGGACATGGTCCTTGAGTAGTCGGCCCGGAAACCGGGATGAAGATTTGGCTGGTGTTGACATTCTTCTGCTAGACTGAACAGCGCAAACACGTGGTCTCTCGGATCAGTTGCCTGGATCTCAAGTCGACGAAAGATGAGATCGATGATCTTGGCACGCTGTGTGCTAGAACAATATCTTCTTAGATGAGCCCAAATCTCTGGCAGAGTACAATGCGCGCCGGCTACCAGAGAAGGGTTGTTCGCCGGTAGCTTGAGCCTCTTATCTCGTTCGGGCTCGATTGCTAGCGGCCCTTGATGGGCTGCGGCTCTCCACTCGAACGATGTCAAGTTCAGGAAAATCTGCCACAAGAGTGAATGTTCGCCGCAATGAACGACAACGTTCTCTCGGTTTGTCAGCCCAACTTCTTGTAGCACCCATGCTCTTCTGAAGAAGGGGCGTGCAATAAGGGCTTGGACACCCCATCTCATCATATAGAACTCATCAGACGATGCCTCCTTTTCAGTAAATTGCACTTCTCCTTTGGCTAAAGGACGCAGGCGGGTACAAATGATCCCAGCACCAGTCGTATCAGGATCAATTTCATGGGCTTTGTCAAACATATCGGCGATCAGAGTCGCAAAGTCGAACACCATTTTCGTTGTACTATCCGGTTCACCCAGCCAAACGATTGTCTGCACCGCTTGCGTGTATATCTCCGCCATCAAAGCTACCTGAGAACTGCGCTCATCCACGTCACTCTGGTCGATGCATAACGCATCTGCCCACATAACGGGTCGAATAAGCTTGCTCCTGAAGACTCTTAGAGCAGCTTCGAGATTGGCAGTGACTTGAAACTCCGTTTGCGTAGTGACGAGGCCTTTCACGCTCCTTGCTGACTTCTCTGTATACATCACCTGAATTGCCTTAGTAGTCTTTGGATCGCCCCAACAGTACGACAAACATCCGTAAAGTTTTGGCACAGTAGGGTCGAGTAGAGAAGCATTGAACACGTGGACGACTACGTCTTTTGGGGAGTTTAGAGGCTCAGGCTCAAGGAAGAGAATCCGGATCTCCTTGCGGTTTCTATCCAGCGGCCTATACCAGCTGTAGTCATTGGCGATAACGGGTGCATATTGCGGGCCTGTGGTTTGCGTTCCCCGGTCTTTACATGGCCGAGGAGCGTTGTGAAGGATAGGATGCCACGGGCCGTGCATGTTTTCACTGGTCCCTGTTCTGATGACGCATTCCTACTACCGAATCAGGACGTCTTGTACCACTATCGAGAAGTATGAGCTGACCTTTGATGAGCTAGTGGCTTCGTTAATCCAGATTGAATGAAGTTTGGTAGTAGAACGCGAGGCTCCTTTGGGAAAGTGCCCCACTTCAGGCTGCCAAGGCGGGAAGGTGCCATATCACGTTGTAGGAAAGCCCGCTCCATCCCAAGAATCGTAATAACATTTCTATTATATTCCCCCAAAATGGGCGCTGACACAGAATCATATAAATATGACCTGGGCTCCTTTCATCGAGAGATCACTACATCTAGTTCGAAAGCACAGATATGGTTCGATCGTGGCCTGACTTGGTGTTACGCATTTCATCATGAGGAGTCAGCTCGATGTTTCGAGAGGGCCATTAGCGAAGATCCGGACTGTGCAATGGCGTATTGGGGAGTACGTACTTGGCCGATTTGTCCCATCAAGTAGTGCGAAGTCGTCGCTGATCGTCGCAGCTTGCTTTCGCTCTGGGACCGAATTACAACAAGCCGTGGGACCTCTTTGACGAGAAGGAGCTGACGTCAACACTCGAGAAAATCAGTGAAGCAAACGGCAAGGCTAGAAATAATGCTTCAGGGTCAACGGAGCTAGAAAAAGCTCTGATCAATGCGATACAAGTCCGTGTGCCCAAAGGGTTGGATGAGACTGCGTTTCGCGCATGCAACGAGGAATATGCGGAAGCTATGAGCGGTGTCTATAAGCAATTAGGGGACGACCTCGATGTCGCATCCCTATACGCCGACTCGATAATGAACCTATCCGCATGGGATCTTTGGGACCTGAAGACAGGCGAACCAACTCCTGGAGCTCGATCCTTAGAAGCCAAAGCCATCCTTGACAAAGCCTTGAAGCAAAGCGGCGTATACAAGCATCCAGGGGTTCTTCACCTGTACATTCATCTCATGGAGATGTCGAAGACGCCAGAAGTGGCTCTGGTTGCAGCGGATCATCTTCGCAACCTGAATCCCGATGCAGGCCATCTAGTCCACATGCCTTCACACCTGGACATTCTTATTGGTGACTATCGACGCGCTATCGATTCAAATGCCGATGCATGCCTTGCAGACGAAAAGTACCTGGCTGAATACGGAGGTGACAACTTCTATTCTTTTTACAGATTGCACAACTACCACTCGCTCGTCTACGCTGCAATGTTTGCAGGCCAGTCGAGAGTCGCTCTGGATGCAGTCAGCCGCATGGAAGCTTCCCTTCCAGAATCCCTTCTACGAATCGAAAGTCCGCCTATGGCGGATTGGCTCGAGAACTTTGCATCAGTCCGCGTACACGTCTTAGTTCGCTTTGGGCGCTGGAAGGACCTCATCGCTCTCGATATGCCAAAGGATATAGATCTACACTGCGTGACGACCGCCATGTTACATTACGGGAAAGGTGTAGCATACGCAGCCACTGGTGATATTGGCAAGGCGCAGAAAGAGCGTGATGCACTTAAGGAAGCGGTTGAAAGGATCCCGTCCTCCCGCATATGCGGAGATTTCCCGAATCGATCCAACGTAGTCCTCCGAGTCGGCGTAGCTATGTTGGACGGCGAGGTCGAGTATCGGAAAGGCAATCATGACCTGGCCTTCAGACATCTCGAGACTGCTATCGAGCTCGATGATGCACTCACTTATGCGGAGCCATGGCCTTGGATGCAACCCACCAGGCACGCGTATGCTGCATTACTCATGGAGCAGGGCAGAGTAGAAGACGCTGCTGCTGCCCACAAAGCAGACTTAGGGTTTGACGATACTTTGCCCAGGGCGAGGCAACATCCCAACAATGTTTGGGCCTTACATGGGTACCATGAATGTCTCGTTAAGTTGGGCAAGGAAGATGAGGCAGCAATTGTGGGCCAGCAGTTAAGGGTAGCTCAAGCGGTGGCAGATGTGAGTGTGAGGGCTAGCTGCTACTGCCGCGGAGCTGGGAAGGCATGAATAAGTAGAATAGGGGAGCTAGTTGTTGAGGATGAGGGGCGATCATCCCACGGAGCTCGACATGAACGACGCCACTATTGCCAATTGATCATCGGTGGCCTAGAATCATGGGCATCTCTGAAATATATCGTTAAATTGAATTCACTGTTATCCGTCGTATCCATTTACACCGATGGAGATGCCCGCTTGAAACAGGGAACAAGGATGACAGCTTAATACTCTTTCCCCTTCGAGCGGATGGTAGTGTTCTCTTTCGGTCGCATAACTCCATATTAAGGGTTCTTGTTGATGGCGGCGTTCTAAAGCGTTGATCCCCTGATTTTGCCGTAGTTTAAGTCAGCCTTGGGAGTTATGCGGAGTTCTCTCCTTTCCACGTGGAAAGGCAGACCACGTCGGGTGACATTCCTGCTGCCATGAGTCGCTATTCCCGCTCTTTTCTATAGTCTTGCAGTTAAGCTTATTTACCCAATGGCACTCTTCCTATGCCTCGGCATTTTCCAGGCCCAAGACGTAAAGTTTCACGATCTGCGGGAGACCCCACACAAGTGGTCGCCGACTTTCGCCCATTCCCTGCAGTTTTCACCAGACTTGCCATATACGTACTAGTACGTTTCGCTTAACCCATGGTTGGCGGAGTTGCGTCCGAACACAGAACAGACATAGGCCACTAAACGAAAGTGACCTGCATCATCACCGACGGTTCCTGAATCCCAGTGGATTGCGGATCCTTCCCGCACATGTGCTACGCGACAGCAAATGTGGCATTTGCCGATGTGGCCCGTCTTACACCCATTTATGACGAACGTTGCAGAATTGCGGTCCAGAAGCGGACACCACGGTTAATGGTGTGAGAAGAGTCTGGGACCGAAATTTTCGCAGGGTTCTTTGAGCCACTGCAAGCGTAAAGAGAGACCATTCTTTCTGGTTCACCAGCGGGGAGATGGCGTCGCGCGGAAGCTTCAAATCCGGAGCACGACTGATATTGGGATCAACTACACCCCGTGAGTTCCAACGGCTTCCAATTCAGGATCTTCAGCATCTTGAACATATCCCGGTCCCATTTTCTAGAGCACGAGCCTCTCAGTTTACCCATCCCTGTCCGTACATGCGGCCGAGCTTCCCTTCTCGCCCAGGATAGTCCTGTCAAGCCGCTTTTGCCCCTGGCCCCTGGCAGACGCAAGTGCATATTCGAATCGAGACTCGCGAATCTGTTGCGTGCGAGCGCGCTGACACCCAGTGCCCTGGATATAATTCACCGAAGCCGCCTAATTTCTGAAGGATTTTGGGGTGAACCACATTTTCGTTGTTCAACGTCAACGCTCTCAATATGGTAGACAATCGGGGTCCGGAGTTGCAGGCGGTATGTCACTTCTACAAGCTCGAAGTGTGCTGGGTGAAGAGGGTATGCTAATGTCTGCAGGTCTGCTCAACGTTCGTCTCCTTAGCCTTTGTGGCAACTACCCTTCGTGTCTACGTGCGTGCTTGCATCGTGAAAGCTTTCGGTTACGATGATGCGTTCATGGTTTTCGCTCTCGTGAGTGGTCTCAGCATGCATCATTCGCAATTAAGATCCTAACTGCTTAGCTTGCACACATCATGTTCGCTGGTTGCGCAATAGGTGGTGTTCGCTGGGGGACCGGCCGACATATGGACACTCTTTCCGATGAGAGCATCTTAAAGGCCCTCAGAGTAAGGATGCACACTACGCACTTTTGGTGCTGGCCACTAACACATGCACAGTATTGGTGGCTATGTTACATTGGGTACTGCTGGGCCATGATAGCTGCCAAAATCTCCATCGGTCTATTCTTGCTCCGAGTCACGGTTAACAAGGTACACCGTTGGATCATCTACACCGTCATGGGCTTGACAGTTCTGACCGGCCTCGTCTTCTTCTTTGTCACATTGCTGCAATGTGCTCCAATTAGTTACTTCTGGGACAAGAAACAGGAGAATGGTTGGTGTGTACCGATAGATGTCATCATCGGTCTTACCTTCCTCTACAGCGGAATCTCAGTGATTTGCGACTTCACCTTCGCAATTCTGCCAATGTTCCTAGTTTGGGGTTTGAACATGTCTGTAAGGACAAGGCTGGTTCTAATCCCTATTCTGGGTATGGCTTGCGTGTAAGTTCCACTGATTCTCTCCTATTTGCTTTGCAGTTACTGATAAGTTTGTCTATAGCGCTAGCGTAGCCGTTGTGGTCCGTCTCGCCTATGTAATGGATTTCAAAGATCCCGATTTCCTCTGGGCTACCGTTGATATCGCGATTTGGAGCGATATCGAACAAGGCCTTGCCATAACCGCTGGTAGTCTCGCGACACTCCGACCCCTTTACCGTCAGCTTTCGTCCAAGCTCGGATTCACCTCGACAGGTACACCGACCGGACCGTCGAAGCCTTCCGGGATGCGAACGCCACAGTGGAATGGTGTGCCGAGCAATGAAAGTCGAAAGAAGCCGGGCTTTTTAAGCCTCACCAATACATTGCTAAGAACTGAGAAAGGAACAGTGCGGGGTAAAGAGGAGGAGTATGGAATGGGAGATCTACAGCCAATGAGGCTCAGGGACGATCTAGTTGAGGAGACATCGAGCGAGAAGAGTGATAAGGGATTCAATACCTGGCGAATACAAGCCGGGAAGGTCTCGGACGAAGAGTGCCGTGCAGGAACGATCACCATGCAGAGCGAGATTTTCCAACAGTCAGACAGACGGTCGGCTGGGAAGTTCTAGGCAGTTACGTTGAAACCAAATATACGGGAAAGGAGGAATTTTCATACTGGGAAGGCCTCATTGCTAGCGATACATCATTTCACGATACCCCAGTCATTTACGAATGCATACAGTTGCAAATAACAACTGTTTTCCATCTAGTTATTATCATTATATGCTCTTGTATTAAGCAGCGCTTGCGTATGACAACACCATATTCATCCTCGATTAGCAGAACTGTGCTTTGCCCTAAGAAAGTCTTCCACTTCCGCATCCGTTGCTTCCTTCGGGCCACTTGTCCGGCTCTCAGGCTGCTTTTCTTGAACAGCTTCATGGGATGTTCGCTCTCCAGAGACATATGCTGCGGCCGCCTGGGTTACGCCACGCAGCTGTTCGTTAAGGTTTGAGGCGGTTGTATTTATGTTGTTGGTGAGATTTTGCCAGGTGCTGCCACCCTCGTTTGTGCTCTCCATAGCCACGCCCTTGGCTCGCTGTTCTTCTTCGGCTGTAGTGGGCCCTTGCTCATGACTGGCGTCCTTGATCTCTTGTCTTGGTTTTTTGGCCTCATCTTGTTCTTCTCGTGGAGTTGCACTGGACGTCGCTGCTGCAGTGGTGTTCCGCGGTTGATCTTGGATGTCATTCTCATTCCTAGAACTTTCTTCCTGCACACTACTGGTCTTCTCATTTGATGGCAGCATATAACCATGATAGGGCTTCTTCGCAGTCGTGATAGCTTCTCGATCTACTTTCCAGATGCCTCCCTCTCGATCGATGGTAAACGACCCATTGTCATTAACTACCAGCTTCTCAAAAACTGGATCCTGCTGGACTCTGCGGAAAAAGATGTTCTTCCATTGCTCTCCTTGTGCCTCTTCGTTCTTCCTCATCTGCCGCTGGCCTTCCTCAATCACGGATTTGGAATCAGTTGTACCCTTCATATCACTCCTGCGCAAAGCAGCAATAGTATCTCCCCATGCTCTTCGCGACTCCCATGGATCCTGATCCGATAAGTCGGGTACATGCATCTTCTGGGACTGAAGGGCCATGGCATCGAAAGTCTCGATTTGGTTTCCACTTCTCGAATCGTGAATGGTAGAACTTCCGTTCCATGCTCCGTCAACCGTGTAGATGTCCTCTTTTGGATGATCTACGTGAAAAAGCCGTGCTTCGAAGCCATTCTTTTGCCCGGAGCCAAAGAGGCTCTTACCCTCAAACTTAATGTGTGATACGTAGCCATTTGAGGAGATCAACGAGTAGTCTCCAAGTAACTCTGGATAGGGTACTCCGCTCACTATACCCCTCACCTTAACGTTCGGGACCGGTATTAGATAGTCCTCATCGTACTTGTCGATGTGCAAGACTGCATATCCTTTCTGCTTGATGCTAACGCTCCCAGAAAATGTGATCTCTTGCTGTGTAAACCCTTCTGCTCGAACACCGTGCTTGTCGTTCCACAGATAGCACGCTGTTACAGGCGGATGGTGACTGACTTGTTCCGATACTAGTCTTGTTTCTCCAAGTTCTTCGTCTTGCCACCTTCCAAGGAACAGTTCACCAAGGAAAGCGTTCAAGGGCTTCTTCACACCCTCTTCTTCTCTCCTTCCAGCATATTGCTGATTTCTCAGCGAGCCAATAAACCACTTCAGCACAAGCAATGCCCTCTTTGCAGGATTTGGCTCTGCAGCTGGTGCGACGAATAGAAGTGGATGATCCGCCCAATACTGTGGTATTTCGACTGTTGAGTTTTCTGCAAGTACAAATGGTGGGGCTGTGATATTGCTGAGGTCTCCAGAAATTGTAGCTATAGAGGCGAGGAACTCCTTGAGCGTGGACCGATTGGAAACGATATCATTCGACATGACGATGGACATGTAACTTCAAATTGTATTATCTCGACTGGAATATGCTATGGTGGTTATGCTGGCTCAACAAATAGCGCCAAGATCATCAAGTCATGACGTCGTCGGTGCTAGGACCCTGTTTGATTTGCGTCTGCAGCTGCGACTTGAGCCTGTCTGATCTAGAATTTAGGACAGAGAGATAACCACCTATCCTTTCAGTCTTCCTCACGCTGCCTCAAATGAAGTATAGTATAGACAGACTCGATCACTAGGTAGGTGCGCACTGGCTTCGCCGGGAGAAGCTCGGTAGGGCGAGGACCCACGGCCTGAAGCGGACGAGATTATTGGCTACCAAATCCATCTGGACCGGCATCTACCAAGCCTTCGTTCGAGACCTCCTTTACAGATGGACGTGCAAGAGTCAAGAGGCTGAAGCATGGTCAGAATCGTGTTCGGCCCAAAGAAGGCTTGTGTTTGGCATGGCAGCATTGTCATTGTTTGAGAAATTGATACAACCACTTGAATATCAACTTACACATCTGCCAACCGGCCCAAAACTTACCTCAACTAGTCTATTCCACTATCGTGGAATTGGCAATCCTTACAGTCGCACGTCCATCATGCGTTCGTGCCTGGCCTGATCAGCGCGACGGCCACCTACCTTGGCGCGTAGCGATACCGGCTTTTCGGTCTGAAGACACGCGAACCACGTTTTCTGGATATCAATAACCCCGTATGGGTCTCTAGAAACCTGCTAACGACTATCTCTGCACGAGGGGTGCATTATGAATCCTGGTAGCCTTCTCTTGGCAATCTTACCAGACAGCTCCTAGTGGCACTAGGATGTGGGTTATCATCTGCAAGGTCTACTGATAAGGATCAACACCACTGACTTTGTCTGCGCCGAAGTTACATAACGAGCAGTTCAAGCTTACTATAGCTTGTCAAAACGTTCCTTCGGTGCCTTTTGCGGAAATACCAAGACAAGATGACGAGAGTGTGCGGAGACTTTACCGATGGTAGCTTAAAGATGGGGAGAGATAAGGGATTGTTGGCGATAACCTGGGGACCGCCCGAACTGAAGTTTGACACGATGAAATTCGGAAGACTCTTGAAGCCAAGTATAAGAAGCAGCGGGAGTCTGACCACGAAGAGCAGAGACGTCAATCCATCAGCTCCATACCTGCAGCTAAGCCATCAACATGAAGCTCTCCACCCAACTCCTCCCCTTCCTCGCCCCTCTAGTCGTGGCTTCGCCCATCGACCTGACTCGTGAGAGCCTCCACAAGCTTTTTGTGCGCCAAGATGTCCAAACTGCCATCAACGCATCCCTTCCTAATGTCACAATCTTCGCAACAGGAGGTACGATAGCCTCGCAAGGAACCAGCAACACGCAAACAACTGGATACTCCGTTGGCCTCGGCGTACAACAGCTTGTTGATGCCGTGCCCGAACTTCTGAATATCTCCAACATTGCCGGCTATCAAATCTCCAATGTTGGGTCCGGCAGCATCAACGAGACCATCAGCTTGAAGCTTGCCCATATGATCAACGAAGAGCTAGCAAAGGATAATGTTTCTGGTGTTGTGGTTACCCATGGTACAGATACGCTAGAAGAAACAGCGTTCTTCCTCGAGAGCACTGTGAAGTCTAGCAAGCCGGTCATTCTCGTCGGCGCTATGAGACCAGCTACCGCGCTGTCAGCTGATGGCCCGTTGAATCTTTACCAAGCTGTGACTTTGGCTGCTTCGCCCGCTGGCCGTGATCGCGGTACCATGAGTAAGTATCAAGGTGCACACTTCCTGTGGAGCATGTACTAATTCTACGCCTTTTTCCTTCGCAGTTGTACTCAATGATCGTATCGGCTCCGCTTTCTATACCACGAAGAACAACGCCAACACGCTTGACACATTCTTCAGCACCGAAGCCGGCCAACTAGGAGTTTGTACGTATTAGTCATGTCCGAAAAGCACATGAAACGTGAATACTAATTTCGTCTGCTAGTCATCAACCAAGTCCCATTCTTCTTCTTCGAGGCCTCTGAGCCCGTAGGTCGCGTAGTCTTCGACGTATCCAACGTCACGGACCTCGCACAAGTCGACATCATCTACTCGCACCAAGACATGGACCCCGCACTCTTCAACGCATCCTACGCCGCCGGCGCTGAGGGTCTTGTATTCGCCGGCGTGGGCGCTGGTGGTATGTCTTCCAAGGCGAGTTTGGCTGCTGAGGAGCTGTACAACGCTACTGGCATTCCGATCGTTGCCAGCCACAGGAGTACCGATGGATTTGTTCCGGATGATGATGATTTCACGATTGCAAGTGGCTTTTACAATCCGCAGAAGGCGAGGATTGTGCTGCAGTTAGGACTGACAATTGGGTGGGGTGAGGATGAGATCAGGGAGGCTTTTGCGAAGAGTTACCCTTTGCCTTGAGTGGTAGAGCATGAGGAACTGTTCTAGGAGTAAACGATAATGACTAATGGAATACAATACATCGAACGTGAAAGATTCAAAGAGATCATGTACTTTCCACGGCGATCGGTTCTTAATACCGTTCTCCTACGTGCAAGGAAGAGTGCAGTATTGTGAGGGGCTGGTATCCCCGACCGCTTATACCTTCCCAATCGGGCCAATTGTACAAGAAGGCGTACCCAAAAACCATAAAGAGTTCAGCATGACGAAGACTTTTGCGCAGTTTTCACTTCCTTTGCAAACATTTCCCTTCATTATTCGATTTCGTACTTGAATCACAATATCTATCTTTATCAGATTTAGCCATGTGTCCGCCATCCGACCTCGCAGCCTCTCATAGTACACCAATCCAACCATATCGTGACATTTCCACGATAGTGCCACAGACTCAAATATCCAAATCCGCATACGCACACGCCACCAGTCTCCTAGCCCCCGCAATCCTTAACCATAGCATACGAGTCTACCTCTACGCTAAAGCCCTGGCGGAACATGCGTCTTCGGGGTACTTCACGGAACCCCATAAACATGAACTGCTCTTCACAGCCTGCCTGTTCCACGATATAGGCACAACAAACACATATGATGGTCCTCAGCGCTTTGAGGTTGAGGGCGCCGATGCAGCTGTCAAGCATCTTTCTCAATTCGGTGTCACGGAGGAAGACAAGCACGACGTCTGGACGGCCATTGCTATTCACACTAGCCCTGGCATTGCTGAGAGAATTGGAGAGTTGTCGAGACTAGTGCGGATTGCGGTAATCACGGATTTTGGAAGGAAGACTTCGCACTGGGAGATGCTTGTGCCGCTGAGAGAGGAGCTGGAAGCCAAATTTGAACGAGCGGGGATCGAGAAGGTGCTCGGTGATGCAGTTGTTGAGCAGGCGAAGACGAGGCCGGGCAAAGCGCCGATGGTGAGTTGGCCAGGTGTGATGTATCGTGCGCATTTGGCGGAGCCGGACTATGATGGTGTAAACAAAGCGTTCTGAGTAACCGCAAAGTTATTGTAGTTGTCCAGATGGCAATTCAACCTTTGCACGAGCCACTTTTTTGTCAAGCCCCCGGAACACTCTGGTCCCTTGTCAGCGCTTGAGCAAGAGGAATTCAAGGTCGTGGTCCGTTGGCTAATATCGTGATGCTCCCTTCAACCACCATCACTCCGCTCCAAGAAGCCAGGGTCCCTCTCAATTTTGTTCTCGAACTTAGTCCACCACGCCTGGAACGCCTTCAATGGCACCGTGTCTCCTGTCCCCCAGCTCGTGAGGAAATCATAGCAATTCTTGATGATCCTTTGCGCAAGCACCTTCGTCGTGACTGTGTTCTGACCGCGCAGCACTATTTCGTTTCCTTGTCCCATATTTGGTGTCGCAGATGCAGCAGCATCCTGTGCTTTCTTCTGCTCCAAAGCCGCGGCAACCTGCTGTGCCGGCTCGACCGATATACCCAATGCTAGTGGTGCTGTCCCGCCATTCGCAGACACACCTTCGTCGACCATGGCATCGTCATCGCCTAGTCCTCCACCTGCTGGTCCGCCGGCTTTGTTGTTTACCTTGAAGATTGCACTTGGTTTCTCGTTTGCGATTGCGCCGAGAAGCTTGAAGTCGGATGCGCCGGGCAGCTGCGCGTATACGGCGGCAGCGGTACCGTCTGGCAGCGTGACTCCAGGTAGGAGGAACACGACGATGTGCGAGAAGGAAGGCTGAGAGGGGATTTGGAACGCGAATTGCGTCTGCGATATGACTTGCGCGTCGGTGAGGACGGGGCGGCCGGAGACGATTACACCGAATGAGGCCATGATGGGTTGTTCCAGTTGTCGAGTCTAACTGCAATGTACGGTTGAGATTCTCTGGATTACATTAGGGCTGCAATCGGAATTGGGGATGCGGTCGCGAATAAAAACAGTCGAGGTCAAAGTGGGAGCTTCGAGACTTTTCGAAGGGTTTCTGCGTCATCGCGGCCCAAGCTCCTTTCCCACGTTCAGACCTAGCAACACGCCTTCGCTGGTGGTGTTTACCATCATGCTTGGCCGCATCGTCAAGGAATGCTAGACTCTTCAAAATGGTATACAGGCGGAGAAGATGTCACGCTGCATTTTTCTCTTCGATTCAGCCGAACGCCAAAGCGAGGCCCTTGTCTGTCCGAATCCTGTCAAGACTTCCCGGAAGCCCTGTTCCTCTATGGATTTTACCAGAAGCGCATCCTGCATTTGACTGCTGACTCCGCAAGCACGTCAAGAGTCTTCCTTAATATTTTATCCAATTGGTTCCGACCATGCTTCCGTTCCACTCTTCGCGTTGTCTTGTGCACCGCCAGCTGACTCCGAGTTCATGTTCGTATTGCCGTTATGGCCATTGTACCACCAGCGCACGGATAAATCAAAATCATACCTGTACGGATCTTAATATCGAGACGCGGGGGCGATCACAGGGTCCTTCCTATTCCTCCCTTGCAGGATCACCGACATATTGAGAAGGATCATGTAACTCAAATACCTCCCAAGAGGACATACGATGTATCGATTTGAGCTAGGCAGGTTCGAGTTGAGGACAGGTACAAAATGGGCACGATGGTAGTCATGTTTGAGGCGGCCACACATCAGCTATCATAGGTTTTTCATCATGCAGTTCATTACCAACTACTTCCTCTTGGCTCCCTTCACTCTCATCTTCGCTAGCCCTATTGAACCACGGCAACAGTCCGTATGGAACCCATACAGTCCCTGCTTAACCTGCTTAAGAAGCCCGTGGTCCCAGGGGCCAGAGTGCACCACCAATGAATACCTCAAGTCGACTATTAGTCGAGTGCTGAACCCGTAAGAGATCCTACTGATTTCTTTGTACTTGAGAGCTGATGCTTTGTAAAGACCAGCTTCAGCGACAGCTACGTACAGTCCATCGAAGTGGTGCTCAGATTACCTCCGCCAAACCGACTGGTCTACTCAATGGAAGACCACGTCTTTGGTGAGCACTTACACATCCTGGACTATCACGCATATCCTAGTCACCACATCGGACTTTGAGTAAGTTTCCGAAGTACTCTTACCCTCTCCAACACCTTCATATTTCAATATGTAACGTTCATTCCCTCTTATAATATCCTAATCTCCACTAGCCACCCAACATCCACACTTCTCTGCCCCTCTCCTTCTCCGCAAATGGAATGCGGCTGGGACAGCAACACCATCGCGCCCTGGGTCCAAGAAGAAGACTATTCTATCGAGCACTTCCAGACTCCAGAGCAATGCCAACAACTTTGTCTCGAGCGCCAAGCATGCAGGGCGTACCGCATGGATGGACAATCCAACACCTACTGCGAGATCTTCAATGTGGGTTTGGGCGTAAATGCGAGTACGTGAGATGCAAATAATATTTGCCAGAGTGATATAACCTGATTTAACGATATCTAGGTAACGTTATTAGCCCAACTCCAAGTGGGAATCAGTGGTGGGATAGGAACTGCCAGGAACACGTACCGGTGCCGTGTCGCTCCACCTCATCCTCTCGACTCTCTGCTGCTCCGACGCCTCCTCCAACCACTATTCCCACACCCTCATCACCCTTCATTCTCACCACTGATATTACTCCACTTCCTACAGTTCCAACAAGCCTCTCATCCACAGTCCCTAGCCCTGCTGGCCCAGCTATAACCCCCCGAGCAGAACTAGTCAAACGTGACGCCCCCTTTCCACCCTACCTTGAAGATTTGAGCTATGCCTGGTCAAGTGTGTATATGATTCCTGCTTGTAGCTGTATCATCAGTTCGGCTGGAGACCCTGTGCTGAGTACGACGACACGGACGGCTACAGAGTGGACGTCTTCGACGGTGAGTTCTCTTGAGGAGTGTGAGGGGTGTATGCAGGCTAATGTGCGAATAGAGTGTGAGGACTACGTATGAGGATTGGTTTACGGTGACGGAGACAGTGAGGCAAACTACGGTTTATGTGAGTGTGAACTAGGATCACTTGCCATTGAGTCGAGTGGGCGAGAAGTAAACGGAGGGGTGATTGGCTCTACAGAGCCCTAGTTTGAGAGCCATTCAACCAGCTAGTCTCTTCACATGAAAGCGCACTATTTTCTTCATTGTGGCAATGAGAAAAATCCTTCTGGTTCTTCTGGTTATCAACAGAAGAAACAGTCGTTGGGACTGGTTGTTGGCTCTGGTACTAGTGATGCTGCTTGCAAAGATGGCGAGGTAACCACTGCCATTGCGTGCTCATAATTCATCTTCATTGGGAAATGACATGGCTTTAGCTGTTATGAAGCCATCGACTTGGAGTCATGAACCCTCACATCCGAAACCCATGTGCCGCACTCACCCATTCCTGGTCCAGGACCCTACTGACCCTCCTCAATATTCGGCTTCCACCCATAAGGGCTTGGAAGTACTTGACTCTCTCTTCCTCGCCCATCATCAGAAATGCTGGTAACCCGGACACGGAGATATTCCTAAGTCTTCCTGAGGATGAAGGGAAACCGGAGGAAAGTGGAAGCTGCACATCAAACGGTTGCTTGAGTGAGGCGACGAGGACTTGGGCTGCGAACGCGTTGAGGCCGGCCCGGCGGAGGAACACCTCCCACTAGTCACCTGTTAGGCTACATACGATACAAGTAACATGGACCATGGGGTTTCTTACGTTTGTTTCAACCGCCAAGGGCTTAATGTCACCGATGTCCACTGAGCCGTGCGGGAGACCATAATTTGCCATCTCCACGACAACAGAATGAGCCAAGGCTTGCTCGCCTCCGAGAACATACTTTACCAGTACTTCGCCCTCCATTTGAGAAGCAAAGGCTTCGAAAGATGAAAGCACCGCCTTATCGCGCGGATCATCTGGACGACTAGAGCCGAATGCCTCCATTTCGCGGCTAAGCCCTTCACTAACCATGACAACTAGTCTTTCATATCTTAATTGAAACGTAGTTACAAGTTCCTTGATAGGCGAGCGGTCGGGTTGTCCAGGGAGCGCTCGTTGCTTGACTTGTTGGAGTGTCGTAAAGATCAAGCCTGAGGATGGTGAAAGGGCGATATCTGCTTCCTTGGCTGCCGAGTGCGGTGAGCTGTAGTCTCGATACACAATCTCAGCCTCAGGATACAATTTCTCAATCTGCTTCATCAAATTTCGTTGCTTTAAAAGTGATGAAGAGGCAATGAAAGAGGACGATGGGAGGCACTTCGGAATAATAGGGAAGTCTGGTAGCGAACGCAGTGGTTGCTCCTCCTTAGCAACCACGGCTTGTGTCCCAGTCTGTGAATGTCGTCCGCACTCAGCAAATGAACCAGATGAGTGCTGCCTTGAACGGATTGTCATAGTCTGATTTGTCACAACAGGAGGACGATCTGGAAGAGCTTGTTTCCCTGTTCTACCATCAATAGGCTGCACAGGCCTCCCACGAGTCTCCATGAACTTATGAAGAGCTGTAGTGGCCGAAAAGCCACCAAACATGAGCTCATTGCTATCATCTATCGATGGCTGCTTGGTGTTGAGTTGCGACGCTGGTGCTTGCGGTCTTTGCTGATGGTGGGTCGGTGTATCTGGTCGAGCAATTGGAGGTACTTCATGTTTAGTCGATACTTCTTTCCAAAATTGGCTTTTGAGAGCCGGTCTAGGTTGATGTAGTTGTGTTTTCGCAACCTCTCGAGCCATTGTTCGCTTTCGCATGATATCCGCGTCTTCTTCATCCATCTCAAGCTTCCGCTTCCGGACCAGTGTCTCCATATTCCCTCGCCTTTTTTCCTCTTCCTCCTCCTCCTCTTCTTCTTCTGCTTCTTCTTCTTCATTATTATCATCTAACATTCTGAGACCCTCACGCTTCCACACCTGTGAAGAGCTGGTAGCAACATCACACGTTGCAATCTCAGTGAGCAACCTTTCAAGCTCTTTCTCGCCATGCAACTGTTCAACAAGATGCACAGATGAAACGCTAGTCGTAAAAATACTCCATCGTAAATCTCGCTCCAGGGCAGATAAGCCATGCCACGATGTCGCTTGTTTTAGGTCTTCGCGCTTAATCCGTAAAAGAAACTTCACCTGCACATCAAGTTCGGTTTCGCCGGGCCTTTGCCTGGTCAAATTTCTTTGACTATACTCATTCCAGGGTGCTATAGGGAGGGTGAAGTCAACATCCGGAATATTTACTCTTGCAGTCGTATCGGCTCCCGAAAGCTGCTCGTTCTCGACGTTTGCCTTCGCCTCCTTGGCGAAAGGCTCGATATCTCTGAGGATCTCGTCAAAGTCGATACTTACGATCGTGTCATCCTCGCTGGAGTCATTCGACCATGGTATATATGGAATGAGTTCCGGCAAAGTCGCCAAGAACGAAACAGATTTTAGCTTCTTCATGGGCGAGGTGGAGAACGTTGAGGGCGTCAGCGGTCCCTCTACCTTTAAATCCTCGACTGTACGCTTCAATTTGGATGAATTTTGGTCCTCGAAGTGCGGATTGCATTCTGCTGGATGAGTAATGTCAAGTAACATGGAATCACTACTATCCGAGCTCTTGCGTGCGAGTGAGTCTGCTGCCATGATCCCTTGCTCTAGGGCCATCGTTTCTCTGGTAACTGAGTCGCCGCTCTCTAAGGTAGGTGGAAGTCGATTTGCAGGCGAAGATGGTATGTAAGGTGTCAATGGAGGTGACAACGGAAGCAAAGGGGGTGTGAGAGGCAGAATTGCAGCATTCTATAGCTTTCAGCACATTATTCCACGTGAATTTATGCTGCATACCGGCTTGTAGATGATGCTTTCAGCTTTGATGCGATCGATATCTTCAGCGGTGTAATAATCGCGAATTGCATCCTGCAGATAGACAAGCGCTTCTCTTGAGACAGCCAGCTTCTCCGCCCTGATCTTTTCTTTACATTGCCCAGGGTATTCAAAGTACTTAGTTGGCCACTCGAAGCCCTCGTCGTTTTCTGTATCAGTAACTTCAGATGGGATCCTTAGGTCCCTGAACTTTGGCATTATTGTGCTTCCGAAAGCTAGCAGGTCGAGCTCATAGTCCGAACGTAAGATTGGTAGTTCTTGTTTGAGACCTAGAAATTGTTGTCGCCCATATGTCGCAGGTACATCGATGGTGAGTGGCTCTTGCAAGGAGTGGACCGCCATTAGCAATAGCGCAGCATCCTTGTTGACAGCAAATCTTTCCCTTACCAACCCGCTGATCGCATTAGTAACGAAAGCATCTGAGGGATCATTGAGATCCTGATCATAAGTGGCATCTGATGGTACAGAAACATTGCCGATGTGTAGTGTCTCCGTCGTGTAATTTACACAGATACCGTTTGATCGTGCATACTCGATAACGCTCTGTTCGCCCTTTTCCACGTCAACCTCCATGGGACACGGGCGGAAAGAGAGAAAAGTCTCAATCCCTGCAGACCAGTAGCTGAGCCAGCTATTCGAAATATAGTTAACTACTGATGTAGATGTTTGTGGAGCGAGAATGCGAGATTTGGCGGTCAATCCGTTTTATGCAAAGAGGAAAACAGTGTCCGTTTCCTAGCTTAGTCCTGGTGGGTCGTGGATCTGTAATTTAAGGGTAGTATAAAGCTCTGATATAGCAAGACCTAGCGCTGTAGGTAATGTAGCTATCAATCATGCATGATGGCGTAGAAAGTCAATCCCTACATGAGTGCTGCGAGTCGTGCTTTCCTCGTCGCGCTAGCTAGCTTCATCACGTGGCATCGTGTTCACACCTGCACATGTACGTTTGCTGTCTTATTACGAGCACGGTTCACATCGTCTTTGAAGACAAGGCCAGTCTTTCCAAGTTTGACATCGGTGTCGGTGAAACAGACCGATGCACTCTTCGCTGCTAACAGACTTTGTCCAAACAAGCCTTTGCGGCCCTCGCCAAGGCTTGGGGTTTGATATTTTGTGCATGGCAAGTGAGGCTAAGGAACTGGGGAGGAGGATGCCAACCGATATGTTCTAAGGATGTTTCAATCTATCGAGATTCGCCAAAATGCTTGTGGAAATTCCAGCAATCGTGCTAGTTTCCGAAAGTTTGGCAGATGAAGGATAACTCAAATGGAAATGTAGCAGTGGGTTTTGGTGGGAGAATTTGTTTCTATATTCATGCATACGATGTCGCTATGCCATGCCGTTATTTTGAGCCGTTACACATATCCCAGGTGCCACCCAGTAGCGTGCGCAAAAGAAGTTTCAACTATGTACAATCCAAAGTCTTTCATTCACGTAAACCCAAAAAATCCATGATATGCGCTCACTGAGCAAGGGGCTTTTGGCCAAAACCAAGTGACTGATTGCCGCCGTTGAAAGCAACAAATTGCGCCTTGAACATGGTATCGCCGAAGATTTGGAGGCCGGCACCTTGATTACCCTGCACACCACCGAAGCAGGTCGTGTTGGCGTCGTCGACATTTGCGAATGTGATCTGGTTACCGGGGATCTTAGCCATATAGCTGTCCCCAATAGCAACACTTATATCGGGAAGCGCAGCCGCACACGGATAGATATATCCGCCGACTTGAGCATTGAGCTGCGCACCCTGAACTTGCTGATAGTACGCATCAGCGACTTCTTGATCGACAAGGAGCAATGAAGTTCCGGTGTCGGCTATGGCATCAGAGCCCTGCGGATTCTCAAACGTCTGGTTGCCAATGGCGAACTTGGTTGAAGGGAACTGCCAGAAGCCGGTTTCGGCTTTAACCGGGATCCATGTTAGCTCACCTTCGAATTTGGTAGTATCGATCTTGCCAAACTCGTAGACACCAGTGCCATCGGGATCAAGGTCTGCAGTAAAAACCGGTAGGTCGAGGTCGTTCATAACATTGTCGAAGAAAGTCTTCTGGGGAGTCTTCGTAACGCCGTTATTTACTGTTTGTGTGTCAGTATGACTTATTCACCCAAAGAAAACCCTGCGTTACATACCTGTGTTGAGGCTCGAGAAAGCAAGACCAACAAGGCCATCAGTGTTGGTGTCTTCAACGAATGATTGTGAGACCTGATCTGCAAGTTGGACGGTCTGGTTCTCGACCTTGACGCCTCCAATGGTGACTACATCGGTGCCAACAGTCCCAGCAGCACCGGAGCCATCACCGTAACTGATCTTCCACTGGGCACCGCTTACCTTCTTGAAAGTGGCCGACTTCGAAGCATCGAAAGCCGCATGTTGGCCAATGGTCCGAGCAGATAGCTCAGTGCTGAACATCCAGCTACAAATGGCCTATTAGCACGATAATTTTTCAGCTCATAGGGCGCTCTTACAGATCTGAAGAGCCAGAATCGAAATCCAAGTTCAGCTTCTGGCCGCCAACATCAACGGGCGAAAGGAAGAGTGCAGCATTTTGCTCAGGGTTTGCAGCAACGGTGCCGGTCTGGTTTCCATCCGCTGCAGCTGGCGCTGTCGCATTCTGGTTCTGTTTTGAGAGCCCAATGAACCCCTCCTTGACCGTAAAGTCCGCCTTGACCTCGAAATTGTACTTTCTGAAAACCTTTCTCATAGCAGCAGGACCATTGGGACCAGTAGGATGAGCAGTGTTTAGCTGCCTTGGAACCTTGAATGATCGCTTCTGAAGACCTCTCTTGCGGGGTGGGGTGGGCACAGCAAGCACTATGGCTGCCAGAAGAACGACGAGGAAGCAAATCCGTAATGAAGGCATGTTAGTTTATGCTGACCGGCAGCCGGACGATTAGACTCGTCGTAATGAAGAGAAGGTGGTCGGTCTATTGAAAAACTGAAAGAAGTAATAACGAAAATGAAGCAACACCACTTCCTCGAAAAGAACAGAATAGAGGCTCGGCCTGATAGGAAGTCCACAGCGCTCAAAGAATGTGCGAGGAGGGTTCTTTTAAAGAAAGAATGTTGATGCAACGGACGTGATAGAAAATGAGAGACTGGAAACGCGATGAAACTTGTGCCCCGGGTCAAATGTAATGCATGAAAGAACGTGGTGAGGGCGCTAATCCTGCACTCAAGACCAGTCCGTAGATCCACGCGGCTCCAGAGAAGAGACTGCACATGCTGCATCGTTGAGGGATCCATGTCAGGACTAAGCTTAGTACCTGCAGAAGGTTTGAGGGACGCAGGTCCAGAAGCAGACCAAGTGCGGTTACCGAATTGCCGCAAAGGGGTTGTCGGACTCCGCAGAGGTAGCGTCATTGGATGAGAGCATGCAAAACTGCGTCAGGGAGTTATCGATAAGGTCGTGGACCTCTTACGCGTACCGCCTGAGTTTGCCCGATGCTGTTGAGGAAATGTGGAGAGAGCTAGCGGAAACAGGTCCTTGGCTGCAGTTGAGTGGGAACAGATTAGCGCCGCGGCACTGGCAAAGACCGTGAAGGTCGCTGGGAATCCTTCTATTAAAGATTCATGTCTGCAGATCGCATCTTCGACCAGCGTGATTGCTCTTTTCAACATAAGCTCATCCTCACTACACACGTCGCTTCCGATTTTCTTTTCAACCAGATTGACTTTTATTCCAGGTGGTCTTCGGATGATGATGATGACGACGACAACGCACGCAAAGGCTTTCGTCAAGCATAAACTCGCAGGCTGACGAAGCCTGTTGAGAGGTGTTTCAAGATGCCAAGGCCAGACAAGCTAAATGGCAGACGCTGCAACGATGAAACGGAGGCCCTGACAACTCACAACCCGAGAGGAACCAGCACGCGGGACGCCCATTCCTCTGTGCCAGACGTCAAACAAGCAACATGGGAAAGCTTAGCTGTCATCTTGTTCTCTTTGGCTGGCCAACCCCAACCACTCCTCTTTCAAACACGTCTCAAGTGTAATGCGCCACCATCTCTAGGCGCTGGTGCAAATAACAAGCTGTGCGCTCTGTCGAGCAATTCCATCGGCATGCTTGTGTTTCGAAGCCTGTGATATGGGGGAGCGCGTTTCGGCAAACACACAGACAGAACAAGTAAGTCATGATGCTGAAGCTGACGATGGATGTCGGGTAGTCGTTGGACGACGCGGACATGAAGCCATGGCACGTCCTGGGCTTTTTGTACTGTGACTAAGGAATTTCTTGAGGATTGGAAACATCTCTGAAGCCCTGAAATGGGTGAGAAATGAGCGTTGAAAGGCTGGACAATGTATGTAGGGTTATGATGAAGAGAGTCACACTGAAGCGCACGGACGTTGCTTATGGAAGGAACCTACAAACTAAAGACGGCAAGGGTTGCATAAAACAATATAGTTAAATTCGAGTACTGAAAGACAGCGCTTTTAGTGTTTATACTAATAATAATCCTTCCTCAGTCCCAGCTCAACCACCAGTGTCTCTTTCATTAATATGAGAATGGTGGAAGGCGCGAACACGCTTCTCTACTGCTTGTATGCCGCCTAAGTCGTATGACCTTTGCTAAGTGTCTCTAAGCCGTGAAATGAGCCGGCAACGAACCCGCAATGGCGGCGGAAGTAATCCTTTCCTGGTTATGACACTGCAAGTAAGGCCAACTTATAGGCCAATGTTCCAATGCGGCATTATCTAGGCTGACCATTGGTAGGGTTCGCACAATCAGATCCAAAAGCATGACCCCTTGGTCGAGTTCATCCAAGCAGCTCCACATCCAATCCAATTGCTCTCATGAAAAGGTTCACATTGGCCAACCGAGCGCTAGCCATCTCGGCTGGCAAGGCCTTGCTCACAGAGACTGTCTCCATGACTCTGTCCTTTACGCCGAGAACCAGCCTCTGTTGCTGCTCGGGACTGGCGCCTACGCCCATGGCAGCCAAGAATTGCCAGATGTAGATATCATCCGTATCATTGATGGTTCCTGGGAAGATGACCGGAAGTACAGGCTCAATTGTGTCAAATAGTCGGTTGTAGAGTTCGGTCCATTGCTCCCAGTCAGTTGCTAGTTCAGGGGCTGATTGCTTCAGAAGTTCGGCTCGAGATATAAGAATCGTAAGCAGGGAGAGACCGATTCTGCTTCTAGCAACCACATGAAGATTAGTGCGATCTAGGATAAGACCAAGGAGACCGGTGACAATATTGAGTGGCGCCTCAGAAATGTGTGCGGAGAGAGGTGGTAGCACTGTTTGCGAAAAGAGTTCGATTTCTTCTCGAATAGCTGCGCTTAAAGGTTCCTCAGGTGTCGCGATCGCATGGCCGACCACGGAGAGGCCGTCGAGGTGAACTGCGATCATGGTTACAACGGTGATGCGTTCCTGCTCGTCAATGTGGCGGAAGAGACGGGGGATGGCCTTCTTTCCCTTGGCATGCGACAGAATAGAGATGAACGGATGTGGAGTTGTTGCGCTGATTACTGATTAGCAGACGTTGCTTCCTAGAAGTATGAAACTTACTGAGGATTAATGGGCTCCATGATCTTCGTGTTTAGCCATAGCTGCTTGTGTAGAGCCTCAATTCTCGATCTCCATTCCATGTGTGCTTGTATGGCTTCTGGAGGACTATTCTCATGAATTGGTGGTGGCAGAGCTCGCTCGTGATCCTCCATCTGCATCAAAGTGAAATAAATAGCCTCGATGTTGCGTAAGGCCTCTTTACGGTCTGCGATGGAAGATTTGTGATGCTTTGGGACTTTGTCATTCGTCTCGGGTCGCTTGAGATTGAGCAAGGGTCGCGGTGTCTTCGAGTTGCTGAATGCAATCTTTCCTAGGCTCCCTTCTACAACAAGCTGCCTAGCTTTCGGTCTGGCCTTGGCCGCCTCAACTGCTCGCTGTATTTGCTGCTCCATACGTTGCATATGGTTATCGCCTCCTCGTCCATGTCTACGAGCTCCAAACCTGTTATTGGTCTGGAAGAGATATGTTTGAGCGAATTGGTTGGCTGGCTGCTGAGGGTTTTGCCGAGGTGCGCCACGGATCTGACTGAAGACCTGATAGTAAAAATCTTCGGCAATGGCAGCTTCAGGTCCCTTCTCATCCAGATTGCCAGTTGCGGTCATCAGTTGTTGCAATTGAATACGAGTGATAAAGTTCTTATCTTGAGGCGTCATTAGGCCGTTGTCCTTCGCTAAGAGAGCAATCTTATGATTTCGCTTAGCCCGCTTGGCGTCTTCTTCGAGAAACGCTGCACGCTCTGCCTCAGAAAGCTGAAGCAGCTGTTCAGGATGGGTAATGACCATTCCAGGGAACGAAGGGCCCCTACTATGTCCTGCCGTCTGCCCACGATTGCCCTGCGGTGCAGCCTGAGCCATTGGCTGGCCCTGCCCGGAAAGACGGTTAGGGTTCTGCAAGATCTGGCGAGGCTGAGAAGGTGGACCCTGCGCCTGGGCTTGCGGTGGCGCCTGTCGTTGCTGCTGAACGCTAGGTTCATTTGACTGTGGTCTCTGCCGCTGCAGAATGGTAGGGTGCCGAGGCGGTTGGTTCTGAACGGATTGACCAGGAAGCTCAGCGCGAATCTGTTGCGGCGGTTGCTGCTGCCTCGGGGGAGCCTGCTGCTGCTGGTGTTGCTGTTGCGGTCGTTGCAGAATCTGAGGCGCGAATTGACCAGGCGGCCCACCCTGCATGCCAGCATATGGTGGTTGACCATGAGGAAACTGCTGTTGTTGGCGATATTGAGCAGGATGACCTGGAGGCGGTGCTGACTGGGCTGGGGGGGTGCCGACGCTTTGAGCACGCATCATGGCCTCAACCTCGTCCAAGCTCATCATCTTCCTCGATGGTGCTGGTTGCGGGGCGGGCTGGGGCTCCGGGTGCCTTTGGGTAGCAGGCTGCTTAGGCTTAAGGCCCCAGATATCCGCACGCGCCTCTAATTGAGGGATGTACTCAGGATCTTTATAGCTCTCATAGCCACTTCTGTTCGGCTTCGAGGCTTGCGGCACGGGGGGCCTTTGCTGAAAGGGTTGTTGGCGGGCCTGGTAAAGCATCTGTTCTTCCTGCAGCGTATTTGAGATCATCGACGTCTGGCCAGCGAAGTCGAAGTCCTTGCCAATGGACTGCTGGGTAGCAGGACCACCGCCAAACGTATCATCATTGAGGGCATCGTCAACGTCGTCGAGCTGATCGCCTAGGCCATCATAGGTCTCTTCGAAGTCAATGCTATAGGTGTTGTCAGTGAGGGTCATACATGTGTGTGGGCGCAACGCACGCATCGTCATCTGCTGCCCCTCCTCCGAGTCCAGCAAAGGCGTCATGTTGTCCGAAGCCTGGAGCATTTCTAGAGTGACCAGTATCCCTAGGGAGGCTAGTGTCGAAGCCGAAGAACGACATAGTGGACAGTGTCCGTGGTGGTATGTGGTGGTTGAACGTGTCGCGAGGAATATTCGAAGGCGTTTTGGTGATCTCAGATGCGTAGTGACGTGAGAACGAAGGCCGGGCTAAACAATCGACGCGGAGGCCGCATATGCACAATGAGGCTCGAAGAAGCCAGCAGGCAGTCTACCAATACAGACAAGGCGATGCGACGGCGCGCGGGGAGCTCTGCACTGTGCGAGCGGTCCAGGTGAAGGTGCTGGTGCTGTGCTGCGGAGCTCTGGTCGCGCCTTCTGCGCCGATTTGGCGGCAAGTCCCGCACTCGCCCAAAGGATGGCAGCACGGCGCCCTTGTACCCTGGGGCTGGCTGGCTGGGCGCTGTTGGATCAGCCACACTTACGAAAGGCGGACGACGACGACGACTCCGTCTCCTTTTCCAGTCCCATGGTCCGACTGCTTCTTTAGGGCTCACTCCCCTTCTTCTTTAATCGCACCTGTTCTCTTGCTGATGCGCATGCTCTGCGCCTGGCATCCACTCATTCCCTCCGAGGCCCATCCCTTTCAAAGCCAGCCGCTTTGAGTGTTCGGCAGCGACGCCCCAAGCATTCGCCTCAGCCCACTCCACGCTCTGATCATCGCCCACAGCGCCCACGAGCAGGCAAAGTGGAGGGCTCCAAGATACCAGAGAAAAGCGAACGGTTTGCGCAGCAGCCTCAAGGCCGGTTCGCCATGGCAGGCACTCAGCGGTATCTCCGCTACATCGTCTTCGCCCTCTTCGTATGCTACACTCGTACATTTTTCCTATCAGCATCCACTAACCTCTGCAGGCTCTCGTTCTTCTCTACTTCATCGGCTCCTCATCATCTGTACCCACCACCAGCTGGCCCAGCTACCAAGAGACCACCTCACCCAGCGGCCCCAGCAGTCCCAGTGCCCCCGTCGCCAGCCAAGACGTATCGCAAGCGGCGCCCTCGACGACACCCAACGACAAGAAGCTTCCTCCTGCGACAGCACCTGGAGAGCGCATGAACGCGACCTTCGTCACCCTCGCCCGGAACTCTGATGTATGGGAGATTGCTAAGTCGATTCGCCATGTCGAGGATCGCTTCAATCGCAAGTTCAACTATGACTGGGTTTTCTTGAACGATGACGACTTCAACGACGAGTTCAAGAAGGTCACCACAGCGCTTGTGTCTGGCACGACCAAGTATGGCAAGATCCCCAAGGAGCACTGGTCATTCCCTGAGTGGATCGACCAGGACAAGGCCGCTAAGGTCCGTGAGGAGATGAAGGAGAAGAAGATCATCTACGGTGACTCCGTTAGCTACAGGCATATGTGCCGTTACGAGTCTGGATTCTTCTTCCGCCATCCGTTGATGCTCGATTATGAATGGTACTGGCGCGTTGAGCCCAGCGTTGAGCTGTACTGCGATATCAACTACGACACCTTCAAGTTCATGGCCGAGAAGAAGAAGAAATACAGCTTCACTCTCAGTCTGTACGAATACGTTGAGACCATTCCCACACTCTGGGACGCTACCAAGAACTTCACGAAGCACTTCCCGCAGCACATTGCCAAGGACAACTCGATGAAGTTCCTGAGCGACGACGGCGGCGAAAGCTACAACCACTGCCATTTCTGGTCCAATTTCGAGATCGGAAATCTCAACTGGCTCCGCTCCGACGCCTACATCGACTTCTTCACATCTCTCGACCATGCTGGTGGTTTCTTCTACGAGCGATGGGGCGATGCACCCGTCCACTCCATTGCCGCCGGCTTGATGTTGCAAAAAGATGAGATCCATTTCTTCAACGACATCGCGTATTACCACGTTCCATTCACGCACTGCCCGACAGGCGAGCAATATCGTCTCGACCACAAATGTTCTTGCAATCCAAAGGACAACTTTGATTGGAACGGTTACAGTTGTAAGTAACCTGATTGTGTCGATTTAGTGTGAGTTTACTAATTAATTTCTAGGTACATCTCGGTTTTATGAGATCAACGGCATGGAGAAGCCTGCAGGGTACGAAAAGGAGCAATAAGCTCTTCCTTCCAATCACATCCCGCTTATTCGCAATCGAACATGTATCTCCACGTCTGCACATCATCTGACTTTGGTCAAGTGCTCCACGCTCGCGTGCGCAGTGGATTTGGCTTGCGCTAAAAATCATCTTCGTTTTCATCCTCCTTGTGGTTGCCTTGGGGATATACATTGGCAGAGGGCGGGGCGCCGGTTACTAAAAACTGGGTATAAAAGAAATATTCTTCGTTGCCACAGGCCTCGGCTTTGGTCTTAGTAGGGTTCCTGTATGCTCGCACTGTATCTTTACGGCTTGAAAACAGTATCATGTAGAGGCTGGGCTGGCGTTTTTATCTGGTTTGACCATGGCCTTTTGGAGGCAGATATTGGGTGCTGATGGAGGGAGGTGTGGCTCATTAGTATGTATTGCTAATGCTATTGTAACCATATCAGATTGTCTGGATAGATCAATGAGTATACTTACGATCGAGACCACAATTCCCTACTTTTGGCATAAATTATGCTGTGCACCGTTTGACCAGCTTAGAGAGAGAGAGAGAGAGAGAGAGAGAGAGAGAGAGAGAGAGAGAGAGAGAGAGTAGTAATATTAGCGGCTGGAGATTCGAGCAAGTCTTTACAGGTTTGCAATAGGAGAGCTAAAGAGATCGAATCTAAGGTAAACACTCTGAACATCTGAACATGCGGAAGGACACTTGTTAGCGGAAGGGATTGGTGAATGGTCAAATTTAGAGCCTGTGCTCTGTGCTCTATCTATGCGTGTACTTTGTATGATGAGGCGTAAACTCGAGGAAACGGGAAGGGCAGCTTTTATATGCTACCATTAATATCTTACTATCATTCACGTATTAAGTCAACCCCATTTCAAAGACGTCATGGACCAAATTTGTTATATGTTTCTCTTGTTGCCTAAAAAATTCGCTCGCTAAATGCGCAGGACTAAAACTATGATCTCTCCATTTCCTGTCTGAAAAAAAGTGATTGGCTTTGCCATAAAAAGCTCTCTGAGCAGGAAAAAAGCATCCTGACATTTGCTCAATCATTGTAGTTAACAATCCCACTACCATCTTTATTTGCCTTTGGAATGTTGTACTTCTCACTCAATTCATCTTCCTGCGACCTGCTGTTAGGATCGAGATATGGTTTCTCAGCCTGGACTGCCACTCGGACAGCGTGGCGTCGATGTGGTGCAAAACCGTAGGAAGCAGAGTGGTTCTATTGCCCGTTAGCATTCCATCATTATGTAAAGGTGAGAACAGGAAGTATACTGACAGTTGCCCTGTTATCCCAAAACGCTACGTCTCCTGCTTGCCATTGGAAACGCACATGAATTTCAGGAGAAGTAGCGACGATCTCGTTGAGTAGCGAGATGATGTGGTCTGACTCTGTCTTGGGAACGCCGACGATCTTGGTGACGAAGCCAGGGTTGAAGAAGATGCTTTTCCACCCTGTAACGGGATTCGTCCTGACCAGAGGGTGCTCGGTGGTGACTGGCTCACGTCTCACTGTGCGTCCAAGATCACGCGAGCCTTGCGCTTGCATCTCAGCTGAGTGAAGTGCTGTCAGGGACTCAAGATACTTCTGCATGTATGGCGAGAGCATATCATAAGCAGCGTACTGCGAGGACCAGAGGGTGTCGCCACCTCCGCCGCGTGGTGGGCCGGTGAGGACCTTGAGGGAAGTGTAAGAAGGAGGTTGGATTTCGTATGTTACCTTCAGGTGGTTAGCACACGTAATTACATATGCTAGTGTGAGGAGTATAGAACTTACATCAGAGTGCCAGAGGAATGTAGGTGTAAACAAGGCCCGCAGATCTGGGCTTCCCTCTCCTGTGAAGATGACATGTACATCCTCTAGACCCTCACGTTTCGGTACTCCTGTTGTTGCGTGCTTGTGTAGATTGCCGAAGTACTTGCCCAGCTCCCTCTGTTCGTCGATACCAAAATTCTTCTGGTTCCTGAAGAACACTACGCCACGTGTAGCAATGAGCCGTGCCAGGTCATTCTTCTGCAGATCGGTAAGGTTGGCGAGATCGACGCCGTGTACCTCAGTGCCGATCTTGGGGTTGTAGTCGAAAACATCTGTTGCCGAAGCGAGCAGGTTCTTGAAGTTTGGATCCCCTAGTTGGCCTTTGTCGACGTAAGGGATCTCTTGGTATGCTGGCCATGTGATGTCCGGGAAGCGTGGTCGTAGATCCTCATACTCATATGTCTCATCATGTTTCTGAACGGTACTTCGTCCTGGGACATAACTGTGGACGTTGCTGGTCTTGGTCGCTTGCTTAAGTGTGGGGGTCGAAGTGGGGGCGTCTGCGGGTTGGTATTGGGGTTCGACGAGTCCTGGCGCCATGGTGGCTGATATTGATGTGATTGACGTGATTGATCCAATAGAAAGGCAGTGCCTTGCAGGTCGCGTAAAAGATAGTAGTGAGGTGTAACAGGAGATTTAAGGCTTATTGGAGCAGTAATGGATGAAAGAAGAGTGGGTTGGGCTACTTTGTTTACGAAACCCTCAAACTAAGTGAAAAAGAAAGGAAAGGGACAAAGGTGCGGTCCTAGTACTTATATGAATCCGCTTTCGGGAGTGGCACTCGAATGATTCATGTCACTGTGAGTATACGCTTACCTCACCCGAGCAATTGCGCCATCGCACACAATCTGATAACCAGCCGACATGGTCCGGCCAACCTTTTTATGATCCTAGTGGCGCATCATTCCAATCTGACACTTGCAGCCGCACTCGCTCCGATGCGGCGGGGGGAGATCTGGGGAAACGAGCACGTCAGTGTCCTTGTTTCATACTTGCGTGATTAGAGTGGGCCGGAGATCGTCTCTAATCATAAGTCTAGAAACAGTCGGTTTTCATTCCAAGCTCCTGAATGGACATGGAGAAATCTTGGAGGCTGGCACATATCAAGTGTGTGCACCCCGGTGACCTCCTGCCTCTCTTGTCTCGGATTATATCTTCAAAGGTAGGCAAACGAGCCGAGAGTGGGCCTTCAAATCCACAAGTAAATGTTGCCAGTCAGTGCTGAAGTCGGTGTAAGATCCTGCGCTAGCCGAATCTGGTAGCGTGAGAGATGGCATCATATTGCACCATCTTAACTCACTCGCCTTCGACCGCAACACCATCGTGCATTGACCACCTACTCCAGTATATAACTCGCTCAGCGCAGCACGATGTTGTTTTGTGGCGGCAAAAGAGCATCGTAGTAGTTATCTCTTCAGAATAATGCTCTCGGTACAGGAGATTCAGCTAGAAAAGTAATTGAGAATGGTCGCTGCTGAAGTCGGGTAAAATAGGGCCTTCATGAAACGCCCTGCAGGGTAAAGACATGCTTGCTCATGTCGCGACCGGCGCAGGTATATATTGGTGTCGCATGGCAGAGAGGCGGCTTGGGAACTGCGAGTCTGTATATCAGCAGCCATGCAAGTGCATAGATTTGTACCTGAGGTAACCACATGTGAAGACGAGAGCATGATATGAGGATGGATCCTGGTCATTGCAGCCGATGCCGCAACAGCGGATTCGATTCAGAAGCACGTCTTATTCGACGTAAACAATTCGATGCTGTAGCGCTGTAACGCTGTGATGCCCAACGCCTAACTCCCTGCAATATATACGATAAAGAATCGAGTATCCTTGTACATAATAGTTCCAGCTCTTCAGCCTTCGGCAGCAGGACGATTCCGCGAATCACTTGAGGAGGAGAGATGCTGATTCACTAACATCATGGCGCTTTCGTAATGTAGATGGACGTAATGGAAGAGTATGTCTTAGTCTTTTCGAAATGGTCGCATGAGTGCCTCGAGCGTAGGTATCGGTATACCGTTGAGATTGGTCCACCTGATCGCAGCCTCGCTTTCCTCCCCGCCGGCTTCCACCTTAGTTGCCACAACTCGGTTTTCTGATGGCTCAGGCGTTGTCTTGTGCGGCCTCCTTACGATACCTGCAGCCTCCAGCTTCGGTGTCCAGTATGGATGTATGCCCTTGTGTATCCGCCATAGCTCGTAATTGCCGAAGATAAGGACGAGAGTGGATGTGATGGGGATCTTGGAGATGTTGTGATAGATGCGCGTGGAACTCATTTCGGCGTTTGAAGTGGAGCTGAAAACGCGTGCCGGCGCGAACGCGATAGATGGGCTCGAGGGCGTACGGTCGACCTTGGACTGGATCGCTCAGGTGAGATGTTGAGTGCGGAGGCCTGTGAGCGGTGAGTGGCTGCAGCGCGGGGATTGCCTTGGCGGGAAATCGCCGCCGAGCCGCATCCACTCCACTGCCTGTCTGGAACTTTTGATTGCTCGACCGACGCCCCAGCACAACACCCTTTAAAGGGTCCCACTGCAGCCATGGACGATCTTGCCAACCTCGAGTTCCTGTCGCTTGTTTCCAAGGTCACGTCGGAAATCCAGAATCACGTTGGCGTCTCTGACAAAACCCTCGCCGAGTTCGTCATCGATCAACATGCGAAATGCAAAGGGCTCGCCGACTTCAAGGAACAGCTCGAGGCCATGGGCGCCGAGTTCCCACAGAGCTTGGTGGAAAGCATTGATCGCCTAGTCCTGACGCTTCATCCAAAGTACAAGAACAAGGGTGCGAATGGAAAGGCAGCAGGCGCGAACGGAGGAGATGGCGGCCATGATGCCGATCGCAAGACGCGAGTCTTCAAGGGCCTGGCGATCCCTGATAAAGAAGTCGACTACGACGTAGCAGACGAAGAGCTCGCGAACGGCGCGCCGCAAGCGGATGCGCTGGACGACACGTTCGCTATGCTCGAGGGATTGGCAGGGAAAGCGCCAGGCAAGCCCAAAGAGCGATCCCGTAAGAGAAGCATGAGCCCGTATGACAGCGACGACGATGCCAGTAGGACCAAGCGGCATAGGCGTAGAGACAGATCTTTCTCTCGCTCACGGTCACGAAGTCCAAGGCGCCACGAGCGGAACGACGAGCTCGTCTTCCAGGATGAATTTGGACGGACCCGAACTGTGAAGCCTTCAAACAAACAACGAAGTCGCAAAAAGTACCGCGACGAAGACCTTGACGAATTTCGACGGCCGCCGACCCCCGAGCTTGACGAAGAAGCAGTACTATACAAGGTCTACGACGGCAAGGTCACAGGTGTCAAGGACTTTGGAGTTTTTGTCAACCTACAAGGAGTGAAAGGCAAGGTCGATGGATTGGTGCACGTTACACAGATGGCAGAGGGCAGGGTCAACCACCCGTCAGACCTCGTATCAAGATGGCAGGAAGTTAAGGTCAAAGTGGTGAAGATGGAAGGAGGCAGGATATCGTTATCTATGAAGGAGGTAGACCAGCGAACAGGTCGCGACCTGGCACCTGGGAAACGTATAGCGGCATTTGCATCAGGTGCCAACTCGCAAGGATTGGGAGGCGTTCCTGGCCTTGATAGTTCAGTGCCTGTCGTTGAGGATGGCTACAATGGTAGGAAGAATGGCATGCGGAAGCGGATGACTTCACCAGAGAGATGGGAAATCAAGCAGCTGATTGCATCTGGCGTCATACCCAAGTCGGACTATCCGGACATCGACGAGGATTTCAATGCCCACATCCATGGCGAAGGCGGCTTTGAGGAAGAGGAGGATGTGGACATTGAAGTCCGCGAAGAAGAACCTCCCTTCCTGGCTGGCCAGACCAAACAGTCTTTGGAACTCTCACCAATCCGAGTTGTTAAAGCGCCCGATGGGTCGCTTAATCGTGCGGCCATGGCTGGAGATACTCTAGCAAAGGAAAGACGTGACCTTAGGCAGCAGGAAGCCCAAGAGAAAGCTGCCAAGGAGGCTGCCAATGTAGACTTGAGTAGTCAGTGGAACGATCCCATGGCTCAGCAACGACAATTTGCGAGTGATCTCCGCAATACACGAACAAACCAGCCTAGCGAGGCGCTGCCGGAGTGGAAGAAGATCTCAACCGGAAGTAGAGATACATCATTTGGCAAGCGCACCAACATGAGCATCAAAGAGCAACGAGAGTCACTACCGGTGTTCAAGTTCAGGAAACAGTTGCTCGAAGCCGTGGCCGCCAACAATATCCTCATCGTGGTAGGTGACACCGGCAGTGGCAAGACAACGCAAATGACCCAGTACCTAGCGGAAGCTGGGTATGCCAACGAGCTTATGATCGGGTGTACGCAGCCCAGGCGTGTCGCAGCTATGAGCGTTGCCAAGCGTGTCGCTGAGGAAGTTGGCTGCAAGCTTGGTAACGAAGTTGGCTACACGATTCGATTCGAGGACTGCACATCACCGGACACAAAGATCAAATACATGACGGATGGTATCTTGCAGCGTGAGATTCTCTTAGATCCTATGTTGTCAAAGTACAGCTGCATCATGCTGGACGAAGCCCACGAACGCACAATCGCGACGGATGTTTTATTTGGCCTATTGAAGAAGACGCTCAAACGGAGACCAGACATGAAACTTATCGTCACTAGCGCTACTCTGGATGCCGACAAATTCTCGGAGTACTTCTACCGTTGCCCAATCTTCTCTATCCCAGGTCGTACTTTCCCCGTTGAGGTCATGTACAGCCGAGAACCCGAATCGGACTACCTGGACGCTGCGTTGGTGACAGTCATGCAAATCCATCTCACCGAACCAGCAGGTGACATACTGTTGTTCCTCACTGGTAAAGAGGAAATCGATTCATCCTGTGAGATCATCTCCGAGCGTATGAAAGCTCTGGGACCCAATGTTCCTGAGCTAATGATATTACCTATCTACGGAGCGCTACCTTCGGAGGTGGCATCGCGTATTTTCGAGCCCGCGCCTGTCGGTAGCCGTAAATGCGTCATTGCTACCAATATTGCCGAGACAAGTTTAACCATTGACGGCATTTACTACGTCGTAGACCCTGGCTTCGTCAAGCAGAGTTCATATGATGGAAAGCTGGGTATGGATCGTCTCCAGATTACGCCTATCTCGCAAGCCCAAGCTCGTCAGCGGAGTGGCAGAGCAGGCAGAACAGGTCCAGGAAAGTGCTTCCGCCTGTATACCGAAGCCGCTTTCCAGAACGAGATGCTACCCACTACCATCCCCGAGATTCAGCGGCAGAACTTGTCCAATACCATTTTGATGCTCAAAGCTATGGGAATCAACGACCTCCTCCACTTTGACTTCATGGATCCGCCGCCCACAAATACCATGCTGACTGCCCTAGAAGAATTATATCAATTGGGTGCACTAGATGACGAAGGTTTGCTCACACGACTTGGTCGTCAAATGGCCGATTTCCCCATGGACCCGTCATTATCGAAATCTCTTATTAAATCAGTTGACCTTCAATGCTCGGATGAAATCTTGACCATCGTCGCCATGATCAGCGCCACACCATCCGTCTTCCACCGCCCGCGAGATAAGCAGCAACAAGCGGACCAAAAGAAACAGAAATTCAACGATCCTTCTGGGGATCATATCACGCTGCTGAACGTGTACAATGGCTGGAAAGCCGGCGGTTTCAGCACCCCGTGGTGCCACGAGAACTTCATCATGCCAAGGAATATGCTGAGAGTCAGAGATGTACGAAATCAGCTCCTTCAAATCATGGCGCGCCACAAACACCAAGTCGTTTCTTGCGGTCGCAACACAATCAAGGTTCGACAAGCCCTCTGCAGTGGCTTCTTCCGTAACTCGGCGCGCAAAGACCCCTCCGAAGGCTACAAGACGCTTGTCGAAGGCACACCCGTATACTTGCACCCGTCCTCGTCCCTTTTCGGCAAGCCAGCCGAACATGTCGTCTATCACTCTCTCATTGAGACGACGAAAGAGTATATGCACGTTTGCTCTGCTATTGAACCTAAATGGCTCGTTGAAGCAGCGCCGACGTTCTTCAAGGTGGCGCCTACGGACCGATTGAGTAAGAGGAAGAAGGCTGAAAGGATTCAGCCGCTGCATAATAAGTTTGCGGGCGAGGATGATTGGAGATTGTCTGCTCAGAGACGGGCTGGTAGGGGTGGTGGTGGGACATGGGGATAATTTGGTCATATGGAAGTTTATAGTAATGTGTAGGAAATACCTTGGTTTTGATAGCGTTCGATTCATCCTTGATATTGGGAAGGACCTTTGAAAACTTTCTCACATCACTCATTCACTCTCTTCTAATTATACCCCGTACTCATTCCGTGGAGAATGGTCCCGAGGGCACTTTTCCAAAGTCAGTTTGCTGAACTGAACGAGAAATTGCAGTCAACAGCCCCAGTGAAACCCTGAGTAGCAGGGAACAAACTGAATAGAACTCCTTAGAAACCAGGTTCGTTAAAAAGATGCTGATCAAACATTCATGTCTACACTAGCAAATTGATGGAATGGGATAAGAGTCAAAAGAAGTGGGTATAACATTATGCAAATCTACGTATCGCAGACCCGAACTCCAGCGTCAGATGTTTGTACTTCCAGCAACTCAAAACGCCCAATAGTTCGATTCATGCCCGCTCATGCTGATGCCCTTCATATCAACCGTCAAATTCATCCGCTCGTGTTGCCATCTTGATCATCGACATCTATGCGATATCCTCAATCGGGCAGTTTGGATGCAGGACGTACACCACCTTGTCGCTACTCTCAGCCTGGCCCTGGTCATCTGCAAGACCTTCACCACGGATCAACATAAGATATTGTTCCTATTCATCTTGTTAGCACAGTTGCGCCGTCTTACGAATGCCATCAAACATACCTTAACGACCTTCTTCAACACCTTCTTAGCAAGGGCCCTCTCCTTCTCCAAATCTTCTTGTGTCTCCATCTCGTTCTCCTTCTGTTCAAGATACCAGATCAACAACTCTTCTTCTTCCACACCATCCTGTGTTTCCTCTTGATCTTCATTGACGCGCTTGACGAACATGTTGCGCATTGCGACATATTTGTCATGTGTAATCTTCGTCTTTTCTCGGGGAATGGCAGCAGGTGTTGCCGTTCGGTCTCTTGATGTGTCTTGCTGGTTGTGGTCCATCGCGGCGTCACCATCGTCTTGTTCTGCGGCCGCGGCGGCAGCGAGGAGCGCTTCGTCATCCTCATCTTCGACTTCAACGTCGTCCTTTTCAACGGAGATGATAGATTGACGAAGAAGGTTGTAAGCTTCTTTGACAAATTCTGGCGTGATGTCGCTGACACAATTGGCTTTTGCGATGGCTTCGGAAAGACGGATCATACTCTCAAGCTGTCGCACAGTGATACGATAGCTGTTGCGACCGATGCCGCCTTGAGCGTCGTCCGCTCGTAGCTCCTTGTACTTTTCAACTAGCGTTTCCTTGGCCTCGTCTGTGAATTCGGGTCGGAAAGTCCTTGCGAAGCGGATGTAGCGCTGCAGCTGCTCAGTATCAAATTCTGGATTTACAGCCTCATCTCGGTGCTGGTGAATGCCGACGATGTGCTCGGCGAGATGACGATCGACGGCTTCATCGCACTCGTCCAGAACGACGAAGAACAAATCGAAACGAGACATGATAGGTGCCGACATGTTGACATTAGCACGTAATGTCGTCTTGCGGTTGTAGCGACCTCCAACCGGATTAGCTGCTGCGAGAATGGAAGTACGAGCGTTGAGTGTCGCTTGGATGCCGGCTTTCGCAATTGAGATAGTCTGCTGTTCCATAGCCTCGTGGATGGCGACCTGATCCGCAATGTCCATCTTATCGAACTCGTCAATGGCGCAGATGCCGTTGTCCGCTAGCATGAGCGCTCCCGCCTCGATCGTAAATTCGCCGGTCTCCTCATCCTTAACCACAGCAGCCGTAAGACCAGCAGCCGATGAAGCCTTGCCAGAGGTGTAGACGGCGCGTGGAAGGAAGCTGCAAATGTACTTCAAGAATTGGGACTTTGATGTCGAGGGATCACCGACAATGCAGATATTGATATCGCCACGCAATGCCATGCCTTCCGGCGTCTCCTTCGACACACCACTCATGAGCTGGAGTAGCAGTCCCTTCTTGATGACTTGGTGCCCATAGACCATAGGCGCAATCGAGTCGACTAGCCGCATGAAGATGTTTGGCTTATGCACCATGTCTTTCAAATCTTGAATCTCGGCAGCGGTGAGAGTTCCAAGATACTCTTCCTGTGCTTCCTCGCCGCTTGTTGCATTCGACTCAATTTGTCCCTGACCAAGAGAAGCAAGGATGTTGCCAGCCTGGCCAGTCAGGTGATGATTCGATGACTGACCGGCAGTCGAGTGGTCTGGCGATACCATGCAAGCCAGGAAGGACATACGGTAGGTAAGATCACGGACACCCAGGGCTTTCAGGCCACTCACACCAGATCCACCGACATCGTTGCCGCGAGTAGTGTTTGATGTATCCCTCATCGCTTGCGGTCGCACACCAGGAACACGAAACTGGCTCACATCCGGAATGACAATGACAGTACCTGTGAAGATACATTTCTCTCCAGCCTTGGAACGATCGACCATCTCTCCTCGCAGGATGACGTCCATGGTCCGAGGCATGCTGCCTGTGGGGATCTCGGCACTGTTCTCCTGAATACGCACCTTCTGCCAGTCGACGAATGTAGACTGCCGAATATCTAAGCGCCAGCCCTCCCTATTCATGCATGTTATATTTGGACATTGCGTCGGCTCGGTGTATTTGAAGGTCTGCTCAATGTTGGGCACCACTGTATTACATATCTCGCAAACAAAAGTGGCCATGGAAAGCTCGGGTCGAACTTCGGATGTGCGAGTGACGGTACCTGAGATGGATAACAAGCTGCCGATGGAGGTAGTACGTAGCTGGCGAATGCGAGACACTAGAGGGAGGTTGTAGAAAGCCAATGTGAAAAGCTTGTCTGTCTGTTGATTCGACGTCTTCTCATTGAGGCTATCGGTCTGACTCGTAGCATTGCCGGCGTTGGAAGTAGCTGCCGCGGAAGCTGTTGAGGCCGGTTGTCGGTGCTGGCGGAAGTACTTGGGCTCGTACTTAGCAATGAGATTGTGAAGGGATCGGACCATGTATGGCAGAAATCGGTAGTATTCGCTAGCAATGGCTGCGGCAAGGATACCGTCTTCATGCCTGAGGAGGTGGGTGTAATCGACGTAGAGGGTGGAAAGCCCATAGAGCCGCATTCCCCTGATCTGGGCAATGTAGTATTTGTCTGTAGTGGGCACAGCGCTCGAAGTTGGTAGCGCAGATGATGACGGGTCTTCTGTGTAGCTGTTCTTCTGTCAGTGCCGTCTGAGGCATTGCGTGTCATATTGCTCACTTTTCTAGGAACTCCTGAAAGCGCAGTGAAAGCGTCTCCCCCGTAACATCCACCACCTTCGGGATATCTGTCCGAGGCGCATTGGTTCGCCTGCCCGGTACTCGGGCTCCTATTACTTCGTCGTCTGCAAACTCGACATCGCTGTTTGCGCCAGCGCTTTCAGATGGAGGTCCGCGAGGCCTTGCAGAAGAAGAGCGTATTTGCTGCGACCGCCGGGGATTGCCAGCATCGCTTGAAGGTGTGGGTGCAGCGTCCGAATTGAGGACGGCATCTAGAAGAGAAGACATCGTCAGATTTTGGTGTGTGTAGAATGAAGTGTCGTGCACAGGCGGGCCAGCATTTGAAGCAAGAGCAGGAGTTTGGCTTCTGGCGCGGGGGCTGTCAACGACGCGAAAACGCGCCCACAGTCGCGCTGTCCAAATTGGGACGTAAGTGGTGGTCTGTGCACCATCTCATCAACCACTGGACAATTAGAAGCCACTCGTATACTCCTCCATCAAATGAAGTTCTAGATGCCGTCCGGTCTCTCGGATTGCAGCATGGCTGCTACATAGAAACCTGGCAGGTCGATTGGAGATGTCCTGGTGGACGCTACTGTGCTTCGATCTGCTTCCACCTCTACCTTTCGCTTTGTTCATGAGGGTGGCAGGTGTATACAATAGGGTTAGGAAAGAAGAAAGTGGTCAGTGTAAACTCATGTAGGTTCCCAGATTCGTTCAGGCATTTATGAATACACTCCTATACCGCTTCGAGGTACATCAGGAGTCACCAAAATAGAAGACTAACAATCGAATAAACATTCATTCATATTTTGAAGGTTGAAATAGGCTATCAAGTATGACTACGGGGTATTTTAAGGCAGGGTATACAACTTATTCACTCTATCCAGATATCGCCGAAGAGACGAGACGAAATCAAAACAACGCCAGGAACACCCATGCCATGGTTCAGTACCTTATAGGGTCGTTCAGGTGAACACCGTACTCATGCCCCTCTGTAGCATCATCACCGTGTAGGCGCACCTGGTAGAGGCACGTGTGGTCGGCACCCCAGTTACTAACCACGCGCAACATTGCCTTGGTGATTGGTACCGATGGCTCGCCGTCGAGATCGAATGTCTGTAGATGGTTGGAGGCGTGGATATTGTACTTGAAGGCACCGAGACAGATCCAGCCTGGCAGTCCTTGCTGGCATTCGTATTGGCGATGGCTGTAACGATATTTCGCAGGCGCATCTGTTTCGACCCAGAGCTCAACATCGCGCGGAGCTTCGCTAATGTCACCGGCAGGGACCATGCTCATTGGCACATGTTCAATGGTAACTTGCTTTGGGGTCATGGGTCGACCAAGCATGACGGCGAGCTGAGCTTGACCCTTCCCTGGGTTAGGGGCAGAGCACCAACAGTCTCCAGGATTTTTCCAGTCGGCCAGCGCGGCTACCGGCGGGTTACGTTGTGGAACGGGGGCTAACCATCGAACAAACTTAGCGTGGCGATTGGAATTGTCGCTGAAGGTGGCGGAGCTCATGCTGGGCTCGATTACAGCGCCAAGACCAGGTGAAAAGTAATTCGGTTTTCTCAGATGAAGTTCATAGTTGGCGACAAGGTTGGTCTGAGCGAGGGACTGGAGGCGAATATTGTCCATCATCGTTTTCCTTGTTTCTGCTTGAACAATAGATTTGACCTGATCGCTTTGGCCTCGAATAGCCTCCAATATCTTCTCATCGACGCGTGCGGATATGGTCTTGTAATGTTTCTCCATGGTCGTAGCGAATTCGTCACGCGAGACGATGTGGTCCCAGGATGTGATACTGTCGTCATCCCGAGCAACGCCAGAAATGGCTTTGACTTTCAAATCAGTCTGCTTCAAGAATTCGTTCCATTCAGGACTGTTTTCGTTGGAGCGTGCTTTGTCGACCAGGGCATGCCAGAAGCCATCGGTAATTTCCTGACGACCGTCATCGTGTTTTCGAAGAATCATATACTGGGGCAGCTCGGTCTTCAGCTCCTCTATGGTGCTCTTAACGTCGTTGAACTGTGCGTTGTATTTCTTGTCCATCTTGGACATGCGACTCCACATCACATCATCATCTCCACCCCTAAATGCGTGGAACTGGTCTTTTTCGCTGGGTTCGGGTGGTGGACCAGGAGGCTCAATGAACTCTGCAAGCTTGGTCCAGTGATACGAGATCCGAGAAGACAGGGCGGTGGTCAGCCCGGGAGTCCGAGGCGTGAACTCTGGAAGCTTAGACGATAAAAGTGCCGTTGAAAACAAGCCAAGCAACAAGGAGGCTATAAGAATCCAGAATGCCCACAGCAGATATTTCTTCCATGGCCACTCAGTCTCATCCACCTGGAGTGGTTCCACATTGCCAAGCCACTCGTTCACAGCCTGTGGGCTCTGAAGGTGTTTCCGAGGTCCTTCGGATCGTTGCTGGGATTGAGGCTGTGGAGGACCGACCCTACGTAGGCGTGCTTGCTCTTCTGCGATCAAATCATCGACTGATTGTTCGATGCCGGCCCTGTCTTCTGGGATGGCTGGAGTAGGTGGTTGCCGCGGAGTCGCTTGAGCTTGAGCACGAACTTGGGCCGGAACTTTCGCTTGAGTCTGGGTCTGGACTGTACGGCGCGTCGTATGTCTCTGTAGCAGGGGCGTGAAGTCTGAGCCGCTTTGTGACGAGAAGCGCATTTCTTGTCGTCCGGGCTGAAATAGCATGCCGCCCTCATGATTCATGCCAAATGACTTCGAGGTGTTGCCGATCGAAGCTGCCAGGTCATCGTCGCTAGGGGTGATGTCCTCACTCTCAAGGAAAGATAGGCCAGGCGCTGCTCTTGAATGCCCTCTGGGGACTGGAGAAGGTGAATGACGGTGCGTGTTGCCGTTCAAAGCGCCGCTCATGAGCGGTGCTTCGTCACCGAGTTCATCGATGTCATCTTCATCATCATCATCATCATCATCCTCATCATCTCGAGCGAAGGCATCTCCACGCTGGTTCTCAAAAGCTTGCGCGAAACCGGTCGCGGAAATAGAAAGCTCTTCTGCAGCGCCAACACGACCACTCGCACCGTAGGCGTTAGACTTGCGGGCCTTGACCTTGGTGAGGGGCCCTTTGCGACGTAGCTTGGAACCACCGCTTGTCAGTTGGGTAACAGCAGATTCCGCGGCGACAGAGCTAGCTTTGGTACTCAGGCGATTTGAGCGACGGGGCGTTGGTCCGCCCATGTTACCGATTTGCGACATGGTGAATGATCATGCGACAATCCGTGTGGTTAGAGGTCAACAGGATGTCTATAAGGTCGAGGTTGGAATGTGCTCCAAGTAGCTGAAAAAGAGTAAGTTGTTGTTCAGTCGAAGAATTGTCAGATGCTGAGGACGGTCTATATAGGGGAGAAAGAAGAGATTGCGCCAAACTATTGTAACGACGTTGACAATAGCAAGGAGACTAAAGCTTGAAGATTTTTTTTGGTGACAATAGCAAAGTGAATAAGAAGCAAAAGCAAGGCGGAACAAGCTGACATTACGGGAAATCGAAGAATTTACGGAGTGAAAGTGAAAAGCAAGGCACACCAATTCAGACAATCGGGTGCAGATGCGGTGTTTGCACTTCGAAAGGACAAGAATAGAGAGGTTTGCGCTGACTTACACTTTCACCAAAAACTGCTTTTATACCTTTGGGCTAGAAACTCCGAGGGTGTCTCCTAATCCAACTTTTCTTCTTTGATATTGCGTATAGCGATGTTGATGATGTTGAGGTTCTTGCCGCAAGGCAGCGTAAACACGTGGAACAAACTTTCACGCGTCGCGAAGAGCAGTAGCACTCTGCTAACGAGTCTTTAAAGGTATCTTTTGGCGCCTGTAGTTCCTCGAGGTACAGCTCGCGAACATATTCCTGGGATCTCGCGCGATGCTCGGGATGCGTGGTGGAGATGATAATGCGATTTGATGGATTGTTTGAAGGCGCGTTTGCAAGGATGCAGCCTCTTGCGCCCAAGCCCGAAAATGGCCTAGCGAGGTCGGGTGACATGGCAGCGACTCGAGAGAGCACTGGCACACCTGGACAATCGTGGGCATAAAGAGATGTTTGATGTTTGTCAATAGACTACAGACTAGTTTCCGCTTGTAGGAACATGGATGATGCATGACACGATGCCGGGCCTTCCTCGATGCGGAGTACAGAGACCCTGAGGGACCAGACGCTACGACGACGCCTTCGCGCATGTACCTGCGTGCCCGCGTCCTTGGATTCGAGTTTCGCCATGTTACGTAGCGATGCCATCTTCCTTTGTGGTAGGTACGGAGGCTGCAGCCCCCCTAGAGGCACAAACAGGGGCTTTGTGGAAAGTTGAGTGGCACTTTCATCAGTTTGGGAAACGGCAAGTCCTCAAAGAAGCGTTACATTGTTGCTTTCTAGGTCCCAACCGCAGGTCTTAGCCTGGCCTTGAAGCATGCCGTGGTGACCCAGTCATTCTCGGATAGTATACAGAACGTAAGACGGTCGTAACATATGAATTTATGCCATACATCCGACTCATCAATCACACGAGATGTCGTCGAGGGGAGGGCGCGCATTTTGGGCGCTTCCCAATGAGGTAAGCTTTCCGCTTCACCGCTCCCGCTAGCATTGTCAGCAACCATAGCTCGTTATCTTCGTATTCAAGTCTTTTTATATCTCTGTAACCTCGCAATTGAAAACCACAACCGCGAACTACAAGAGCCTCACACCTCTCATCCCTTTAATTGTACCAAGCCTAGACACCGCCCAGCTTCAAGATGGTTGTAGGTTCTGTTCTCGTTACTGGGTAAGCTACCCCTCCACCCCACCATCTATCTGCACGAGCGTCAATTATCCCTGTATCACAACACCACCACATTGGTACTGATGAAGGCTCAGTGGCACGGGCTACATTGGCTCATTCACAGCCCTCGCCCTCCTCGAGGCTGACTACAAGGTTGTCATCGTTGACAACCTTTACAATTCGTCCGCAGAGGTCGTCAACCGCATCGAGCTGATCTGCGGCAAACGACCTGCCTTCTACCAATGCGATGTCACGGACGAGGCTGCGCTTGACAAAGTCTTCCAGGAGAACCCTGATATTGACAATGTGATCCACTTTGCTGCTCTGAAAGTATGTCCTACTACCTAGTCGAGGCTGACGAAAAGCTCAACATACACCTCCTCTTTCCTGCGCACACTAATGTTCCTTTCTAGGCTGTTGGCGAATCCGGCGAAATTCCCCTGACCTACTATCGTGTCAACGTCGGCGGCTCCGTTGCCCTCCTCTCCTCAATGGTCAAACACAATGTGACCAACATTGTCTTCTCCAGCTCTGCTACCGTGTACGGCGACGCCACACGTTTTCCCAACATGATTCCCATCCCCGAGCACTGCCCCATCGGCCCAACCAACACCTATGGTCGTACCAAATCCACCGTCGAGGGCGTTATCACAGACACCATCGATGCGCAACGCAACAATGCTCGGAAAGCAGGCAAGCCCGAGGCGGAGATCAAGAAGTGGAATGCGGCACTGTTGCGGTACTTCAACCCAGCAGGTGCTCATCCAAGTGGTATCATGGGCGAGAATCCCTTGGGCGTGCCATATAACCTTCTTCCGCTGCTGGCGCAAGTCGCAATTGGGAAGCGCGAGAAGCTACTTGTCTTTGGCGATGACTACAAGTCAAAGGACGGCACCGCGATCCGCGACTACATTCACGTCCTGGATCTCGCACGCGGTCACTTGCAAGCACTCAACTACCTCCGCGAGCAACAGCCCGGCGTCAAAGCCTGGAACTTGGGCACCGGCAAGGGATCAACAGTCTTTGAGATGATCAAGGCTTTTAGCACGGTGGTGGGAAGAGATTTGGCATACGAAGTTGCCCCGAGGCGACAGGGCGACGTGTTGGATTTGACGGCGAATCCGACCCTTGCGAATAAGGAATTGGACTGGAAGACGGAGTTCACGCTGGAAGACGCGTGTGCGGATCTTTGGAAGTGGACGGAGAACAATCCTGAGGGATACAACCAGCAGCCGCCGAAGAAGTTTGTGGAGGCATTGAAGAACAAGAAAGCTTGATTGGAGAGCGCGAGAGCAAAAGCATGGAGTGGCGGTAATGGATTTTGGGAATACATGATACAATGCGGCAGCAGCATGATACTTAATATAGATCTTACGAAACGTCAAAAAATCAAAATAGAAGGGCCTGGAACGGTAAACGTCTATCAATTCATCCTCTTGGGCACTTGGAGTAATCATTTGATTTCCTCTGGGCTTGTTCTTATTCATACCCACCGACATGTGTTGATGCTGTCGGCAAAAGTTACACCAGAGAAAGGCCATATCTACTAGTATGGTTCTACACAGCACTGAAACGCAACAAAGCGACACAAAATTCCTGTATCTATCGCACAATCGCGCCCTTAAGCGTAGGAATATTGCACAGACCCGCCGCTGTCCTCAACTTCGCTACACCCGTCTTCTTCTCTGCGCCCTCACCCGCCAATTGTGGAACAGCACCGACATCGAAGCCTACCTCAAGTCCGTCTGTTGTTGTGAAGCCCGGTTGAATCGTCTCCCAGATCTTCTTCTTCGGGTTGAGCACACCCTCTGGTTCTCCCTCCCAGCCTTCAAAGTACACTCGGTCACCAGCTTTTGAATCAGCAGGCGGGTTAACTAGCTCCACCGGTCCCTTATGGTTATCCACCTCGCCCTCGGCGATCCTCGGTGATGCTGCAAGCACCATAGCACAGGACTTGACGCCGCGCATGGTGACGGGTTTCAAGTTACACACAGCAATGATTTTGCGATTTTGCATTTCGGCGAGGGGAATGAGGCCGTTGAGGCCGGAGCAGACGGTTCGTACCACCTGTCCTTCGTACTCGGATGTGTTGTCTGTACCGGGAGCGTCGCCACAAGCGATTGTGGAAACATAGAGGGAGTCGGCGTTGGGGTGGGTTTCAGCTTTAAGGATATGGCCGACACGTAGGTCGATGAGGGCAGGTGAGAGGGGCTTTTCGACTGGTGCTCTAGATCGACTGTTAGCTGTTGTGAGTGCCAAAGGGAGACGAAGAGCTTACGCTTTCTGGGGCTTGGGCTGCTTCTCCTTCTTCTCTTTCTTCTTCGTTGGGGCGCCCTCAGGTGGGCCCCCACTTGAACCGCCGCTCGAAGGCTTCCCAACAACAGTTGATGCTATTGCTTCGCCGGCGGCCTGTGCCTTGTCCTTGGCCTTCTCCTTTTTGCTCTTTCCACCCTGACCTCCCTGACCACCTTGTCCGCCCTGGTCCCCTGTCAGGGTTGTTGGTGTCGCTCCTGATGCAGCAGCACTAGCGGCGGCAGCTTCCTTCTCCTTCTTCTTGCGCTCCTTCTCGGCTTTCGCATCTACCGGCTTGATCTTGAAGACAACATTGTCTAGATCAACATTGACCTTGTCGTCTAGCTTTAGTCCGAAGACAGGCGAGTTCTGGACAAAATCGACATGTCGAACGATGTGATGGTATCCTTGCTCTCCAGTCCTCTCCTCTGCACTCCACTTGGACACGACAGGGGCAAGCTTCTGGTAAATGGCAATGTCCGCGACAGAAGGCTTCGCGCCGAGGAGGGTGGTTCGGCTGGAAAGATGTGTGTTCAGTGACGACAGACGCTCAGCAGACTTTGCAGCATCCTCAGTGGTCGAGGCAATGTGCGAGGCAGTAATGAGCCATTGGCTAAGCTCAGCTTTCTCGGCGTCGGTGTACGCGACTTGGGGAAAGAGGGCGTGGGAGGCCTTGACGGCGTCTTTCTCGTCTGCAGCGTTGTTTGGAGCGTGCGTCTTGAGGTATGTGGCCAGACTCTCGTCAATTGTTGAGCTCGCCATACTGGGCAGAAGTATTCGTTGGAAAAAGTTGATAGCAAGCGGCTGTAGTGGGGTAAAGAAATTGGCCTGGAAGCTGGATGCGGCGTGTGCTATAAATCTGCGAGGCCCCCGAGCGGCAATGGGTAATTGAGCGAGCTGAAAGGGCCTGGGAGGTGAGGTTCGGAGCGGTCTGGTGTGGAGGATGCGAAGAGAGGGCGTAGCTGAGGTACAGGTGCGAATATGCATGTTACACGTGAGTCAAATAATTCAGGTCCACCAGACGATGACCGCGGGGCTGAGAAGCTTCCATGTCGACCGCACAGGCCAGCGCGACTGAGCTTCGAACGCGTCCAGGCGATGACAAGGCAGTAATCACCTCCATGGCCCCAAATGCTACGACATGAACCGTGATAGTAAACGTGCTTCTTCGGAAATATGCAGTGCCCTTGAGAGGCCATATTCTCAAGGGGCTTCCACGGCGCTCTTCCAGGACGAGGCTTCCGCAGCCAACGCAGGCTTTACAGAGTACTTGAAGGTGTAAATGCAATGGGCCATGTATGCTTTCCGATGGGGCTCAGTACGCTGCTGCCGCCTTGTATGGCTTGTAGGTGTATTTACAGGTGACGCATCTTGTTTGCTGCCTGCACGCCCCGCGTGTATAAAGATTTCCCACCTCCCAGGCTCTCCTGCCCCGCAACACCACAACAGCATACCGATAACATGGCTTCGGAACCGTCACCGGATGTCCCGCCGGGCAAGAAGAGGTTCATCCCTCTAGGCAAGACACGCTGCGCTTTGCAGAAGCATCTCCAGCTGACATGTGGCGCCAGAGAACAACCCAGACGTCATGTCCTCGCTTGTACACAAGCTCGGTCTGTCCCAGAAGCTCGCATTCCACGACGTCTTCAGCATCGACGAGCCAGAACTTCTGGCCTTCGTGCCCCGTCCTGCCCATGCCCTGCTCTTAGTCTTCCCGGTCAGTGAGACATACGAGCGGTTCCGCATCCAGGAAGACAAGGACCAACCAGAGTACGACGGCCACGGTCCGGACGAAGAGGTCATTTGGTATAAACAGACAATTGGCAACGCCTGTGGTCTGATCGGCCTGCTCCATGGTGTCTCTAATGGCGCTGCACGCTCCAATATCGGTCTGTTGTCATAGCCATCACAAGACAGGTCCGGGAGCAAACTAACAAAGACGCCTAGAATCCAACTCGAACCTAGCCAAGCTATTGAACGATGCTATCCCCCTTAGGCCTATCGATCGAGCCAACCTTCTCTACGAATCCGAAGCACTTGAGAGCGCCCACCAGGCAGCTGCGTCTGGTGGTGACACATCCGCCCCTGCTGCCGAGGACAACGTCGATCTACACTACGTCTGCTTCGTAAAGTCCAAGAACAACCACCTGTGGGAGATGGATGGCCGACGAAAGGGTCCTCTCGATCGTGGCGTACTCAGCCCGGACGAAGATGTCCTCAGCGAGAAGGCCCTTGATCTTGGAGTGCGCAGCTTCCTCAAACGAGAGGTAGCAGCCGGAGGTGGTGACTTGCGATTCAGTCTAATCACATTGGCCGAGTCGCTGGACTAGGCGTTCCAGAATAACCAATTACGGAAAATGGTGGCTCTTGCTCTGGAAGATTGTCTACGAGTCAGTGCGGTAGACATCTTTAGGTACGATCTTGAGTAACCTTCGAAGATGAGAGGTAGATCGAGATGTCCACGTTCCTGGCCTGACCTATGGTCCCACATGGCAGATAGACTATCCCCGTAGATGGGGTACCGTGGTTGGTTAGGTTGGAGTCCAAGAGAGAAGTGTCAGTCACCATTTCCTGCATGCGAAGCCTTCATGTCTCAGTGAGGTATGTTCTCCACGTAACAAACTACCTATGTCTTACCTGTTTTCAGACGACTTTCTTCAAATTCAATGAATCAATAAGCAGCAAATCCTTTACCATTACTCCCGTAGTCAGATCTTGTTGCTTGTGTGACCTTTTCATCACGCTCTTTGCACGCTCTTTGCACGCTCTTTGCACGCTCTTAAGTTCGCTCTTAAGTTCGCTCTTTATAAGCAGTTACAAAAGCTGATTTGTTACGCTTTGAAGAAGATCAGCAGTCGAATTCTTCGGCACTTTCATACTTGCTCGCTGATGCTATGCATCGCCATTTCGCAGCTGTTCTCATTTCCCTTCCTTACGTTTTAGCTTCGCCATGGAGAAATCTTGAAGACTCAGCCTGGACGTCCCTTGAAGCTAGCGACCTCCTACGAACACTCAAGGTCCGGATAGCGGCACTGATATGCTCCGGTGTTAGCATGACGGCTTCTCTTGTCGCCTTCTATTGGTTCTTTCGAATGGAGAAACGGTTTCGCCACCGGTCAGTCTCTGAATATGTCCTTCATCTTATGCTAACACAAAGCCAAAGCTTGATCATGCTGCTGGTATACGGGGACCTCATGCGAGCGACGTGGTTCTTCGTCTTTGCGGTTATAACATTAGCGCGTGGTGCAGTTAGGACAGAGTCTTCTTTCTGCCAATCAAGTGGCTTTCTCATCCAATACGGAACAGAGACAAGCGGTAATTCATGTTGAAAAAAGCATGTCGGGCAGTTTCTAACTCATACTCAGATTATGCTGTGCTTGTTATCGCCATCAACAGTGCCTTGCAAGTCTTTCGTCCCGGCACACAAACCGCCTCAGAGGGCCTCTACCCCTTTCAGCGCTACGTATACGCTGGAGCGTTTCTTCTTCCGATTCTGATGTCTGGTCTGTCGTTCATCCACACGCGCTGGGGTTATCTGTCGCAAGGAGCTTTCTGCACGCTTCCTATTCGACCCTTCTGGTACAGACTGGCCTTAGCTTGGATACCACGATATCTGATTGCGCTCATTATCATTGGCATTGCGATTGCCATCTACGCTTATGTCGGCTTTGAATTTCGCGCTTACTCGGCCCTCAGTCAGAGCATTAGAACCTCTGTAATTGAAAATCCAACCGTGGATACGCAGGACGAGAGAGACCCAGCAGTACGTGATGATGCACCTGACATGACAGAGCAAGAGCCGGTTTATGGGCGCAGAGCTTCGTCTATCGCCCACGATATAGTTTCATCTCAGCGCAGAGTGTCATCTGTCTCATTCAGCTGTGAAGGACACAATGCGAGCCATGCGTCGTCCGCTTCCGATACATGCTCGCGATCACTTCCCAACAGTTCCACCAACCCCTCTTTCAAGCGTGGTTACACTATACGCCCTCCACTCTCTGCAATTCCATCCGCCTCCACAGTCCAAACTCCAATCTCCACCACGGACGCTGGCACGGCGCCCTCTTCTAGCGTCAACATCGACGCCAACCGTAGCCCCTTCGCCCAGAATATAAAATCTCTTGGGGACGTGCTATCTCGCTCCTCTTCGCCGTCGCCGTCGCCGTCGCCCGCCTCCTCTCCCCACCAAGCCCATATCGATCGTGAAAATGCACACATGAAGCGGAAAACTCACGCACATATCCACCGGCAACTACGGCTTATGTTTGTTTACCCGCTCGCTTACACTTTGATGTGGCTTTTACCGTTCGTTCAGCATTGCACGATGTATCAAGAGAAGTATGCGAAGTACCCAATTTGGTCTTTAAGGCTGGGAGCCACGGTTTGTCAAGCGAGCATGGGCTTCGTGGACTGCCTTATCTTTTCACTGAGGGAGAAGCCATGGCAAAATATCCCAACAAGCGATGGCACGTTTTGGGGCAGTTTCGCTATCTTCCGCGCACCTAGGGCTATGAATGGCGAAGCGAGTGGAGTGGACGTGAGTGACAGCCGTGGAGGTGGTGGAACGGTGGCGATGCAAGGCACAACGACGGATACTGGCAGATACTGGGCCACAAGGATACAGGGTGTTGGACGCGCGAGCGCTAGTAGCAATGAGTGTGCGATGATTGCAGCGGAACAAGCTAGAAACAGGCTGGAGCTTGAGAGGGAAGAGAGACTTGTAGCGCTGAGGGCGAGGGTTGTGAAGAGGCATGCTAGTTTGAGGAGTGCAGCGAGATCGGAGGGTGGTGACGATGGCGATAGCGGGTCGAACTACGATGATGTGAAAGATGATGTGCACGAACCAATGCCTGAAGAGACGGATTACAAGGGGAAGGAGCAGGTTATGGAAGTTTGATGTAGATTTCAATTTCGCCCACAAGGGCTCGCCATGTACACATTTGGGTTAATCATGTCGCCTTCGTGTAGTAGTACATGCTGCTTCTGAGCATATTTCGGGAGCCAAGTAATATAGCTCTATATGATTCCTCTGCCAATCTTGCTCAGAAATCTTCTATCTTAACCTTTTGTCCCTCTTTCAGCGACACATACACTTTCTCCCATAGATCACTCCTCTCACCAAGATGGTACGTTAGACTGACGTCTTGCATACCTGCCTTGGCATCTCCAGTCATTGTCTCTAGTTGTGAGATGACGTTCTCTAGACCGAGGGCTTTTCCGGTGGCTTGAGTACCGCCGGCCTCGAGCGAGACGTGAACGATATGGATGTGGAAGTGGTAGTAAGTTGGTTGATCTACGAAACACGTTAATTCGGAAACTCAACCAACCTGCGATTGAAATGCATAGAAAACCAATGAAACAGGCTTACAGTGTACGTAAAGCTTCAGTTGATCCTGCTCTATCTCAGGGTACAGCTTCACAGTCGCTTCGATCATTTTCGTGCGCATGTGCTTCACCCATTCTACCATGCTCTTGTTGAGATCTCGCACGCTCCATATGTCTCGTCGTTCGACTATGCCGAGTAAATGCAAACCACCGATCGTCTTGCGATCCCAGTTCAGGTCCGGTAATAGTAAGAACCCTTCATCACCATGTTCGCGATACATGACGTCTTCTTGTTCGGTTCGTCCTTCGATGATATTGAACACCCAATTCAGTGCACCCTTTTCCCTTTGGCGCTGCATGTACGGTCGGACATACTTTGCATAGATCTCTGGCGTTTCCGTTACTACACGCAAGCCTTGTTTTTCGTACTTTTTGACATGTTTCTCTGTACAAGGGTAGATCAAGTTCAGTTTGAAGTCTGGTGGTGGTTGTCCATCCTCGCCCGTAAAGTTAGGATTAGAATTTGCGAGGAACCAGGCATAGATGTCGTTTGCGCCCAGATTTTTGATGTTGCGGAGAGAGGTAGAAAAGGACTTGAGGGTAGTGGCGGAGGTATCGAAAGCGGCGCGTTCAGCGATTAAGAGTGCAGGCTGAGAAGATATAGTGCCGAGGAGAGATATACGGCGGCCAGCTTGGTCGGAGTTGAGCAGGCGGATCAATTGGAACTGAGGGATCAGAGATTCGACGTGAGCTGCGACGTCTGGGGGTGTCGTTGATGTCATTATTGTACTATTTGAGAATGTTGTGCAGGAGGATAGATGTGTAGACTCTTAAGTAACGTCAGTATTTTTGAGGAGCATCGGCGATAAGCGAAAAAATGGTCCGGCTGGCGTGAGAGGGTTCAAAACAAGACAGGAAATTATATACTAGGGAGAAATCCTTCCAACTCGCTCTCGGAGAAGGGAATATGAAGTGGATTCAAGCTCGAACAAAAAAAGCTAAAATGGTGTCACGGAATGGAATCTGGACTGGTTGAAAACTATAGTAAAAATTGGAAGCCGAAAGATTAGGGTGATAGACAAGAAGAAGGACATACCGAATAGCAGTTGAGGTGACACTGATATAGCCTAGTGGACTTCTGATTCAACGAGGCGCGGAGAAGATGGTGAATTAGCCCGATCACATGTTTCGCGTGTCTAGCGCGTCACCGTGACAACGGAGAAGGCACGACCGATTTGCGCCAAGCCAATTACCTTGCCGCATGAGGTCACTTTCGCTCAGCTACGTTCAACGACCACCATCGCCGCGCACAACCATCATCCTTTGGATATCTCGATAAATTATTAACAGCGTCAACTGAGTGCACTTCACAATGCCTCCGAAACGTCGCTCTACCGGTCCTGCGACCAAACCGCAACAGTCCACGCTCGCTTTCCATGGAGCGTCTAACAAAGTCACCAAGGCAGGCGCAAGAGCACAGGGCTCAAAGAAGAATCTCCTTGCCGAACCGGACACAAAGGACGTCAAACCTGAGATTATCGAGATCGAAGATACTGAGCCCACCACTGCCGAAGCGGCCATCATCGACCAAGCAGAGCAGGAGATTAAAGCGCAACAAGTGGAAAGCACACCGGAAGAGGACCAAGCAAGACGGGTAACGGATGCAGCAATCAAGAAGTACTGGGCTGCGAAAGAGAAGCAGAGAATGGCACCTAGGGTGCATCAGCAGGACTTGAGCGTGCACGACAAAATATTGCGGGAGTTCGACATGAGTGCGCATTACGGCGTAAGTCTCCCTGCCCAAGAGCGACCACCCACTGGGCAAGACTACTTTATTTTGAACTGTGCTGACAGGATCTGCGACGCACAGCCTTGTACCGGCATCGCTCGATTAAAGCGCTGGAAGCGTGCATACCGACTTGACCTCGACCCGCCAATCGAAGTTCTTGCCGTTCTACTAAGAGAGCAAGAGGGAAAAGATAAATTGACGGTTCAAAGATCACATGTTGATGAGTTGTTGAATTCAAAAGCCGAACTTGACGTATGATGTGAGAATATCCAAGCCAGGGATGTCTCACGCTGGTACGTTGATCGAGCAAGGGGCGGTCGCGCTACCAAATCAATAAAGGACGTGTACGGCGAGCCATGTATTGATGGAGTTTTGTGCAAGCTGGAGTTCAGGAGTAATGTTGGTCGTTCCATCCTTTAGCGGGTTTATATGATGGCAATGCAGTCCGCGACAGGGGATCACTGCAGTGAGCACGCGAGCAGCTTCGCCGAGTCAGATAAGCTTCCTGTTGGGCCTTCGGACATTTCAATTATCACTTTGCGGTAAAATTCCCTCAGCCATTCAAATCTTCACACATATTCCAATGATTCAGAAGCCGTTATGCGACATATTGCACAGATGCAATAACGGCGAATCTGACTCTGTGACGAACCCAGCAGGCCTCAAGACTACTGTTTAGGCGTACGTCAGCCCGCGTTGGCTTACTACCTAGATCCATGGGGGAATTGCAGAAGGCCGTAAAAAGTATAGGCGTAGCTAACAAAGACAGTTTGCTCTAGTCGTCTTTCAGTTGCGAGGAGGCCGAATCATGGTGCGCGACGGTCGGCACCTTGCGGTGCGGGGTTACGCAAAGGTCAACAAACGATTGCGACTTGTAGGTAGTAGCGCCCCAAGAGCTTCATACGTTCGTGGATGTCCTCAGATGCCTCGGCCGTCCGCTGCACCTTCTGGATGCCTCCAGCCTTTCAAAGCGGCTCCAAACGTCTGAAGAGGCGGGGTTGATCGGCACTGGTTCGATGAAACTCTGGGCTCCAGGCGTGGTGGGTGGCAAATGCCCTTGACTGGGCTGCCGCTAGTGGGGTAAACGAGTCCACTCTGATGCTGGATCCGCATGCAAATGGCACACTAATTGACAGCCCGATTCCACGCTGCCGGCGGTCGTCGTTAGCGGGGCCTGAGGTTCGATCTGTCTCAAGTGGAGTGGGCTGGCGAAGGAATGGGCCACTCGTTGTCTGCACTTGCGCTTGTGTCTCCAGGCGAACCCTGACGATATCACTGGGACCCACTCTCTGTTTCCTTATCGGCTCAGCGATAACTGCGCCGTGAAGCCGCCTCCATCCCAGCGCGTCCTCTCGAGCAGAAACTACTATTTCTGCCATGTGTGCTGCTGCGTTGTCCGCCTGAGCCAATCACAGGCGCCTGGCTGGACTGGCGTGCAGCAGCGTACAGGAGGCTTGCAGGGGACGGACCAGACTGGGTGAATTAAAACGGCGCCTTGTCGAATTGCTGGGAGAGAGATAGCGGGGGAACCACTAGCGACGCCAATAACATTCCGTTGCTATTCTGTGCTACCACCATCAATGCCTCTCCCCCTCCAGACTTCCTTCTTTCTTCCTCAGACCAGACCAATTCACTTCACCTGACTTCACTTCACTTCACTTCACATCCTTCTTCCCTTCCCTCCTCTGTCAAGATGCTGAGCGCACCTGTTGTCACGCTTTAGATTCGCACTTGCCGCAAAGGGCCGGAGCACCCTCGAGAGCTCTTGCCATCTTCGACACTCGTGGCCGCTGATCAACTCAGCAACCGAACCGTCGACTTCCTTCCAACCTTCAACAAGGTGGGTTCATAAATCAATGCGCTCCGTGTTTGGGTGCGAAGACTCATCAATTGCTCGACAGAGCACCAGAGCTGTCGTTCCCACCGTCAGTGATACGCACCCCGCACGTTGGCCGTCGTTCGATCCTTCGGTACTCAGACTTCAGTCATTGTGACCCTCTTGATGAGGAAGGGCAGACCCATCTTATCCGACTCCTTCCTACCGTCGAGCGTCTGAGCTTTCCAATTGACTATTCGTCGTCTACGTAAAGCGTAGGGTCCCCACGTTGCGTGCCTTCAACTGCACCCCGTCGATTATTTGACTCGCAAGAATGGCCGCCGCTGTAGCGAGGGCATTACCTGTGCCAGCTCGCTCGTCAACTCCTCCACCGCACCTGTCACTTAATACTTCGTCTCGTGGTACACCTTCTGCCGTTCCCAACAAGCACATCCCAGTATGTTCGCCTGGTGGCTTGCCCGCAACGCCTCCAGCGTCTCCTCCACGACAAGACAGTCTCATCGAAACCTCGTCCATCACATATCCGCCTGACACATACTGCTCAGAGTACTCAGACGACCCACCTGTGTACACGATCACTGCGGATCGCATGGCAGAGGCCCTGGAGCACATTGCGACTCAACCCCTTCCAAATCCTGAGCAAGTGTTCCCATGGATGCACGGCCTTCATGCGGAAAATCAGATCCAGCTTGCCTTCTTCTCGTCTCGTCGCAAGAGCGTCCGGAAAGTTCCTAGGTGCATCCGCAGCATTACAATTGTGAAGACTGGGGGGAATTTATCAACTTCGAAGCTCAAGGGTGCCATTGCGCCGGAAGAATTACTCGATCCAACGTCTGAGGACCCTACATTTATTGAATGCGATCCAAAAGATGGCTTCTCTGTACGCAATTTCCAGATACAGGCGTGCAAGTTGGCTATGGTCTCGGACATCATTGTATATGGTGATCACAAGGCTCATCCAAATGAGACCATAGATCTTGCTCAAAAAATCTCCAAAGCTCAGAGGCAATATGAGGCAAGGAACGGACTCCCGCGCTGTTTGTTCAACACCTTTATGCTTTCGGGTGAGTTCAGTGCCTCCTAATACTCTAGTTGCGATGCTGATAAACCTAGATTCCTTCAGTGTTGTACAAGAGAGATACCCGAAGCTCGTTGCAATAGACTCGACAGGAAGCATGACTGGCAACATCGTCGACTTCTGTAAGTAGCCATCGTGAATTTACAAATAGTGACAATTGACTGACATCCACTAAGTTTATTGGGAACGATACGAGATGTGTGAAATGTCGAAGGCGTCCGAGATCAGCAAGAACGTCTTCCTCGGGCCCACGCCGGACCCTAGCCTTCACTCGGAGTGCCAGGGTGAGGAGGCGTACGACATGTTGATTGAAGCGACCGATCTCGCTCATGTGCCTGAATCTCGCTCATTGCGAGCTCTACGCATGGGTTTGGAGAAGATTCAGCGGAAAGCTCCATTGCACATGGAGTTTCCTTCTTCAGGAAGCATCATGCCGCCAACGTGGTCTCATGGAGAAGTTGACGGCCTAATGGAGATGTGCAAGTGGATCTATGAACTTGCAAACCCGCAAGAGGTTAAGCGATCGAAACGGAGACGAGAAGATGATGATGAGGCTATTGAGATGGACGACATTACGACTCCTCGCAAGTTCTTGATCCACTGCACAGATGGCTATACTGAGACGACGCTTCTCGCACTTGCATACTTCATGTATGCGGAAGGCTTGCCTGTGCACGATGCCTGGATTCAGATGCACCGTGACAAGGGTCGCAACTTCTTTGCATATCCGTCAGATGTTGCGCTTCTGACAGCAATTCAGCCTCGCATCCTTCAAGAATCGCCTCGGTTCAAGCAGAGCATTTTCAATATTCCAGAGCCGCAGTGGCTATCAAAGATCGACGGCAGCTTGCCCAGCAGAATCTTACCATATATGTACCTCGGCAACCTTGGACACGCCAACAACCCTGAACTCCTCCGCGAACTCGGTATAACCCGCATTTTGAGCGTTGGCGAGTCGCTCTCTTGGCCGGAGGATGTGGCGAAAAAGCTCAATTGGCCTAGCGAGAAATTACTGATGGTTGATCGAGTTCAAGACAACGGTGTTGACCCTCTTTGGGCGGAGTTCGAGCGATGCCTGAAATTCATCGGTAAGACTGTCTCCCCTTCAATCACCTACAAACGCGCTAACATGAACCAGAGGCTGGAAAACTGGATGGTGGCGCCACTCTCGTCCATTGCCGAGTAGGCGTATCTCGCTCGGCAACCATCTGCATTGCGGAAGTTATGAATGAGCTAGGCCTGTCGTTTCCGCGTGCCTAGTAAGTCTTCTATTTTATCCAAGGAACATCTCAGCTAACCTGATTCTTTAGCTGCTTTGTGCGGGCGCGGCGATTGAATGTCATAATTCAACCACACCTTCGATTCACATATGAACTTCTGAAGTGGGAAGAGTACCAGCGTCAGCGACGCAATGAAGCTCTTCGCCGCGAACTGGAGTGGTCTACCGTCGCGCGCGAGATTGCGTTGATGAACAAGCCCTACTCGAGATAATAATGTTTACGATATTCTACGACTGTTTCAAACTCATACGATATGATTTACGACGGCACGAAAGGATTTATGTACGACTACGGAAACTGCCACACCGGACCTACTGGCCTAGGTACGAATGTCCTTCTTTCGCACATGAGCAGTTTCCAGGCGTTTGCGATCTTTCTTTTTGACCATCTGCGGGCTGCTGTCAAGCCTTGGACTGTTTCGTTTCTTCTGTTGCTGTCAGTTACCAGCTCTGATTCCGCTATTCTTGTTCTCGCATCTTGGTTCGTTATCATCTGGGGGTTTATCCAAGACATCATCCACACGGCTTGGTTGGCTTTACTGGATGTTTGCCGTTTCTGTTCCACCATCTGGATGTCGATGAGTTGTCGGAAAGAAGATTATGGGCATCATCTGTCATCCATCTTCTTGTTACGTGTATTACTGCCTCGATCTACATTTATGGACTTAGCGATGCTGTGTCTTTTTGTCGATGGGGCCTCAGGTTGGTGTATGAAGGGTGACATGGCGTTAAGGGTATTTGATTTACTACTTCTGGGCGTGGTACATATTTAACAACGGGCGTTGAATTTCAACACTATTCTCTCGAACCTTTTCATCCGCACCATATTAGTCGCTAGATGGGGAATTGTAAGCAAGGTTGTGAACTGTGACAACGAGCTCGACTTGAACTACACTTGCACCGCTACAGAATCCGTCATGTTTCGAAGTGATGGGGTTGTATCTGCCAATTCTTTGCTGTATGATTAAGGCAAACGCGTAATCCCATGCATTACGACAAGCTACTAGAGGTCACCTACCGTTTGAAAATCGACAACATGGCGGGGTGGTTTAGGCATTCTACCATTGCCTTGGCAACATATACCCAGCAAAGACTTTTGTTCTACATGGAGGGTGAGGATACATGCATGATTTCGTTGTCCAAAAGGACACAGAGAAGTCGGAAGAGACACGAGACGTGAAGTGGCGAGAGGCGCGATAAACAGAGGGCGGTAAGAGGTGAGGTGAGGCGAAAGCGTGATGATGATGATGATGATGATGATGATGATGATGATGATGGTGATATACAGGTCATGAAGTAAGGGAGAATCAGATGAGATTAATATAGATACCGATGAATTGGTAAGAACATGACGGAGCTGTTTCGAAGAATGAAAGATGAGATAATGATGTGAATCATGATGCAGAACTGAAGCGCTGGAGAGACTAGCGTCAAGAAGATAGGGACCCAAGCGCACCGAAAACATACAAGTGTGACTGTCATTATCAAACAAGGCAGGCGGCCCACTGGCCTAAGGCGACTGATTGTCTTTTTGTACCTGCAGACATCAAGACTGGATAAGAAATGTAAGAACGCTAGTGAACTTTTGATGGATAAGTTCTCGCTGGTTATAAAAAAAAATGTCTTTAGGAGCAACAAGGAGGAAAATTCGCCGTGTTGAGAAGAAAGTCGAAAGGTATGCGGTCGATGGGAGCGGAGATATTGCGGAAGAGACGGCGAGAGCAGCCGCCGTGAGGGTAGAGGAGAAGCGACGAAGAGATCATCGACGACTACGACCAGTAAGCCTATGCTAGACAGAGAGACTTGAGCAGAGAGGGAGCTTATGATATCTTACCTGTAGGCAGCATCAACTTGAGCACGTCGCTTCCGCTTTGTGTTGTCGTCTTGTTGCTGGGGTCTTCCACTGTCATGATCCGTGTCTTCATAGCTTCTCTTCCTTGCGAAAGAACTGTCGCTTCGCTGAAGGGTAGGAATGGCAGTTGGCTCTTGATCCGTCCCACGACTGGGCTTCTCGGAGTCGAAATCGGAGCCAGCCATGGTCCGATTACTTCCTTCAGAGAGTGCCGGGCTTCCTCTCGAGCCGTCAAAGCCATGTCCGTTACGTTCTGGTGCATTCCAAGGATCGTATTGATGGTCTCCCGGAGGTGGTGGCGGAGGAGGAGGTCTTGAAATGGATGAAGACGACATGGAACCAAATGGTCGTGGAGGCACACTGTACCCGGGATTCCGATGTCCGCTGAAGGACTGCGCTTTCTGAGGAGGAGCGGGAGATTTCGACTGAGATATAGTAGGTGGGGCAACTGGCGGCTTTTCAGGAAGTGATACTGGTGCCTTTTCATTATGCGAGGGGACAGGTAACGCCATTGATTCATTTGCTGGTGGTTTCGGAGCACCAGTCACACCTAGCATTGCAAGGATGTCTTCCTGAGATTGTTCTGGTAAGGAAACCGCTTCTCGCTTTAATCCTGTGGGCTGCGAATGTCCATTGCTACCAGATAGGGCTTGCTCGAGGTTGTCCATTATGTCCCATGTCGCATCTTGCATCTCTTGGTCCTCATCCATTCTTGTGTCGTCCGGAATTTCATCGGTTCGGTCTCGTTGAGCAATGCAATCTTCTAGCGATATGAGATTGTGCTGCATTTCTTCATCTGTGAAGACCACAAAAACGGGGTCATGCCGAATCTGCTCCCACTCATCCGTCTGTCTTACATCAAGGAAGGCCTCGTGTGAGTTCTCGGCCATGAAGTACATCGACACCGACTCGCCGTTGTCCAGCTTCTCTGGCGTGGGTTTCAGGGTCTGTTCTTCAGCTTCGGTAAACGTTGAAGGCAAGGCACGGGTCATCTGCTTCGCAGGATGCCATATGATGACACCGAGACTTAAATTGGGATCCACAGGCTCGTTGCTCTTAGGCCAGATCGCGCCATCAAAATCGAAATCCCAATCATCCCAGCCGAGGAACAATTGTGGTTTATCACTTGAACCATTCTCACTTACAGCACTAGTCGGCTGGTTTGCCGCTTGAGGAAGTTGAGATACAGCAAGAGGCGCGGTAGCCGGCGTTGGTGTTGCATTAGGGTCTGAAATAGGCGGAGCAGTTATAGGCGGACCGCCGTGGGAGTTGTATTGAGGGTTCGGCGGATATGATGAAGGCTCAGCTTGTGACGACCACCCCTGAGGTTGGCTATAAAGCTGCTGATTCGGGTCAATGGGAGCCGGTTGAGATGAGAAACCCGGGTAGTTACTCTGTGGCTGAGCAGGTGGGTAACCCTGCACAGGAGGGTGCATTGGAGGTTGCGAGTAACCCTGATTCGGTGGATAGCCTTGTTGTGGCCATTGATAATTTTGTGCTTGAGGATATGATGGCTGCGAATAATTAGGAGCCTGCGATTGGCCGTAGCTTTGAGTATAGCCTTGATGTGCAGGAGGGGCAGTGTAAGCTTGTTGTGGGTAATTAGGAGGCCCTGGAGGAGCTTGTGGATATCCAGGTTGAGGTGGTTGATATTGGTTAGGATACTGATTAGCAGGGAAAGGACCCTGAGGTTGAGCTGGTCCACGATAGCCTGGTGGAGGAGGATATCGAGTGATTATTGGGTTTCCCTTCTTCTTTGGTGGGCTAGATAATAGTTAGCGTGCGGCAAGGTCATTTGGAGCCACTAAAGGTTATGAGAGAGCTGAAACAATATGCTCGAAGGATGTAAGGGAAGCGTATAAGTAGCTTACCGATTGTCTGGTGGCCGTTGAGGTGGGCCAAGTTGGGGATATGTAGGCCCTGCCTGATACTGTCCGTACGCTGGCTGTTGTCCATATTGATAGGGTTGCTGTTGGCCATATCCGGATTGAGCATTGCTATATGGTTGTGATTGGAAAGGCCCAGCACCTGCGACAGATCCACCACTCCACGACATAACACCCCCGGCCTAAATTTTGATTAATAGCCAGACCAATGCCACTGATGAGTTTCGGAGGCTAGGATAGTGAAGGCTGGTAGTTCGGTGTTCGAACTGAGGTGGAGGTTGAGTCTAGGTTAAGAGAAAGTATTGTTGCAGCGAGGGGTGCGTGTTCTCAAATCTGTTCGAGGTCTGGCGCACGTGCCAAGGCGATAGGAAGCCCAACCTCTCCAGGAGATGGAGTTTCACCGTCTCCTAATTGACCGATAGATGGAGATGATACCATGCTACTCTGGAAAAGAGGAATTTGGAATGGACGGAGAAGGAGGAGTTGGTAAGGCTGCCGATGTAAGGAAGCAGGCTCGGAAAGCACGACGGAGACTAATGAACTGAAGGCCAGATGGAGAGCGCGGAGAGCATTGAAGTAGACACCACGAAACAGAAATAGAGTGAATGGTAGGGAGCACGCCCCTAATGGCAAAAGTGAGGCATGACAAAAAGACTGTCGCGTTGAAATGAAGTCTGAAGCGTAGTCACGTTTTCACGCTTGGGCCATATGCGGCGCGGGATACTGCCGCAACTCAGACCAAGCGACAGCACCTTGCCCCCCATGCCACTCGCTTTTGCGCCATCACCCATATATCGAGCCTCGATGCGTCCCGGAGGATGATTGTACGATACAGACACTTGTTAGCGACCAGTATAGACTCAACACCTTGAGCGAGTCGTGGATGCCGCACCTCCTACATCCACCTTACAAATACGACCATGCCAGGACTTCCGTGTACGTCAGTCGCTGGGTCCCGTCATACAGCCCGTATGCGCTCATACTGATTTTCTGCAGCTACCGTAGACCTCGATGAGTGTATTTCGCGCCTGTCTAAAAAGGAGCTGCTGGCCGAGTCTGTGGTCGAGGCAATATGCGCCAAGACGAAAGAGCTTCTGATGAAGGAGAGTAATGTTGTGCATATCAGGGCGCCTGTTACTGTCGTCGGCGACATTCACGGGCAGTTCTTCGACATGATGGAGATTTTCAAGATCGGTGGACCGTGTCCAGACACAAACTATTTGTTCCTGGGTACGTTGGCGGCCTCCACATGTGGCACGCGACATGGAGTCATAAGGCTGACTTAGTATAGGTGATTATGTCGACCGCGGCCTCTTCTCCGTCGAGACTATATCGCTCCTTGTATGCCTAAAGTTGCGCTATCCGCACCGAGTCCACCTCATCCGTGGCAATCACGAGTCCCGCGGCGTTACACAATCATACGGTTTCTATACCGAGTGCTCACGGAAGTACGGCAACGCAAATGTGTGGCACTACTTCACCGACATGTTCGATTTTCTTACGCTGTCTGTGGTCATCAATGACCAAATATTTTGCGTACATGGCGGCTTGTCCCCTTCGATACACTCTATCGATCAGATCAAGATCATCGATCGTTTCCGAGAAATCCCGCACGAGGGCCCAATGGCAGATCTAGTTTGGAGCGACCCTGATCCTGAAAGGGATGAATTCTCGCTTAGTCCAAGAGGAGCAGGGTATACCTTTGGAGCTCAGGTGGTCAAGAAGTTTCTCGAGGTCAATGCTATGTCCCACATTCTGCGGGCGCATCAGCTCTGCCAGGAAGGTTTCCAGGTCCTCTACGATGACAGGCTCAGCACTGTCTGGAGTGCACCAAACTATTGCTATCGATGCGGGAACATGGCAAGCGTGCTGGAAGTTAGTGACACCGGCGAGCGCTTCTTCAACGTCTTCGATGCAAGTCCAGACAACGATGTGCACCGAGCTGAGCAGCAACAACAACAAGGAAAGGAGGTGACGACGGAGTACTTCCTATGATACCCACTGTACATAGCGATGCATTATGTCTTGGACGCTGGTTTCGCATTTAAGGGCGTTGATAAAATATCGAGATGAGTGGCATGGCGTTTGGGGAATGATTCTGGCTATATACATGCTAGTATTGCATGAGACCATGTACAACTAAAGTACTCATATGCGTGCCCAGCAAGCTCACCACTCCATGCTTCGTTATCGTTCACTAGTTCCCTACCTCCAAACAACATCCCTCAGCACCCTAAGTACTTAGTTTCCACCCATCTGTTCTCCATGTCGTCGCCTAATCTCGCAATAACAACCTTGATATCTGGAAAGACGCTTAACACCCTGTTAACACCAACACGACCTGCTGTATACGTTACGAACACGATCCTGTCTTCGGCTACACCGTGGTCTACCAGCACCCTGACCGCCATCAAAGCTGCAGCACCCGACGAAAATTGTGGATCTAGAACTAGTACAAGCCCATGTTGGGCAATTTTCGCCGGTAAGGCTCGGTAATGCAATTCTGGTTCGCCCGTCCTGTAATTCGTCTGAATGAGTACTCTGCCAGTCCTGCAATCTGGAATTGTACGCCGAAGCCCTGTCTCGAATGCGCTGCCACCACGCAGGACTACTACTGCACTGACATCCGCGTTTTTCTTGAGCCCCTGATAGGTGTAGTTCTGCGGTGTAGTGACCATATGAGAGGCGAAGGGAAGGAAGTCGCATGCTGTTTCGACGAGTAGCGAAACCATGCGGTCGAAGTAGAATACGAAGTCTTCTCTTGACGTGTTTGGGTCTAAGAGCAGAGTGTGCATTCCTTTGATCTGATTCGTCTGCTTCAGCACAATTGCATTCGAACTCAGCTCCCTGAACTCAGCTATCTTCCCCAGCCTCTGCAACTCCGCCTGGTGCAACGCACTCTTTAGATTTAATGTCTGTTGGACCTGGTTGCTGACCATAGAGATGGCGACTTTATTCTCGATACCACGGGGAATGATGAGGTCAGCAATCTCGCGCTGAGGCGCGACATATTTGTAGAAGTTCGGTTTCACAAAGCCAAACCATTGTTTGATGCATCCCTCGATATCTCGACCTCGTTCTTTAACGTCACGCACGAGACGTCGAGATAGACAGAGGTCTGCATCTGCTTCTGCAAAGATCTTGAGATCAAGAAGATCGAGTACTCGCGGATCGTGCAAGGCGAAGATACCTTCCAAGATTAGGACATGCGGTGAGTAGATAGTGGTAGTCTTCTCGAGCCGGGCATGTTTCTGGAATGAGTATATGGGCACTTCAGCGACCTTGCTGGTGCCTTATCAGCCAACGATCTCTTCTGTCTTTGGGGGAAACCATACCCAGCTTTGATTTCTTGTAACCTGTCGACTAGATTGTCAAAATCTATAGCATCCGGCGAATCAAAATCAAATTCGTTCCTGAAAGCAGCCGCAGATTGCTCAGGCTTTAGCGGTTTGTAGAACGAGTCCTGTATGATCTTTTCTTAGTTGCTGTGGGGCACGTGCCTCTGAAAGATTGGATGAAACGCACCATGGATAAGATAACTACCCACGGCAAATTAAGAGATGCTACAATAGCCAATGCTAAAGATGTCTTGCCAGATCCAGAGCTACCAGCTACCCCAATAATGCTTGCATTGCCCCATGGTGGCTCATAGTGCGTTCTTCGGCCTGGAGATGACATGATGGTGGTAGTATAACAATATCGAAAGGCTGGGGGATCTCGCCGTTACCTCATGACGTATAAAGAGTCTTCCCAGAAAGCGAACGATAAAGATATGCCGAGTATTATGCAAGATTTCATGAATGACGGGTTTCCGCAGTGGGAAGGTCCTCGAGAGCCGCGGGCTTACCTAAGTAGCGGCACAGCGCATGCACCAGTTCGCCAAGTCCCCACTAGCGAGCAAGCTCAGTCTTTCTTCCACAGACCTCTCCTCGCAGACTTCCTCTCCCACCCCGCCCGCTGCAAAGTCTGCGTGGTTCCAAGCACACTCGACCACGGTCGGGCAGCTCAACGCCTTCACTGATGGACGTCGGATGAGGTTGCTGAGCGCCTCTGCTTCATCATGGTAAGCTCTCCGAGGACAAAGCTGATCCCCGCACATCTTTACTGATAGAAATGCAGAGCTCATCTACTGTTTCTGTGTCGGCTGCGACGCCGACGCAACATCCTTTCCAGAGGAAGATCGATGATGTGAAGCCGTCGAAGTCGTAAGTACACGATCTCTGCTATTTTCAAGCTCCAACACTCCCATATGACGATTTCAAAATAAGTTGGGAATCTCTCCGAAACAACGTGTGGAGAACATGTTAACTTGTATCTCTGATACCGCGAGCAGCTTTTGTTGCTTCGCAATAGTGTTTTTTTTTTCTGGCATGCAAACAATCGCGTCAACAGCCTTGCTGACCCGCGCTTTACAGGGACATTAACTTCGTCATCATGGACTATCTAGTCAGCGAGGGCTATCCTAGAGCTGCAGAGAAGTTCGCCAAGGAAGCGAATATTCAGCTCCCTCTCGAAGAGGAGTCCATTCAATCTCGCGTAGAGATACGACGGGCTATTCATGCTGGCGACATTGATACCGCTATCACTAAGATCAACGATCTGAACCCTCAGGTATGTTAGAAGAGATCTTTACCTCCCAACACCTTGCAGGATTATATCCAGTTTCATGCACCACGCAGAATCTTCTTTGATGATAATCAAACCTTCAGTCCTCAGTATGAATGCAAGCAGCCAGCTCTAATCTAATCGCACATATTGTTCCGAGCCCTGCTGACCACCGGATTAGATCCTTGATACCGACCCTGCCCTACACTTTTCATTGCTCCGTCTACAGCTTATCGAGCTTATTCGGACATGCACGTCGTCCGCAACATCCGATATCACCCCGGCGCTTAACTTCGCTTCGTCTCAGCTGGCTCCACGCGCGGCCACGAATCCCGATTTTTTGAAGGATCTCGAACTTACCATGTCTTTGCTGATCTTCCTCCCTGCTACTGGTACGCTGCAAAAGGAGCTTGCCGAGCTGCTTGAACCTTCCCTTCGCCGAAACGTCGCAAGTAAAGTCAACGAAGCTATACTCACTAGCATGGGTGCTCGTGGAGAGGCACGGATGAGAAGTCTCGTACGCTTGCGGCATTGGGCTGAGACAAAGGCACGAGCTGCGGGCAAGGATCTTCCCCCCGTCTTGCCGCTTGGCTTACAAGACGCTGATGAGCGGCCAGCCGAGAGCAATGGGAATAATGGAGAGGCTGCTGACGTTATGGTGCAATAGGGTGGCACCAGAACCGGTACTAGCACGCTTTGTTTACCATCTTTGCGGACCTTCTCGCGGCCATCACTAGGTTAGGCATGAGTATACATACAACATGCGATTGAACGAATTGGGTGATTGATCTGTCATGGCGGTCGTTCAGACATGGATGGTGTTCGGCGTACGAAGCGTTGATTACTTATGATACCACAATGCATATGCTCACGACATCGGTCAATATCGTGGCCTAATAGGACTCGTATCTCAGTTCTTTCCTCATGTCTGTGTGTATCGCCTCTTCAAAGTCAATAAACAGATGATGCCCTTAGAATAGATTGTAAGACAATCTGGTAAATATTTGTGAGGTTGAAAAGGTGATGTTGAAGTATTTGAAGTTCATTTGCAGTCATTATTTACAGTGAATCTACGCTTTTCCTTGGTATCATTCCATCGCCTATTTCGACGTGTCCAAAACATAACGTCCAACAACCTCGCCCTTGTGCATCTTATCGTACACCATCTGGAGCTCAGAGAGACCCACAACCTTGAATGGAGCCTTGATCAAGCCACGAGTGAAGAATTCAATGGCCTCGGCGCTATCCTTTCGGTTTCCAACGTATGAGCCCTGAATGCGAATCATTTTGATGACCGACTCGAAGACGGGAGCCTTGAGGTAGGCACCGGCTGGGAGACCGATGCAGATGACGGTACCGCGTGGTCGTACGTACTCGGCGGCTTGCTGGAAGGGCTTCTCGTTGACAGCGACGAGAATGACGGCATGAGGGCCAAGGCCATCGGGAGTAGCCGCTTGTACGTCGGCGACAACGTTCTTGGAAGTAGCGAAATCGACGAATGCCTCAGCACCGAGTTCTGTGGTCATCTTCTTCTTCTCCTCGCCGCTATCAATGGCAATAGTGCGGAGGCCCATGGCTCTGGCATACTGGCAGGCAAGAGATCCAAGACCACCTCCCGCACCGACGATGGCGACCCATTGGCCGGGCTTGACACCGGACTCCTTCAGGCCCTTGTAGACGGTGATACCGGCGCAGAGAACGGGTGCAATGGCAGCAAGGTCAGTTCCCTTGGGGATGCGGGCGACATGGGCGGCTTTGGCAATGCAGTATTGCTGAAAGGTACCGTCGACGGTGTATCCAGAGAGAAGGGGCTTCGGGCAGAGAGGCTCGTCGGATGTCTGGCAGAACTCGCAGGCCAAGCAGGAACCGTTTAGCCACTTGACACCAGCAAGATCGCCGACCTTGACATCAGTGACGAGGTCACCAACGGCAACGACTTCACCGGCACCTTCGTGGCCACCGACGAGGGGTAGCTTGGTGGGCTGGAAGTAGTCAGTAGCTGCTCTAAGTGAGAGGAGGAGAACAGGCTTACCAGTGGCCAGTCACCGTTGACGGCGTGGAGATCAGTGTGGCAGACACCAGAGAACTTGATGTTGACGAGGACCTCATCAGGACCGGGCTTCTGGACGGGGATCTTCTTGTAGTCGACGGGACCACCAGTCTTCTCGATGACCTGCGCCCATTGCTCGGTGGGAATGTTAGGCATGTTGATTATGCTGGAGGAGTTAGGAGTAGTAAAGTGGTGATTGTAGTCGGAGTGAGTCAATTGAGTAGTTGTAGGCTGATGGTTCGATCAACAGCAGGACTAGCAGGACTTATATACCTACCTCTGGTGAGGGGAGCTCAAAACCCTTGACCCCACCTGCCAATGACAGCATCAGACACTACGCCAGGGTCTCATCGTCTAGCGCGATCTCCTCTATGGGAAGCCAAAAGCTTCTAGATAGCAGCATGCTGGGCTCCTCTCACCCAGGAAGCTCTCACGTCTCCTGTCCGGCGAGCCGGGCTGCCCGGAACAACCAACAAACTCGGTCCCTTGCCCCAATTGGCCTATCAGACCAATGTATAGAGGCTCTGTGGGCCTATGGAGGGGTACATGTTGACCAGGTATTGGTGGGCTGGGCGATCGGATGATGCTTCGGATGGGTGGCAGCAGTGGTAGCGTGAGCGCAAGGATTCCGTCCAGAGGCATGAACTGCAGCAGAATACGGGCAAACTCCGGTGGCCTGACATCAACGTCTGCAAAGCTGCAAAGCTGCCAAGGGTCATGGGCTGGTGTTCCATTTTTTGTTGTGGTGTGAGCGGCGAATGGAGGGGTGGCTTGAGGGCAGCGCCGCTTGCCGCTTTGGGCCACCAGTATCTCCTGATGTTTTTTATTCAGCACTGCTCTTCCACGGCCGTTGAAAAGATAAGATAAATTCAAATATGAGTTTTTCTTCGCTATCGCGATCTCAGTTCGACTGATCGTGATCTCTGCAAGCAACAGGTGTCCCGCCAACCTGCGCTGCGCTGCGCTGCGCTGCGCTGCCATCTCACTGCCCCTCCATGACCCATTGGAAACCCACCCGAGCCGGGCGCCGTTCGGTTCAACGCGTCGTGGCTGTTCGCGTCCACCAACCACTGTTTCAAGCGCAGCCCATACGAGTCCAAAGAACCCACTTCAAATCGGACACCAGGCAGACCACACCTGCCCCCTGGGTCGGTCGAACGCGTATCGGAACCGTTTGCATTTACTTCTCTTGCACAAGCCTTTCAGCCACAGCCCGCCGCGCATCTTCGTCTCCCATTCTGGCAACTCCATTGACCAATAGGGGAGCTCTAAACCTGCCTCAAGACAGATCTGCTGCATGCGGCTCCCGGTCGTGTACCAAGCGGGGATCCTTAATGCCGAGAGCTTCATTTTGTTTCGCGTCCGCATTCGCGGGGTAGGCGGGCTAGCTACTGTATTCGGTTCTAAGGTTTGTTGACGACAACATTTTCGAGGCTGCGGAGCAAAAGACTGCAGGACATGTGTACTACTGCTGAAGCACATCTGCATCCTAGAGTCTCTCCAGGCGTTCTTGTTTCGCTGAACAGGTAACACGACAGACCAGCCAGACCGCACCGTCTCAGGGACTCTTAGTGAACGCCTGCCTCACGATCGCCCTGGGCATCTAGACATTGATCTAGATTTTTCGTAATGCGTGCGACGCGTCCAATTAGCGCTGAATAGGCGTCGTGACTGGATGGCGTTGTTTCCCCATTTGGCCTCCGACGAGGTGCGGGAGCGGGGGAACCTGGGGCGGCTAGTGTAGTCGCGGGGTAGACGGAAGCTTTTCGTGACATCTAGGACTGTGAGATGCCAGCCTGAGGGCCGATAGGGTAAGGCCGCTAGGGTAGGGCCGCTGGGAGGGCAGTGCTTCCGACGGGTTGAGGGCACACCTTGTACCCGAAGACGACCGTGGGCACAGTGGGAGGAAACGGCGACGGTTGCACTCCTTATATCCCCTTCCCCTTGAGAACCCTGATAGCCTGCCAATACGGCCTAAATAGCCGGCTTCAGCACTTTTATAAGACTTATTGAAGACCCTGATGGCGAATGCAAGGGACGAAGCCATGGCGCGATTGTTTCCATCGTTTTGAACGAGCTGTAGCCGGTATTTCTTGTCTTTTCACCTCGGTATCTCATCTCACAATGTTGCTCAATCATTTTCTTGGGCGACCTTTGCCATCGGTACAATTTTTATTAGGGAGTCCTTAAAAGTTTAAGGATCGAATCATGTATGTGGGAAGCTGGGTCTTTCGAAGATGGGGTCAGTCGCCTGTACAATGCGCCTTTGAGCAGCTATTTGGCCATGTAGGCACTTGAGAATATCAAGCCATGATTGCAAAGCATAGATGTCTTTCTTGCCAGATTCTTAGAGCGGGTATCTCTTATGTACAATATACTTACATGATCCACCGAGACCAACTAGACATGGGATTGGTTGGTGCCATGCTTAGCGGCGGGGATTTGTATTTAATAATATCAAACTAGCTAGTTTGCTCTAGAATATACCAAAACAAGGAGTGAGATAAACGACATATGTTATTATCCTACATTTTAAACAAAACTAGGTACAATCGTACAACAGCTAATTATAGAACTGAGTTTATCCCAATAATTGAGCTCGTGATCAGCGAGATCATCCTGAGCCCAAATAGCGTCTGTGATTAACTTGACGTGGTTGAAAGATCGTGAGGAAACTCTTCTTTCGGTTCTAGAGATGAGATCGAGAATGATGCCCCGTTGCTCATCCGTTCGAGCCTCGCAACCCAAGATGAGGACAGGAAACTGCCGCTCACAAGAGCCGAGCTGGGAGAAAAGGGCAAAAGCTCTTTCGATCTGCTGCTCGGTCCTGGATAATTGGTCCAGTAGGTTTTCAGTTGCCCGATTGAGGTAAACAGAGATAGCTATTTTATGTAATTCCGTGATTGTTTTCATATCTATCAAGTCGTCGTCCGTGCTGGTTGGCATTGGAATGTTCCTTATCCTCCATTCAAGTACTTTCAAGTAGCTTCTGTAATCATCCAGCTTTTGACCATGCATGGTGTCGTGCGGTCTAGCGGCTGCCGCGCGGCAGACTTCAGATAGTATCTTTAGAGTGGCTAAGCTGGAGGCTTTAGTATGGGGATTGGTCATGCAGTCGTCTGATATGGACTGTGCCTTGTTAAGTCGCAATAGTGGACAGCTTATTAAGGCGGGTTTCTCCCAATGTCGTGTGGTGAAGCGAGCTAGAACATCGTGATAGTACACCCATTCCTTTAGGGCGTTAACATCACTATCTTGATCTAACTTTCGGAGGCAAGTAGCAGAGAGGATATCTTTGACACCAGCGATGTAGCATAGCCATTGGCTCGAGGTGCAAGATGACTGGTGAACCTATTGAAGTATTGGTCAGCCAATGATGACAATAGTGAGCGTGTTGAATATTTACCTCGAATGAACACAATAGCATTCCCGCAGCAACATGTTGGATCAATTCCTTAGCACCCAAGTCGCACCTTGACGCAGCTACCAAAGCACCGAGACTGGAGATCTTGAGCTTGATTGCATGACTGTGTATACCATAGCGATGCAGCGAGGACAGCGCGACTAGCGACTTGAAAACTGCCGCAGTAGAGGGTGTGTTTCCAGACAGAGCAAGACGCATGAGGATATTCCCCAGATGTGAATTGTTCTGGCCAAAGGTGGTCAAGGACTGGAAAGTGGCATATTGGACTATGGATTACTATCAGTCTTGAAATGTTTCAAATTGAGGGACAGATGAACACACAGTACTGGAATAGATACGCTTCCCCGGCCTCCAATGGGGTTGGGTTCCAAAGTGTAGGTATGTGTAGGACTGGCTGGGAATCCACTAACAATTGACGAGTCAGTTGCCTTGCACTGGTTCAGGGTAAGGGTAATTAGGTGCACGACTCACCATTCGGCGACAAAGTTGTCAAGTAGTAGTGCATTTCCATATCCCATGTAGACATGTGAACAACTCGTGCATCGGAGTTAGGGCGAATTACGCTCCAACGCGACGCTTGCTTTATCACAACGGCGCGCCTACTGTCGCCCACCTTCGGCCAAGACAAGCGGAGACCGTAGCCCTTGCAGGTCCGTTTTGCTCGAGAGCAACGTAAGCAGATCGGAGTAGCGCGATCACAGAGCAGTCTACGGTCTGAGAGAAACAATGTGGTCAGACTTGTGGTAGTTATGTCATCGGGATTCGATAGTCTCATTTGCTCTTACCTCTGCATGTTCCGCAGCTTCGCTTTGAAAGTTTCGAATTGGCTATCTCCATCCCCTGTTCTCCGTCGAGTTCGCGTAGATAGATGAATTTGCGGAAATACTAAGGTCGTTTGTGGTCGATGTATGTATAAATGGTGGAGATATGTGGATAAGTACATGCGGGTATGATTGTTAAGCTTAGATGAGGCAACTACGCGCGACTTTAGTGTCAAGGGGTGTGTAATTCCCGACACTCCGCCTTGTGAACAAAGAATTTGGAGCGTTATGAAGGCAACGAAGTTCGTCCGTTCTACGTTTAAATGTAATCTGCAAACGGTATTAGTAACCATCTTTTGGGCAACTTTGCGCGGCTGTCCTAATTCAGCTGCAGCTTACCTACTTTCGGCTTAATGCACATGCAGGTACTTCTCCGAGGAAGATGCGCAGCAACTATGTGCGGCGCTAGACTTGATTGGTGCAAAGCCTAGTAAGGGAATTGTCAATGCTCGTCATGTGATATTGAATTGAGTTGTAGAATAAAGTGAAAGATGCTCGCTATCTACAAGTCAAACAGACTCGATCCGATTCCTTAGTTTTTAAAAATGTCTTCATACGTTATCACTGGAGTTGCAAGAGGTATAGGTGTGAGTGCAATCAATTTTAACTCGATGAACCTTGAAGTCTAATCGTACCATATAGTGGGAGTTCTTGAACCAGTTATCCAGTAACCCAAGTAACCGCGTTATTGGAATTGTCCGAAATAAGGCAGCAACCGACAAGAGGGTGGCCGAAGAGCTGAGCGGACGATCTAACATTACCATCTTGGAGGCAGACATCACGAACTATGATGCTGTGAAGAAAGCTGCTGAGGATACTGCTACCGTTACCGGTGGAAGCCTCGACTACCTCATTGCGAATGCGGCCTATCTTCCGACATGGGACCAGTATGACCCCATTGGGATCCTGTACGCCTAGCCTCTGCATTTCTGTCGTCAACCTGTATGGCTAACCACGGGACACAATTAGGGGGAAAGAGGTTGAGAAGCTCACGTACGAGTTCAACAAGCACATGGAGACGAATGTACTTGCATACATCCACCTCTACAATTTGTTTATGCCGCAGATCCTCAAGGGAAAGGCCAAGAAGGTAGTCCTCATCAGCAGTGGCATGGCGGACATGGATTTCGTAAACAACTACGACATTGGAGGGGCTGCGCTATATGCTACTGGTAAGGCGGCGATGAACATGATAAATGCCAAATTCAACGTGCAGTACAAGAAAGACGGTGTACTCTTCTTGAGCATTTGCCCTGGCATGGTTGAAACGGGTGGCTTCAAAGACGGTATGATTACCTCCGATTTATTCCAAGACACAACCGTTTGGCTAACTCTCGAACAGCAACGCCGGATCAGCTTGCCAAGTTGGGAGGAATGCTGGAGAAGTTCAAAAAGTATTCACCAGATTTCAAGGGCCCTGATACACCCGAAGACTCAGTCAAAGCTGTTCTATCTGTTATAGAGAAGTCCAGCATCGAGAACGGCGATGGTGGCGCATACCTATCCCACTTTGGAAACAAGCGGTGGATTTGAGCTAGTTAGAAATTTAGCCAAAATGGCATATAGGATAAGACTAATTGTTACATTGTACAAGAGCGAAGCACCCATGTGCTCCATCCGTTATTTATCAGACCACGCGACGTGTCCCTATCGAGCAGGACATGTAGCTACAACTCCTGTTTATAGCCCCGAAATGAAGCCCCCTAAGTTGCTGTCGTAGTACTCACTCTGCAGGTTAAAAACGGCGCCCCCGCAGAGCTCGATGACCCTGCCGTAGCCATTCTCTCTGGCCCCTAGATCAGAGCTCAATACAACTTTGACGTTTATGCTTCATCACACGACCAGGAAGTCTGTCACAGTATATTTACCTAGGTCCTACGCTCGCGGATACAGCATAGCAATATCCAGTCTCCTGAATTTCGTTTCTCCAACTTTCTCCAGTAGCAGCGTCCAATAGATATAATCCGACGGTGCGCACAGCCAAAAATCCGAGCAGAGATGATCCGATATGTTCATGTGGTTGCGTTCAGATTCGCAATCTTCGCATTGGCGGTGGGAAGCGAATTCAGTCTCTCCAGGGCCGGCATTGTTCCAGTAGCAGGATACGTTACTACTTTTCATGCCCTGGTGGGTCTGGAAATGAACAGTATGGTACTTTCCAGGTTCTCCAGCTCCCCTGAACGACCCATGCCCTCGACGCAAGTGGACCATGATCAGGGATACCACTAATCATATTTGGATTCTCAATCAGAGCAGCATGGATGATGCTGAGGGGAGTATCAGCTTCGGAGGGCGGTTCAAATGGAATTTTGTAGGGGAATGTTTTTTGGCGGCTCGAGAACGAAGAGACCTTCACTAGCGTTGCTAGAGCCTGAAGCAAAGATTGCCAGCTCGGCCTGACGATACAAGAGTCCCATCCTCCCAGCTTCGAGCGACCAATCCCGAGGGTCGTCTTGAATGATGCATGGGAAGCCTATCCACAAGTATTCTAAGCCGATAGCGTGAGTCAACGCAAGAACTTCGCGAAAGGTTTTCGGAAGGTGGCCGAAAATTATGCTTGAGAGATGATCTTGTAGATTTTCTCACATTGTTGTCAATGGTCGCTGATTAGGCTCACCCCAGCAATGACTCCTAGAAATTTGGTTAGCCATGGACTGGAAGTCAAACGAAATTAGAGCACGGGATACCTACAATGCGAAATACCGACCTTTCATTCCATGAGTTTCGATCATCCTAACAGACATTGCGTCCAAAGGACCATTCAGCTCAAGAACACGAGTTGGTAAGGGCACATCTATGTCGTCTGACAAGTCCAAGGACAAGCATGTTGTTTTACATGTTCCATGCACCTGGCGACACTCCGACAAACGTCTCAGCAGCCATTTGAACGTTTCGTCTAGAGGCGACAGGGACAAAGGTCGGCGCGTAGTGACTACTCTTGAGGCAGGATTCCCTATCAGATGATTCCGTCAGTTGCTCTTGCCCATTGATATCGGCCCTCTCCTTCATCAGCCCACTCCTTCATCAGCCCACTCCTTCATCAGCCCACAGAAACAAGGTGAATAGGCAGTCGTTGATATTAAGCTCGCACTTGAAGACACCATGGCTGCTTTCAGAATCATAGCTAGCGGACGGGGCGCAGCTAATGTGGGTTGTTGCGCTCAAGCTCTTGTCTTCCTCTCTGGCAACAATAGCGAGCGTTTTGCAAAGCTCACAAATTCCCGCTGTGTATTTGAACGGTGGCATGTTGCAGAAATGCTCTAGCGGCTCCATTGGACATTGGCTCATGAATTGGATCAACTCGCAACAGAAATTGCAGAAATGCCCTGGCGCATATGCTGTTATCAAAGGATCTTTCGCCATTGTAAGGGCAAAAAGCAGTGTCAGCAGCAAAAACCTAATCGAAGTTGTCGAGCGGGTTACAAAGATTGGCGCTGGAAGGAACACCCGTATTATATATCGACAAGTTCTCACCTCCTGTAAGGCTGAGCGGTAGGCTGGCACGAGAAGACTGGACAGTGAAATTGAAGGCGTTTGAAGAGGCGCTCAACATCCCCGCCATATCCATGCAGCGGCCCAGCGCCTATTTGGCTTCACGATTGTACTCCGACTCCTCCACGTCAGACTAAAGTAGCAAGCAGTAGGCGGTGTTGATCGTATAATTTCCCACTCTAGCCCAAGGGTATATGTACAATTAACAGGGCATGCCGATTCCATCAGACGCAGCATTTCATCCAACCCAACCCAGCTGATCGTGTCAGAAACGCAAAGAATTTCTACTCATTACATCGTTAAGAATAAATATCTCTTGGAGACTCCCAAGGAAGAAATGCAAAGGGCTCCCATATGCTTGCCTTTTGTATACTCTGAAGTAAGAACTGATTGACAAAACACATGCTTCAAGGAGAAATTGCAAGTGATCTCGTGTAAATCACATAGTGCGCCATGTCGAAGAACAAAGAGTACAGTTATACAAATGTGAAGCAAAGAAACAAGAGTCGTTGGTAAAGGTAGTTGCCTTAGAAGAAGTTGTGGCCGCCGTAACCATTTACTCCATTCAAAGGTGGCTGAAGCAGCGTGGGCGGCTGCTGTTGCTGTATGATGTTGGCAGGAACATAGTGTGTTTGGTATGGATGTTGCGGCATATTGAAGTCCGCCACAAGAAGCGGATTTCCAAAACCTGCCGGCCTTCTCTGTACTGGAGCTGGTGCGGGTAGTGAGGTTGGCGGCATCTGCTGCGGAATCACGATTTGAGGCTGCTGATACATAATATTTCCATCTTGGAGGTGGCCGTTGGCTTGCTGCTGCTGCTGCTGCTGCTCTTGAGCTTGAGGCGTATCCCAGCCCCACCTCTGCTTGAGCTCGGTATTGACAAATCCCACTCGCCATCCTGTTTCTTGACGGATCTTGTCGAAGATCTGTAGGACTTCCTCTTGCTCTCGTCGGTCGGTCAGACACTCAGCAGCGATGGCAAGGGAACGAAGCGCTACGCTTGCGACGCCACGATCCTTGACGTGAGCACTGATACCGCAGATGAATTTCGAATTTTGCTCGAGCATGGCCCACATCTCGGGATCACTAGGCCCCTGGATAGGATTGATTTGTGCCAGCAAGACGAGAGAGGTGTGATAGAAGAGCCGTGCTATTATAGAAGCCCTTTTGATCAACCAGACTTCGGGAAACGCGGATCCAGAGATAGTCTGTCCGGGGTATAGGTATGCCATCGGATGCATCGTACGAGGAATGTTCTCGTTCCACCTATCTGTCATATCCCTCAAACGAAGCCATTCATTATGTCGTTCTTGCAGCGTCTGTCTGGCGACGTCTTGGTTCCGAGGAATCGAAGCGCGGAAATTGCATATCTTCGCAACAACGTAAAGTATCCGATGTGTCCAGATTTCCTCCTTCCCGGACTCGGTCTCAGGAGTGAAGTCTAACTCAATGCCCCAATCGTCCGGTTCCCAAGCGACCTGCCAGTTGAAGTGTAGACAGCTAAGGATCTCCATACCGACATTGAGCCAGAAGCATGCTGCCCCAACACCTGTCGATCTAGCATTCCAGCGGCACTCCTTGATTAGTGCCCGAGCACCTGCTATGTGATTCATGCGTTGAAGCGCACGTTCGCCCATGATCTCATACACATTCAAAATGACGGCTGTGGTCGCACAGAGGATAGTGTCCCGGTCAGGGTCCTGCAATGAGTGTAACAAGTCCCGCGTGGCAACGTCGTAATAGTGGAGCGCCTTCTCCTCACTGTACTTAGGGTTCACAAGGGCCAGGTGTCGTGCACCACACGCGAGGAATGCGTGGAGGAGCATAGGCTCATTCAACGCATGGAAAGGTAATAGACGCGAAAAGTGCTTGTGTGCGTCCATGCTATCCATCCAAATACCAATCTCTTCGACAAAGACTTGCATATATAGCACCTCCTCCTGGCTCTTAAGATAGTCGCGAGTAGGAAGGGGTGCCGGGCTCGCCGAATGCTCCATTGTGTATGGTGACGGCGTTGGGTTCGAGTAGTTCGACGCTGCCAAAGTCAGCCAAGGTCTAGCGCATTTGATAGTTGCGAACAGCATATGTATGTATGCTAGCCTTTTACATGACCTCGAGACAGTTGTAGTAGGGTGTCCAGAGAGCCATGTATGGATACCGCGACATACATACATAATGCTATTCACACTTTGGTTTTTAACTTACGTGCACGCGCGTGTTGTTGCTGCGGCGCTCGTTGATGGTCGAAGTTGTAGTTGTGTTGCGCTTGCGGGTACGGCTCCTGAGCTATGCCGTGTATAGACGGAAGATGCTGTTGTCGCGTTGATGCTGTAGGGGCCAGTACAGCTGGTGGACCCATACCAAAGCCGGACATGTGTGATTCTAGATCCTCCACTGGATACATCTCCCGCCCGCCTACGTACTCGGCGGCAATGATCCTAGATTCATCTTGGAAGGCGATTTGGTAGTCTGTTCCTTTCGGAATCAGGTAGGCATCCTTCTCACAAGTAGTGTCGAGGAAGTTTAGCTTTTTGCCCCAATTGCACTCGCGCTGGGATTTAGAACAATTGTTGCAAGTTGGTTTTGTCTCATCGCACTTGAGATGTCGTTCTCTGCATGTCAAGCAGCCTGTGCGCGTTCGCTTAGGTTTGCCATCTGGCGTGGCATCGCTTTCTCTCTTTTTGGTTGGCACTGGCCTGTTCCCAGGCGACTCGTCCCCAGGCGAAGGCGTAGTGGTGTTGGCCATGCTGCCGTGCTCTCACTGCATGCAAGCTGTTTGGATATGACCGATGTGCTGCCACTTCAGCTGGCGTAGGACAGCCTACGACCCTCTGGTAGGCCGCGGAGTCGGTGGTGTTCTGAGGCTCCTCCAGTTCTGGTATTGTAGACAATATGCTGACGTAGTCGCAGTAGACATACGTGGACTCAGCCAAGGGCCAGCGGACGATGGCGACCGTATGTTCGCTGGAGCGAGAAGAAGTCGTGGAGTCGTGAAGAGGGTACGAGGTGTGGTCGAGGGAGTAAGAACAGCGGCTGGCAGTGTCGGAGAGGAGCGCTCGGCAGGAAGATCGAGCCTCTCTACTAAACTGCACTGGTTTGGTTAATTGCCAGATTGCTCTGGGTAAGACAATGGCAGCGCGGTCGGCAAGGAGTGCTCGAAGCGGACGGGAAGACGACGTCTGTGAGGCGCGATACGAAGGCGAGTACCCATGAAGTCGAGACTAGTATTTCCGGGGGCGAAAGCAGAAGAAGGAGCGGGTACGTGTCGCAAAAAGCTGGAATATTGAATTATGCCTGAGCGGGCTGGCGCGACTGCAGGCGCGATGACGAAGGATGGGGATTCTCAGCGAGGGCTCAGATGCTGGACCTTCTTGTCAGGGCAGGTTTTGGCGAATCGATCGCCCGAGGCGTCGTGCCGCTGAACACGGCTGGGACTGCGACTGCGACAACGCCCTCGCTATCCACTGGAGATATTGCAAGACTTTCAGACTGTGCCAAAAGCTTCGGGGGCAGTCTCGGAAAAGGTGACGCGTAGAGGGAGAGAAATGGAGGGCAGGTTGTGGGCGGCGACGCTAAGCAGCCGGCTTCGGGCGTGCTTCACCAGAGAAAGCCAATGTGATGGGCGTTCCGTCCCGGCAAGGATGTGCGTGAAATGCCCTGGATCTGCTTTGGCATTCGGCGACTTCAGATGGACACAAGACGATCCGATATGCTGGCTTTGTCCTTCTGTATATCATTGCTCAAGAGGTGAAGAGGTGCTTTTGTCTATCGCATAGCCTCTCCCTTGTCAAGCGCCACTTCTTTGACGGTGCTCGAGTCTCAGAGGAGCCCAGGATTCGAGTGAGCCACTCGCAGCCCAGGATGGCATTGCGCTGAAGCCAAAGCTGGAGCTGAAGCTGCCACTGAAGCTGCCAAATGACATACTATTTCTGCTTCGTGGGGGGATGACTGGCTCCCTCCCGCATCGTCTATTCTTGTCGGTTCTTGCGAAGAATAAGCCATGTCCCAGAATAGAACCCTGCCGCTGGTCGGCAATTCGTGCTCTCCAAAGGTAGGCGGTAGCCTTGACCTGACCTTGACAAGCACAGACTTGTAGATCGATCTGTCTATTCCTCAGTACGCGCGACTGTACAAAGTCGGAGCTGGCGTAATCGACGTCACAAATCTGGAGCCGACTCGCGCGCTGCGGTTGTGGTAAGAAACGGCTTCAGCTTGCACCACGGCCTTAGCTCGATCCACGATTCCGACCTGACGCTAGCCTGCGACTCCAACGGGTCAATGGTTATGGTTATGGTTTTCGTTATCGCTGGCGAACTGTCCAACGTTAGGGGGCGGTGCCTCCCTGTCACGTCGTGTTCGATAGCGCCTGCCGTGCGGTTTTGGCTCCACTCGTCGTCTTTTGACGATCTTCTCGCTCCGGGTTGCCCAAATCTTCGACTTCAGCCCACACATGGCCATTGAGCGCCAGACCTCGTCACTTCCCCCAGCTCAGCCCAGCTACATTCTCCGCGGGCACGCCTCGCAGATTCACAGCGCCCGTTTCTTGCGCCAGAACAGTCGGCTGCTGACAGGCGATGCCGAGGGCTGGGTTGTGTACTGGAACGTCGAAACCAAACGCCCGCTAGCGGTTTGGAAAGCCCATGCTGGCCCGATACTAGGCACTGCAGAATGGGGCCGCGAAAAGATCATAACGTGAGTGTCCTCGCTGCAAATACCCCTTCTTCCATATCCCTATTCGCGACAAGTGCCCGGCTGTCATTTCCAATCGCCCCCCCTACGTGCAGGCTCGCCTATTCCTTCCCTCGCTTTTCCTCTGACCCTCTCACACCGTTATGCTATGTTTCGGATCATACATCTTATCCCAGTTTCCACGATATTCCAGAAAACTAACAGGGACATGCCACGGTTAGCCATGGCCGTGACAATAACCTTAGAATATGGCAACTACGCGCAGCAGATGAACACACCTTATCGACCATATTGCCTGCAGAACAGGCAACGAAACAACCGTCACAGCCATGGCTGTTGCACACGCTTCCCGTCAATACGCTGAACTTCTGTGCCTTCTCCATGTGCTACGAGTACATTGAACACTCGCAACAGCAGGACGACGCTACGTCGACAGGGCGCTCTATCCCATCCATTCTATCCAATGAATCCATTCTTATTGCTGTACCAGCAAGAGACGACAAGAAAATTGAAGTATATCAGTTCCCAGATGAGAGGCTCAAGTTCATCGTCCCACGGGCACAGTCTACAGATACAGGTATGCGACTATTTTGACCATTTTCTTCCCCCGAGATTGAAATTCCAAGAGCTCCGGAACATACATCGGAGCTTCCGCATCCGAATGCAGCGATTCTCCTTAACAGCAGCACTCTTAGATGGGGCTAATAGCGATAGGAATGGTTATGGCTGTGAAGCTCGTGAAACAACCAATTTCGAATAACGTTCTGGTACTCACCGGATACGAAGGGGGTCTCACAGCAGTACATAGATTACCCCAGAATAAAAGCGGCTCCGCCCTAGAGCTAGCGCAGCTCGTATACTTGAGCAAACCTCACACTCAGCCTGTGCTGTCACTGGATGCTTCACCAGATGTGACGAAGTACTTCACGTCATCAGCCGATGCCATCGTTGCTGCGCATCGTATACCAGAGCTGCCAGATGATGTTGGAGAAGAAAGGGATCTTTCGGCGTTCGAGCAAAGGACCTCGACTCAACTACCTTCATCATCTACTACTGGGTCCCAAGAGCTTACTGTTAGCGAAGCAGAGCTGGAAGATCCTTTGCTCGCATCGCAACCAAATCAGACGCTGTCACCCTCAGTGCCAGATACACAATCAGCAGAAAAGCTATCCCAATCTCGAGACTTCTCAAAGCAATCAGGTTTATCCGCCTCAACAAGCTCGTCGCTGTCCTTCGCTAAACAACCTATTCCCTCCCATGAAACACAAACGTCCAAACACGCAGGTCTCTCGTCGCTTCTGTCTTCCGTCCCATCGCAGGCCAAACACAGACCTCCTCCGCCGAGTGGCCCCATAATAACCATACAGCCACCCTACAAGGTCAATAATACCAGACATGCCGGTCAACAGTCTCTGACCGTCCGCCCTGACGGTAGATTACTGGTGACAGGAGGCTGGGACACCCGCATACGTATATACAGCACAAATTCGCTAAAAGAAGTCGCTGTATTGAAGTGGCACAAGGAGGGTGTATATGCGGTAGGCTTTGGAGAGATACTGGATGCGCAAGACCTCAGGAGGGAGAAAGAAGTGAAAGACGACGGAGAAGAAATCGTAAAAAGAGAGACTGGACTCGGCAGGCTACAAAGACAGCGCGAAGAACAAATGCAGCTGAAGCATTGGGTCGTTGCTGGCGCTAAGGACGGCAAGGTCAGTCTTTGGGAAGTTTTCTGACGTGAGCTCTACACACATACCGCTATCTACCACATGTACATGACATACACATTTATTCTCGCAAAAACAAGATTCTCAGTCTACGATTTCTACACATATTTGATCGCCACTTTCGTCGTGGCAAGATTTGCCGAGTCTTGTCGATCGATGCAGAATGGCGCATGCAGCGTAATGCTGGCGTGCAGCAGGCAGGATCGTGTGGCTTGCATGGCCTAGGCCCAGACGTCGGATACGTCAAGTAGAACCAAGTATGATTATCATGGTACGAATTGCTCACGGCAAAGGCAGCAAAATAAAGAAGCGATTGTAAAGTTGCGCTGTTCAAACTATTGTTACAGTATGTCCAGGAGAAATCATCGTAGGTACACGGGACCAAGCGACCCAGGCTAGAAACTATCCCAAGCGCTCAGAGTCTCGCCATAGTCCCTCTCTTCCTACTCGCTTTAGCTTTGCTCTTCGCATCGCCCACGTCCTCGTTATCCAGCTTGTTCGCCATAAACACAGCATCTTCCCACAACTCGCTCCCAACCTTATCCGCCAGTGCCAGCACCCTCGTTTGAACCGTCGCCCCATCTCTTCTATTCTTGCCTTCCCTTCGACTCAAACTGATTCGTTCCGCAAACCGCCACAAGGGCCCGTCCGCTATTATTCCCTTCGTCCCCCTTTGCGGCATCCACTCATCCGCCAACCTAATTGTCACGGGGGTCTTCTTATCTCTTGGTTTGGTAACGAGGATCATGCCCTCCTCTTCGAATCTTGTATAAGCATTCTTCAACGTCTCTTTATTCACAGCTTCGAAATAACTCAAATCACCCTGATGGTATAAAGTTTTTCCAAAGAGCTGTGCGCGGTCCTGTACTTGCTTCATCTCGAGCCAATTCTCCACATCGTTCGCCGAGTGGATAAGTGGTGGCGTTAACATCATCAGGGACATTGCGCCGAGCCAGGCTGCTTCGATGAACGGCCAGATGAGAAAGCAGTAGAAGTCAAAATTTTCTCTGCCCGTCTCACGCTCCACATTAGATAGTTCCACATACTCTACCCTCTCCACACCCCCGTCGTCTTTTACTCGGCGAACGTTTATCACGTTGTCTGCCTCAAGGCCCTCGAGCGTTTTAGCTAAGTTGTGGTCCAGGCCTTCAGTCGGGAAGATAAATTCGCCGCGGAAAAGCTGTGATAAGAAATGTACTTGCGCGTGCAAGTCCGTGTAGGATATGCGTTGGTATTCTGGTCCACCACCTTGCTTGACGTGGATGTAAAGAGCCGCGCTGACGAGGGATTGGAGGATGAAGAGATGAATCGTCATGTTGCGGTAGAAGGAGAGCTGGAATCTGTAACAGCATTAATTATGTAATGAGTTGAAAAAAGATGACAAGAGCTTACCGGTCGACAGCGTAGAAGGTATCCTCAGGCAAGCCAGGCACAAGCCCAACCAGTCCAGAACCTAGCACTTCAAGCGCTCGATCTACGACGACGCTAGTAGGTAGGTTGCCGAAGTGGGCGACTCTACCACCTTGTGCTCTTACGCGGTCGCTAAGCCATTCTACTCTCCTAATAAGCTCTGATTTGCCAACGCCTCTTCCTCTTAGTGTAAGTAGTACTGTGCCGACAAGGGCTGTTGGCATTACCACTGATACATCGTTGATCTCAGATAGAACCTTGTAGCCGAGTGTTCGTAGTAATCGTACGCGGTCTTCCTTCGTGTCTAGCTGCTGTGGAAGTTGGCCGAAGCGCTCGCGCTGCTGATTGATGAATGTGCGTAGTGACCATGGTTCGTGGAAGCGAACGTCTACGCGGCCTAGTTTGAGAGAGAGTACCGAAGAGGCGGAGAGGAAGTCCATGAGGTTCTCTTTGGGTTTGGGCTGACCGAGGAGTTCGCTAATGTAGGAGCTGTCTAATGTTAGCCTCGAAGGTCAACAGTAATTTAAGCAGGAGCGCATACTCGACTTCAATGACCTTGTCATACTGTGTGCTCACTGGGCAGATGATGGCATCCTCCACCCTGCCACTAGCAACACTATCCAGCATGTAGCTCAATATACCAAACTTGGGCGGCAACAGCTTGCCGGTGCGACTCCTACCCCCCTCGACAAAGCATTCCAAATTGTACCCACACCGCAGCAAGGTATCAATATATGCCTGCACCAGCGTAACATATAGCTGATCGTCTCCAAAGCTCCGTCGTATCCACATAGCGCCCGCACGCTGCAAGAAGGAGCCTACGACAGGGAAATTGAGGTTATCGCCTGCGACAACGGTGGGGAGGGCGAGGCCGAGCCGGTAGCAGATGATCTGGAGGGAGACGTAATCGACGTGTGAACGATGGCATGGTAGAAAGATGATGGAATGCTTGTCCTTTGCAGCCTTGTCGGCAACAGCGCGTAGACGCAAAACTTCCTCGCTGGAGACGTGTACACCTTGATGGTATGCTCTTGTCACAAGCTGCGTAGCCAAATAGTACGCACCGCGTATGAAGCGCTTGCTCTCCATCTTGCATATCATGCTGTCCGTCCATGTCTCGCTAACTTCCATTAGCGACTCCTCGATCTGTACCCTTCTCTTCACCTTCCTGTCTTTCTCCCCAACAGCACCGCTCCCGTTCTGCGCTTCCTCGCCCAATAGCCCCTCTTTCGCTTCAACCTCGACTCTCTTTGCCGCAAGTTCCCGTACCTTGGCGACAAGCATTGGGTTACTCAGTACCCGCGCCTTCATGTCCTCACTGAACCCATTGTAGAACTCGGGCTGCCCAATATGATCATCGAATGACCGCCATCCTGTGCCTGAGAAGTGTAGCGACACTTCACGTATGAAATCTAGGGGTGCAGACCGGAAGCGCGCCATGCTGTTGATGAGACCGCGGTCTGGGGATTCATTGTAGCCGGCCGCGTGCAGGTACACTTGGTCGTCGGCGGTTATACTGAGGTCGGGAGCTTGTTCGGGCGTCAAAGACGATGACGCCTTTGGTTTGCGCCTCTTACTCGAAGACCCCATGATGGTCTAAAGACGTTTGATAGCCGCAATGACTTGGGGTGGCTCCGCATTCGAGCTGCAAGGAAATCGTCGACGGTGGAGGTGTAATGGACTGGAGGGTATTGGAGGTGCAATCAATCGCAAGCGCGATATGTCAAATTGCTCGGGATTGATTGTCTCTGGTATGCAGGAGGGACGACAGCATCGTGAAGCAGGCCGGTGGGAGTGTATTGTCTATGTAGGAACTCCCAGCCCTGACGAAGACCCACTTCCCCGGTTCGTCACCCGTCACCCGTCACATGCCTCGGTTTGTGGGGAAGCCACGCCGGGACCACCCCCAGCTCCGATTCGCGAAGAGTTCAATGCACTCCCTTGCACCTTTCCATTTATCCCTAAGCTGCACAGACATAAGTAGACATACTTGGGGTGTGTGCAGTACGAGTTATCGATGTTTCGATGCTGTCAACCACGCTTTCACGATGCATCGTTGGTGACTTTAATCCAGTGCAACACACCTTGGAGTCAGCTATGATGCTCTTCAGCGATGGCATTGTTTCTATGATCTTGTTTATTTGACAAGTCTGTCCCCTTCACCCTCGCTCTCACTCTCACTCTCCGTCTCATACTCGCTCACCTCCTCTTCGCTCTCTCCTTCTTCATCGTCTTCGTCTTCGTCATCCTCATCCGTCTCCTCCTCACTTCCACTCTCCTCAGCCAACCAATCATCAAGCGTCTTTTCCTTTTGCTTCTCCTTACTAACAACTCCACCCGAATCCCCACCCATGCCATTCAAACTCCGTGGAGACAGCATGCTATCGGGCGTCATCCTGCGACTACCACCCGCAGCGGCGTCCAGCCTCTCAGCGGCAGACATGTTCTTGGCAGCCTCATATGTCGACACATAAGTGGTCGAAACAGTCTCATCCCTCAACGCTGGATCTGGTTCTTCACCATCCTTAACCCACTTTGGAAGGTCCTCATAACCCCTTAGACCACCGACGCCGCCTTCGTCGCCAATGACGAGACTCGCACTACCAAGTACGTAGCCTTTTCGCGTTTCGCTGGGGCTGGGGATATGTGGAACGGGTTTTGGCGCGAGGAGCAGGAGGGATGCGAGTTGTGTTGAGGTGGGTGTTGCGAGGAGGGCTTTGTAGACGCGTGCACGATCGCGGAGGTCGTAGGATGTATCGTACCTTACCAAAAGTAGAACATAATTATACAACGCTTCGATTATGTGAGGCTTCTCCTGTTGTTGAGGCTCAGATGGTGGCGGAGGTGCTGATTCAAGTTGCTCTTCTCTGAAACCTCCCTCTTCTTGGAAGTCATCGAGAAGTGACGTGCTCGATTTCGCGTCCTCCACCTTAGGTGCCTCTGGCGGCGGATTTGCACTCAGATGGTGTACGTAGACTTTTGCTGCTAACAACACGATCTGAAGCTTTGCAGGCTCGGCTTCGTCTGCAAAGCCCTTTACTAGGATACGTAGGACGTCCGCGGCAATGTTGTTTTCCGGATCAATACCTGTAAACTCGCCTACCAGCCATATTATGCTCGCGCGTGCTTGTGGGCTTGTTGCTGCGTCCAAGTGCTTTGCTAACCGGACCACAGTTGTACGGTGGGCATTCGGATCGCGCTGAATGAGGTGTCGAATGACTTCGAGGGACTCAGCTACAAGATGGGTGTCAGCTGATCCGATGTGCTTCAGTAGAAGCTTTAAACACCTCGCTGATGTTTGGGGGTTTGTTGCAGGACTTTGTGAACAGCGTCCAATCGCTCGCACCGATTCCTTGACCAATGCTGGGTCTAGACTTCCAGAATGAGAGAAATGGCTGAGCTCAGCCAGAATCAGACTCTGTAATCTCAAGTGTGCATGAGGGAATATCAACGTGAGTAGCTCCAGCTTCAACCGCCATATATGCGGTGCGTCCGTTGATCGTACCAAGAAATGCGTGTAGTATTTGACGAACGGTTCTGGATATGTCAGGCAGACTTGAACAATATTGTACAGCGCAATATGCTGAATGTCTCCGGCGGATCGGAGAAGCGATACTAGTGGACCAATAGCTTGGAAGAGGTATTCCGGTGTGCCTAGATAGAGGTATGTCCGTGCTACCGCTATTACCACGGCCGCGTTCCGAGATTGAAGAAGCGATTGACAGCTCTTTAATAGTAACTCAAGGTCCGGATCCAATATGACAATCTCTTCCATGTCCTGCTCTGCTTCCTCTTCTTCCTCACTTTCTGAGTCGTAGAATCCTTTCATACTCTGGGTTGGCTTCGCATTTGCAGAGTTGCTATTCACAGCTTTCTTGATCTTTTTCGTTCGTCGCGGAAAGCATTTCCGAGCATATACCATCATGAGCCGTAAAGTAGCCAATTGTCCCCACTCATCCATATCAACCAATTTTGATATCAAGGAGCGGTAGTGCGGATGAATCAGGTCTAGTCGGTCTGGACACAGTTCCAGGAACGACGATACTGCCGCCCCAGTTACGAAGTACTGCTTGTCTCCCAGCAAAGTCGAAAGATATTCCAGCAATTGTGGCTCTGTGTTCGGATCCAGCCTGTAGCATTTCGGGATAGCCAGAGCCGCTGCCCTCCTCACATATGGCGACATGTCTCCTACTCCGCGCTTGATACCTAAGCTCACGATCTGACTGATGACGGGGACCCTTATGCTAGACATGACCCGTAACGCGAGAGCGCGGAGGTGAGGATTGGTATCCGTGAGCGACTTTTGTATCGTGTTGATGGAAAGGAGGGCGGTATCGGGCTCATGTTCGGCGTGTTGTAGGAGGTAAATGTACACGAGCTTCTTGACCTGGAGAGACGGCGACGCAACGTTTTTGATTACGTGGGAGAAAAAGGGGAGAGTTTGCGAAGGCGGTTGTCGGTAGGACATCTAGATGCTCTATAGTCAGTCACTACACGTCCAACTCAACTCCTACGCTGGCGGTATCTCGACGCGATGGCGGGGTAGGTCTTACAGTGACAACTCTCCGTAGTCCCTCCAATACATCGCGCTCCGACCTGCTATCCAGTAGCTTTTTGAGCTGACCTGAGGGAAGCTCTCTCGTCGTCGTTCGGCGTCCATTGCTGGCATCGCGGGCGGCTTCGAGGGTAAGGTCGCGAGCTGTAGAAAGAGACCAGTGAGCAAAGTTCGATGGATGCATAACGGCCACCACGACACATGTTAATTGCTTCAAGCTTCCAACAAATGAAGTAGAGACGACATGACAATGAGAAGCAGGATTGCACAACGCAGAGGGAAGGGCACCCTACCTGTCTCCAACAAGCTCGAAATGCGACTGATAGACTCCATGGCGGCGGACCCGCTCAAACAGCGCTTCGGTCCGCAGCACACACGCTCCTACGGCTCAGTTCGGTAAGGGATTCGGGGCGAACAGGTTCTGGCTTCAGTGAAGTGGTGGATTGTGCCAGGCGTGCATACGCTTAAACACTTTGGTGGACAGCAATGTAGGATAGTGGGGGCGGGCCGCGGAGACGGAGTCATTGCCGAATGGCAGGCACACATATCCGAACCACGACCATCGACGCCGCAGTATCGATTAACTTGCCGACAGCAGACATGCACATGGCAGCTGAGGCCATTCTGCGCCGGTCGAGCTGGCAACATGTCTTTCGCGCCGACTGTACTCTACCCACTAACATTGTCGGAGCTTCTGGAATACGTCCTCACAACTCAGTCCAACACAGCGCTCACGACACTCATTGTATGTTCCAGTCGCGACACTTTCCTCCATGACCTTACGTCTTCACTACGGCTAGATCATGGTGAGGATGCACCAAGCGGGCTAGAACAGCTGCTCGTACCTACCCTTCACAACTTATTCACCACACGACTTGTCAAGGTTGCATTCTGTGCGTCCGTGCAGGCTTTGTTAGCCTACCTGACTGCATATGGCGGGTCTGGAACTAAGCAGATCGGTGACTCCGGGGAGAGGGACAGGCTGGTGCTGGTGAATCCGCTCGCTCTGCATGCCCCAACCCCATCATTCTCAGCCCAAGGATTGTCAAGGACCTTCGCAGCGGCCTCTGAGACGGCATTGAAGACGAACGCTATGCTTCTTGTCGTAGAATGCATAAGGAAACAGAGAGATTTTGAGGAGCACAGCGAAGAAGATATCGAAACAGTCACTGGAGAGGAACGCCACGCGGAAGTCGAACAAGACGACCCATGGGAGCAGGAGGTGTCGATTCTCAACGTCTCGGCTCGGAGGTTTGGATCCGGCGCCGGCGAGAAAGCGTGGGCAGGTCGGACTATCAAGGCAAAGAGGATCGCAGGAAGATGGTTCCGACTTCACAGGTTCGAAGACCATCAAAAATCCGCTAGTCCGCGGTGACTTGACCATGAACGCGTCGAGAGGCAGATCTGACGAGGGTTCGAAAGCTTCGATTTTCACTATGCTACGTAAACCTACATCGAAGTGAACCTAGGTCATTAGTTTCAGTTCATCGAATCGTCAACCATCGCATCGTAATTTTGCAGGTGCCACTGCTACCCTGGATATCCACCACCTCGAATCCAAATGGAAAAAGACGCCCGAATTGGGCCGTATTGCACACATATGCACCTTAAACCCCACTTGGTGTTGAGCGCTCATTTCCAATCCTTCTTGATATCAAAGGACCACTTGAATTGCAGATGGGTCTGGTTGTCATCGTCGACAAACTTGGACAAAGCTGTGTAGTGGCCACGACCGAGCATGCCGGAAGGAGCTGTCTCAGGCTCGACTGCAAGATGTGTCAGTGGGCGATTGAGTACTATAGCGGGGAATGTTCGTACACTTCTTTTCGTAGAAAGGCTTCTCTTCCGTGCTAGGACCGTATGAGCCCTGGGGTAGTTGTTAGCACTTGAGCTTAGACTGTCGAGTTCTTATAGGAGGTCTACCATCATCTCCTGTAGCTTGTCGCTAACTCCCATGCGCGTGACCTTCTGAAGGTACTTCAACCCTGCCAAGATCTCGTGCTGAACCTTGAACTGGGCCTTCATGCGAAATCTAGCACCCTCCTTGATTGTGAACGGCTTGCTTTCGAGAGCCTCGAGGGCACCGGGTGCCCGTAGGTCGATGATGATATCGGGACGACCTTCGACTTCCAGACCGAGCGAGAGGATGATGCATTTGCGGGGATCGTTCGGGTCGGAGATGTCCTTGCCTTGACCGAGACCAAGGGAGGCTTTCCACTTTTGAAGGGACTCGTCGTTCTGGTCTGTGAAAGTCAGTCTCAATTGGGGACCAATATGACTCGATTGCTTTGTGTAGTGGAGAAAACATGCCACGCACCTAGCTTCTGGTACTCGTCAATGGTCTTCTTCTCACCGACCTTGAAGCCCTCGGTCTGCTCCGCGTGCAGGTCGTCGTGATCCGCCATGGTTGCTGACTGTACGTTTCTAGGAGGTTGAGATTAAGTAAATAGGCGATTGTGGAGGATGTTGACTGTGTGGGCGTTGTTTCAAATGGGAGGGTGGGTGAGGGGCCAAGAAGGAGCGGCTTCGTCTTGAGCCTCGACGTTAGCGGGGCACATTCACCGCATTAACTAGCTGGTTGTAGCTTACTGGCCAGGTTCCTGGCGGGGCCTGCCGCGGCAGACGGACTATGGGCGGGCCTTTTGATACGTCGTTTGCCGCTCGAGACTCCTGCTGCGGCAGACATGTCTGATCTTGCAACAGGGCCCTTTCACCCTGTCAAGTATAACGTTGAATAATATATCTCACCGACTGTCGAGCATCGACCAACCCCGCCTGTTCGTTCACGGTTCTGCAAGGCACCCCTGCGACAGACGTGCATTTCCTAATCTCCAGCTCGGACAGCAGCACAGTGCTGCAGCTGTTGCTCTGTAACGGGGAGCATATTCTGTGTGACGTGTTTAGCGTTGACCTGGCGCATAACATCTGCTCGCTAGTCTAGGCGACATGATCTACGGGTGACCTGATTGTGAGAAAGAAACTATTTGGCCGAGTTCACGGTCCTGGAACGACCTTTGACCAGAACGATGTGCGGAGGTCAATGGGGAGTCAGATTCAGACCGTCCCCTCCGTGGCGGGTACGTTGTAGAGGTGAATAAAGACAGCTCAGCGGTCGGAAGTAGCGCGTCGCGCTACTAGAGCGGAAACGCGTGACTTTTCATGGCGCTATCCCATTGCACTCGCCGGATCGAACAAAGACGCTTCTTCGGGCCTGTAATGCCAGCTCAATATCGGCATAGCCAATCGGCAACGTAAGAATGCACTGAGAAGACACTAGATAGGGAGTCGCGAACAAATTTGTGTCCGCGAAGAGGCATGGTCTGGGGAAGGCTGGTTAGCCTGAACGCCCAGCCACTTAGTGCACAGGGATACCGACACCATCGCTCCTTCCTCTCTGTCTTCGTCGCTTCGGACGGACATTCATCTCATCGCACGCGCGCTCTCACGAAACCGTCGCCCAAGTCGCAGCTCAGTCGCGGATCGACGCTCAATCGTGTTCGACGTTGAATTGTTTTGCGCCAGACCATCTTCATCGCGGCCGTTGCGCGCGCATACGCCGTCTTTCCCCTCGACATTACGACAGACCGCTCCTTGCGCTGCGCGCTTCACCTTCCACGTACGCAAATTTGTAACATCATTCATAATCACCAAAAATGGTTTCCAAGCGCGGTTTGCCCGAGAGGAAGAATCCTCTGCTGGAACCCACAGATTCCACGGCCAGTACGTGCCCCTAGCGCATCGCGCGTCATCGGGAAACCCTCACTAACGAAACTCCACAGCTGAGATCCTCATCGAGAGGCGCCGGCTAGGACAGACGAACCTTGCGGTGAAGCCTGGGATCGCTGGGATTACGAGTGCGACCAAGGCGGACAATATGGGCACCTTCGACTACGCGCACCTAAGAGTTCCGCTCCCAAAGGACTTGACTGGGTCCGGCATTTTCACCCTAAATAGGACCTCGGCTTTCCCAGAATCATACTTCTTGATGGTACGGAGATGAAAGTTATACGCGATTAGCGCAAACGGACTGACGAGAAGAACAGCGACGCAGCAGTGACGGATACATCAGCGCAACGGGGATGTTCAAGGCTGCGTTTCCGTGGGCATCGTTAGCAGAGGAGGAAGCCGAGCGCAAGTACCAAAAGACATTCCCCTCGGCGGGCCAGGACGAGGTCGCTGGGAGTGTTTGGATTGCACCAGAGGAGGGTGAGTTTACTACCTGGATATCTTATCGCTTTCCGCAAGAGCGCACTGCTGATGCGTGCCCACTATAGCGCTTTCACTGTCCGACGAATACTCGATGCGACACTGGATTGAGGCCCTGCTTGACCCCGCGCCAATTGAGAAGGGAAACAAGGATAAATCAAACACGCAAATCAATATGCCTCCCAAATTCGACGTTCAAAATGCCACACCTGCACTATTACCACCTCACTCAGCTATCCGCTCAACTCGCGCACGATCCACTCGCTCTGCATCTCCTAGCAAGATTGCCACTCCTAGCCGAAAGATTGCAACCCCGCGAAAGGCACGAACAACACGCAACGCGGTTAAATCAGAGACAATGAAGGCCGACGAGATTTTTGAGTCGGGTAAAGCGGTTACGCCGTCAAGCGCGCTACAGAATATTATCGCGAATGGTGCGACGCCATCCGAGTCCCTCGCTTCAGAGTCTCTCAATGGCGATGTCAAGGAGGCCGATGTTAAAGAAGATGTCAAGGAGGGAACTGTGCGCATTGAGGTGCAAGAGACGGTCGAAACGAATGGCAATGTCGAGACAACCACTACAAACGTCAAGATTGATGTGCCGCACACCCATGCCGAGCTCCCAGAACCCGAAGACCCAGCGAAGATGATCGAAGAAGCGAAGCGAATGGTGGAAGAGGCGCAAAAGCTGGAATCCGGGCCATCGGCCGACATTATCAAAACGTCCAAGCGCAAGGTTGAGGAGGTCATTGACGAAGCGGAGCTCGCGGGAGAGCGTGCGACAAAGGCAGCAAAGACCGCTTACACAACCGAGCAGAAGTTGACCAAGGAAAAGGTCACACGGAGAGCACTTGTTGGACTGGGTGTTATGGCAGCTATTGGGTATGTCCAGCTCTTTCCCTGGTATGAAACACTCCATGCTAACTCAGCAATAGTACCGCCTTCCAATACTTCGCATAGCCAGAGCTTCTTGCCTACGCTTTTTCTTCCCTGTTATACGGCCTTGCGCACGCTTTGGATTCGTGGAAGAATTCACGTTGCGCCTGCATGTTCTTCTTGCCTCACTTCCCTTCTATTTGTCGCAGATACCACACCCATTTTCGTGATCTATTTTTCCCATCTGGCGCAGGGGTTTGTACGTTATTGCACGAAAAGACGGAGGCTCCTTGGAAGAAGGATCTGTATGGAGCGGCACACATTCGTTCTGCGGCCAGGACTTGACCAATGGGTGATGATGAAGTAGAGTAGTTTAATCTGATATCCCCTTTTCCTTCCCATGAATGGACCACGCATCATATACCAAGCTTTCACAATTTATGAGGAAAGTGACAATCGGACGTGAGTATTCTCTGAGAAAGGAGCCTATGTACATGCATATGCATTTGTCACCTCTCAACCCAAATGCAACTATCTACAACAACTCAATGTGTAACCCCACCCGGCCAGTTTCACAATTCCTTACTCTCCCCCGTTAGCAAGCTCCCCGACCTTCCTCACCGCCTCCTCAAAATCATCAAAAGCATGGATCGGCAACTTGGCCTCGCTCAACACCTTCTGCCCCAACTCCTCATTCGTGCCTCTAAGCCGCACAACCACGGGCTTATCCACGCCCACCTCCTTGAACGCCATGATGATACCCTCAGCAATCATATCACACAGCGTCAGGCCACCAAAAATGTTCACAAAGACAACAGAGACTCGCGGGTCCGACAGAATCAGCTTGAACGAGGTTTTGATGGTGGCGGATGTTGCTTTGCCACCTGTGTCGAGGAAGTTGGCTGATGTTGTGGAGAAGGGAGGGCGAGAAAGGCGGGTGTGTAGGACGTCGTTTGTGTTCATGGCTAAGCCCGCGCCATTTACGAGAGTGCCTACTAGATTTCTGGGTTCTTCGGCGGTGGAAGAAGGGGGTGTTTGGGTGTCCTTTTGAGCGGTGCCGTTGGTGAATGTCGGCGAAGCGAGGGGGATGTAAACAATGCCGGCTTGCTCTGCTTCAGCGTCTGCGGCTGAGATGCTGGCTTCGTCGCGAAGCTCATGGAGGTCGGCTTGTCGTTTGTTCGACTTGAAAGCTGCGTCGTCGAAGAAGAGGTACGGGTTGTAGACTTGGATCTCATCCGCGCTTTCGGAAACAGCTAGTGAGACATGAGTGTCAATAGCCTCTTTCTCGACGTACAACTTCCAGAGCTTTTGTATCAGCTCCGCTGTTTGTGCCTTTGCCTTGGGTGGTGCGGCATCAAGTTGCAGATGTGCTATAGCAGCATTGACGACCGCGGGCGTTGGACCTTCCCGGTAGTCAAACGGAAATCTCTTGACACGTTGATGTAGTTGGTCTGGGGTCACTGTTGGTGCGGCAATTATAGAGGGAGATCGAGCCGATCGAGCCGGCGAGATGCCCACATAGTGGCTAGATGGCGCGCTTTGAGGTGCTGATGTCAAGTTGATATTGTATGTTTTTAGCAGGTTGGAGGACTGGTCTGCCGTGAGATGGAGAGACCGCCTTTGCTGGAGAGGCTTAATAGGAGCGGGAGTTGTGAGAGGGCGGCGTGACGAGCGTGATGTGTGGTATGAGCGTCGCTGTTGTGCTTGTGCTGCTGATTGTTCCTGATGATCCTGTCAGAGATTACGATGGGTTGTAAGGATGGGTGACTTACAATTTTTTTGACGTTACGACCTGACTTCGCAAGGAGGTCTTTCATAACACCACCAAACTTCGCGGGGTGGTCCACCATAGTCACACCGGCATTTTCCAGCGCCCTGAACTTTGATTCTGATGTTCCTTCTCCCAGACCTGTCCATGCGCCCGCATGTCCCATGACTTTGCCCGGAGGTGCTTGGAAGCCTCCAATAACGGCAGCAATCGGTTTTGGGTTTTTGACACGCCTATTGTAGTCTTTAATCCAGTCTGCAGCCTCCTCCTCAGTCGTGCCGCCAAGTTCGCCGATAATGATGATGGCTTCTGTATCCTCGTCCTGCTCGAATACCTTCAGCGCATCCACGAAGTTTGTCCCAGCAATGACATCACCACCCACACCGATGCACAGACTTTGTCCAACACCAGCTCTTGTCAACGAGCCTACAGTCTCGTATGAAAGGGTGCCTGATTTTGCTACGATACCGATGTGACCTGGGGAGAAGGTTGGTAGAGGTTGGAATCCTATTCTGCATCTTCCAATCGCTGAAATGATTCCGGGAGCATTAGCGCCTACAAGTCGCGACTTGGACTGTGTTTGAAGCATGGAGTGTATCTGATGTACATTAGTAACCGTGTCGACTCCGTGTACTTCTGTTACCGTCCACCTACCCTCATGATGTCATGCACTGGAATATGCTCTGCAACTGCAACAATAAGCGGTACCTCCGCTTCAATAGCTTCCTCTATGGCTGCGGTTGCCTGGTGCGCAGCAACATAGATGCCAGTCGCATCAGGCTTTAGCTGCTCCATTGCCGCTCTGACAGACGGCAAGACAGGTTTTCCTAGATGCTCGCCTGACCCATTGGGTTTTACTCCGCCAACAACATTGGTACCCCATTCCATAGACTCTTTCGCATTGGCGGTGGCCAGCTTGCCAGTAAAACCCTGGAAGATGACACGGGTGTGTGCACCAATCTTGAGATTCTGTATCGTCTCGTCGTAGCCATTGCATCTCCTGGTAGTTGAAAAGGCGGCTTGAGGTATACGGAGTTTGAACGATTGGGCTCTTAAAGCCTTGCTGGCGAGACAGCGCATAGGCTGAGGAAGCATGATGGAAGTGAGAAGCTCTTGACTCTAGATGGTATCGTCATGGAGTATATAAAATCAAATGAGATGTGGGTATGTCGCCCAGCGCCGGATGAGCTCACAATCGCAACCTGTAGAGTCAATAGAGCTTCTGCTAAGCTTTTCTATTCCCTCTAATATCTACAAAGAGTGCGAAGCTTAAGGACGTGAGCACTTTTTGAGAGCTGTCCAACATAGCTATAGATAACCGACTCGCACTACGGCTACTTGGAAGTAACCGAATCTACCCCTCAACTTCCGATCCTCGGGAGCGAGTCCGTCATATGCAAGGTCCCGAATCATCTTTTTCATATGTATTGGTGTGCTTGCAAGCTTCGTGTATTCATGATCAAAAGCGAGAAGGCAGCCTGTTCGAATATGTGGGCCACCGTTTCAGCTACCTTACGTATTCTCTAGAACAATGATTCGCTCTCACAGGGGAGACGCGCGACCTGCACACGACTCGCCAAAGACACACTTCGGTGACATGCGCCTGCTCTGTCCGCTGCGTATGGAAAACAGTCTGAAATGCCTGTCGAGAACGCTGAATTTCCAGAATGATTTCAGTCTACGAAACATGTGAGGGCTTCCAAGGCGCTCCAGCGACCTGGCCGGTGACACTTCCATTTTCGGTCGGCATCTCCTTCCTTTCCTGGTCGGCCCATGGATCTGGTGTAGGTATCGTCTGTTGAGCTCAGGAACGCGCAACTGCTCACATGCAAATCTTCGATATTGTGCCCACAGACCCTCACAAATGGGCAACAACTCCACCGGGTTCTCTAAAATTGTCTCAAGAGGCTTGAGCGCCGAATCTAGAACGGCGGAGAATTATTGGAAAGAGTGGGCCGTTCTAAAACGGCATCGAGTTGACGTTGTTACTCTTTGAGACGGATGACGCGCGCCTTCCCCACAGATTTCACTGCAGGGGAATCGCAGCACCCACACCGACTCGAGGTCTCGTCCTGGTTAACAAATATAGCTTTCACTCGAGGTATTCCTTGCATGCACACGCCTACATAAAATTTCTTCTCTGGACCTTCATCGGCATTCACTCGCTGCTGGACAATTCACTCGCTGATAGAAAATCGATCATACGATTCCTAAACCCCGCGTTACTCGAAGATAGAAGATAGGCTCCTTACCCCGCAAAACATCAGGAACCCAGCACACGACATAATTATAACATGGCACCGATGAACAAGACGCCCAGCGAGGAAGGTAATCTAATTGTCCAATCCACACCAATTGTCTCCTCAGCGTTCAGCTACTGACTTGTCGAATGCAGAGATCGCATCGACTCTCGCCCACCTCAAACTCTCCACAAAAGTCCCTCAAAAACCCGCCCATAAACCAAAGTCCAAACCCGTAGCCGACAGCTGGGACGAGGAACTCTCCGGCTCAGATACAGAGACAGAAGAGACACCAACAGCTTCATCCGCTTCAACCCGTGATTCCCTGGAACCAATATCCACCGTCCCATCACTCGAGTTCCCACCCAATCCACCGCCTCCCACTCCCGCCTCCCCACCATCATTCGACTTTCCGGACAACGTACCCTTTGGAACAAGGAGTCGCGGAGATAGCGGTGTAGGCAGAAGTCTAGACAAAAGACCAGAAAAGACGACTGCTGTTGCGGGACGACTCATCGCTGGAGCATTGGGCGTAAGAGCGCCGAAGCGAACGGAAGAGGAGAGGGAGTATGACCGTGCAATGAAGGAGAAGGAGCGCAAGAGGAGAACTGAGGAGAAGGAACGGGAGAGTAGGGAAGCTGAGGAGAGAGAGGCTAGGAAGAAGGCGGTTTGGGATGATTAGTGAGGATGAATATTGGTAGTTCAGACAAATGCTCATGTGAAATGATGACATTCCTTTCAAAACTGTAATTATAGGCGAAAATGTAAAAACCGGAATGGCAAAGAGCAGAGATTTAGATCAATAGGGTCACCTTTGGTTGCTACGTAGCACACAATCAGAAGCTGAATGAGTTACATGTGATCTTTATTGAGCTCAGCCACAGAGGAATGTAACATGCATCTACTTGTCTCTAAACAGACCAAAGAGTTTGAGGAGCCCGTTATAAACTCAGGAAGAATTTCGGGACTTTCCGTTTAGTGTAAGCGTGGATGACCGGGACAAACAAGTCAAATCAAAACCTTGGGGGCACCTTGTTGGGTAGATTGTAGATGAAATTTAATCCTCTTCGCATTGGCGTGTCCGTGAGAAAGTACAGGGAAGCAAGAATTGCATCGCGCGAAGCGAGCCCCAAAACCCATAGACGCCAAAACCCCTGATATTCATTTCGTTAATCGAGGAGCAATCTCTTGTCCACCTTCGCCGGCGCTAAAGCAATCCATGGTTCTCGTCACCTCTCCCAGTCGATTATTGAAGGGTGTGAAAGCTGCGCGTTGTAATCGCCTAATATCGGAAGAAGTCGCAGTCAGAGACAGGTCGAAGCGTTTGACCTTGTGAGGTGATCAGCAGCCGCCGATCTGCTCCTGGTGCACTTCGAGAGTGTCGCCGTCTTGCATATCGAGCTAGACGATGTTAGTAAAGTTCCGATGACTCGGCATGATATCTGCAATCCCTCAGTCGGAGGCTGCGGCTTCTTTTACGTACCGTATCCGGGTTATCTTGTGCTGTTACACGCTGGCCATCGAAGAGGAATCGCACACTCGAGATGTTCTTGCCCTGACGGTCGCAGAAAGCATTCATGAGCTTTCCGAGCGCGGTCGTTCGCTTGATCTTGAAGAACACCTCATTGTTGTTGTCGGTGACCTTGATGTTCAGGTGCTCGCTCTGCTCCTCAGGCTTCTGAGCGACGTTTGGTGATCCGTTGTCAGACATATTTCGGTTGTGCGCGGTGGTTTTGGAGGCGGGTTGAGATTGTGCTGGGCGTTCAGCGGTGGAGGCTACTCAGCGAGGGTCAGTCAAGGTCGCGGGCGGTGGGAGTGCAAACGAGCGGAATTGTGGGCGGGGGAGGCTGCTTTTATCAGACGCGGAGGTAGGAGTACCTTAAGGCCGACAGGTGGATTGCGAATTGGGTTGAGTAATGTAAAAGACTTACAAGGGCGCGCGGACGCGTTGATTTCGTATATAAGCGGTGGCAAACGCGTTCAAGGTGAATGAGGAAGAAAGCGCAAGAAGTGAGGTGGGAGCACTGAATAATAGTGGGGTCTGGAAGCATTGGCCAGTTCCAGCCAACTGCATCACCTTCACCATCAGCTTTACCTGGGGGAGTTACCTTGTCTTACCTCCGATATCTTTAACATTGCTGCTGCCTGGGCGCTCCTGTACCGAACTTGCATAAACACGGCCGAGGCGCTACACCTGTCCACGTGATTCACCATGGTATGTAGGCTTATGATGTCACTTGGTCTGGTTTTAAGTGAGATCAGTCTAACAATCGAGTAGGGAGAATTGAAGGAGGACCTCAAAACAGACCCTCCATGCCATTCACGAGCATGTGCTATTCAAAGTATGTGAGTTGTTCTCTCGGCTAACGACTTAGAGCTGAAAGGTGTAGATTGCATTCAAAGGAACAACTATAACGAAGAGAAGTGCAGGAAAGAAGTAGGTACCACCGAAGATAATCCCTATTGCGAGTGCTTTGAAAATGGCTGAATGAACAGCCGTTTTCTTCCACTCAAGTGGTCTCGCTGTGTCTTGATATATTGACTAATTTCACAAAGGTCGATGCTTTGTATGAGTGTTGCAACGCGTTCTACAAAGACAGAGGGGAAGATGCGAGTACAGTCAGCTGTCCTAAATACTCGCTCCTGAAGTACGCTTCGTCTTAGTCCGGACATTTCACGTTCTGACCTACATAGGTTAAAGATGAAGCAAAGAGCTCAAGAATCCTCGTAAGCCCTTGTCAATCCATATGAGCTGCGGAGACATTTCAGAATTGTACTATTAGCACTTGTACATAAGCTTTGTATCGAGGCGGGGCCTGGAGGTCCACACGTATGTGGGGGTTTCAGTTTAATTCATCGCTGGTATCGCCTGAAGGTCCTCCCGTATTCCGCAAGATAATATCGATAAGTAGTCCGGGTGAAGGTCTCCTTGAAGCCCTCCCGAGCGTTCCTTTGCATATCAGAACCATTCCTATAGCCTTCATGTAACACCCCCTTTCGCATCCGCACTGTCAAGCTCCACAAAGGAAATCCAGCCAGGTCACCAGGGGGTGTATTTCTCTAAGACAACATGAGCGCGCAAAGAGGCCGCAATGGACCTTCGCAAACACTGAACAGGAAAGCGACGTGACTCTAAGTAGTTGCCTATAGACATGAAGGAGAGATCAAGAAAGATGGCGGATTCGTGAAAATATTTGTATGCCGCACTAGCGCGATCTCTGCTTGGCGACGCGCTAGTTGCGCTTTGGCGCGCCTGCCTCATTGTTTTGTGATGGGGCATTGGAGCTATCAAAGCAACACCGGACGCTGAGAGCGTCGAGTTAGAGCAATTGAGGGTGTGCTTGCATCCAGATTCCCACTCATCTACTCTGTCTTTTTGCTGTGCCTTCATCATACGTTTCCCAGAGCCAATATGACTTCGTTTCCGTTCGCACGCCAGTCGCAGATAACTGCAGGTCAGGTAGGTCATCACAGGCTCCTCTCACCTCGAATAGCAACATTGAAGAAGTCTCAGCTGATTATAAGTACCATGTACAGCCCAGCAACGGCAGCGCTCTCTCTTTTGGAGCCTCGCGCACCACGAACGGCCTTCCTCCCAGCGATCCCCTACAACCATTGCGCGCAATGGCCGACAGAGTGGGGAAAGAGGTAGAGAAGTTCGCAGAGCGAGTTGATCATTGGCATACACATGGGAATGATACCAGGCGAACCAAGTACCAGACGACGGTCAAGATGGTGGGGAAGTTCAGAGATCTTGCAGAATCGCACGTGAAGGAACTGAAGAAGATCAACGATGCAGAGAACAAGGGTGATTTGACCAAGAGCGTCCGACGGCGAATTCAGAACATGGCAGAAGCACCCGACAATAGCAGCCATAGCAGTTTCGGACAATCCCTCCAGTCCACAGGTCCATCCACGGATTCGAGCACCGCCTCCGACTCTGCCAATCTACGGGAATTACGACAATGGCAAGCGGAACTGGCAACATGGGAACTTCTACGGCTCATTATTGATCACTACCACCACGAGCCCGGGACCGATGTTGAGGCGGAAAAGAAAGAGCATCTGGCGAAAGTTGGAGGTACAGCGCGGTATTGCAAGAACAGCGAGATCTGGGACCGCTTCTTACTGGAGGATGATCAGGCAAAAGAAAAGGCGACCGTCCTACGCTGGCTAGAACAAACGGCGCAGAACAGCGAGAGCGACATCGAGTCCATCACGGCAGAGCTAGAAGCGGCATCTGGGAAAGGCGCGCACACTTGGACCAGTGGCTGGTTGGACACCAAGTCAAAGATAAAGCAGGTGAAGCGTTTAGAAGGTACAGATCAGCCTCTAAAGCCAAACACCGCGGCCCTCAAGACTGCGGACAGAACCGCCAATCTTGTTACTCAACTGGATCCAGATGCTTCTGCTAGGCAGAAGCGTGCCCTAGAGAAGTCGGACGAGTACTACGAGCGTGCTTTGTGGATGGCCTGCTACGAAATGATGCGGCGCGGGGTGCCTTGGAAGCAAATCGTCGAATGGTGCCACGAGAGGAATGAGGCGTGGCGTGGCGTTAGCATAGGAGCGGCGTATGAGGGTCACCCACGAGGTGGACCGAATGTTGCTGGCCAGTCTGTTGGTTACATGTTTCGTCGCATGTGCTTTTACGCCGCTAGAGGTGCCCGGATACCATACGAAGGTGCCGTTTACGGCCTGCTGAGCGGAGACTTGAAGCAAGTCAAAGCAGTCAGCCGATCCTGGGACGATCATCTTTACGCGCATTACAACGCCCTTTTGCTTTCGCGATTCGACACCTACTTGCAACAAAATTATCCGAATCGAGTGACTGAGGGCTTGACTCAGAAGTTCGTTTTTCAAGATGCAGTCGCGAATATTGGCACCTGGGAAGAGGCTTCAAAGAAAGTGGTTGGCCTTCTGAAGCAGCAGAAGGCTACAGCAAGCCAATCCGTCTCTCCAATCAAGCTGATTCAAGGTGCCCTAATCAGCAGGAGCGTGGACGAGCTGATGCTTAAAGTCGGAGTAGCCATCGCCGATATGCTGCAGGACGATGAGCGACCTCAAAATCTGATCGTTCATCCAGACTCCGACGTGGCCGATCGATGCGCAAAACCCGTAGGCGAGCAACGAACCTTCACAGCAGAGCGATGGTATCAGAGTCTTGCAAGCGATCCACATGCCTTCAGGATACTGGTACATCTTTTCATCGTCTTTCGGAATGGCATACCTATTCTCGGTACGAAGGAAGAGCAGCGATGGCTGGCCATGGACAACGTGGTGGCAGCATACATCGAGTTCCTCAGGACTAGCAAACGTATACAGCTTATTCCACTATACGCAGCGCAACTTTTGCCAGAGCGAGCGGCTCACTGCCTCGCGCGTGTGCTGCCTGACATCAAGAATAGCGAGGAACAGCGACGCTGTGTTGCGCTATTGGAACAATACCGCATCGACGTCATTGAGGTTGTGGCTCAGAGCTTCACGTTCGCTTTCAGGAACAGTGGGTTCACACATTTCGATCCGGAGGGTTACTCGGTGATTACGAATCCTATCATGCAGTTCAAGATCATGGAACGAGTGACAACTACCCAAGAGCAAGTGTTGTGGCCTGGTGTCCGCATAAAGCGGGAGTTTGACGGGTCTGTGATCGAGCCAAAGGAGGAAGCCATCATTGAGGCGCTGCAATGGTATCATTACATTGGCAAGGACTACAAGCAGACCTTCGAGCATTTGAAAAACGCCTTGATCATCTTCCTACGTAAGTGAACTGGGAGAACTATATGCTCTGTGTATACGTTCACACGCTAATTGCTTTCAAACAGTCAATGGCCGCCTCGGCGCCGCAGAGAAGGTCATTAGCGACCTCAGTGTTGAGTCCTTGTCACTTTCACGGACGGAAGCTCTTTGTGGCTACCCATTCGACATCACTACGCCAGGAGCGGACGAGCAGAACGAGCGTGAACTACACGAGCACCGCGACTCCCTCTCAAGCGCTGCGCGCGCCGCCGCTATCCCGCTGGCGAAACTCCCCACCGCAGAGGAGCATACGAACATTGTTAATTACCTACGCGAAAAGAGCTCAGCATACTATGACCTCCAGCAAATCGTCCGCTTGCTCGTTCTGTTTCGCGAATGGCGTGATGAGGAAGAGGCGCTTATAAAGTCAGTGAACAAATAACGTGTCTCCTATGTTTCCCCTTTCTCTCCCAAGTCCACGCAAAGCTAACGATATATCAACACAGAGTTCGCACTGAACGCCAACGGAATCCAGATGGCCCGAAAGGACCCCTCAAGCCAGATACAAAGCGTACCAAGGAGCTTTTGGATGCCATCACAGCCATCTTCGACGCGCTTATCGAGTCCATCTCCGACTCTACCAACCGTGGCGTCAGAGAGACCACTGATGGCTGGAACCTGAAGAAGGCGTACATCCCGGACATTGTCATGGCGTACCTCTCAGTGCTCCAGTCTGCTTCTTACTTTCTGCACCGCGAGCCTGCTGTCCAGGCCATGGAGGTTGCAGTTCTGATAGCAGACGAGCAGAATGAATGGCTACAGAAAGTGTTCCTGCAGACGGGGCGCATGAGCGAATTGGTGGACTGTTTGGCGTGCGTGAGTAAAGCCATGTTGAGGCTTACAGAGCATGAGCCTAAGAAGGTGGAAAAGAAGAAGCGTGGGAGTAAAGGGGAGACGTTGAGGATATGGGATCTAGGTGCTAGGGACAGGGTCTAGGGGTTCTGAGAGGTATTACAAGTATGATAGATGGCATTGAGAGCATTGTAAAACTGAATAGTACATGGACAGTATGCAAGGGCTTCCATTCGTATGGCTTGCTCCCCTTTTGTCGACTGCTAGCTCTCGTGTCTGTAGTATATACCCATGCAATGATTATACAGAATAGAACAAAGGAAAATGCAAACTGATTCGATGCGCTGTAAAACTCATGGTCCCAAAACGCCAGTGGTGCTGTCATGACTCATGCCCGTCATGCCAGTCTATCCAAGCATGCTTCGCTCCAACGCAAGAAATGAGGTGAAATCAATGCATGAAACCAAGTAATGCGACAGCGAGTTACAAGAAAGAAGAACGTGAAGAGTACTATGCTCGTAGTGTGAAGATGGCGGATTACTCGATGCTGTGTGATGATGCATGGAGCAATCCAACGAGAAAATCGTAGATGCGGCGATCAAGCCAACATGACCAAGGAAACGGCGTGGCGCAGCCAAAGTTCGCAACCGTAGGGCGTGAGGAAGAAGTTAAAAATCGACGCTCCATCTCAGCCTTGGATCTCGATCCGGGGGCCCTGGTTTATCGAACGGTACTCTGATCTGCTCGCCAGCCTGCTTCGAGTCCCCACCCTGTGAAATGCCAGATTTACTGCCATTCCACGCCTCGTTTCCCCGTTTCAGATCCTCTGCCGAAGGCGGTAGCCGAATTTTTGCTTCCACTAACGGCGCGGACACGAATCTTGAGTTTAATAGGGCACGTGGGGAGACAAGGTCTTGGAGTACGTTGAGCGAGGAGATATCGGAGGTGGAGAGGGGAGCGCGGTGTTTCATGAGATATGGGGTAGAGTCTGTAGATTGTGTTGATGTGAGGCGGTGATGTACAGGACTAGGTCTCTCAGGGAGGGCGTTTTCGTCGCTGCTGGTGAGTCTGTCGTGTGATGAAGATGACGAGACATCGTTGACTCTTGACCCGCTCGAAACTATGGTTGAGAGATGAGGACGACTGTGGCGGGCGCGCATGACTTTGATATCCGGGACAGGTGTGTTTCGAGGCGCGGGGCTGCCCTTTACAATCGTATCGCTTGAATCACCAGACGAGTGCTGCGAGCTCGTGGTATCCGTTCCCGTCATGGAGGTATCCGTCCGCGTCAAAGCAGTGTCCGTCCTCTTCTTTCTTCTCGAGCTACTTGAGCTCGGCGGTCGTGCCTGTGGCGTGCGGCACCTGTCATGTCGTTGTCCGGACACTAAATTGCTGTACGAGCTCATCGGCGATATTGAAGGCAGCTCTGGAGTCTCTCCCCGTTCAAGTCTCTGCTGCACCTGCTTGGAACTAAGCTGCCGCTGCAAGCTGAGCTCTACACGGCTGCTTGCGCCGCTCCCACTGCGGCTTCGGTTCGAGGCTCGCTCTTTACCCGCCATGACGCTAGCTTTTGGCGGAGGCTGGAGCATCCATCGGTTGTCGGCGGGGTCTGGAGACGGAAGGCTGACGACTGGTGGGTGGAGATCATTGACTGGGGGTGCGCGAGCGGAGTAGTAGCTCCCTGATATAGAAGTCTCCGGTCTTCGCAGTTGGAAGCCTGCCACACCCACAGACGAGCCTGAAACGGTTTCTTTAAGAGGGATTGGGGGCTCGTCGTGACCCCACAGGTCTTCGTCTTCCCTCTGATATCGCTTGCGATTCCAATTCTCGTCTTCTAGCGTGTCGTCGCTGAGTCGCATATCGCCTGTCCTGGCAACATCAAGGCTGCTTCCGCCCTTACTCACGGCCGAGCTCAGCGTTCCCGCCGTGGTGATACCTCGCGTGCTACCTGTATTGGTCCTCCGTGCTCTTCGAGGGGGTGGTCCTGGACCCATTGCGATCTCCTCACCCCAGTATGGATTGGTGCCGGTAGGTCCGGGATGGTGGTACGAGTCCGGGTCTTCCAGCTGCAGTTTCTCTCGCACCTTCCTTGCCTGCTTTGCTGCTTTCCGTCTCTTTCTGCCATCAGTGTACCCGGTACAGGGGGCGCACGACGCGTAATGGAAGACTGCGCTCTGCACACCCCTCATAAACCACGCCATGACGTCTCGACAGCGACCCGAGCTGCGTCAGAAGGCGAGGCAGATGTGTGGTTGTGCTGAATGTGCTGTTGCTGTTGTGGGGTTTGTTGCGCATGCAGCGATCGTGTCGGTCGAGCAGCGTGCCGGGGGCGACGTTCGTAGGCACTCGAGCACTCGGTCGACAGTGCCGTGTAGAGAGTCATTGCCCCTCCCCTCGTGGAGCCTTCAGTTGCTGTGGTGTATTGTCAATTGCGGGCGAATGTTTCGTGGAAGCGGCCACGGACCCGGGCGCCGGCCGGTAGAGGTGGGAGGGAGCGATGACGATAGAGGGATAATACACAAGCCACCCGGTTGGGCTTCCCTTTTAGTTCGATGGGGCAAAGGCCGCGGCCTTGATATAACCTCTCTGGCCCCTCCTCTTCCCGGGTAATGATATGGCAGGTCAGCTATTATTGCTCGCTCTGGCTATCCTGAGATTTAGAGGGCAGCAATCAAGACAAGACGGACATGAGGTATGATGCGAGCGATCAGCCATCCGCATTCCGTTTCTGGTTCCTGCAGCTACGGCGCCGACGTTCCGATCAAACGATGAAACGTCGTATCCAGTCACGCCAGTCCTCCACTTCCCTTTCCCGTCTTTCCCGTCGTCTTTGAACAGATCGCGATGAGCAGACTTGCACGGAGGGCTGGCAAACGACGTTCCAAACTCTGTCGTCCTCCCGGAGTCTCTTTGGTCCCACCAACCACGGAGGCGCATTGATACCTTAGCACCTGCTCTTCCAGGACATGCAAGCCATTCCTCACGATGCAGGCCTAGGTCCCGGGCGCAGAATCCCGGGCCTATCCTGCATGTGTTGGCAACCTTATGCAGAACATCAGCGGGGTGAGGCGACAAACGACTGACAAGACTCTCGGCAAGGCTGCCAACGGCCTCACAAAACGCGACACTCGCTATTCTGCTCAAAGAAAGCGAGCATTTGAGCAAGGCGTATACGTAGGCTAAAGCCTCTTATGAGTGTCACGTCCAAACAGTTATGTAGCCATCAAACAACTGCATTTGCCGTTTTACGTGGCGCGAACGTGTGTATAGATATACCGCACAAAGCACCTTAGCTTAGTCTTTGAGTCGCAAAAGCACTTCGCAAATGTGTTACTTCAATATCTTCTATGGCAGCTCGGTTGGCATCATCACTGACGGCAGCCTGGGTAGTGCTTTTGATTCGATATTCACAGTTCAAATACAGTAGGCCCATCATGCTGCACACGGAAGGTTGAAACTCTCGTAAAATATGCAAGTGGTATACTGCCCTAGTAAACCTCAAAACTCCAGTTCATATCATCGTGGTATAACTTGTCTTGCTTCTCTCCCAAAGTTTCGGCCCAATCAAGACGATACTGAAGAGTAACAAGACAGGAAATAAAACTAGGAAGCCAACCATGATGAGGATATCCACCATCAAACGCCGTATCCGAACCATGCTGGTAGTAAACGCCGAACATATGCAGCTAGTACAGATGCTTGATAGAGACGACAATTGCACAAGCACGCCGGGTGTTGCGTCCAATAACCTGCAATACCAGGTTAATGCCCATCTCACACAGACTCAAGAGATACTAAGGGACGTAAGCAGGTTCCATGACCTACTCACTCCCTAATCTGAGCCTTCAAGCCTGCAACCTCCCGCTTCAGCCGTGCATTCTCTTTCCGCAAACGTGCCGCCTCCTCTTCACTCGCTTTAAGACGCCGCTCCACTTCCTCGCTAGCTTTCCCTCTGCGAGCACTGCTAGTCACCTTATCGAGCTCCTCGTTGAAGCGGGCATACAACGCTTCGTTCTCGGCGTTCATGTCGCGATAGAGCTGGTCCAAGTGTTTGCATCGAGCCTCGGAGACTTGGAGTGAGCTGTTCACATCATTGACAATGCCGGTGGTACGTGCTGACAGGGCATCGAGACTAGACTTGACTTGCTTTTCAAGTGCGGCTATACGCGATTCTAGAGATTTCGTCGAGCTGGGCCCAGGAGTGGAGGGAGGGGCTGAGCTCTGTGTTGTCAGACGTGGAATGCTTCTAGCATTCAATTCTTGACCAATCGCGCTCAATTCATTCTGTAAGTCTTCCGAGGCTGTGTCGATGTCTCGTTGCTGATTCTGGAGTCGCTCACGCAACTTTTGAGGCGATTGCATCCTGAGCCGCTTCGGTGGGCTTGCTGAAGAAGTCCCTGGTTTGGTGGGAGATCGAGAGCCTGGAGGTGGAATCTTGATGGTATTACCGGATCCTGGACGTTCTGACAACCCAGAACTTGTGGCGGGCTTGAGCGAAGGAATACCGGTGACAGACTCTCCCCTCCTCTTTGTGGGACTATACGATTTAATGGTGACTTCCTCTTTGGCTTCCGGTTTTGCAGCCATGGACTTAGGACGTACACCACCAGCACGATCAAGAACGTTTGCTGGGGAATTCTCCTTCCGCATTGGCGAGCCCAAGCGTGTCGGGGTCGGAATAGACGATGTGTGTTTAACAGGCGACGGCGTGGTGCGAGAAGGGGTTCGTGGTGAAGTGCTTGTTTGCCGGCTATCTCTTAGTCCAGAATCAGGTCTACGAGGAGTCTGCGAAGACCACATGGGCGCATCGTTAGCATCCTGTAACGTCTTGAGATCACTCAACGAAGAGCGGCGCTTCTTGCGGGGTGGCCCAGCAGTGGGCGGTACCTCTCCGATTGTTCCAAGGGCACCTAAGAACGCCCGGCTACTAGAGCTCGCATTCTCGAAGGTGAATGCGCCTAATACAGTCGGACGGTCGCGAGAGGAAGGCCGCTTTGGCGAAAGACGAGCAGCGTCTGTGGAATTAGAACGGGCAAGGGAAGCAGGGCCAGCTTTTGACAGGCTGGATGGTTGACTATCTGTCCCATGACTGTTCTTACTCAATGAACGCCACAAGGATCCCACCTTAGATTCGTTTTCGGTTTTGCTGTTTTCCCTTGTCAAAGTGCCGAAGCCAAAGCGTTTCCTTAATGAGGTATTGGAATTGATCGAGCCAGCAGCGGTAGCACGGCCCTTGGAATCGATGGAACCATAAGTCGGTGTATTGAGTCCAGGAGTCTGAACTGGGAAAAGTGCATCTATGTCTTGCACAAGCCGGTCCATGAGCGAGATGAAATCGTTTGCGTTTCCGGCCGGCACGAGCATTTCAGCGAATGCTGCTGTTAGGATGCCTCGATCGCCATCGTTGCTGGTGCCATCAAGCAACTCAGCCAGTAAGTGGATGATGGCTCGGAGAGCCCGTTGGTTTTGTGGGGTAAGCTCATTGAAAGTCGTGCGAAAGAACTCTTCAAACTCGCCGGGGTACATGCTGTCTGATCTCATCTGTAGTGAGACAAACATTGCATGGGACAGCACTGGACCCATTCTTTCCTTCCAAGCGACGTCGAGAAACTTTTCGAATACCGCAAAGAGCACGTCAACAGAGGACTGAGCCGCAAGGTCCAGATTCGATGGATTCTCTAGAAGGGAGTTGTAGAGTTCGTTGACTATAAGCACATCTGCAACAGATCTCGCCCGAACAGAGCGCCCTACAATGTTACCCTTTCGAGCATGTATAGCCAGAGTCAGGTTTGCTAGAGATTCTTCCAGCCTTGCAAGGGAGTCGGTAGGCGCCGGGGCGTTGAAACCGGTGCTTTTGTTGGATGACGTTGGTCGGGATGTGTCACCATCACGACTATAAGTTCGGGTTTGGGCAGGCTGAAGAGGCGGTGCCATTCTAGGTACCTCTCCTAAAGTGTGTGGGTTCCGCTGCAGCCTACGAGAACCACCTTCCCTACTCACGCTGCTGCTGAAGAGGTTTGACAGCATCTTCACGGGAGAGTGAGGTCGACTCTTGCTTCCTTGCTCATCTTCGAGTTCGTTTAGTTGGAGACTGAGCGACTTGAGGATCTGCTGGTTTTGGAAGAGGTAGGTTTCAGACAAAGCGGAGTTTCTGACACTATTGCGCAGCTGGAAGTAATTTGCCAGCCGCTTGGTCAAAACTGGTAGAAACTCGATCCTGGTCAATTTATCGCGTGCCGCATAACCATTAGCACCACTGGTATCCAAAAGGAAGAATCCGTCGCCCAATGACGAAATCGTAACTGTGAGCTCGACACCTTCGTCGCCTACTTGAATGGGCTGTGAGTGTTTAGATGCTTCTACAAGGATCTGAACTTTCGCGGGTTCCTTCCGGCCTTCCAGCTTCTGGCGCCCAGTCTCTTCTGAGACAGACGAGAAGAAGCTGAGGTCGCCAGCTAGGCTTCGCACCTCCCATTTGTGGCCTTCTCGCTCCGCTTCGGGGAAGCGACCTTCTACCCGGGCTTTGGTGAACTCTTCGACAACCTTCGATCCTTTGCCCTCATAGACGCCATTCAGGTAGAACATACGTATACCAAGATACTGCCGGTCTCGGCTTCGCGGCCGTCCTGGTTGACTTGATGGAGGTGTAGGAGACAATACTTGAAGAATGCTCCCTTCAGAATGCTCACTGACGAAGACATCGCAGAGCTTTAAGTGCTGATAAAAAGTAAGTTCCGTTGAGCCGCTGAATGATTCAGCAAACTTTGGACTATTCAAATCAGCAAGCAAGCTACGGGCACTTATTGTGCAACCACTCGGTTTGTGAAGGAGCACCAAGAAGTCTGTGAAAAGGACAAAGATTCCAGACATTGTTGATGGTCCAGATAGATCTCCATGATATGGAGGAGAGAGCTCCACATAGTCAATGGCTGTGATGAGCCTCCCCTGTGGATTGAACGTTATTGGCCACCCAGAGACCAGTTTGCGCAGGCGGTCAAATACCCGGATTTGCTGTGCGGTTGGACCTTCCCTTGAGCAGATCTCGGAAATGATGTCCCGCGCCTTCAGGAATGTCTTAATCGCGGGATGTCGGACTGGCAGTTGTTTGACGATGTTATCAATATAGAGGTTATATCGTGGAAGGCGCTGAACAGGCTCAATTAGCATAGACATCAATCGCTGCTCGCCTGTTTCGTATACTCGTTTCGAAAAGCTTGAGGCCGTGTCTTTTGTGAAGAACTTCAGCAGCTGCGAGAAGTCGCCATGTGCAGCCATGTAGTCCGTATAGCAGTCAGCAAACTGAGGAAACCACTCAACAAGGGCCTTAGCAACTGCTGCAGCCCCAGTCACATCTATGGGATCCTTTTGTCCTCGCAGTGGAGCAATGAAGACGGCATCTGTGGCCTGCTCGATGTCTTCGATCGCCCCGTTCTCCGTCTCTTCCAAGATGATGCGTATCGTGTCCAGGAACTTGGAGTTGATCTGCAATATTTTGTCGAGACTTGGAGGGAATAGGGCTTGCAGCGCCTCCTCGTTTGGGCTAGAGCTTGACAACGACTTATGCTTCGCTTTCTCGCGGAAGTCGACTGCCACTGTATTCACCAACTCATTGAGTTTGCCCACATAGTTCTCCTCCGTGTCCAACAGCTCACACATTTCTCGTCGTAGGGTCTCCTTTTGTTTCCTTGAGAACGATTGTGAGCGGTTGAGGGCCGTTGGCTTCGATGGGGCTCGGCGGAGTCTCGAGGTGGGAAGGAAAGCCGTCTCTCCGAAGAGCTTCACGATGGGTGCATACTGGCCGTACTGTTGCTGGGTGATATCGTCTTCGGATTCGTCGAACTGGGCCGACTCGCGCGTTTCCAGCTTCTGAATACTTCCTTGGGGCAGGACAACATCCAAGTCAACCCAGGATAGCGCCTGTTCCCCTAGAGCATGGCGTATGTCTACTATGACGTCTGCGATATTCTCGACCTTGACCATTTTCGCCGCGACTATTGCGGCATGTGACTCTGAGAACAGCTTCGGAGCCGAGGGCAAGTGCCCCATGGTGCTGTACCGCTTTTCCCACGCATGCTTGATTTCTGAAGGCAGCTCGACAAAGTACTTGTACAAGCTGAAAGCCAAGCCACGACAAATTTCGTCCCCTTGTTCTTCTCGGGGTAGGCATGTTACGGCATTGTAGAAGGTAGCTGTGGGCGATATGATCAGTCGCGCAAAGCTCTGGAAGCCGGCTGGTGTGAAGACGTGGGTTTGGATGCGCGAATGCGTCGCCTGAGTCGAAGTCGCAGTTGGCCCATAGAAGATAAGAACCGGAGAATTCGAAAGCAGCTCATCTGTCGAAAAGAAGAGCGACAAGTCATCTGCAGAGAGCGCTGCGGGCTCGGGGTTGATAACAACCATTTTGCCAACTGCGCCTAAACGAGCGTCAAAGTTGGGAGGTAATGAGCGGGTGGAGGGGGCAAATTAGAGCAGCAATGGCATGGCGAAGCTGCGAAAACGAGTGAAAGACGGCGTGACGGCTATGTTATTGTTATGAAGCCATGCAGGAGGGCAGGAGGGCAGGAGGGCAAGAGGGCAGGTGCGCGTCTCGAGTCGGTTGGACGATGCAGCTACGACTGCAGGTAAACAAGGCAAGAGCAACAGGCGAGGTTTCGTTGCCAACCTTGGAACTCCGAAACAGGTCAGCCGGCTGCGGCCAAGCGCGGTGAGCTGCTGCAGCGCGAGATGTTAACGTGCAACAGGTGCGACAAGGAAACGCTGGGGTTCCCGGGAATTGGCGCAAAAGGACGAGTATTTTTGGTCTGATGTTGATGCCCTTGCAGCTCATCGCGTCCGCATCGCGTCCAGAGACCCGGCTGCAGATCAGCGGCCCCGCAAACAAAAACATCGCCAAAAAGTTCATCACAGTAGTCTACCGCCAGGCCACGTCTTCTGCAGCAGCACCATGGCGACACAGCAAGACGAGGGCGGCGTCCCCTTCTCCATAGCACATGAGCTGCAGCATTTTCGCCTGCTCGAGCTCCCGCCCGAGGTCGTTGAGGTCATAGACGCCCCGAATCCCCCACGGTAGGTGCGCAGCCGTGTCGTCTCTACGCGGATACCCTTCTCACCCTGCACGCTTAGGCTCTCCATTAAATCGCACGCCCCCTCCGCCGCGTCTGGTACGCCAAATGCGAAGCCTGCATATGCAGTACTTTGTACGCCCAACAAAACTTTCCAGCTACGCCAGGTCCAGACGTCAAACTCGCTCTTCGTCACCCAGCCTGCGCTCGAACCCCATGGCAACGAGATACCGATCCCTGTCACATGTGCAATTGCATCGTGCACTACAACGCTTGAACTCCACCCGTCTACTGCATCCGCTGTCACCCTGTTGACGGAGGTACTGCCTGTGTATGACATCGTTGCAGGAGACGTCGATGCAACCGGCAATGGCAGGAGCAAAGCTAGCGTTTTCGACGACGTTCCGCTATCGGAAGGAGAGTGTCAGACAGCATGGCTGGAGCTGATGGCCTTCGAGCTTGATGGGGCCTCCTATCAACCTTCTGCGAACGCTCTTTCACAGGTGTGGAAGTCAATCAATGCGGCTGCTCTGGCAGAAGGCGTCAAGATCGACAGCCAGTTCTTGACAGGCGACATCACGAGGGCTGTGGCTGAAGAAGGCCACCCACCGGAGCTTGTTGAAGCCATACTTGCACACCTATCGAAAGAAGATTCAGACAACGGTGGAGCGTGGTCCTGTCTCGACCGCGCTGAGACGGTCATATTCGCTGGCAAAACGCTCCTGGAAGCCAAACGAGGGGACGACTTCCTCATCGCCGACTTCACTGACACATGGGAGGACCGGTTACCAGAAGCATGGCGAAAAGACGCGCAATTGACTTCAATCGAAGGGGTGTACGAGTTCCCTTCAGAGACGACCATCAGAGCAAAGGGCAAGGCCGCAGCAACTGCAAATGGTGACCATGCAGCTGTCTCCATGAAGCCATCAGCCCGAAAATGGCATGAAAAGTTTGGCAAAACTAGAAAGAAGTGAACGCATCAGCATGCAACCAAACACAAACAGTCATCGTGCGGTACACGAGCTGGTGTAATCATCACGCTCGGATCGGGCCGTCGGGAGCTGCACCTTCCGTGCTTCGCGTGGTTAGTAATAAAATTTTGGTAAGCCGCAAGTGGCCAAAGACTGACCCAGCTATATTCCGAACAAGCACGACAAGATATCTCAAATTATTCAATAGTTCTCTCCAAACTTCCTATTACTCGACTAGTCCTAGCGCATGAGAACTCTTCGGCTTTCAGCGATTATTGATCGAGCTCGACCTCTACTGTCACAAGCATCATACTCAAGACGGCCCTTTACCACGAACGTGAATCTGCATGCACCGACTACTCGGGCAACAATGGCCTCTACGTCTCCAGAATCGGGACCACCAAACCCGGAGTCATTGTGTTCAGTAGCCAAGGATAAAGATTCCGAGCCATGTACTCAAGAAGAGAAGCCACTACCCAAGCTCACGCCTTCCGAGTTCCGCCAGTATAACCGCATGGCTGAACATATGGACTACTATCACAATCACTTCCGCTCTACGTGGAATACGATCTACTCAGCATGCGAATCGCGGAAGCGACCCAAGGGAATGTCGATCAAGCAATATCTCACCCTCGGTCAGCAATTTTGTCACCAGCTCACTATGCACCATGGCATCGAGGAACAACACATATTTCCCGTGCTAGCGAGGAAGATGCCCGCGTTCAAGAAGGAGCTCGAATTATTGACTCAGCATAAACAAATTCACAAGGGTTTGGATAAACTAGAGAAATACCTAGACGAGTGCAATGATGGCGAAAGGGAATTGCGCTTGGAAGAGCTGAAAGAGATTCTTGATGGGTTTGGGGAGGTACTCTGGCAGCACTTGGACGATGAGGTGAAGCAGCTAGGTGCAGAAAACATGCGAAAGTATTGGACCTTGGAGGAGATGCGGCGCATGCCTATGTAAAGTAGAAAGATTGAGATGTCAGAATTGTTGTGCATGCCTATGCAACCTCGTTGCAATCGGGACAAGTTTGTGGATACCCTGTGCCTTCCATTCAACAAGCGTACTATCTCACGGTGCCATTACATGACCTTTTAGAGTAGGCAGTTCTTCGCTCCGTTCCCTTTCCACAAGCCGGCATGTTAAAGTCCATAACCAATGAGATCTTGCATAATGAAGTTGTCGAAATATTCGCATTACAAAGGTGTTAGCAGTGCGAAAGTTCTTTCGTCGTATTTGAAATATTGACATTAACTTCGCCGCTGCTTCAAAGGTACTTTTCACCAATGAACGAGTTGAAGTGAATGGGCAGCTTTACACACGCCCGAAACTAAGCTCTGCAAGTTACGAATCAAAGATTACAGCTAAGCGACAAGCAGCGTAATATATAAGCGTTCCCCCATCCTGTTCGTACACTTTTCTACAAATCCGAATACTGTACAAAAGATGACTTGCGCTCGCGGTGTCAAAAGGCACAAACGAATACCGTCAATGACATCAAACATCCGTCCTAACGCCATCGCTGGTAATGTGTGCTTTTGATCATCTAAGTGCTCCCTTGTGTGCCAGGGTCGTTCGATGCAATTAGATTTTGCTCCTACTCTTACATGTTATGAAATATTCGCTTTGTGCGTAGCCCTCACGCAAATATGTCGTTGGATTTTGCACCCTTTATTACGCCGCTGAAGTGTTTAGCGATACGTCCTTGTTCGCTCTCGCGCCACATACGTTTCCAACCCAGGGCCGTGGAATATCCCGAGGAGTTATTAGGGATATAAGTTAAGCTCTTTAACGAGACTGGGCCTCGTGACGAGAATGATTGGGTCCATTTAGTTCATCTGGTTGGCTGCGCCTTTTCAACATCCAGTTCCTTATCCGCAGACGTAGTGACGTTATCCTCGCGATCACCACCATCTCCAGACTCAGGTATCTCTTCTTTAGCACCAGCCGAGTCCTGTTGAGAACCCTGCATCTCCATATCATCCATTTGCTGTGACCCAGAATAAGAACCCGGCCCCTTTGCGCCATTTGGTATATGCCACCGCCGATCGATCCGCACGATAGCGTACAGATACACCGTTAGAATCTCGACTGCGAAATTGCAGATGTAGAACGGAGCTTTGCCCATATATCCTGGAAGTGGTCGGGACCGTGGAATGGGAGTTTGCCATGCGACGCCACAGCGGTACCAGGCGCCTAGGGAAAGAAGCGTAGTGCCTATGAGTAGTACGGTGACTTTCGTGCGGAAGCGGCCAGTGCCAAAGCGATCATGTGAGGAATGGGGGATGAAGAGTGAGAGGAGTACCATGGGAAGTGGTAGTGTAGCGATGATGGCGAGGAATGTTGAGCCGTAGAGTTGGAGAGCGCGGTCGATGGATCTCGTGTTGGTGTTCAATGTGTAAAAAGTTTGCACTGTAGCGGTGATTACAATAACCAGCGTTGCTCCAATGAGGGCGTAGATAATTTTGAAAGTCATGGAGAAGACGGGATGCCAGCCAATTGATGGATGAATAGACCGGACTAGTCGCATCGCAAAGATGATGTTGATGACGAAGAGGATGAGAACTCCTGCTGCGACAAAGATCTGCGCTGCAATGGCAAGTTGGAGATCTTGAGGAAGGGATACTGATGCAATTCGCAGTATAGAAGTTACAATGCGTGCCATACAGAAAGCTAGTGAAGCTGTCAACGAACTATCCATGTACTTGACCAAAGGACCGCTTACCGAAAGTGAACAGATTCGGTAGGAATTTGTGACTTCTTCTCCTGTTCCTTTGAAATATTGTCATATGGGCAGCTGCTCCGATCGCAAAGAGGAAGAGGAAGACCGATTGCGTGGGGATGTCCACACGCTTGTTCGGTGCTCCTCCTAGTGCCCATACCGCAGGCGGGTATGGTGGTCCTTGTCCTGCCTACTCTTTTGTTAGATATCAAAATAATAGCAATAGTGGTTGCCAGTGCTTGAAGACTGGTACCGATGGGGTATGGGACTTGCCATTGAACGACCCTTACTGCCTTTCGCGCCTGTGTGTGCAATGTGCAGGCTATAGTGTGTAAGTCGCTACTTGGTCGTCAAGTGCACACCGGCGTAATGTTGTGTCTAACTAGAGGCATGTAACACCAAAAGCGCGCGGCCTGTCCAGGTTCATCACTATATATACACCACCGCATCATCGCGGCCGAGCTTAAAAGCCTTAAAAAGCCTACAGACGGCACGGTATGAGTACGCCGACAAAGCGGCGTTAGGAGTGACATCTCGACCAAATGTCGGAGTCTGAGCAAACGACCCTCCGAGACCATCGATCTCGACTGTACCGCAGATTTGCAACGCGATATCACAACAACCAGGAATTACCGGATGTGTCCTTATTCTAGCAACTTGTCCAGAGCACTATTTCTTGAATTTTCCCATAGGCAAGATATCGAGACTCATTGTTCTTAAATTCCAGCGTTTAGATGGCTCGGAGATGGTACCAGCCCTGAACAGCAACAGTCGGCGGATGCTAAGGACGAGGGCCGATAGAGCGAGCTCGACTGCGCCACCTCGGCCCAACAGTAGCACCGTCATGGCACGTGTTCTTCATGGACTTTGCAGGCAGTGCTGTAAATGCACATTTAGGACCAGACGATCTTCGGTGGTGGACTAACCGTTCGGTTGCCACGATGTTCTAGAAAGAAATCCACAGTGCCCACAAGAGGTTTTCTCTAGGAACTTGAAGGATAAAAGCCTTCTACTCAACTTAATTTACGGGTAGTTGTACTCAGACGTCTGGAATTTGACTTGGAAGTCTTTAATGGTACCACGGAGATTATCATACACACATCGTTCATCTGTCTCTTAAAACTCTTCCTAGATAGTCTCAGGATCGCGGCCCGCACAATCGCTCCCCAATCAACCACTGCGAGTCGAAGGGATTTCTCAGAAGTGGACTCATACTGGCGGAAAAACGCATAGCACATGCAAGGACGCAAGACCCTTAATCCGTCGCATTGTGTCGCGAGAAGAATTCCTCGTCGACACATTCTGCAAGGTCTGCTACGTCTAGGTGGTATATTGCATGCTCGAAGTAGCTTGGTTCGTCCGCCAAATTAGGAGCGCGAATCGAAGGTACAGACTGTGAGCCACCGCTGTCGTCTTCTCTGTTATTGCCGTCTAGTTTCGTTGACAGCTCCGATTCGGAACTCGCGGACACAGATCTCACAGGGGCAGTGATGTTCGAAAGCTGATGGCAGATCGCTTGGTCCCATTGCTGTGAACGATGTCCCTTGGACTGTCTATTTTCGTCAATGTTTTGGATGTTTGCCACAAGCCGTCCCGGTTTCGCTATGTCGTGAACGTGCTCCGGCACAAAGGGACCCTGATAATGATCGGGATATGATGGCATGGAGTGCGCCATGGGTGGTTCGGGGCTCTCAAATGCAGACATTGGAAGGAGACCGCTTGCCAGGGCGAGGCTTCCAATAATGGCGGTGGTCTTCTTTACTGGAGCCGTCTTGCCGCATCGATGAGACCTTTTCTTGATTTCAAGATTGTGTTCGGAGCCAACAAATCCGTCGGAACCCCTTTCGAAGCGTAGCTGCGGTCGTTGTTTGCCATTTTTGATAGCTGGAGAGCTTTGCCATGCGCTCTTTGGACTTCCTGTCGGCTGGGCAACGGTGGACTCGCTTTCCCAAGGCTTTCTAGCCCTACGAGGTAATGGACCACGCTTCTGCTTCGATGTCATCTGTTCTTCTAGTCTCTGTGGAGCTGTCAACATCACGGAAGCGTTCAGCCTCCACTATGCACACCTCTATACGTGGTACGCCAAGTATCAATGAGCTCTCAGCGTGACTATCTTCTACGGGATCAATGTCTGTGACAAGCGCGGCAAAGACGGTGTCTGCATCCTAGAATGGTAGGGGTTAGTCCTATTCGAAGTGTGATAGTATGCTTAATTGGGACTCCTACATTCGGCTCAGGCAAGCCATCGGATGTTGTTGTCCGCAGTAAAGCGAGTCCATGAACGGGTAGGCGCCTTTGCCGAGTGCCTGGAGAGCTACGAGTCTTGCTGCATCTCTTCTTGGATTTGTCACCGTGCGCAGTCTCCGCTTCCTTTCGAGTTGGCTTGATAGGTAGCGGACTCGAATGCGGTTGAGGTAAGCTCTGACCACTGTAATTCTCGTAACTTATATTGTCAACAACAAACCTTACTCGGAGCTTTGCTGGTGTTGATGAACACGGGATCTCGTAAGAAGTATCGCGATGCACAACGGCGTCAGGCGTCGGGTTCAGATCAGCCTGAGAGAGAGTTCAACACCCTCTGCAGAACCCACTTTTTTGGCCCTGTTAGTAGGATTTGATGGGTTTGAAGCTGTAACATTGGGCGGCAAAGAGCTATTGTTTCTGTCCACCAAGACAATGTCTAGGGTAGTGTGGCTAGGAGAAGCTGAGTTAGATTTACGAGGCTGTTCGAAAACATGCTCGATGCGTCGCTTGAATCGTGCAGGACGCTGCGGCATGCCGTTGTCTACAACACGCAGAAATGAGGCCAACCGAAGGCGATCACCCGCAAAGTTAGTATCATGGGTCATGATTAGTGAATTGAGCAAAAGTTGAAATCAAAGCGCCGTCAATCCATTGCAGCACTGGGAAGACTGATGAGTGAGGTAGGAGGGATGGATTGGCTATATGTCGGAGCGATGACTGCCAAGGAAGCTATGACGATGTTTTGGAGCTCAGCAACACCTCCGCTCCACCATTGCGCGCTACCATGTCGCCCCACGCGTCGCGAGTTTTCCAAGGCTCTAAGGTTGCAATTGAGTCGAGATGCACCAAAGAGAACCTTCGACCATGTCCCTACCTACAATCTCAAGGTGGCCTTCAGATGAGACCGGAGTCCCCAAGATAGATGGGCGCGAGTGCTTCGGAGACTTGGTCGACAAGTTGAGCCAGTAATTATATAGCTGACTATGCGCTTATCAAACCACCTGACTGTGCGATAGGTATTTCGAACATACCATTAGGCTACCGCACTCGTTTGAAGACTTGCGCAGAAGCCAGCAAGGACGGGCGTTGCAACCGCTCATACAGTACCTCTCGACCCAGATTCACCATCCCGCTCTCGTATCGGCTCTCTTGTACGTTAGTTCAACCACGAACTACTTCTTTCGCCCGCATATAGTAAAGGATGATACGGAAAGCTGACTCGGTCAGAGCACTGAAGGGGCACTTCTCTGCGTTGGAAGAAGCGAGCGACGAACCAGGTGTCAATGAAGCGAGAGGATATGCGTGCGAGTTCGTCGCCTGGCAGTTCTTGGGCAACCTAACGGATAAAGACGTTATCGACTTCCTACTAGTCGAGTTACCTTCTGTAGCAACCCCGAGCAGTGAGGACGAAGAAGGCGCGCCTGCTACACGTGCAAACGACCGTAGTATGACACAGTCAGACGAACAGACGCCCCTCCTGAACACCTCTAACGGGGACTATTTCGGGCATGGGAATGAGACTGCCGCAGATGCTCGTTTTCGCTCATTAACGTCTCAATGTGAAAACCTAAGCGCTCTCGAAATCGCGTCCGTCTCTGGCGCAAAGAAGTTCCTCAGTCAACGGCCGGTTCAAAAGGTCATCAACGGGGTCTGGCGGGGCGATATCGTATTCTGGGAGACACTTAGTGTCAACTCGGTTAAGAAGCCCAAGAAGTACAATCGAAGACAAGCCGATCCATTCTCACGTCTGCGAGTGCCTCTGTACCTGAAGGTCTTCGAGACGCTCTTCTTCGCGGTGTTTCTGGCGTTGTACTACGCAGTGCTCGTACATCGCGACTTCACGAGAGTGACTGTTTCAGAGATTCTCCTCTATGTGTGGATTGCTAGTTTCGCATACGACGAGTTCGCGGATTGGGTCGATGCTGGCCAGACAAGCTTTTATGCGTCAGACTTTTGGTAATACAGCGGACGGTACTATATCAATGTCTAGGCGAAAGCTGACAGATGACAGGTGGACGTGGGACATCAGCATCGTTCTCGTCGGCGTGATCTTTTGCGCATTGAGTAAGCCGTACGTTGAACGTTGCGGTCGATGGTACTAACAAGTTATCAGGGATCGCTGGATTAACAACATCATCCGCCAGCACAATCGACCTCGCATACGATGTGCTTGGACTGGAAGCCCTGTTCCTCGTGCCCCGAATCTTCTCCCTTTTAAGCTTGAATCGTTATTTTGGAACGTTGATACCCTGTCTCAAGGAGATGGTGAGCCTGAACGTTCAGATAGCATCGATATAAGCTCATCAGAGATTAGACTAAGGACTTCGTCAAGTTTTTATCTCTTGTCGTCATTCTCTACCTAGGTCGCGTACCCTCTCTCAGTCTTCGTAGCTTCAGCTAATGCTCGCTGCATACAGGCTTCCTTACCACCTTCGTGTTATTAGCTCGTGACAAATTCAAACCAAAAGAAATGGTAGCTCGATCCACTCACAATTCGCCTTATCTGCTGACAATCTCCATATAGAGTTGGATTCTGATCAAGGTCTTTTTCGGGTCAGTAAGGCCGTTTCTGGGGAGTAATCAATATTTAACTAGCTAACGGCGTCTTCAATAGATCTAGCTACCTTGGTTTTGGTAAGTGCTACCTCCGAACAAGGACGGAAAATGCTACTCCACAGACACTGACGAGGAATAATTACAGATATTGCAAAAGAGATGTACGATTGGATCTATTCACAGCATGAGCACTTAGCTAATGTCGTGACAGCTCTCCTTTCTTCGGCCCGCCGGTCATGGTAGGGCAATTTAACACGCGTTGACATACGGTCTACTGACCAGAATCACAGTTGATATTCGTTAGCTTGACCAACATACTGCTCATTACTAGCCTGATATCCCTCTTGAGCAACTCATTGAGCAAGGTATGCGGCTTTCAAGTTATAATTCATTGGCTCTCATTGCCCTATTTCTCTCCAGTCGCGTGCATTTTATGCACGCCCAGGGTAGCAAAGCAACGCCCCACGCATACTATGCCACCGCGTTTCTGATCCCATCCTACCCCAATCAAGCTATGTCTGATACGTTGACTGCGATTCTTCCGGTTCTTGTTTCGGGGCGCGTTGCGGCACATCTGTGCTATTCATCCTTAGCCGCTTTCCCATGCATGCCCTGCCGTTTGTGACGACGTGTAGCTGGCATCTCATTCCACCCCTAAACCCGACGCTGAAGGGACTATCGCTGACGATGAGCTAGGTCTTGGATCACGCACGCGATGAATATCTTTTCATGTTAGTGACGCACAAGGCATTCTTGCGAAGTCTCTAACCGCAGCAGCTACTCGGTATACGTTCTTGAAGCGTCCAGCTCTAATCGCTTGACATACTTTCTACCTCCATTGGTTAGTTCGCCTTTCGTTGCTATTTTCGCTGGGTGGAGACGGGCATTAAGCGCCGGGCCGTCGAAAGAGGCCGGCCGACATAGCCACCCGTGCCTCCATGAGGTGATGGAGAAAAGCTCTTAGAGCCAACCGCTAAAGTCCTATGCTCGTCTCGTGAGAGTAGCGTTGTCGCTCAGGTTCTCTATTTTCACGGTACCTGGCGCAAGCCTCGCTCTGCCGCTCAGGCTCTCTCGATGATAAACCTCGTTGCCTGGCACATGGGTACCCATCGAGCAAGCCTAGAGCGATTGTTGCGTTCACAATTGCAAGGCTGACAGGCTTCCAGAATCTCATCCCGCTTTGCATTCGACCATTTCGGCTCATCTTGCCATCAGAACGGCTAAGGAGCGCTCGCATTGTGTTGCTCAAGGCAACTCATCTCCCCTTCGTAGGCGCAATATGGGCTTACGAGCAGCTTGCCGATGCCCATACCCGCAAGCGCGAGAGGAATGTAATGTCCTTCAGTGGACCCCAGACGCCTGTGCCGTCGAAAAAACCTCCCCGGCTACCCGTTAACTCACCACGCCTCCTAATGGCAGACCCGCAAGTGGCACTGAACACGCCAGGTAGGGTACAGCATGCGAGTCGGCCTCACACCATGGCAGGGTTACCAGACTCCGATCCCCAGTTGAAAACACTGGTGTTAAAGCTCACAACGCAGGTCGAGGAACTCACGGCCATGGTGTCGCAGCTTCAAGAGCAGCGCGAAGCGAGCACGGCCGCTTGATGGTCGGCGCTTCCAGCCGTCCGGGGACTATAAGCACATTCCGCCATGGAAGAGCACTACAAGGACGGGTAAACCTCAGGCCGATCTTGGTCATTTATTTCAAAACACACTCGAATAGGCGCGCGTGCTAATGGAGTGTTGGTGTCTCACATGCTGGACAGCGTCCGGACTCGCATATGAATGAACGATTTCTCGGCACCTGAGTAATGAATGCAGCCAAAACGTCTTCTCCCGAACTAGGCATAGTTCTATAGGCACATACATTGCAACAGGGTAATAGCCGCTCTTGCGCCCTCGAGCTACGGTCGGTGCAAATCTGATTCGTGTGTTCGGCCCGCTTAGGCCTTACCCGAGAGAGTGGTTGAGTTGAACTCCCCCGGTCCAAGCCACCATCCACTCGTGCAGGCAGCCCCCTGCTCGAGTCCCTGCACTGCGACTCTTGCGTACGCCCCTCCTCTTTCATCCCTCCATGATACATGGCCCCATGCCCCATGCAGCTAACAGGCGCCTGCCGCCTGCGCGGCTCGAGCTCACCATGTTATACTGTCCCTGTCTAGCACAATTTCGAAGTCTGCCTCACCCTCGAAAGCCCACTGTTTGAACGTACGCGCTTCGAGAAGACACTGCCGCAGCACTGCTAATCGACATCCGATCGTGGATCTGGTGAGGCTGCTCACGCACTGCGTTGTACAGATATATTTCCGTCTCTGAACGCTGCAGCTTCTACCATCACTCAATCCATTACCGCTATTCGTCCTTTTCTACCCGCATAATTAGACATATCAATCGTCTTCAAGTCTTTGTCCCTTGTTTCCAAATACTCTTTCACACTTCATTCCTACATCATGTTGTTGTATGCGGACCAGCCCACCCCTCCTTTCAACTCACCTTACCAACAACACGCAACGAGGACAAGTTCGCTATTGAATTTACCCTATCCTTCACCAGGTCGACACGAATCTCGATCAAAATATCCGCACGGTCTCGGACTCTACGAATACCAGCAGCCCTTGCCTACTGGTCTGCCTCCGTCACCCCAGCCTTCTGAAGCCTGGGGTGGGCAGTTCTCAAGTGGCGCTTCTCCTCTCATGACAGAAACCATTGCAGACCCTTGGACGTCAGGAGCGTTCGATCATCCGGTGTCTCGATCACCGCTACCTTGGACTTCTGCTCAGACATCTCCGCGTTCTTCACTGTCATCTTACACTCGCGAAATGTCTGTATTCTCGCATGACGGCTCGGAGCAGGCGTTTCCTGGGGTCAAGCTTGAGAGCTCAGGATGGGGCTCGGAGGTACATTTTGGCGCAGACAGACCAACAGCAGAGATGAATGGCATGTCATCCTCAAGAGCCCCTACGCTCACCGTCGCTCCTGAGCGGCTCAGCGCTGGTATCTATCCTTATGCTACTGCCTATCCGTCTCCATCAATACCAAGATACGAACCTGCGCCTCTATATGACTATGGAGCCCCCAAATTCGAGCGAGCGCCATCAGAAGACAGCCTTGGTAGCCTCCGCTCTGGGAGTCGTTCTAGTTACACAGCTACAAGCGCAAGCCGGGAAAGAACGCGGAATCGACGGCACACGGATCCTGCCCATGCAGCATATCGCTGCCAACTGTGTCCTGACAAAGGATTCGCGAGGAGATACAACTACAACCAACACATGTTGACACATGATACCTATCGAAAAAAGGATAACATATGCACTTTTCCTGGCTGCGGGAAAGAGTTTGTGCGCAAGACAGACCTGGCTCGACACGATCAGAGTGTACATCAAAGATCGAAACCGTTCAAGTGTGCTAAGTGTCCTTCTGCATTCTCACGTAAAGATACGCTGCGCCGGTAAGCACTGGTCTATTAATGCCCTGTTCGCTTGTACTGATGTTCGCTCAGGCATGAAGAAGATGGTTGTCCCCGACGCAATCAAGTACCAGTCACAAACTCTCACATGCTTTCACAGCTGCGAAACGATGCGTATTGAGGCAGCGCAATGCTCTAGCTCTGAGATAAATATATGCATGAAGCAATGAAGCATCACCAAAGCATCGACTTCGTCGCATTTGACGTCGTGAGGTACAGCATCACAGTTTTGACATTTTGTAGGAGTATTGAGTATTGTTCTGTAGGCGGATGTCTGCATACATGGCGTTCTAGGGCGCTCCAGGGAGACTGGGTGCGATAGATTGGGTCTGCGTCGACATAGAGAGGCTGCCTAGCTTCGCTGCAAATAGGCTCCCTCACCATTTACACCAATACAACTACGTTCCATTTTCTTCTACTCTGCAGCGCCATCTGCTAGCTACGAGCTTATTCTCAAATAATATAGATTAGGTAGCGCATGAGCAATTCAAAGTGGCTTGCAAGACGCCACCAGAATTGACCCCTGTCCATTTTTCACCGGCACTGCCCACAACGTCTTCTGTACAACCGCGGATCATCTGAGACCACACGGGAATCATTGCCGCAAAGTTCGAATCCGCGACCCGCGCCAGGGAAGCTAAAAACCAACCAGGGTGTCTCTGCGCGAATTTGCTCAACGCTCGGCGCTTAACGATGCACGATGCATGCATCTTCACACACAGGCCGCATCTGACTGGCCAACGATACGCTGGGGCTGCGGCACAGGGATCCACCCCTCGAACGGGCCACTGTACAGTAATTAGACGCAGGCTACTCTTTTGCTGGTTATATTAACTATTGTTCTTCTTCATGGTTAGACTGCAGTTGCTTTCGCGGCAAGGACTGTCGATGGCTGAAAATCAATCCTGGAACATCTGGTCATGTCTTGCATCGCCGCAGACCCACAGAAGCAGGTCGACCCCAACTAGGTCATTTCTGCAACTTACCCGTTCCTCCCACTACCAACACATAGCGTCCTGGTGGGCGCTTAATGCTTGGACATCTGCGCTCCCCTTATCTTGCTCGAGCCACCACGGCTCGTCTGTGGCAGCGATCCAGTACACTAGTCCTACCACGTCACGGCACCATGGCGTTTCCCAACTGCCATCCCAGCAGTTTCCCGCTTCTGTCTCGATCATCTCGGCGCGTCTCTTCGTCTAGCTGAGCCCAGTTTTGCACGAGCCCATGGTAATTACGGTCGTTTGCTGCCTAACCCAGGAATTTGGATCGAATCACACCGGCAGCTACGTGTTATTTTAGCCCCCAGCAAGCTACTACTCCTCCACTGCATCATAGGCGACCATTATTTGATTGACATATCGGGCCTAGGGAGACGAAAGGAGCCAGACGAAACGTGCCCGAGTCCTTCTGGCCGCCACTCAGGTGACATCAAGCAGATGCGAGTGACAGCCTTCGCGTGGACGGGAAGGACCATCACCTCCTCTTCGGGCTAATGGTAGCTCCGCGGCTTTGCGGGTCACTTCTTACTCCGCGGCATTACAGAAAGAGTCTTTCTTCCGGCCCGAGTTGTTGGAAAGCCAAGGTGGCTAACTGAGACAGTCTGCAGTCAATAGTAGCGCTAAGGCCGAGTCTGGTCGCAGCAATGGCAACGCTGGCATACATCCGTGAGTACTTTCACTGCTCCCTCTGCAGTATGCTAGCGGTGTCGCATAAGCAATCATGGTCTCGCTCTACGGATGCAGTTCCTGCTCCTCATTGGGTGGTGGATTGCACGAACCCTGCAACATAATGAGCGAGTTCGAGCCGGCCGCCGCGCTGTGCCTGCAGCGGGTCGGTCCTGCCGACTGTCAACGGGCTTGCCGTGTGTCCGCTCTCAGCCCGGCATGATCCATTGCAGCACTGCTCCCTACCCGCCCCTATGCAGTGCCCATCCCCATGCACACAAACTTAACAATATATAACCAAGTCTACTATGTATCTGGATTGTGGTCAGCTCACCGGAATACTAGTGCAATCTACGCGGTCAGAAATGTACCAAGCGACAGACAGCCATGATCCTTGGGGCAAACCGGCAGCAATCGTAACATTGAACGCGATGAAGCGAGGCGGAGCTCACTGTATCTCGCTCCTCTAGATACATGCTCATAGGTAGTGACTGGTGATGCAGTTGGTATTGCCCAATGTTATCTTGGCTCCTGACGAAAGAGGCTGTCCTCGCAGCCCCTGAAGTACCAACGTCACGCGTGATTTGTCTAAGTCGAAGCTCATTTCGGTTGTGACACCATAGATTTCGATAATAGAAGGAAAGGATCACCGTCAAACGCAGTTTGACCAGCACTCGTTTAACCACCAACATTTGTGTCTCTTGTGGGGCCTCTTCAAACATGTAGTATGCAAACAACAAATGTGAAGGATTTCACCCGCCAAAGGTGCACACACCTAAGATCCGGTCTCATTTTGCCCAAGATTTTCGCTTTCTTGGGTTGGCAATCACACATACAAGTCCAATAATGGGGCCCGTTGATGGTAGGCCTGGTGCGACAGGTTCTCTATCTTGTCTTGGTTGAAGTCAAGATCGCAGCGCTAATCATACGCTTACGTTGAAGCAACCCGATGAAGTATGAATCTTGTTACTGACGATATCAGTGTTGATGTCGAAATCAAAATCGCCCGTGCAATGCCATGCCTAACGCCCTACTGCACTCCCGCCTTTCTCCCTGTCTGTGTTCAGATCTTTGGAAAACCACTTGCATGGCACCGGATTCGGCTTACAGATAACATCGGATGGAAGCCATGCACACGTGGTCGAAAGCGGCTCGACGAAACGCCAGTATTGAATATATCGCAAGCGGCGTCAAAAGCGCGTTTGTAGATCTCGAGGCGAGCGGGAAACTCGCCAGTACACCCGCATATCCGCGGCACGTCCGCCACGAGCGATAGCCGCACATACCCTGCAAGCGAATAAGCGCGTTCTACGCTAGAGTCGCTTAGCCCGTGTGTGATGCAGCTAAAGCCAACGACGTCTGCCAACTCTGTGGGCGCCTTGTGCCGACAATTCCGGCTCATCATTCATCATGGAGCAACTACATAACATCGCTTTATTCGCGAGCTCGTACAAATTTACGTCAACGTCTGCCTGGGTGATTGTCGCGAAGAACCTATTGAGTAGGAAGGGTGGCTGAAGCTGCACCGCAGGCTCTGCTGATTGGTCTGATTCAGCCTTCCTTCTCCGACCGGATGGGGCTGAAAACAGTCGTCAGCTACGGTCATCGGAAGATCTGAGGTGTAAATGATGCTTGGGAATCGTCCCATGCTGCCCTGCAGGTAAAGGCTAGGGTACCTGTCCTTGAGACGGGCGAACTCGTACAGGATGATGTGATACCGCCCGGCGCAATTTTGGAGTGCCATTCTAAAATTCTTCCATGACCAGCCCGGTCAAAGGGCCGACTTGCGCGAGCTGGTTTCTGACTATTGCCGAAACACGTCATTTCAGCAAGCCATGCGACCGCTATTTGGAAGATTGGGCGGGATATCAGTCTGAAGCCGAGTTAAGGTCGCTTGCTCGTTCTAGCAAGATGAGGGTCCCCTTGAACGAGGCTAAACACCGTTCCCTCAAGTACCCCACTAAACTACACACGGAACTTAATTTTTCATCCCCGACCAATCATCCGCACGTTGCGCGGATGAATATACGAAAAGAGGACAAACGCCGATCGTGCACGGCATCGCAAACATGCCGACAGCACGAGAATTTCTGTGTTCCCGGGACTTGGGTACGGTTTACCGTGGTCGTTCAGCTACCGCATTTTAGTATGCGATGGGTTAGCGAGGATACAGGTAAGCTAAGTCAAGATAGGAATGTGTTGAGTCGTAATCGATGGCGTCGCAACAAGTACACGTTATCCAACTAGTTATATGGGTAGATATGCCATTTTAATTGGCGATGATAACAAGCGCGCCCGCAGCTTAACAGTGTCGAAGTTTTCCACACTGTTCCAGGACCCTAGGCGCATCACTGAAGCCTTTCGAATCAGTGGGAACCGGCACAGTGGTAAATGAGAGCAGAGTGCATACAGCACTAGTAGTTAACCCAGCGACGAGAGTGGCTCTTTGAAGACACTCGGTCCCATATTTGCACCTTGTCAACACCACAGGATTCAACGCTATTGTGCGAAGCAAGATGGCGCTATCACATCATGTGCCTTAGTGTACCATTCACTTTCGAGGCTTCGCATTGACACCTAGTTCACGTTCCGCTCAATCATGGTCGGCAGTTCCGGCTTTGCCACAGGATCTGTAATAAGCCTAACAACTTGCTCACGTAGATGCTCTTACACAGACAACCTGAATCGGCTACGCCAGTACCGTGGCCGAGTTCTCGTCTTGTACGTCCGACCTTCGATTTACCTCACATCCCCACACCTCCCCTGGTCCTCAAGGACAGCGCCGCAACGTTGCGGCACGGCCAGATCGAATCGGTGGATGCACCGATCTCAGCCATTGCCTCCTTTCAACGGATGCTTCCCCAAGATCATTGACTCAGTACGAGTGACTGTGCCGCTTGGAAGAAGTCATGAAGCGCATTCTGCTTTCCCATTACGTCCAAATCTGAAGCGCTTTCGAAGACCATCCTTGACACTCGCTAATATGAACCGAATTTCCTCCAGACTCGCTTGTGGACATGCACCCGGTGGAATATTCGGCAGGCTAATTTTGGGCTAACCAACATACAGAATTGAGCACCGGAGACGCCAATGAAAAGAGCGCTGCGACATGCTCTCGTTTAGAACATATCCGTTAGTGATCTTTGGAAACCACTGCTCGCAATACCGATCCCACCATTCTGGTATCCACTATCCAAGGAAGCCTCGTGAACGCCGCTACGCAACTCCTTGATACTGAACAGTCCATAGGTAGTAGTGCAAATCAGGCCAACGTTCTCTTGGACCATCCATGCCTGCAGCGACAGATCAGAGCTAGGATGATAGGTAAGTCTTAGCCCAACATGCCATATTGAATGGTAGACACAACACCAACGAGAGACACCAGGCACATGGGATCAACACTACCAACCCCCACGAGCCTTCCTGCTGGCCCATTTTGCAGTCAGCAAAAAATGGCTGCATCTCACCGCATCTGGCCAACAACAACAATTAATCTCGCATGTACCACCATCACAACCACGTGCCGTTGATCCTCACACATGTCATCCCCTCGTGGCTTTAGATTAAGCGCCGGCGCGCAAATAAGCGTACGCCCTGCATTCGGCCCCATAATATACACAAGAAACGGTGAATAAGTTTTCAGCTGCTGCGGGGCTTTTTGAGACAAAATGCCTTGATCAAGTAAATGAGTGGGTTGCAAGATAGGTTCGTCACTACGTGTCGAGGTGCTAATGGCTGCAAATTAGTCGTCTTTTTTGCCCGGCGATGATCGAGGTGAGCTGACTTTGAGTAGTGCGACCCAGCTTCGGCGTTCATGATGCCCGAAGGTTTATAATCTTGCTTGATGTAAGATATGATCGGTGATTCTTCACGTGGTAAGCCGGCTGTAGGAATCAGGAATCGCTTGCGAGCTGCGTGCTCGTCAGGGATTGGCTTCAGATGGGTGAGCTTAGAAGCTAGGGACATTACGCCCGCCTGCAAAGCACGCTCGAACCAACACGTAGGAAGCGAAGGAATGGCCTGAGCTATTCTTTCGCGGGGAGGGTAGCAGTAAGCTTCTGTGCCTCACGGGAAGGGCTTCCACTGGACAACGGAAGAATATCTCATCTCACCCTGGTGGCGCAGAATCCTTGAACAATCCTGACGGCAGAAGTGTCCACAGAACATTCTGTTCCTCAGGGTGTTGTTCAGGATCTCCCAGGGTGTGTGTTCACCCGACATGTCTTCGCAAGAGCGCGCTTAAACCCAGTTCATAAGCGCGCTTTCGGCCCCCACTCTCCTTCTCATATATGCGTAACACCTACTAATGGAGTCTCAAGTCGGCAACTGCTCAGAGCTCTACCCTTGAAGCGATGATCCCACGAACTTTAGTTCTGTAAGCTGCTCGAGCCACTAACGCCAGTGGTGTAACACCAACATTCACACGCATCACTTCCAAGTCAGTTGCTCGCCAGCGATTTAGAAAATCGAGCAAGGTTCTTTTATATTGGCCCAACTCATGCCGACCTACGGGAAATACAACGCGAGCGGATCATTTAATCTCAGGTAGAGTAAGACTGCCTCCAAGGCTTGTAGCATGTTTGTACGACTCGGGGCTTCCGATTCGTCGAAGGCAATGCATAATCGCATACAACCGGGTGTCCTTCTATACAATGGCGTTTACTTTCACGTCAATGGCACGAAGATAGCTTGAGGCAGACCACACCAGAAGCACATAAGGAAGGCGAGTGAGTACCAGATTCCGTCTACGCAGGGATTTAGTGTTGTGTTGTGGGGATTGCATTATTTTGGTGCTCTGATATAATATCAAAGCGTACCTGAGACATTCCCGTCCTTCAGGCCTTGATACCTTGTAAGTGTAAGTATTGTTTTCCGTCCCTGTCCGTATCATGCCAAGTATGCGATTCGTGATGTCGTCAAAGTCATGTCCGTTGTCGTCAATCCTATAGCATTCTGTGCGTGCTAAGAATCTTCTGCGTTGACTAGATGAAGTCACCATCTCCAAAGCCACCGAACGGATTGGGCGGCCGACCGCCAGGACCGCCGAAACCTCCTCCACCAGGGAACCTTGGGCCTCCTCCGCGGTTGTCCCTCAGTGGATCACCAGGCCCTACAGGATCATACCGAGCGCCTGGAGGTGCTGCGTGGTCATACCCGCCATGACCACCTTGACCGCGGAACAGCGGATCGTCGAAGGTAGGATGCATACCGCCGCCGAAACCTCCACCTGGCCGTGGTAGTCCTCCTCCAAGATGTGGCCGAAGGGGGTCGTTGGGCCCGAGTCCTTGCGGATATAAGTCATCGTGCCCTATACCGACGGGGTAGCGGTCATCTCGAAGGCCCCCGCGTGCTGGTCGATAGATTTCATGTTCGTCTTCAAAACCTGGTATGGGCTCTGGCAAAGGTCGCCCTGGTTGTGGTCGTGCGGCTAGCGGATCGTTGAAGGGATATGGACGTGCGGGTTCTGGCTCATTCGGTGGCTGCCGTGGGTTGGGAGGTTCGCCTCTTTGTGGGCCTGGCTGGTTCGCCGTTGGCGTGCGCTCACGTTCCGTGCTACTCTCTTCGTATCCCTGCTTGTGTAGTCCTGGGGCCAGCTTTTGAATGATAGAGATTTTGAGCAACGCACCGAGATCATTCAGTCGCCCTTCTGAGATAAAAAGGTCTTGTAGCTTTTTGGCCGCGTCCTCGTTCGAAGTGTTTTCGGATATTGTGATTGGGAGGGTTGATTCGGAGAGGTAGTCTTTCGTTGTGAGGTCGAAGTGCGTGGTCTTGTCGTCACCGAGCGCGAGAGCATACACGACTGCTTTGCCACCAAGCCTATTGACCTTTACTAGATATTCCATAGCCGATTGTGAGTGCGCGTAGCGGAATGCGTATGATGAGGACGCGTTCCACGCCTTGGGTAGTGACTGAGGGTCTTCGGCGTCTGCATGGGCTTCTGTGAGTGTCTGAGTACTTGCATGGGGTAACAAGTGATGGAAGGGAAGCTCGTAGGGACCATCTTACCAATGCGCTCATCCTCTCCAAGCCCGATGAGTCTGAAACCAACGGCAATCATACCCGCGTGCACAGCAAGAGCTACAGCTTCGGTTGGATTCTTGAGCTGTGAGCCCTCGCCCTTCGGCAGCGATGTGGCCATGAATAGTGAGAGGGAACCCGCACTGAGCGGGTTGCCCGCCGTGTTCTCTTGTACCATTATTTGGCGCGTGGGAAGTAGCGACGGGATGCTATCGTATGGGTGCGAAACCGTAGATGGTTTAGATCAGGTATGTTGCGCGTGATTGTGTATGTGCGAAGAGTTGGTGTGAGAGGCGCGTTATAAAGACGAATATAATGGCATGCTTCAGGCAGCAATAGCTACGCTACACCAATGAGGTCAGAGGCGGGGAGCTTTGGGGCAGGACAGGGATTAGTGCGGGACGATCGATCGTTGTTTCAAGCCTCATCGATGTCGCCGTCATCAGACTACGGTCTTCACGACAACGGTCTTCACGACACTTTTGACACCTTGCGCATGCGCAGACATTTTCACAGTGCACGTCTTCAAGAACAAGCTCTCCATTGTGCGTCGAGGCATCCGTACTCGGGCCACATCCACTGGTCAGAAATAACATGTGACTAAAACTATGCTCAAACCTTGGGGAATAAGATGAGATGATCTAACGCCAGTACGATGCAAAAAGAAAACCACAGAATGCTAGAAAGAACCCCATAACGCTCCGTGTATTTACTGCGGTTGCTACTCGGGCAGATCCTGTGACGTGCTCGACGTGAGCTCACTCGGTTCAAGAAGCCTGCGAAAGTCAGTGGCTGCGCTTCAGTAAAAATACAGACAATAGGTGAGCTTACGAGTATTGCTTGTATAGTGTCCCTTCGCCCCCTTTTTCGAGGTCGACATTGAACACATAGTAGTTTCCCTCGCTCGTAACCACCATGATCTGAGGACCGTTGCTGTTGAGCGCGACCACGGTCCTCATTGGTCCCGATGACGAGCTGTTAGGCGATTTTGGTATCTTGACCCAAGCAAAATCTCGCGCAGGTTCCCAGATCTCTGCTACTGCACTTGGCAGGTAGCCACCAACAGTTGCCGCAAACGACTTTCCCACGGTTTGTGAGGTCCGCCGTATCATGCTAGCGAAGGTTGGGTTCAGCGGTTTGCGCTCTGTAGACGCAATGTCGGCTATGCTGGCACCGAATTCGTCGATATTCTCCTCGCTAGCCCGACTACTGCTACGCTCGCGAGACGCAGAAAGCGGTCTATTGGGCCCTGAAGATACGCTGTTACTCCGACTCGTGTTGGGTGCGCCTAGCCGGAAAATGTGTACAGTCTCGGTTGCTGATGAGACGCTCAGCAGTGTTGATGTCGAGTTGAAAGACATGCTGTATATCCTGGCCGGTATTGAGCCCCTTCGGAACTGATATAACTTCTGTGCATCTGGTATTGAGAAGACACGGATGATTGTGCCCTTCTCAGACGCCGTAGCCAACAGGGTACCATCGTTATTCAATGCGATGCAAGACAGAGGCGAGTTGTGTGCCTCGATTACATTCACTGCCTCCATCTTCGTAGCATCGTATATGAGGACTTCGCCGCTCGTAGGAGCAATATGGTCAGATTTGGGCGGCGCATGCGACGGCGGCTGGAAGGTAGCGGGTGCGGCTTTGGTGGGTAGCGGATACACTAGGTAGTTATTCTCGGAGGATGCTGATAGTGCGCATATGGCTGTGATGCGTCAGCGAATGTATGCAGACTAGAGCCTGTAGCATACCGTTTGGATTCGGCGACGTCTTTTCGGTTTTGAGCATTTGCATGTTACTGATATCGTAGATGTAAAGTTCCGACTCGAGAACCACAACCAACCGCTTCCTATTCAACCGCATAGCCAGTATTGCTGTGCGGAAAGTCATTTCACAAATGGTCGAGTGCCTCTTTACACCATTAGTAACCACAAGCGCGCAAACATCTGTTTTGTAGGGCTGACCTTGGTGTTCTGTATCCGAAGCACTCTGGGCGACAGGGTGAGCGCGACTAGAGAAGTCGAAAACAGCATCTCAAGGCTGGAGACATCTCCTTCGCGCGACTCGGACTGCTTGTTGAACGGGTCCGTGGTGTATATGCGGTAGCCATTTGTGGTACCTGTGGGCAAGTTTAGGGCTTATTGATTTCGTGATAGCAAGTTTCCATACCAACGCCGAGATGGCTGTGATCCTGGTTGAAGGTCACAAAGTTCATGGCTGTCATATCCGCCTGTCGTGGTTTGATCGTCGAGAGAGTTGCGAGCTATCAGCGACAGACAGCTTGGTGGAGCTCGGGCCAACGGTTTGCGGGCTCTCGCGCTATGGCAGACAGCGTGGCAAGGTGGTACCGGACAGAGATGACGAGTTTGCTAAGGGCGACATGTGTAGACGTAGGAAATGCAAGCTCTTGGAGGTATTCGAGGCGTGATGCAGCTCTCGAAGACGCCGCTGCTGCTTCCACTTCCGCCTGATTGATGGTCCACCTGCATGCAGGGATCAGCTTAGCCCCGCTTGTGGCTGGTGCTCCAAAATTCCATCGACATTCTGGCATGGCTGTGCTATCAAATATGGACATCTCGACAATGTCGACCGCAACGAGAATGGAGCCTAAGAAGGGCACTGTCAAGCGTAAAGGAGCATCAAGAACTACCCGGGAGAAAAGAGATGTCGACATCATGAATGTGAGGAAACTTGTGCTCGCACAACGACAACTGACATCGAGCACCATCACTGACCAAAACTGTGACCAACACTAGACCAACGACAGCAGCATCGTATCGAAAAGGAGTGTATCGAAACTATACTTGAAACACGAGCCAGATTTCTATGAGCCTTTTGTGCCAAAGTTCGTTCGACGCAATCCTCTCATCAACCGTGGGTACTGGCTTCGAATGCACGCAATCGAGCAGGTAGTTCGTCAATTTCTCGAGGAAAAGAACGGCAAATCGAAAGTCATTGTAAATCTGGGATGCGGATAGTGAGTAAGACTTGCGTTATTAGCTTGGTCCACGGACGTGAACACTAAAGTCAACAAGCGACCCTTTGCCCTTTCAATTCTGGCATAGGTATACCCATCTCACCCAGAAGGCTACCTTCGTGGACGTCGACTACCCACAGTTGATCGAGAAAAAAAGAGATCGTATGCTCAGCAGTGGCCTACTTCGAGATGCACTGCTCAAAACGAAGCTGCGCTCATCTGGCCCGCCTGTCCACCTTCGCAGTGATCAATATATGGCTATAGGCTGTGACCTTAAAGAGCTCAACATACTTGAGGGCATACTCCGAGCCGAGATTGATGTACCAGCAACGTCCATATTGTTTGTTGCCGAAGTGTCCGTGACTTACATGCCGACGAAGGATGCTGATACACTCATCCACTGGGCAAGCACCCTTGAAAACGGTATGTCGGCTTGAGACAACCTGATACCGAAGATTCTGATCGCTAGCAGCTCGCTTCTGCGTACTAGAACAATACCTTCCGCGTGGGCAAGAGCATCCCTTTGCCCAGACCATGCTCAGGCACTTCGACAAGCTACAAACCTCAATCAAGGCGGTCAAGCAATATCCAACACTAACCCAGCAATCATCCCGGTATCTCAATGCAGGTTGGTCACAGTTACTGATCGCTCGCAACCTATGGGACCTGTGGTCGGATGATGCATTTACCCCTCCCGCTATTCGGCGGAGCCTGGATGCCGTTGAACCGTTTGATGAATGGGAAGAGTTTGCTCTATTTAGTGGCCACTACTTCCTACTGGTTGCGTGTAACGCGGGGCAAGGGAAGCCAACCGAGACATCCAAAATTGATGTGGCCGTTGCAGACGGTTGCATGAACACTACCGATGCGGAGATTATCAGCCTACGGTCTTGGAAGCCATCATCGGATGCTGCCTTGACGCCACGACGTTTCACTGCCGCTCATGCTCTAAACGAGGACACTGTTGTGCTGCTTGGAGGACAAGGAACCCAGGCGCGTCTCTCAAGCGTAGATATCCTAAGACGGGAGGATTCGCAACTTCCCGATCAGCCTTGTACCACGCCGCCGCCTCCTGCACGAGTATGCCATACCATCACATCTATGGGCAGTACTGGATCGCTGTTGGTCGGTGGGCGTGGATCACCAACACAGGCTTTTGCTGATTGCTGGTTGATCAAAAGCGGAGTCTGGAAAAGTGTAGATGACCTTCCAAAAGCTCGATACAGGCATTGTGCTGTAGCTGTTGCCTTGGATCTAGAAGAGTCACAAGTGGAAGGGGTCCTAGTCTTTGGTGGCAAAGCAAGTGACGGCACAGTGGTCGATGACTGTATTCTGTGGACAGCCAACAACGGCTGGCGCAGCATACCCGTCGACGATCCGCGCCCACCAGCAAGATTTGGTGCCGCAATGTCTACGATGAATTCAGCCCAGAGTTGGGGGTTGCTCACTGGTGGCGTCGGTGCAGACGGCACAGTTCTGGAGGATGTGTGGGAGTGGAACGTCTCCGCCACACCAACATTATGCATGGTCTTCAAGGATTGTACCAATAATGTACACGACAGTGCACCAACCTCTGCATACGCGCGCGTAGGTGCCAGTTTGGTCCCATGGGGAAAATCACTTCTTTTGATTGGGGGTGTTTCAAAAACCGAAATGCACAGTCAATCCGAAGACTTCTTGCTACTGACGCACAACAGGACGGAGCTATTGATCCAATATCCTGTCATGCAGCTACCATCAACATGGCCTCTGCTAGTCGGCATGGGTGTAGCTTCAGTTTCTGCGACTGAAATTGTGATTGCGGGTGGTGGCGCTGTGTGCTTTTCTATGGGCAGCTTTTGGAACGAAAGCTATCTAACCATTACTCCTGCTGATACGCATGGGACGAAGCCGTGGCGTGTGGTACCGTCCCAGATGAACGGCACGGTACATGCGAAATCGAAGCCAGTCGAAGTACCACGCAAGTCTCAACGAGGCAAGGCGAAACAGCCCATGTCTCCGCATACTATCAAGGTCTCTCGGGTGCAACTACATTCGGCAGAGGACTTTTCCCACTTAGTCACTTTATCCAAACCAGTCATAATAGAGGGTCTCAACATTGGCCCTTGCGTTGACCTGTGGACACTCGATTACCTGAAAGAGAAAATTGGTCCAGAGCGGGAACTCGTCATACACAAGTGCTCGTCCGACCGCATGACATTCAAAGACAAGAACTTTCAATATGTCCAGGAGTCAGTCGCAGACTTCCTGGACGGCATTTCTCAGGGCTCACAAACGTACCTTCGCGCCATATCATCTAGCCAGGCAAACAAATTACCCACGAAGCTCGAGGATGACTTTCCAACCATTGCGTCTGACTTTCACATACCAGAGGTTTTTGATATAGTGAGGTCTAATTACCACAGCTCACCTCTACGCATCTCAGGCCGGGTTTCCTTGTGGCTACACTACGATGTCCTCGCCAATGTCCTATGCCAAATTCGTGGCACCAAAACATTATACCTTTATCCGCCTTCTGATGTCAAGTATCTCGATTTCCCCCCTGGGGGCTCTTCCTCCAACACCGACGTCCTCACCTCGAAAGATCCTAAGCTCCGACGAACCCATCCTCACGTTGCGTTCCTCAAGCCGGGCGACATTCTCTTCATTCCACCAATGTGGAGCCACACAGCGACTCCAGAAGAAAGAGTCAGCGTTGCAGTCAATGTATTCTGGAGAGACCTAGACAAAGGGTATGCAGCGGGAAAGGACATATATGGAAATAGAGACCTACAAGCCTATGAGAACGGGAGAAGAGATGTCGAGAAGATAGTCAGAGCTTTCAGAGACGTGCCGCCAGATCTTGCGAGGTTCTATCTTGAGAGGCTGGCGGGAGAAATTCAACAGAAGGCTGAGAAGCTCAGCGTGAAGCAAGAACAGATCGAGGAGAAGCAGGGCGAAAAATAATTCGCAACATATAGACCCTATAAAAACATTGCAACCTAAAACTGCGCGCGCTCAATCCCACAAAGTAGTCTCCTTCTTGCCCAAAACCTACAGCTCGTCCCTCTCCCTCTCTTCCTTTCCCTGATTCGCATTCCCAATTCCAACTGGGGCATAAAACCCGAACTTGTTCTCCGGATCGTACGTCTTCTTCAGATCTCTCAACTTCCCCAGATTCTCCTTTCCATACACCTCCTCCAAGCTCTCGCCACCATAGGCATAATTCACATATGAGAAATGTCCGCCCTCTTCCGCGGCGCCATCAACTAAACTTTGCCGAATCTCCTCGCCCTTCTTCCACGCTACTTCGTCTAGATGCTCATTCGGCGTAGGCGGAGTCGTACTCATATCCAAAGCGGGGTACAGGAGCATAGGCGCAATCAGTAACACATGGTCTCGCCAGGGCACAGCGCTTTTGCTTGGATCGGCGGCTTTGACTCCACCGGTGGAGTATTGCTCGATAAGGACGAAACTGTGACTGAATTCCTCTCCTTCCGTGACTAGATTGTTGAATTTCTGTGTCATCTCCGCGAGAGCGTCAAGGTTGTATGTCTGGGTGTCGACCGGGAAGCGTATCATGCCGGTGCCGGGAATCAAATCTAATACACTGCAGGCGACCGCGTTTTCGTTGACTTCAATCCAGGTGGGTACGTCGAGGAACGTTCCTTCCGCCGAGGTGTTAGAGAAAAATGGGATGGGAAGGTCGTGGTAGGGCTGCGTGAATTGTTTGATGGTGGAGAAAGGCCCATTCCATAACACTGGGTTCTTATCAGTCTTTTCTTGTATAGCAACTTGGAGTGCCTGAAGACACTCGATGACTTACCGTGGTGGCTGATGACCACCTTCCCGCTCCCCGCCGGATCTGACCCCATAACCCCATATTCCAACAGCTCAGCAGGCTGCCTCCCACTTTGCGATGTTTCCTTAGCGATGCTATACACACTCCTTATATTCTCAGGTGTCGCCTCCCACACCATCACCTCGTAACTCCACACTCTGCCTCCTATCTCAGTCTCAGGGATATCGTGGATCCGGTAATTAAGTGAGGTAACGACACCAAAGTTATGTCCTGCTCCTTGCATGGCCCAGAACAAGTCCGCATGAGAAGATTCCGAGACCGTCACGGTAGAGCCGTTAGCCAGAACGAGGTCAAGAGACAGGATCTGGTCGGACAGGAGACCGTAGCGACCTTGCAGCAAGCCATGGCCACCTCCAAGCGCAATGCCAGTAAAACCAACGCACTCACATGAGCCATGGACCGTCCACTTGCCTGCTCTCCATAGCGTGTCTCTGACTTCTTTGCCCTTGGCTCCACCGCCGATAGTGGCGTATGTGCCGTCTTTGGAGATGGTGATGGACTTCAATTTGCGCAGGTGGATTTGAATGGAATCCTTAAGGGAGGCAAGAGATGATATGGCACCGTGGCCGCTGGTGAAAGCAGAGTACGATATGTTGTGGGTATTGGCAAAACGAATCTTCTCATGTCAGCACTGCTGACGGTAAATTCACAAACATATTATTTTTGTTTTCAGGCGGTGTTGGACGCAACGCAAGGGCCTCTTTGGAGCCCCCTACTCTTCATTCTCAATCGTGGCAATGGTCTTGACTTACGGTTTCAGCAACATCCTCAGTAGTTGCAACTTCCACAATTACAGCAACATCTGGTGATTTCCAAGATTGCCATCTCTTTGTCCGTTCTACATATCCTTCTTGGCCCCTAAAGAAAACCTTTGCATCTGGCGAAAGCTTCAACTTCTTCAAGGCCGTCTCAAAATCAGCGCTTGTTGCATGCGCCAGTACAAGCCACAAAAGCAGGACAATGAAGCTAGACGTTAACGAGAAGAAGCGTGTAGTCCACATTTTGAATCGTTGATTAAAGGAAGAAAGATCAGGCGCGATCGCTGTCAGGCGACGTACGATCTGATATCAGCGCATTCTTATAGTAGCTCGAGCTTGTGAATTCAGCAGTACAATGTACGTCAGCCTTCGCGCTGCAGATCTTTCAACCTCAAGGTATCTTCGCTTTCGTAAGCGGCTCCAAACGTAACCGCTTGTGTGCACTGATGAGCGCCGCCATGTTCCGTAACGAGTATTACTTTCACATCACGTGCCGTCTTATCGTTTTCCTAGTCCATTGCCTAGCCTTGCCCGCATGCGGGATCGCCAATGCTAATCCAGTAACGTATCGGCTATACGAAAGTGTAAGCTTACAAGCTTACATGTTGCGAAGAATATTACTTTATGAGGTTAGCGGAAACTATGATGTTCGGAAGTTCTGTTCCGAGTAACAGCAAGCCTGTATGTTCATATCGGGTATGGACTTAATAAATTCGAATATACCTTCTATAGTGTTGTAAATCTGTCAATGCATTATTTAGACGACTAATCCCAGATCTCATCCCATCTCTTCCCATCCAACTCAACGGGTCCATCAAACTTCCCAAACCTCGGCGGTCCCGTGCCAGGTTCTGGCAGACGCACCCATTCTCGAATACATCCAGGCACCTCTTCTCTGCTATGACTGACACATAAGAGCGCCTGATGACTTTGTAAACCAGGCACAACCGTCTCTCCGTTTTTCTCTACTTTGCTCTCCACAGGCTTCAACCCAGCGTCTGTGTACTGGAGTTCCATGCTCTGGCCACGGGTGAGGAATAGGAGGCACTTGTCGCGTACGAGATCGTCCATGCCACTGAACGCCTCATCTAGGATAACAATATCTGGGTTACGGATTACGGATCTCAAGAAGAGGAGGACACGTTGGGCAGAGAAAGACACTTCCCCGAAGACAGTTTTGGTCGCCCAGTCAAGGTTTTCGCTTGAAGTCTGGCCATCTTTGAGGAGTGGGTTGAGCTCGCCTTCAAACCAGCGAAGGCAGGCTTCCACGCGTTTTGTGGCATTTTTGTCGAGTCGAGGCTTGGTGATAGGAGTGTCGCTCCATGCTGTCTCCAGAGTTGTGCGGAGGGTAAGTCTCTTAGGGAAGAGGGCGTGCACTTCTGGTGATGCGTGACCCATCCGTGACTGGATCTCGAAGATAGTGATTCCGGGCACGCCTGGCTCAGGAAGTCTTGAGCGCTGAAAGAGTTTGACAGGTGCGGAGTACGTCTGGGGATGATCCGAGGTCACAAGGCTTAGCAGTGTAGTCTTTCCAGAGCCATTCGCACCGAAGATCCCCCAGCGCTGGCCTCGATGCACGTTCCAGTATAACCCATTCTTCTCCGACCCATCGATTGTTTGTTGCCACTCCCCGAGAACAGAGTTTGCACCGTATGCAATACGCACCCCTTGCATCTCTACTATTGGCTCTGTAACTGGCACTTCTGACTTATCGATCTTCTCATACCCATCGCGACTTAGTATTGACATACTTGACGATGGCTGTGCTGTTTCTGCGTTGCTCGTCTCAAAATCGCCTCTTTCTGAGAGATGTCGCCCAACCTCGCGCAGCTCCATGAGCTTCGGGTCAAGCTCAAGACCTTTAGAGCTAGTTTTCTCGACTTCTTCATATCGTTGCTTCAGATGCTGGAAGACCTCCTCTTTCGGCCCAAGTGATTCGATCTTGCCGTCCTCGCCAGCATATACGACATGAGTGATCCACTCTGGTATCGCATCCTGAGGCCTTAACGATAGCACAATTCTTGGTGCGTTCGCTTCCGCGAGCCGGTGCAGGACTTTCGAAATGTGCTTCGTCACAATGGGGTCCAGACCAACTGTATGGTTCGTTAGCTTCGACTTTTGACCTGACACGCCACGAGCAGGACTTACTAAATGGTGCATCTAAGCACAAAGCCTCCGGCCCACTCAAAAGCGCTTTTCCAATCCTCGCTCTCCGACTCTGTCCATTACTCAGCATACTAACCGGCTTGTCCAGAAACCTTTCCAATTCCAAGTCCTTCATAACCTTCCTCATCAAGCCCTCATCCACAGTCTTCGCTTTCAGCTCTTCCTCTCCCGGATTCATGGTAACAATGCCAGTCAGATAGCGCTTAACATTGAAATCGGTATCTTCTTTGAGCGACTCGTAGCGAGCAGAGAGATACGCGCCACCAAAGGCTTTGCGCTCAACATCGAAGCCCACATACTCGATGGCGCGCTCAGGGAAGCGTAGTCTGGGCTTCTTCTCGGTGATTTCTGGCGATAGGAGGTAGGGATATGTTCGAGCTGTTGGTGGGAAACATAATAGTTGGCCTCTAAGTATTTGGAGAAATGCTGTTCGGATGTTTGATGATGGGCTTAAGATCGCCCAGTGTTGATTTGGAGTCGAGAAGGAGGGTAGAGACAGGGTTAGATTGGGAAATAATGGTGGATTGGGAGGTGCATCTTGACCTGGCGCTGGTTTCGATGCTGGATGTTGGCGGTAGAATGTGCCATTGGCGATCTTTACAATGGGCTCAGAGTAGAGCCTTCGCGTGCCATGAAACTGAACGCATCTTGAGGCCGCGAAGAATCGCGCTGACGTTCTTCTCATGGCGGAAGTCTGCTGACATCGTGGTCATTCCGACATGTTTAAATCTCCTGCATCGATGCGTTGTTTGGCGCACCGTATCGGAGAAGTGTCCGTCTCCGCGGTGGAGGCAGGCATGACGTCGCCCCCACTTTCTGCCGAGGTTCGTTTAGAACTGACATCGTGCGGTGCCGCATCGATTGCTACTATTCGAAGGACGAGCTTGGATGGGCTTTACACACGTAGTCGACTATGCTTCCTGGGCTACAGCCATCTCGGCCAAAGGTAAGCTGCGCACTGCTTTGCGATCGTCATTTTCTTGCTAACAAAAATGCAGCCTCCACAGCAACCTGCACTACCAACCTACGTGCATGAACAGCGGCGCGCCGCCCATGAAGCGTCCCAACCTTCATCATCCCCAAACCCACAACCACCTAATTCTACCATAAGGCTCGCAAGACCACGGTCACAAGTCGAGGCTATGCCTCCATTCGGCTCCGCACAAACTCCCGCCACTTTCTTTACACCACTTTACGATAGCGCAATACGTCACCCTGTGTTCTTCACCCAGAACTTGAAAAAGCCGCCGTTTCCAATACCGCAGAATACGAGCCAAGGTTGGAATCCTGTAGCAAGCGGATACATCATGGAGCAACAGAGGGCTGAAGCGGTTGGGAAGACAAAGTTGTAATTGAACTTATTGATGACATTGCATTACGTGGAGTTACGGAGCATTGAGCGCAGTTACTATACTATCTCAAGCTGTCTGGAAGTTACGATGGTGGGGCTTATGATATTATATAAGAGAAGTTGGAGAATTATATAACAAGAAGCAAACATTACGACGTTATCTCGAAATCACTACCGTTTCTAAATGAAGAGAAATGGCACCAGGAACTTTCCTATTAGCTTCCCGTAGTACTTCCAGTCCTTTTTGATCGTCGGTGTATTCTCCTCGCCCACGTTATGCTTCTCCATGACCCTCAAGAAGACTTCATCGAACGTCGAGGGGCTCACAGAGTAGAACTCCAATCCCAACAACTCTTTATTCTCTTCGAGCAACACAAACAACTTCCCAACTGATAACCTCTCCTTTGTAGATCCAGAGGCATCGTCTTCGACTTCTGGGTTGGGAGAAGGAATGTTATACCGTATCTGTCCATGGTACGCGTAGCCTTCCTCTTTTGCGCCAGGCATATTTTCGTCAACCCATCGCCTCACACTGTCCATCTCATGAGTCGATGTATACGGAGCGGACTTGCAGATAAGCTGGATGTGGAAGCCATAGCCGTGCTTTTTGCGCAGGTGATCCGTCGTCCCAACATCTAGCATCTTCTTCGCCAGCATTCCGACCCTATCAGCAAGATGATCTGCTTCTTCCATGCTATGTGTGGTCAACAAGACACTGCGTCCCGGAACAAACTCCACGAGCGTTTTCCACATGGTGCGTTTAGCAAGCGGGTCCATACCGCTGCTCGGCTCGTCTAGTAGGACGAGTTCAGGGTTGCCAATAAGTGCGATGCCCAAGCTGAGTTTGCGCTTATTACCACCTGACAGTTTTGACGCCATTCTTTCCGCGAAACGCTGAATGCCGACTGCTCGCACAATCTGACGAGCGTTACGCTTCGGATCCGAGACGCCGCGGATACCGGCGTAAAATTCGAGGTGTTCAAGGACGGTCATCTGGTCCACGGCATCGAATTGCGGGCATACACCGAGGCGGGTGCGCGCAGTACGGCGGTCGTGCATAACATCAATGTCGCCGAGGTGGATAGAGCCGCCTTTTTGCGAAGGTTGAATCTCGCCGCGCAACATGCTGATCGTGGTTGATTTGCCGGCCCCATTTGGACCTACAACCGCAAAGACTTCGCCTGGTTTGATACCAAAGGTCAGATCCTCTACTGCAGTCATGACCCCATTGGTACGATGCTTGAAGTTGCGTGTAAGGTGTTGTATGCGTAGTCCATCGTTCGCACTTGCGACACGCTCGATCTCATCTGAAACTTCCTTCTCATATCTAGTCTGGTCTTCCGAGTCCTTGGCTGGTGTGCTCTTTCCGAACCAAGTTGACGCCCACTTGTGATCGATAGTCATTAATATCAGAAATAAGAAAATAGACTGGCCGATGAGATAGATTATGGGCTGTCCGTAGAGCGTGATGTCTCCCGGGTATGTTGCCATTGTCGGAGGACTCCCACGACAAAGAGTCGAGAACAAGTTCATGGAGATAACGAGAGCACGCAGGAGGTTTCCGCAGGGAGATATCAGCGTAAAAGTGAAGTTGAAGATCCTAATCGCCCTATCTACTTCATGTGCTTGAAGGTTTGACTGCATATTCATAACACCTGTGAAGTACATCAGGAGTAGAAATCTACAGGATGTCAGCAATCTATCATCTTCATATAGCGCGATACGTACGCTTGGGAGCCTGCCGAGATGGCAAAAGCAGCTAGCTGTGACTTTGCAAATAGTGAGACCATGTACGCCCACAGAATCGAAGCAAGGCCGTAAAGGAACAAGACTACGAAAAGATAGCCAATGTTCCACCAGCTCTCAGGCGTGGATGCAGCGAGAATTATGACCATAATTACACTGGTGAACAAGACATTCAGCCAGTCGAATGAGAGATAGGCGAGCCTTCGGTATAGTTAGTGTGGAGTGATTCGTAGTGCTTAGCAATAACATACCATAGTGGGAGTGGGCGTCCTCCATTGCTGTACTGAAGCGCTCTAATATTGAGTAACCGTTCCCTCGTCGGATATAGCGCGAAGAATGCAGGGTAGCAGCTCATGATCAGGCCGAAGTAGAAGACAAACTGGATTTGATTTGTAGCATTTTCGGGCCACGGGACATTGAAGGCTCTGTAGATATTCAGTCATGGAGCTTAAAGGTATAATTTCAGACTCACTTGAAGCTGGTTGATATGGTAGTATTGGTGAGTAGCATATTGGCGGCGTTCTGCGTGAAGATAGCAGAGTACAAACCGAGAAAGCCCATGTCTGAATAGAAGCTGAACACCGGTTCCTCACCCAAGAAAAAGCCACCAGGGCTGACCTTGCTAAAATTGGCTTTGATATACGCATGGAACTCTTCAATAGTGTCCACGACTTTAATATAGTCGGCCAATGCACTCAATGAAGAGCTGGCACCCCCAAACTGCTCGGGAAGCATGCTCTGAAAGGCTGTCGTATTGATGCTCGATAAAGCGCTGGGTGGTCCAACTAGGAGAAGCGGTGTGTAGCCTTCTGCATCATCGAGCTCCTGCAGATCGGCTTCCCGAGCTTGTTGCCGTGGTGAACATCCTGGGTATGCCTTGTCTTTCAAAAGGACTGAGATGCAAGCGATGACAATGATAGGCATGATGAACGCAAGAGTGTAAGGTAGGTAATTCCGCTTCAGTACCGTTAGTCTCTTCTTGAAAAAGATCCATGTTTGTTGTGGGAAATTAACGGGCTTGCCGGTCATAAGAGGCTCATCGATCGCTTCGTTCTTGGAGATTGTAATGTGTTTCTCTTTAATGCGCGAGGGTACCGGACTAGCTTCCCGCTGCATGTCTAACTTGTCATCGTCTGCTGTGAGTGAAACTTCAGGATCGTCGGCAAGTTTCATAAAGACATCTTCAACCGTAGGGCCGGTGACTTGGTAGTGCTTGATCTGCCGCTTTTCCAGCTGCTTGATAATGCGCACGCATCGTCCATCGTCCTTGACCGTGAAGACAGTCTGATCGAACAAACGGTCTTCATGTTCTCCAAGAAACAGGTCTTCAATATCCGGGAGCGCTCCATATCCGGTTCCATGCAAAAAGCGGAAGCGGTAGCCGTTACCCAGCTTACTCTTAAGCTCGGAAACAGAACCTTCAGCAGCCACAGAGCCTTTGGACATGATGACCATATGATCGGCAAGAAATTCCGCTTCATCTAGGAAATGTGTGGTCAAGACGATTGTTCTTGTTCCACGAGCAGCTAGCATAATGTCCCATATCTTGCGGCGTGACAGTGGGTCCAGGCCGCCAGAGACCTCGTCCACACAACACACTTCACTCCCTCCAGTCAGCATCATCACGAGTTGAAGCTTGCGCTTCTGGCCACCGGAGAGCGTTTTAGACATGACTTGAATCTTGTGAGTTAGTCCGCACTCGTGGATCAGTTGGCTGACTTCAGCATCAGCAGTGGGGCTTATCGTTGTCGACTTTATACGATTGAAAATCTTTGCATGTTGAGCGACAGTTAAATGATCCCAAAGTACGTTCTGTAGTTAAAGGTTAGCATGTAGACCAACCAATATTGCACAGTAGAGCTTGCCTTCTGTGGACAGATGCCAATGCCACCAGATCCATTGACGGTGATAGAGCCGCTTGTGACATCACCAAGGCCTGCAATGGCATTCTGAACACGGTCAGCCATTAGTTTCCTTCGATACCTGCTAGCGCTTACCAAAGTTGTGGACTTTCCACACCCATTGGCCCCAACAAGTACCATGATCTGGCCTCGCATTGGTGCCAAAGAGACATCATTAACTGCCTGCACCGCAGGCTTCTTTATACCAAACCAGGGAGCGACTAATCGAAACCACCAGTTTGGTGAATAATGCTTCGTGAAGTTTGACAGAACTATGGGCTGCGAGCTGTTGTCATGCACTGTCTTCCTACCACGTGAGTCAGTGTAGTAAAGAGCGCGCTCTATCCAGGATGCGAGCACAATATAGACAATTGTCTGGAGCAACATGAAGATCCAGAAAACAAGGCCGGGCACTCTCCACGTGGCCCAAGGTGCTGCTTTGAGCAGGTTTGGGGAGATTTCCCTGTACTCAAACCGTGCGAGCCAGATCATGTGAAAGACAAACGTCATTGGTGTGAAAAGTAAGCTCAGGAGTACCACAGCAGCGGTCGAAAGAGTCTTCGCAGAGATCTGAGCCGCAACGCCCATAACTAATGCAACAACCGTGACCGTGATCCCGCTTAGCTGTGCTCGCCGGAAGAGCGAGGCACCGAGTATAGAGAACGAATTGAGCGAGAAGCCTGTCAAGATGCAGTAGATGACCATGATAGCTGGGTTTGTCGATGGGAAGAGGCCGACCCTAGCGAGGACAGCGATGATGATCCATGACGGGGAATAGACCTAAGATAAGTTGTTAGTCGATATCTCTATATTGTCACAATATCAGCACTGACAATCGTAAATGCCACCCAATGTCCCAAAAGCCGAGCAATCTGGGGTTCGAATTTGTTGAGATTAGGCATCATTGACTCCAATAGATCACTCATACCCATCTCTCGCTCTCTCGCCATTACACCCACAAGCTGATAACACAGACCGATGAATCCAATATACCATACGACAGCAATGTATTTGGTGCTTGCATTCTGGATCTCAGTGACCAGGTTGTCATCCCACTCTTCCTGCGTATCAGACGTGAATGGATACTCCTTGATGTTGTCAGGTAACGGCCTTGATCCATTTTCTGCCTCAACCTCAGCAATGACTGAGTCGATGGCATGTTGCAGCGGGATCGGAAAGATCTCAGCGTCGTTGTTGTTCTTCTCGACATTGATTTTGAAGCCATGCGCGCCATCGACGCGGATTGTATAGTTCCAAATACCACCCCTTTCGGGAGAGGAGTAGAACTCTGCCGCTGCGTAACACGTGGACACTGCAGAAAGGGACGTTTTGCACACCGTAAGCAGTTCATCAGGGCTGTGTAGCACCCGTACGGTTTGACCGTCACTTCCCTTTGCTTTCGCGGAGACTAGTTCGATGACTCTGTCGATATCGCCGCTAGTGGGTCCATAGTTGCATAAGGCGAGCGTTCTTCGACCACCAGGCGCATCACGAATGGCTTCGGCAAGGGGTCTGATGGAACTCGGTGTGCCGATGCCATAGGTTTCTTTCGGCCAGTATATTCGAATAATGAAGGTGAAATACACCACGAACAGGGTAGGGATCGTGAAAGCGCGAATGATGGTTGTTACTCTGCGTTTGCGATTCAATATAAGGAGGAGGTCCTTCCACGCAAGCGTCCATATCTGGCGGAAGAGCAGAGAGGAAATCATTGCGAATGGAAAGAGACGAGACTGGCTATAACAAAGTACAACATACACAAGGAAAGGAGATGATTGAGATGAAAAGCACTACAATCATGACGAAGGAGTTGTCCTGATAACATTCGAACAACAGCGGCCTAGCGCTCTTAGAAGGAAGAATGCGAAGTACGAAACACATATCGACGTTCTGTGGCTGTGAGGGTCACGGGTAATGGAAGGTCTAGACGCCCAACCCGTTCGCAATATGCACGTGTCGAGCAGGGGACGTGATAATGATGGTGCCTTTCGGCCATCTTATATCCTGTGCGCCTCTTGTGATTGACGGGCTTTCAGCCATCGAACGACAAGGCAAATCGTACATGCATCTCACGCAACGGGTATTATCGAGGAAGTCGCGAGCCTTGTAGACACCCTACAATGCAACAGTCTTCGATCCTAGGACGATAAAATGTAGGAGGAAGAACGGCTCGATGGTGTCTTACGATAGGAACGAATTACGTTGTCGTCAGATGACTAAAAAGTTGGCAGCGAGACAGTTGGGGAAGCTGCGTCCATGGGCGACTTCCTAACTAGCCAATTATAGCGCGCTAGCAACCTCGAAGATCTCGCAACTTTTGCTCGAAACATACAACCAAACCTCACCCTATAAGCTCCTCGTATCTCGCACCAACCCCCGTTCTACTGACTGAAGCCGCGCGGCACATATTATAGCAGCCTTTTCGCTCCGCCTCCGCCACACATCAAAGCCCAGACTTCGCATCGCAAACTTCCAAGTCAGCCTGAGCGGTGCCTTGTGCATAGTGCCCTACATGACGCTCAATTCACCATGACGGACTCCAAGGCCACTCCATTTGCTCAAGCCCTCCTTGAGCGCGCTTTCTCCCCTGACACAGCAGCCACCCACTACGCCGAGCGCGTCATCAAGCGGCCGCTAAACATCCGCCCAACCTCTCCCACACCATCTGCACGCGCGGTCCGCCGGCAAACCCTCAACGAGCGCAAACAGCAGCAGCAGAAACGCAATAAAAACAAGCCGCGCCCACTGTCTGCTGCTCAGAAAAGGAAGCTGGGTTTGAACGAGATTCCGAAGGAGCAGCAGAAGTATGCAATATATGAGCCGTTACATAGCCTCTGGGCGGGGTATATGAGGGAGATCCTGGGCTTGAATGATGCCGGACGGACGATCCAAGTGACGCCGAATGCGAGCGGGCAGATGCTGGCTAGTGCAGATATGCACGGTGCAATGTTCAGCGTAGTGAGAAGTCGGTGTGTGAGTCGCGTTGGGCTGGAAGGCATAGTTGTCCGTGACACGAGGTTCACGTTCGAGATTATCACCAAGCGAAATGTAGTCAAGGGTAAGTCTAGTATATAGAGTCGAGGTAAGTCCCTGTGCTTTGCTAATTGACGTAGCGATACCCAAGGAGCATACAGTGTTCCGCTTCGTGATTCCTCTAGCTGCTAAAGAAGGAGAGGAAGCGCCAAAGCCATTGGAATTCGAAATCTTTGGCGAGCAGTTCCAGACAAGGGCCCCTGATCGAGCGAATAAGAAGTTTAGAATGCACTATCAGCCGGATATATGATGCAAGTGCAAGCAATGAGCACTCTCACCCGGCACAATATCTTCCGAAGATAGGACTGGAGTCTGCCTCATGATGGCGGCCGCATGCTGATCAGCCTTGTACCTTCCTGAAAGCATTACTGTGGAGTGTTTATAGAGCCGAGTCTGCCGTAGAGAGGGGTAATGGCACGTCGCCAACGCCTTCCCATCGAGGGTCTGGAGGGCAAAGTTGTACACGCAGCGCAAACGTCTTGCTCTTATACGAAGAGCAACCGTACGATGGATGCAAGAGCAGCACCATGGCTTCAGTTGAAAGAATAGCGAAGATGTTCAAGATATCAATCAAAGTAGCGAGATTAGAAACATTACATTGTTGTAGGTCATGCCAACAGAATGCCCGTTAAGTAAGGTATCATCTTGATAAAATAGCAAAACGCCTCCCCGCTAAAATGCAATGGTATCACATAATGCCGCGTCGAACCAATTCCAGTGCCCAAAAAACCACGCAGTCTTAGGTCCTCACAACCAGCCTCACACATTCGTAGCAACTCTCCCACCCTGGAAGTCCTCTGGCCTAAAATCCCTAAGCTCTGTTTCAGGAACAGTATGCATCGACCTAATCTCATCCTTCTCCTTCATCGCCCGCCCCTTGTCGAGCGCAAGCCCTGTATAACTCCTCGGCAAATAGCGTCCCGGATGCCACACGGCAAACACAATCAACACGGCCAAGATTGGCACCGCATCAAACGTCCAAAAACACCACTCGTTGCTTTGCAGATACTTGAGGCCGTAGTCTTGATCATGCGGGATCTCCATCGTTCGGTAGATAGCTCTTAGGGCGATGATGATGCTTGAGAGGTTGATAGTGTAGGAGAGCTTGCGCCAGAGTTTCATGTCGCCGAGGTCCAAGGCACGCCAGTGGCGGGAGATGTAGAAATAGCGCATTGAGATGGTTGAGAAGGAGAGGAAGCACATCATTTGCAATACAAGGCCGAGGATCAAGATAACGCGGCCCGGTAGTGCTTTACGTTCAGAGGATTCAATGGTGCGCGAAGGGTCAGAATCGCGGTCGTATTGCCGGCTGATTTGGCTGGCGCCGACGAGCTGGATGAGGAAGGAGAAGAGGTCGAAAACGACGAATGTAGGAGTAATCCATCTTGGGAAGCACCACAATGTCTTGAAGTTCAGGGCGTAGGTCGGGCAGGAGAACCATACTACGCGGCTGAAAGCGGTGTAGCAGGCAGCAGCTAGGAAGGAAGGTGCTAGCAGGATCATGAGCCATGCGACAATGAAGGGCAAATCCTTGTGCTCATCAAAGGCAGAGACGATACGGCAGATGAAGCCGAGCGACAACATGACAACGGCGATGATGGCAGCCCAGAAGAACCATGATCGGTAGCGGAGGTACTGGTAGATGGAAAAGATGGAGATGAGAGTGACAGCGATAGCACCGACAATGGCGGCGGGCTCTGAGGGATCATAGATGTAAGGGTTGAGGACATGGTGTGCTATATAACCGTTAGAATCGATTTATAGAACAGCATATCGTGGAGATGAAGAGGAAGACTCACTCTGCCCAGCAGGTGCCCGTTTAGGTAACTGGATAAACCGAGCGTCCGCTCCTAGAGCTAGGGACAGGGCTCCAATCATCCTGGCAGTTCGATCCGATCCGCTGGTCGTCTAGTCTTTCTGTCGTCGCCACTTTCGCTCAATAGTCATGACCAGAATGCAACGCCACGAAAGTCCAGCGGGCGGCGGAGCATAGCGTTGAAGTAGGGGGCCAGCGGAGAAGAAGTAAAACAGCAAAGACAGCCCCAAGAAAGGGCGAAGGACTCAACGGCATCATGTTTTACAAAGTGCTCCGCTGCTAAGAAATACAAGCTCTTGGCAAACTTGAGCGGGCTCGTGTTCCGCTCCACTACCGTTGCGCCGTCGTCAATGCGCGAGCAATCACTGCTCAACGGGTATCCAGGCGCCACTTGTATGTCCTATTAACGACTACAGACGTGGGTTTGATTGCCTCCGTTCTTCCCGTTCCTGGTCACACTTCTGATCGACCTCCAAGTTCAAAAAGAATATGACAAGCCGGAAACGCGCATCTCTGCTCGCACAAAGTTGGCGGCGCCGTATCACGTGGGCGCGGCGCCCCCTTGGCAGTCCAACAGAGCTCAATCGATTCGGTAATGCCGAGCGTTGGCAACGCCAGTTAATCCGCAAGGCAGCAAGCGGGTGCAACCAGTGACAAGCAGTGCGCCGCTTAGCCGGTCGGTGCTTCGGCGGGCGGGCAATGTGAGCGGAGCGACGTCATTAGCCACAGCGCATTTCTTCTTGATCCTCTGTCGTACCTTTCGCGTCTGTTGGTTAGCCAAGCGCGACAAGACACCCTGATGACCTCTGGAGATATACATAGTAGCCGAGCTGCCGTAACACTCATCTAAACGGAACATCTTAAACCTTACTGGTACCCTCACTCTGGTTGTGTTGCGCAGATTCGTTGTCAACTGTCTTGGAGTGGGTGAGGAGAGTTTGGTATATATACGATCAACACGCTGCAGAGATTGATTAGTCAATTTTTGCAGTTTCAACAAAGAGGTAGTCAAGCTATGGCGCCCTGGGAATTAGGTTTATTATACCTGCCATGTTATCGAGAATCATGGCACTGATTCGGGAAGACACTTGATATGGACGCTACATAATTATGGAATTGAATTGCCGAGACCATGATGCAGAATGGGTTCGAGTGAATTCACGTGATGCTGTCGTCCTCGGTGAACCTCTGGTTTCGCCGATGGTCTTCAGCTCTCTTGGGCCGATTATTTTTTTATGATACACCATAGCTCGGTCGCTCTCCTATTGTATCATTGCGACCATTTTCAACTGATTTCTGGTTTCCTAAGTCCTTCTTGATATCAGTCAAGGAGTGTACGGCTCCACTTTATAGATAGATAGGTAGTCTTCTTTAGAGGTAGATTGTTATTACTCATATTAGAGGCTAGCCTAACCGGACCGATACCGGTGGTAATTGAAGAAACTGTATCATTATGTTGGCCAAGACGCATTGCACTTCTCACTCATCGTCAAACTCATCATCAGCCTCGATTACTTCCTCCTCATCCACTCCCATACCCTTGTTCAGCCACCTCACCTCCTTTGGCTTTCGCTCCATCCAGAGCTCGTTAGGAATCCACTTGAAGAAGCTACAGATCGCCTCCGTGATGTCATCGAGGATAGTCAAGCCACCATCAAGCGTCAGTACCTTAGCATCCATCTTCATACCCACGAAGCACTTTGCCAGCGCGGTCTCCTCGACCCAGAAGCTGTATTCTTTGCAGTCCTCAGTCTTCTCTGGCTTGCCATTCGGGTATTTCAGCTCGTCTCGCGGAAGATCCCATTCGTCGCAATCCTCAGCGTACCATGTCTTACAAACGAGCTTGCCAAGCGGCTCAAGTTGTCCGAGTTTGTGCTGTAGTGTCGCGCTTTGCTGGACATATGATGTCTTGGTGAGATCGTCAGGAGGATGAATTGCAATAACCTCAAGGCCTACAGATTCGCTCTTGAGAACCTTGAAGGTATTCGTTTCTGCTCTCTCGTATTGCTCGTCAGACCCTAGGATTGCCACTCCTGTAATGAACTTGATCCTTGCTTCTTCGTCTTGGATGCCAATCTCGTGAAGGTTAACACCCTCTGTTTTCAACGCCTCAGCCCAAGACTTGTCACCCGTATACGTTCCAGCGTGTGCACCACCGAAGATAGCGCTCGCAGACTTGTTGAAGTCTCCAGGAAGTGCGAGACCGGCCGCGTGGACCATAGGTAGCTCCTGCTCAGCGGTGTCACAGATCTTGCAGGCGAGTCTAAGTTGATCCTTGTACTCAGGGCAGACTCCATGGTAGAGGAGGTAATTGTAGAATGAGCGAAGGACTTGGCAAGCATTCTTGATCGCGTTGGGTTCGTAGCCATAATGAGCAGGGTACCATGATGAGCTATCACTGTTAGTATTGTCCATCAACATGTCTCACGGTGTCCATGTAACCTACAGGAAGGCTTCGCCAACACCGACGAAATCCACAATCCAATGCTTCTCATCTGAGCGAGCCCAAGGTACGTTGTGGGTCGCGAGCGCCCTAGCAAGCTCCTCCGCATCCATGTCTGCCATTTCCTGTCTAGAGACTCCTTGATACATGCGTGGTCCGGATTCCACACCTCCAAAACGCATCAGTTTGTCAAAGACAAGTGCGTACATCTGGTGCATGCGTCGTTTCTGCTTGAAGCGTTGGATCGCGATTTCGATGCGCTCGACGAAGGGCTTGTCCGGATCATACAACGCTTCCTCTTCCTCAGCTTCTTGGGGCGTCTGGGGCGGCTCAATATACGTGTTCTCGAACCCTGTGGGTTTCAACATGTTCTTACTCATTCCTGGCGGATACTGTGCTTTCGACTGAGGAATTATCGGAACTGGGTACACAGCTGGCTTGCGTGCGCGCGGGTCGTAGGCAATGTCATCGTCATCAAAGAAGTCTGTATCCAGAACGCACTTTCCTCGGAGAGGGATCTTACGTTTGATAGTCTTCCCATCGGCGGAGACCTCGAGGAATGGGCTCTTGCGAAGAGCGGCTATGACAAGGCTCCTAGGCTTGTAGCTCCTCATCTTCTTGAAACCGCAGATGCGACTGATCGAGACTGGAAGGTTCTCGCGCCCGCCACAGCATTGCAGCAGGTGGAGATCCGTAGGAAGATTCTCGTCGGAGAAGTAGAATTCGACCTCACCGCCGTCAGTGATTATAAACGGACGAGAGTAAAACATATACCTGTTGGCGTATCGTTACACCCTCGGGATGGTCTATATCCGCATTAGGGCCGCTAGCTGGAGCAGTAGTAGTCTTGTTGGGTACTGTAGTCAGATCTTGGGCATTTACCGGCAGCGCCGTGGTTGCAGTTGCCATCTTTGCTTGTTAGTGTTTCTTGTTGTCCACTTGTCGATTTGAGCCGGCGCAAAACATGAGAGTGAGCTGGAGAGGTAATGGGAAAGAAGATCTCGAGCGGAGATGATCAAGGGTTGCTATAAGTTATGACCTGAAGGCAAACGGCTCTGATGAGGTGCTAGGCTTGCCGCTACGTGCAGGTGAGAGCAGAAGGTGCAATCCATGTTCCACTAAGAGGCAAGAAATGGATCCTTAGTCACCAAGGAATAACGCAAAGAATCATTGCAGTGATCTAACAATTGTGATACTTGAATAATAGACTGTAGGATGTGCCTGGCGATGGGCACACAGTTGATGGCGAATCATCTGCATCTGTGGGTGAGGTAGTGCATGGCGTCAAATCGTTGCTGAAATTGACGCTCCAAAACACCCTTGGTAAATGATGAGGCCTTGGTTTGGTAGTGAAGGATTATAGAAGTCCACGAGATTCCACCGGGGGTATATAAGCCTCGATTCATTGCTCCCTCCACACGCGGTGCGACTGACTCGACATGGGCCCTGAAACGCAGCTCACAGCGGGGTCCTCAGCCGCTCCCCACGAGCTCACCATCCATCTTCTTCCTCTACCCCAGCCACAATTACACAGCCAGAGATCTTCAGGCTAAAAGTCCGACTTGAAGCTGCACGCATCATGGCAACCAAGACTTTTGACGCTTCTAAGTTGCAGGCATTTGGCAACGCTGCCGCTGGACAGTGAGTGCTAAACTTCAGCCCGTCAGCTTGTAGTTGCACACCATAGTAACGCACTGTGACAGTGATGGCGTTCTCAGCGACGAGACCGGCGCGGTAGTCGTGAAACCATGCACAGCCGCAGAGATTACCTTCTACGAATCCGTGACCGCGTCGCATCCAGACCTTATTCCTTACCTACCTACGTACATGGGCCAGCTGTCTTTGTCTGCAGACCAGACTACTGTTGAAGCTGTTGAAAGTGGAACCATACAGACGGCCGACGGTGCGATTGAGCGTCTACACGGCAAGAAGCTGGAAACGGAATTACACATCGTGCTGGAGAACATCACGCATGGCTTCAAGAAGCCAAATGTTCTAGACTTGAAGCTGGGCGCACAGCTATGGGACGATGCTGCGAAGCCGGAGAAGAGGGCGAGGCTCGATGCCGTAAGCAATGTCACGACGAGTGGAAGCCTAGGTTTCCGAATTGCGGGTATGCGCACATACAAAGGCACACCTGCGCCGGATGTCCCAGAAGATTTGAAAGAGTTTATCGAAGTGGACAAGGAAGGTGGACATTGGGTGTACAACAAGATGTATGGCCGCAAATTCAGTGCTGCGGAGGTTAACGAGGGCTTCGTCTCGTACGTCTTCCCAGGATCAAGAACGGAAGCCGAACAAGACAGAGCTCGAGAAGTACTCGCCTACTTCCTAGGTGAAGTAAAAGACATCCAAGAAGTATTCGAGAGGAAAGAGAGCAGGATGTACAGCGCGAGCATACTTCTAGTCTACGAGGGCGATGTAGAAGAATACGCGAAGACGAAGCAGACGCTGAGATCCGCCCGGCCAGACGAAGATGAGGACGACGAAGACAATCTACCAAAGCTTGCGGCGGTGAAGATGATCGACTTTGCGCACGCCACGTGGACGCCGGGCCAGGGGCCGGATGAAAATGCTCTACAGGGTATGAGGAGTACGGCGAAGATATTGAAAGAGCTTCTAGATAAGGCGCAGGACTGACGACTTTGCCTATGATTCATGATAGCGATAGCATTTAAGGCTATATACCCCTTGAAGCAGTCATACCATACCTCAATCCTTATCCCACCTTTTCCACTTGCACGAATCTCTCTTCATTCTCTTCTACTTCCTTAGACCTTTTGTCCTCTGCATGGACGCTACCAAAGCCAGGCAGTAACCCGAATTTCAAGTACTCGAATCCTTCAGCTCCTAACTGACCAAGCCAGGCACATCCTCCGGCCAACTCCCAAGCACCATAGCATTCCCCGGCGTCTGTCCCGGCTGCGGACTGAGCAACTTCAACTTCTTCTTCGCTTCATCCACATCCGCCACATAGATGTACCCTCTAATACTCGAATCGCGAATCACCACTTGCTGATCATTCGGGCTGGCCGTCGTAATAGCCAGCAATTTATTCTGTATCGCCGCCGACGGTGTAATCTTCTCATATATCGGAGCCGACGACGCGTCGTAGTCTCCAGGTCTGTACTCTGCGTTGTCGCTTCCTTGGACAATATTGAAGAGATTTAAATCTCCAAAATCGGCGGTCTGGCTACTCGGGGCCAGAGTCTCATCGCCTTTTCCGAAGAAGTACTCTCGGATTTGTGCGTGGCGGAGGGCTTTCATGTATTCTTCGCTGCGGTCGACGCAGCCGCCGGATTTCTCGAGTCGAATCACCGAGACGGATTCTGAGGGGTCGCGGATTTGGTTGGAAAATTTGCGGGCGAGGTCGGAGTATAAACGTTCGGAGCCAAGGGTTATTAAGACGTTTACTGGTGGGTCAAGTTAGCCAGGGTACTTACCGTAAAGCGTGTGTGCTAAGGTTCTGGCGAAGAGGAAATGATGGTGCAGGGGCAAAGATGGGCAATCGAATAGATGGTGTAAACCAAGTCATCACACGCACCAGAAAACTCAGAAACGATGTGTTCTATGTTCTCGTAGACACCATTCTTCCCTTGGCTAATGGTGCCCGAGCTATCGATGATGAAGCCAGCCTGTTTGCTTGCCTGATCCTCCTCCAGTCTACTTGTGACAGCCAAAGCCATGCGCGTTACTAGAGGCTTGAACACTTTGCCCTCCTCTGGGTCTTTGAGCCCATAATGATACACCAGTGGCATCTTCACAGGGATAGGGCTCGGTCCTGAGATCGGGCTGCTTCCCCAGCCTTCCTCAATGTCAACGATGGAGGAGTACGCCGCTGCTGAGAAGGAGCCCGGTACGCTGAGCATACCCTGCCGCGGATCCAAGTTCACTACCATTGGCTGCCTCCCACTCTTTACAGCGTAAGATGTCATTGTCTTGACAAGTGACGTCTTACCAGAGTTCTCAGGCCCGACAATGAGCACTCTCGGACCCATCTCGACACTTCCACTGCTCACGCTTTTATCTCTGAGGCTCTCCAGCGCGAAGTGCAGGTTCGCACAGCTCATCATGGGCGTCTCTTCCGCCACATAATCTGACTCGACCTCGCCGCCAATCTCGAGCTTGCAGCCATGCCATGTAAATATAGCGCCTTTCGTGCCTTGGAATGTGTACGTGGTGGAAGGTGCGAGCTCGGTTCCAAAGAACTCTGCGGTACCGGACTGGAGCTTGACGGTAAGAGTGCGAGAGAAGCTGACTTCGAAGCGATATTCGGTGTTGGCGGCAAGATCTTGTGTTCGTGCGACGGTTGATGTAGGGACATTCAGAGGCTCCACAGGTTGGGAAGCCAGGTTGAGGCCCGGTAAAGATATCATGGTGATATTATAGCGAGTCAGACAATGGGTGGGTCTGGACGGTGTTGAAACTTTGAGTATGGATAGCTGTTGAAAGTAGTGAACACTTGATGCGGCGGGCGCAATGTGTCATCGAGAGTGGTGGGAGGCTTATGATCATCTACGTGGAAGCATCATAGTCGGCGCTATCACAGGACGTAGGCTGAGCGACCATCGAGGTATCGTCCGAGATTGCAAGGCGTACTAAAAAAAAATTAGAATGATGGCTGAGGGAGGGAGAGTAACGGAGAAGCTTCAGCACGGGCTATGCGGACTTGACGCGCGCCTATTGGCGGGAGGTGGGGGGGGGGGGGGGGGGGGCTTTCTGTCGCCGAAAGCCACCTTGTCAATCGCAGACGACCCAAATATCGCAACTTTGACGATATCGAGTGAGCGTCTTCTCCTTGCCTTTCTTCCGCCACCCGTCTCCCTGTAATATATGCCGTTTGTTTCCTCTGCCACGTCATGAAAGTTCTCCCTCGCTGAGCATACATTCATGCCGCGCCATTCTTCATTACTCTTTACTATCATCACCTAGCTATTTATTCTTGGCCACCCTAAGAAGCTGGTCTTCTACAGCGCCAGCAGGGGCCGGATCATTCAACTATGAAGTCCTCACTAGCGTCGGCCTCATTTGGGGCTTTGCTCTCCATAGCTTCTGTTTCCGCCGGCGTGAATAACGCGGATGGGGGTCAAGAACCTCTGAGACCCCCAATCGACCCGACTAAGTACCGAGCAGCATGTCCAGACTACAAGAACTACGCCATGCGGCAGCAGTATGTATGCACTTATAGCCAGGGTAATTGGTCCGCTAATAGTTTGTCTCAGCTCACCGTACAGCAAAGGCCCGTTAGAGCTTCCATTCCAAAGACCTTCAAAGTACTGCCGAACATTTGAGTCGCCTCTTGTCGAGAAGGTTATTGAATACATGAACGAAAAGATAGTCGACAAGGACCTTGCTCGTCTTTTTGAGAATGCATTTCCAAATACCTTGGACACGACAGTACGATGGCACGTCGATGGCACTGTCAAGCATAAGACGACCAAAAAGCATTGGAATCCTGCTGCTTGGAAAGGAGCACAGAGCTTCATCGTTACCGGTGACATCAACGCGGAATGGCTACGCGATTCGACCAACCAGCTTGCACAATATCAACTGCTAGCGAAGAAAGATAAGGAGATCCACCAGCTCATCTTAGGTGCCATCAATACCCAAGCCGAGTATGTGATTGGATCTCCATATTGCAATGCCTTTCAACCTCCTCCACCGAGCGGATTGAACCCAACTTTCCAGGGCGATGGTGATACTGTGCATCCAATATACGAGCAATCGTTCGTATTCGAATGCAAGTACGAGTTGGATTCTCTTGCTCACTTTCTCTCGCTTTCAAACCAATTCTACAACCACACCGGGTCAACCGAATTTCTAAACGCCCGATGGCTGGTCGCTCTAGACACACTACTCTCCGTCCTCTCCGAACAGTCGAAGCCTACCTTTAACGAGAAGACCGGAGTATACCAGGGCAACGAGTACACTTTCCAGCGCCAAACCAACCTTGGCACCGAGACGCTGGGTCTCAGCGGCGTAGGCAACCCTCTAAATAGCGGAACCGGCCTCGTCCGCAGTGCATTCCGTCCCAGCGACGATGCGACCATTCTAGGCTTCTTCATCCCGGCAAACGCCATGATCAGCGTCGAGCTCAAGCGCACAGCCGCCATCCTCCAGAAAGCCGGCAAAAAGCACATCGCGCAGCAAGTCCTCAAATGGGGCGAGACCATCGCCCAAGGCGTCTGGGACCACGGCGTCGTGACGCACAAGAAATACGGCCAAGTCTTCGCCTTCGAAGTCGACGGCTACGGCTCCTCGATCCTCATGGACGACGCTAATTTGCCTTCCCTGCTTGCTCTCCCGCTCTTAGGCTTCACAGATGCGAATAATGAGATTTACAAGAACACCCGCAGGATGATTCTAGAGAAGCAGGGGAATCCTTACTACCTTACTGGAGAGGAGTTTAGCGGGATTGGCGGCCCGCATGTGGGACTGCAGAGTGCGTGGCCGATGAGTGTGCTGGTGCAGGCTATGACGAGTGATAGCGACGAGGAGATTATGCAGTGTTTGGGCGCGGTGAAGAATGTTAGCGGGAATGGGTTGATACACGAAAGTGTTAATGTGGAGTATTCCAAGACATATACGCGTGAGTTGATGATATCAATGGACTATGATTGGGGAGGTCACTGACATGTGAACAGGCAGTTGGTTTGCGTGGGCCAACTCCGTGTTCGCGCAGACGATATTGGATCTGGCGCAGCGGAAGCCGCATTTGCTCTTTGGACATGGTGCGGAGGCGTATACGCTCTAGAGATACACAGGTACATTTGGCGTAAGTTAGGCATGGGACGGCTATCACTGAGACGGTATGGGTTTGTAGCAATCATCAACATCCTTCATTCGTGTCTAACTGTCCAACATTACGAGTGACATTATAGCCAACATATGTATAGCATGACTGCTCTGCAATGACTACAGCCGGCACGGCTCAAAAGGCGGGATAACAACGCGGCACAATCGTTCTTGAGACTGTTGCAGGACCAAGCGGTAGTGACATGCCAGTGCATATATCCCTCAATCACCCGTAGCCTTCTTGCCATCCTCTTTCCTCTCACTTCCCTTTTCTCATCAAGCCGAACTAGACAAACATACTTTTTACCAAGATCTGCGATCGTCCTACATAGATCAAGCAAAACACTATAGGTGTACCAAACACTCCAGCCGGGGGGGTATAGTAGGGCAAAGAAAATCAACGTTGAAAAAAAAACAAGGGGAATTAAACGAGATACAGTCGGAATAAAGATGAGAAGATAGAGGGTATTCGTACGTTCGTTGACCAGTTCAATATGTGTGTTCGCTTGGGGGAAAATGCGTCGTTTATGCAAAAGGTCAAGGCGGCCGTCCAGTCGAGTAAATCATCCAACAAAGGGCATTCAAAATCAAGCGGTGAAACTCAACTGACCCTTCAACTTCTCAGTCGTCCTGCGGCGCGAAACCGTACGTTGGTCGGGATTCAAGGGTTTTTGATTGACGATGCTCGTCCAGTCTTCCCAATCGGTCGCCATTTCAGTCAGCACGTTACCCATGACCTGTGCGCTGGCCATGAGGCCATGCTGTTCGCCTTCCAAGATACGGACCTCGCACTTGCGCATTAGTCGACCGAGCCATCGCACGTTATCAGCTGGGACACGAGAGTCTTTGCTTCCGTGGTGAATGACGACTGGGCGATTGATATCCTCATACCGGAAGCCGATGCTTTGCTTCGTCTCGAGGCAGACAATCAGATCAGTCGCGGGATTCGCGTTTGCTGTCGCACGGTCCCAGATTGCAAATGTGAGGCGTTCGTCGAATGCGTGCTGGCGTTCACGTTCGGCGAGAGTGAGTGCTTCCTGCATGCGCTTCGTTTGCTCGTAGTTGGGGTCAGTAGGACTCGTTAGGGTAAGTGAGCTTGCATTAGGTAGGATTTGGTCCATCAGCATCATAGATTGCCGGCGGTCGTCTTTTAGAGAGGGACGTGGCTGCTGCGGTTGTACTGCTTGCGGGGCCATGCTTTTCCGCCTCGTCCTTGGAGAGTTTTTCGGTCCTGTGCGCTGAAGGCTTGCGCTTGTTGCGCTTAGGAACGTCGAGTTTGCGACTTTGAGCAGAGAAGGAGGTAGAGCGCGGAGAAAGCGTTGAGATCTGGGCAGTTGTTGTGTCGGTGGTGAGTCCTGGCTGATGCCAATTGGTGCCATCTGAGATGGAGGTATCCAGGGTGCGAGGAGATGCACCCGGCCGCGAATGTGCTGTGGCATTCGTAATGATGTGGCTAGAGCATACACAGCGCCCGCGGAATGTGCTAACAGAGAGAATTTGCTGATCTTTAGAGCCTGGCAGATCACAAGTACATCGTCTACTGTAAGTTAGCTTCGAGTATCTCGTCTTGTATGAATCTGTTTGCTTACCGGGCCAGCTAAGAGGAGTTCCATTCGGATCAACTTGGCTCCCTCCGATGCCTGGGCGGTCTGGCGTGATTAATCGCAGCTTCAACGTCGCAGCTAGCTGGTCATAAAATGCCATGACATATCTTGTCAAGCCCATACCAACGCAAACGAAGACAGCATAGCCGCGAGGATCACCAACCTCTGAGAACGAAATAATCCTTCCGGTTTGTGGATGTCGAATCTTCTGCGACAGACGCGAAGAATTGAGGTAGCTCTGCACATCAATATCAATCGAGTCCAGGCTCACCGGTCGCTCCTCAATGGGTGGGTATGGAAGACTTTGAACCGCTGCGGCTGCTACCTTTGCTTCTGACCGCTCCATCTTATCATTGTGCTCTTTTTCTGCCTTTGCCGGGAGATCTGGATGTGACCACCGCTTCTTCGTAAGCGTGCGCCGACGCTGGAGTTGCAAGCTGTTGGATGCTGGCGTAGGCGATACTTGCATCGATTGGTGTCGAGTCGCAATCTCTTCGCTAGTCGAACGGGACGGTGACAACCTGCCCATAGCGCCATCGGTTGCACTCGAAGAGTGCTTATGTGTAGGAACCTTACCAGTATTCCCCATTATCGCTGATCCAGTTGCCGCTCTACGGCCGATGGCGGATCTCCCGCCGACAGCGGCTGAACTTGCGCGCTTAGGCGTGGTTGCTTCGCTACTTGATTTTGTTCCCTTTGTAGATGCGATGCTGGCGCTTGACGGTAAAGGAGATTTTGCTCTAGGTGGTCCTAGACCAGGCGATAATGGCGCTGATTCTTCGAGGCGTTGAAGCGCAAGAGCGTAGTTGATGGGGAGTGGGGCAAAGTCATCCCCGTCGTTCACCGTCAGACTCCTGTGCCTTGAGTGGCGCACACTCCGTGTTTGAGGTGTTACAATGGGTTCGGATTCGCGAATTTCAAGTTTTTCTGGTAGCTTCTCTGTGCGCTTCTCCGTTGACGCCGATTGCACGGAAATTCCGAGTACTTTGTGTGCCTTGGTCAAATCCTGCACACGCATTTCCGACATGCTTGATACAGATGAGGTGGGGGAAGGTTCAGGGCTCGGGATGGATGAAACACGAGGCACATTAGGTGGTGTTGCCCCTGCATCGATGTCGTCCACGGGCATCTTTCCGGCTAATATATCCCTCCGCATCTTCTGTTCCTTCAACTCTCGGATCCTTTGCGCGACTTCATTTTCCTCGTGTTCAAGCTCCTTCAGAATCTTCTCCTTCATGACCGACTCTTGATCCATCCTCTCGTCTTCTTCAGGGACCATATCAGTTTTTCGAGACTTTTGACGAGTACTTCCGTCGGCGTGAGCTTTTTTGCTCTTGCGGGGCGGACTCCCAGTGTGCCTTAGGGACGAACCACGTTCAGGGATTAAGCCTTTATCTGAGGGGCTGTCTCCACTGGGACCGTCAACCAGGTTGAGACGTATTCGGCGTGGACTCGTATTCCTGCTGGAATACCGCTGCGCGAACCTAGACGACTCGCTGGAAGGCACTCGTAGCTCGTCTTTGCCGACTGGCTCTTCTTTGATCGTATCCTCATAAGGGAATAACTGGGTCGCCGCTTTCCTGGGGGAGTCTTGCGATGAGAAATCTTCTAGCGTGTGGATTGTTGCGCGCTTTCGCTCGGTCTCCTTCTGCCTGAGTCGCTCGCGCGAGCTCATGTACATCAAACTCCTGTGGCCCTTTGCGCTCCGCTTGCTCTCGGCTGATGATCTGTTGCTTTCACTCGGCGCTTGCTTCGGTGGGACAGCTTCGATGCTGATGTTGCCGAAGCTGCTCGCGGATCGGTTCGAGTGTGTAGAATGTATTGATGCCGAACTGCCCCCGCTCCGGCCAATGTAGCTGCTCAGCGAGTGCGGCTTGTCTCTCTTCTTCGGTGCGGTCAGGGGCGACAAGCCCGATGGCGGCTTCGACGTGCGAATGACAGGCGGTTCGCATGCGTCGTCGGGGTACAACTCGTTCTGGCCCCTTATCGAGTTGTAGTAGGGCGTCTGGTCTACAGAACCTCCGTCATGCCCAGCTAGCGAGTTTCTTTCAGACTGTGTGTGTATGCTCGTGTTCGCAGAGGCGGGCAAGCCACTGTCGTAGCCCACGAGGAGGTTCTCGAAGTGGTTATGCGCGGGGATGGATATGGCGGACAGCTGGTCGATGAGCGAGGAAATGACTTGGGGCGACGCGGACTGTGTGCGAATGTAATTAGGCGTGCGCTTCTTCGGACGGCTGTCGTTGGTCTGGACGGAGGACGGCAGCGAGGTGCGGCGGCGCGCCTTCAACGTGTGGTTCGCGGTCGGGTTGGCCGCGTCGGCGGGGAGAGGGCGAGCCGGCGGTTGCTGCTGCTGCTGCTGCTGTGTCTGGACCTGAACGTCCATTCTGCCGGTCGTGCAGGTCGAGGCTGTGCCTGTGCTGTACAAAGCAGCCGATTTGGTATGTCACTCTTGCAGACCTGCAGGAGGGCGGGCGGCCGGTGTGTCGAGCGCGACTTGATGCAGCAGCGTTGGAGATCAGTGCATGATTGGCATGCGAGCTGCTGCTCTGTGAGGCTGCGGGTTCCAGCGCAATCCTCGGGGTCGACGGGCGGGGGAATGCAAAGGATACGCCTGCAACAGAGCAGAGGACGTCGAGGAGAAGAAGGGGTCTTCGGCCGTTAAATTAGCTGTCCCCCATCTACGGCGAATTGCACCCGCCCAGCGCCCTCAGGGATGAAGCCGTGAGTCTCTAATGGCCGTGCCTCGTGGCGCTAGCCTCTCTGGGACGTGCCTGGCGATCAATGCCGGACACCCCTTCTTACACAAGCTTTTCTACGGCCGCCAAAGACACGCTGCTGGAATCACACTTTACATTGTTCAAGCCACCCCTGCTCCTCTGTGATATGCCAAACTATCTTGTTTCAGATAGCAGGCCATTGGATTTGGAGGGGAAAAGGTCTCGGTCGTCCGGCTGACTTCACGCACCGACCACGACTCATGCTCTGCAGGACCCCCGTCGAAAATAAAAGCTCCGAGAATCCCTTTAGGCACCTTGTGAAACTCGGGAGCAGCCGAGTTCCAGGTTCTTTCTCGCCAGCTTAGGAACCCCTGGCTGCTTGTCCTGCAAGGCGACGTGCTGTTGCAGTCAGGGTGCTATTCTACACTATAACGAATAGTAGGCTCAGAGCAGAAGTTAGATCGCAAGCCAGATTGACGAGGGTTACATTATGCTTCTCAAGCTTTCATGTTTGCTTCTATCACTCCACCATTGCTTTCCAGAGCTTCCCTCGCCAGAGTCACTTTGCATGTCAATCATTCCTTCCAGGCGTCCAATGTAACATCGGTCGTCAATCACACTCAGTCATAACACTATCCAAACGATAATCCGTCTAAGAGCCAGCGCAACCATGTTGTAAGTGCGTACAGCTCGGCGGTGATGCCTAGTAAGTAACTCTCCACTCAAAATGTCCACATAATACCTTAAGTCCAAAAAGATCATCTGCCCTGCCCCCGCTACATCCTTTGCGCAGGAAGTTCATTGATATTCATCGAGCCATTCTTTGGAGCTGGCGTATACTGAGGCACCGGACTAGCAGGGCCACTATCCCCATAGTACGGGCTGGCAACTACTGTGGTCGCGGCAGGTGTCTTCTCTGGAGTCGGATAAGACTGTTGTGAGGGGTTGTAGAACTGCGGGGGAGGCATCTGCTGGACTTGTGATTGAGGCACAGGCTGCTGTTGATGGTACTGCACCGTACTAGGCGATTGGCTTGGCCTCTTCTTTCGTCGTAGGAGAAAGATGACACCAACGATAATCGCCCCAAGGACGGCGATGCCACCGATTACGCCCCCCACTATCGCACCAATGGGTGTAGAGGATTTGGGTGCTGGCGGTTGGGTAGGACTAGGGGCGGGGCTTTGGCTTTTGGAGGAGGACGATATTGATGTCGATGTCGATGTCAAGGATGGTGTGCTGCTGGTAGTCACGGTGGAGAGCCCTTCACAACACGCAGCTCGTTAGATCTTCGATATTAGGATCGACGAGGTGTGCTTACCATTGGGCGTAGTCTTGTAGATAATGCCACCCTTCTCGGTGATATCATCACACCAGTAGTTCGTCAAAGGATCATGATCGTATATATCAGTCGCTAATACCCACGAACTGCACGTTTCACTCGAGCCTCCACTGTGGATCCAGGTTAATAGCAAGATGAGAAACAAAGCTTCTGGGCTCACCAGTAGGAAGTGCCTGTGGAATACACAAGGTAATCGCCACTGCAAGATATCCAATTGCATGCTGTATCAGGGGGACAGATGGCGTAGAGGCTCCCTGATGTTGCTATAACCTGACCTTGTAAGTTGACTGTTACAGTGTCCCCTGGCATGTAGTCAGCTTTGATCACGCGTTGACAAATGAAAGTGGTGCTTTGATGACATACATAGTGTTGTGCCACGACTTGTGCCAGTGGATACGTATCCCACTGTAGTGACATCCCGGGCTACAAGGGGTGCGGCTGTAATAGTAGGTGTTGGGGCTTTCAGAAGAGCAGCGATAGCACTTCGGCCAAAGATGACAGCGGGTAGTATCTGAATGAGTGCACACTTCATCGTGTCAGAATGAGAGAGGATAGTACAGGTCTATCAGGAATGTCATGAGCGACAGGACGCAGCTAAATAGGACAAGTGAGACCATAAACCGTAGGGCCGCTTTTCCCGGAAGGCTGAACAAAAGGCTCTGGGCATCTTAGCTGGTGGATGTGGCGCCTGCCATACGAAAGAGTCCATCGGTAGGCTGAGGAGCTGAACATCGAGAAATCTATGTATGGGTAGAGATGGTTTGGACAACTTCTTTACAATAAACGGTCATCACCGTGTGACGTGCGAAACTTGACATCTCGAAATGTTCCTAATTTCTTCGTGTTGGTTTCGTTAACATTGTGTTTCCCAATCACTCGACCTTCTTGACGGGTATCATACCCGATATCATCAACATTTGGTGTAACGATATACAGCCGACCTGAAAAGGAAACATCCATTTCCCTTATGCTAAGAGACGCTAGATTCAGCTGTCAGCCACGGGTTCGTTACACCTACCATAAAGGTTCATGTATCAGTTTGGTGTTACGATCTTGGGAAGCGAGCATATCTAAATCGCTTGTGGTGAGCTTTGGTAGGTTCAGCTCTCAGCCACAATATTGCATGGCCACCATTTCCGGCGACATAGTTGTGTGGTGTTATCTCAACCGGTCAGCAATGAAGAGTGTACAGCAGAACCGCATTCGAATTTTGAGGTCTCAACTCATGAATATCATATTCTAGCCGGATAGCCAAATCGACTAACGAGTTCAGGCCCAGATTATGCTCGGTAATTCTCGCTGTGCATATTTCGAATATGCGGAAGATGCTGAACGCGGTCAGGCTGAGCAACGCAGAGACCGTCTGCTTAACGAATCCCCTCGGATGAAGAGCCGTATTGGCCCAGAGACAACCTTGGGTGGTCCTTATCTTTTTATCACTATACTGGAAGTTGAACGTGTAGGCACTGTTAGGGTGCGGTCACAGGAGGATGACAGAACTCGGCTAAAGATCCCAGAACGACGTTTGCGGCAGGAACCAAGTTCGAGTTGGACCTACGTCATCACTACACGCTCGCGAACCGCAACACAAAGGCCCCATCGCGTCGCCAGAAGCTCCACAACTCACATGATAATGCGCGTGCCTACAACATAGTTATTCCACCTTAACAAACCGTCGCGTTCTCGTGCAATTACTGGAACAATCAACCACTATGTCTTTATCCGCCCTACTAGCACCTATCGCCTTACCACTCGGGTCCTTCCTGGCGATCCCTATGCTAAGCTCATGGTCCACAAGCCTGAACCTCGTCTTCCTGAGCGTGGCATGGACAACGATTGCAGCAAGCTATTCCCCTCTTCAGTTGGAGTTGTTTGCGCCTTTCGTCCTGCGTTTATCCCTCTATATCATCCCCTCCTTCATATTCCTTATATTCGATGTTGGCCTGCCGAGCGTAGCGGGCGACTTCAAGGCTCAAGGCCAACTAGGAATCCCGAGTAACCAAAAAGGAGGGAGCAAGATGATCAGAAGGGTGGTCTTGTGGAGTTGCGCAAACGTTCTTCTTACAGTCGCGTTGCAGGCAGGAGTCGAGTTCTTGGTAACGGATGTGTTCAGAATGAGGAGTTTACTTCTTATCAAGGGAAGTAAGTGGGGATTAAATCACCTCCCTAATCCTTGGACGATGGTGAAGCACGCCGTTATCGGGCTATTGTCTCGAAACGTAAGTCTTGCCTATTCACGTGAGTGGGTTTTGATCCTAACGAACGTAGATTCTCCAATACTACATCCACACGCACCTCCTACATTCCCCAACCGGCGGCTACCTTGCAGATTTGCATCGAACGTGGCACCACAGCATCCGCATTCCCTTCTCATTCGCCGCAAACTACGACCACCCACTTCCCCACCTGCTCCACCGCGTGCTACCCCTCTACCTTCCCGCCATCTTACTACGTATGCACATCCTAACTTATCTGATCCTGATCGCAATATTCAGTCTAGAAGAGACTTTCGTGTACTCAGGGTACAATGTCCTACCCTCAACTATCATGTTGAGAGGTATGGCGCGCCGATGCGATGCGCATATGATTAGTCAGGGTGAAGGGAATTATGGATGCTTAGGTGTACTAGATTGGTGCCATGGAACAACACTAGGCAAAGATGTTGTGGATGATTTGAAGGCTGAGATGGAGAAACATCATGTGGAGGAAAGGGCGGAGAAGGCAATTGATGGGGCGGGGGATGCGGCAAGTGGGATAGCGGGAAAGCTCAAGGGGCGGATGAGGCAAGGGAAGGGAAAAAAGTAGACTTGTCGAGATGACTGATTGCGACACGTCTAGGGGTAAAGCGTTCATGTGGGAACCGGCGTTGTGTTGGCGCGCTTGGGCTGGTCGGTTGCGATACCCTTGAATTACTGTCACTCGCGATATCTGTTGTTATTGTGTCGTTCGGACCTCGTACTTGTCTCGGCGCAACGGTCGGTTGGAGTTTGTTCAACGTAATCTGTGATTCTATTTTGTGTATCAGTAGTCATTCCACTAAATTGCTCCATAAACGCCCAAGAAGTGACATCACGCAAGCGAGGGCCAGCAGTTCACTTTCGGACCGTTTCGGATTCGCTTGCTCGTTACAAGTCTTATAGAAAATGCAAAGCCGGTACCCTCCATGAAAATCGGCTGCCGTGCCGTTGCGGTTGTTGTTCCCTGCTAATACGGCTGCAGCATGCCGAAGTCATCTTTCATCCCAAGCTCTAAACGCCGAATGACCGTCGTAACCCCACATCTAGAAGACCATCTGGTGAGGCCTGTCTGAGCTGCGAAGGCTGAAGCTGGCGCCGAGGTAGTCGATCAGGTGGGCTTCCTTCTTAATGGTAGCCAGAAGAGCCTTGTCGACGGCCTTCTGGTCTGCGACGCGGTCCTTTGCAGTCTCCTTCTTCTGTCGCATGTGTTAGCGGGGGCCTTTCCTGATCATATATGACTGGAGTGACTCACCTCAGGCTTCTCGCCCTGCTTGAAGAACGAGTCCTCACCCGGCTTGCGGGAGGCCTTGTCCTTGGTGAAGTAGCCATCCTCGCTGGCCTTCTCCAAAACCTTCTCGTCCACACCCTTCAGATCAACCTTGGTCGAAGTAGCGATGACATATCGGGCGTTGACCCTTCGGAGGGGAACACCATTGACTTTGAAAGGACCGGTGACGAGGAGAACGCCTTGGGGGAGGTGCTTGAGGACAACGACACGCTTGCCGCGGAAGCGACCAGCGAGAAGGATAACGACGGTACCGGGCTGGAGAGACTGGCGAGGCTTCGCCGGGCGGACGGTCTTGCGGGCCTTGAATTGCAGTTAGCGGAGGTCCAATTGCTGTTGATCGATCATGTCCGCAATTCACAGTCGCTACATTGGGTTGCGGGAGCGAGAATCCCTCTGCAGGTCCTGTGATCCTTCTCTTTTGTACTTCTGTCGTGATAATGCCGGCTTGAACGTACCTTCTTGGGAATCGCAACATCCGTGGCAGGGTAGTACTTGCTCGCCTTCTGCGAGTGGTGCGGTATCGACCTCTCACCCTTGGAGAACTTCTGGGTAGTGGGCTTGTTGTCGTCTTTAGTGGCCGCCATTTCGATTCGCTGTTGTCGTCAGTTGCCCTGAGAGTTGTGTTCATCGAAAGTCGGCGATATTGCTGGCGATGATTGTGCGCTGGGCCGTGCGCACGCTAAGCCGCACCAGTGGACACGTCTCGGGCCGACTTTGTTCCGTGCGCATGCCTTACGTGATCCCGCAGCATCGCCGCAGCTCCGCCTAATACAGGCAGCTCACAACTGCTAGACAAGCACCTTTTACCTCAACATTACACACAGCGAAGATGTCAGTCCAACCGCTGATTACGTTTAAGGCGGGCCAGTGCGATCTCACTGTATGCATTCTCTCCCTCGAAATAATCCGTCACATCTAACCCTCGTAGCGTGGAGATGGCAACCAGCAGACAGTCAAGCCGGTCCGGACACCTGGCTACGTCTACTTGTACCAAGGGGAAGATGGTCTGTCTGCAATCGTTCTTGCCCCTTTTGCTTACTCACACCAGTCTAGAATTCGTGCACTTCTGCTGGCGACCCCGGAACAAGTCCCTCGAAGAATCCGAGCTAGACCTCATCATGATTCCTGGCGACGGCTCTTTCCTCCCATATACAGGCAAAGATTCGGTCGAAGACTCTGAGAACGTCAAGTCCCCTACAGATGGCCGCATTTTTGTCCTCAAGTTCAACTCCAGTTCACAACGCTACCTCTTCTGGTTACAATCCAAGTCACAGCACCCGCGAGGCGACGCAAGCTGGTTCAGCGAGCGGGATCTCAAGATTGGACAGATTGTCGACCTGTTGTTGAATGGAGAAGAGATCGATCTACAGGGCGAGCTTGCTGGTGTGCAGAATCCACCCGCGGGCGATGACGAAGACGAGACAATGGAGGATGTGGAAGGCACAGACCACTCAGCCAGCCGCAACCGACATGGTAGCACCGGCGGTGCGGGAGCTGGTGCTACAGGAGGTGATATCAGAGAAGAAGGCGAAGAGTCTCGAGAAGGTGGTGCTGATGGTGGTCGAGCGTAGGTCATGTCCATTTGTATCGCATACGGCGTCGTGGCGCGGTCGACATTACTGGAAAAGTCCGTGCTGCTGTTGAAGATATTGACGAAGACGCCATAGAGGTCTCAGAACAACTACTGTCACGGTGAGGCGTTTGGGAGCACAGCATGTCACGCTGACAGCGCGGCACTTTGTACCATTAAAAACAATATGTATCATATCATGTCTTCAGCTCGCCACGCCACGGCGCTCGTTTCCTGCGCTTCTTGCTTTTGATCTTACCGAATACCTTGGCTAACGACTTTACAGAGCCGCATCCGGCAATGATGTCTCGGCCATCGTCGCGGATTTCATGAATTCTCTCAAGAGCGGCAACCTTGGTAGTGCGTCTCAACAACAATCATCTGACTCCTTCACAACTCTCCTCGATCTCCTCTGGCCCTCACATACCATCCCTACCGTCGAAAAAGGGTCCGAGGAGCTCATCGACGCTCTTTGTGCACAACTACCCACCACTCCATTCCTGATCGAAGCCGAGATCGAAGATGTCGATCAAATCGATCCCAACTCCGAGACTGCACAGATGGCCATCCAGACGCTTGACCAGGAGCAAAAGATTGATGTCTTGAAGCGCATTCTGAGAGCGCCACAACTTAGGGCGGCGCTAGGCAGCTTGACGGAAGCGCTCAGAACTGGTGCCCTGCCTACTGTTAGTCAAGCGCTAAAGATTGATGTTCAGGATGGGGGCTTTATGAGGGGTGGTGCGATGCCGTTGGGCGGTGGAGACGCGGTGAAGGCGTTCTTGGAGGGGGTGAAGAAGACTGTTGAAAATGAGGAGAAGGCAGATGACGAGGATGAGATGGATACGAACTGAATAGAGCGGTGAGCTGTGGATAATATTGGGCGAGGGCATGATTGGGCCTGCTTCAGCATTCGACTTGCATGCCTGGCATATGACTTATGCGTACATACGAAATGATCACATGAAGCAGATGCATGAACTACGGGTTAGGTATAGATCTCTTCCCCTTCTGATCATCTCTGTTTCTTTACCCTGCTACCTACTCAAGTCTGCCTATCATTGCGGTGACTGTCTCTCGTTCCACACCTTGAATCCTTCCAGTCTGTTCAATCAACCCTTAGTCCTCCGACTTCTTTCTCTATACCCACTGTCCTCACCGATCCTTCAAGCTCGTCCCCTTTCCTCACCATTCCACACCGCTCCTCTCCCTCAGTTCCGCAATTCCAGTCACTCTCTCCACATCCTCCTCCTTGACATACGGGTGCGACTCCTTATATTTCCTCATCCAGGCCCTCGGCAAATCCTCCCACTCTGGCTGTACATAGCACTGCAAACACGGCCTACGCGACTGGGGTAAATAGCGCGGAAAGTGGTAGGGACAGTAGTTCGGCTCATCGGCGTACTCTTCGTTTTCAGGAAAATGAGTGAGCGATGACGAGGTGGGGAGAGGTACAGCGCGATTGGGCATGTCGGAGGCCCTGGAGAAAGTCGATGACGGCGAGGGGCCGGTAGACGACGTTGGGCTGGTCTGCGGGTATCCCGGCGGCGGCGACAGCAAAGGGTTCTGGCTTGGGGGTACAAAATGGAACGCTGGCGGTGGAACTTGACCTGACCGGGCTGATGGCGTGCTCATACGGAACGGCGGGGGCTGTCCTGGTGAATGCTGGGCTTGTGAGTTTCGCCGTGAGGGCAGCCCATGGAGATCACTACGCCTCGCTGACGGCGTGATCGAGGAGATGACGGAGCCTGAGCGCGACAAATCAATCGTATGTTGATTGCCATCAGGGTGAGCGACTTGGTGGGCGGTGTCGATGGCATGGGGGCAGGGTGTTGTACAGATCGTTTTGGAGTGGCCGCAGGCGTAGAGTTGGATGAGTTTGTGGCACATTTTGTTCACAAAGATCCGTTGTGTAGTCTTCAAAATCCGTTAGAAGGGTTGCCCAGATGCTGTCAAGGTAGTTGATGCGCTAGGAAGTCAATCGCGTTAGGTAGTGGGTGTGGGCAAAGGGGATGCGGGATTTGGGGGACAAATGTAAGTGAAGGGGAACACGAAACACCCTATGTAAACACGATAGTGAAGAGTTTGGCCTGTCAATTGAATACAATACTTGATACCGACGAAACTTACTAGGCATTGGCCATCTATCGTTTGCCATCACAACTCAGGGTTTGCCTACAAGACTCATCAAGAGTGCATCACATAGTTGGAAAATGGCTACAGACAACGATTTGAGGTAAGAACTTTTGGTTCTACCCTTCCTCTTGTATCGATCATTACAAATCAGACCTGAACTGAGTGATGGCAGCTCTTCTCGGTATCGCGCTCAAGCCCCCCTCAAACTCCTAACCGCCAAATGCTGATAGATAAAACCCACATCGCCTACAACAACAACCTTTTAGTAACTCCTTCCGAAAAGAACCCACTGTTTGGCAGGAGTAGTACAGTCAGGGTTGATACACTTTGTCTTGCCAGCCTCAATACCCTCGGGCTGCTCGAAAGGAATGCATAAGCTCTTCGCACCCATAGCAGGAGCCTGCTTGTCCTCTGCAACGCCATCACCCAATGCGGTCCTTGCGCTCTTCGCCTTGACCTCATCCTCGCACTTCTCGCCCTCACAGTGAGGAACAAGAACAACATTCTTGCCATTGAGGGTAGGAACGAAGTCGTCCCAGTTAGTCAGCTGAACGCGATGTTCGCGGTAGGCCTTGTCTGCTCGGTTAAACATGTCTGTCTGAATCTGTTCAAGGAGCTTGGGGATCTCTGTCTTGACATCGTCGACATTGGTCGTGCCACGTGCGGCGTCCTTATCATCGATGTCTCGGCGAGATGTTGTAACGACACCCTTCTCGGCGTCCTTGGGTCCAAATTCAATTCGTAGAGGGATACCCTTGAGCTCCCAATCGTTGAACTTCCAGCCGGGAGAGTAGCCCTCGCGGTAATCGGTCTCAACACGGACACCCACCTCGATCAGATCATCCGAGATCTTCTTCACCTTGTTGTAGAGGTCTTCCTTAGCTTCAGCAGACATCCTATCATGTCATTAGCTTTTTTTATATCTGAGAAGAATGGTCACCTTACTTTGCTGTGACTCCAACAGGGATTACGACAACCTGGATCTCAGCTACCCTAGGAGGGATGACCAAGCCTCGGTTGTCTCCGTGGGTCAGGATCATGACGCCAATAGAACGGGTGGTGAGACCCCATGAGTTTTGCCAGACGTGGACATGCTCCGACTTGCCGGCCTCTTTGGCTGTGGGATCTTCGACCGTGATGTTGAACATCTTCGAGAAATGCTGACCGAGACAGTGGGATGTGGCGGCCTGGATGCCGCGACCAGTGGCCGGAATGAAGCCTTCGATGGTCGTGGTGTAGTCTGCTCCAGGGAACTTCTCATTTACCGTCTTCGTACCCTTCACAACAGGGACAGCTAACAATTTCTGGTAGACATCAGAGTACCAGTCCAGAATCTGCAGAACCTCTTCACTTGCTGCTTCCTTGGTTAGATGCGCAGTGTGGCCTTCCTGCCATAAGAATTCGCGAGATCGAATGAAGGGCATAGGATCTTGGACGAGTTAGCTCATAGCAGCCAAAGGTGGCTTAGTTCCACTTACGCTTGAACTCCCAACGAACAACATTATTCCACTGATTTAGCTTGAGGGGGAGATCGCGATGTGACTGGATTTTGCGAGCGAAGTAGGGGTACATGGCAGTCTCAGAGGTAGGGCGCACAGCGACAGGCTTCTCCAAGTCAGACTTTCCACCCTTCGTCACCCAGGCGACCTCAGCCGCGAAACCTTCGACGTGCTCCTTTTCACGCTCCAGGTTGTCTGCGCTGATGAATATAGGGAAGTATGCATTGCGCACTTTGAGAGATTTGATCTGGGCGTCGAACCACTCTTTGATCGATTCCCAAATGGCATACGAGGAAGGTTCGAGGATGTAGCTGCACAAAGTCAGAATAGAACACATTTGTGTGGAGATAGTGCGCCTACCATCCAGCGACCTGAAAGTCTGTTAGCCAAGCTGAACACAATTGTGGAAACTGTAGCTTACATCGTAGTATGAGATCATCTGACCCTTGGTAATGACCTGTTGGTACCATTCACCGAGATCATCTTCTTTCGCGACATCAATACCGATCAGCGCCGCGCCCTCGATCTGTCGCTTCGTCAACATCTTGTCCGGCCCGCAGAATCACTGCACGAAGTTGTCTGACCTTCTTCTTCTGCTGCTGAGGCTTCTTCGCGGCTGTCTTGGGGTTGCCATCCTTCTTCTTCTTCGTCTCGGATATGGAGAGATCCTTCATCTTGCCGTCGGCGGCGCTAGCTTCAGCCATGGTGTGTCTGAAACGGAGAAAGATGAGTGTCAGCACTGCTACCAGCAATACAAGTATAAATTCTCGAGCTATCGTTTCTAGTTGCTGTTATGTAGTTCGCAACCAACATTCGTATTTATTATGTGCGCACTCGGTGTATCGTTGGGCATATCGAAGATATTCGGCGGGGTAGGCGGGGTATATATAATGAGAGGGGGTTATTTACCTGCAATTGGAAAGTCAGAGAGATGAGTCAAAAGGCGCAGCGCTCTGTTGCTGAGGGAGGCGCAGCGTACCTGGTTATCGAAGTCTGGGGGAGCTGTAAACAGTCACAGAGCCTCGTGTGGTATTCCGCCAAATGTGGAAGAGGGGTCCGCCGAGTCATTCGCGGCAGGGGTCGGCCTAGCGCAACCTTCGGAGCTGGTGTTTCGCCGGCATCTGATGCGTCCCGCGTAGATTTTCTGAACCGCGTACAGAGGCAGCAGCAACAAAGCGAGAAAACAGCTACACCACGACGTCATGGCAGGAATCTTCGAGCAGTCTCGCAGCGGGGGAACTCTGTGTAAGCTTCGGGCGCTTTTCAGGACGAAGCAGACAGCTAACCTCACTCAGTCCTCGGCGGCCAGAAAATTAGCGGGCAGGACATCCGCGACCAGAACGTCCTCGCGACGCAGGCAATCTCGAATGTGATCAAATCCTCCTTTGGGCCCTCGGGCCTCGATAAGATGATGGTCGACGATATTGGTGACGTGACGGTAACCAACGACGGTGCAACCATCCTCAGCTTGCTCGACATCGAGCACCCCGCAGGCAAAATTCTCGTCGATTTGGCCCAGCAGCAAGACAAGGAAGTCGGAGATGGCACAACATCGGTGGTCATAATAGCGGCGGAGCTGCTGCGGAGGGCGAACGAGCTTATGAAGAACAAGATCCACCCCACCACCATCATAACAGGCTACAGGCTGGCGCTGCGCGAGGCGGTCAAGTACATGAACGAAAACATCAGCACAAAGGTCGACGCGCTCGGTCGGGAGTCTCTGGTCAACATTGCGAAGACGTCCATGTCTAGCAAGATCATCGGTTCCGACTCGGATTTCTTCGCCAATATGGTAGTGGATGCCATGACAGCTGTCAAGATGACCAACAACAAGGGCGAGATCAAATACCCTGTAAAGGCCGTCAACATCCTCAAGGCGCATGGTCAGAGCGCCACTCAGTCAATACTGGTCAAGGGCTATGCCCTGAACTGTACAGTAGCGTCGCAGGCCATGAAGACGCGGATTACGGACGCCAAGATCGCCTGTTTGGATATAAATCTACAAAAGGAGCGAATGAAGTTGGGTGTACACATCACGATCGACGATCCTGAACAACTAGAAAAGATTCGGGAACGCGAAGCTGGCATCGTCACCGAGCGTATTGAGATGATCCTGAAGGCTGGCGCGAACGTCGTGTTCACAACCAAGGGCATTGATGACCTGTGCCTCAAACACTTCGTCGAGAAGGGCGCTATGGCGGTACGGAGATGTAAGAAGGAAGATCTACGAAGGATAGCAAAGGCTACTGGAGCAACCATGGTTAGCACCTTGTCAGATCTGAATGGTGACGAGAAGTTCGAGGCGGCGAACCTGGGTTATGCAGAAGAGGTGTCCCAAGAGCGAATCTCAGACGACGAGTGCATCCTAGTCAAGGGTACCAAGGCCTTCTCCTCCGCATCAATCATCCTACGTGGAGCCAACGATTATGCGTTGGACGAGATGGAGCGATCAGTACATGATTCTTTGTCAGCTGTAAAGCGAACCCTTGAGAGTGGACGCATCGTTCCTGGCGGAGGCGCTGTCGAGACTGCTCTGCACATATACTTGGAAGAGTGGGCAACGTCAGTGGTAAGTTCGGTCTAATTCATCCCCTCCTAAGTCTTACCTGGAACTTTCGGTGACTGACAACTCATGCAGGGCTCCCGGGAACAGCTCGCGATAGCTGCATTTGCTCAGTCTCTGCTTTCCATCCCCAAGACCCTCGCCATCAACGCAGCCAAGGACGCCACTGAACTCGTCGCCAACCTACGGTCACGACATGCTCTCTCACAGCGTACGGTCAATCCCTCAGACCCCTCGTCGCAAGACGCCAAGCAGCTCGCGAAGTCGAAGAACTACAAGAACTACGGCCTCGACCTGACCAACGGCAAAGTGCACGACTGCCTGAAGGCAGGTGTGCTTGAGCCGAGCATGAGCAAGGTCAAGCAGTTGAAGTCTGCGGTAGAAGCGTGTGTAGCCATTATGCGTATTGATACCCTGATCAAGCTGGATCCGGAGGAGAGAGGTGGTGGGGAGGATGATGGACATGGACATTAGACGTTAGACGCTACATGACCCAAGTGTAAGAGGCGTAGCCGACAAAAGATAACGACAGTTTATAATGAAAGCTGGAACACACAACACCTCTGCGCTTCTATAACTTTCTACTGATTCCAAGAGCAACGACCGCAACTTTACTCCAGGTGTGTCGCGGAAGCTGTGTGGATACGGCAATTCGCTTCGCTGCGCTGATCTCAAGTCACCTTGATCCCTTTCCACTGAAACTTCCATTCAATTGCTTCGCTCATGCGTTTAGTCTTTGGACTCCTTCACAGCTAAGCTGAATCCACTGCAGCAGTGCCGCGATTGAGTGCACCTGATATTTTATACGATCCAGGCCGTCTCTTCATTCATGAGGCCGGTTGTCTCTAAAACAGGGATCCAACAGCGTAAGACTAGAGATGATCGATCATGCCGCGCACAGCCTTTGATGCCATAGAGTGCACCCACTATGATTCATTCAAACGCTACACCTAATCAATCGTAGAGGAATCGTGTCCTTCTCTAGTCAAAAGGATAACCCGGTAGGAATTAACCACTTCTTTTGACCGATTGTTGATACATCTTGAAGAATCCTTGTTTCCATCCTCGACACGCTCAAACTCGTCTGCATCGCTTTGGGGCCGAAGCGCCTCCAGTCGTCTCCTTCAATTCATCGTACCTTGACTTCCACAAAACCGCCTCCGCTTCAGCACTTCGTGCCATGCCTTCAGAAATCATCAATCTGACGTTCAAATCGAACACTTTCCTTCGCAGTCGATTAACTTCCCCTAAATTCTGCTCGCTGGAATCCGCAACGTCGCTTCTAAACTGGGTCTCGAAATCTATCGTCTCCTGCTTTAGGTGTTGATCTTGATGCTCATGAGGTAGCCTGGTAGCGGTGTGCATATCTGCAGGGGGTGGGGGACTCGGCGAAGGGCTGCTGAAGACGATCACTTCCGTGTAGCTGTTCTCGTCATTATTATCTTCTACCTTGACAGTTGGCAGATTCAGTGACAGGCTGTCGGAAGTTTGACTCAGGACATCTTTGTCTAAATTATTGGCGAAGACCTCGAATCCGTATCGAGGGCTCGTAATCGACATTTCTATTACATATCATTAAGCGTCATTCCGAGCGAGCATACAATAGGCAAACTTACGAGCTTGAGTGCCCTTGCAATTCGCGTCCACAACGTCCTCGCTTGCCGTCACCTTCCCCCACGCCTTCCCAGTAGTGCGCGCTGCAATGTCTTGACATGCTCCTGGGAAATGGTACCTAAAATCCTGAAAGTTGTCTTTCACCGCCATACTTGAACCTTTAATAAGGAAACAATAGCGTACTAGTGCCTCAAATCGTGCAACAGACACATTTCCCCTCTCTTCGATCACCCAGGAAAAAGGCTCGTTGAAAAGTATAGCCCGATCAGTAATCATCTTCAAGTGTACCTCACACATGCCAGGCTTTATCTTCACAATGTATCCGACCTCCAAGCATTTACCGTTCAGCCAAGCGAGTATGTCGACGATGCGGCGCGAATTGCTGATCTCAACGATAGAGGACCCGACGAGGAGGCCTTTGACATAAAGTCCTCTGCTGTTGTTGGGCGCATGGAGTTGTAACGTGAAGTCTCTTGTGCCGGGAAGTTGCTCGAAGTCGGTCGCGAAGTGTTCTGTAGCCCATTCCTTGACGTTTTCGAGAGAGTGACCGGACAATGCCATAGTGAACGGACCAAATGGTCTAGTAGGGTAGCGAATCTAGGGAAGATAGCGAAGGTTGTCGAGTTGGTAAGGCGAAGATATGGTGTTCTTGTCGACCAACTGTTTTTCGCATGAGCGACCAGGCTGGTTCACCGTGAACTCTTTTCATCGTCACTTCCCCACTAGGCGGTTCATTGGAAAGTCGTTGAGGCCCGACACCTCAGGATTCACCGGATTGTAAATTCATGTATGTATCCTTTCATGTCATTCGCGCTACTTTGCGGAGGTCTCCCCTTCTAAACTCCATGTATCCAGCTTGTATCTGTGCATATAATGTTTTACTTTTAGCAATGTGTAGCCAAGTCATCCAATTCTCCCTCACCCACCAGCCACTTAGATTCTCATGATCATCTGCCTTCACCTTTAAGCATAACCTCATCCTGCACTCTTGCTCTTACGGGGCGCCCCCGTATAGAATGGCTGCAAGACCGGCCACCTTCGCCACGAGCTCTTGATCTGGTACGCTAATCTTCAGGGCATGAAGATCCTCCACGATCTTGTCCTTGGACCGACTCATCGATTCCTCTGCCACCTGAAGACTCTTGACATGTTGCTTCAAATCGCCGACAATTCCACGAAGAACTTGATAGCCTTTCTTCCAGCGTATGTTTTCTGTCTCATTTCTTGCAACTCTGGACCTCAGCTCTTTCATTTCGAGCATCAACGCTTTTACGTTGTCGGTAAGTGTCTCAATTTGATTTTGCTGGGCGGATACTTCGTAGGCGAGAACCTCAGTAGGGCTGATCGGAAGTTCCTTGGTCTGTCGCTCTTCGCACATGATACCGCCTGAGATATTTTCTTTCGGAGCCTGCGCTGTTTGTCGCACCTCAATCCCGTCTTCCGGGCCGAGAAAATAGTCGAGGGCCGTCAAATTCCACTCGTTCATTTCTTGCCCTAGCTCAATAAATTGACGCATGAAGCTGGATCCTAAGGCAGATGCCTGTTCAGCGTGCTGCTTTTCCATAGTCGAGATACGAACATTGTGCTGTTGTGTGAGAGCCAAGATATCCCTCAAATGTTGCTTTTCGAGCAATGTGATCTCGTCCTTTGCCTCTTTCAATTGCCTCTTTAGTTTTTCTATCTCATGTTCTTCAACCGTTTCTCTGTCTTGTCGCTGTGTAAACCTCGTAGCTTGAGGTTTGGACGATGTGGGGGCTGACAAGTGTTGATGGGTCGTGAGAGAGAAACCATATGTTCCGTTGTACTACAATGTGTTAGCGAAATACCATGATCGTACACAGAAGAGGGTCTTTACTTGTTTGGAAAGACTGCTAGGTTGATCTTTTAATGTTAGCCTCGTCTGCAGCTGATGAACCTTGTACAATACTCACTCTTGAGGTATGGTTTCGTGGTCTTCTTCACGGTGGAAGACTTATCCACCTTGATTTCTGAGTGTGAATCCATGGTATTCGAGCTCCGTCGCGATGCGTGTGCGAGAATTAGTTCGAAGGAGACGAAAGCACGAGATAAATGGAAGACGATAGAGTGGGGGTGGCTTCGATAAAGTGAGGGTCACGCATGACAGGTGTTACTGGAACCAAGGTCAACAAAAGCCTTGTGCTCTGATTCACCTCGCTTTCAGCAAGCTGCATGCTGATTACTCTGGGTCGCCGCCAATCTAGATACGCGTGCTCAACAGATTTTGACGCAAGACGAGTATTCGCACCAGCGATCGATTCCCTACCGAAACCCCTCTCTTCAATATAAAGGCACTCCATGTTCAAGGGCGCGAATATGAATGACCTGAGAGCGTTATAATTCAGTGGTATTTCACCACAGCTATAGTGCTGGCGCTATTATGCTTGGAAGTGATACAGGAGCAACCATGCCACCTTCATATCACGCTGTGACATTTTCAGATGCAAGCCTGCGGCGCAATTGACCTCAAAGAGGCTATTCCTATCTTCTGCACTGCCGATATCTTAGTTGTGGCGTGCTACTCACATAAACAGAAGGTTGGAATGCCATTATTGACGCGCTTATAGCTTCTGAATGACTTTTTCGCTCCAAGCCACGGAGTCCCGGAGCTCTCTGACTTGAACGGACCCGGTAAGTGAAGTGGTTCTGGTACAGGATAGTTACAGTCATTTGGTATTGTAGTCCAAATCAAAATCAGTCATGCTAACGCCTTGTGCGTTCTGCTCGACACCAGAAACTCGCTTCAGATCACTAGCTACACTTCCACGCCACTACTGGAAAGTCCTGACTTTCCAGTCTTCGAACAAACCGCACAGTGTATCGCCCCCGGGGCGGAACAGCGCCGCCGCCAGATGGAGATGGCATTACTTCACATGAGCTAGTGATACTGGAGAAATAGACACTGATAGACAAGGCCTGTCTGCTAGTCACTGTGAAAGAAGGTGAGCATGTTCGCAACACCGAGCGCCCGAACGATTGATGGTCAAGTCGGACTTCAGATCGTCGTTGGTCATGCTGAACGTAAAGGTTCAAGCAAGTGATGGTCATGGTCATTTCGAGACCAACGGCAGCAGACAGAGTTCTTCAGCACTACGACTAAGTGAATGAACGAACTGTTAAGCATGGCTGCTCATTGGATCTTTGCCTTCGGAAGCAGTGGGTGTTCCCCACCCACCTCCAGCCGGAGAGTTGACCTGCAACCGCTCTCCAGGTTGCAGCAGTAGCTCCGCTTTACCCCCCAGCGAGATCTTCTCAAGTCCAGTATGGTCTTCATTCCATTTAAACGCGAAGTTCTTCCCGACTTCACCCGGTTCACCTCCATTCATACCATACGGCGCACATACACGCCGGTCGCTGAGAATGCTGAATCGCAACGGGATACGAGCCTCCACCTCTCGTATCGCACCGTTTCCACCGCAAAACTCACCCCGACCGCCGGTTCCGTGGGCGATCTCATGCTTTGTTACGAGAACCGGTGTGCGCTTCTCAACGACCTCTGCGTCGGTGATCTTGGTGTTCGTAGAGTGCACTTGAACGGCATGCTCTCCGTGCCAGCCAGGACCTGCACCCGAGCCTCCACCAACTGTTTCACCGTAGTTGAAACCTGGTTCGATTTTGCCTGTCAAAGGGTCCTTCCCACCCATTCCCCAGCCGAAACTGTTCGCGCAACCCGCAAATGCCGCACATTTTCCATACGCACGTAAAATCACGTCGATGACTCTCTGACTGGCGAGTGTGCTGCCGCAAATCGCGACATTAGGACCAGGATTGAGCACAGAGCCCCTCGGTACTTTGATCGTGATGGGCGTGAGACACCCTTCATTCAGCGGAATGTCGATGTCGATGAGGCATCGTATGGTATAGATGGCGGCGGACTGAGTGATCGAGATTGGGCAGTTGTAGTTGCCCCACATCTGCGGTCCCGTACCTTCGAAATCGTAGACGGCACTGCCGTCTTCGGATATAGTAATCTTCACTTGCAATTTTGTACCATCGTCGAAGTAGTCAATCGCTGTTAATGGGGCTGGGTGGGTCATACGAGTTTTTTGAAGAAACTTGCGTACCGCAATCTGCGCATTGTCTTGAATGGCGTACACTGCAGAAGCTTAGCTGGTTCCTCGATAAGGCAATGATATATTTGAAAACCTACTGTACCTGTGGACTACCGGCAGGCTGTATTGCGCAGAGAGCTTTTGCAGTAGCAGCAAGCCCCTCTGGTTAGCTGATACCTGTGCTTTGACATCGGAGATGTTATCGTTCAGTCGACGAGTGGGGCTACATCCAGGATACTCCCCTGCCTTCAAAAAAGCATCACGAACACCTTGCTCGAGGAACTGGCCTTCGGACACGATTTTCATCGATCGCACAAGAATCCCTTCTTCCCAAAGCTCTTTGGACGTAGGCATCATGGCGGTGATGCCCTTCCCGCCAACTGCGAACGGTCAGCTAATCCTCAACGAGTAATTGCATCCTCCGCAAACTTACTGTCAGTGTGGTGACCACGCGAAGCAACATAGAAAGCGATGATATCACCAATGAAGACTGGTGTGACCACAGTCAGATCTGGGAGATGCGTGCCGCCAAGTTCGGGGTGGTTTGTGAGCAGTGAGTCGCCAGGTTGCAACTTCCCCTTCCACAGCTCGTGCTGACACTGGATGGCATACTGCATGCTACCCAGATGCAGCGGGATATGCGGCGCATTTGCAACAAGCTTTCCATTTGGCGAAAATATGGCACAAGAAAAGTCAAGACGCTCCTTGATACTAGTGGAGATCGATGTTCGTTGCAATGTGTTGCCCATCTGCTCGGCGATCGACATGAAGCGATGCGAGAATACGGAGAGCTGGATTGGTTCAACCTTATCGTCAGATGCAACGGACGATGTTGATCTTGCTGGGTTCTTCTCAAGAACTACATGATTGTGCAGGATGTAGGCGACGTAATCAAGTTCGACCAAGATTGTTTGCGTATCGTCGATCAGCAACGCTGGTCCGCGGATGCTGTCGCCCTGACCTAGCTCGACTATTTTGAATACGCCTGTTTCTCTCCAAGAATTCTGGAGGTATACACGCTGGGTCCTGGCAGGCTTGCGCTCGCTAGATCCGATCTTTGTCTGTTCCAGACTGCTAATCAAACCTGCTGAATCTGAAGAGGCTGATGCCGTGGCAACGCCACGGACATGAACTGAGTCGACAACAGCCTCTCGATCTAGCTTGAATGCGAACTCTCTCAAGTGTAAGGCACCGAAAGCAGCACCGTAATCCTCGTCATCGGGTTTCGGCACTAATAGGTTCGTGTCGGTTCCCATGTACCTCAAGCTCAGTGACTCTTCATACACTATTGTCTCAGGCGTTGCTCCTTGAGAGACTAACTCTGCCTCAACCTTGAATCGTACACGTTCCAGCTTGGCACGGATGTCCGGCCGTGTCGTTAAGCTGAAGGTGCCAGCATATGGCTCGAACGATTGTGCCTGAAGCACTGCTTGGGAAAGACCATAGGCAGATAGAATGGAAGAGTACTTGTGAATCAGCACACGTCTGATTCCGAGCTTGTCGGCGATAGCACAAGCATGTTGGCCGCCCGCACCTCCAAAGCTGACGAGATTGTGTTTGTCCGGTGCGAAGCCTCTGGCCTCAGTTGCATTGCGGATCGGTCGGCTCATTGTCTCATTCGCAACGTCGAGGAACCCAAGAGCAACCTCTTCGGGAGTCAGATCTTGCCCGCATTGGGCTTTTACTTCTGCAGTAAGAGCACAGAACATCTGCTTCGTGACCTTGATGTCCAAAGGCAGATCGGCGCCCTCTCCGAAGATCGATGGAAACTCATCGATGACAAGGCGACCAAGAAATAGATTTGCATCAGTGACTGTGAGTGGACCGCCTTTACGATAACATGCAGGTCCTGGATGTGCACCAGCGCTTTCAGGTCCCACGACAAATAGGCCGTTTCTTGCGAACAGCCTCGAACCACCACCTGCAGCAACGGTGGCGATATTGAGCATTGGTGTGGAGATGTTGCGTCCTGCAATGGTGCTTTCTGTTAAGTAGTCGAAGTTGCCGTCGTAACGAGATACATCGGTACTTGTTCCACCCATGTCGACTCCGATTATAGGTGTCCGATCTTCCACATCAAAACATGATTTTGCGATGCCAACAACACCTCCAGCCGGTCCACTCAGCAGCGCATCATTACCGCCAAATTTACTGGCAGTCCTTAGGGAGCCATCAGAGCAGATGAAGTCGATACGCTCAGGAAGGATGTTGAATCCAGCTTGGAAGTTCACAACATATTCCTGGATAATGGGCCCAACGTACGCCTCTGTGGAGACCGCGTTACTACGTCGAAGCAGCTTGATGACCGGGCTGTTAATGGCAGATGATACAATGTACACAAAACCCATTTGTTGAGCTAATTTCGCAACTTGGCACTCGTGATCAGGGAAGATGTAAGAGTGCATGAACGATATTGCCAGCGAGGTAAAACCTTTCTGTTTTAGGCCCTCCAAGATACTCCGAACTTCTTGAAGATCGAGTTGTTTCAGTATACGAACAATTTCGCCGCTTTCGGTTCGAACCAAAGCAGGATCTGTCAAGACTCGGTTCTTGTCTTGGGGGAATGGGTTCAGGTCGTAATCTTCAACAGTAACTCGTTCGTCAATCTCAACAGACAGAGCGTGCAAAGCGTTTGCCTTCTTGATGTTGAGGTCAAAAAGCTTCGGCCTCGTCTGATCGCCGATGGTGCAGACATCTTTGAAGCCTTTGGTAGTCAGGAAGGCAAATTTCTCGCCCTTGCCTTCAAGTAAGGCATTTGTCGCAATTGTGGTTCCAATTCTACAGCTCTTCACTCTGGAAGCATCCAGTTTCTCAGAGCGCGGGATCGTCCTTCCTTCAACAAACTCCAGAGCTCGTCTAACAGCCTCAGTCTGGAATATGCTTAGCACAATTTGAGAGGCTCAATGTTTCTTGGATGGCTTACTGGCGCATCTGGATAATTTCGAGGGTCTACTGATAGTAGTTTGAAGACGAAGTCGCCTCGATTTTTGCTTTGAACGAGCACATCTGTAAATGTACCGCCTCGATCTTACGGATGATGAGTACGATATATCAGGGCAGACTTACTACTGAACCACTTACCGATAGAAATTTCGATATCTGGGGAAATTGCCACACTCATCTGATTACAGTTGTTCCCTTTCGCAAGAGCTGAGCTGTTTGAGAATCGTGTTGCATACCAACGAGGACGAAGGTATTGTCCGTGCCGCCATGGAGTCTCTCAAATCGCGTGCTCCATCCACAATGACCGGCACCGGAGGAGTCTGGGTCTGGTTATCTACAATGCTAATAGTAGACGGACTAGTCTGACAAGGGAAATTTTGGGCGGCGGTAGGGCGGACGAGTCATGCTGAAGAGCGGGCCGCCGCACGCCTGAGTGGCTAGCGAAAGTGAGCAGTAGAATGACGCGATTTCACGTGAGGAGGCGGTCTCTCATCGCGAATTTGGATGGAATTCACGGTGAGGTCTGCACTCCAAGTTTGTCTAGTCGTGTTGATTGATCCTCGTTCCCAGGAGCTCTTTCCGCATTTTCGCGCGCGATGGCGTTAGCCTTTTCGGGATGAACTTCCACACTCACCGATTTCGCGTCGCAAAGACAACCACCACGAAATCCGTCAACAGCGCCAACATAGTGAATCGCCTAAGCACGGAAACCAATGCGCAAGCGTGCAGTCGATGCCGACGTCTGAAGAAGAGATGCAGCAAGATTCCACCAGCATGCGAATTATGCGTCTCCGGAGGGCACACCTGCAGTCTTGGGTTACAGGCAATCACACCGACAGCGCCCTCAACCTCACCAAATGATAGGCCGGACGCTGATCCTGGCTCAGTGAGCTCTCCAGTTCTACCGGGTCAAAACGGGATACAACTTTCAAGTCCTCAAAACATCGAAAGACAAGCACATAATGCAGTCACCGCAAGCACTTTTGATGGCACATATCTTTCTTACGTTCATGCATATTTCCGCCATGTTCATCGAGCATATCCATTCCTTGACCGACAGGAGATACTGAGTAACGCAAAAGCATCTGCGTACCTGAACGTGTGGGCAGATAACTCGGACTCTATTGTGAGTGCACTCGACTGATGTTCAAGCAGTTCCTGACCTGCTCCAGATACTGGGTCTCGTCCTTTCGATTGGAAGCACCACACTGGAGCGTGCTGGTAAACTCAGTGCCTATGATCGGCCAAACATGGTTGTGCCCTATGCACGTATTCTAAGCGGATGTCTACTATCTCCAAATATCAAAGACCTCCAAGTCCTGACTTTACTGTCATTGTACTCTCTCTTTGACCCAAAAGGCATTTCTACTTGGTCTATCGTGGGCATCCTCACTCGGCAAGCGATCACGCTTGGTCTATCTCGAACAGATGCCTGCCTGGAGGTCAGCCCACGCGAAGAGGAATTACGACATCGACTTTTCTGGAGTATCTTCGTACTGGATCGAATGCTGGCAGTTTCCGTAGGCCATCCTGTAGGGCTTGTGGACGAGAACATGAACATCCCCCAACCAGCGGTCACTGTCGAGGAGTTTGCATCGTCCGAAAGGACCGAGCACGCATCTCTCCTGCAGCTCAATCGACATATTATCCAGCTGCGCCAACTTGAGCAGCGGATCTTATCATCAATTCATATCAAGAACCACGCTGAGATTAGTAACACGACGAGTGCGGACCGCAGCGCCATTTCGAGACAATTGCGCTCAGCGATTGACGACTGGTATAGCCTGGGCTGTCTCGTGTGCCTGCCAGAAGCAGACAACATACCTATACATAGCACGATAACCTGGCTAAACGCACGATACTACAACTTGCTCATCCTCCTGTACTATCCGTGTCAGTTCAACAGCCAGTCAAAGCACAGTTCGGCCGCAGACCTGTTCTCTTATATCCGGAAATACTTCGAGTACAATTACATTCTTTTCGAGAATAAGCAGTTGCCACTCAATTACATTACAGTCAACCGATTGATTCCTGCCTGCCTAGTGCTATTGCATTGCTTCTCTGTCATGCAACCATCCAATTTCAGCGCAAAAGTGGAGCTAGAAAATTGTATCGACATCTTGCGCGCATTTCCAGCAGAATGGCTGTCAGCGCATCAAGCCGCCAACGTCGCCGCCGAGTTTCGGAAGACTGTCGCAAGCCATGAAAGGTACGCTGCTACACAGCTTGTAAGCTGCACAGGTTCGAATACCGTGCCATTCACTTTGTCGATTATGGCAGATTTGCGTAAGCTTGTAGCGGATTTATCGCAAATCACTGCGAACGCTCTAAGTCCAACGAGTTGTTATCTTTCACTCTGCGAGTGGGAGCGCTGCGAGCCCGCTTCTGCACTACTATCCGGCTCCTCGGATACAGATACTGAAAACGCAACCGAGCAATTGAACGTGTGGGGTCTTGCAAACGATTACGATTTTGGCTTCTTGTGAACCAAGGTCTCTATGTATGTCCGACCCACATACGAATCGTTGCAATGACCTCGCGGTTCTTCTCGAGATGCACACCGTGATTTGCTCCTGCGAACACCTCCAATTTGGCATCTGGAATCTTAGCTGCCATGATCTTGGATTGCGACGGCGGACAAATCCAGTCTTGATCGCCCACAATGATCAAGGTCCTAGCTGTGATACAGTGCAACGATCCTCGATAATCAAAGTACTTTTCGCTTTCCGAGTACAACTCATCTGGTGGCATTAGTTATGCTACTTGATAGGCTGAATGGCTTACTGTGAGATTCAGCGAAGTACACCGTCTTCAAGGTTCTCGCCAAAGCCGCATCTCCATCGAAAGACTCGCTATAGAGGGGTGCTGCCGCGTGCATCACCAATTGAAACTCGGCATCGCTTTCGAATGATCCGAATATCTTGTTTCTAAGCTGATTCACGGTAAGACTAGGGGCTTTGTGTAGTCGTTGCTCGAGAACTTCAATCGCCTCCGTTTCGTCTGCATGACGATCAGCGAGAGGTGGGTCTAGAGGATTGCGAAGAACCTACGATGGTGCGACGGAGCAGTCCCACGAAGTATCAAATGCGATAATCTGTCAGGATAGGTCAAGGCATACTGTTGGGCAAGGTAACCTTTCCTTGTCAGCATCGGCTCTAAGGAGGGCAAGGAGCCACCCAACCTCCAAAGCTGCCGCCACAGAGGACACACTTGTCGATGTCTCCGGTAAAGTGCATACGCACTGCTTCAATGTCATCTACCAGCTGCTTGAAGGTATATGGTCCAGTCCTGGAGCTCTCTCCATGGCCTCTGTAATCGAAAGACAAAACTCGGTATCTGTCGCTCAATGGCAGATAAGCTCGATAGTCTCCTTCATGGCTCCCTGTCAACCCTCGTCAGTCTCTGCGGTCGGTTGATTTGTCTACGCGTACCGAAGCCTCGACCACCGTGCAATGTGATGAATAGCGGCTTGGTCGCGTCATTGTCCGAAATTGAGTACGCCAGACGGGCTTTATTGATGTCGACAAAACCTACCATGGCGAGAGAATTATTGTTCCGTCACCTGCACGCGTTCCGGCACACAATATCAGTAGTGGATGTTGGCAGTCGGCTGCTCCAGAGGCTATCTAACCCAACATGGCGATATTCGGTCGGCTACATTGCTTGCTCACTGCACTAGCCCAGCGTGGTAATATTTATCGGCCCCACTCCGCTATCGATAATCCCGGACCGGTGTTAGTGCACGCCAAAATTTCGTGTAGTATCAGTAAATCCCGGGTTCTACTTCAATTTCAGTCTGCAGTGCGGGAAAACGATGAATGGCGACCGATTGAGGATTGATTGCGTGATAGGCGTAATGCGCGTCCGCATGAACTGCATCTGTATAACCACGATTACGGCTGCCCCTCGATGAGTCTATAACTATCCAGCCTTCTCTACCGCTTTTTTCACGTCCCACTGAATGTACCCTTGCCATCGACATGGCTTCCCCTAGCCATCTTACCGTAGACGAAGAGGCCAGGATCGACACTGTGCCTCCACATACGCCACCGTTGACGAATCAAAGTGAGGGGCATCAAAGTTCCGAGAAGCAAGATGCGATTGAGGTCGAACTCGATATGAAATCAAGCACTGGAGACAGCAGGAAGGGAATGGATGCAACGCCTCACCAGCAATTGATTGGCTGGTTTCAGTATTTCGAACCAGGACAATCGGCCGCTGAAAAGAAGCTGATCCTCAAGCTCGATTGGTTCCTACTGAGCTTCAGCTGCCTCTGCTTTTTTATCAAGCAGCTCGACCAGAACAACATCTCGAACGCATACGTTTCTGGTATGAAGGAAGACTTGAGGTTTGGCCCCGGCAACGAACTCAGCTGGATGAACACCTACTTCCTCGTCGGCACTATCATTGGCGGCCCATTTGCCAACCTAATCATCACTGTCGTAAGGCCGAGGATCTGGCTACCAGCATGTCTGATGATATGGTCCGTCTTCGTTTTGTCCTTCTACAAGGCACACACGGCCAGCCAATTCTATGGCCTGCGGTTCTGCGTTGGTCTCTTTGAGTCAGCCGCTTGGCCCGGTGTCCAATACGTACTCGGCTGCTGGTACCGGAAGTCCGAGTTGGCACGCCGCAGTGCCTTCTTTGTCGTTTCCGGAGTACTTGGGCAGATGTTCTCTGGGTACCTCCAAGCTGCTCTGTTCAGTGGTATGCATGGCAAGGGCGGCATGCCAGCGTGGCGCTGGTTGTTCATCTTTGACTTTTTGCTCGCCATACCTGTGGCGCTTTACGGATGGGTTTTCTTCCCTGACACGCCACACACCACGCAAGCCTTCTACCTGAACGAATGGGAGCGAAACCGCGCCCGTGAGCGCATCGAAGAAGAAGGCCGTAAACCGGTCGGCAAACTTGATTGGACCGTGTTCAGGCGCATCAGCGGGTCATGGCAGCTCTATGCCTTCTCGATCGCTTACTCATTCTGGACACTCACCTGCGGTTCCTACATCATTCAGTACTTTGGCATATGGCTGAAAGCACTCGGCAGCTACTCGGTACCTGAGATCAACAACATCCCAACCACAGTTGGCGCCATCAACTTTGTGTTCATGATCGGTACTGGTTTCGCTTCCGACAAACTCGGTAGACGAGGGCCTGTCTGCTTTGCAGTAGGCTTACTTCTCACATTCAGCTACGCAATCCTGACTGCCTGGGATGTACCAAACAAGCTGAAGATGGCTGCTTTCATCTTAGTTGGATGCTACGGTTGTTATACACCGCTGCTTGCTGGCTGGGTTAATGAAAGTTGTGGCGGCGACCAGCAACTGCGTGCCTTCGTACTGGGCATGATGGTTAGTGTTGGACAGGCCGTTGTGATTCCCTTCCAACAGTTGCAGCTGCCTAGTGGACAAGCACCAGATTTTGCAGAGACACATGGATGGGGAAGTGCGCTGGCGTTTGTGGTTGCTTTAACATTGTGGACAGGGTTTGGCATTGATGTGTTACGGAAAGTCTTTGAGAAGAAGGTCGAAAAGTCACAGGTCAATACTGAAGCGATCAGTCTTGATTCGTAGTTATAGACTTCGAGGTGCTGGTTGGATACTCACCACCTATCGCAGAGCTCGACTATCATGACCTCGCCCGCAAATTCACGAAGCCAAGCCCTGTCTTGCTTAGCCCTTAGATAATTGGCTCGCTATCCGCACGCATTTGCTTGCAAAAGCTAACATATCTTATTTCCCTCCTTAATCCATTTAGTAACATTATCTATATCTATTCTACTATATGTTGAGTTTCTCAGAAAGCGTATTGAATCTGTCTACTCGGCACATCTCCTCAGGAGAAGTCGCGAGCCGGAACAACAATGACGTGCGCGGGGGCGGGGCTCAACCCCTCGCAGCTATTTCGGAAATAGTTCCACGCCCTACAAGTGTATTTATCATCAACTTTTAAACCTCCCAATTCCTCCAAAGCTTCAATTGGGCCTTTATCGAGCACAAAGCCTCACATCAAGTCTTCTCATTCATGACTCTAATTTCACACGCTGCGAGGACTACGAAACTACTCACCAATCCTTCAATTGCTTCAGCAAGACTAGCTTCCTTAAACTCACAACTCGGCTCACGAAGTGAACCTATTAGAAAGATGTCGTCACTTCCAAAGACTATGAAAGCTGTTCTCATTGAGAAAACGGGTGGAACAGATGTTCTGCAGTACAAGACCGATGTCCCTGTTCCCCAGCCGAAGGAAGGAGAGGTATTGGTCAAGAATGAGTTCATTGGGATCAATTACATCGACACGTGAGCACACTAATTACTCTCTTACATATTCCTTTCCTCCATTTAACTGCCCATCGTGCTAATGAAAAAAAGATACTTCCGCTCCGGCGTCTACAAGCCCCCCACATTCCCTTACATCCTCGGCCGCGAAGGCAGCGGCACAGTCGCTGCAGTCGGCTCCAACGTGCCCTCAGATCTGAAAGTCGGGACCAAAGTAGCCTACATGGGCCAGTACGCGTACGCTGAATATGTGCCCGTAACCTCTAACTACACTATCCCGATTCCAGACTCCATCGACACTAAGACAGCCGCTGCTTCTCTCCTCCAAGCGTTGACTGCCGTGACGCTGATCAGAGAGGCTTACCCTGTGCAGAAAGGTGATTGGATCCTCGTTACCGCTGCCGCTGGTGGCGTTGGATTGTGGCTTTGTCAATTGTTGAAGGCAGTGGGGGCGAGGGTTATTGCTACGGCGAGTACGGAAGAGAAGAGGAACCTAGCAAAAGAGAATGGTGCGGAGGTGCTTTTGGAGTACCACGAGGAGGATCGAGATGTTTTTGTTAAGAAAGTCCTTGAGATCACTGGTGGTGAGGGCGTCCACGCAGTCTTCGATTCCGTCGGCAAGGCCACATTTGACAGCAGTCTGGCAACTGTCAGGAGGAAGGGGACGATGGTGAGCTTTGGAAATGCGAGTGGACCTGTCGAGGGATTCGCACTTGCGTAAGTGCCTCTCCCTGCACCTGTCATGCAAGATAATTGACGATATCATAGCCGTTTGTCCGCAAAGAACGTAAAGCTACTTCGCCCAACACTGTTTAACTACATCGCCACTCGCGAAGAACTCCAAACTGCTGCTAAGGAGCTATGGAAATTCATTGAGAAAGATGGATTGAAGGTCAAGATTCACGATGTGTATCCGCTAAGCGATGTCGTGCGCGCCACGCAAGACATCGAAAGCAGGAAGACAACCGGCAAGTTGGTGTTGACACCATAGTTTAGCAACTAAGTAGGCCTGTCTCAGACGCCAGTATTACAGGGACAAGCAATGCTGCCACAAGTCTAAATGCATTGTATGAAATGAAGCTGAAATTACATACCAATAGAAACAATGAACGCTCCAAGCAATGCTCCATCTGACCAATAACGCACACCACAAACTAAACACTCAAGCGTACATGACGCTACCTTACAGGAAGCTGATTCTGCCACTCTGGATCAACCTTACTCTGCTTGAAAAAGCTTTTGCCCTTCAGCCACTGCCTATACGCCTTGTACCTCTTCTTCCCGCCATCGTTCTCCTCCACATCCAGCGGATTCTCCCTTATATTCAAGAACTCTTCAAATTCCTCAATATCTTCTTCTGCCGTGTGGAATTTGCCAGGCGTTGTGTACGTTTGCGATGCAGTGTCGACCGGGTACGACTCGTGGAGGTGCGGATGCAAAGGGTGCTGCTGAGGGTAGGAGTACGAGGGAGCGTGGGAAAACGGCGTGCTGATGGATTGTGAGGTCATAGGACGACCGTGTGACGCGAAGGAGCGGATGGATGCGACATCTGTGTCGAGTCGCGGGAAGTCGGTGGTGTTGATACGTATGTAATCGTCATCCGAATCTTTGGGTGCTTGAACGCCTCCTTCTGTCATGCAAAGGTACTCGTAGTATTCCATTGCGCTCGGATCATCTGCGCTAGGCATTTCACTACTGACTACGAGCGGTAGGCTTAGTGGATGTTCGACGTAACGCGAGTACTCATCTTCTTCGGTAGCAGACACTGAAGGATTCATGCTGTTATCGTAGAATTGTGCAAGCGTCCATTGGTTAATGAGAGCTTTGTCGGCAGGTTTGAACCCTGGTTTGAGTGTTGACGATAGCCCCGTCGAAGTCGACGTAGAGTTGTTCATGGATTGGAAGTTTCCGGTTGCTGACGGTGCGGATGAGGGCGTTTGTGTCTCGAAATGAGAATCTCGAAGGATTGATTGCTTGGCTGGAGAGTCTGTGTGCGGAACGCTGAGATGTATATCCCTCCGTCGACGACCGACAATGCTGTTGTGGCGTGATTCCGTGTCGCTAGATGGATCAATGATGGTAACGCCTTTTCGATGTCCCTTCTTCCCGTCTCTCGCATTGCCATGATCATCTCGCTTCTTCCGAGGTACGAATGGGGAGATGTTCTCTTTGCGAGACGGATGTGATCCATCCCTACCATCCCGACCAGCACGCGGGGATGCAAGTCGAAAAGCAAAGATTTTTAGAAAAGAGGAGATGGCCAGCGGCCGGTAGTATTCTAGCCAGTAATCATCGCGGGCACTGATGACAGCTTCAGGTAGCTCGATCCCATGCTTCGAGGGTGTGATCCGAGGCGGAAGTGTGCGCGATTGGAGGTTTGCTGGGGTGTACCAGTCATTGTAGCTTTGTCGTGCTTTCCCGAGCCATGTACGTGGATCCTGATGGTGGAGGTAGTAATCCGTTGTGAGCTCCCACAACATCGGTTGGCCCTGCGCATAGATATAATTTCCAAGAAACAGGTTGTAGGCTTCTTGGCGCTGCGAGTCAAGAAAAGAATTGTGGTAGTACCGCTTGAAGCTCTCAACCATGTCGCGCGAGCTGCTTTGCCACTGGTTGATCTTTCGGTATGTCGCCATGGTATTCACAAGGTGTGAGCCGCCGTATTGAATTGCTATTGCGTCTCCATGGCCATGGAACATGTGTGTGAACATCTCAACGCAATCAGAATCATACTCGACCGTGTTCCCCGCAATTACTCCAAGTGCTTGTAGTTGTCGGCCTAAGGCTCTTTTGCCGATGACAAATTGGGCAGCATTTGTCCGATCTAGGCAGTCGATGCAATTGGTTCGCGCCACTCCATTTTGAACGTGTGGCGTATCAAGCCCTTCGTCCCCGTTCTGGAAGAATCCTGTCTTCCGCAGCACCTTTTCAGCGAGAAATTCCAGAGTACTAATAACATCCTGACCCCTCGTTTTTGCTGCTCTGGACATGTCGAACGCTTCGTACAGAATCTTCTTATCCTTCGGTAAGGACTGGTTGAGGTACTCGATGGCATTCTTATACTCATAAAGTAACTTCGACTCTCTCGGTGTCCGCTCTCGTGCTTTGATCAGATTCAGCACGTATACTGGGGCGCCATAACGCTCAAACAGGTTGTCAAAGTGCAATGCCGCGGCGCTATAGAAAGGATCGACGAGATTTAAATCAATGTCTGGTTTCGGCGTTACACCGGTGTTGTCCTGCGTCCAATACAAGGGTATGCTGCCGCGATGCTGCACATAGGATGTGTACGTCGGGTTCGCATATAGCCGGGGACCTGGAGCGTGGAAGGATGTCGTGAGTGCTTCTGATACGATTTGCTCGGTCTCGACATCGTTGGCGACATAGCCTAGATCATTCGTCCCACGCTTCAGAAAGCGGGCACCCGCAAAGAATCTCGATCGACGAGCAATGATAGTGAGATATATTCTACGACCAAAAACGTCGAGCGAAGATTGATCAATATAACCGTGTATAATCGGGTGGCACCAGTCATAAACGTTCTTGAGTGTATCACGAGCCGGATCAAGCAGATGATGATTCCAAACAAACATGTCCTGAAAATCTCGCTCGGGGTTGACAATCCCCTCGTTTAAAGCTGTTCGTTCTTTGATCATGTTCTGTTGGAGACTTCTCGTCACATTGTAGGAATAGCTGAAATAGAAAGATCGCGAAAGATCCATGGTGTTGAGAATTGCAAGATATCTTGCTTCCTCTGGATTTCGATCTTTCTGAAATCTTGAAGTTGATCCAGTTGTCAGCGGTATCATTTCTGTCCCGTCAACCTGGTAAATATAGTGGCCGCCCAGCATCGCCACTTGAGCCCTCTTCGTAATTAAGAGCATATAGTAAGCTTCTGTGAACCTAATGAAGCCCAACAGACCCCAAGCGCTGCATTTCTCTTTTAAGCCTCCAGTGGCCTTGTTGCCATCGTCGATGGTGCTTAAGAGTTGGTGCATCTCTCGTCTATTGTATACTATGTCAACTTCGAATATGTTCAGGTGTCCGGGCGGTGACGTGCGATCAATTTTTAGCACGCGATATTCCTTCTCCATGATATCGGCTCCGATCAGGAAGAACCTCGTGCTTGTTTCATACAGCGAGAATTTGTGCATTCTCTTGATTCCGCTCTCGCCCACATGCTGGTACGTGAATCCTTTGGCCTTGTGTACCGTGGATGGAGTTGATGACCTCTGGAACGATACGCCGACATTAGGATCCTCCTCTTCACCACCAAACTTGGTCGAGTCAGAGTCTCTTCGAGGCTTCCCATGACCAGGAAGCTTTTCTAGGTCGACTTCTGTCTTGAAAATACTCGTAGGAACTTCATGTTGAGGCGAGACCTGTGGGCTACCCACAACAGTCGAAGCCTTCTCGACCTCGTCTAGTCTTTCTTGGTTGCTATCTTGTGAGGTCGTTGCTCTAGAGGCTGTAGAGCTAGCTCGGTCTTGCGAGACTTCCTTGGACTTTGACGTCTCCATTCTCGGGTGAATACTTTGGAAGCTTTGGCAAACGATCGCAATGTATAGCGACTAGTGTCATGTGGTCATGGCTGCGCGACCTGGGACGGGCGTGGCGGCGCTGGTGCGACTGGCACGAGGACTTCGGCCTTTACGCCTCGAAGCTATGGCTTTCCGCCGGGCACCTGGGTCGTTATGGCGTCTGCAAAAAAGAACAATGATGTGTGAGGTCGTGTTGTGCTTGTGTACTATCTCGTGGTTCCACTTTGGGTTTGAGACATTAAAGTCTTGGCGCTACGTCAACGCGCAACGCGTCTTTGTACCAAAGGCGCAAGCCACTCCTGTCACTTTGAACTGTAAACTAAGAATTCGAATGCATGTAATTATTGATGGTCTCTCTATAAGATGAGCTGAAATTTCTTCTTCCCACTCCTCGCTACCGCACCCTCTTCAAGTGGAACACCTGCATACTCTCCACCTCCCTTATCCCCTCTCAACGTCCGGTTCTCCCTGATCAACACCCATCTCAGAATAGCGGCCAGAACGCCAACCAATAACATGAAAGCAGCGCATATACTCATGCCTTTCACATACCAGGGTCCATCATCGTCTGGAAAGATACTCGTTCCAACTAGGGGGCCTAGCTGGCCGATAAGGTTTAGGACAGCCATTCCTGTACCTTTCTTACTGTCAGTTTCCTGATTATTAATCGTCCATGTAATGATTATGGTAATAGCGGAGAAGAAGCCTGCACACGCCGGATACAAGGCTAAGTAGCGTATCATGGTGTTGCTGGATCTGTAGTGACCGGATAGTGCTATGGTGCCGTACCCTAGTGTGGCAAGCAAAGAATGTAATATAATGAACGTCGAGCGGGACTGCAGGCGATCCGAGTAGTACGCAGTTGCGAGAACCACAGCAAAGGCGAAGAGATACGGCGGTGCAGAGAGTCCTTGCGCAGTGATGGATTGATATCCCATGTCACGAATTATCGTCGGCAAAAACACTGGCATCGAGCTAAATGCAACGTTGCAGGAGAAGAACATGAATGCGGTCAAGTAGCACTTAGGATCCTTCAGCGTCTGGAGAACTTCGCGGAGGTTAACCCGAGCTCTTATCTGGCGATCCTGATGCTTCTCGGCTTCCCGCTCTTCGTCCTCACTTTCCTTCTCTTGCCTCAGTCTCAAGACAGCCACCTCTCTTTGCCGGGGACTTAGCCACTTTGCAAGGCCTGGACCATCAGGCACAAAGTCCCATGCCCACACAGCGACCAGGACACTCGGAAACCCCTCAAGCAAGAACAGTAACCTCCAGGGACTCAGCGGACCATGCTCACCCACCTTGGTTATGAGATACGCTAGGGCTCCGGCAAATGATGCTGAGAGTGGGCTAGCTGAAATGAACAGACCGGTCCTGAAGGCCAGCTCATGGCGCCGGAAAAAGAAGGATAAATAGAAGGGAACACCCGGCCCGAATGCTGCTTCGCTGATTCCGAGAAGGGCTCGAAGTACGAGGAGGAAGCTGAAGGAGGTGGCCACTGCTTGTAGTGATGCGACTATGCCCCACGACAGGATGCACATGGAAATGTAGATATGTGGTGGGACTAGCCGATACCTAACAATGATCAGAAATTGGCTGCCGACTAAGAAGATGTCGAAGACTTACATAAGTGTCATCCATTCGAATAGAATGTACGTGATATAGAATGCCCACAAAAGCCACTCATATTGAGTGGAGCTCAGCTTTAGATCATCAGCGAGTCCTGCTATACGTGCGTTCCCAATATCTGCCAAATGTGATCAGCCAATCCCTTCCCTTATCCTGCTCTCGTAATGCAGATATTGAACATACATGTCCCAAATACCCCGAACTGGACGGGAATTACTCACTAGACCGATCCAAGAAACTCAAGCAGTAAAGCAATGCCATGAATAGCACCAGCCTTCTATCCAGTTTCTTCAACACAGCCCTATCTTCATCTGGTGTATATAATTCGTAGCTCTGAACCGAGTCTAATGAGGGACGTCGTATGCTAGGTAGAAGACCGTCATCTTCACCACTATCGTCTTTCGTCGTCGGTTCGTTGTGAGGGGTAATTGTCCGTAGTTCGTAAGAATTCGGTTCTTGAGCCATAGGTAGGCCATCAGACGAGTGTGAAGAGCGAGGCGAAGGCGTATATTTAGGGGAACCTTCATCCGTACTGACGGAGCTTGACTCTTGCGGTTTGCGACGGAATGAGGAAGGCGGAGACATGGTGATATCAGCTCTTGGTAGGCGGCATTGAATGCAAGTGCTTGTGTGGCGTTACATCTAGACAAGGAAAGCTGATCAGAAGGCATGCGTGAGCTGCACAGGGAAATCAAGTATTCATAGAAAGAAAGTGAGTGCTCTCAAAACCCATGGAACCGTCACGGTCCCGAGCAGATGACGCGCAGTCCGTGCGCGCTACCCCGGACTTTCAACCATCTGGCACTCCAGAACGCCATTTGACTTTGCCTGCTCCTTTTGCATATATCAATTTAGGACTAGAGATGATAATTCCCACAGTACACTTTATATCTAATAATAACCTCGGATCTAATCACTGCATGAGAGGCTTCCTAATTGCAGCCGTCAGGCTAGCAGCTCAAGGTTACTCGCAACAATAAACACCTCTCAACATGTCTCCAATTTTCAATAGGCATCTATGTGTTGAGCTAATTTTGAAGGGGTCGTCATCACAGACCGCAAATGATGCTAAAGAACAAAAATGGCTGAATTTTAAGGCTTCAAGTCGCTTCGGGCTTCTTGGTGGTTGCATCCATCTACTTAAGTGTCCAATCCTTGTAGCTCCACTTCTCCGATACAGCGTACTTCTTCTGCTTGGCGTACGGATTTTGTTTCCTGGCCTCCACTTTGCCCTGCAGCATCATACTTCTGAAGCGGTCTTTGAGTAAGTTACCTTCCGGTTTCAACAGACGAAGAGAATCGCGTAGTTCGTCTGGGAGTACAACTTCGAGTGGAGCCTCTGGAATACTGAAGAATGTTAGTTCGAGTTCTTGAAGGTGTTTAGGGGTATGCATACCGAGTCTTGCCCAATTGTCTCCGTCTGAGCTCCACTTCCTCGCCCTCATCCCCAGACGATATCTCAGCGGTCTTGCTCGCAAGAGCTTCCTGAATAATAGCTCTCGCCTTTTCCTTCTCCTCTACACTCTTCGCTAGCCTCTTGATCTCTTGCACTTGCTGCTCTTTAGCCTTCATCTTAGCCTCGTGCTTCGCCTTCCGCTCGGCCTCTTTCCTCCGCTTAATCTTATTTCTTTGTGACAGCGACTTCCTCTCCGGTCTCTTCTTCTTCATCTCCTTATCCTCGTTATCACTGAAGCCTTCCCATTCGCTCTCCCACACGCTTTCCTCGCCAGAATCTGACTCTGATTCCGCGGCCGCTCTTTCCATACGCTCAGCTTCTTCACGGGCTTCTTGTAAACGCTTCTTCTCAGCGTCAACCGCCTTGTCGGATTCGCGCATGAGCTCGTTCTGCCAGTCCTCGAATTTGGGGTTGTATGATTTGCCACCAGTGGGTTTGCGTACTGCGGGGATGGCTTTTCCGTCCTTTGCCTGTGAGAGTGGTGCTCGCTTTAATGTAACGGGTTCTAACTTGGCCTTCTTCTCTTGCAAGAATGAGAATCTTGGATCCTTCTTGACTTCCTGCACGGCCCATGGGTCATGATCCGCAGCATTGCCAGTCTGTACAACGTCCTTCTTGACCTGCTCGCCTCCATACGCGATTGCCCTCAGCCTGTCATATTCCTTGCCTGATACCTTGGCCTTCTTCCTCTTGCCTTCGTTGTCAATATCGGAGAGCCGCTTCCGTGAGGCCACTGCAGGGACGGCTGAACGCTGGGCAAGGATCTCGTCGGCCTTGAGGGGCTTGTGGCGCTTTGCAACTTCCTTCTGGATATCCGCGGAGCCGGTCGTGTCGACTGCAAAAAGTTCGTCCGAGGTCTTCTCCGCAATGACACCGCTGAGAATAAAATAAGTATGCGTAAGGAAATCTCACATGGCAGCTAACTTACCCTAGTATTATCTGATCCCGCACATCCTCAAGACCGGACTGAATCTGCGTGACGTCGACATTTTTGCGCCAGGCTTTCTTGCCCTTACGACTGGGCTGCTTGTACTGTGCGGGTGCCGATGCCGTATCCGCCATAATGTCTTAATTGTCGCCGTAATCGAGTTGTGGGGTTGTTCATGTGTCGCAGGAAATTCCAGCCAAAATTCCAGCGCACAGACTTCGGGAAACCCTGCCGTTCTTGCCGCTCTCGGTAGTCGGTGTTAGCCCATCGTTTGGCAAGGCCTCCAGATTCAAGCAAAGCACCGATCTCCTATTCATTCATCGCCGCGCCCCACTTCTACAAACAACCAGCAGCAGCGTCCGCTTTCCATTCTTCGTAGTTTGTACTTGTTCTCTGTGAAATCTGCGGATACACTTCCTTCACAATGGCGCAATCTGGGTACTCGAATCCGCTCAAGAAGTTCAAGTGAGTACACCGCCGCGGCGAGCGTGGGAGCCTGAATGCTGATGCGCGATAGGCTTGTGTTTCTGGGAGAGCAGAGCGGTAGGCAATGGATCACTCCGAGCGACAGCGACCGGAAAGCATGGCGCTGACTGGCGTGGACAGTTGGCAAGACATCTCTCATCACCCGGTTCATGTACGATTCGTTCGACAACACCTACCAAGCGACCATCGGCATAGACTTTCTATCAAAGGTACGGCCAGCCATTCAGCGACCATCACCGCTTTGGACCGAAGCCCTAACCTGACACCACTACCCAGACAATGTACCTCGAAGACCGAACCGTCCGTCTACAGCTTTGGGATACCGCAGGGCAAGAACGATTCCGGTCCCTGATCCCCTCGTATATCCGCGACTCTAGTGTGGCTGTTGTCGTGTACGACATCACCAATAAGAAGACTTTTGAGAATACGCGGAAATGGGTCGACGATGTCCGAGGCGAACGCGGCAACGACGTCATCATTGTACTGGTCGGCAACAAGACTGATTTGAACGACAAGCGTGAGGTTACTACGGCGCAGGGTGAGGAGGAGGCAAAGAAGAACAACCTGATGTTTATCGAGACAAGCGCGAAAGTTGGGCATAATGTCAAGGCCTTGTTCAAGAGGATTGCGCAGGCATTGCCAGGCATGGAGGGGGAGGGACAACAGGGGCAAAGTCAAAGTACGCTTCAGCTTCGCGATGAGATTGAAGGCATGCTAACCAAGGACGTAGTGATCGATGTGAACATCAACCCAAGCCAACCACAACAAGATAACTCCTGCGCATGCTAAGGTTCTGATGGATATTAGAGCCGACTTCAGTTCCCTCGCTAGAGCGTGTTGTAATTATTTGGATTTTCTTGCAAGTCGAAAGGACTTCATCGTGAGCAAGGCGTTTCGGGCATAGGCTGCATGTTGGGAGACGCTTATAGTTCAAAGACCTGTAATCTGTATTATACTAGCGCGTTATGGAGCGTAAGTTCAGATGACGTCAGCTATCACTCGAGGCAGAGCATGCGGTTGCAACATGTCAAATACGCATTGGGAGCCATCTATACTCCCTCCCGCCCTTGCCAGGCCTACCATGCTAAACCGAACGCCGGCCATTGGCTCGACCAGACCCAAGTAGATAGCGTGCTTCTACATATACAAGAATGTTACAGTGAGCCGTGAGCGGGTAGAGTGAGGTTCTTTAAATGCGCGATGTGAAAATGCGAAAGGTGCATTGCAATGCGTTTACTCGATGCCGCCTGCTGATCCAGCCTCAGATGGTGTCTTGCTGCCGCCGACAGGAATCGAAGTGTCTACAGCGATCATCTCCGCGAGGATATCCAGGACGGGCTATTACGAGTTAGCTGAGCCTGAAGTGGAAAGGACAAATTAAAGAGCTTACCTTGGGAACAGTCTTGTCGTAGATATTAATCAACTCTCTTGGGTTCGGGTAGACCTTCAATGCGCGATAGAAGCAAAGAGCCGCCTCGACATTATCTGCGCCTGCCAAACGGTCAGCACTTCTCCATTCACCCTCATCATTCACTATCCCATACCCTTCTGTACCATGCCCTCTCCCTGTGCAACTTCCTGCATAAAGTATGCCTCCACCTCTTCGGGATCCTTGGGGAAGCCCTCCTCATTCGCAGCGGCTACCGCCTCCCTGATCGCCTTCTTCTGCTCCGCGCCATGTGCCTCAGCCTCCTCCTTTGCCGCGCGCTGTGTTCGCTTCGATTCGCGCTTGAGTTGTTTGCGGAACTCGGGGTCGTTTCGTCTCTTGTGGTCGAAGTAGACGGCGTACGCGAGGAAGCCCGTGACGACTGTGCCGACGCTGATGGCCGCAATTGTGGACGGTTTTAATGACGAAGACATTGTAAAAGTACGTGTGTTGTGTAAGGGCGAGGCAATTCGGAGAGTATTAGAAACACACACAAGGAATGGAAGAAGTGGATGTCGATGATGGGATGGCGTTGAGGAACTTTTTTGAAGTCGGGAAGGCACGAGTCGAGTCGCGGGTCCGAGCTCCAGCTTTCGACCGCGGTCCCGTGCATTGTATGCATGCTGCTCCCGTCAGCCTGCCAACATCACGAACAACGTGTACTCACCCAATCACCCATCCAGTATACGGATCTTGCAGGCAAGATGTCCGAAAAGCAGAAGGGAATCTCCCTCCGCAAGAAGCGGGACAAGCCGCCTAAGAAAGGCGGTCCGCCGACCATCAGCGCACCACGACAGATTAGTGCACCCATGCCTGCTGGAACTGGAATTGGAGCGGCTACACTTTCGAGCTCAAATCGTCCTTCCAATGAGTCAAGTCGGTCGCGCCAGAATAGAGAGAATGTGTCCCGGGAAAGGCCGCAAAGGACAGATAAGACGGCGGATTTGGTGAAGAGACGGTACTCACAGAAGATTACGACGCTACCCAGCGACTTTCTCAATGGAGCGGGTATGCCTGATATGCCACAGATCCCGAGCCAGTATAGGGACAGAAGCCAGCCGAGAGATGGGAGACCGCCTGGGAGCTCTGATGGGCGCGCATTGAGAGTTGACATGAAAGCATTGCGAGACCCAAACCTGCGGGCGGAGCAATGTGAGGAACACGGCAACAGAGCATAGCGTATCTCAGCTAATACAGTGCATAGATGTATCCTCCATTCTCGCAGATGCTTCCGAAGAAGACATTCGTCGCTACCAGGATGAGCTCCGCAAGACGAAACACCGCACCTCCGTGGACCTCCAAACCAATGTGTACCAGAATAGAACACAGTTCATCAAGATTAGTAAAGAGGCAGAAAAGCTCAAGGGCGAGATGCGGACCCTTCGCCAGCTGATGTCTGACTTGACCACCACCCTAGAGCAGACAGCATCTGCCTCAGGCGCAAACGACGCTGTCAACAACCGAAGAGCGAATAGAAGCTCAATTGGGGACCTCAATCAGATTCGAGCTGGACAGTTGCAGCAACTTTATAGAGATGTTGAAGGCTCGCAGAAGTATCTTCCGCCAATCCCCGGGCGATTCATTGTGTGGAAGTCGAAGAGATGGTTCGAACTAGACTCCGCTACTCTCAAGGCCAGAAGGAGAGTTAGACTGCTTCTACTGAATGACCATTTACTCGTAGCTGCGGAGAAGAAGGCGCGTAATGATATTGCAAGCCAACGGGACGGCAACCGAACTGCTGTAGAATACCTAGCGCAGCGATGCTTTCCTCTACAAGACGTACAGGTAACAAGGACTCCAGAGGAGAGGATCATAATCCGCGCAGGGTCTGAGACGTTCACCTATGACACTAAGAACGAGGACAAAGGCGACAAGACAGCGTTTGTATCCACCTTCCGCAAGACCAAGGATGATTTGCGGAAAAATCAAGAAGCCGAAGTACAAGAGAAGGACCGAACTCAAGATTCGTACAGTCATTTGCTCTCACGAGAGCCTGGCCTCATGAAGAAGACCGACCTATTGGAAAATCTTTCAGACGGTGTGAACAACGACCAGGTCAGCACTTTCCTCGACGTCGATGGACAGCAGCGGAACATTCGGTGGGCAGAGAGCCAACTAGATGACCTGGACATTGAGATTGCGCTACAACACTTTGAAGAAGCCGTCGTAAAGGTTGACCGATTGAAAGTTCTCGCAAAAAACATCAGAGGCAACGAGATGGCAAAGGTTATAGTGACATTCAAAGTCAACGAGCGAGCCGCTAAGCTGGCAAATGTGCTCATCAAGCACATGGTAGAGCACAATAACTGGTTTACCTCCGTCAGGCAGCACGTGAGTTGGGTCGTTCAACTAGGCTTCGAAGATAGGGCACGTGAAGCATACCTCGAAGCTCGCGGCAATCTAATCAAGACCCGCTCACGGTTTGTCTTACCTCCACCTACCCCACTTCTCGTATGCTAACACACATTACAGCCAGTGCATCTTCGAAGGCAACCTTCCCTCCTACATCTTCCAAATTTCTTACATCTACTTTACTGTTATCAAGAATACCGTCGATATGTTTCAAAAGTGCTTCCCGCAACAACTCATGTCCGCGTGCGTCAAGTGGGCGAAAGAACATATCGACCAATTCAATGTTCTGCTCAAGAGGCAATTGAGTAGTATAGAAGAAGGGGGAAACGTGTGGAACGAATGTTTGAAGTTGGCGCATGAACATGCGGAGATGCTTAAGGAGGTTGGACTGGACTTTTCCGAATTAGTGGGCAGTGGGCTGAAAGAAGAGGGTGCGGTGGAACGCCCGTTAGAGGAGAGGCCTGTGGGGTTGGGTGTCACAGCTTAATGTCGAGTATGTATATGTTTGCAGAATCTTGAAACAGTATACTTCAGGTGCGTCGCCCGCGGATATCCGCCTAAAGCAAAGTGATATATCGAACGGGGTGTTTGCACCCTTGGCTCAATCTGCCGTCCTCTACCACGTATCAATGTCTACAAAGATCTTCGTTCTTTGTGTCTTTGATTTTTGCAATCCGTTCCTTTTTTTACTATCTCTGTAGCATCTCCTAAGCATAAAGTGGAAGTGCAGAACGCCTCGCAGTCCATCATCGGTCTCTTTACTTCCTCTTCCTCGCCGCCATTCACCTTCACTTAGACACCCTGAGACTTGTCCTCACCGCCATTGTCCGTATTTCAGTGCACATTTATGCTAATCATGTTAACGCGTCGCTTCCTATCGCTGCCTAGGGGAAGCCCGCCTTTACTGTAATAAGAAGGCTATTTACTTGACCTACTTGTCGCTTGTCTCTCTCGCTACAACACTGCGACACCGACCTCAAAAGACCGACTACAGCCTCTGGCCAGCACCATTAGTGCAAAAACGGACCGTGACAGACGCAATTCAAGGTACAACGACTGCAAAACGCTGCCCATCATGCCAACCGAGGCAGAGAACGTCCAGTATCTCTACCTCGTGCTTACCAGCGATGGTCCGCCCACGGTAAGTCCCTCCATCTACCATCGTTCAGCCCACCAAAGCTCTTCCTTCAGTAGCTTTTCTTCTTTCGCAGCTGGCTCAGTCTATGCGACTGGAGTGCTTACAACCACATAGATTGATTGGGACGCTGTTGGTGCCGCGCTTGAGCTCAAGAAAGGCGCCGTCACGAAGCGTTGGTCTCGCCTGAAGCAGTCAATGGAGAAGGGTGAGAGCCCCGGCGGCTCGACCTATCAGTTTCTCTGGCACTGCGTCAAGCACAGCACACGTGATAAGGTGAGTGCTTCTTATTCCGACCACCTTGAAGACCTACCTCGATCCAATTCGGGCTACATATTCCCTCGTCAAGATGAGGGCATCCAACTGACATCCTTCGAGCCCATGAACTGGTCCGAAATAGCTGAGAAATGCAACACTACCCCCGGCGCTGCATCCAAGCGATACTCTCGCATGAAGCAAGCCTTCGAGCAGGGCGCCACCCCTCCCAGCTCTTCGCCCACCAAAAACACCCCAAACAAGCCGAGGACGACTCCCAAGAAGACAAAGGGTACCGCTTCCTCTGGCGATGATATCGAAGCTGCCCCGACTCCCAAGCGCAAGCGTGCCTCGCCGAAGAAGAAGACTCCCGCCGCGGATGAGCAGAAGTTCAAGGTCGAACCTGGAGATGACGACGACGGCATCAGCGAGGAGGACCAGAAGCCCAAACGCGCGAAATCTACGAAAGCAAAAGTCACGCCGAAGCCCAAGGGAAATGGCAAAGCTAAAGCGAACACTGCTGTCGAGAAGGAGGCCAATTCCCCTACGCCAACCGCCGAAGCAACGATGTTCATCAAAGGCGAGTACGAGCGCGAAGGCGAAGATTCGTTCTTCGACGCTCAAGAGCAACTTGAAGACCTAGTCGAAGACCTAGTTGATGCTGAAGGCGAGCACAAGACTGATCGTAAGTCTCCGCCTCCGTCCTTCCCTTCCTTCTTTCCCTTCTTCCGCACTATTCATTGCGGCAAGAAATCCGTTGTTAGCGGAGACCGCTGACTCCATCAGCGTCTGGTCATCGCGATGTTCAAGACTGCACGCTCTGCGAGTGTCACACGAAGGAAATCGCTAACGTGCTTATGAGCAGGTGTTCAGGACTGGCTGTACAGCAGCGCCTAGAGCTCGAGACGCTTGTTGGTGTGGTCGATTTGACTGGCTGACAGCAAGGGTAGCGCGCAATGGGGTAGATTGGGAGATTCGGTGCTTTCAGGGTAGGTGGTGGTGGTGGTTTGGTCTTCTGGGTACATATCTGGTACGAGACATGGATGCATTTGGAGCTCTTGAGTAGGATTTGGGGAACAGGCGTATTCGGGTGGGATTGCATAGTGATGGCATTTACGGCATGTCAAGAGAATGGTTAGCATACTGCTCGAGCTGGTATAGAGTAATCATGCCTCCTTACCTACCACTTATGTCATGTGGCTCTCCTTTCTTTCATGATTTACCTGCCTCCCCTCACTATATTATCGAAAGTCTATGGTGGTTCTTCAGCTTCGATTACTGAACCAAAGCATCCCGGATCCTCTGCAGATTTTCATACTACACAGGTAGTCGTGGGCCTGGCAGCAGTTGAACGGCATAGCTAATTTTGATAATCCACCTATTATCAAGACGATGGCAACCATATTCTACTTAGGTAAGATATATATAGCACTATATACAATGTTATTCATACACGTGGCCCCGATTTTCTAATGTCAGAGACGCTTATCCTCCACTACGTCAGTATCACTGATCATTCCAATGTCAACCTTCACAGACCGCCTGAAAAAGCAGAACAGGCCACCCACCAGACTGACCCCACTTTGGCACCGAATTGCATGCAACGATACTTCAATTCGGTCTCACTATGGCGATGATAGCTGCTGTAATGACCGCTCCGGCTGCAGCGCCTTGCAGGATAGCAGTGGTATAGTCGATCCGACGTATAGATATGACTCGATCGCTGATGACATCCTGAGCCACGGCGGCGACTTTCTCATGCCAACTCTTAGGCCCGAATTTTACACCATCGCTTGTGGACGCTTCTTCGGCAATGTCGATGCTCTCCTGGGGTGACCCTTCGGCCTCATCTGGTGTGAGAGGGGCAGCACCAGGAACTGCTGGGTCCGGAGGTGGCTCAATGATAGCTTCAGAGATGGAAACGGGAGCTGAACTGGGTTCCACAACCGCTGCTTCATTCGTCCCAACCGTTGAAGACTCTTCGACGATTGGTTCGGCGACGACAGGCGCAAGCGGTGTACTTTGCGCAGGTTCATTCTCGTTGACGATGCCATCAATTGCCTCTTCGATTGCCGCTAGCCCATTCTTTCCCGCATGTGGCGCCGTTGCCGATGCTGTTGATACTGGAGCTGCTGTTGAAGCAGGTATAGTCTCCATAGACGTCTTGTGTGCTTCAAGAGCATTCTTGATCTCCCTCACCATTCTTCTTCTCCTCCAGGGCTCGAGGATTGCTAGGCTGAGCAGCAATAGGAAGATGTTAACGCCCATAAGCCCGAAAGTAACCCAAGTACTGTTCCTGCGAATGGTGTCACTCCAGATCTGCTCCTCGTGGTATTGGGCCCGCTCTCTTTTCTCAAGTTGTCTTCTTGCTTCCTCCAACGCATTTTCAGCATTTGCAACGGCATCCTTGGCTTCCCGAACTGCCTGGTCGTTGATGTGTTCAGAGCGAATGAGTGCCATGTAGCGTTCCAGGTCACCGGCGGACCAGGAATGTTTGCGCTCAAGGAGGGCGACGACTTCCTTTTGAGATGAAGCTTGGTGGGCGAGCGCGGTATCAAGGACTTGTTTCGCGGCCTCTATCGCAAGGCGGCGGGATTTGACCAGATTTTCTGTACGCTATTAGTCTTGCAATCCTACCAAAAGGCGAGTAATATGTACCTTGCTCTTTGATCTCCCTCCTCAGAGCCTGGACACCCGAGTAATCGGTGCCTGTGTACGTGTTGACCTTCTGCGTCACCACGGCAAGCTTGGGCAGCAATTCATCCATGAACTCTGAGAAACGCTTGGACAGGTCCCACCTCTGTCTCTCCCGATGCGATGGCAGTTGTTCATCAGGTACACGATTTATTGTATCCGAAATATTATCTTTCTCAGGTATCGCTTCTGGTTCCTCCTGGAGACGTTCTTGGGCTTCATTGACCGACAGAGTTTCCGGTACTGTCTCCGAATTCTCTTGCGCCTTCCTCTCCACCGCCTGGTCTTCTAGCAAAGCATCCAATCGTTTCTGTATGCGCTCTTGGTCTTCTAAAGATGAAGCGGTCTCAGATCGTTGTACTGGCCTGGTATCGGATGCGGGCGCGGGCATCGAGATAGGTCTGGATGAATCGGCCGGTTTCCTTTCCTCCAGCCATCTTGTCGAGCTCGAAAAGGGCCGTCGTGACCATCCCTCTGGTGTAATGACGCTCCACCGAGCTCTATGCTGACTCTGGGAAGCAGTAGAAGCTGCTCGGTACGGACATCTCAAACATATTGCCGGTTCCCGACCAACCAAATTCCCCAAAGATCGTGACGCATCCGCTATCGAAGTCGCATTGGCAGTAAGCGAGCGTGAAGCATGCTGAAGCAGCGGCCTCATTTCTATGGCGAGGCACACCTTCGCATTGGGGACCAGTGACGTTTACGAATGAAACTCGACGACCCCGGAGGTCCGAAGTGACTCGCGTCGAGCTTTGACGTGCCAAGACGCGTCCGATGATGGGGCACGACGATCACTGATTCCTTTCGGAATGCCTAAATAAGGGTCTCCTAGTGCCCCTCCAACAGTTTTTACGTCTCTTATCCTACCATTATTCTACTTTTCCACAGCTTCGTCACACCTTTCAGTCTCTCGCTATACAGGATGGGTGTCCAAAATGCCGTCGCAGATCTTCCTGCCATGAAATCCGACCCGAAAGTATGTCTTTATTGCCCGAGATACTCGTTCCGACAATCGGAATCGCTCACAGACATAGTAGTTCATTTTCTTCACCGACTTTGACGGCACAATCACTCTGCAAGACAGCAATGATTTCCTGACCGACAACATCGGCTATGGGCACGAGAAGCGCCGGCAGGGCAATCTCGACTGCCTTGCGGACCGCGTTACGTTCCGAGACTCTTTCCGCGACATGATGGACTCGGTAACGCGGCCGTACGACCAATGTATCCAGTACCTCGTCGACAACATCAAGCTCGATCCGGGCTTCGCAGAGTTCTTCCAATGGTCGTTGGCGAATAACATCCCCGTAGTTGTACTGAGCAGCGGCATGGAGCCCATTATACAAGCGTTGTTGCACAAGCTGGTGGGTCCAGATGCAAGCAAAATGCAGGTCATCGGAAACAACGTTGGTGCGCGACCAGGAAAATCCATAAATGAAGACGGGGGCTGGGAAATCGTGTTCAAGCACCCAGAGTCTGGCTTCGGACACGACAAATCTGTCGAACTTCGCAAATACTCTTCGCTACCAGAAGAGCTCAGGCCCACAATGTTCTACGCTGGCGACGGCGTTTCAGATCTTTCCGCTGCAAGGGAAACGGACTTGCTGTTTGCGAAGAAGGGGCATGATTTGATTAGTTACTGCGCGAGGGAAGATGTGCCCTTTACCGTGTTTGAGGATTGGTCGAACATTTTGAGCAAATGCAGGGCGATTGTCGAGGGGAAGACGACGGTGAAGGACGCGGCGAGGGAAGGATATGAGGCGTACAAGAGCGGGAATGCTGGCATTAATGTCGCCACGGCCAAATAGACGGCTCATAATATATGGAGCAATTTACGATATAGACTCTATAGACTCTATAGACTCTATAGACACGACCACAATATAGACTAAAACATTGCAAGAACGATTTGCATACTTTTGTTTGTACAGGAATATTTTGATCATCGCCAAACACGCATACGATGCTTGCAAGGAAGTTTCTACTGCATCACTTTTTGTTGAGAGTCTTGAGCAGGAAAAGAAAAAGATGGTATTATAAACACAGAGGAGGACGATATATATGAAACCTAACTGTCCTTGCTTTGCAATTAATTATCAAGTGACGAAGCTAGCTGTTCTCTCAAAGAGACTACTTGTGTAGCGTGATCCGTAAGATCAACAGTACCTGTGTCTCCAACACAATCATACAAGCTCATCGCATGGCCTTTGTGCGCAAGGAGAGCTTTCAATGTAGCTTTGGGTCCATAATCATTCGTGTCGCAGATACAATGCAATCCCGACACGAACAAGCGGACAAGCTGACCGGTGCTGTCGTCCCCATCTAAGCCACTAAGTTCCAGTCCATCGATTACGAGTAGGATCCGTTTGTTGCAGCTTTCGAGGGTGCTGCGGAGAAGATTGTGGAAAAGAACAATCAGCTGTCGCATCGTTGCGGTGTTCACAGCCTCGGCCTCCATTTCAGTGAAATTAATCGGTAAAGACATTCCATCAAGAGATTTGTTTCCTCGCAATGACACCAAACTTTGGATGAAAGATCGTATCATGTTCAGTAGTTGCTGTTCAGGGTTGTCGATGGACTCTGGCTCGAATATGAAGATGAGCTTGTGACACTCAACTAAGTAATAGAGTAAGACGCAAGCCGACGTTGATATTCTCTCTCCAGCATTCTCGGGAAGCTCCAGGACTAGAACTCCTGCGCGTTCGTCGTTCCACCAACTTGCGATAATTTCTGGGATGCGTGTGTCGCTGTGGCAGTCTAGCGAATCGTCGATATACTCCAAGACTCGTTCCCTTTCTCTACTCGACATGATTGACTTTGAAGCGTAGCCCGCCAGTGTTTGATCATCTATTGGATCGTTGCTCATTGGGGTGGGTGCTGCGCCGAACTGTCCTCTGACTCTACTATGATTTTGGGTATGATGTTCAATTTGAGTTTCCAACTGTGTTAGACTGAGTTCCACTGGTTGGGCGGTCTGGAAGACTCCAAGATGGGTAGCTAGGAACTTGTCGGACATGGACGTCAGAGATTTGAGGCCGTCGTGCAGCTGCATGGTCTCTTCAACTAGCGTAGCGACTAAGTTATTATCGCCCATAAGCCAGCGCGTCTTCTTCTTGCTCTTTTTTGCAGCCGCAACGAACCTATCTACCATCTTCGACAACCGCTTTCCTGGATCTTCGTCCCCTTTCTCATCCTCATCGTCAAAGAGGTCGTATCCCTTCCTGAGTCGGAGTATAGCTGCTTCCCGAGAATTTCGAAGCTGGAAAATGACTTTCATAATCAATTCTTTCTTTGACGTTTCGAAGCTGTGAAAACGCCCATTTTGGCTGTCAATTTGCCAGTATTCGCCCCATTCTTTGAGTGCATGTTGGAAGATCTCGAGTCTGATAGCTAACACGTTTCGCTCCCGGTCGTCATCGTCCGTGAGTTTACTAATTAGTTTTCCGAAATCAAGTATTCCCTTCCACGCCAGCGCTACACCGGCGACACCTAGGGCCAGCTCAGCCATGATTAAACACCCTTTGACCCAATATCCAAGATATGCGCAGACGGAAAATTAAGACTAAAGGATGCTGATGAGAAAGCGAAGTTAAGGGCCAATACCATCATAGTTTCCAGACACTCTGATATTGACGCGTCAGGCCTTGAAGGTGGGCTGAAGTGTCTCAAGAGGCTGAGTCCAACAGCCTCGCTCGCCACTTGGAGCCTGATAGGGTAATGAAACGTCAGTGATTGCATGGACTCTCTGGTAGTCGGGCGCCATTCTCGCATGGCCGCCCTCACCGGTGATGACCTTCCTTGGGCGAATGTACGGACATAGTGGCGGCGCAGATCTTAGCAGGCAGGGTGGGATATCCACCCGTTCACCTCGACAGGCGCGTACCTTGACTCATACCGCAGTACGTGCATCAACACGACCAGGAGAAAGTCGCACAAGCGGTTACGGCTGTTCGCGACTTGACAGTCGCATCGGATGTGCTTACCTAGTTAGGTCGTGACCTAAAGCAATCGATCGATCTAACGGCGCAGCCTCGCATACACTGACTGTACCAATGGAAAATCATAGATCATGGCTGAAGATGCATTGGCAGATTTTGAATGCTGAGACTGTGGAGAATCCTCAGCCTTCTCGAATGCGCCCTGATATTGCCGCTTGCGTCAGAAGGAGTCCTGCAGATTCTACTCGGGGTAGGGGTGCAATGCCACCTGATTGGAAAGTTCAGTACCTGCCGAGCTTACTGCGGACCATCCCGTTTCCTTATGGGGCGATAATTCCGAATGAGGCTGATCATCCCCCGTATATGCAAGTAACGAGGCAATCAGCATCGCTGCACAGGCTACCGGAGGTTGCCATATAGTCGGTAGGAGGGCCTCTGACTACTTGCATTCTGCTACGCTCCAGCAAACAGAAGTTCAAACGCACAGCTCACCACTCATACACTTGCCAAACCATCAGGTTGATGCAGCCATGGCCAACCCTGATTCTCCCAAACAAGCTGATGCTGGAGAATTGCAGTCCGTAGTAGATAACAACAGTGCCAGCCTCGATTCCGGCGAATCAGAGAAGAGAAGAGACGCAGCCCACGAATTGAATCACAACGACCAAGACAGAGGCACTCAAGAAATTCAACAATTATCCGTGTCTGAAGTATGTCTAAAACCGAAAACCGATTCAACTGGTCCGCAAGACCCTCCTGAGCGCGCGGATGTCTTATGGTGCCTTACAGTCAATGAACAAGGAAAATCTAAAAGAAGCTTTTATAAGGACACCGCCTGGAAGGGTATCAATAATGGCCTTCCAGGTTCGGATCCTGATGAAGACATGGAACCCAGGGCGGTCTTGACTTATTTTGTGGAAGCCGATATCAAGGACAAAACCAACAAAGAACCGAATACTTCAATAAATTGGAGGAATCAACCGGCCGACTTCGAATTTGGACGAGATGCGACGCTCGAAGGTCGATACTTGCCATATATCAGAATTCATTCTAAACGACTGCTCAAAGTTTTGGACATGATCCTGGATTACTATCCTTACCGAGGGGACGAAACTACCTTCAGTTCGGAACTTGAAGACAACTTCATCGTGATTATGTTCTGCTATGCCGAGCTGAAACACTACTTCAACTCGTATCGACAGACTTTACCGAAAGAGAAGCGGGCCGACCAAAATTGGACATCGGGAGTTGCGGCGACGAGAAGTTCGTGGAAATAATGCGCTCACATCTGGCTTTCGGTGCCCTCGATGAGCTGGTCCATCCCTGCGATGAGGCGACGGCGTATGATCTTGCGGTTTTGTTTCGCCTTCTCGCTGGAATGTACCGCGTGAAGGTAGTACCTATACTAACATCAATTTATCTTGAAACGAAACCAATGATTGGATATGACAACCTGTGGCTGCTCTTTAGGCCGGGCACCACTGTCTACGTCAAACAATCGGCTCTCTGGGAGCGTCTAGACGAGTTCGACTATCATAGTCCAAGCAGACACGCAGCAGAATCGGGCTCCAAGCGCGGAGAAGGAGAGGATGAATATTCCGCGTACGTTGTTGCATCCTGGGAATACGAAAGTAAAGACTCGAATAGCAAAGATCCGCGAAAAAATACCGATCGCTTTGAGGTTGAGCTATGGAGTATCTACTATACCGGTACAACATTCCAGCGCGTTGGGCGTGACGCCCTAATTGCGAAATTTGACAACTCTAGACCACTCAGAGACCTTTCAATTATCCCAGCACATATTTATGATAGCTTCGATCACGGTGTTCTCCGACAGAGACTCGAAAATCGCGGCCGCAAGTATGTTAGCATTCTCAGGGAATCTGCCGCGCACCGGGATTACAACCATCCAAAAAGTGGCTATGAAGGCCAAATCATCGTTGATCCTGCAGCATACCGGCAGTATCTCCCCTCTACTCCATTTGTGCCATCTCCAATTATTGATGGTGGCGGCGGAAAACGGTTCGGTGGCTTGGTAGAGCTTGACCCAAAGCAAGTCGAGTCTTCCGACCACTTCAAAGAACTTTGTCTGCTTCTGCCTCATCAAACTGAAGGCTTCGCGTTGAGAACGAAGAAGTGGATGATCTTTGAGATTGAGGGTATCAGTGTTGAGGCACCAATACCCTTACAGAACCAACTCGATACCGAACTGGTACTAGTCTCAGATGCCGACAAAGAGTCGTTGCGAACTGTACTGCCAAGAGGGGAGCATCCTATTAGTTCGGCCTCCGATTTCGTGGTCGGTAAGGGGGAGGGGAAAATCTTTCTCCTCTACGGTGGTCCCGGAACTGGCAAAACCCTAACAGTGGAGTGCGTGGCAAACGATACATGCAGACCCCTCCTTCACCTCACAGCCCAAGATGTCAGGATTTATGACGACGTGGAAGCCCATCTCCGGAAGTGGTTCAATCTCGCGGCGAAGTGGGATGCGATTCTTCTCATCGATGAGGCTGACTTGTTCCTTGAGCAACGCAAGGAAGGGCACATTCAACGTAACAGTCTGTCCACCGTCTTCTTAAGGACTATGGAATACTACAAAGGAGTACTATTCCTTACCACTAATCGACCAGGCCACATTGATGATTCATTCATTTCGCGGATCACTTGTCCCATCGCTTATCCTACTCTGTCACTAGAGACGAAGAGCAAGATAGTTCAAAAGTTCGTGAAGCGATTTGAAGAGACAGGCAACATCGTCATCGAACCGGCAGCAGCAAAATACCTGACGTCGAACTGTAGAGATCTCAACGGTCGACAGCTTCGAAATGTGCTCCAAAATGCGGTTGCATCCGCGGAGATCAAGTTGCGAGGCGACAGGGGTTCGCAGCACGCTTGGGCCGCGAGGAGACTGCCACCCCTGATTTGGTGACCGTGAACCTTCGCCATGTCAAGGCAGCTGTTGAGAGGCAAGCGGAATTTCAGGAATACCTGAAGAAGCTGAGGGGTAGAGACGAGGACACACGAGCGCGCAATAAGCACGATTATCTGTCTGTTCCGCCTGGTAGTCCGGGATTAGATGCTACTATTTAAAGGAATTTGGTCCCTTGTGTAAAATTGGATGGCTTGGAGGTGCTTTGTATCATCAATTGAACGCCTTAGTATTTCTTTGGGATACTCACCCCTAATCACCCTCAATCTTCACTGTCACAGAGTCTTGAACTTGCTCTCCACTTGTTTGGAGTTATAACAGAGGCTTAGTAGAGAAACTAACTTACATGTAATATACGTTAGAATATCATGAGCGCCGTTTACATACTATTGTTTCGGTAGGAATGTATTCATCACAGCCAGATACTTGTACATACTTTTAGGAGGAATCTCCATTACAACCCCTTGAACCTGGATAAACGTGTTCTCTTCACCTGCTGACATTGACCTCGGTAGTTTTGATAATGGTCATGCCCCTCGCCAAACTACTCCTTGTACGAGGTCCCTCATGGCTCAAAATGCTCTCATCACTCTCACCTGCCTGGCTTCTCACCCTACCCAACCTCCCTCTTCCTGCCTCTGCACTGTACGATGTATCCTTGCCCAACACAACGTCCTCTCCATATGGATCCCTCGATCGAGACTGCGAGCTCTCGCTTAAGTTCTTCATAGCAAAGCTTCCTTGCCCTTGGTCATCAGGATGCTTCATATAACCGTTTGACTTGAAGGGTGTGCTGATGCCGGAGCCATTTGTACGACTTGTTCGACCTTTGGTGAGTGTGCGGATTTGGCCGAAGAAGTTTGCGAAGAGGGGTTTGAGGGTCGGTAGACAGGCTGCGAGGATGCCAACGTTCATCTCGACCCTATTCAGGCATGTAAGTAGCTTTTTGAGAGAGATTTATAGGCTGCATACTGTTGCCATATGTAATACCAAGATCCCTTTCCACTCCAATCAGTCTCTTTGAAAAAGTTATACTGCATTGGCGTCTTGTAGATGGCAATCGCTGAGGCGCTATATACTGTGTTAGATTCATCTTTTCACGAGCTTCGTTAGCTTACAATAGGCCCAGGCTCAGGATGACTGCGAGACCAATTCGCGTCTGTATGTTGACTTGCAGTTTCCAGACCATAGGAATTGGGATGAGGGCAAAAAGCAGATCAGTTGCGATGTTGATTGAGGAGTTGAACACTCCAACATTCTTGAAGATCGTAGGGTCGTAGCATTTGGCCGTTCTGGAAGTGCATTAGTTAAGCAGCGGGGTCTTCGAAGCTTGACAGCACTCGTACCCAGTCGGTGGTCGCAATGTATAGTCCCAGCCAGCTGATACGGGCACGCACTGGAAGATGATGGCAAATGTCGAACCGATCGTAAATACGGCAATGAAGACTGTCTAAGGTGTTAGCTGCGGTCGGACTTGTGGAGTGATGCAGGAGGTACTCACCCAGCATACAAATGAGAAAAGGCCTCCACTTGGTACGGTCCGCTAACCGTAGTAAGAAAAAGCCGATCGATAGCTTGATGAAGCTGTAGGCGAAGATGATCAAGATCGAGTAGAAGTACATGTACTTGAAGAATGGGAAGATATTCTCCAGCGGAAATGCTTCAGCGTGCAAACCAAGGCCCAAGTCAAGCAGTTTGACGAACATCCCTAGACATGTTATGCTGAGAGACTGCGCACCACGAGTTAGCCATCTGCGCTCTTTTGATCTGACGAACCCATCGCAAAAGAAAGAGCAGTTATAGGGTCCGGGGTAGGCATATGAACATACCGCTGAAATTACCATCATCCAATCTGCGATCACATTCAGTCAGTAAAGGGTAGTGAGCATTGCGGATCTATGGCGATCACTTACCATCCCAGCCAAACGTCTTCAGCATAAAAACTCGGACATAGAAGCGCATCAACACTGCACTCATCGCCAGTGCAAACAGCGACCCCTCCACTGCCATCAGTCGCGAAGCCTGATTCTCCGCCAGGTATTCTGGTGATCGTGGCGGCGGCGGAGGAGGACCCCCTTCCTGCCTCGCCGCAAGGAAGTGGTATACCATGGCGTTGGGTGCGCAGGTTGAAGGAACCGTGGTAAGTAGTGCACTACAATATGAAGATCGCTTTCCTTGTAAGGGATCTCCTGGACACTGGAGGCCTCCTTAAGGCCTCTTCTCCAGGGTACTTGGAACAGTCGGGTGCATACTCACTGTGTGTACCTGTCCCGAACCTAGGGAACCGACCGTGGCTGGAATTGTACCTGTATCCGTTCGAGGTAATGCCAGTCCGCTCGTGTATGCATAGCTGGCAACTTTAATATCGACCGAACGGGTCGGTAGCTTTCGGTACGCATGGAACGTTCGGAGGATTGCAGGCCCGTATCCAATCACTCTTTCGTGGCTGGAATAAAGTCGTGATTAGCGTGCAGACCGACAGTTCCGCCCGCCACGGCTGATTCCTAGAACGTGTACGGAATGAAAGTCAAGGTCAGCGTCGCTTAAGGACTGCAAGAGAGTCATGACTTTCCAGGTCACTGCTGCCAACTGAGCTCTGAAGTGAAGTTTTTTCGTTATTGCCATCAAAAAGATGGCGTAGCAGAACTGCGATGCTGGTCTGAAGCAAACAGCCGTTGGCAACCGCTCACTAGACTCATAATGGTCAAATTCCAGGACAGACGGGCTGGCTCCAAGAACCAAGCGTTTCGTGAAAATTGCTCCAGCGAGACACCAGTAGGAGGAGATCGTTGCCCAATTCTATTACTACTACACGCAAGGTGAACTTCCCCTGACGAGTCCATGTTGTTATCGAAGGAGCTTTCTGCACTGGACGCAGTGACGTCTGTGAGCATCGTCGTCCTGCAAGATCCAGGCTCCTGTTGTTGCTCGTGTGCAGATGGGGTGCACGGTGTTGCTGCCGGTGCATGCCTCTCGTACTGGAAACTTTGATCCAGCCAAGGAATTCAGCAAAGCAGTGCTCGATAATGCAGTAAACATGTGAAGTTATTTTTCCCGGCTCATTGCGTCCACGCATGGGGCGTACATTGTTCTCCCGGCTAACAGACTTTAGTTGAAATGGTACCACAATTGCTGCGTGTTTTCTTGTCCATTTCAAATGCTTCCAAGACGCGGCATGAGAGATCCATGGACAGGTGATTGGATTGTTACTCCAGATGCAAATTCGGTCTGTCGGCTGTCACAGACGTTCAGGCGAGCCGCAAGGGGTCGCGGACGAGATGAATGGTTTGACGTCGCCGTTGGTGAAGGCACTAGTTGCGTAAGCGAAAGTTTACCATTCCCTCGGTTTACACCTTCCTCAAAAACCGTAGTAGTCCCGACGTTAGCGTGACAGCCCGGCCCGTCGAACCCTTTTCCGCCCGTTCCTCGTTCGACCCATCCCCCAGTTTCTCGATGAACAGGGCCGTTTGATGAGATGTTCCATCGTGCCAAGGAACTTCTCAGCTAAGCTTGAAAGAACAAGAACTCCTTTGCATATGGCGACAATCATTGGTGGCTTGGTTGCTGCGGCCGGGCTTTCATATCCAACGTAGAAGGTACGTTCTCGCCGCACCTTACCGCCAACGATGGCTGATAAGTGCATAGGCTAAAGTCGATATGCGAGTTCCTTCAAGATACATGCCCAGTCGCTTGTTGAGCAGAGAGGCTGCACAAATTCGTCTGAAAACTACTCCTCAGGAAGCGCTTTGGCTGATCACTGGTACTGACTCAGTTTTAACTTCCCCTGCGATGTTCGCTAAGCCGCGGGGAGAGGGGAATGAAAATACGGATCAGTGAACTGCACAACCGCCACACGGCCTGGAACAAACCTTCTTCAGCCGCCAACACGAAGGACCCCTGACAAGGTCGACGAATCCAACACCCTGCCCAACTTCAGGTCACTGTAAGCGACAGATTCAATGTATCGGCAGCCACTTGCATGGTACCGCGAGGGCGTCTAGAATCTATTACAGGCATCAAGCGCGCCTCATCCCCCCAGTCTCATCCAATATACGGGCCGAGGCTCATGCGAACCCAGGTTTTACGTATCTCGAGTGCGGAGCTCGGATTTCAAGCAGTGACGCCTTCTCAGCATTAACCAAACTTCTCACCTCTATGGTATCTGACGTAGGTTGTGACAAGTAATGCCTAACATGTGGAAAGTTATGGAGGAGACATGGTGCTTCACTCATGAGATCGAACCGCTGAAGTTGATCTGGCGCGAGCCAATACTTGAAAAATACGGGCCACTTCGTACGCCTGAACAGAACTAGGGACGGCAAACAATACGAAATCGGCATTTGGTAGCTCAAATAGTGATAGCGACATGTCAGCTCTGCATGAAGGAAATTTTCGAAGGCTTGAGAACTATTGACCAAGATAACTTCGACTCTTTAAAGACACATGAACGCCTCGCCCTGACTCGATGATTTTGCGGAACAATCAGGCCGGCTCTCTGGGTTCTAAAGAAAGACGATGAAAGGCCATGTCAAATCCCTTTACCGTGAATAGACTAGAAGGGGGTAATTCACTGGCACGGGTCCTGCAAGTATTTGAAGGGCTCATGCAGCATCACAGTATGCACAGGTCGCTTGCCACGTTTTTCCCACGCTCCTTTATATCTTAATATTAATTTTTGTAATACCGGCTCGTGTCTGGGTTTCATCCCGGAACCTTATTCAACGCTCACGACCCATACAGTCTCTCGTTCATTTTCACGTTCATTCAGCCCCTTCAAGCCTTCCGCTCGTTACCTTTAGCCGACCGAATAGGCGATCATGCGTACAGCTGCATTCTTTACCGCCGGGTGGCTAGCACCTGCCGCACTCGCCGGTGCCATTCCAGCCTGGGAGGAGCCATCTCCTGTTCTCTCATTCGATAAGAGGCAGGATACGTCTTTCAATGTTCTTGGAGGAAAGATCCTACAGTCTGATGTATATGGCGGTATCGCTGGTCTCAATCAGCAAATCTACCAGGCTACCCAGAAGCCCGATCAATGGAAGAAATGCAATCCATTGAACATCGTGGTGCGTCGAGAATGGTAAGTCTTTTCTAAATCTCATGACAACTGGAAGCTGACAACTGCAGGGCTACCTTTTCGACGTCGGAGAAGAACAACTACATCACTGCCGTCAAATGCATGTCGAAGCTGCCCCCTAAGACTCCCAAAGCGGATTGTCCTGGTTGCCGTAATAGGTATGATGACTTCGTCGCGACCCATATCAAGCAAACGTTCTCCATCCACAATACGGGCAACTTCCTCGCCTGGCACCGTTGGTTCACCTGGGCGTACGAGCAGACCCTCCGTAATGAGTGTGGCTACAAGGGTCAACACCCATACTACAACTGGCCTCGCTGGGCAGATGACCCATTGAAGTCTCCTGCCCTCGACGGTTCTGCGACCTCCATGAGCGGTAATGGTGTACTCGGTTGCACCAACCAGACCTACTATGGCATTCCCACCAACGATCAGCCTCTGATCAAGGTCCCGCATGGAGCTGGAGGAGGCTGTGTCTCCTCGGGTCCTTTCAAGGACTGGCCTGTCAACCTCGGACCGGTCTTTACTGACCTTACCTGCACGCCTCCGAACCCGATCACCGACTTCACTGACCCTAACTTTGGCCTCGGATACAACCCTCGTTGCCTGAAGCGCGACATCTCCCAATTTGTCACCAGCCAATGGACCAACGATGACCAGGTTGTTAAGCTACTCAACAGCCCTGATATCAAGACCTTTTGGAGTGACATGCAAGGTGGTTCTGATCCATTCACGAACAACTTCATGGGTGTTCACACTGCTGGACACTTCACTGTTGGCGGTGACCCAGGCTCTGATTGTAAGCCCCAATGTAACAAATACATATGAGACAAAACTAACGATACATCTCCTCGTGCAGTCTTCACATCCCCTGGTGACCCATACTTTTACCTCCACCATGCTCAAATCGACAGGGCGTGGTGGACGTGGCAGAACCTGAATCCCGCGAGCCGCACCAACGCTATCTACGGCACTACTGTTATTGCGGACCCTACGGCACCGGCCACGAAGCTTACTGATTCGATGAACTTGGGCTATGCGTACCCAGGCACTATTACTGTTGGAGACGCAATGACCACTATGGGTGGACCTTTCTGCTACACATACATCTAGACACTCGTGCATACAATCGCTTAAATTCTCCTAGACCCTCAATATATGCAATTCACCACCAAGCACTCTCTTCGATACAAATTGAATCAAGTTATTCGCTAAGTCTTGTCCTTGTTTGCTGAGGGCCCAGCCCAAGGAGTCCTGACTAAGCAGCATCTGTACTCTCGACCCGCATGCCATCCAAATCCTCTACAAAGTGTCGAGTCGAGGTTCGAGGCGATCATACAGGTTACCGTGGGTGCCGTACTACTCGACTGCCTGGTCTGGTTCTAAGACGGCTTGGAGTCTGGCCTAATGTGAGTGTCAAATGCCGATTCTAAAACTGCTGTGATATGATTTACTCCGGGCGCTTTTCCTACGTCGACCGTTCATCTCGAGGACCGCTAACCATCACCCGCAGCGCTAATCGGTCATGTTACTCGAGATGCATGGTTAAGCCTGGGGATGAATGGGTGGGGTTTCTCCAAAGGACCCTGCACTGCCAACGCATCACCGCCGTATGGACTAAACCGCAGCATGTCCTCCAATCCCTTCGGCCACGCCCGTTTGGCGACTAACTAGTGATTGCAATGGAAACGTCGCGGCTCCTTGATCGGAACCCCTCTTTCCAATTCTAAGATCGGATGTTCTTGTCAGGTCGAAGCTCGTTCAGTGAGATTTACGGAAACTTACCCCGCCAAAATATAGCTACCTCGCATTCTCCCAAGCTACAACATTCCATAGATCGACTCACCACTGCGTTTCTTACCGTACTGCGACAGCATTACAGTGCTTTCCCGGAGCTAAGCAAACGTTTCGCCATGAATCTCGACCCTCTAACTGGCCGCCCTCTCCCCTCTACCGCAATTCAACGCATCCTATACCTTGCACCAAAAGTCCACATCTACCAAATCCCGCCCGCTACCTCCACAAAAGGCTACCAAGCCGCCACATGGACTGCAAACAACAACAAGCTACAGATATTCACCGCGCGGATACGCATCGTCGAGACATCGATACCTTCCGAGCAAAACGCCGACGAAGAGAAAGTCAGTACAACCATATTGCTGGAGGATCCAAAGAATGGAGATCTATTCGCCGCAGCGCCATACACAAGTGAACGCACAGTCGAACAAGCGCTAGACAGCAGCCGATTCTTCGCCATCACAGTAGTAGGCGAGGGGCGCAAGGCAGTGCTGGGCATGGGCTTTGAAGAGCGATCCGAAGCATTTGATTTTAGCATCGCACTGCAAGACGCACGGCGCGTACTAGGCTTCGAAGCGAATCCCACAGCAACAGCCGGGCCTGGAGCGCGTTCCTCGTCCAAGTCATCACAGAAGGTAGTCGAGGAGCCGAAACGCGACTTCAGTCTGAAAGAGGGCGAGACGATATCGATCAATCTTGGTGGGCTGAAGGGCAGGCGGTCAAGATCGCATGAAGGCGAGAAGAGCTCGCCCGAGCAGCAAAAGAGCGAGCAGGATGCGCTGTTTAGTATAAAACCGCCGCCGGGAAGCGGTGGTGGGGCGGGTTTCCTTCCTCCTCCGCCCAGCGCCAAAAGCGTGAAGGAGGAAAGGAGGAGGAGTAGGCAGAGCTTTGAGAGGAGCCCAGACCCAACGCCACAGGACCTGGGATTCGATGACGGGGAGTTTGGAGAGTTTCAATGAGTAGTGGTGTGTGTGTATGTTTTAGCATGGAGTACTGCATAGGTTGGATTTGCATGGTTGGAGTTATGATTTAATTCAAGATTGACGATTTATGCATACGCTCGTGTCATGCAATGCATGCGGAACACTCAAGGTGCTGGGTATCATCTTTATGATGCCTGAGAAAGCCTCCAAAACGCCAAATATGCATCGCTAGTTTGAACATCCACTGCTGACTTTGTGAGCTGTCTCCTGCACTCAGTACGTCCAGCCTTGCGCCTCATCATACATTTGCTCGATATCGCGGATCAGATCTTCTGGCCTCTCTCCACCATCGCAATCTTTCCACTCCCCATCATCATACACGCATCTGACCTTATTGTCCAGCCTGACCGTACAGCTGGTTTCCACACCCACATCCTTACTGTGTTGTACACTGTCTCTCAGCAGCCCCATGCCGTACGCGCCAGTATCCTTGCTCATGCATTCGTTCAGAACGTCAAAGTCGAGACCATGTTCCAAAGCGCAGTCTTGGACGAGAGATTTAGAGGGGATTTCTTTGTAGTCGCTGATGAGGCAGTTCGAGAAGCCGAGATAGAGTTTCGGGTCGGGATATTCTGCCGCGGCGCAGAGCATGAGGATGTTGCCTAAGCATTCGGTTTGGCCATGTTTGCACTGGACGCCATCGTCTTCGTTTGTTACTCTGTGTAGAGAGAGTTAGCTCAAGTGAGTGGCGACCAGAGCATGAGAGACACATACCTCCCAATAAAACTTAACCTGAAATCAACCTTTTCCGACACATTCGACATGGTTGGCAGCACGAGCTTCTTCAAACAGTCCCTCGCATCTGGACACTTCGACATGATGTGCACCTCCAGCGGGACCTTGGTATCTGCATCCAGATGCTCATGGTTGCACTTCCACGTCCGCGCCAGCCAAAACAGACTGAGCAGTAGGGCGACCGCCGCAATTTGGAAGCGTGTTTTGTTGGATCGGCGGCGGGCCATGGTCAGGTTCTGGCCCGCATTCACATCATCTTGGCCTGCAGGCTGGGCGTGAGGGAGGAGAGGAGTTTTGGAGTCCATTTGGGGCGATACGGGTGGAAATGCGTTAAGTAGGTTCAGTCGCTAGTGCCAGGATGTCCGCTGGTGAATTAATTTACGCTTATGTGATGCGATAGGGCGCGTTTTTTAGCCTTAGAGGGTCGTCGAAAAGGGAGAGATGAGCTGATAGGCGTTGTGGATGCAGGTGGCTGATAGCGCTTCAACAAAGAGGGCAGATCCCGAAGCGATACGACCCAGTATATCAAATAGCTTGACGCTATATGGTCGTTGAGGTCCAAGTAAGATGTGTTCTTGTGTCACCTAGCCCGACTTTCAGCACGTTGTTGCGTTTGCATCACATGTGTTGCCTGTCACGAATTGCCGAGATAGAGGGAACGGAACTTCCCCCGGCATCTATTGCTGGATTCGCCAGAAGCCTCGGCGTAACGATTCCCCGCAAGCTGTCGTGAGGCGTTCCCCTGATGCAACGCCGATTACGGAAGAGTCACACGAATCACACCTCATCGCGACTATTAGTCCTTCTGCGCGCGTAGCGTTTCTGGTTTTTTTTCTTTTCCATTATATAGATGTCCTTCGTTTCATTGCTCCTAGAATAGGGAAGAAAATTGTGTTTAACACTTGTTGTTTTTTTGGTAATCCCATTATCAGCGTACCAAGTTACAGGCTGTGGCGTGAGGCGCTTCCAAGGTTCGGCTCGACCTGCAATCTTGCGGTAGCCTGGTGTGTTTAACTTTTGTTCCTGAACCTAACTCCAGTTCCGTCACGGCGAACGACGGCAGACGGGATGTCGTCTGATCAACACGGTGCTGATGCTGCAGACGCCATTGAAGCACTGACTGGCTTCATCGATACGAGTACGCTGCTAGATTTAGCGCACCGGTTCTCGGTGACATACTCCGACCTGGCCAGGACGTCCACTGAACATTTTCTGATTACTCCAGTGACTGCTCTGCCGACCGGGAAAGAGAAGGGCAAGTTCTTGAGTATCGATGTTGGTGGAACGAATCTTAGAGTAGGGTTCATTGAGTTGCTTGGGGAGTTAGATGGGCCTGCAAGTTGCCACCCGGAGCGAAGTAGTACCGTTGGAGAGAATGTATTCGCTCAAGTTAAGAGGAGCCACGACAAAAACTGGCCCATCGGGGACCACCTGAAAATGGACCAGGCTGAAGATCTGTTTGCATGGATTGGTGACTGTATTGCAGAGGTTGTAAGAGACGCTCTCGATGAAGAGTCTGCGAAGGGGCACATCGAGACTCCGTTGCGCGAGGAGATTCTGCTCGGTATCACATTCAGTTTCCCCATGGCGTAAGTCTGCAAATCTGGAGCAAGCTCACTACTGTGCTAACAGGCCTATCAGGCAGACACGTCTTTCAGAAGCGACTTTATTGCCGATGGGAAAGGGTTTCGCCATCACGTCAGATCTGAACCTGGGAGAAATGCTTCTAACTGGATATGCGCGGCACTGCGAGGCATCGAGGACAAATGATCACTCCATAAGCGATCCCGCTAACAAGCCGACGCCATCAACACTGCCTAAGATACGGGTAGCAGCCATCACCAACGATACAGTAGCAACATTTGCCTCCTTGGCGTACGCAGTCAAAGCTGCACCGAATAGTAGAGTAGCAATGGGTCTCATCGTTGGGACGGGCACCAACGCGACAGTACCGATGAAGTTAGTTAACTTGCATCCTGCGAAGAGGAAGGATCTCCCAAATCCAGATGCGGTCGAAACTGTGGTTATCAACACCGAGTGGACAATACGCGGTACAGACAAACCGTTGATCGATCTAAGCATCAAGACGCCATGGGATCTGACCCTTGATGCAAATAGTGATGCCCCAGGTTTTCAACCCTTTGAATACATGACCTCAGGCCGATATCTTGGTGAGATCGTTCGACTGGTTCTTGTGGATACATTGTTCCAGGATTCAGAGGCAGTAATACCGCCATCCCTGCAGAGCAAGAACGCTATACCAACAAGGTTTCTTTCAGAGGTTGTAGCGCGAAAAGGGGGACGTGTTGTACAAGCAGAACTGGAGAACACATATCCTTCAGCGGACCCATCGGAGCCGTTCTGGACGGTAGACAGAGTCGAATTAATACGCGACATCGCAGAGGCGGTCCAGCAACGATCCTCAGCACTAATTGCCGCTGCCTGTGTTGGGCTCCTGGACTGTGTGGGGGATGTTCATATTGAGAGCCCCACAAAGCCGAGATCGACTAGCAACGGCACCCATACGAGCGACAAGCGAAAAATAGAAGAGCTGGTGATCGCGTATGCTGGTGGTACAATATCGCAGTACCCCAAATGGCTGCAAACCTGTCAGAAGTGGATTGATATCCTTGTAGATGAGGGGTCAGCTGAAAATGTATCAAAAAGGGTCACTCTAAAGGAGGCGCGGGACGGTGGAATCATCGGGGCTGGAGTTCTGGCAGGGATGACGGACGACATCGCATGAGTCTGGCATATCTCACAAAATTATTAACTTCAAAGCACCCGCTGCAATCGCTACCATGCAGCCGGACCATCCATGTCCTTTCGAGCGGCGCAAGACGCAAAAGCTAATGTTGTCCTAGCTGATAAGACGGTCTCGCAAGGTTACTTTCTATACACTAACCGCTTAATCTAGCCGCTATATTCTAGACTCAGTTGTCATGTCATGATTCACACACTACCTGCGGGTGAACCGGTGAGCAGGCACAGATGGGGAAGGAATCACACACACGGCAGGTACACTAAATGATTTAGGAAACAGCGAACAAGCAATGCCATGTCTCACATTGTACAAGCATATTGGCATCCTCCTCTCTAGCCACTCGATAGGTTTCTCGACGTCGCAGCAATTGATTGCTGTGTTCACACCACCACGCGTTCGCTTTATGTGGATGTGCGACATAGAATCAGTTCTTCGCGCCTTCTCTTTCCCTCTATGACTCCGACTTTCGCTCTCTGAGGCTTATCTTCTCCTTTGATCGAGCTCACAGCGAGATGAAACTGGTCTTCACGAACTTCACTGTCATCTTCAATTTGTTCGCATGTCTATCAATTACTCTCGCTCAGACACAATATCCTTGTCACTATGGAATCATTAGACTTGCATCGGATGACCTTGTGCCATGCTACTCCTCCGCCTTTTCGGCCCACGACTCCTTGGACCGTGTAGGGGACAGAGGTATTCAGAGGCAAGACACGGACACGGTATGTGGTGACATAAAGCATGGAAGGGGGTATGGAGCGTTTCAGACGGCCTCCACGCTTCGCGATACTGCTGCGCTGCCATCATCAAGTAGGCTGTCGGGGTATTTTGGGGTGAATGCAGAGCAGAAAGAGCGCCCACATCATCAATAGTAGTGCTAATGGCGCGGATGACCTCTTTAGGGGCTTCTCATGGCCCACTCGGGCCTCCAGGACGTCTACATCAAGGCCGACCACGACATCAACAACGTCAGAAGAGCCAATGTCGCAGGAACCAACCATTGCCATTTCGAGTGACCTATCACTGTCCACTATGGCTTTTAGTACGTCCATAGTGAGGCTAACCACTATATCAACAACATCGCAAGCACCTACGATTACCACCTCCAGTGGCTTATCACTCTTCATTACAACCTTCAGGACGTCCACTTTCAACATGACCACGACATCAATGCCATCACCCGCTCCAGATGCATCAGGACGAGGGTGCAGAAGAGCAGCAGCTATCGGTCTAGGCGTCGGACTTGGCTGCAGCATCCTAATCCTCCTCGGCCTCGCAGGCCTACTTATCTGCTACATCCGCTGGCATCGCAACAGACATACCTTCACATTCCCCTTGGATGATTGTACCCCCGAAAAGACCGAAGTAACAGACAGCTATACTCGCACTGCTGGATTCCGACTAGACTACGTCTACAACGCGGAATTGGACGGTACCCCAATATTCGAAAGTTGTGGCTCTCCAACTGCTTCAGAACTAATGGGACCGACAGTGATTGAGACACGCTGCCAGTCATCATTTGGGTCGCCTGAGACGGTGCATAGAGATTTCAAAAGGGACGAGAGGATGAGTGCTTGTGTGGAGGAGCACAGTGGCGCGGGGATGCAAAAGTTGCCTGGTTGATGGTGCGCAACAATGATGATAATGACATGTTGATTTGCTATATGAAGGAAAATAGTATCGTCCTTGTGCTATCCGAGCAGATACAGGCTCCTTCCTTTTCTTTGGGTATCAGACCGCCTCGAGGTCTCCATTGCTTGCAGTAACTGCCCATCGACACAAAGACATCCCAATTCGTAAGATGTTCACGATGTTTCTGATAACACGTGCTGTAGTCATCGCTATCAAGGTAGATATACTTTCCGGGCTTAAACCACCCCTTCAAGTCTTCCTCAATCTCCTTATCACTTCGATCCCGTGCCCTCGGAACTTCCCAATCATTGGAGAACGCATGTTTGCCAGAATTGTGTCCTCGCTACTTGTTGGCCCGTTAGTAAGCCACATAAGCCTGAGCTGCTGCGAGGACATGCTCGGACGGAGCTGCTCATGCTCGTCCTCAGCTAATGTCCAAGGAATTTGAAGCAGAGAGACTGTAGCCGAAGACCAAGATCGATCCTGAGTCCAAGGAAGACCAAGCATACAGCCTCCGGGCTACGGATGGTCGCAACTGACTTCTTGCGCGTCTCTAGGGCGAGAAACGCGAAAACTCGGGGGAAAGGCCCTTCCTAAAATCGTCCGGTTTGGTGCGCTGGTTAAGCTTGCTGGCTGGCGCAATCAAAATATCTGTGAGATAGATCAGGTGCAGCCCAAAGGTGCTATCTCGACATGCTGTCCACCACCAAAAACATTGGATCCAGCTACTCAGTCATGTCATCACTGGCATTGCCCTCATCGAAGCCCACCGCCAACACGTCAACCTCGTTCTTCCTCTCCTTATTAACAGCCTTCTCCACACTCTGCAACATGGGCAAACCTCCACTTCCATCCCAAGCCTTCGCTCTTTTAATAATCTGTTGCGACCGCCGTATAACCTCCTCTTCCGCCTTTTTAATTGTGCCGCTAACTCTCACAATTTGCATGACAACCGGTATATCGATGGGTTTCGGGAGATGTGTAATGTACGTGAGTGCTGCCCAGACCATCTCGTAGTGGTCGCGTGGACAGCGGATTATTGCTGTGCTGGTGGAGGCGGAGTGGTAGTTGACTGGGATAATCTTGAGTCAGAGGGAAGCTGTTCAGGAGGAGGTGAAGTCAAGAAACACACCTTTTAGCCCCGCAGATACCATGCCCATGCCATAGTCTCCGTAAAGCTCGTGTACTTGGTCTCGTATCATTCTTATGAGCAGCCCGGGGTGGAAAGCGTCTGGCGTGGGGGAGTGGATTTGGACGACGTCTGGGAGCGAAGTGTTGCTTTTTGTGGTGGGTTCAGGGTAGAGAAAGTTCACTACTAGGTAGCGAAACTTGACGCGAACCATGCTGGCAAGTTTACGTGGTCGTGGGAATTAATTGAGGGTTGTCGTGAAGCTTGCGACGCCCAAGAATGTGAAGGTGACGTCGACTCCCGCGAGTGAAAATCAACAAGCTACCTGGGTCGTGCAACAATTTCGCTAGACGACCATGCAAACGCGCAAGCTGTGATAAACAAGCGGACTTGTCCCCGGGCTCCAGGGCAGACTCAGACTGCTGCGCAAAACCCAAGCTCCAAGTTCAAAGTTCGAGGTCACAAATTCAGCCCTACCACAACCGCCAATCGCTCGCTGCCGCGGCCCTGCATGGGCTATTGACAGATCCGAGCCTGCTTGGCGATGACGCGGATGGCTAGAGGCAGCATCCCCAGCTTTCCCGCTGCACCAACAACCACCTCCACCCCAATCGATGCACACCAATCCGACCCACCACAAAGCACCCTCGTTTCTCGCGGTCTAATATCCCCTACCAAACCAGCCGCAGGCTCTGCTGCTTCCAAGCGACAAAGGCAGCTCCCAGCTCCACCCGCCTTCGCCATGGCATCCTCCTCCTCGTCCACGCCTCTGCTATAGTACTACCTCCCCTTCCTGTCTTCCTAATACCCTTACTACCCAGTCAGCCCAGCAATTCACGTCTAACACCAAACACAGTGCATGCATAGCGCACAACACCACCGTCCTAACCGAACACACCGCCTCAGCCAGCAGCAACGCCTCATCCCTCGTCTCTCTTGTCCTCCCCCGCCTAACCCACACAACCTCCTCCCACAAAACAATCGACCAGTCCAAGTACTTCATCCACTGCCTCGTCAAGTCTCCCGCGGACTTCCCCAGCACACAAGCCTCGGCCGGCGGCCTTACTTTCCTCGTCATCGCCGAGCGGGATCTGGGCCAACGCATCCCCTTTGGATTCCTAACGAATCTGGAAAAGAAGTTCTTCAACGAGTTCGAGGCTGGAGAGACGAATTTTGCGGATTTGCCGCCGTATGGATGTGCGTCGTTTAATGGCGCGTTGAAGAAGTTGATGCTTGAGCAGGGGAGTACGCAGGCTGGGCAGCAGGATGCGCTGCGTACGGCGCAACGGGAGATTGAGGGCGTGCGGGAGATCATGACGGAGAATATTGAGCGCGTGTTGGAGCGTGGCGAGCATATGAGTGTCTTGGTTGATAAGACGGGCCGGTTGGGGGAGAATGCGCGGGACTTTAGGGTCAGGAGTAGGAATCTGAAGAGGAGGATGTGGTGGAAGAACATCAAGTTGATGGTCTTGTTATGCTTGGTTGTGATATTCTTGATCTATCTCTTCGTTGGATTTGGCTGCGGGCTACCAGGTACGTCTTCTATGAGGAGTCTTCGGTGTTGCTTAGAATAGTGCTAACAAGTCGTAGCTTGGGGACGGTGTCTGCGTCACTAGATTTCTGCCAGACGACATGAGCAGACATCCCAGTGCAAGAAAGCACGACCAGACAGACCTTTACAAATGATTTTGGCGTTATAGTCACGGTCATGCGAAGGCTAAACACTGTCTCGCATGAAGCGAACACTTGTTCATTGTATACCATAGGGCGAGGCGTTCGGAGCAGACTGATACATAGCCTACCCATTTGACCAACATTCAACACTCAACACAACCTTCCAAAACATTTCCAAGTTAGTAACACCAGTTCCATGCAAATCCCTGCCGTTTCCGCAACGAGCATTCCTCCCAAATCCTCCAAATGCACCGACCCAATGCGCCGCCAACCGAACATAACCCGAATACCAACCTCCCCACGCGACCCAATGCAAGCGCCAAAACCCATCGCAGAAAAAGTGAAATAGCTTCCCCCCATCCTTGAAAATGCAAAATTTGAATCATACATGTACCCATGACACGGCGCCACAAGCCCCCGTGGTCGCGAACTCCTCTGGAATGCTTTTAGATGAACTATCTAGAGGTAACAAATGCCGTCTATGTGATGCGTATAGTTGTGGTATAAGCCCAATGAAAGTAAGGAACGAAAACTTTTCTGGTCGTTTGTGTTTGTATGTGTGTATGTTGATAGATCAACGGGACGCCTGCCGCAAACACCGAAAAAAAGAGGGAGCAGAACGGTTGCCGCTTGGAGCTTGACACTCTTATGGAGACATAACCATAGCGAGCAACGCCATGCGAGTGTATAGTCCGTACCTCATCTGTCATGATATCAGTCACTTATGTCCGCACCAATATCAGAACTGTACTCACCTGTCTGAAATATGCCGCCCTGGGATCAAAGTCCACCTCCTCATGAATCTCGTTATTCCTTGGCAGCGGGTGCATCACAATCATGTTCGCCTTCGCTCCCTTCAGCACCTTGTTATCAATAACAAAGGCATCCTTGACAGCCTCATAGCTCGCCAGATCCGGGAAGCGCTCCTTCTGCACGCGCGTGCAGTACAAAACATCCGAAGAGGCGATGATGTCAGCGGTGAGCTCGTTGGAGACTTGATTTAGCTGGCCCCTGGATTTGAGCGCGTCGGAGACACCGGACGGCATGCTGAGGGAAGCGGGAGAGACAAGGTTGACAGTGACATCGTAGTGAGAGAGGAGCTCACACAATGAGTGTACTGTGCGGCCGTACTTGAGGTCACCCACAAAAGTAATGTTGAGGCCGTTGACAGTTCCCAGCTCCTCACGAATAGTGAAGATGTCGAGCAAAGCTTGAGTTGGGTGTTCCCGGCTCCCGTTTCCAGCATTGATGATGGGTACATCAGAAAACTTAGTGGCGATATCCACTGACTCCTCAGCCGGGTGACGAAGGATGATAGCATCACCGTAGCAGCCAAGTGTGCGGATGGTGTCAGCAATAGACTCGCCCTTCTGCGTAGAGGATACTGATTCGTTAATGACGACGACCTCACCGCCAAGACGCTTCATGGCGGCATCGAAAGAAGCAGAGGTCCTTGTCGACGGTTCGAAGAACATGGTGCAGAGAACGCGACCTTTGAGAATGTCAAGACAACCTTGTCGCTGAGCACCGAGACGCATCTCCTGGGCGATGGTAAACAGCAGATGAAGGTCTGCACGGCTGAATTGCTTGACAGATGTGACGTGCTGCCTCTTGAATGGTGACTTCGCAAGGAGTTGCGTCAAAGACAAGGAGCCATTCAGCCTGGACATCTCTAGAGAGGACTGCTCATGGGATCCTGGAGCAGCGGCGAACTCCTGGAAGTCTACCTTACTAACCTCAAGATCGTAGTGGCGAGCGATGGCCTCGATCAAAAGCTTTGCGTTCTTGACGTTGGTTACGAGAGGAGTTTGGTAGTCTACGGCCATTCGTCGAGTGCGGTAACCCCTGCTCATGTAGTTGGCTGGTCGTCGGAAACGGTTGCTTGAAGGCAAATTGATGTACAGGTCGATGAGGTTGTTCGACAAGTGCTGCGTCAACGAGTACTCTGACTTCTGTTCATCGTGCTCACCGCTGGGAAGAACTTCCAAGAATTTGACTGGAATGCCGTGCTCTTGGATATAATCCGCCGTTCCAGCAGTGGCAAAGAGGTTGTAGCCCATCTTGTGCAAGCGCTCAATAGAAGGCAGCATCTCTAGCTTGTCTTTGAAAGAGCCAATAGATAGCAAGATGTTCTTGTTTGGCAATCTGAAACCTGTCGCGATGAGACCCTTGATGTAGGCCTCGTATTTGGTACGACCAAAGCAAGCGACTTCGCCAGTTGAGGCCATCTCCACACCTAGCACCGGGTCGGCACCAGACAACCGAGAGAAGGAGAACTGGGGAACCTTGACACCCACGTACTCTGCAGGAATGTTGACTGGTGGATACTCAGTGACTGGGAGGCCAGCCATAGCCTTGGTGGCCATCTCAATGAGATCGACTCCCATGACTTTGGACACGAAAGGGAAAGATCGTGATGCGCGGACATTGCACTCAATGACTTTGATCTCGTTGTCTTTCGCAATGAACTGGATGTTATAAGGCCCCGTTATATTCAGCGCGTTCCCGATCTTTCGGGTGGCGTCCTCAATCTGGCGGACGGTCTCAGGATCCAAGTCCTGAGGAGGTAATATCAACGTAGCATCGCCGGAGTGCACACCTGCATTCTCGACATGCTCCGAGATGAAGTGACCGATCATAGTACCATTGCGTGCAACGGCATCCATTTCGATTTCCTTCGCGTTCTCGATGTACTTGGTGATAACTACCGGGTGCTCCTTTGACACATCGGCCGCCTGGTTGAGATAGTTCGCCAAGTCGTGCTTCGAGTATACCGTGTTCATTGCGGCTCCGGAGAGCACATACGATGGACGCACCAACACTGGATAAGACACGCGATCGCAGAATTCGGTAGCCTCCTCGATGCTGGTGAGTTCTTTCCATGCTGGTTGGTCGACAGAGATGCGGTCAAGCATACGAGAAAACTTGTACCGATTCTCAGCAGTGTCGATCATCTCAGGCGAGGTACCGAGGATGTTAACGTTCATACGATGAAGAGGCAGAGCGATGTTGTTTGGTGTCTGGCCTCCCATTGAAATAATAACTCCACTGGAGTTCTCCAAGGTATAGATGTCGAGCACGGTCTCAAGTGAAATGTTTTCGAAATACAGACGATCAGCCTCGTCGTAGTCGGTAGACACCTAAATAAAACAGTTAGTGTATGTCTCAAAAGCATGTCGGCGCCTGGGGTCATTGTTACCGTCTCCGGGTTGTAGTTCAACATAACCGTTTTGAATCCTTGTTCTCTCAATGTGCGGATAGCTCGAACGGAACACCAATCGAACTCGACCTTGATGCAAAGATTCGAAGTCAGCTTATTTCTCATATGTAGTTCGGACACCAACGCTACGTACCGAAGAGCCGATGCGGTATACGCCAGAGCCAAGGACCATCACACCCTTGTCATTGAAGTTGACATCGTGCTCCGTGCCGTTGTATGTGAGGTACAAATAGTTCGTCATGCATGGAAATTCGGCAGCTACTGTGTCGATCTGCTTAACAACGGGAAGGATGCCAGCATCTACACGCACACGACGCACGGCAAGTTCATTGGAGGCCCAGAATTTGGCGAGCTGGCGATCTGAGTAGCCTAGCGCTTTTGCCTTCTTCAACAAAGGCATGGTGATGCTGACCGTGTTGTAGCTCGACATGGACTTCTCAAAGTCACTCAAACTCTTGAGACGGCTGAGGAACCACTTGTCGATCTTGGTCATTTCCCAGATCTTGTCGACGCTGTACCCAGCCTTCATCGCGTTGGCGATGGCGAACAGTCGCTGATCCGAAGGCGTCTGGAGCTCCTGGTCGATCTTCATCAAAGCAGCGGTCTCATTAAAACCGAGGTTACTGGGATCGATCTCACGGATGGCCTTCTGGATAGCCTCTTCAAAGGTTCTTCCAATGCTCATGACCTCACCAACACTCTTCATAGACGAGCCGAGAAGTGTCGAAACGCGGGTGAACTTCTTCAAATCCCATCGAGGGATCTTCACGACGACATAGTCGAGAGAAGGCTCAAAGCATGCACAGGTAACTCGTGTAACGGAGTTGGAGATCTCGTTTAGAGGAATGTTGAGGCCAAGTTTGGCTGCAACAAAGGCGAGAGGATAACCGGTGGCTTTTGAGGCTAGAGCGGATGAACGCGACAGACGGGCGTTTACCTCGATGATGCAATACTCGCGGGAGAATGGGTTGAGAGCGTATTGAATGTTACACTCTCCAACAACACCTAGATGACGAATGACGTTTACAGCTGTCGTTCGAAGCATGTTGTAGTCTTCATCTGAAAGCGTTTGCGAAGGAGCTACAACGATGGAGTCTCCGGTATGGATACCCAGAGGATCAAAGTTCTCCATGTTGCAGACTGTGATGCAGTTGTCGCGTGCATCTCGGACAACTTCGTATTCGATTTCCTTCCATCCCTTCATACTGCGCTCGATCAGCACTTGCGGGCTAGCAGCAAAGGCCTTGTTGCAAAGGTCAAGCAACTGAGCCTCGTCTTCCGCGAAGCCACTTCCAAGTCCACCTAGAGCATAGGCGGCTCGGACAATAACGGGGAAGCCAATGTCTTTGACAGCGCGCATGGCCTCTTCGACATTGTTCGCAGAAGCTGACTTGGCGCACTTTTCTCCGATAGACTCCATGCTTCGTGCAAACAGCTCTCGATCCTCGGTGGTGATGATAGTGTCGATCGGCGTTCCGAGGACCTTGACGCCGAGACCCTCGAATTCGTCCTTGAGCTGGATACCCACTTGAAGGGCTGTTTGACCACCAAATGTGACATAAATGCCATCAGGGCGCTCTTTCTGAATGACTTTGCGGACGAAGTCGGCATTGACCGGCAAGAAGTAGACCTTGTCGGCAAGCCCCTTTGAGGTCTGGATCGTGGCGATGTTCGGGTTGATCAATATCGTGTAAATGCCCTCTTCCTTCAAGGCCTTGATGGCTTGACTACCGGAGTAATCAAACTCGCCAGCCTGTCCAATGCTCAGGCCTCCACTTCCGAGGACGAGTACCTTCTTGACGTCCACGCGAGGAGATAGCTTTTTGTTCTCCTCGAAGGTGCCACCAGGAAACTCGACTGCTTGTGACATGACCTCATTTGACTCGATAGACTTCTGGATTGTGCTGATGAAGACATCGAACAAGTATTCGGTGTCACGGGGACCAGGCGTGTGCTCGGGGTGGAATTGGACACTGAAGTACGGTCTTCGGACATGCCGAATACCCTCGTTGCTACCATCATTGGCATTGACAAAGAGCTCTTCCCAGCCATGAGGCAGTGTCTTTGAATCCACAGCATAACCGTGGTTTTGTGATGTGATGTGGCACTTTCCTGTGAGCAAGCTGGTGCAAGGGATGTTGTGACCGCGATTACCAAACTTCATCTTGAGGGTGTCCGCGCCTGCAGCCCGCGCAAGCAACTGGTGACCAAGACAGATACCAAAAATAGGTGTTCGCGCCTCGTCTATGGCGGCCTTAATGTGCCTGACCGTAGCCTCCATCATGGCTGGATCACCGGGACCGTTCGAGATGAATAGGCCATCGTAGTCTTTACCAGCAAGCTGAGGAAAGTCGTAGTCCCACGGCACCTGCAAGACTTCGACTCCTCTCCGTACCAGACATCTAAGCTGATTATATTTGAGACCAACATCGACAGTTACTACGCGGACGGGACGGCCGGAGGGGTGGTAGAGGGCATTCGCTGGATCAGGAGAGTAGAGCTTGGGTTCTTTAATGGATACTGTACTGGCGTCAGAAAAGCCTACTGTGGGTAGTTGAAGAATCTGTTACCTTCAGCCACAAGGTTCGTCTTGTTTGGATCTAGCCATTGGATTTGCTCGAAGCTGTCCCTCCAGTCGTCGACTCCACCGTCTGTGAGCTCCGCGGTGTCGACGGTGCCATTGGTGAGTGCGGTCGAGCTGGGCGATGGCCCTGTCCTCTGCAGCAGTCGTCCCAGCATGCTTCCCTCCTCTCGGATGCGTTTCGTCAGAGCTCGCGTGTCCACCCCGGTAATAGCGGGCACGCCCTGCTCCTTCAGCCATGCTCCTAGCGAAGAGGTGGCAAGGTGGTGCGAGTATTCTTCTCCTGCGTACGTAGCAACCACTAGGCCCGCGATATGGATCTCGTTGGCTTCGAAGTGCGCTGGTATGTCCTTCAGAAGGCTGTCCATCTCTTCCCTCGAGGGGACACCATAGTTGCCCACGAGTGGGAAGGTAATGACCAAAATCTGGCCTCGGTATGACGGATCCGTTATGGACTCAGGGTAACCGACCATACCAGTCTGGAAGACCAGCTCTCCGGCAATGCTCTTGTCAGCACCGAAGCTCCGTCCGAAGCAGACGTAGCCATCCTGAAGCTCGAGAGCCAGATTCTGGCTTTCGTCGGGGCGTAGAGCCATGTTGAGAGGTATGAGAGACAGCTCGCGGGCTCAGAAACCCTTGTATAGCGAGACTGCCGGACAATTGTGAAGGGTGAAAGTGAATTGGGGTCGAGCTGAAAAAAAAATGTTCAAACCTCACTTCAGCAAAATTTCGAGCATACCGGCGGCACTAATGCGGGGCAGAATTAGCCCCACTATGAGCCAATGACGACTCTGGCCGGTCCCTCACCTACTGGACTCGAGCCTTTCTCACCAGTCAACATGTCACCAATACCACATGTGCACGACTAACTTATATCTTTTGGGTCCTCCGAATACACTGTGTAGAGATTGAAGTACAACCGCCTCACTCAAGCTTGGTTCACCTAGTTGTCGTCAACTCTCTGAGACGGGATCGCGAGATTTTGTGAAGCCAGCTAGGCATACCCCGAGGAAGCGAAAATCTCTTTGACGGCCAACTTCCAACTGACTCCATTTTGATCGCAAGGTGCCGTCCAAGGTGCGGTGTAGAGATGACCATGCATGCAGTCGCCAAAGCTGCCAATAGCGCGCCTCGCGAGCAACCATGCAGCAGTGCAGCGATGATCAGCAGTGACTTCAACGTTCGTTGCACATCCGCTGTGCTTTTTCCGACGTGCATGTCAACGAAAGGGAAACGCGTCTATTCTCGCGCCGTATCAGACAGCGGCGCCTTGACACATAAAAATGAACCATACCAAGCAATCATCTTTACGCCTGCAGGGCACCACCCGCCTCGTTCAGAGATTCGAGATGCAGGTAAGAATAGAGGCGAAACCGATGAGTAGTAAACGGTGGGGGACTACCATGGTTGGTTTAGATGGCGTGGGATGCGAGAGGAAGACTCCAGACTCCAAACCAGCCCTCGCAGCATGTGAAGGCCGATCTGAGGCATCATATGCGCTCTGCACCCCAGACTGCACCATGCATGGGCGACAGACATGCCCGCTTCTAGTCAATCCCATCCATAGCGCCATCGAATTTGCGCTGCACCTCCCTGTACATACGGTGATCTCGTCATCGTAGTGTGCATGCAGCCGGTGCTGCCATTGGTCGCGAATCTCACGCCTTATCTGTGCGTCCTCCCTCTCCACGATTCGAGACGCGCATATCCCGTCCTCATGATCTCCCATCGACAGTATTACGCCGAAGCCGCCTGAAGGCCTAGAGGCGGTGAAATGGGGTGTGGTACAAAATCGGGAAGGAGCGCGGCCCACGATCCTCTTATCATCTCGGGCGCGCTGCCGTAGTGGAACCTCTTGTTTACTGCCCTCAATTTTATTTCGCCCTCCACAACCCAACGGCAGCGCTGACGGGGAACGCTTCTTAGTTGGAGCCGTGCGGGACTAAGTAGATTCCATGTTCGCCTCACTTTTGCAGTCAAAGAAAAGCCGTCCGTCTGAAACTACGCCTCTTCTCGCAGCGCTCAACAGGTATCGCAGTCGCCATAATGGAGAACCGTCGTCCGAGGCAGAAGACGACTACCCGGAGGTTTTAGCACGTTATGATGGCGAGGACGAAGACGAGGATGTCGACCGGCAGCGTGACGGGCCATTGCTGCCAGTCTTCTCCTCTGAAGTCCTAGGTATGTACATGCACTGCGCTCTGTTTACTGTACTAAACAATTCCAGATCGCCTGCCCATCTACAACAACACCCACGCAATTCGCATCATACTCGTCCAGCGATGCGAGACGACGCTCTCCTGGGACCAGTTGCGCTCGCCGCAGGTCTCCCAGTTCCTCGTCAAGCCTATCCAGCAGCAGATCCGATCCGACCACTTCTCGCGGGGCACCTTGTACTGCTTGCTCGCAAATTGCCTACAATTCAAGAAAGAAGGAGAGGAAAACCCTGGAAATATGGGAGTTAGCAAGACACGAGCGCTCATATGCGAGTTGCTGGCTATGAGACTGCTGAAGGAATTCTCGACCCGGGAAATGATCGATGCGCTCTCCTACGATTTCGACCCGCTGCAGGGTCTGGAGATGCCTGGGCCTGGTATTACAACCCCAGGCGGCGCGAACTGGCCTCGACAAACTCCTCGCTCTGCTCGCATTTCGACGCTCGAGATCGCTATTCGCGCCCAGGCCAAGAAGTTCCTTGCCCACCCTCTCGTGGTGCGACAACTCGAAGCCATCTGGGCAGGCACGATCGTCTTTCACTCGACCGCCGACAGTCTACACCGGAAACCCGACTCTCCCCGTGGCCGCGGCTACAACACTCTTGATAACATATCCCCTAGAGCAGGCCCGTCTCGCCGCCTTTCGCCATCAAAGCAGGCCCCGCCGCTCCCTCCACCTGCAGCACTCATGAGACGTACAGTAACCCTATATGATCCCCACGATGCCTCGCTTTTCAAGCTGTCCCGTCTTCGAGTTCCCCGCTACCGCAATTTGTTCTCAACACTTTCGTTCGGAATCATGTTGGGCCTGTTTCTCGCTGTCCTTGCAGAGAAATCAGACGACATCACAGCCCTAGAGGTTCTTTTCTGGTTTTGGAGCGCTGGGTACATGCTCGATGAAGTCGTTGGATTTTCTGAGCAAGGCTTTGGACTCTATATAATGAGTGTTTGGAACGCTTTTGATTTGGGTATCCTACTGATGTTCCTTGCGTACTACATTCTGCGCCTCTATGGGATTCTCATGCCTGACGTCAGCCGCCATAGAGTCGCAGCCATGGCGTACGATGTTCTCGGAGCTACGGCGGTTTTGCTTTTCCCTCGACTATTCTCCGCTTTGGACCACTATCGATACTTCTCGCAACTGCTCATTGCATTCAAGATGATGGCTATGGATTTGGTCGCCATCCTCATTTTGATTGTCATAAGCTGCAGTGGCTTCTTTATTGCCTTCAGCATGGCTTTCAAGAGAGATCTCGGGCCTTCGGATGCTGCGTATTCGATCTTCCAGCTTGTCATGGGATTCACCCCAGCTGCATGGGACCTTTGGGGAGAAGTGAACTTTTTGGGTAAAACCTTGCTGGCTCTATTTCTCTTCATTTGTCACTTTCTCATCGTTACTATTTTGGTAACAGTTCTGACAAATTCCTTCATGGCTGTCGTCAAAAATGCCGACGAGGAGCATCAGTTCCTCTTTGCTGTCAACACTATTTCCATGGTCAAGTCGGACGCACTGTTCTCTTACATTCCTCCTACTAACATCCTCGGGTGGTTGCTCATCCCATTGAAGTATACCATGCCTTTCAAGAGATTTCTTCGCATGAACCGACTTGTCATCAAATTGACGCACATCCCAATCCTCTTCTCAATCTTTTTCTACGAGCGTGTGCTTCTGTCACACCTTGCGTATGGACCAACAGATCTAGTAGAGCAACGTGGTCGACAAGAGTCTAAGGCGCCCGTACCCGCATTCAGCATACGAGGGCCCGTCGACATGTTCAGCCCCCGTCTGCGTGAACCTTCTGTTACAACTTTTTACAAAGACCGCGCGCTAGAAGAGGTCTTCCGCCGACCATATCGAGATCCTAGCATCCAGGCACCTTCACAGTACCCGACTGGGAGGAGGAAATCGAGTAATGTAGTGTCGGATTGGATGAGGAAAATGGGCGACGATGACGAGACGACTCCGCCACAGGACGATTCGCGATCGGTTTTGGATCGACTAGAGGGTCGTAATAGGCCATACTTGCGGCGTACGAAGACTGCTGGTCAGCCCAGGCGAAGGCACCCGCTCGCTGGAATCAGAACAGTGGCTTCGGATCCAGACGATACCATTACTTCCTTTGCCCGGCCCATTGCAGAAGAAGACGAGCTAGCAATGAGTATGGAAGAGGTGCCTCAGCAGACGGATGCTGATGGCGATGATGAGGACGATCGCGCGAGTTCCGACAACCAACTGACTCCGCGAATTGCTCCAGGTTCTAATAAGGAGAATAAGCGGCCGCAAACCGGCCATGAATCTTCAGACGAAGATTTCTTCCGCACTCCAATGACTGCGAACCACAAAACAGCCGTGCGTACCCCAGCAAGAACACTTTCACAATCGGAAGGTAGCTTGCAGGGCAGACCCGACATGTCACCCGGTAAGAGACTCTCGAAGTCGAAATTTGGGCATGGTCGCAATATGTCTTCCAGCACCGTTCTCTTCAGCCCAACGAAGGAGACAGCAGATTTGTCACGGCCCACTTCTCCAGAGAGGCGTCCCAAAACGAGTACACGAAGCGGTACAGCAACTGGAACGGCGACTCCAGGTCGAATGGACGGATCGACTGTGGCTGGTGTTCGCACGCCTAAACACCTGTCTGGTCCTCCTGGTCAAGCGGCCCGTCCTCGTGCGATTATGCCGCCCCGCGATCTCGGTCGGCAAGTCCCAAATATGGCCAACTTCTTAGCAATAAACCACCGGGGACGTGAACCCTCCTTCACCGCCGTTGCTCTAGATCTTGCCTCAGACATTGGGGATAACAACCTCAATCCTCATTTTGGCAACCTCAACACACTCCCTGCATCGTTCACGACACAATTCGAGCTCGCTGCACGGATGAAGGCACGCGAGCAGAAGGGTAGCGATACAGAGTCGGACTCAAATCGTATGAGTAGGATCATGCTCGCTCGAATGACGACCCTGGAAGAGGGGTTCCGCGACATGTTGAAAGAGGTGAAAGCGCTCAAACAGGGCGATAGTCAGGCTGGTAGCCGTGGAACGCATACGCCACCGAACGAACTTGTGAAGAAGAAGGGGAAGGGAAAGAAGCGGAGTAGCAGGAGGGACAGTGGTGAGGATAGGATGGGCTCCAGTCTTTGATGCGACCTAATATTTCGTCGTAATTGCGGATTCAGCACTGTTTCAGCATCGCAGCATTCGGCGTTCTTGCACCATTTGCATAGCTGGCATTGCATTCAAGTGTTTTTTGCATCGCGTATAGGATTGTGCTTGATGGTTTGCTTCAGCGAGATTCCCCTCGGGCAGGAGCGTTGGCATACGTTTTTTTTTTTTGGGGAGAGGCAACGATTTCAGCATACATTATTTGCATTTTGTAACATCACTAGCATCTTTAATCGCATTCGACTCTTCTCTGTTCCTTCAATCTGATGCCAACCACACAGCAACAAATGGCGCTGATGACAGGTACATCCGAGGTAAATTCAGGTTTCGGAAGTGACGCACCTCCTGCAGCGCTCATTGGGTGACCCACAACCTCCAGGTTCTACGGCTCTCGTGACCGTTTCGCGTGGCGTTCCCATCTTAACCTGATCGCTTCCACGATCTGTGACTCGCTATCCAAGTCGCTAACGCTGGCACATGGTACCGTCATGATGGCAGTGAAGGAACTCCTCGGAAGCGGAAGCCTGGCAGTTACAGTTGCTCTTCAGGCTTGGATCGCCGGCTCACTCTTTAGACCTTGAACACAACATACCTGGACTTGATCAGGACTCACACACTTAGCTTATTCATTCAGGACTTCCTTTCGGTCGCGTGTTAGCATGTGTTGCTAACGTCCTGCCTGCATTCAATTTACTTTAGCATCCCCGGTCTCGCGACTTAACTCCCGCCATGCGTCTTCCCGTCATTCTCCTCTCACACTTCGTATACTACGTCTATGCTTTCTCAATACCTCCTGTTGCACGCCTACACGACTTCGTAAGCGCCAGTCATGCTCAAAAGCAACAACAACCTTTGCAAGAAACTCTCGAAACATGGATTGAAATAGAGGAACGAGTAGCGCTAGATAAACTACTCGCGAATGTCGCGCCAGGAGGCAGGAACGTTCAAGGGAAGGGAGTGGTAGATGGTACCGTTGTTGCGAGTCCGAGTCAGGATGAGCCAGATTATTGGTATCAATGTACGTCTACTTTTGTCTGAACGGTAATCTTGGAAAGAAACTAATGCGAACGTAGGGGTCCGAGACGCCGCAATAACAATGTCCTCACTCGTGGATATCTACGCCCGTGATCCCACCTCTTCCCTCTCATCACAGCTATCCATAATCCTCGACGCATACGCATCCTTACAAAGCTGTATCCAACATACCTCGAACCCCTCGGGTACATTCGACGATCTGTCCGGCCTCGGTGAACCAAAATTCGCAGTCGACGGTACGAGCTTTGAAGGTTCGTGGGGAAGGCCACAGCGCGATGGGCCGGCTTTGAGGTCGCTGACCTTGATGCGATATCTGAGGGAGTACAACGCAAGCCACCCTGCGTTCTGGTCTTCTCTCGAGGGCACTGATTACTTTGGGCAATTTTACCAAGGGGTCATGCCGCCAAACAGTGTCATCAAAGCGGATTTGGAATACGTAAGCCACTATTGGAATCAGTCTGGGTTCGATCTGTGGGAGGAGATCGAAGGACTACATTTCTTTACGTTGATGGTCAGCGCAAGGAGTTTACGCGAAGGAAGCGATCTTGCGAGACTCTTTGGTGATGGAGGTGCAGCGGAATGGTACCAGGAGCAAGCAGGATACATCGAGAACATTCTAAGCAAGTTCTGGAATACAAACAAAGGCCACTTAGTTGAGACCCTATGGAGTAAGAGAAGCGGCTTAGACTGCGGTTTGCTTCTCGGTTCTCTGCACGCATTACCTGCTGAAGGATCGGATGACGAGGCTGTTTTTCCACCGTGGTCTGATGAAATACTCATATCGCTTCTCGCGCTTACACGGGATCAAAGAGACCGCTTCCCAATCAACAACAAGCCCTCCGAAGACCAAGACGATGACGCAGAGGAACTTGCGTTTGAAGGCACAGGCATCGGTCGCTACCCCGAAGATGTGTACGACGGCTATGAGAGCTCGAATCGCGGCGGAAACCCTTGGTTCCTATGCACGTCAAGCGCCTCTGAAATACTCTACCGCACTGCAGCGCACTTTTCGGTATCTGCTAACCTAACCATTACGGACATCGGTCTACCTTTTTACCAAGCCCTCCTCGCAACGTCTTCACTCGATGTCGAAACTGGTACTTTCAACCCTTCCGATGCCCTTTTCCATTCCATCGTCGAACGCCTCATGGCAACCGGTGACCAGTTCCTCGAAGTCGTCAAGACACATGTTGATGCTGAGGGACGTATGAGCGAGCAGTTCGATCGTGTGACGGGGTACATGAGGGGCGCTGAAGACCTGACGTGGAGCTATGGGGCGTTTCTACAGGCTGCGAGGGCGAGAAAGGTGGTTAAGGGGTTATGACAGGTGTTGAGTTCACGGGGGGTAGGGAGTGGACCAAGGGATGAGTTATGAATTATGAATGGGAATACCTTTGGGGTATGAATAGCATGGCGTTCGAATGAACGAAGTGAATACTGACTGGACCTGGGAATTGGATGGGACGGATATTGAGATACCCTCGTTATGCAGCAATGATATTCTTCCCTTTTCTAGTCCGTGGTATGCTTTCCTAAACTACTGTCGTTAATGGACATAAAGATCTCTTTCGTGGCGAACGAGACGCAAGAGTGAGCTTGAAGGCTCAGTACGCACTACAGACATATCTAGACCATAGCACGAGCACAGCAACAATAACGACCAAGATCATGAAAACACAAGCGACGATATCCAACCACCACCACGTGATCCTCTACTTCATCCACGCGCTCTAACACCACCTACAATACCCAGCGGTTCAATCAAGCTCCACACATTCACCTTTCATCCGGCGGGACAAGCCTGGACAAGACGTCTTAAACGATACCAAGAGCCTGGGCAGCAAGGCCGCTACGCACCCAAATCCGGGGTACATACGGCTATGTAGACAAATACCGTGCGAAGGTTCGTCACGCAATATAGCGGATAAAGTGTGATTCGTCCAAAAGATTCCCCGGATCACCAAAGGCTTGGAATTCTCCGGGATACGGGGACGCGACGTCCTGTGATCATCTTACATTGAGCGTAAGGCTGGCCTGCATCTTGGAAAAAAAGGTAACGCGTTGGGCTGCGATGACGCGGAATTTGGTGATGGGTGGGCGTAGGTTGTGAAGACATCGCGGGGGAGGTCGCTTACGGGATTTGTTCGTACGCCCAAGCAATAGTCTACAGTACGGTTTACTGGTAGCGAACAGAGAAGACTCGGCTAGTGAGCCGTTCATATTGGAGGTCTGGAATTCGATCATGAGATTATCAGGAGTGAGTTTGTAGATTCAGGAAAAAGGTGGATGTGATTCGGTCCAATGAGGATATCATTGTCTAACGATCACACCTATAGCTGTCGCTTTGGCGAATAAAGCGCCATACAGTCTATGGATCTAACCATCATCTTGTCTAGGACGTGACATGATCGTTAAGAGAAAACATGCGGAGCATGCGGCTCGAATGGAAGGTGCAAACGAAGTTTCAAATGTCCTGCGTGCATGGATATCTCCCGCATGCCACCGGAATTTCCAAGCCCCCTTCATCTGCCATTGTAACACCGACACCATTGTAATTCCGTCACGAACAGTTGTCATTCATCATCGTTTCCCGCACCGTATGCTAAGTCGCTTCAATTCACAGCATTGTCGAGACTATAGTGCATTCATGGTACCCCTTCCGAGCCGCCACAACATGGATCACGCGGGTTCACGTTGATTGCCGTAGCGCACACGGCTCCACGATGATTTAGTATCTGCGCCAAGCTCCTCTTTAACCGCTGGAAGAAAATGAAGGCGGAAAGCTTGGCATGTGGATAGGGAAGAGAGGGCAGGACTGACTGCCATGACGGCTGTAGCGCTGTTGTGCCCCGACAACAACCCCACAGCGGCGATATTGAAACATCTAACTTAATGACCGCACGGGCTTATACTAGGGTTATCGTTTCAAGACATGCAACGAATCAAACCCCGTAGGCGGCTTGAAATTTCCGACGTTTTTAGGCCTCGGTTCATGCGATTGGCCATAGGAGACTACTTTCCACTGCATTTCTCTCGAAAGAGCCAAGCACAGCATATTGGGGACCTTACTCCTTCTATACCAGCTTAGCTACTAGCAGATAGACGACCGTAGTACTCCCGCGACTATGCCTTCCCATCCCTGCCAGCAACATCAAGCCTGGCCAGGTTGATCTCCATCCCGCGGTACCACTATAGTGAGATCTATAAAGGCACTCTGAGTCGTCCTCCCAGTAGATCCTCACCACGATCAATCACTTCAATTCTCTTCTCACCACAGTACCTTAAGGTTCATACATTCAAAATGGTGTCCTTCAGCTCCCTCATCACCGCTGCTGTGGCCGCTACCAGCGCTCTCGCTGCCCCCGCGACTGATTTGGCTGCTCGTTCATCTGGAGATCTTGTCGCTCGCCAGAGCACTCCTTCCTCCACCGGCACGCATAACGGATGCTACTACTCCTGGTGGACTGATGGAGGCTCGCAGGTCACCTACACCAACGGCAATGGTGGTAGCTACAGCGTGACCTGGCAGAGCGGTGGAAATTTCGTTGGTGGAAAGGGCTGGAATCCTGGATCTGCCCGGTAAGATCAGCCTTCGTATTCTGAGAATATCAATATTAACGTATAGAACAGCACCATCACCTACTCCGGCCAGTACAACCCCAACGGCAACTCCTACCTCGCCATCTACGGCTGGACCCGCAACCCTTTGATCGAGTACTACGTTGTTGAGAACTTTGGCACCTACGACCCGTCTTCGCAGGCCACCAACAAGGGTACCGTCACCTCCGACGGCTCTTCCTACAAGATCGCTCAGTCGACCCGCACCAACCAGCCGTCCATTGATGGCACCGCGACCTTTCAGCAGTACTGGTCTGTTCGCCAGAACAAGCGCTCCAGCGGCAGCGTGAACATGAAGACCCACTTTGATGCGTGGGCCGCCCAGGGAATGCGACTCGGTACGCACAACTACCAGATTGTCGCTACTGAGGGCTACTTCAGCAGCGGTAGCGCATCCATCACTGTCAACTGCCCATAAGTGGACAATGACTGGAAGGCATGGAGCTTTTTGCGAAGATATGCCTGATTGAGGGAATGGAACTGCGCTATTGTGCACCGGCTTCGGCTTTGCTGATGGCTGTTTCTTAGGTATATATATACTTTACTTACCAGCTTGCTGGTCATAACAATGTCAATATTGTACAATCGCTTAATACGCTTCCCTTGCGACTCGTGCTGTGAATGTTAACATCACGCGCTAGAAGCGTGATACAGGACATACCTTGCAACTTGACTGCAGAACCAAAAGGCGCAGTTGGTATGCATTAGTGAAATACCGCTTGCCTGGTGATCTGAATCTCTTAACCAAAGATCATTGAAGTGTATCTATAGTCAAGACTTCCTACCCTAATCAGCGCAACAGCGACCCTCTCGGTCTCCTCACCTCCTACAACCAATACAGGACACCATCTTATCCGCCCGTTCTTCTCTCCACAGGACTCTAAATACCCTGCATGTGCTTCCGCAACTCCATCGAATACTCTTGCCCCAACCTGCACATACTACTTAATAGCATCCATCCGTTCACGCTATGCGCATTAGCTCAGCGCTCTCCTTTCCCTCGACAATGTGGTAATGTCATTGATGTAAGTGAGAAGAGCGGTGATTGGTGTATTGATTGTTGGATGAGGGAACATGATGGCATCGAAGGCGGGACAGGTAAGAGGGTATGGGATGATAGGTGGAGGGGTGGAGTCAGGTGGTCGGGGTATGAAGGTGAGAGTGGAGAGGATGTTTGGAGGGATGATATGCCGCAGTAGGGAATAGGGGAGGTGAGAGAGTGGGAGGAGTGATACTCGGGAACCTGAAAGCGAGGTAGTACTTTTGATGGCTTTGGATTATAGAGCTGCGTACGCTTCTTTCGTGCCACTTAACTGAGATGATATTTCGTTCCATTTTAGTGGCTTTGACAACTGCTTCGACCGCTTTGATTGACAAGTTCCTATCCCTTCGACACCTCTTGAGATCATTTTCAATAAAGCTACTTTTCGAGCTAGGCTTTGAAGCCTTCCATAAGACTCAGTCTCCACGACTCGAATGCCAGCTCTTCGGCTTGCACCAAGATCTCGACTTCTGGCTCCCAACACTGCGTTCAGCGGCGAAGATGTCTGACAATCAAATCGCAGACTCCACGCCACCGACTGGGTACAGAGATCAGAGAACGTATACCGTTGACGAGCTACATCAAGAGACTGCGAAGAACGCGCAGTGGAAACTAGAATTCAAGTATCTTCCAAGAGTTAACGGAGCTGATCTGAGGTTCTATCAGAACCTAGCTAAAGAACCCGAGCAGGAGCTCAGGAAGAAGTTGCTTGTAGGAAAATACCAGAAGGCAGGTGTTCAGGCTCCAACGACTGCGTATGCCTACGTATGTCGTTCTCGAAATAGGGTATGGAATCTGGTGGACATCCATCTAAACAATGGACACGAAGTGTGGAAAATACACCTTCATGAACAGGCTAAGAAGGAGGACACAGGAATTTTGCACAACGTTAGTTTCATTACGCCGTTTAATCAGCTCAACAGACCTGGTAGTCTTACCTGGCGAAAGCAGTTCCGCGCCCTAGTTCTGTTTTATTTTCAAGAGAAGGGCCTCCTCGAGAAGATTACATTTACGGCAGAGCAATTGGAAATGTTCAGACAAGCTTGCGCAAGAATTGCTGAGGAACCACTTAGCACTGGAAAGAAGCCGGTACGCCGTTACCGATTGAAAGAGACCAGGGATTCGACCATGCAGAAGGATATACCTATGCAACAGGAGGCGATCTCCCAAGCATTAGATGTTGCTAGACACACCAGACTACAGACAGCAACGACCATGAAGCAAGATCTAGCACTGGAAAAAGATTCAACGCGAGCGGCCAGCACAATAGAATTGCAAGACGACATACTTGCCACTTTCTCACTGGAAGGTGTACATGATAAGGCTTTGGAGGTATCTCGGCGTACAGATCCTCCCCACCGGCCGTTAGTCACAATCACAGCGCCAATTTCAGAATCCAGCAGGAAGAGAGCCTCAGAGGATAATCCTATACCCTCATCTAAGCGGCAGAAAACAGATGACCTCGTACGTAGTAATCTCTGCATCGTCAAAATTTGCTGCTAACATGTTGCAGCTCAGTCGACTTCAAAAGCGTGTTCAGATGAATGGAGCAATTCTCAAAGCAGAAGAATTGGCACGACAGACTGCCTTCACGGAAGCTCAAGAAGTGGTAGCCAACAAAGAAAAAATGCTGGTTGCGGCAAAAAAAAGGCTGAACGAGGCTAAAGAAGCAAGAGATGCGGCACGGACTGAACTGGATAAAGCTAAAAAGCAGTTCGCAGATTATGAAAGACAAAGACAGAGCCTTGAAGACAGTCTAGGGGCATTGACGGAATTGTAGGGATAAGTCACGGGAAGCACATTGGCTTCACATTGGTTCGATGAGAGACTGTTTTGGATTGTGAGTTTTGCTTTGACTTCTGATTTATCCGGGTCATCCATATGCTTTATCATGAAGTTCAAAAAGGAAGGTATCCAGGCGTTCCGTGTAGACCGCTAGATTCGTTGCTTTTGAGGATTGAATTAAGGGATCCGTGGAGTGAAATTGTATCCTCTATCTAGAGGCGTGCCTCGACAATTTGGTGCTGTGCTGGCACATGTTCGTCTTTATACAGCGGCATTGTTCCTGGCGTGACCCTAAGCGCTTCCTCCATAATAGCCAGAGCTAGGTCGAGTTGCTCCTCCGTGACCGTTATAGGAGGCGCGATACGGAATACACCACCAAAGGACGCCATTGTAGCGAGTTGCGCCCAAAGACCCATCTCCACCATCTTGTTTGCGACAGCTGCTCCAACCTCTGGCGCTCCAACCTTGGTTTTCCTGTCGCCCACTACTTCGCAGCCCGCCATAAGGCCTCGGCCTCGGACGTCACCGATGCATCCGTACCGCGACTGTAGCCGCCTTAGGCCGGCTTGAAGCTTGACGCCAAGTCTTTTTGAGCGGGCACAGAGTTCGTCCCTGATGACGATTTCGAGGACCTTGTCGCCTACTGCGGTAGGAAGCGGGTCGTTGACATGCGTGGTGTAGAACAAAAAGCCGTTCTCCTTCGCATGCTGAGCAATGCGATTCGATGTAAGGACTGCACTCAGCGGCAGACCATTCCCTAGCGTCTTGCTGAGCGTCACGATATCCGGAACCACGCCTTCATCCTCAGGATGGTGCGTGAATGCGAACATGTCTCCGGCTCTTCCAAGTGCTGTCTGCGCCTCATCGACAATGAGCAACATTCCTCTCGCTTCACAATGCTCCTTTAGAGCCTTGAGGTAGCCGGGTGGAAGTTCTAGCATACCGCCGCTGGACAAGATGGGCTCAACGATGATCGCGGCGAGTGAGCCACATGACTGCTTGTCAAGAAGGTCGAATCCATAATCCAGCTCGGTTTTCCAGTCATACGATCCATCTGCATGTCTGAAAATTGATCGATAAGAGTTGGGCGTCGGCAATGCAAGGTTACCAATCATGTTAGGTCCGTAGCCAGAGCGTCCTGCGTGATATTGAGCTCCCAGAGATGCACCGGTCATACCATGCCACGAGGCTGCTAACCCTACTATCTCGAATTTGCCGGTGTAGAACTTCGCTAGGCGAATTGCAGCTTCATTGCTCTCTCCGCCGGTGCTCAGGAAGAATGCCTTGTCGAGGCCAGCAGGTGCAGCACCAGTGAGTCGCTTTGCAAGGTTGATGACCGGAGGACTTATCATGCCACTGAAGAGATGGTCGAGATGTTCTGCGTGGTCGTTTATAACCTTCACTACTTCTTTATGACCGTGTCCAACTTGAGAACGTCGTCAGTAGCTGTTTAAACCCCAGTTATGACAAAAAATACATACTCAAGGTACTCATCTGGCCAGATGTGAACTAGAAAGATCATATTAGCCTATGTTCCATATGTGTTCTCTTATTTAGGTGTAGCGTACGTCCATCATTCGGTGGCCAGAGGCTGTCTCAACATAGATGCCGTCAGCGGATGTGATGATTTCGGGGTGGAAGGCAGTTCCGTAGGTAAGCAGACAGTCGTCTGCATCCCGCTGGAGCTGCTCAATGTTTGCGTTATCGTACGGGCGAGACATGGTAGTCACTGTGAGGCTGTAGGAAGGAGTGAGAAGGATTGAAGGTGTTCATTGCGTTGGACCAGCCCATGATACTGCTATTTGACACGCGTCAAATTGACGTGAATGCATATGCAGAGCATCTTTCCGTCGCAGAGGGGCGACCAAACGTTTCCCGAATGGCAACGGAACCGCCTATCATCAAAGGGTCCGTCATTGGATCAAAGATGCTGATGATATCTTTGTACCAATAAAATGACGTTGAACTGGCTGAATCATTTCACGCTAGGGAAAGTGCGGTTCCGAGCACACATGACTCGTAACGGATAACACTACACTTCTTCCTAAGCTTATTCTTCCCGTCTTTCAAACTGATAATTGTGTCTCCGCTCGTCTATGAGCGATATCGTACAGCTGTGTCTAGGAAACGTTGAGACCGGAAATTTCTTGGGATGATTACCTTCTTGCTGCTTCAACTCGTCGATGTGCAATGAGTCAACCACAACCACGATTTGATATATTCTTCCCGTCTTTCCCCATTACGGCCGGCAAAGATAAGGCGGTCGATCGGCAAGATGCGTCGGAGTCCGCACGATTTCCCGACTCCTCAACATCGCGGTGCCGCAGCTCATCGTCACGCAAGTTTACCGTGACCTCGAATTCTCGCGACGTTGGCATGGTTGATTCCGCATCTGGAAGGACGCCCAACGGCAGGCCATATCGTTCCCATGCTATCCCTGCTTGCGACAGATGCAGGGCGAGGAAGATCAGGTGCGATATCGATGTGCCTGGGCAACCTTGTCGCTTTTGTCGAACACGGCAAGAGACATGCACGTACACGCAGAAGAACAGGGTGGCGGACGTGACTTCGCCAGAAAATATTGAGCAAGATGGCGGCAGGTGAGACCAGATTTCTTCTTGTTGGCAAACTTGACCGTGTATATATTCAGGCTTTTCAAGATCCATACCTACTGTAGCCTTTCAGTAATGTTCACAGTCAGGGCCAAATTATATCCACCGAATCCATTCCTAACACTTTCATAGATCGCCAAAGAGGCGACGTCAAAGCCATGTATCAGATCATCGAGCTATGGCAAATACTTCAGCCACTGGACATGGTAGCAATTTGCCGCAATATCCTAATGTGACAGGAATATCACCAACTGAGTCTTCCCTGATGATGAATCCGCCCATGGCAGAAGACATCGCTATCTTACAGCAGTACTTGACCTCGCATACGACTGAAGGGAACGCAGCAACAAAGCTATATAATACTATTTCGAATGCACCGAGTAACCCGATCATCTATCTAACAGTTCCGAGAAGGCGCAAGGGCTTGAATACTGCAGCTGACCCAGGAAGAACACAAAGAGAGATTATCGAGCAGATTTTGAATCCATTTGCATCTGAAGTGCGACGCCTGTACTTTGATCGTCTCCATCCATGCTTCCCAATTTTAGACGAGAAGACATTTTCCAATATGTGGAAAATGGATAATGAGCGCATCTCATCGACCCTCTTGTGCGACCTGTATGCTTCCGCTTTGTCGTTCTGGGATTGCTCCGAATTACTTCGGACCTATCCGAGACCAGATGTACAGTTTATATGGAACCAGGCAGTTGCTGCTTTACAAGATGACTTCATGGCACCAACGATATCAACGGTACATGCGGCCCTGTTAGACATGGTTGGGAGGCCGGTCATACAAGTGACCGGCAATATAATCAATGCTGGGAGAATAGCGACACTTGCACAAAGCTTAGGTCTACACAGAGACCCTACACACTGGAAGGCGACATCACATGAAAAGAGCGTGCGCATAAAACTCTGGTGGGGGGTTTTGATCCATGACTATTGGTCTAGTCTCGGACATGGTATCCCGCCGACGACAAACCCACGGTACTACGATGTCCCAATTCCCACTTCCGACATGCTTGCCACCTCATTATCCTCGGAAAAACAAAAGAGGGCGACTACAACCTTCATTCATCTTTGTCGGCTTAGTCAAATCTTGGGCGATGTTCTCCCATTCGTATACTCGCTTCAGTTGGACGAAGAGGAAGTATCGAGAAGCTTGAGAAGAACCGTGTGCGTCCTGGACGACTGGGCTATTGCGCTTCCCGAATTCCTCCGTCCCGACTCCTCGCCCTACTCCGCAGTGAACGGTGCAAGCAACCTTTGGTTTTCTTACCTGTCCGTCAAGGTGCTCATCTGCCGCTTGGCATTCAAAACAACACTTAAGAATTCAAAGCCCTCACTCTCAGAAGCTCGTCAGTATCGCCTCGCTTTACTTCGGGAAGCTTCTTGCGACGTGGTAGACTTTGTCACATCTCTGAACGAGGCCCAGCTAAGGGAATTCTGGATGCCTTATACATCCTACCTACTAGTCACTGCAACCACAATTCTCTTGAGGTGTACCATAGAGTGCGGTGCTATCGAGACAAAGAAGGTTTGTGCTACCAAACTAGTTCACTTCATCGATCGTTTGCGAAGGGCAAGCGAGATCTCGGGTTGGGACCTGGCAGACTTCTGTCTCGAAAGATGTCATGAGCCTATACAAAAGATAGCGGACGCTTTGAAGATCCCTTCGCGGAGCTCGCAGGAACAAACAGCGGAGGCAGCCCTCACTATGAGCGCTGCTTCGGAGGTAGCGGACCAAGCAGGCGTGGGCACAATAACAAGCGACTTAGCTACAATGCCTGATTTCTTTATACCGATAGACTCGCTAGATTATCCATGGGAAACACTGTGGGATACGTTTGAGGGACCATGGCCAATACAGATATGAAGTCCGAACATCGAAGAAGAGGGCTGGATGACTCCGAATCAGTCTTGCATTTCTGTTTCAATCTATCAAGGCCTCCAAGCAAGTTCAACCCTACTCATCATGATACAACCCTTCAGGAGGAGGCACACCATACCAATCTAGACCTAATTTATCTTCCGGATCAGGATCTGGCATCTGGTAATAGCCATCATATCGCCACCATTGACGACCCTCCCAAACATCCTCTACCGGCAGAACACCATCGGCTTTCATCTCATCTCTAACCTTCTCGACACCTTTCCACACTCTAAGCATGTTCTCTCCCGCAACTTTGGCCAGCTGCTCTTCGGTCGCGCCGCCATCCAGGATGGCTTGCATGAGCGAAGGATAGCAGCGTACATCTTCAAGTTCTGGTATTACTGATGCAATACCATCGAAATCGGAACCGAGACCGACGTGGTCCCAGCCAATACGCTTTGCGATATAGAACAGGTGATCCAGGATCATCTCCATCTTTGCGTCTCTCCGCCGACTTGCGACGTGCTCTGGGACGAATGTGACGCAAATGACGCCACCGTTCTTCGGTATTGAGTCCAGAATGTCATCCGGTACGTTTCTCGGGCAGTCGAAGACACCCTTTACATTTGAATGCGAGAACATGATCGGCGCTCGACTGAGCTCCAGGACTTGTCGCGCGCAGTCTTCGCTCACGTGGCTGGCATCCACAATCATTCCAATTCGATTCATCTCTTCGATCGCCGAACGTCCTAGCTTTGACAAGCCTCCATGCACCGGCCCAATCTTGGATGTACTCGAGTCCGCAAACGCATTGTTGCACACATGCGTCAACGTACAATACCTTACACCTAGTGTGTAGAACGCGCGAATGATTCCAATCGAATTGCCAGCCATATGCAACCCCTCGATTCCAATGCTACACGCTATTCTCCCCGCTTGGTAAACTCTCTTTACATCTCCCGACTCCTTAATCAACTCAAAAACATCCGGGTAGCTCTCTACCATTCTTGTAGTTAAATCAATCTGCTCAATTGCATCGCGCGCCATATCAGAGTACTCGGGCGTGCTGAAGTTTTCTGCACTCCGCAAGCACGGAACGCAGATGGACCAGAATTGTGCGCCCACTGCTCCTTCTCGCAAGCGAGGAATGTCAGTCATGCCGCGCTGGAAGCCTTTTCGAAGGTCAAACTTCGGGTTGTTGTGGATATGGCCGTGGAAGCAGGCACGGGGCTGTTGAGGAAGATCATTGTGCGTGTCGAAGAGTGGTGTTGATGCTAAGACTCGCTTTACGCGTTCGTCTACTTGCAAGAGCTGGTAAGGGTGTGGTGTTGACTTGGGGTCAGCGATGGAGCCCATGGTGCTTGTAATGATTGATCAGCTGTTGTCCAAGATAAATGCCTCCTAAAATCTTGTCAAGATGAAGAAGCACTTTGTGGGAATATGCAAGAGATACGTGAAGTAGCTGGTCAAGTACCTGACTCGTATGGCTCCTAGGTCATTCCCGTGCCTAGGGATATTCCCGACTCTCGGAGAGATAAGAGACGGACGCTAGGAAAACTCGCTATCGAACGGAATGCACCCCATCTAACAAAGAAACCGAAATGTACGACATTGTTCCTGCGCGGAAGTCATTGCCTATCTTCCAAGCTCATACGATACATTGGGATCCTGAAGGAGGATCAGCGATAACCATGAATATGGTTGTGTATTTAGACTGCGGTATAGTTCGTACTGTTGTATCGTCACACACGTGGCAGCACAACCTTGTAGTTCCATCGCTTCGTTAGAGAACTTTACTGTCGTGTTCTTTGCAATGGCCGATTCCAAGGAGCAGTACATGACCAGCGATGCGGAAAAGCGCGTCGATCCTCCCCGTGACCTTGGTGGCGACGTTGCTTTAGGAGTCTTCGAGGAGATCCGCGAGGGTGCTATAGCCAGTGTTGACGACCGCAAGTTGTTAAGGAAGATTGACATGAGGTTGATGCCGCTGTTGTAAGTCCATCCTCCAGCTTGACTGCTACTACAGCCTTTGCGCCGGCCAATATATCACGTAGTATTTCTTGGGGTGCACTTCACCATTCAACAAGCACAAAAGCTTACTGTAAACTAGATGTATCACCTACATGCTCCAATCAATCGACAAAACAACACTCTCATATGCCGCTGTATTCGATCTCCGCGAGGAGACGGGCCTCCACGGAACACAATACTCGTGGCTAGGCTCTCTTTTCTATCTCGGCTACCTCTTCTGGGAATACCCAACTAGCTTGCTCCTCCAGCGCTTTCCCGTCGCGAAGTTCATGTCTGGCACAGTCATCGTGTGGGGTGGGGTGCTCATGTGTCATGCTGCTGCTCACGACTTCGGAGGTCTTGCAGCTGCTCGGACGTTTCTGGGAATGTTGGAAGCGTCGATAAATCCGGGAACAATGATCATTTTTAGTATGTGGTATAAGCGCAGCGAGCAGCCCCTTCGAATGGGTATTTGGATCGGCAGTGCGGGTATCGGGTATGTTCTCGCTGGCATTGCTAGCTTCGGCATCGGACACATCGGCGGCGCGCTTTCGTCCTGGAAATATATGTTCCTGATTTGGGGTGCTGTAACGGCAGGCTGGGGTGAGTTGTCCGAGGATGCTACAAAAGAATACCAAAACTAACGCTGGCAAGGTGTCGTGATCTACCTCGTGCTGCCTGACAATCCAGTCAAGGCTGGCTTTCTATCTGTGGACGAGCGCCGAGGCGTCATCCATCGCATCAGAGAGAACGAAACTGGTGTGGAAAACAAGCACTTTAAAAAAGCGCAATTCATCGAAGCGCTCACTGACTTAAAGACCTGGCTGCTCTTCACCTTTGCCGTTGCCTCAAATTCGCCAAATGGCGGCCTGACTACCTTTCAAGGTCTCATTATCAAGGGCATGGGCTTTTCCACCCTCCGGACAACGCTCATTCAGATGCCATCGGGAGGTGTACAGATGGTGGTCTGCTGTACGGCATGCTATTTCGCGTCCAGGTTCCCGAATGCACGACTTGCGGTCATGTTGGTGTGTTTAGCGCCGTTCCTTGCCGGCACCATTGGAACATGGCTAGTTCCCCAGAACATCCCGTATGGACGTTTAGTCTGCCTCTGGATCTCCTTCTCCTACACAGCGACGTGGACACTGTCCATGTCCGTCGCCACTGCCAACACCGCCGGACATACAAAGAAAGTCACCACCAATGCCTTCTTGCTCATTGGTTATTGCTTGGGGAATTTTATCGGTCCGTTCTTCTTCCTTGCTGAGCAGGCGCCAGAGTATGAGTTGGGTGTCGGTATGATGTTCTTCTGCATTGGAATTCAGGTACTTTCTATTGTGGGACTCTGGGTGCTGCTTTGGAGGAGAAATAGGTCAAGGGCGTCTGCTAACGTGAGCGAGAGGGACGTGATAGAGGGGTATGAGAACGGGTTCAGGGATTTGACGAATTTGGAGAATGTGCATTTCAAGTATGTGTACTAGAGTGATGTGTACAGAGGGCAGAAACAATTGAACGTGATTAAGCTAGTCCATGTTGATATCAGTAATATATTGTGAGGTCGATGAAGCATGGATAGTGGAGTAGGACACCGAACGCCTAACCCACGTGATACATACAAGCCGTAAACACTATTCTCCTTTAAATCTCGTCATTGTTCCCGAACCTAATGTAGCGTCCTGAGCGTCTGCTCAACCGCAATGCCCAATCCACCAATACCCAACACAGTCCACAGCCATTTGTTGCTCAGCTCATCCACGCTCGGCCAGAACGCATTCTTATCAGCACGGAATTTCTCGAGTTCAGCAAACTTCTCAGGCTGGGAAGCCGAGTATCGACGCTCTTGATGTTTTTCCTTCTCCGCGTCGCCACCGAAGAAGCGCAAGAAGCCGTAGTTGGCGATTGGGCCGAGCAATTCAATTGGTGCGAGCATGTCTGAGCCGTAAAGCATGACAATGAACGAGATGTGCACGAGAGCGTCACCAAGATAGCTATTCTAGATTAGCAATGATTGAATGAGCTCAGGTATAGAAACAGAAACATACTTGGGATTGCGGACAATGCTCCATACACCTTCTCTGAGGATGCCCTTGCCGCCCTCAGCCTTGTACTGGTCCAGTTGATAGTCCGCGAGGGTTTCAAGAGCCAAGCCAGCTGAAAACAGGCCCACTGCAAACATTTGAATGTGTGGATGGTAGCCCATCATCACAGCGCCTTCATGACGGAACGGGGCGGTAAACGGTAAGCTGATGAGCATCTGGAAGAAAGCTTCTGGGATGAACATCTTGAATAGGGCCGAGTTCCAGAAACCTTCTTCCTTCTTGACCTCATCGTAACGTGGGTCATCTTTGCCACGCTGAACTGAGCGGCGAGCAACGCGGTAGAAGAGGCGTCCTCCCCATAGCGTGACACCAGTGAGCATGACGCGCTCATGCCACGATAGGCGGTGGAAAGCTTGCGATACCGTCAAGCCTGCAGCGAGGCGTCGACCGATAGCTGACCACCAGGCATTCACGACCTGTCCACTAGGCCATAGCCAGTCTTTGGCTTCGACGCGCTGCGTGTATCGTGCTGCTCCATAGGCGATGACTGCAAGGCCAGAGTGAAGTGTGAGCGACGGGACCAGTGTATCTCTCAGGATGCCGACATCAAACAGCGAGACGGAATGAACATGAGTCTTTGAGTGTGTGCTGTCCACGTGTGTACGATTTGGTGCGGAGTTGGCTGTGGTGGAGCTAGGTTGTAGGTAGAAATCGCGAGGCGTGTTATCCGCGACCTGGACGCGAACATCCGGGGGTCTAGCAGGCTCGCTCTTCGACGTGCTGAACCAGCCAGACGCCATATCTATCAGTGCAGAATCTCAGGAATGAGGTTTGCTGTCACTCGAGCCGTACCACGGGGCTTTATTATCCTGGTGAAGCTTCCCCGCATTCTGCATGATGTAACGCGATTTGATCACTCGTGGTTGGCTGCGGTTCATTGGTCCACTTGCTTCTTCCGTGAATGAAACGTCGCATCATAGGCCAATAAGCGCTTGATATTTAATAAGCCACGTCCCGTTGTCTTTAGTTCGCGTGCTTCGTAGATTGCTCGTGAAAGTACAGACAAGCATGATGTCATCCGCGAGCTCGGAAGGTAGAGTTGCAGAACGGGCAAGTATACGCGACAAGGACCCCTCATGCGTAAGCCTACTTGCCTCGTATGCTATGGGGATATGGCCTGGTATCAAACCATATAAATGAATGGTCCTCCTGGTTACCGATTAGTACGTCTTGAAAAGCTTTCAACAGCCGACACAGCTTCATTATGGCTTCCCAAAACAAGCCCCACGCCTTCAATCCTCCGACGGTCCCAACACCACCTCCAACTTACGACCAGGTCTGCGTTACGCCAATAGTACCGTCATCTAAACTTATTACTCTTGCCGGCCAGACTGGTCTTCGCCATGACCAAACGATCTCTTCCGACTTAAAAGAGCAGGCCAAGGGTGCATATGAAGCTGTACATAATTGCTTGAAAGCCGCCGGTGCAACACCGCGCGACATCGTATGAAAATGCATTTTCCAACCTGTAATGACCTTTGCTGACTTCGACACTAGGTTCATGTGAGACACTATATTGTGAAAGAAACCGGCAATCCGGACCTGGACAGGCTGGACGTAGTTGACAGGGGCTGGGGAGACCTGTGGGTAGAGTTTATGGACAAGGAAGCGGAAGGACACAGGCCACCAGATACAGTTGTAGGTGTTGCAAGTTTAGCTAAGAAGGATTTGTTGTATGAAGTTGAGGTTTGGGCGTTGGTCAGTAGCTGATCATGAACTCATTATTGTGCATCTTATACGGGCAAGTAAACCTCCAGATTACATACGAAAGGTGAAATATACTTTGAAAGAATAAGACTTCCTGTCTAACACTCTCGGGTATCAAGCTATGCTAGAATGTATCTGTCATCGATAAACCACCATATTGGAGCCTATTGATGTCTTTGCTGAGTCATCGAAGCTTACTGCATAACCATTTGCATCTCAGCCGTAACCTAACCGCCGTAGTCATGACTCGTGGAAACGTGACATGTCAACAGGTGGCCAGATATGGATTTGGTAAGTTTCCAAATCTTGAAGGATATGTAAGTCACCGATAGTCGTGATAAAGGTATGTTTGTAGGCTGGCTTCGTTTCAGTGCCCATCTTCACCATGGCGCACTCTGAACCGACTTCGTCGGACTTGATTGCACGCATCAAGCTTTGTTACCATGCCTACCGACACACCGCAGACATCGACAGCAAAGGCCTGTTCTTCTCCCCAACATGTCTACAGATATGTCGACCCACACCATCCTTCGCAGCTAGCACGAGGAACGAAATAGTGCAGTACCTTAAAGATGCGCAGCAAGGGAAGATACCAGTAGAGACACCTTCTTCCACCGAAAAAGTAGACGCGCCGAAAAACCAAAACGATCAAACGAAGTCCGGAACGAACGGAAAGGGTAGAGGCGTATACACTATCCGCGCTCTACAACCTTCCGAGTTTGAATTCGGCACTGACGATATCACCGCGCCCGTCGGCCTCACAGTGGAAGAACTGAAATATCTTGCCGAACAGGAGAAGTGGATTGGACTGCGCGTTGACCTTTGGGACGAAGGAGGGGACGAAGAAGGCCTACTAGTCAAAGTTCAGTACTGGTGGCGTCTTGAAGAAGTACCGCAAAACGAGCGTATGGCCGGTGAAGCACAGGGCCTTGTTTGGAGGCAATGTCTACATGATATTATGTATCTGGGTCCGAAAGATGGAACGGAAGGCGCGAACGGGCAAGAGATATTGGAGTGAGGTACATCAGAGCTAAGATACGTGTTAAAAGTAGGCGAACACTACATTTCCTCACTTCGTTGAGTGCGGAGGGCTCTGTTCTTGATCCGCTTGGTCTAGTTACTTGTGTTCCTGAAGGAGAAGGAGGCTAGCATAGGCTGCAGAATATGGAGGGGCACCTGTCGGCTATACTTGCCTATGCACTTTTAGCATGCCTTGAATCTGTCATTGACATGAGCAATGATTAGCAGCGAGATAAGATGATACAATGTTAATTTCTGTATTCCCCTGGACTTTTGTGTTACAAACCACAATCGTTTGACTTGCAAGCTCCTAAAATGGCGGGTACTTTGTTGCTGTCCATTGTCGTCTGTTTTCAAGCTCTCACAAGCGCACGCGAAATCGTCTTCCCACCTGTATCTGGCTTCTCATCAGAGCAAACGATCCTAGGAGGCTACAATGAGCCTGATATTACCCAGGAAAAGTTTGCAGGATTGTCAACTTATGCGAATCTGCCTTATGTCCATTGCTTAGCCCCGAAGGGTGATGAGATTGAAGCATTCGACATTGCGATCTTAGGCGCACCATTTGACACGGTAAGTTGAACATAACGTACACTCGATACTTCAATCACTTGTTGGGCGCAGTCTATTCAAATGGATGTTAATGGTCTGGCAGGGTGTAACAGCACGTCCTGGGGCTCGCTTCGGTCCGAGCGGCATTCGGCAAGGATCGCGGAGGATATCACCAGCTAACAGCTGGAGTATTTACACAGGTACGTTTGCTGAAATTCATATGTTATAAGCTAGGTTCCGTAACGAGCCATACACGATTTCTATGTACGACTTTATGGCTGGCCGCTCTACGTCCAGAAGCTGTTCGTGACACCACGCGGCATTGCGAGTACTACACTCGCTCTTGTTCACTAGGTTCTAGTGGACGGTGCGTTAATGTTGGTTGCGAAACGTGGCTTACGTGTGAGACCTCCATTTTGAGGTTGAGCCGTCTTGATCACCCTGTATGCACTTGAAGAGTCCGAGATCAAGTGTGTCGTTGATTTCTGTATGTTTCAACTTGTAGAGCTGCTAACGACTCTCTTTAGGAGATAATGTACTGCTCGATTGGGCTAAGGTCGTTGACTGCGGAGATGCTCCTTTAACATTTCTGGTAGGGATGTACGTGCGAGACGGAGATGACGGTACTGATGTGTTTTGAAAGGATAATACCGCGGCGTTGAAACAGCTTGATAAAGCGCATCAGGCTAGTGCACATGAGGTCGCTCGAGAATATTCCATGTTAGTTAACGTGGATGAATAGATCGTGTCGTCCAAGGGTGCCAAATCCAGCGAGTACACAACCCCGAGAATCATCACTTTGGGTGGAGATCATACGACGACTCTGTCAGCTCTGAGATCCACGCATCAACACTGGGGTCCAGTCAGTGTGATACACTTTGACAGCCATCTAGGTAACTTTAGAGTGATAGGATCCAAGTGCGTTGCTAACCTTTCCACTCAGATACGTGGGATCCCAAGGTTCTGGGTAAGTGCACGTACTCGATCAATGTGGTGATACTGACCTAAGGCAGGCGGAGGAATTTCTCACTATGCGTAAGTTACCGTTGTACACAGCAGACCAGTACACAGATCGCTGAGCAGTCGTACATCAGTGGGGTAAATCATGGTACATTTCTACATATAGCGCACGAGGAAGGATTGATCCGCAACACATCCATCCACGCGGGCATACGAGCACCGATGGTCCGACCAAAAGGGGATTTGCGGAATGATGAGAGATGCGGTTTCCAGATTATCAAGGCCAGAGACGTTGATCGGTATGGTGTGTCTGGTGTAATTGACAGTCTAAAGAAAAGAATCGCTGGAACAAAGGTCTATATCAGTGTAGACATCGATGTTCTGGATCCTGCCTTCGCACCAGGTAAGTGACGGAAATATCCTTTCGTAATGATGTTCAGTGCATGCAGTTTGAAGCTTAACAGCGCACTACGATCTACGGGGTTGGACAGTCCTACCTCTGGAGGCGACGCGACTGACACAATTACTACAGCCACAGGTACCGCAGAGGTTGGAGGATGGACCACACGCGAGTTGTTGTCAATCCTTGATGGCCTCGAAGGGGTCGAGGTTATTGGCGCCGATGTCGGTGAGTGACGTTTCCACAGTCTTAGACTCTTCTGCGGGGATCGAGAGAACGCTGACCGAGGCACACCTTTGCAGTCGAAGTAGCACCGGTATATGATAGTCCTGGTGAGACTACTGTTTTAGCCGCTGCAGAAGTAGTCCTCTCCCTCATTGGGTTGATGGTAAAAGCACCAGTCCGCGCAGCAGTCTGATGGTTGAGCTAGCCAGGCTCGAGCAGAGTTGGTGGAAACTGTTTGGAGTTATTGTAAATAATGCACATCGGAGCATGCGTGGCAACATTATAGCATGACTTTGATAGCTGGATGCGCTGAATGTCAGTTACATCTGTATTCCCGACCGTCTAAAGGGGATGTTGTTTGGGTGTCTGCGGGTCGAAGCAACAGGCGCAGTGTGTTCGTGTAAGGGCACCTGCTTCATTCTAGATAAAGATATATTGTATACATGCTGTGGAAGTCGTTGATTACATGCATTGCACCGCCGCGGTGATGATTGGTGAGTGATGGTGTCATGGAGTAATTGGAAGTCGCGACTCGTAAGTGGCTGGAGTGTGGCTGGAGTGTGGCGTAACCCCACCTGCCGAGGTCAGCGTCAACCGTAAGCAGAACACATCGGGCAGCCATCAATTTCTCACTTCATATACTTATACCAAAACGCCCATCATGTCCAACGCTACAGATCAGCCAAAGAAGGAGAAGTTCGCACCGAAAGAGCCGGTCTCATTACAGCCGCCAAAGGATGACTCTATCGATCGCGAATATCTTGCGAAATGTAACGGTATGGCCTGGAATTGAGATGAAGGTGTAATAGCTACTCACAAGCGAGATCAGGCACGAACGACGGCTACCCAACCTTAGTAGCTATCAAGGTGGGTGACGGTCTTCTCAACGTAACCAATTATTGAAAGTTGGAGCATGCAACTAACAACTTCTCCAGGGAGACGTGTTCGACGTCAGTGGCAAAGAGACATATGCACCTGGAAAGGGCTATCACGGTCCGTTGAAATTTCATCATTACACGACATCATTTGTGCTCGACTGACCCGATGCTACTCAGTCTTCGCCGGGAAGGAGCCAAACCGTGCTCTCGGCCTCTCATCCCTCAAGCCGGAGGACTGTATATCGGACTATTCTACGCTCTCCGATAAAGAACTGCAGGTTTTGAATGACTGGCACACATTCTTTAGCAAAAGATATAATATTGTGGGCAAACTGCAGCCAGAGGGTGCCTCCAACCTCTAGGCGCTCACATTTGCACGCCTCGTTGGTGCGATGCAACAATTACCTCGTTGTGAAAAGCGGCTTGGGTCGATTTGTATATTTCTGTGTCGAATTTTGTCACATGTTTCAGAGCGCCTAGGGGGACAGATGACCTTCATGGTATGGTACAACAATCGAATCAGCCAATCTAACGATCCTCACCTTTCGCCTTACGGGCCTATGCTTCTAACTATCATAAATATCACCGTCGTTGGTTTCCTCTTATAGTCATAGCTGAATGAGCTGCTCCTTTCCTTATGGAGATGCGGATTCCAAGCTTGATGAACATTTGAGAGCGCCTCAAGTGGCACTGCCTTGGCCCGACTTGAATCACAGTCAATATGTTAGTTTTGGATTCTGTTTAGCAAAAATCGTCGTCTATGCATGATTTAGAGTCATCATCTACCTCATATTGAGTAACTAAATACAGTGCACCACAGGTCGTTTGGCCGTCCCACCAAAAAAACACATCGCCGGAAATCGAAGCGTCGAATACATGGCCGCACACCTACCGCCCAAACATATCACAGGGCGCATGAATAGCTTCTAGAAACCGAAAAGAAGAGACCCCCCCATTATTAAAGTAAAGAGTAGCGCCCAGGAAGCTCAGTATATCCATCTTTACCAGAGCGGAAACCTTTAGCAGGATTCCAGTTCCGTCCCAATTTCAGACTCGTTTCGTCAAAACATCTTCTTCCGCTGGCGAGTCAATCCGGTGGCGATCGGACAGGGCGGCTTTTCTAATGCAATTGTCGCAATTGGTATTGTCTTGAGTCCATTCGTTCTTAATGTTCCAAGCACCGAAGCATTGATGGCCTGGGTCGTTGCGTGCGAAATGACAATGTCGCATAAGGCGATACTCTGCATGACTACATTGGAAGTTGATCTTCTCGTAGAAACACATATTGAGGTAGATGCCGAAAGCACGAGGATTCGCAAAACGAGTCGTTCAACTACGTCTATTGTCAACTGTGTCAACACAGTGAGGAAACATCAACAAACTCTGCGCAAAAGTGTCCAGAACCTGGAGCACGCGAGATGGTACTTGTGATATATACGCTTGTACGTGCTCCACTGGCGACCTGTCAGCGTACAAAAGCTGAGAAAGATGGAGAGAAGATTGGAGAAACCCAAATGTTACACTTCCAAGGCGCGCGAGCATTTTATATGCGACCGGCTCACAGTGCTGCAGTCGATATCTACGTTTTGCATATGATCTTTAAATCGCGCTTCCTCGGTACCAGACTCGTTATATCGACCGTTTCGAGCTCATGCAGAGCGCGATAGACCTTGTGTCGCACATTCTGCTTCTCATTACTGCAGGCGTTTCTGGCTGTCACAAACTTGACCCCGCATTCTTAAATTGGTTGGAGCGTTGGAACTGAGCTCATGTATTTCGCTTGATCAAGCTCAGCCTACTATTAACGCCTTTCAATCAGAGTCAGGGCTGGGACCAACTCATCGTAGGGTAACACAATCATATCCTCCAGTTGAATTGGAGACCTACTATATCCTTGGAGGCCCAGTGTGGACTTCGGCCCGTCTGTTGTGTACCGCAGGTAGAGAGTCATTTTCTCAGGCGGACTACATACTGATAGTCATTGGAACCCAAAGTCAGGCTATCTACTTCCGCGGCCACTGTCCATTACCCAGTGATGCGGTCGAGGACTCCTGGGGTGTCCAGAGATCTCATCACTCCAATCGCGAAGTTCACCACTTTTATCCGGTACTGTGTTGCCCTCGTTGTGCTCGCCGAGCGCTTGGTCGACAAGCCAGTCACATCAATGCTCTTTTACGTTTGCCAATAACGCCGAACTTGACCCATAGGAGAATAGAACGCATGCAAAAACCGCGACATTCCTGCAGAAAAGCAGTCGAGGGCTACCTGATGCGCTTCGTCACGTCTCAGGACTGTCAAATGTTTTCTTCTGCAGCCTGATGCATACCCCTGCCCGCATGGTATCCTCTGTTGCTAACCAAAATTTCGTACTGCATGAATGGCACAGGCTAGCACGGGCTTCTGTTCTTGCTGGTAAGTCCTTGTCAGCGGAACGATCGCGCCGCTGCAAGAGCATTCCTTTTCATTGTTCTAGAGGCATATCATTATTGTTGTCGGTTTACCACGGCTAACCATATACGTCTGGATTAGGCTCACTTCCCCGTAGAAGAACCTCTATGGCTCAACTGTATACGTCTACTCTGGGTGCTGAGTGACGCCTACCTAAGCTAATGACGGCAAATAAACAAGAATAACTGACATGACACGCTTTGATGGAGAAAAGCTTCACAGTTGAGTCGTCAGATCGATGTTAATGCTCAGGTCTAGGCTTTGCGACACATTGAGTCGCTGATAGACATAGGCGAAGTCTGATTCAAATCTCACTAGTGCTATGCAGATGCTTCGTACTACTGAAGGTCGTCGAGACCCCGCTCATCGGCCACTCGCTAGCTACTCTGCTATGAAATCTGTCCAGTCTTAATGGACGCCGGTCGTAGCCTGAGAATGTGCGGGATGTGGCTGAGTTCATCTCTTCCCCCCCTTTGATGTACATTTAGCTACCGCCGCAACATATAAGCATAGACAACTTTCGCGATTGTCGGACTGATTTTACGCTCTACAGTGTCCCAATATTCGCATTACACAGTGTAGAAGCACTAAGGCCAAGTTGTCCAGAATCTCCACAACTGAACTCGGGTACGTGTCCCTTCGCTTAAATTCCTGGAGGAGAATAGATCTGCAAGTATCGGTATGGTATTATGGAACCTCCACACAAAGTTGCACATCCGTGGCACTGGAACTTATTTCGACCCAATTTTGATACTGTCAGCCCCCTTGGCAGAATAGTCAGTGATTGGAGGGAGAACTCAAAGCTCAAGACCATGCCACGGGAATGCTAGCTTCAATGCAATAGCTTCAGACCACTCGCTATGATTCCAGTAGAGATTACTCTTGGCAAATATTTTCAACGCCATTTTCAACACTTGGGTCCAGTCGAAAGACCAATCCGCGAATGCCAATGCGTGGGGAGTGTGATCAGTGCCATCCCACGTTGTCCCCTATTGAATCCCGTTTCGCAGCGGCTGCAGAACGTGGGTCCATCTCGACAACCTCGCGCTGTCGGATGACTAGGCTATGCGCAGGGCACTGACTACACATGTCGCACAATCCGAAGCACGAGCAGACGCCATGTAACCAAAGTATTGGGTAGGGCCTTCGATAGGACGAATTACGACCAGGGACGCATGCCACCGTTCGACGTTGAGCCCAGAAGTTGTAGATCGGCCAGTAACATCAAACGGCAGAGCGAAGCCGGACATGCATAAGCTCGCCGCGGAAACGAGGCATTGGATATCGAGTCTCACCGCAATTAAGCATGAGCTTACAGATTGCAGATATGGCGTGGTATGTGGAGACCGACCCGACTCTGTGACTACACACAAGCTCAAACTTGAGTCGCCGTCTTAAAGCTGATCGGTCGAACTGACTCTATCACTAGTCTTCAGAGATTCGCCTGTACCCTGGGTAGACCAACAATCAGACTTAGAAGCAAGATAACTAAACTTGTCTATAGTATAGTCTAACATGACCTAACTTCTTACACGACTTTTGATATACTTTACCGAAAAACTCACTACAGGCTGAAGATCCAGCTATCTGCATGTCGCTCTTGCATCATTGCGGAACCTGGCCAAAGCCTGCTACCCATGGAAGCCGCGGAACAATTTAATCGTGACTCATGTGTTGTTCAGCGCGGTGGCTTGACGTGGGGAAGCGGTCGACAGAATTGCCAGCATTCGGGTCAGCTCGATCCCGATTGCGGCGGACATCACTCCCTCGCTCGTACAGATCACGCGGCAGCACAACGGCGTTGACGTACTGAAGTACGCTTTCGGCTTGCCGAAATCTCAGAAGAACATGAACTTTTCCTTTTATGATGACGCCAAGCAGAACGCCGTCGCTATATGCTACTGAACAGGGACAAGGCTATGCTTTGCCGGCCCTTTTCGCTTTCCTGGCTTGTCTCTTCTTCGCAATAATCCTCGTTCTCTGTGCAAGCTTACCCTGGTCTTTGTCCTTCACGCCGGCAGATCCATCCCCTTCCGCGCCCGAACCTTGACCTCTCTTTCCGCTTCCCTTGGCCTGCTTCTGCTGCGTACCCGAAGCGGCTCTGGACGACGTAGCACTTGAATCACGCTTCCGCTTCTTCCCTCGAGTCCCACCTGACTTTGATTCGCCGTTCGCTTCTCCAGAGTTGCCCTCACCTTTTGGCTTAGGAGGCTCACGGGCCTTCTCTTCGCGGTCTGAGCGCCTGCTCACCACATTCGCGTTCTCGATGGCAAACTCGACAATCAAACGTTTCCGTTTATCCTCCATCGCCTCCTTTGCTTTCTTCTTACTCTTTGGTGTCTCTCCCTTGATCTTGTAGTCCACCGCATGCCCGTTCAACCACCTCAAGCCCATCAGCGCACTGCGATGAGTATAATATTCAATGAAACCATAGCCTCTACTCCTCCCCGCGCCGGTGTCCTCGGCAACTTTACTACCGGCCGGCGTCTCGAAAACAATCTTGGCTTGCTTGACAATACCCTTGCCTTTCTTTTTGCGCATTTTCTCTGCGACGAGCATTTCTTGGCCGCCGCGTATGACTTCTTCCTTGTTGAGCTTTTGGCGCTTGCCGGCTTTAACATCAGCGGCGAAACCGACTATGGCACTACGGGCGAGTTGTTTGAGGTCTTTGGAGGTGATGCTGCGGGGGATGTTGCGGATGGACAGGCGAGTCAACGACAAATGGAGGGAAGGGTTTTCTTGGATCTGTTTGCGGCGCATGGTTGCACTTTCTTCGCGCATTTTGATTTCTGATGGTGAGAGTTGCTGGTATAGGGGCGAGTTCGAGGCGATAGTTCCTTCGGAAAGGAGATATAAGCGGCGCTTGTCTTTGTCACGACTGAAGCGCGATGCGGCGCCTTCTGCTGTCAGACGGGTGGCTTCGTTCTTGTCCACCGCGCGGCTGATTTGCAGAATGCGACCATCAATAGTATATATACCTGTAGGGTCGGCGTCCTCGTCTTCAAGGACCGAGTGTGTGACTGTGATGGTGGATCCATCCTTCTTATCCAGATTCCTCTTTTGTAGCCTGACGCGTGGAACGCCCTTTAGACAGTTGATCATATCCTCTTCCGCAAAGAAGGAGACGAAGCCTGTGCCCTTGGGTCGCTCTGTCTCACGGTCGACGACGACACGAGCGAAACGAACTCCACCGAATTGCTTGAAGTGTTCCATTAATCTTTCGTCGTCGACTGTGAAGGGAAGATTGCGAATGAAGACGGTGTATTCCTCCCGTTTGGGCTTGTTGTCCTCGTCCTCAAGCTCAATGCCACCTTCTTCGTCGTCGTCCGAGACGTCTTCGTAATCGGTATTGCTGTCGTCCGGATCGTCGTCATCTTCGCTGCCGTCGACTTCAGAGTCATCGTCGGAGCTGACTACAGAGCTTTCAGCATCATCCATGTCGTCGTCTACTCCGGCGGCCCCCGCTTGCGAAACCTCTTCCACGTGCTCAGTCTTCTGCAGACCCTGCCACGTTTCCCTGTCTACCGCCCAATCAACTGCAATCGGCCTCTCATCGATCTCCTTGCCGTTCAACTCTAGTATCGCCTTCTCTGCGTTCTTCTTGCCTCTTAGCGACACGAAGCCAAAGCCCCTAAGCTCACCGTTCGGCTTCTTAGGCAGATTGACAAAATTGACCTTGCCATAGCTCCTGAAAAGCTTCTGAAGATCCTCCGGCGTCTTAACAGTCCAAGGCAAGTTTCTTACAATCAGTTTGGGTGTCTGCGCCTCCTTGATCTGCTGCTCACGCTCTGCTTTGATCCTGTCGCCAGCCTTGACTGTGTCCTTGTCGCCCTCACGCTGTCTAGCCTCCGCGGTATCGATCCGCAGCTTCTTGCCCTTAAGCTCTGTGCCATTTAACTCTTCCTTGGCCCTCTGTGCGTCCTCGACATCGGCGAACGTGACGAAGCCGTAGCCTTTGGATTCCCGTGTTTCCTTGTCGAGAACAACAACTGCAGTCTTGATTGGGTAGGATTCAGAGAAGTAGTCGGTCAGATCTTGCGTTGTGACATCTGGCGCAAGACCGCGAACGAAGAGCTGTCTACGGCCAGCTTCTTTTGGCGCTACGGTGGTGGAAGTAGAGGCTTGTTCGGTATCCGCAACGGCGGTGACAGCTTCAGCGCCGTCGAGTGAGAGACGCTGGCGCTTTCTGCGGGGCGCCATTACAACAAATTTGGAGTATATATGCTTGTGACCGGCTGCTCACCTTGTTGATTTCTTCGAAAAAAAAGTTCCAGCACCCCGGCGGTCGGTTCTACCGCTCCGGGTCTTGGCACAAGCATGTGGGGCTGGCCTGTGCCTGTGAACAATTCGGTGTCATCCCGTGCAGTACTTGTCGCTTTTAACCATGTTCAGGGCTCGGTATTTGGCTAGTTATCGGCATTCAGTCTATTGTCATCTCTCGTCACGCGTGCGACTGCTCTTTGTGTCCATCGTCCGTCTTTTCCCACGCAGTTCTGCGCAGCCTTGGAGCCTTTTATTTGGCTTCTAGAAGTCCCTAGGAAATGATAATGACGTTATATTCAATGCAACTAGCATTTCTTTTCTCAAGCCCCTGGCTTCAGGTCCTCGATGTATATTGCAGGAATCCATAGACTGTTGGAATCATATTAATGTACTGATCTCGGTCCGATCTTTTCATATGACGGCCTTGAAACTACTCGGCTTACAGGACAACAATCATACACTGTGCTTCTTTCTTCATGTCGCCGTTGTTCGAACTTATCCACCATGCTGTCTCTATGAAGTTTTCAGACCTAAACAACATACTATGATATTGGCGTCTCTCCAAATTTAACCACCTTTCTAAGTCCTCTATGGCGCACTGCACATAGGTCGCAAATGGATTATGGTAATGTGCTATAGCTAGCGGGGATGTGATCTTACAACTGCCCTTCTACATGGGAAATCTATGATTAAATAACATCCGTAAGAATATTTACAAGCGACCTTCTAGCATTGAGTGTGAGCATAGATGAGACTTGGAACGTCAAAATGTCTGCAGCGCTTTGGCAGAAGTACGACATTTATTCATCACTCGGTTCAAGCCTCGCCGAGGACATCGACTGTTCTGCCCACTGTCAGGACCTCTACTTTTTCTTTCTTGTCTTCATGCGAACTGATCCCTGTCTGTCGAAGATGGCTAGCTACTGCTTATACGGTGTAGCGAGAGGTGCAGAGCGCCAGCGAAACGACAGTAGCGATGCGTGCTCAAATACCTGCATCTAATCAAAAAGCACAGTAGATTTAATGCAGCACGTGTGTACAGCCTTTGGAGCAAGATAGATATCAAAAGTGATGGTGAGGGTCTGACGCTGAACAGCGTTAGCGTGGCTGAAAGAGGCTAGCCAAGTGTAGTGGCTCGGCTAGTGTTTTTCCGTACGCCGCTCCCACAGATCTGAACTTGCGACGCCAAAATCGACAACAACCTCAGTCGACACCGCTAACCCGCAGCAACCCTCAAGATGAAGTACATGTACGTCTTCCTTCCGTCAGCGAGTCACAAACCGGCTCCTTGCACAATTCTACGCCTCGAAAACGGACACGAGACCCTTTCGCAAGCCGAGTTCGATCGCACAAGACGCAAACCGTTGGATCATAAGGATTTTAACTGACAATTGCACCACAGCCACTCCGAGGAATTGCTCGAAATCCCCGAGGGGGTCAAGGTCGCCATCAAGACCAGGAATGTCGTCGTTGAGGGTGAGTGCGCAAATGCATTAGGAAGCGTGCGGAATTGAGACTGACATGTTGCACTAGGTCCCCGAGTACGTCAAATGCGATAATCTTGACGATGCTATACTCACACCTCATAGGGCAAGCTCTCGAAGTCTCTCGGTCACTTGGCGGTCAGCTTCACGCACGTACGTTGGAATTCGAAATTGCACATTGGGGATAATGGACTAAGATTGGAATAGCCCAAGAAGAACGTCATCAAGATCGAGCTCCACCACGGATCGCGCAAGAGCGTCGCTACCCTCCGCACCGTCCGAACTATCATTGTACGTTGTACACGACTTGAGCCTGCAACACGCAAAGAAGAATGGATTGGACTGACTGGGAATAGAACAACTTGATCATCGGTGTTACCAAGGGATACAAGTACAAGTAAGTTTAGCAGTAAAGGAGGGAAGAATTGCACATACTAACGTTGGCTCAGGATGCGATACGTCTATGCCCAGTATGTCTACCCCCACACACAACCCGCTTCCGTTCGAGAACCCCGTATCCACAACTTGTCCGTCTGTTGCGGCTTGCCAACAAATTTTTTGATCATTGCGAGATAAAGAGGCGCGATTTGTCACTCTACATAAAAAAGTTCTGGGAAACATGTCTAGCATTCATTCCGGCTGTATCGATACTAGTCCCTGTACTTACATTGTGTTTAGTTTCCCCATCAACGTCAACATCGAGAAGAACAAAGAGACGGATCAGTTTGAGGTCGAGATCAGGAACTTCGTCGGCGAGAAGCTTGTACGAAGGGTCACCATGAGGCCCGGTGTCAACGTGGAGGCCTCGAAGAACCAGAAGGATGAGCTCCAGCTCACCGGAAACGTACGCACTTGTCTGGATGTTAGGTATTCCAACATCACTAACAGAATCGCAGAGCCTCGAGGACGTCTCCCAGAGTGCCGCCGACATCCAGCAAATCTGCAAGGTCCGCAACAAGGATATCCGAAAGTTCTTGGACGGTCTGTACGTGTCGGAGCGGGGTAACATTGATGAGGATGCATAGGCGGCCTAGGGGAGTACGGGTTTCTTTACGGGCATACGAGCAACTATGAGCTTCTCTGCATCACATCTGCGGTTGGCGCCACGGGGGTTTAAAGCTCAAAAACGATGTTCAATACCAAACACCACCATTGACCTGATGGAATTGTACGCTCACGATAATGAAGTGATGCTATTCTGCATTTGTGATACCTACTGGTACTAGTGTCTGTTATCGAAGTTCCAGTCTAGCGATTATGTGCATTGTCAAATTCATGTTTGGCTTAGGTCATGAAAGCCTCGCATCTGCATGCAGCATCTTGCACCCTTGGCCGCGGAAAGCTCCCTCATCAGCAGCACAATGGATGACGCATGTTTGGACGGGTATAACGTGCCTACACCCCGCATCCCTCGCACCACTGCCACCGGCAATGCCATTATCGCCGCAAAATCCGCAATCAGCAGCAATTATTCCGTGGCTGCTTCCTAATCCAGAGCACGATGAGTTGTTCATACGGATTTAAAGAGCTGAGGGCCAGACATCAGATTTTGTGAATTGTTCCAACTCACTACCTCACCTTGAGCTCAGAGCACCCCGCCATTAACGAAACGCGACCATGACAGATAAACTAGATATCGAGGGTCTCCTCAAGGAGTCGAAGGCTGAATACAAACGGCTGGGAAAGAGTGGATTGAAGGTCTCGGTACCTATTTTAGGTGCGATGTCCATTGGCAGCAATAAGTGGCAGCCTTGGGTTATTGGAGAGGACGAGGCATTGCCGCTACTGAAGGCTGCGTATGATCGTGGGCTCACGACATGGGATACTGGTACGCCATATTCAGTGACTAATTTGTATTCTTACTTACCTGTTGAAAGCCAATGTCTACTCCAACGGCGTCTCCGAAGAAATCATCGGCAAAGCCATCAAGAAATACTCTCTCCCCCGCGACAAACTCGTCATCCTTACCAAATGCTACGGCTATGTTGGGGAGGATCCAGGACTGCGCACCATTAATTACGGAAAAGAACTCCCTCAGCTCAAGGATTATACTAACCAAGGCGGACTGTCACGTCAGGCTATCTTCAATGCTGTCAATGCCTCTCTCAAGCGCCTAGATCTTGAATACATCGACCTCCTTCAGATTCATCGATTCGATGCGAACACTCCGATTGAGGAGACGATGGAAGCGCTGCATGATTTAGTGAAGAGTGGGAAGGTCCGGTATATCGGGGCGAGCAGTATGTGGGCTGTCCAATTTGCGCAAATGCAGTTTGTGGCAGAGAAGCACGGGTGGACCAAGTTTGTGAGCATGCAGAACCACTACAATCTGTTGTACCGCGAGGAAGAGCGCGAGATGAACAGATTCTGCAACGATACTGGCGTTGGCCTCATACCTGTGAGTCCCTGTTCCACATGTTCTATTTTAAGGAACTTTCAATTCTAACAGACAATGCAGTGGGCGCCTCTCTGCCGCGGTCATCTGGCACGTCCTGCTTCAGCCTTCGGCACTACTACACGCTCGGAAGGCGAACAAAAGGCCGGCACTAGCTTCTCTGGCCATGCAGACAACGACAAGAAGATTATTGAGCGTGTCGAAGAACTGGCGAAGAAGCATGGCTGGAAGATGAGCCATGTGGCGTTGGCGTGGATTAACAAGCGCGTCTCAAGTCCGATCATCGGGTTCTCAAGTGCTGAAAGGATGGATGAAGCATTGGAGGCGAGGGGCAAGGAGCTGACAGAGGAAGAGGAGAAGTATCTAGAGGAGTTGTATGTGCCAGTGAAGATTCAAGGGCATTCGTAAGGGAAACCCCTGGCCTGCTGCCATGCGCTCAGTACATCTAAATTGCCAGTCGATAAACATAGAGCAAACCAATGAAAAGTTCTTAACAAGCAAGGGTATATTTGTTTGAGGTTGAAAGCGGCACTCTCTAGGAGACACTGGAGGCTACCCATGCTACACTATATTAGCCTGTTCACTCTGGGCTTGAATAGTCGATTGCCCTGGAATGCTATCTCGTGACATTCTGTTATCACGTTGGCGCGCCCAATAGTCGGCCACTTATCATTGCCCTTGCAGTGACAAAGTGGATACTTGCAAACAAATCATCAAACCCACGGCCATGTCCAGCTCCGGGCCAGCGTGAGCTGAAACGATTCGCGTTGATGCGCGGTTTCTCTCATGACCAATGACGTAGGCGAGGTCGCGTGAGATCACCTCATCACCGTACCTGAGCATCAGCCTCAAAGGAGAGCACAACAACGGAAATCGAGTTGATCAAGATACTGCTCAAGAGGCTCAATTGCTAGCTTGCATGTTCTCTCAAGGTACCACAGCTTATTGTTGTCTGTCCACCAGACGCGTTGCCCTTCACGCCTTCCCCGCATTCTGGGCGTTGCGCCTTCCCCGCATTGGTCCATACGTTCGCGTCCCACGCCGATTGGATTGGACCATGGTGTGCTGATCAAGTGACTGTCTCCTGTGCTTCGCTCCGACAGTGAGCAGCCCCTCATAAGCTCTTGTGCCCCTCGCTCCCTTCTTCTTCTCTTCCACACACGTCGCTGTGCCTCATCGTCCCTACCAACTCTACCCAACTTCTAACAACACCACTCTAGCTTACCAAAGCTCTTTCATTGTTCAGCCTACCAGTAGCTCTATTGCTCCACTTACTGCCACAACACCACAATGGCAGCTGAGACAGACGCCACGCTCCAAAAGGTCGACTCTCTGGTCGAGGAGCCCAAGGATGGAGCCGCCAAAAAGGGCCACCGCAGAGTCAGCTCCATGGCTGCCGATGTCTACAACATCGAAGACCTTGGTAAGTGCATCTTGCTGACAATGGCCCATTGAGGGGCTGTGCGTGAGGGGCAGGTGGGGCTGACAGCACAACAGAGAAGGAGAAGAAAGAGATCAAGATCTCAATTGAGACTCAAAAGCTCGGCTGGTATGCGAATACTCTTCTCTCCTCCATGTCTTCGTTGCTCGCGTCGTCGCGTGGCCACCTTGCTGTAGCCCGGATCGCGTCGGGCCAACGACAATGGCTCAAGAACCATACTCACTGCCCACACAGGAAGCTAAACAAGTCATCTTCGACTGTCGAGGACCCAGCAGTCCTGAAGCTGCCGCTGACGGAGCCCAAGCTCAAGAAGATCACCCTGCACTTCCCGCTCGGACTTGAAGTTACAGCACGGAACCTCAAAGGCGTCACCATCAAGGATGCGCTAGATGCCATCCACAAGCAATTCAAGAAGCGCGTAAGTATCCTCATATCCGCTGTGCTTGCCGCACCTACTGCGCTGTCGATTCCCAAGGCTTCTCGCTGAGCATCCGAGCATTGCATACTGTTTGCAGCGCTGACCCTTTTGCACAGGCAGACGACGAGTTCGACAAGCCCTATCTAGCTGGCTTCGAGTGGGACCCAGAAGAGTGCTACACGCGCTTTATCGTCCACCAAACCAACACGCCTACTTCGGCGATGTCCGGTGCCCCAGGCGGCAGCAAGAAGAAGAAGAAGGCTGCTGCTGCTGAGGAGGGCTCCTAGTGAACGACTCGCCCCCTTCCCTGATCTCGACTTCACGCACAGCCTCGATCATAGTCTATTCCAGCTTCGAATACGAATATGCACTCGGGTGCTAGTTAATCTATATATCGATATGGGAAGAGCGAGCGCGTCGGCTACGATGGCATGCTCGGTATATCGTGAGCCTCTGAGGCGAGCGTTTTGCCGATTACGGTCGTCGTGAGGTGGATGTGCGTCGTGGATCCGTTCGAGGGTTGCTCGCCTGGGTGAGATGGCAGCACCCGTCATGTATGCTAAGGGAACTCAGTCGGGCTGCTATATAGCGCCTGCACAATGAGAAGACCTGATTGACCGAGAAACTGTCATAACTGTCTACACTCGTTACTGTGATGTTGAAACCATTTGGCGCTGACCGCGGTGGGCCCGCTGTGGGTAGCTGGCCAGCCCAGAAATGGGTTGGGTGCATGTAAGCGAGTGCACATATGTTTCCGCGGCCCGCAACCGTGTCTCCTTATCAACTTTTCGTTGCTTGCATACCACCACGTCTGCATATAGTCTGCACCTCTCATCACTATCTTAACATGGAATTGATACCGAAGGCTTTCTGTTTCGGGCACCACGTCACTGGCGTTGCATGGCAGCCTGAAGGAGCTCGCTTGAGCGCCCTATAAGAAGGCCTGCGGAGGGGTAGGCTTGCATAAGAGTAGGTAGCGGCTGGATGGTTGCAGCTGGAGGTGTTTCACTACGTCTGGCATTCTCTCGATCACTCTTCAACTATGTTTTACACCTCTTATGATGCAGCTTAGATTTTCTTGCTACCTTGCTACCTATAACTCTCCTTCGCAAACCCTAGCTTGCATGGCTTCAACACATCGTATCCTCGTCTGATTGTACAAAAGCCGAACTCGAAGGCTGTCAACGCCATTTCGAAGGCACGGAAGGGTAGCAAGCCTCCGAAGATGTTCTCAAATCTTCAGCTGCGTCCAGCGAAGCCGCATCGCCGGAAACCGAGCATGGCGGCGAAAGCGGGAGTGGTGAAGCGTCGTGTATCAACCGTCTTGCCAGCAAGTGCCGGCAATGTGCCATCGATGAGCTTTATGGAAAGTTTATTCGGCGACGAGTTCCCAGAAGCTTTTACAACTAGTGGGGCCCATGCCGCGAAGAACTCGAAAAGTGTGAAAGATCTACCAGCCGAGCTCCTCGCGATGATCTGTGAACACCTCTCGAACTTGGACGTCAAGAGATTACGGCTCACTAGTAGGCACTTAGCGGCAAATGTTGATCTGCGCATAGATCGCGTCTACATCTCGCCAAATCTCGCAAACCTGGATTGCCTACAGAAGGTGTTGGCTCATTTCAGGTATAGGAACCGCGTCCAGGAGGTTGTCTGGGATGACGCGCAACTAGAGGAGTATCCCACCCTTGATAGCTTTCTCCATGCGATAGGCATCGATGAGGCGAAGATGACGAGGGATATAGAAAGGCGACTCGACGACGCTATCTCTGGCTATGAAGACGCTAGTCCCGAGTACCGCGCTCTGGAACATGACGATTTCTTCTCGCCGGACGGACAGCTGACCGAATTGGCTAAAGGCATTTTGCTGCGTTACGAAGACCAATTCTCTAGAGATATGATTGCGCGAAACAAGACGATCATGAGTGTTGAACAGAGCTACGTTTTATATAAGCGCTTGTACCGGGAAGAGCAGGAGATAATTCAGCAACGCCTGGATGTTGCTGCCCTCCGTCGCGCGATGGCAGAATTACCAAATTTGAGGAGATTTACATTGACCAGCGAGGTCTGGCGGCCGTGGAATCTCTATCCTTGTTATGATACCCCATTTTACCGATCGCTGCCACCTGGCTTTCGCAAACCTTCCGTCTGGCCCTGGCTTGGCCTCCGACCGCGAGCTACTCCTGCACAAAGTGCGCAACGCGATAACATCATGTTAGAGCAGCAGATCAACTGGCTACCAGTAGAGTTCAGAGGGTACAGCATCATCGTGTCTGCACTGCTCGCTATGCCGAATTCCAAAATTGAAGAAATCATCATCGATGCTGGGAACGAATATACCGGCATCACTCACCAGCTTCTCTCCTCCAACAACTCAGCCTTCCATGACACCGTCCGCATGTTCCATCTCATACCTCTCAAACGACTCCAGCTGGTCTTCAACCCCCATGGTTCCAAACGAAGACCCGACTGGTTCACTACACCGGGTCTCCTCAAGCAAGCGCTGTCACAGTTGCAGTATCTGGAGCACTTGGACTTGAATCTACATTGGCGTACTCGTAGATCCAACCCAGACCTTAACGAATGGTTCATGGATGCCACCGAGGTTCTTCCCGGCGACATTGTCAAGAGACTAAAGACATTCGCATTGAGGAATGTATACACTATAGAAAATAGCTTGGTAGCCCTATTGCAAAACCTTGGGAATGCCGAGCTCGTCATACTGGACAACATCGACCGCTATGCTAACCACGAATTAATTTGGTTCCGGGTCTTTCACCGCCTAAAAGCGCACTACGCTACCACCTCTATGGTTTCACATCCCAAGTTTAAATGGATCCGGCCGTTTGGTGTTGGTAAAGAAAACATTCGCTGCCACCTTGTGGATGAAGAGATTGGTGCATTCTTGTACGATGGCGCGGAATGTCCGTTTGAAAACCGGCCTGTTCGGTTCTTGGGGGACGGAGTGGGGTGGATAATCGATGACCGGGATAAAAGTTACAAGAAAAAGGTGCCTAAGAAGAAGGTGTGGAATGTAGGTGGCAGCATGCTAGTTGATGAGCAGTAGGTGGACGAGCCTGGTTGTTCAATGCGTCTCTGCATCGCACGGCATCGAGGACTGTTGTGCCCTTGTCATACAACCTTTACTCCTTTGGCCAGGACTCTATACGGAAAGCGCTTGAGTGACTCTTTCAGCATGGATGTACCGGACGATATGTCGCTTTAGCGGACCTAAGCGGGTTCCTCATAAGTCAGTGGTTCGCTGTCGATGTCACACAAGCAAGAAGCAACATGCGCTCATTGAACGTCGAGGTCCACGCGCGAAATTTCGAGGACGAGGAGAATTTCCACCGCCCTCAGGAGCTCTACTCTATCGAGACGCAATTCGAGCCCTTTCTAGCCTTGGACCTAATTAACGGCTTCGAACTTGGCACGATTGGCATGTTACTTGATAACTTTGCGTTGGTAGTATCATAGGGCGAGGATGAATTTATCCCATGAACATTTAAGCTTTAATTACTCAACATCCCCAACATAAGGGCATCTTTCAGCAAGGCCCTTTAGCCGACACTAGAAAAGGTGTAACATATTTAGGCGTCTCTCGTGTCCTTAATAGGATGCCGTAGAAATATCTGTTGCCGCATTCGCATCACTTCCTGCAATAAGCGCAACCTATGAGTTACCGAATTCAGTGCTGACAAGATCTAACAAGTAGCCATGAGAACCATGATGGATAAGCACTAACGAGCTGTGCCTCTTCCATTGGAATAGCAAGTCGACCCCACCTCAGCCTCGACGCCCTCCGTTCGACACTACTACTTAAGCACCTTAGGCCTTCTCTCACAACAACGAAGCAATTCATCTTTCAATCTCTCAAAATGAGTGACGCACCCAAAACTGCCCTCGAGCACTTCGACAGTCTCTCATCCAACTATGAAGCCTCAACCGGCGGCTGCACGCGTGAACTTGCCCGCTACCTCATTTCCATAGCTCCCACTTTCACTGCAGACTCTAAAGTTCTCGACAACGCATGCGGCAACGGCATCATCGCTCAAGAAATCTTGATCAAAAACGCCGACGTACCGCTCAGCATCAACTGTGTGGACGGCGCTTCAGGAATGGTAGACCTAGCGCGTCACGCCGTGCAAGCAAGGAACTCGACTGCAACCCTCTCTTTCGACGTCGTGCCAGGCGAGAATCTAACCTTCTCTGACAACCAGTTCACACACTCGATCACAAACCAGGGTATCCTGTTCTTCAAGGACGGCGCAAAAGGCGCGCGGGAAATACACCGTACGCTCAAGCCTGGTGGAACCGCGATCGTTACATCCTGGAAGGAGCTGGGCTATCTCCGTCTCATCCACCAAGCGCAGAAAGCCGTTAGACCCAACGACGCGCTGTACCGTATCCCGATTTCCGACGACTGGTTCTCAGCTGCGTTTCTTGAGAAGACGTTAGTAGAAGCGGGATTTCAGGATGTGCAAGTTCATGAGAAGAAGGTTCATTATGCGGCGAAGAGTCTGGAGGAGCTTTGTGGGATGTTGGTGAAATTGTTTGGCCAGCTTGTGCAGGGGTGGAGTGAGGAGGAGACTGTGCAGTTTGGGAAGGAGCTTAAAGAGGCTGCTGAGAGGGTAGTTGTGAAAGTTTGGAGACCTGTGGTCGGGAAGGAGGGAGCTGTGGAGGAGTTGGTTGGTGTTGAGATGGTCGCGTTGGTTGCTGTTGCGAGGAAGTAGGAACATTTTTATGATTTACAAATATTTTAGTTAATTGTCTCTGAATATCGTCATAGCACACCATCTTAATGAACTCACGTCGTCTTGACACCCTCCGTTTTGTATTTCCACCCAGAATGGACATGCATTTGATGTCTGTTCGTGCATGGAGCAATCGGATTGGCAAATTAGCTTGACAATGCCGGTGAATGTTGTGAATTGTGCTTCATACTTGCCGAGGATACAGAGTCTGTGGCTTGTTCGGCTCAATTATCCGATGCCCTTTATGATTCGCATGGCAACCCGAAACCTGCTTGCTGTTCCGTGATTCACTGAACGATGAAGGCGGGGAGTTAAGCTTAAATTCTAGTGTCCGTGGAGGCCAATGACGTGAGTGGAAAGTGAGTTCCTTGCAGCTTTTCCTGCCCAACGCGGCTAGCACGCGCAAATCATCATGCCGACGTCATTCTCGCAACACAGCTCAAAGCTGTTTTGCTTGCAGCTAGCTGCCCTTTTAATTCTTCGCAATCCAGCTCAATTCCTTCTACATCACACATTGCATCTCGTCATAAAAGATTCAATTCTGTCTCAATCCCAGGAATCTTTCCTCTACCTTCTCAATTGAACTTACTACACTCACATTAGCGCCAACCATGTTCTCGAGACAAGTTACGCAGAATGCACGCTTTGCAGCTCGCGCTGCGGGACGCCCAACTGCGCGAATTGTAAACCCTAGGTTCCGCGCACAACAGCCCCGTTTCCAGTCCACAGCGACCTCTGGCAACGCAGGTGCAGGATCACATGCTGCCATCGGTGCAGCCTCCGGAGCCACTGCCGCCCTTGTAGTTGGTTACATCTTCTACAGACAATCAGGCGCCCGCGACGTTGTTGCCGCCACAAAGACCACCAAAGAGTACGTCAACTCGGCCACTAAGAAAATCAAAGAGCAGACCCCGGAGCCCAACGAGGCATTGCAATGGCTGCGCAATGCTGCCCAGAGCTACGCTGCTTTCATCCCGGGTGCTAAGTCATACGTTGATTCGGCCTTTGACGACCTCGATGCTATCCGCGAGAAGCATGGCGATGAGGTTGACAAGATCGTCCGCGAAGCATACGAGGAGATGCGCGAGGTCCTCAACAAAGGTGACCTGAGTCTCGTTACCGCACACAAGACCTGGGACGTAATCACCAAGCACTTGGCCCGTATTGCAGATCTCGCCGGCGACGCCTCGCAGCAGATCATGGACAACCACCCTGCGTTGAAGGAGAAGGTTGGGGGCAACATCGACAAGCTCAAGGAGTACGGTGACAAGTATGGACCTGAGGCAAAGGAGGAGGTTGACCGCACATGGAAGCAGATCAGCGACATCGTTAAGACTGGTTTAAGCGCGGCGAATATCGAGAAGATCAAGAGTGTTGTGCAGGAAAAGGTCGATAAGCTCAAGAAGCTAGGTGATGAGGCATGGGAGAAAGGTATGGAGCAAGCCAAGCCCTACCTGGACAAGAACCCAGAGGTCAAGAAGCTCGTTGAAGAAAACGCCGATGCGCTGAAGGGCGGTAACGTCCAGGAAGTTTTCGAGCGCGTCAAGTCTGCCGTCGAGAAGGGTGACACTGGCGACCTCGAGAAGTACGTCAAGGGTGCTGCCAACAAGGCTAAGGAGTCTGGCCTCGGCGACTATGAGCAGTACCTCAAGAAGATCCCTGGTGGTGACCAGATCCTGCCTAAGTTGAGTCAACTCCAAGAAGTTGCTCAAAAGCACGGCGATGAGGCGCAGAAGTTGTTGAAGGATGCTGTCGCCGAGATCTCCGAAGTACTCAAGAAGAAGGGTGATGAGGCAGAGAAGCTCGCGAAGAAGGCAAAGGACGATTCGAAGAAATAAGGATACGACTATGTATTGTGCGGTCTAGGTTGGCCATGAGATGACAGGCTGTATCATATGTATTGCATTACTGGCGTTTACTTGCATAAAGAGCGAGTTATCAACAAATAAACACATGCTTGCTATCACCATTCCCTGTTCTGTCCGATACCGAATGCAGCCTGTATCCTTTGACACAGCTGTTTAGATGTCTATTCGCATCTGATTTGATCATCAGCTTGCCGCCAGATGGTGATTTCGGCTACACATTTTCCTGCTTTACCTTGATGTTCGGTGATATTTCGGAGATATAGCAAGACTCTACGTCTTATGCCGGTCATTGCCGGGCCTTAGCATGCGAAAAATTCTCTTGCTTCATTGTCCTGTAAAAAGCTCTACCTTTCGCCCTTCATGCTTGTCCCGTAATCAAAATACTTAACATTATATTTTATCTTATCTGAAAAGTGCCCATTAAATTCCTTTACGGTGAGATGGCCGAGTTGGTTATGGTTAGTCATCCCCAATTTCCACACACCGCGCCGTATCATTAACATCTCTCCTAGGCGCCAGGTTAAGGCTTTCCCTTAGCAACGCAAGGATTACTCCCTGCTTCCTGGTCACGAAAGTGGCGTGGGTTCGAGTCCCACTCTCATCAGCATTCGTCTGCCATTAGGCAGGCAACCCAGGAATCTTTTTTTGCTGCTGTGGGGGAGGTGAACATCACGTGAGGATTCTTTAGACTGTAGATCACGTGCTTATGATGGTGCCCGCGACCCATTTCGACCAAAATCAAATCTGATACCACCACTACACCTACAACAAGCACCTCTGTCTTCGGAGTGACCACTGTACAGCCCACTGGCGAGTATTGCATCGTGTTGTGCTGGTTGTCCTCGTGGTCGTCGGCAAGAAAGTACCAGATACCAGGCGATACTAGCTCAAATGAAGCCGCACGTGAACGTGTAAAACACCGCCTCAATCGTGATGGCAACATTCTTGCCAGAAGAATGGAAATAAACTGTTCATAGCCCTACAACCTCCAAGCGATAGTGGTGGAAACCCAGAAGAGATAGGGTGGAAAATTCGCCAACTTCTGTAAGAAAGCTGGGGAGGATGTAATTCCTGAGAGTGTCAAAGACATCCGAGGTCACTTCGACACACGTGGCCGGCACAATAAGTAGTCACAGTGCTAGTTAGAGCACCTGACGGCCTCACGATATGTGGGCATACATTCTTGACCTTGAGATGGCACGGGAACGTCAGATTACCGTGCAACTGGTATTCCAATATATAAAAGTATACGACGAAATCCGGCCCTCGAAACTCCAGCCATTCAAAGGGCTAGGATCAGTGCTCGTCCTAGATGGCGAAGAGTGCCTCGCGCACTGACTACAAGGGGAGGATCGACATTCACTAGATGTACAGAGCTGGACGCTTTGTCAAGATGGCTCATTAAACATTTGAACATGTCCGAGCGACCGAAAAACCGATGCAAAGAACAGTTGGGTTGTATGCAAGAATATAGCGAGGGAAGGAACATGTGTTGATAGAGGCGCGGAACATATATATCTAAGGTTGCGTTCTAAGATTATGAATAGAATACGTGAGTCTGAAGATATACAGCATCTTGATGGTGTTCGATTTGATGTACCACAATGGGCTCTTAATACTCAGTTGCTCAGGTCGCCACATCTCGTCCAACAGTCGGTTCGCATTGACCATTTCTGGCTTGCACTATTTAGCCGTTGCTATTTCTAAATCGTGGTCTGTCGCTACGTGCTCCAAGTCTTCCTCATCCGAACTTTCGCATGCATCAATCCAGCCGTCGCCTTCTGAATGCCACTCATCCGCACATCCTATGCGGTCAAGATCACTTGGTTTGCACTTCTGCGGCCTCCACTGCCCTCAATTGGGCCACAATCGTTCTGTTCTTCTTGCAAGGCTGAGATGGCCGCTTGCTACGTCCCGATCTTGTCATCTGTTGCGGTGTATCCATTTTGACATCGAACGGTACGGTCGTGTTTTGTTAGGTGATATATATTCTCTGTTGGCACAAATTGATTACTTCTGCTGCTAGAGAATGTAAGGTCAGTCTGCGTGTGAAGGCGTTTATTCTCATGTATCTGTAGATTCAAGTCTACTCTACGGCGCGCCAGACGCTTTGTCCAGATGCCTCAAATCGATCTAAGCACGTCCGAACCGTGAGAAGCCGTTATGATGAACACCTTGAGGGATATTGATCTACTACAGCCGGCTCTTGATACCCAGCTGCTCGGGCTGCCACATCTCGTTCAACAGGCGGCTCGCATTGACCATCTCTGGCCTGCACTGATCCAGCGACGTGATACCGAGTAATCGCATGCCGGTTTGGAGCTCATCTGCAAGCACTATTGCATGTTAGCTGTCGTCCTCAGTGATCGAAGCAATGTTCAAACTCACCATCTACACACCGCTCAACGCCCTTTGTACCATACGCTCCAAGGGCATATAGAAACGGCCTACCCACACCGACCGCTGTGGCACCTAGACATAGCGCCTTAAGGACATCATTTCCATCTCGCAGTCCGCCATCCAGGAAGACCTCTAGCTTGTCGAGCACTTCTGGGCAGTACGTTCGGATCTCCAGGAGCGTCATCAACGCGCTCGGTGCGGTGTGTAATTGTCGTCCGCCATGGTTGCTCAGCAATATACCGTCACAACCATACTCCATCGCAAGCTTCGCGTCTTCCGCGCACTGGATACCCTTCAATACAATCGGCCCTTGCCACTCTTTCCGTATCCACTCCAAATCCTCCCACGTGGTATGTGGACTCAGCTGGCCCTGCACTGGTCTACCACCCATCGCAGGCGCAAAAGCATTGTCACCACCCGCCTCCCACTCCGCTGTACTTTCTTCTTCGATCCCAACAGCTAGCGCTTCTTCAGCCTGCAGATACCTGTCCGCCGTCCTCTTACCGAGAACCGGCGTATCAACCGTGATCCACAACCCTTTATATCCGCACTTCTTCACGATGCCCATCAGCTCGATAGCTTTCTTTCGATCTACAGGCATGTAATACTGATAGAACAACACCGTTGGACTGCCATTGTTCAGTCTCGCCTGCTCGTCAACAAAACTCTGCATGATCTGCTCGCTGGACTTCGAACTCGCTGTGCTGACAACTACATGCGCGCCCTTTCTTACCGCACCGCGTATAAGCTCTGGCTCTGCGCCGGCGTGGATCGCGCCCATTGTTCCCATGGGTGAGATATAGAATGGATACGGGGAGCTGTGTCCGAAGATGTTGCGCCGCGTGTCGACATCGCCTACATTGCGCATGACACGCGGGCGGAAGGAGACGCGGCCCCAGTCATCGAGGTTGCCTTTGAGAGATAGCCCGGTGTTTGCAGATGTGGAAGCATAAGTGTAGGATTTGTGAGGCAAGACGGCTTTTGCGGCTTGTTCGAAATCGGGTGTTGAGACGCAGAGAGATACATGTGGGACTTCGTTTGAATCATCTGTTTCGGAAGCTGGTGCCGCTTTTTCTTTCTTGGGCTGGCGGAGTTGGCCGAAGGTATTGGGGTCAATCGAGCCGAGAAGAGCATCGGACGGTAAGTAATCGTTCAGGTACTCTAATGGATGGTATTTCTTGAACTCTTCCGTTGCATCCTGCATCAACTTTAGTCGTAGTTCTTTGCTGCACTCATGTCTATATAATGAGCGCACTTACCGTTCCAGCATTCTTCAATATGATAGGTGCACCACCCGGGTGGTCTGACAGAAAGCTAGTAACATCATACGCCTTGGAGTCGAGCACTATCCAACACGACTTCTTGCTATTATGCTTTGCGACCTCAGCGCCATCAATGTTGCCCATCTTCCAAGCCCGTGTGATGTGTTGATTTCAATATTTCGTGAACAATTCATGCCCGGCCAACCATTGAGGAGGTATTTGAGGAGGCACGTGGGGTTAGCCGATAAGCTCGGGAATAGCAGTCTGCGGAGAGAATGCCGACATTCGCGTGCGGGTGAGCTGTGCCCGAAGAACACAAGTGGATTTGACGCCTCCATCATGAGTTTCATCTATGTAGTCAGTTACTGCTTAAGCACCAAACGCAGCGTGATAATTGTCGACAGTATTCGTAGACCATGACTGTCGCATTTCTTACCACTAGCCGGGTCGGGTACCTCTTCAACGAGACTGGTGACTATTCATGTACCTGGTAACGCAGTGGGTCAAACAACCGTCATATCCCATGGCCCTTTCCCAAATGAACATTCCTGCGAACCTATGCCTCCTCGTAATCTATCGAACGCAAACGCACGACATCCAACACCTGATGAAGCTCCCATCCGACAGCAAGGAAACGAGATCGATCAGCACTCGCGTCCCACAATCCCACAAACCAGGGGGGCACGAGCAAGCACGCACTCCTGTTGATCTTCTGGATTATGTATTCATTATGCAGGTCCCGCTTGCCCCAGCGATGTAACCTGCCTGCTGCAGCTTATGTACGAGACGATTTATGTGATCAAGTTTTCTTGAGCGTGGGTGGAGTCTTGGCCGTGCCCAGGAACGAAGGATTGCGCGGACCCTGGGTAGGGGGCCTGACAGCGACCCACAATCAATGAGCACGGAAAAGACTCAATTTGAGCTTGCATGGTGTGAAACTCAATCAAGTTAATGCAGTCCGTTGTTGACTGGAAAAGTGGGAAGGTTGATACGATCGGTCGTTCGTCTGTTCACGGGCGAGTTCGGACTAGAGGTGGATGGACGATGGGAAGTCGTGAGGATGATAGAAGATGCGTTAAATGTCGTCGAGGCGAAGTGTACTCTACATAGAAGGGGTATCGCAGTCTGAATCGCGCGCTACGAACGAGAATTGAAGGAAGCTAGGAAACAAGGATCTATATACCGCAAATTCGATCGCGAAGCCTCCAATGCCGCAACGTATCCAAGTAAATTTTCACTGTGTCGCCCGCGTTTTTTCACAGCCTGGGTAGATTCAGTGCTCAGTTGTTGCGACAATCAGATGATGTGCGCAGGGCTCGCCGCAGGTCGCCCGCCAGGCGTCCTATCCGCTGCAACGGGCCTGCCGGTATGCGAGTCGTCCCCCCTATCCACCGTCCACTCGACGCTCTTCACAATTCCGTGGTTGTTATCGGTTATGATCTGCTCGTCACTCTTTGCATCGTCATCCCTGCCTACAGCTCCCTGCTGCCACCGCCAGTCGTTCTTCATCTCAATGTCCTCGTTCTTCGCACTGATGCTATCCAAGTCATCGTACCCACCATTGGCGGTGTTGAACTGGCTTCTACCGCGTTTGGAGGTATTGACGTTCGATTGGTTGCCGTAGGCGTATGCGTTGTTGGAGTTCTTATTCGTGCTGGAGCGCTCGAACGAGGGACGGAGCCACGGGATGAAGCGGCTGAGAATGTATTTCACAGTCGGACCCGAAGTACCGATGATGGCGATACTAGACTCGATGGCCGAGTAGGCGGATTCCACGCTGTAGTTGTTGGCAGTGCCTTTGAAGGCGCCGAGAAGCCAGATTAGGCGCGCGATACCAATTGCGATGACGATGAAACCGAGCGAGAGGAAAGCAATCGTGACAATCTTGCGCTTGAGTGGCATTTGCAAATCCCAGATGATCCATGTGGGGATGCTGGATGCCTGTCAGCAGTGCAATGGCCTGGACAGTGCTGAGCGAAAACTTACAGAAGCACGAGGAAATCCGTGATGATCACAACCGAGACATTGCCCATGACGTACAAGTACGGGTCGTAGCAGCCTCCTGGAAGTTCCGAGTACCATGCCTTCTGTACAGGTAGACACGGAATGGCGGAGATGATGGTCGTCGCGATCATGTAGACAAAATTGAGTCCCTGTAGGCCCAGGATCGACCGTTTGATCCATGGGTTGCGCGATCGCAGCTTGTACAGACTCCACAGGAAGGAAGCCTTGACAAAACAGATACATGGGTTGTACTCTACACCCAAGGCGTATCGGAGCTGTGCATGTGAGCGTTAGAGAAGATCTTCAGGTTTCGTTCGGCGGTGAGTGCATACCTTGGCTGAGTACACCCAGTCGATAGCATAAAGCGGCACATCTTCAGCACGATACCCAGTGTACATCTCCTTGCAGTCTGGGGTCCGGTTAGCTACCAACTCATCGGTACCAGGACCTGGTATGGGACTTACACAAGTGGACAATGATGCTGTTGCCAACGCACAAGATCCACCCAACCAAGATCAGTGCATCATCTGAACGGTGATCATCAGTAAGGGTCCTCTTCGCATGGTAACGATCAGCATTCCGTACCTCCTCCGAGAAGATTATCCTTCCACTTTCGCCAGAACCTTACAATGAGCACGGCCAATGCAAGAGCTGGGAACAGGTACAGGAGAGTGATCAGCGCTGGTTGTAGACCTGGATCGACGCCCGACATGTCTGGCTTTGGCATCGCAGGAGCCGACATGGTTGCTGTACGAGGGACAAAGAAACTGGTGAAAGCACACGGGCAAAAAGTCAAACAGCAAAAAGAAGACAAAGCGACAGTTAATCAATCCTTCTCTTGTCCAGCTGCAAGCCAACCTGTGGGGGATCAAAGCCTTTCTCCTAAACGACCTTGATGTTCTGGGCTTGTCTAAGGAATCCTTGGGGGAGTTATCGGTTGAGCAATGCCGCAAACGTCAGGCTGTCCCGTCCCAGGCGTTGCACTATACCGCCTACGTAGGAGGCCCAACAGGGTGCACGGAGGGATTTGGAACCGAAGTGTACATACTTTTTGTGCCTGCATATTGTCCTAGTTGGCTCGTCTAGAGTGAAGCTGCACGGTAAGCCAGTAGGGATGCATCCGTTGCTTCCATGGCGCGAAGGGGAGCCGCAACCGGCCTGACGGGGCCCGAGCGTCGATACAGAACTGGGCAAGGTAGATGCATTGAAAAGCTCGAAGGATCCTATTCCCACGCTTGTGTGATCCAGGGCCCCCACTGCTGGGTGATGGGCTATTGCATGAAACGTTTCAGAAGCATCAGGAACCGAGATTGCTGGGTTCGACGTTGGGCATGGGCGTGCAGTCTGTGATAGATGGAGGCTCTCGGTGCGCGTTCGAGGGGAATGGCTGTTGGTTTTAGACGAGCGGATCTTCTCTCCGATGACGGTTCAGCCATTGCGGGATTGACTTGTGTGTCCCGATAACATGACTCGAGAGTGGAGCGTCTGCTCATGGTCGCTTATTTCCAAGGGCCCCGAGACACGGGATGTGGTGGAAAGCCCTTCGCCGCGAAATTGGAAGCCTCGTCAGGGTCCTCGGTAGAGGGCCGATACAGGGCCGGTAGAGGGCCGGTAGAGAGCGGGTAGGGGCCCGGGCAGGGGCGCGCCAATCAGGAGGGGTTCGGATAGAGCGTGTTTGTGGGGGCCCCACAACCTGCCGCATCCGGAAATAGCCATCCAGTTCTGGCAGGGGCGCGACTGCTAGCGCCCCTATGCTCGCTTGGGAGGTGCAATCTATGGAAGCCCGGCGGACCGTACCTTTTTCAGTCCGCCAGCGGAGCCAGGCTACGCGGAACCATGATGCTTTGGAAGAGCCCTCGTATGACCGAGTCGCGAACCCCCTCGGCAGCCTTGAGTGATAACGACGCTGGCCGGGACTAGACCTCGTAGGGCTCTGCGCATGATTGGCATGATGGGTCTCACACGTGGCAGGCAAGGAAAGTCAATAAAAGAGCATCCTTCGCCTGTCTCTAGCCGTGACAGGAGATGATCCCCGGCGTTGCTGCGAGCACATCTACCCAAACACAGCCTCGCCCTTGCATGTGTGGCGTTCTCGACGAATTTCTCCTGACTCGAGGCGCTATCTTGCCCGCGCAATGGGGATTCTGGCGAACGCCCCGTCTCGTTTCTGCCAGGCTAAGCCTCCATCTTCGCACCCAGGGAGTCGGTAGATGACTGCCGACTCAATGGGATTTCTTCGCCGCCGCATGCGCAAATGAGGGTTCACGCACCTTATGGTCGTATAAAACCCTACGCGAGCCGCAAAAACGTGGCAGCCAGAGGCTTATTACCCAATTGTCTTTGACCTCTCCCTTTCCAGTAGATTGTCCTTTCAAGATGCTGGCAAAGTCTCTCGCTCTTTCTTTAGCCTGTGCCGCTCTCGCAACGGCACAGAGCTCCGCCGTTCCCTCGTTCACGGCTTCCGTGGCACCTGCCGCTGAGACTGTCGCTGCCGATGCTACACCCGCTAATGTTGCTTTGTTTGACGAGGAGGCCGTGCAATTGACCGACAACGTCGTTGCTGATATCCAGAACAACCCCGATCTCGCAGAGTATGCTTCGCTCTTCGAGTTTGAGGATAGCGATAATTCAACCCTGAGCGCGCGCACCCGCCGTGCTCGGCGGTCGCTTCGTTGCAAAACGATGCCTGGGGATTTACTCTACCCTAGTCAGCTCGCATGGGGTATTTTCGACCTCCTGCTTGGTGGTGCTTTGGAGAAGATTATCCCCATTGGCTCGCCCTGCTACAAGAAGTCCCAGTACAACAACTACAATGCCGCAAAGTGCGCGGCCCTCGTCAATAACATTGGTGCCGAGGAAATTTAGTAAGCTGGTCGCCTTATATTATAGGTACAATCATTGACAACCTTAGCTACAACGACAACGGTGCTCTGATGAACCCCTTGTACTATGGAATGACCTGCCCAATCCCCGCCTCTGGTAATTATGCCAATGGCACTTGCACTCAGGGCGGATACGCAGAGTATGCCCTCAAAGTCAAGAATGTCGCCCAGATCCAGTTAGCTGTGAACTTCGCCCGAACACTCAACCTTCGCTTAGTCGTCCGCAACACTGGCCATGACTACAATGGACGGTCAGTCGGAAAGGGTGCTCTTAGCATCTGGACTCACGGCTTGAAGGACATCCAGTACGTCAAGAACTACAAGAGCGCCACCTATTCCGGCCCTGTATTCAAGGTTGGTGCTGGTGTCCAGGGCTTCGAGCTTTACGAGGCCGCTGACAAGTATGGTGTGTCTGCTATTGCTGGTATCTGCCCAGTAAGTTAAAGACATGTGATACGACAATGATATTATTCTTGCTGACTCATCATAGACTGTCGGTGTCTTCGGTGGTTACTCAACCGGAGGTGGTCACTCTCCCCTGATGCAGCTGTTCGGTGTCGGCTCGGACCAGGTTGTTGCTCTTGAGGTTGTGCTCGCCAGTGGACGCTTCGTCACTGCTACTCCCTCTGTCAACAGCGATCTTTACTGGGCCATGCTTGGAGGCGGCGGTGGCACTTTCGGTATCATCACCTCTGCTGTTGTCAAGGTCCACCGCAAGGTTCCTGTGACCGTCTCTACCTGGACCCTGATGACCTCCGAGACTGTCACTGCCGACAAGTTCTGGGAGGCCTTCAGGTTCTTCTGGGACAATTTCCCCACTTACAACAAGGCCAAGACTTACTCCTACTTCAGCCTCATGAAGCTGGCCCCTGGCACGTACATGTGGTCCATGTCTCCTTTCTTCGCCACCGACATGACTGTTGCCCAGTACGAGGCTCTGATAAAGCCCTTCTACCAGAAGTGTGCTGAGCTCGGCATCCAGCTCAACCCCAACACGACTTATTACGACCGCTTCTACCCAGCGTATCAGGCCACCTTCGGTACCCTCGACTTCCACGTCGGTGGTGCGGGCTCCACACCCGGTAACCGCATGCTTCCCACAGACAACTGGGCGAATGAGCAAATCCGTGGCCAAACCTTCAGCGCGATCAAGAATGCCGTCGAGAACGCGTTGTTGATTAACATCTACCATCAACACCCTGCTGATGACCAGAACAAGGGCATCAACTCGGTGAACCCAGCCTTCCGCAACGAGGAGAGCATGGTCGTCGCCGTCAACCTGATCACTGACGAGACTGCTGCCGGCTGGAGTGCTGGTGTTCAGCAACTGCACAGCGAAATTCTCGGTCCACTGCGCCAGGTCTCTCCTGCTGGTGGTTCTTACGGCAATGAGGCTGACATTGCTGAGCCGGACTGGCAGAATGCTTTCTGGGGCAAGAACTACCCGAGACTGCAGCAGATCAAGCAGAAGTACGACCCCAACATGCTCTTCTACGTCCACCACGGTGTCGGCACCGAGGGATGGGCCATCCTTGACAATGGTATTGTTGGTGTGCAGTCGACGGACGGCCCGTTGTGCCGAGTATAAAAAGCAGGCCGCAACAGAGGCTACTCTTACCCTGTAGATAATTTAATGCAATTACACTAATGCCAAACATGGACTATTCTCTTCTTCATAGTCTTGCGCGCCCGTGTTGAGTTTCGAATCGTAGTGATGACGAACGCAAGGGCGCAAACTGCAACCCCACTGGATACGTACAGCGCGTGCGAGGATTGCTTCCAGACCTTCTCGAGTATTTAGTGGGTCTGGGGTCAAGATGCGACAGGCGAGAAGCGCGCCAAGTCATGCTTGGCTCTGCCTTGTATCTGTTGATGAAGGCGGTGGTTGATAAGGTTTGCCAGCAATGGCAATGCGCAGTGTTAGCCAGCAGTCCACAGGCGCTTGACTCGTTGCTTGAAGACTTTCAAAACGCGTCCCAGCGGTTAAGTAGACGTTGCGACGAGGTGACGGGCGCCTCTCCGTTCGATCCCGCCTTTCTATGTGTCGTGGGCCTTCAGAATCTGCCGAGGGTGGGAGGGGCTGTGCAACGCTTCTGCTGCACAAGCGGAGTGCGGCCGCGTCTCCGTCCCATGCCCTCGTCACAAGGCATTGGGTTTCCAGAAGCTCGATGAGCAGAAGGAAGGTCGATGCGATGCGCATAACTGTGTCGTCGCAAGTGTTCGCCTATGGGAATTCGACTTGTCCTGTGCGCAATGCTCCGCGTCGCAGCAGATTGGTGAGGCTCCAGATGTCTGGCAAGTGTGTCGTGGCTTCCTCAGCGGCTCTGCTCAGGGCAGGAGTACACGATTAGTCACCGTCTCCAGTCTGTCACCGCAATGCTTAACGGGTTGTAAAACAAACACAAATCTCGTCCTCCGCCCCGCTGTATCCTCTGCTACTCCCGTCTTTCGATCATTGCGCGTTCGTTGTCCGACCCTGCGTGCCAATCCTCGGGACCATCACCATCCGGCGCGGAATCCTCGACATCAAACATCAACATGTGCCCCTTCAGTAAGTCCAAAGGGCCTCATATGGGGGAGCAATTGCTAATAAAGCACAGCATCCCTACCTCCTGGTGATGGACCGAGTCGCTACGCGCCCACAGCCGTCAAGGATTGGCAGCCTCGACGGAAGTCGGTCTCGAACGCTTGTGAACGATGTCGAAGACGGAAGATAAAATGCGACGGGGAAACACCTTGTGCGACGTGTAAACGCTTTTCGTTACAATGTATAAGAACACAGAAACCGAAAGAAGTCGTAGCATCGTTAGTGCGCTCCTTCAAGATTGCTCTGTCGCGCAATCACATGACCGTGCAGATGCTTACCTCATTACCAGGGAACATAGAGAAGCTCTTGAAGGTCGAATACGTATGAGATTTCCATGTGTGAATGCTTTGTGACATATGCGCTGACTCCACGCTTCTATATTTAGATCAATTAGAAGCGCAATTAGCAGCCCACGTTAATGCGCCCATGCACGGCATGGAGTCCATCGACCAAAGCCTCATGGCAAGCACACCTACCTCGTTCGATTGGCAAAGTCCTTCGCCTCACCTCAACCTTGACACCACCATTCCAGCCTCCTTCACTGCGGACGATCTGGATCTTGGAAGTTTCTCAGCTGGCGGAAGCATGCCGTCTATTGAGATCAACGAATGTGAGCCTTTCCCTAGCCTGGCATCGCCGTCTTCACCAGTACCTTCATTTTGGTCAGGTACCACACGCGCCTCGTCTCCCGATATGCCGCCCACGTCCGCGCCGCCCCAATTCGCCAACGTCTCACATTATCCAGCAAGCAGCAAGCACTTCGCGTCACCCATGGAACCTCATACAGCACCATCGTGGGAGTTCATGGCTCAAGCGAGCTCTAGTCAACTGAAACCGGATAACACTAGCAGCCGAGGCCACTCGCGAAAGACATCGGCTTCATCACTTTCACTTGATAGTGATGACCAGGCCATGTCGCCAATTGCAGAAGTCGAGGACGATATACTACCACTGGCACCTGCACCTCGTTTACCTCGACAGGGCCTGTTTGCCGCCAGTCATACAGAAAGCCCAACACCAGGATCTTCACGATCAAGCTTCACAGACCGCAGCCGAGCACTCGCCACGACTCCGCTACCAAGCCGCTTTGAAGCTGAAACACTCACTACTGAATTCGTGCAATACCTTGAATCCCTGGACTACAGAGCCTATTCTATCCCGCCGCAGCTATTTTCACGTTTCTGTGAAGTCGTGTATCCGAATCCTCAGCGAACAACGTCCATTGAGATCTCAACGTCCATTCCGATGGCCCGTTGTCACGTCTTCCTTGCAATGGCTATCGCTATGAAGATGCGCATCAAAGATTCCCCCGAGAACACGAATGCGTTGCTCGATACCTGTTATGAGCTTGCAATGCAACAAACAACCTCTTCGACCTTTTGGCAAGATAACGGTGGGGTTGAAGCAGCTCAGCTACTATCGATTTTTGCATCGATTCGAAAGACGTCGAGCAACGAGCCACGGCCTTTACAGCAATCATTTTCTTGGTGACGATCAGCTTCAACTTCATTGCTTTTTCATGAGATTTCAAGCGCATTTTTGCTTGCTTCCATTCCTTCACTTCTCTCTTGTAAGTTTCGAAAAGTTTCCGCTCTCTCAACAAGCAAATGTACATAGCATTTTTCGCATCGCAATAGACACGACGTAACGAACAGCATTCTCCTTGTTTTGGTTTGTTCCCGAGTCTTTAACTTCAGCTTCTTTATCTGTTTCGTTTCGGTTCTGCACAGGCATGCGTCAGAGCACAATATGTGCACTTAGCGTGCGCATGATATCATCGTACATAAGGGAGCCTGGAGGCACAAAATTTCAGCTGCCGGATATGGATCGGAAGATTGCAAATGCAGTCAAGTCAATGGACGAATAATTCTGGTTCTTTATGCTGCCAATACTTTAATCCTGAGAGGCTATTAACCTGGCTGCTGACTCGCCCCTTCCGCCTGGAGCACCTCATACAGTTTCTCAAGCTTTACGCTTCAGTATACCAGGACCATGGCATCGATACCTCTTCCCCCTAATCCCATAGTCCAAGACGTCTCTTCTCAAGGACCGCAGATCTGTGGCCTCGTCAACCGCTGTTCAATAGACCGCACTCGACCTCTTCACTCTCGATTATCCTAGTCTAGCCAAAAAATTCACCGATGCTCTCTACATCACGGTCATAGTGTCCAATTCGAAGTCACCCCGGCATACGCCATGCAAGCACTCTATGATGCCTGGGATACGACTCAGTCTTTATCATCCTACATGAGCAACCTTGATGCTAATAAAATCTACAACGGCCAGCCTTCTAATTATCAGCCAAGTGAAAGCCCTCGGGAGAGGCTCGTTACTACCTGGGACGATGGTATGCCAAAGGAGATGAGAGAGAAGGCCTTGGAAGGACATGTGGATGTTAAAGATGTGGCGCTAGCTAGAGAACGGCTGAATGCGCCTTCGAACAACGGGCCTTGTGGGGAGAGCTTGACGATTTGTGCGGTCGTGCAGGCCGCGATTTTAGCCAGTGATGAAGAACAAGCAAGATTGCTGGTCGAGAAGGAGTTAGCTGATGTGTATCGACTCGTGCAGGGAAAGCGGGATGGTTCTGATGATGATGAACGAGAGATGAGGAAGTGCCTGAATCGTTGCATAAATCTATATCATTCAGCAGACCTATGGAAGGTTCTGCAGAACGTCTCCTAGGGAAAAGCTCTAAACGTCAACGAAGATTCTCTCCACGCATTCGTCGAGCCAGGCTGCGATCTCATCAAACAGCGCTTCACACATGGTCCCGCGTCCATACGCCGACAAATCAACCTCTGAGTTACTCCATACACTCGACCAAGCTACATCGCAGCCCGCAAAGCCAACCCCGAAGCAAGCGCGTGCATGCCCGTCCTCATTGATGAATTACCCACCACATTCCTCAACGTACCAGCGACCGAGGAGCAAACCACTGGACTGGAAGACCGCTTGAGCACGGATATAGCACTAGATGCTGACAATGACACACCAATGCTCCCTAACGACGACTATCTCTCACACGACTGCAAAGAATTCCTGCTACTATGTCGACGAAGTCGATACGACTGGCCTGTTCTAGGACACCGACGCCGTAGGAGTAGATAATATCGCGCATCCACTCTACTTGGAATCTACTTTCTGCCCGTACGAATATACATCCGTCACTGGCTGGCATTGACAACATTGCCCTCAACGAGTGAACAGGTTTCTCCATCGGCGCAGGCTCAGGATCACCTTTGATGTGATAGGCCATGACTGTCATGCCAAACTCTTTAGATGAATCGACATCGAAGTACAAAGGCCGTGTTCTGTCTTGGTGAATCAGGCTGATCTTGTCGCGCCATAGTGACTGTATGTTGTCGAAAGCGTCTTTGATAGGACCTTCTGCCGGAATAGGGATGTCCATGGACACGGTAGTGCGCTCTCTTCCCTTCTTCTTGAGGGCGAAACGCAGGAGTTCCAACTTCAGTGTAGTCAGCGGTTCTGATATCTGAGCCAAATAAGGTGTCCTGCCATTGAGGAAATTGATGGCGCCGCAATACCTCTACAATTGTTCGGTATCGAGGATCGCGTTGTATTCGTCAGGGAAGTGACTCTTCGGCGAGGTTGCGTGTCTCGACGGCGATATAGTAGCCAGGCGACATCTTCGAGAAGCCCATCGACATAGTTGAGTGGTGTTGTATGCGTCATGGTGTTGAGGTTTCCGGATGCGGTGAGGAAGACTTCCTGAAGCTGCGATGGAGATTTGCGTCCCGACCTTCATTCGCATTTATGTAGTCGTATCTCAAGACGCACCACCAGCCCTCGATCTCGCGCTCCCAATACCCAACCTCATCGTACTCCGCCTCCTTATATTACCAACAAACCCCTCGACCATCTGCCAGCTATCCCTTCTCCTCGGCTTCGCATTCATGGTAATAACCCTGCTTGGAACAAACTCCTCTTCACGCCTAGCAGACACTCTCACTCTTTTAGGCGAAATCCAAATAGTCTGCGCCGCCACATTACTACTTGTCGGATTATACTGTGCTTCGATGGTATGCCCGTACTTCACTACACGGTGAAAGCCACTGAATCTCTCGTTGTCGGTGCGCTCGAGGAATATGCGAGCTAAGATACTATTCACGGGGTCCACGCGAACGCAAGCAAGGAATGCGATGAAGGAGTTTATGCCTGTTTCTGTTGGGTTGATGAGCATGGGTAGTTGGATGTGTAGGCCTGCGTTGGTCATGCTGAAGTCTGGTTTGGGGCTGCGGATATTGAATCTGGAGATGAATTCGGTGTAGGGGATGGGCTGGAAGACGTGGCAGCCTTTGAACTGGCGGGGCGAAGAGGCGAGCATGTCGCCGTTGCATGTGGTGTCTTGCCATGCGAATAGCGTGTGGTCGTTGGTTGATTGCATGATCTCGAGTTGGAGGCGTCGAAACGCGCGCGTACCTTCGCCGTAGAGGGTAGGCATGCTGACGCCAAATCTTCACATCATTAGCGTTGTTGAGCTTGCTGAGATATCATATCACTCACAGTCCCATAAGTGAGTACGCTACGTCTTCTACCCTTGTAGTCTCTCTTGTCGCAGCCCATGACATCTTTTCAGCAACGCTAGCTGCGTCTAAATCTCGTGTGTTCTGCAATATCTTGATGTCTATCCCAGACGCCACCGAGATGGTATTCGCCAATTCGATTCGACTACCCAGCTTCGTCCATTCCTTCGAGTAAAACATCATCGTCTTCGGCGCTATTAGTTCTTGCAATGTCCAGCCTCTTGTGAACCAAGAGCTTGTCCTGACTTGAGCGAAGTCGACCGTGCTGCCGTCGCATGATACATCGTCTAGGAAAGCGAAGCACATTAGCGAGTCGTTGTACCATAAGTACATGCTATTGATCGCTTCAGAGAGCTCAGCGCTACTACTCTTATTAATGCAACAGGTATCAACCCAGATATGGTGGATGCCATATCGTAAAGCAGCGCGAGCACATTCCTTGATCTTAGAAAAACCTCGCATGTTCTTGTAGTCCACATCGCTCGTCATGTGCTGGTACTCCACCTCTTCATCTCTCCAACGATGCGACAGTATCGCGTACGCCGGAATATCTGACGCTGCATACTCGGTGAGACTGACCTCAATGGTCTCTTTCTCCGAGTTTGTTATGCATTGGAGTAGTCGCATAGCGGATGGGATGCTTGTGTGCTGTTTGAGGCCCTCTGGAGCCACAAGGCTCTATATGAGCGCTTTGGGGATATAGCTAATCGCTATGTAGCTCCATGTCGCATTTTGACTTTGATCGTACGGGTTGCAACATAAGAACATGGGGAGGATGAGGTTGGAAGGTGACACCCCAACGTTTAGCAGATGCCTGCAGTTAAGCGTGCATAGCCCCGCCGCAATAAATGCATTGTCAGCCTGGACACATGATTGCCACCATTACTCTCAGCTCCTCAGCCTCGTAAAATCTACGTTGCATGATCAGTATTGTTCCTTCTGCTAGATTATAGCTAATTAGACTTCCAAACGGAAGACTATCACTGGGTTGCTCAGCCACCCCGTCCGAGCTGTCCTAACATAGCGGATCGCCTAGATTGGAAAGATGCTTGAGCTATGTATTACGCAAAGTTGAGATAATTCATAGACTCAATACACGATACTAGGAATTTGATCAGCCATCTTAAAGTTAGCATGCAGCAATATCAACGTTACCTAAAGTCCTCCACCCAGCATTTACACAAGTAACTAACACTGCAACACATCCGCTTGACCTTACCGATCATTCTCTGTCACAACCCAGGGTATGTGATAGTCCCTCTCGTCCCTTCCCATATACCTCACCCTAATCGCAGCACTCCTCCCTTTACACATCTCCCCTATCCCTTTTCTCAGTTTCTGCTCTGCGTCCTGTGCCAATACCTTTCCTCTCTCCTCCGAGAACTCCGGCACGCTGCATTCCTTTCCTATTCTTACCTTCTCCTTATCATTGCTAAAGACCAAATCTAATACGAAGACCTTGAGCTCCGACATATCTGCAATGACCTGTGTCCAAGGTGATATATCAAGCTGTGGTAGCAACCCGTCGTGAGGGTCGGGACCCGTGAAATTCATGTACGCATTCAACTCCGGAAGACATGATTCGCAGAAGTGCCGGAGGTTGAGTTGGAGGGTTAGGTGCCGGGTGTTTGAACACTCGCGGAGTAGATTACGCAGACGTTGGGTCAGCGGCTGGGAGGGTTGATACCACATGTACCCGTTCAACATCACCTTTCTCAACATCGATCTGCACATGGGTCCGACGTTCTCCAGCCACTGTACAAACACTGAAAGGTATTCGTACCCATAACATAGCACAAGGAAGTCGTTCACACTATAGAAGAATGTCCTTGTCTCTTTCCGAAATTCGCTACTTACGCAGCTCAGCGCTTGCACTGCGGCTATGACATCGTACTGGGTTTTGCTGGTCCTTTCGCGTAGCTTGAACTTTCCTGCGTTCAGTACAGCGGGAACAATGAAGAATGGATATGAAGAGGAAAGCAGAAGGAAGTAGATAGCGTTGCGTATCTCTGGCGCTAAGTGAGCGAATATTCCGAGTCCTGAGGCCCTGGTGGATGCATATGGTGATGTGGTGTTCGAAGCAGGTGTCATATCGGGGTGCCTGTGGTGATTCCGTAATGATGGGTTTGTAGTTCGAGGATCTGGCGGAATTAGAAGGATTACTTGCAGGCCATGTTGCGGGGATCTGAATGATGTAAACTTCAAGGTATGCGCGTGACATATCTGCAACTCGATCCTTCAAGGAGGTCTCGAACTTGATGGCCGCATCTTCACTACGCCAATCCGCGGCATTTTCAGTATGACTTGAGAGTCTTTATGATAGAGATGGAAGAGACAGATTCTGAGCATTTATGGCCGATGTACCCTGAGTGCTCGCAAGTATCAAAGGCATGCTCGCTTATTGGACACGGAAGGACAATCACTACAGGGAAGGAGCAACCGAGTCTGTCAACAAACATAATCCGAACAGACTCATGGACACGAAGTAATGCAGCTCCCACGGTCGTGGATTAGCTAGCTTGTTGTCGGCCAGTATCATGTACTCTTGAGTACAAGGCGCTTCTTCGTGCACTTTGGACAGGGCGCAATTGAGGCGTCCATGTGCATCAAGAGACCACGCGACGATGCAAGCGCATCACCGCCATATGCAGGAACTGCTCCTTGCGCACACCGTGTTGGCAGTCGACGCGGCTCTGGACTTGAAAATGTGGGGGAATTTGGTTCTCGTGATGTTGGTCCAAGTGTAGGCTGCAGTAACACAGACACGAAGCAACAATGAAACTCTGCTCGACTCAGAAAAGGAAGCATGCCGGACGGGGATGCGTGGGGGAAGTCACGGTGGAGAATGCGAGAGAAGAGAAGGCAGAGACCGCGGCTGCTGACTATAAGAATTTCGTGAAATCGCAACAAGCATATCGCAAAAGCAAATCCGGCCATCTAGAGGGGATGCTGTAGAGGTGAGAAAGGCGAGAAAAGTGAGGTGAGAGATGCAACGGAGCGACATGGAAATTGCCCAATAAACCGCCCACGCTTCCTCAGGACAGCCAATGACGTAAAACCGGGTCCCGCCTTCCTCCTGCCGCGCGCACCGCCTTTCCGTGACAACTCACCAGCGCTACTGTCTTTATTTACCTCGTTCCCCAACAAAACCGTCCATCACATCCACTCACGACTCTTACCACTCTTCACAAACCTGTCCACTGTCAATTGACCCCACCACTACCCACTAAACTCCAATTCCACAACCAACCGCAACCATGGGCAAGGTAAGCACTCCCATCGACTACCCCGCCTGCCCCGCGCTAATCGAGTCGACAGGCCAAGTACATCATGCTCGACTGCGATAACACGCTCGTTCAGTCGGAGCGTCTCGCCTTCGAGGCCTGCGCCGAGCTCACCAACATCGTCATGGAGAAGCACAACATCGACGCCCGCTACACGGCCGACTCGCTGCTCGAGGACTTTGTCGGCCACAACTTCCGCGGCATGCTCAAGGGCCTGCAAAAGAAGCACAACTTCACCATGCCCGATGACGAGCTCGATGACTTTGTCCAGCAGGAGCTCGGTGCTGTCACCCGCAAGCTCAGCCAGAAGGCCGTCGAATGCCCCGGCGTGACTGAGGAGCTCAACAAGCTCAAGGAGCAGGGCTACCCCATGTCCGTCGTCAGCACCTCAGCCAAGAGCCGCGTTGTTGCCTCGATCGAGAAGGCCGGCATTGCCCACTTCTTCCCTCCCGAACATGTCTACTCGGCCGCCACCTCGCTCGACCCACCCAGCTCGAAGCCTGACCCCGCCATCTACATCTACGCCGCTGAGCAGCTTGGTGTCAAGCCTAGCGAGGCCATCACCGTCGAGGACAGCAAGTCTGGTGCTACAGCTGCCATGCGCGCTGGCATTCCTTGCATCGGATACGTTGGTATCTACGGCATCGAGGAGGGCAAGGAGAAGATGGACCAGATGGCCAAGCTCCTCACCGAGGAGACCAAGTGCGCCGCTATCATGTATGACTGGAAGGACTTCCAGGAGTGCCTGAAGAAGGTGGAGGCTAAGTTGTAAACGACTGTCGGTGCTTGAGGATAGTAGAAGTGACGAGCTCTATCCGCGCATGCGGTGGAGGTTACGATAGACATGGATGACGAACAAAATCACGGCATGAATGAATATATAGACTCATGAATGCATTCTTACTGCGCCTTAGACGGCTGGCAGCATTGACATGTTTTCGCAGTGTGCAATGTTTACGTGAATTTTCTTGATGCTGACGTCACAGTCCGTGGGGCGGGCTGTCGCGACCTAATCCAGGGGCGTTGCGGCTCGAACCGGCAGACTCCACTCGACGATATCCACATGCGCGTTGGCGATGGTGTGCGAATAACGGTTTAAAGGCGGGGCAGTTTTTGGCTACTCTGCTTCTACGCCGATTCTGTGAATGTCACTGGTAATTGATAACGACTTCATCACGCGCAATCTTCCCGCGAGAACATTTGAGAGATTTTGCGCGGTCGGTCTGTGCCCCTTGCTAGCGATGGTTCAAACTCTGGCGGTCACGATAAGAAGCGGCGGATGCTCCCACTTTGCTGCTTCGCGCGTTAGTTCGTAACGAAGGCACCAGGACCTGGCGTTGGACATGTTCGAAAACCTCAGAGATCCTCAGTCAACTGCTTTCCCACCCGTCTGAGCAGACGTGCGTGCTCCCACACCAAGCCTAGCCACTCGATTCATTAGCATCACGACCGACTTTCTTCCCAAAACCACTACTAGCGCTGGAAGATGCTTCGCTCCCAAGACTCCGTACCGAGTGCTTCGCCATCAGCCTGTCACTCGCCCCTCACGTCCCAGATCACCTTCCAAACATGCAACAGCGACTCGATGCACCGAGCTTTGTGCGCTTGTCGACAATCGACCCTGCAATGGTGTTATCGGGCGCATGAACCTCCCAGATTGACCCTGTCAATCTTGTTCGATATGGGTGTGAGGCAATAACCTGCACCTTCACAAGTAGGAATTCTGGCTATGCCTGGATGATTTCGCTGCAGTATTACGACGCCGATGAGTTGACGTTGGGTAGGCCAGATGGCCTTCTTGCGTGCACTGCATGGAGCGGCAAAGACGGCCGCTACTTCACCTTTTCGTATTGCGCATCACCGTTATCGTGTTTGAACTCATGCGATCTGCATCTCGGCAGTCTTGGGCTTGTCCACGTTCCGCCCACTGGAAGCCAGGGTTGCGCTATGCCAAGGCATGCTTAGATGAAGCCTCCTTCCTAACCGGTCATATACTCCACGCTCGAAGCATTCGCTTCATTTACCACCACCAAACTGGCACTGTGCACAGCACTCGACTTCATATACATGCTGCTCGAGACCAGCTTGCTTGCCAATCATGGCCTCGTGGAGGTTGTGCGATGGGGCACAACGTGGATGGTAACGCCAGGAAGTGGCAGGTACTCTCTCGACCTGCCGGGTTTGCCATAGTCGGGTGAGAATGGCGAATCTAGCACCTTGATGTGTAACCATCTGGATTTAAAGGCCTTCGTCGGACCTGCTGTGTCGCTCCTTACGACTTGTCCTTTCATCTTTGCTATCAAGCCGCAGTCACCATGTACATCCGAGCTGCTTTTCTCTCATTGTCCGCCATTGCGGCGGCGAAGGAAATGCCGAAGGATGAGATTAAAGCGGCGAAACTCTATGACTCTGGAATTAGACATGCGAACAATGTCGCTCTGAAAAAGGTGCGACTCTATTTAGCATACAGCCAACTTGTCTCTAATCTGGATTTAGGAATCGTGGGCAAGGCAAGAGGCTGCAGGAGCCTACAACTCCGCGCAGTACGCGGAGATCAAGGACAAGGTTGAGTGCATCAATGGCACCGCGATCTCAGGAAAGGACACTTTCAGGTGCAGCAATGTGAGCAATATAGCGGGATGCATACCGGCCATCTACTCACGAACAAGTAGATCGACCTCCTCCACTTCCTTTCCCACTCCGAACTTGGAAGCGCCCGCGGTGTTGGCTCATCTTCATGGGGTAAGCCATCGTAATAACTCGTCGCATCCAATGCTGACCGTATTCTAGGCTGGACATCGGAAGATGGACGAGAGTTTGTCGCCATCGGACAGCAAGACGGTGCCGCCTTCGCAGAGATCAGCAAGGAGGGCAAACTGGTGTACCTTGGACGTCTTCCGCAATATTCTACACCAAGCACCTGGCGCGAGATTCGTGGCCAGAACGACCTCATGATCATTGGCAGTGAAGCTGAAAAGCATGGCATCCAGATCTTCGATATGAAGAAGTTGCTTGACATTGACCCGGCAAAGCCGGTGACGTTCAGCAACGAGAAGGATCTTACAGGCCACTTCGACGGTCTTCCGATTGGCCGCACGCACAATGTTGTGACGAACCCGGAAACCAACTTCATCTATGCGGTTGGTGCTCAGCCAAGAAACTCCTCCTGCAAATCGGGGATTATCTTCATCGATATTACAGATCCTTCGAAGCCCACGAGCCCGGGATGGTAAGCTGAAAACCTCCGGGGACCGAATCGCGCTAACATGTCTCAGTGCGTCTGAAGATGGATACGTGCACGATGCTCAGTGCCTCATCTACCATGGGCCAGATGAGGCTTTCGAAGGCCGTGAGATATGCTACGGCTACAATGAGGATACTCTCACTATCTACGATGTGACTGACAAGAAGGCTCCAATTATCTTATCCAACACCTCATACGAGGGTGCTGCATACACCCATCAAGGAGTTGTGCTAGATAAGCAGAACCAGCACTACTTGCTCCTCGATGACGAATATGATGAGTACGATAAGGTCGGTCCTGGTATTCCTGGAAATCCCATTACGTACATTTGGGATATCTCATCTCTTAGGGCGCCGAAGCAGACTGGATTGTACAAGAGTGCTGCAAAGGGGGTTGACCACAACCAATATGTCGCGGATGGCTTCGCTTACCAGTCCAACTACGGTACCGGCTTTCGTGTCCTGGATGTACGATCTATCCCTGATGACCCGACTGGCGCTGGCGTGAAGGAGATTGGCTTCTTCGGTACGTTTCATCATCATTACCAAACTGCGAGTTTGCTAATAGCATCGTCAGATATCTACCCAGAAGATGACAACCTACCCGGCGGAGGTTCGGTCGACTTTGTTGGCACATGGTCTAGCTATGCGCTATTCAAGAGCGGCCATATTCTCGTCAATACCATGGAGAGGGGCGCATTCATTCTTAAATTCAAGGAGGGCTACGGCAAATAGGTGGAGACAGTCGCTCTATCAGGAGATTTGCACGACAGCATGGCTAGAAGACGGGATCTATGCGGTGTAATACACTAATGATAATCTTGGTTACACCAGCATGCTGCGATAGCGGCCTCGCCTGTATGCTCGATTAGACTATCAAATACACACTAGTTTTGGTGTCATACAGTTCAAAACTCATAGCTCAAATCTTCCACAGTAATGTACAATCGTTCATCGCACGCTCCTAGCACTATCGTACTTCAATGTAGTGAAAGCATCCTCGTTCAAGTTATTGACCAGGTTCACGCGCTTGTCGTTTCGATAGTCGATAGTCGTTGTCTACCGTGAACCGACCTGTCGATGTGTGATTGGACACGGATTAACTTGACCCCAGCGGAAGGCGTTGTTCGGGCTCGCCGCTCATGTCTACCGTATACAACGACATCACCCGCCCTGAATGTCTGATTGTGGCGTTTTTCCGCCAAGTGCGCTCTGCGGGGACCACTCCTTGGCCACAATTTGTCCTTCCCAATCAAGTTCGCTCCGAAAGTGACCTGGACCTTTCCGCCCAGAACCTACGAACGTCTCCTTCCTGATGCAACACAGCATCGCGCAGCCAAGAAGTCCTTCATCAATCGCATCGCTTTTGCCTCACCTATCACCCGGCCACTGGTTCACTGCATGCTATTCCTTGCTGTTTCCGCCGTACCTGGACGATGCTGGACTGTCATTTGACAATGCAACTGCCTCTCCCGGTAAGGTCTGCAAAGCACGCGATGATGCATGGCAACTTTTCTTGGAACTACTTTATGGGTACGAGGGGAGTATATAGAGCGTCTAGATCCCTAGATTGTTTTGTTCCACAGCTTCTCCCTCGCTCACTCGCTCTCCCATCGCCCAATTGACAAGATGAGGTTCGTTCCGTTCATCGCGCTCACTGCGCCCGTCCTTGCACAGTACGGCGCAAAGCCGCCTAAGCCATCTGCAACGCCAAATAAACCTGAACACGGTGGCCCAAAGAAGCTCGTCTCACAAAAAGAGCTGATCAAGGCGATCAAGCTTGATGACCTGCTTGCCGGCTCCCAACAGCTCCAGACTTTCGCCGACGAGAATGGTGGCAACCGCGCTTTCGGTAGTGGAGGCCACAATGCCACAACTGAGTGGCTCTATCAGACATTGAAGAAGACTGGATATTACGACGTCTATAAGCAGCCCTTTATTGAGCTGTTTACGGCTGCAACCATTGGCCTCACTGTTGCTGGCGAAGATGTACCGGCCGAGTACCTGACATATGGTCCATCTGCCCAAGTGACTGCCAACCTTGTCAAAGTCAACAACCTCGGGTGCGACGCATCAGACTTTCCAGCTGATGTCTCTGGCCAAATTGCCCTCATTGAAAGAGGTATCTGCACATTCGCCATCAAGGCTACGAATGCCAAAGCTGCTGGCGCTTCTGGTGCTATAATCTACAACAATGTCCCCCTTCAGAGCCTTTCCGGCACGCTCGGTGGCGAAGGCGACTATGCCCCCGTTGTCGGTCTGACACAAGAAGCCGGTAATGAGATTCTTGCCAAGATCGGAAATGGCACAGTCGAAGCCACTATCTCAGTAGATGCCATCCGCGAGAACCGGACAAACTACAACGTCATCGCCGAGTCCAAGCAAGGCGACCACAACAACGTCCTCATGCTAGGTGGACACACCGACTCCGTCTTCGCGGGCCCAGGTATCAACGACGACGGCTCAGGAACAATCGGCACGCTTGTCACCGCTCTCGCCCTCACCAAGTTCAAGCTCAAGAACGCCGTTCGTCTCGGCTTCTGGGGCGCTGAAGAGTTCGGCAAGTTGGGCTCCTTCTACTACCTCAAGTCTATCAACGGCACGCTCGGCGGCAATAGCACAGAAGTCTCCAAGCTCCGCGCATATCTCAATTTTGACATGATCGCATCCCCCAACTATGTCCTCGGCATCTACGACGGTGACGGCAACGCATTCAACTTCTCCGGTCCCACTGGCTCCGACACCATCGAAAAGGATTTCGAAGTCTTCTACGAGGAGCGCGGCCTTCCCCACGTGCCGGCCTTATTCTCCCTCCGTTCAGATTACGCAGCCTTCTTAGAGAACGGTATCCCCTCCGGCGGTCTGTTTACCGGCGCCGAAGTCCTCAAGACCGAGGAAGAAGCCCAGCTTTTCGGTGGCGAGGCAGGACAGCCGCTCGACGCCTGCTATCACCAGAAGTGCGATGATATCGATAACCTTGCGCACGACGCGTTCCTGCTTAATACGCAGAGCATCGCTAACTCGGTGGCGAAGTATGCGCTTACCTGGGAGGGAATACCGCGTTCCAACGCTACGTTGCGCAAGAGGAGCGCGGAGAAGAGCAGGTTTATGGCGCGCCTGGATCATGGAGGACATGAGCACCATGGGCAGCCGTGTGGTGCTGGGAAGAATTTGGTATAGAGGGTTGGATGGTTGGGAGGAAGAGGCGATGCGAGATGATACCATGATGTGATGATGTTGTAGAGCAGTAGTTTAAAATACATCAAAAGTTTAGCATCTGAGCGCTGTTCCCTCGAGAAAGAGAGATAAAAGTCCATCTACCTTCAACATGATACCTCTCCATCTCACTAGTGAAAGTAAGCTCACCTCAACGTAGTGCCCGCTAGGCTATCTTAATCCGATCTTCCTCGCCCTCAATTGACTCCCCCGATCTGTTCCACACTGCGCTCTCAGAGTGAGCCACGCACCAAAATTCTATGTATATCTAATTGTCCTCTTCATCAACGACTGTAGCAGTCGAAATAAGCTTCCCAAGCTTCTTGCGCCCTGCAACCTTTTTTCAGCGCGGGACGCGGGTACCTTGATGGATGGCGGCGGGTAGGTCAGCGCAGCTGCAGGTACACAGTGATACGACCATATCGATAGGAATATAAGCGGTAAGGCTGATTTGCAACTATGCTCTTGGCAAGGTATGAAGAAGCATGGAGGGGTAGGTATTAGGACCTGATATGAAGGTGATTGAGGTAGTAGGTATCGAGGACGGACGGGATGAAGGAATTTCCTAAGTAGTATTTAGCGGAGATGGAGAAGACTGTTTTATTAATTGAGATGTCTGGCGAAGTTCTGATCGCGAAAAAGGCGACAGGACGAGAGATGGAGAGATGCTTTGAAGCAGGAAGTCGAAATTTTCTTTAATTGGGTTGGTTGGGTTGGTTGTGTTGATATCATTGCGTTGTAGCCGGCCCGTCGAAAAGCCTCTCTAAATGGCCCACCTACACCTCCGACCCATGATGATTCTACCCAGTGCTTTTATAATAGATCCAAAACCCATGTTGCGAGATCCATGGAATCCGTACTAATAAGCAAGAGTTCGACTGGTCATGCTTCAGGAGATATACAATTCGAACTAACCAGATCCAAAGCTCTCATCGTCCCTTTCACAACTTCATGAGCACTCTGTCCTAAGCCATCTCATCCGTTAAGTCGATGCCGTACTTTTTTGCAAGAGCTGTGGCACTATTAGCTACTAGCGAAGAGTTGCTAGCCAACGAAGCCGCTTCTCCTGCTAGTGTAGCTGTGTGTCGATTGAGAATAGCCATGTCCTTTGCCAGAATCATTTTAAAACTGTGCAGAGCGGCGTTCACATTTTCACATTCTTTTTTTTTTTTTTGCCATAATGGCCTCCTCTTTTGCTTGCCTCTCGCCATCTCTCAATCTGATGACCTCCTTGCGCAGGGTACTGGTGGAGTTCTCATCGCTCGTCACTCGGGTAGTCATAGTGGCCAGAGTTGATTGGGCCTCGTTGTGCTTTTGTTCTAGGCCCTTGTAGGCATTTGCATCGTACTCACGAAGTCGCCGCAATTGCTCATTCTCCGCGGCAAGTTGATCTCTTTGCGCCTCAATATTCTTCTCTTGCATGGCTAGATCATTGCATCGTGCACGTAATTGGGCGATCCTATCGACCAGGTCGTTGTTTTATTGCCTGAGTTGGTGCATCTCAACTCCACTCGCTTGGAGACCAGCTGGTAAGTGGGCCAGTCTATAGGTTGTTTTTGAGTCCCTAGCCGATGTCAGTTAACTGTTCCGTCACTCTTAATTTATATAAGACGTACGAAGAGTCCTTTATACATGCTCCACTCGCTTTGCTTTTTGTGACATAGTTGAATTGTGGAGACCGTCCTCCAGAGGCTTTGAGACTGGTCAAAGTTAATGTCTCAACTTATCCAGGGTGTACTCTACAGTGTGCTTACTGGCAGAAGGTGTGCTCGGGGTAGTGTTGTTCTGTTATTTGCCAGACGGGGCAGCTTGTCGTTGTTCTTGGATCGGAAGAGATGAGTTAAGATGACGCCGGGCGCCCTAATGGCAATCGAAGAGCAGGCTTGTTGAAAATCCTTCTAGAAGGAATCGTACCGCGGGATGTGTCTGAGATGCTCAGCTGCAAGGAAGTAGTAAAGCATAACCGCCCTCAATCTAGCTTTGATAGAACGAGAAGACTGTAGCATGATCAAGGTCACAAAAGGGTTCCTCGAAGTTGACGGAACTTGCAAGGTCCCGGCCAAGACGATCCACTCCCGTGTGGCTCACAGACTGAACCGGAGATGTGAAGAAGCGTGGAAGTAAATTCTGGTTCAGTAATAGACATACAGAAGAGTGGTGAGAGGAAAAGAGTAGACAGAGCCTCACTCTTTTGCTTGCCTAGTGATAGGGATAGGTCGGGAGCTCTCATCAGATGAGAGACCTCTCGTTAATACCTTAGTATGTTTTCTATGACTAATCATGGAAAGAAATTTATTTGTTTAGTCAGGTGATTTTAAGTGGGTTGTATGCAGTGAAGCAAGAGCAGAGAGACGCTATACATTTGTCCCCAACGCTGTCACTCACCTAAAACTGAGAGAAATACATGACTAAAGGTTCCAAGGTGAGTGCACCCTTTCTTTCAAGATGAATCACCACGCGTTGCATCGACCTATGGGGACCTGCAACGAAAGCCATCGCAAACAAGAATTACGCCCGGTATATAAGAAGACGATTTACAGCGCTTAGCTTGTATCGCATGTAGATACAAGCATTGGATGCAAGTCTTTTTGTTTTGGAAGTGAGTATGCTGCAACAAAGTAATCATCCAAAGAACCTTCCGCTCTCAATGTTTCCTATACGCGGTTATACAATATCGCTCATAAATGAGCAGAGACATGATTATCAGTTTGAAGTGAGTGTGTTGTTGATGACGTCTGTAAGTTCCTACTACAACATCGCGGGGTTCCCCGTCACCTCTCCTACCAACCAACGCTCCAATACTCCTTCCTCATGCTATGTGGACGTTGCCCACGACTCTTTCATCATTTATTAACACTCAAAAGGCATATTTTGCTACCGACACCTGGTCGGTGCATCTTTCCTGCGTCACTCGGGTGGTGAGCCATGCAGACGATCCCTTTCAGCCTTCGCCTCACTCAAAAGTCCCCACATTTACGACCGCCGTTATGGGGAATCGAGCCGGTGTAATTCTCTCCGCACGCTAAACTGATCAACAAAGATCACTCCTATCCCGTTGCTGGCTTTTAGCCTGAATAAAACCGCTTCCGCACTCATCTTTCATCCTCGGCATTGAATCTAATGACAATTGCTCTTCTCGAACCTCCAATCAAGTCTTAAATTTGGTAGGGCAGTGGAGTTGCCGTGAGATATATAGCGCTGTAGTCGCTCGACTGGCGAAGGTTCTGCAGTCGAGAGTGCCTTGTTCCAACCAGCCCAGCATGCGGTTATCCCTCAGCACTTTACTCCTCGCCCTACCTTTCGTTGCTGCAGAAGATGGCGCTGCAGCATGGTTGCGATACGCTCCAGCTCCGCACGCTAACAATTCTCGAATAGTCCCCGCAGCAATTATCGCCTTGAATTCGACGATAACTAGCCCGGTCTATACAGCCGGCCAGGAACTTAAAAAAGGTATCGCACGAATCGTTGGCAAGAAACTCAATGTGAGCGCGCAAGCAAGTCTCGCCTCCTCTACTATCATCGTTGGGACCTTGGACACATTTACGGATGCCTATGGAGACTTCGAAGAAGCGGAAGATCTGGAGGAAGACGGCTTCTTCCTGAGCACAACACAAGACAAAGTTATCATAGTAGGACAGAATGAGCGTGGTGCTCTTTATGGTGCCTTTGAATATCTTTCCCGGCTAGCTCAAAGCGATTCTTCGCCAGTATCGTTTGTCTCGAATCCATCGGCGCCTATTAGATGGACGAACGAGTGGGATAACCTTGATGGAAGCATTGAACGTGGTTATGCTGGTCCTTCCATATTTTTCCGAGATGGTTTCGTTGTCGACAATGTGACTCGTGTCGCTGAATATGCGCGTCTTTTAGCATCCATCCGTATTAACGGAATCATCGTCAACAACGTTAACGCCAACTTCACGCTGCTTAGCGCACGAAATATCGGAGGTCTGGCGAGATTGGCGGATACAATGAGACCGTACGGTGTACAGCTTGGGATATCACTCAACTTTGCATCACCAAAAGACTTCGGTGGACTAGACTCCTACGATCCCCTTGACCCAAAAGTAGACGCATGGTGGGCGAATATCACTAACCAGATATATGCGAAGGTTCCTGATATGGCAGGCTACTTGGTGAAGGCAAACTCCGAGGGCCAGGCAGGTCCATTGACATATAATCGCACGCTGGCCGACGGCGCCAACATGTTTGCTAAGGCGGTAAAGCCTTATGGTGGTGTCGTCATGTTCCGTGCTTTCGTGTACGACAATCATATCGACCCGGCGAACTGGAAAGCTGATAGGGCAAATGCACAACTGGAGTTTTTCCAGCACCTGGATGGAAAATTCGATGACAATGTGGTCGTGCAGATCAAATACGGGCCTATCGATTTTCAGGTTCGAGAGCCAGCCTCACCTCTGTTCTCGGCTCTGCATAATACGAACACAGCCATCGAGCTACAGATTACACAAGAGTATCTTGGTCATCAATGCCACCTAGTATACTTAGCACCCCTTTGGAAAGAGATACTAGAGTTTGACTTGAGAGCCGATAGTCGTCCCTCTAAAGTCAAGGACATCATCTCTGGTGAACGCTTCAAGCGACCTCTAGGTGGATATGCTGGTGTTGCAAATGTAGGGACCAACTCGACATGGCTCGGTAGCCATTTGGCAATGTCTGTGAGTATTGTCGCGCATTTATAAGTTGCGCTCTTGTCCACTAACGATACAACAGAATCTCTACGCGTACGGAAGGTTGGCATGGGACCCATCACTCGAATCTGAAGCTGTTCTCCAAGATTGGATACGTCTTACATTTGGATCGAACAAGAAAGTCCTAGATACAATTACCGACATGTCTATGAAGTCATGGCCTGCCTATGAGAACTACAGCGGCAATCTGGGTATTCAGACTCTGACCGACATTCTCTATACACATTTCGGACCGAATCCCGCCTCTCAAGACAATAATGGCTGGGGTCAATGGACACGCGCCGACAAAGTCACATTGGGTATGGACCGGACGGTAAAGAATGGCACAGGCAACGCAGGACACTACCCATCCGAGATTGCACAGATCTACGAGAATGTTGAAACTACACCGGACAACTTGCTGCTTTGGTTCCATCATGTGCCTTATACCCAGCGACTTAAGTCAGGGAAGACAGTTATTCAACACTTTTACGACGCGCACTACGAAGGATCTGCTACGGCACAAGACTTCGTCAAGCAATGGGAGTCGTTGAGAGGCACGATCGATGCCGAGCGTTACGAGCATGTGCTTTTTCGGCAGACGTTCCAGGCCGGTCATGCCCTTGTCTGGCGCGACTCTATCAACCAATTCTATCACAATCTCTCCGAGATTCCAGATGATTTAAAGCGTGTAGGGAACCATCCCTACCGCCTTGAGGCTGAAAAAATGAGGCTCGTTGGATACAAACCATATAGTGTCAGTCCTTTCCACACCGCATCTGGATATACCGCTATTATTACGACCTCGAACAGCAGCGCAGGTGTCGCGACTGCAAATATAACTTTCGCTTCAGGAACGTACGATGTGGCAGTCAACTATTACGACCTCATTGGTGGGAGAGCTCGGTATCAGCTTGAGATTGGAAATCGCACGATAGGCGCATGGACGGGAGATTTGGAGGACAAGCTGGGCCACGCGCCTTCGATCTATCTCGACGGTCATTCGGCAACGCGCATCACGTTCAAGGGCGTGGACGTCAGGCAAGGAGAGGTGGTGAAGATTACAGGGCAGCCGAACGGCATCGAGCCCGCGCCTATCGACTATGTATCCTTCCTACCACCTGGGGTTGTCGATTGATCAGGCATCGCGAAGCGGCACCACGTGTGAGATCCAAGCCTTATATACAACGAAAACGCTCTGTTCATCTCCGAATCTGATTTTCGTGTCCTCTGCCCAGTCGGCATCATTTCCATTACAAGGATCCCCTGCTCGTTTCGTGCGCCCCTAACTTATAAGAGACGGACGAGACGGATGTCTGCCAGCCACAGCTGGCCGACCCAATCTCAGTGATTATTTGGTGGCTTTCATCCGGTGAAATGTCACTCCAGCGTCGCTGCACGTCAACACACGATCCTGCATGGCGCAGGATCTAGACCAGAGAAATCGATTTGCTTCGCAGCTTCTTGAAACAGTTTTCGCGTGTTAATTCTCGCAGAAAATGTTCCAACGCTTGGACGATCGCGTTCGCCTCTTCCGGCGCCATGGAGCGTGCGGCGCAATCTCATAACCCCGGATCCCATCACCGCTACTCCAGGTGTGACAGACGACTGCTTTCAGCCACAGGGGCCGCAGAACTTTGGGAGACATATCTGTTTCCTTCATTTTCAGTCGTTCTTAGATACTGTCGTCTGTCGTAGCTGTCTCTGACAACATCGAGTGTTCCAAAGCTCCGTTTCCATAGCTTCATGCCCCTTTTACTGAGCGTGCTACCCCCTTTCGGCACGACAAATGCCTCACTCTAGCACGATCGCTGCCAGATGCGCTGCACTTAGCACATCTATTGCTCAGGCAAGCATCTCGACTCAGACTAAATCGTGCACGTGCTGATGCCCATTGTAGGTCATTCCAGATATCTGTAGCTTTGCGCGGCGAGTTCGCGATTCCAGACACGACCTGAATGCCATCAACAATGATCTCTTGATCATCAGGACTGGCCTTGGCATTGCACAGGACGACTTTTCCACTTCTGGTGCCAAATTGCCTGCCTCACTTGTCGATGCTGTATCGCAAATTCTCGATTCTTGTGATGATACAAGCGAGCGATTGCACAAAGCTTTCCTCAAGCTATCATGTAGCAGCACGCCCAAAAGTGATTGGCAATTGCTCAAGGATGGGCTACTAGTCAACCTACGACATGACCTCAATGGAGCGACAATTGTGTTGGAGCTCGCTCTTGACTACATTGCTTTGTGAGTATTATAACTTTAGAACGTACTGGCGCACCAAGCAGACACTTATGGTGAATAGATTTGGCCAACAAGACACTCTCGATTCACTTCTCAGATGTTATGTCAGTGATCTCATCACAGCCAGCGATGAGTTGCTGAAGAGAACCGACAAGGAAGAGATCCACATCAATCTAACAGCACGTGATAGACTGCCTTCGCTGCTTCAGGCTATCCGCCTTCTTCGCTCATGCATCACAGCGATCTCGAGAGAAGCAGCAGTAGCGTCGTCATCATCGCCACAGCCAATGAGAAGAACGACGACTCCACGACCAGACTCGTTGGAACCTTCATTGGGTGAGTCACGACGGAGTGGAAGGATCAGCCCTCATCATAAGGTCTCGTCGGAGGCCGCTGCGAGCAAGAGCATTGGAACTTGGCTTGCAGACGTACCTTATTTCGAGGATGCGCCACCTCTGACGCATTCAGCCATCCGACGAGTGACTGAAGAGACGTATAGCAGACGGGTATCTCGCAGCAAGTTGACTCCATCACGTGGTACTTTTTATACAGACGACGGTGTCTCATCCAGTCGGACGCTGATCCCATCCGAAGCACGAGTAAGGAAGTCGCGGAGCTGGTGCTCCAACTTGACATTCCTGAATCACGACAAACCAAACACCAAGATGGCCGAGATATCGAGGTATTCATCTACAATGTCTAGCTCAGATGTTTCTGTAATTCATAAGAACATCACCTCAGACAAGATTGCTGTAGCCAAAGGAAACAGGAAGGATCTAGATGTTGATCATAGAGTAGCCGTTGATCGTATCCTGGCGAATATTCCAGCGGAGGCAACAGCAAATGAGGTGGAGCAAATATTGTGGGAGGGTGCTAATCCCATGGTGGCCCACCCCGACTTCGGGTACTTCTTCATCAGAGCAGCGCATGAACTCTCGTCCGACGTACTAAAAGTTTTGATGGACTTTGGGGCTGATATCACCAGAACAACTTCCTTGTCAACTCGATATTACTCGGCGATGCATGCGGCGACAGTGGGCCGACAGCTAGACACTGTACAGTATCTTGTGTCGCTTGGGCATTCGATTGATATTCCGAACACCGTTGGCGAGACGCCTCTCCATCTCGCTGTAAAGACTCATGGAGCGTTTGATGTAGCGAGGTATTTGGTAAATATGGGAGCGGATGTGAACCAAGAGGCCCATAACGGTGACACGCCGTTACAAGCAACAGTCACGGCACCGTTACTCGAAGGCAAGGAAAGAAGCATGTTGATCGAACTGCTGAGGGCACATGGAGCGGAAGGCGAAGTGAACAGGGACATGGAAGGCATGAGAGGTAATTCGAAAGGAAGGAGTGTGCTTGGTCTCACTTGAACAGCTCGACGATTACGACTATCCGACGCTTCTTATCAACTCTTTTCCAGACGTTTAGAAGAACACCGGTCATCCAAAGTTTCTACTATCTGGCTTTGAACGTATCGCACGCTGAGTACCTCTCTTCTCTTCGCCGACTGTGCTGCCCTCGCCATCGTCCCCGCGCGCCAATCTTCCCCGCACTGTCACTTAATGAGCACACAACATCCTACGTATTGAAGCACATGCTTCACGTAGACCCTCAAGGGATATACATCACGACCATTGTCTCTTCGTTTGACACCGGTACATAATAAGCTTCTACACTTTTATTCCTGTTCCGGGGAATTTTATAAAGCATACTACGACATCGAACTTCCAAGCTGCCCAACAGCCTCGAAACTCTATCAACTCACCACGCACCACTCGTCCCTTCGGAAAATTCAACAGTATCCTCTCTGTGTAGCTCTAAGGGATATACCTTCTCTTGTGGCTAGCCATACCAATATCCCCCAAAACAATGCTAGGGCAGTTGCGCAGCATTTGAAGCGGATGGCATGTTTCTCCGGGAGTTGTATGTAATCTCTTTGAACCAGGAGTGTCATTTGTGCGAAAGACGGCATGCATCATGGCAATGCACCGAGGGATGAGTTGATATGAGAGAGGCAGGCGGCCGGGAAGCTTGATTAATGGGTCTGGAGGATGATATTGAGGCAATGGAGAGGGCAGGTGGCCTGGGTATTTTGTCACCTTGGATTGGATGACAGGAATGTGACTTTTCGTACTCGACGGGAGTTTTGATTTACTTGTAGCTATAAGGGCTAGCAGTGTAATATGGACGAGGGAGGTGGTAAATACTTTGCTATCTTCGCTAGATCTTGTTGTAATTATTCAGATACTTCATTTTCGATTAGGCTTCTAATGGTGTCTATTGAAGTTTGTTTCACTTCCTTCAGCATCTCTTGCACATCTCCAACCTAGTAGCCCCAGCTTTGAATCTAATACAACCCTAGCTTGAAGCCTCCCGGTACATTCTTCTGGAAGAAACCATTCGGATCGTACTTCTTGCTGATATCCCTCAGGAACTGACCGGATTCATCTCCATAGCTCTCGATCACTTTCTGTGATCCATAGCTATAGTTCATGAACCGATATCGCGCGGTCTTCCCTTTCGATTCCGCAGCTTTGTCGATAGCCTCGATTAGATCTAACGATGTCTGCACAATCTGCTCATCGTCCTTCCCTTCAGACCACACTGGATTGATCAGAACATTGATGTACGGACCATCATTCGCGGGAATGCCCAAGGCATTCTGTCCCGCTTCAGCGGATCTCTCTAGCATCTGCGCTGTCATCGGCTGTAGCACGACGGAAAATGCTAGATCCTTGGCTCCTTGAATTGGCTCGATAGCCTTGCGGAACAGTTCTTGAACGTTGATAAGAAGATCGATGTCCGGCTTAATGGTAGTCGTGAAGTAGAGGTTACGTCCGCCGTCAACGCTGAAGCTCGATTGCTCAGCCGTGAACTCAACTAACGACGCTTGCCGCAAGGATGAGTTAAGTCGCGGTTCGATTTCTGTAAATTCGAAGAGGGATGAAGGACCAGGTTCAACGGTGGGGTGATTTGCATGGTACAGACTCAGCACGGTCAACTCTCCGCCCATGATTGCGGCCCAGCCCATTGATAGCAACAGATGCGCGTCTGGGTCTGGAGTTGGTGAAGTTGCGTAATTGTGAAGAGCGCGTGCGGCATCCGGGTAAGACGTCCCTGGGTGAACTGTCATGCCTCCCCATAGCTTGCCTAGCGGGAAAGTGGGTAAATCGACCTTGGTGACGATGCCAAAATTGTTGCTGCCGCCTTTCAGCGCAGCGAAGAGATCTGGATGTGAAGATCTATTGGCATTCACAATTTCGCCAGAGGCAAGCACGACTTCGAAATTGGATACCGCGTCACAAACAAATCCATGTCGCCCTGAGAAGTACGACAGCCCACCTATACATGTCAATATTCTGCTCCTTTCGAATGCGAGCTTAATTAACTTACCACCGAGCGTCAAGCCCACAACGCCGACACGTGATACGCGACCACCAATTGTTGCGAGACCTTCGGCTGCGAGCGTTTCGTAGACATGACCCCATCGCTCTCCTGCTCTTATCGATACTGTGCCCTTGTCCGCGTTCACAGTAACCCCTGTCAAGTTGCGCGTATCGATCACAAGGCGATTATCGATATTCGCAGCGCCTTTCCATGGCGTATGGCCTCCTCCTCGTACTCCAATCTCAGCATCGCATTGTACTGCCTCTCGAACTAGATGCGCTACGTCGTCTACTGATTCTGGGCATGCAATAGCGGATGGGGTGATATCATTGTTGAAGGTTGTGAAGTACGACTTGTTGCGCTCCTGGAACCCACTCACATTCCGTTGCAGAATTTCGACCGGCATATTGCAATACTGAGAGACGTTGACCGAGATGTCAGGGCTGAAGAGCGTGCAACAATCTTGGTTTTGGAGTGAGGTTCGTTTGGCGAAGGCACAGCTTGTGCTGGCAGCTAACATGGATATACTCAGCAGAGATGTGCTATGCATTGTCAATATAACAAGCAATGCATCGGCGGTCCCACTTGTTCGGTAATCGGCAAGGCTTTGACTTTAAGCAAGATACGTGCAATGATTCCAGGGCACAAGTATTAACTTTCACCCCCATCTTCAGCTCACCATGTGGCTTGATCGCTTGCATGGTCGGTACACGAACAGACCTCGCTTCACTCTCACCGTGAAAATCCATCGCAAGCTGCACTCAGTGTAGCAGCAAAAGCGTGCAGGAAGTTGTGGTCTTCCGGGCCATACCCGTTCTCGCTTCGACCCGGTGAATGCACGGCGACTAATCTGTCGGGGACCGAAGGAATCAAAAATAGACCAAGAGGTTAGACAAGCTAGTGGACTGTCATCAGCTGCGCCACAAGGTAAAACGAACAAAATGTCTCCAGCTTGCTTAGACGGAGAATACGCGGCTAAAAAAGGTGCGAATATGACTTGGGGTTGCAGCAGAACCATTCGCTTTCTTCCCCGGCGCGCAAGGCACGGCGAGGAGAGCTGGCTGACCACTCGCTTGCACGATTGGATATCGAGCCATGATAGCGTTGTAAGCACTACAGGCAGATATCCACGCACATGTTTAAGCTACAACTGTATGAGTACGTGTATGCTAGGGTAGAGCAATCGGAACGTGGCGTGAGTCTAAACGTGGGTTCCACCTTCTTGGGAAAGGCTGGCGGCGACCCAAACAGGGATAGCTCTTGCTCTTCTATCACCGTGCAACCTGCAATCAATGTGCACAATTGGAAAACAAACACAAGATTTCAACTGTAGCAGCTATCAACTCAAGTGTGCATACTGTAACACTATCGGGTACACGCCGTCATCATGGAAGTAACGCCTGACAATCTCGGAACGGTCCTAGTTTTCGGCGGCGGCGGTTTCCTAGGCACAGCTGTAGTCGAGAAGCTGCTCGACGCAGGCTGCTGGAGTTCGATCGTCGCCGCCAGCAGAAATCCAAAACAACACCTACCAAAGGTTTCATATCGCAAAGTCGACATCTGCGATGAGAAGAGCGTCCAGGCGCTGATCGACGATGTGAAGCCACGCCTGGTAATCCACCTGGTCTCACCACACTACAATGCCGAACCGCAAATCCTCTACGATTGCAACGTAACAGGAACAGCAATCTTCATCAAGGCCTGCCAGGAGAGTCCACACGTCAAAGCGCTGCTCTACACGTCGTCCAACAGGGTCATCGCAAACACTCCACCTGCAGTTCTGACCGAAGACAAAATCAAACTATTCTCCGAATCCAGCAAAACGCACCCATACTGCAAAACAAAAGCCTTAGCAGACACCATGGTCCTAGGTGCAAATAACAGTTCCCTGAAGACAGCAATTCTACGCGTTCCAATTGTGTACGGCGGCAGAGACCAGCACATGGAGATTGTAATGGACTTTCTCGACAACGGCCAGCAGAAAATGCAACTCGGCGACAACAAAGCGCTTTTTGAAATCGTGAACGTTGATAATGCTGCTCATGCCCATGTCCTAGCTGCGAAAGCTTTACTCGCGCCAGCGTCTCCGGAGAAGGATATCGCGGGTCACGCGTTCTCTATCACGGACGGGAATCCAATGCGCTGGTACGATTTCGCGCGAAAAGTCTGGGCGGAAGCAGGAGACAAGACGACGCTAGATGAGGTCAAAGTTGTTCCCTTCTGGCTACTCTTCTTTGCGGCTTCGACGTGGGAATGGGCGCTGTGGTTGTGCACGTTTGGTATGATGCGGGCAACGGAGTTCAACTGGTATAATATCAATACGTTAAAGGAAGGAAATTGTGTATTGGATATCTCGAAGGCGAAGAGCATGCTAGGATATAGTCCGATAGTTTCGACCGATGAGGGGATTCGTCGCGCTACGAAGAGGGCGCTGAGTGAAAGGAAAAAGGCTTGAGTGGACTAGTAATGATAGGTGTCATGAACTATGACAAGAACGTTGATATCATGAACAAAGAACTGAGAAATGATTCATGTCCAGCATAACCCATTCAATAGCGCTGCCACATGCAAGATGACGGGAGAACATCTACGGTATCATAATAATAGGAAAATGGAAGAAAGGCTGAGCCTACACACATGCCACCTAGATCCTTCTATAGTAAGAAACAGCTACCACCACAACAGTAACAAGGAAGAAAACTAAGTAGACCGTGGCGTAAATCGTACTTGCGTCCTCTCCGCAGGGAGAACATAACTCCGCCATACACTCGCCCTCTCAGCCGACGGATCCACAAGCTCAACATCATAATTCTGCATGACATGCGCAAGGACAAGCTTCAAAGAAACGCTCGCGTAGAACCGTCCAGGGCAAACAACACCACCAATTCCCCAGTTATGATAGTGCGGCGAGATATCAGTGAGCTTTGAAGAGCCCTCAGGTTGTAGTGCCTTGCGCACACCAGCAGGTACATTCGCGGACTCGGGAACAAAGCGGAAACCGCTGAAACGCAGCGCATCAGGGAAGTACTGGTCGTCGTGGAGAATGGCTTTCGCAGGGACACATGTCCAGGCGCCTTTTGCGACCTTCGTGCCGTCGGAGTAGTAGAAGTCTTTGAGGGCTTGGCGGCGGCCGGACATGGCTTCCATGGGGTTATGTCTTGTGGATTCTTTGATGAAGGAGTCGAGGAGGGGGAGACCTTGGGTGGTGTGCATGAATTTGTCGATTTCTTCGCTGCTGAGTTCTTCGCGGAGGGGGGAGAGGTATTCTTTGTAGAGGCAGAGGTCGTAAAGGGCGTAGGCGGTCGTTGCTGAAAGGGCGTGCACGGAGCCGAACCAGATGGCGATTACTTCGTAGGTGACGCGGCGGGAGCTCCAGTTTAGTTCCTTGGGAGCCGTGTCGATGATCCATGTTACGAGATCGCTCTAGTTTAAGGTTAGTGTATGTGTTTGAGTTTAGTGTTAATCTATGTAGACTTACAGGAGCAGGTGTATCAAGAAGACCGGCTTCCCTGTCTGCTTTCTCTTGTAACCGTCTCTCGACAACTGCGTTGATCATGTTAAAGACGGTGGCTTGGATTCCGCCTTGATTCTTGAAAAATGCTCCGACCCACCTAGAGAGCCTGAGTCAATATTGAGGAAGAAGAGAAGGAACGAGGATATCCTTACCGCTTGAGAAAATTTGGTGTGATGCGGAGAACTTCAGCAGCAATGACTACAAGCTCGTTGTACTCTAATACATTCTTCATGAACACTTCGTTTTGAGCTAGTTCGTCTCCGAAGAATGCATATCCATTCAAGTCGCACATGACTTTCTTAATAAGCGCTGGCGCTGGCATTGTTTTGCTACCGTCTGATCCTGTTAGCTGCTCGTATACTTTGCAACACAGACTCGAACATACCAGAAGTAGATCGAACATTGCTGAATACTCCATCGAAAGACCTCTTGATGTTAACACGCATGTTTGGCATTATCTCGCGCATTCTTTCCGGTAGTAGAGTACCAACAGCCTTGACATAACCGATGCCCTCTGCACCTCGCTCGTCTAGCCAGTTGTGTCCAAGCATAGTGTAAGCTGGCTGGAACATCTGGCGTGTAGCCGCGAAGAAGGACAATTCATCTTTCTTCGCTCTCTGGCATTCCTTAAGATGCTGTTTTGAACTGATGAAAACATGGTCGTGATCTGGTCCGGCAACACTGAAGGCACCTCCTTTAGCCTACCATCTGTTAGTCGACATATTGCTCTAGTATTGATAGCTTTGCATTACCTTTTTATATTCCTCCGACATCATTGGAGCTCCTGAAAGAAGAAACTTCCATCGTAAGTAGAAATTAACGATCCAACCCAACGGTCCTCGGGGAATTGATATCGTTTGGTAGCAGCATATGAGCGTTACCAACGCACCGCCAAGTGCGCAGCCAAGTGCCTCTACTACTGGAAAGGGCGAACTGAAGACATCCATCGCAACTGATATCATCTTTTAGGCTTGTTGTGAGGATGTTGGATTCTTCTCAAGTAGAGTCTAGACAAAGCGAAAGTGAAGATACCAAGACCGAGGGATGGATGGCCAGACTATAACTCAACTAGTGCAAAATACAAATCCTACTATCCGCCCGTAGATAGGGAACATAGCGAGACTCATCCAGTACTGACTCTGTCAAGTCCGAGCCCTGCCTGCTTCGCTGCCGTCTTTTGCGGCCCCAGCCACGCAGCCGCAGTCCACTCACTGCCTCATTTTGTGCAATGTGATCCGACTTACTGTACGCGCCCTGGAACAGCCAATCTGAGATGAGCTTTGTTCACGGGCTGTGGTTGCTTCAAGGTCGAAGCTCCGAGGCGTATCCGTGCTATAATGACCCTGGTATGTACTTGGCTTGGGTTGAAGCATTTCTAAGATGAGCAATCATGGAGATTTCAGCTTGAGATGGTAGATATTTCCAGTATTCTACTCAAAACGTGATGGTGGCGTTGCCGGGTTTGCTTTCGGTGTCCGATACCCTCGCTCTGATCTGTTTAGCGTCAACACTGGAGCATACACCTATGGGGGAATTTCGGAGGCTCATACTGTTCGAACTACAGCTCTGAGCGGCCAGTTGATCACACCTGAGCTCTAAAGACAGCAACTGTGCAAAAGACGGCTCTCCGTCCGGCAAAGATCGCCAGTCTGCAACTCGAAGTGGTAATGGGTGCGCCTTGCAGGCCTTCAACCCGGTATGCATCCATGTCATCGCCGAACCGAGACGTATGCATCTTCAGAATAACCGAATATAGATCATCTGGGCACAATCATTAGAGCTCCAAAAAGGCTTAGAAGGATGAAAAGGCTCCAAGGCTGATTTCAGCGGCGCTACAGAGTTCTGATTGATTAACAAGACGCGTTACACCAGATCTCTTCCCGCGAGCTGCTGCACGGGAATAAGCTGCCAAGATAGAGCGCGATGATGAATAATTGGAATGCAGTCGTTTACATGCAGGCCCTGGACAGGGATGGCTGACAGTGTTCTCACGAAAGCTGACTGTGCCGTGGGCGGATAGCGTAGTAGACGGGTAGCGTAGGGTGGAGGTGAGATGGTGGCAATGACTGCGCGGCGCTGGCTCTGGCGGTTAGTCTTGCGCTGGTGAGGTGGCGCCGCAACTTGTGGACCTCGAGTGGGCGCGTTCCTTAGCTCCGGGGACTATCAAAGCTTAGTCAAGCCACACTGCAGTGCTCGATACGGCAAGTGCTCCCCACAATCAACATTTGTCGCGGATATCGCTGCACTGCCTTTCCAAAGACTCGAACGCCATCGAGTTACTTTCGATCTCGTAAGGGAGATTCTTCAGAGTGTGCACTCTTGTGTGCGTAATTTGTGAGATGCCCAGTGCTCGGTTCCTGGCCAAGTCCATCGGCATAGTCGAGGTATCAATGGAACTTCACCCACGAATAAAAGGCAATATCGTCGGAACAGTGAAACGGTAATCCGAGACGCCTAGAATCGCCCAAGGTCCTTGTGCTACTGGAGTGGAGTAACCAGACGTGTCCGATATGCGATATAGCCAGGACGCATATATTGCGGCACAGTCAGATGGATTAGCGTCCAATAACGTGAATGCACAGGTTGCGTGGCCTTGAAGACTGCATTCTTGCCCCAAAGCGCTCACCTGCAAAGCGAGCCGTTTTTCTGGCCCAACTCTGGAATTAGATCGCTGTGGCAGCTGTCACTGACCCGGGCGCGCTAAGAATAGCTGCAGCTCTATCTACACACCAGCTGTCAGCTGCCGTTGGCTTCGTGGCGGCACTATCTGGCCAAGTTATTGCCGAGCCACACTTGTGATCATGTCCCACCGTTGACTGGTCTTATAGGCAAGCACATCTGACATGCGCTCGCTATAGGGAGTTGTAGGTCAATGTCTCGATTTGGTAACCCGTGTTGGCGAATAAAAGTTCAGAACAGAATGTGTGGGACGATGGATCTTGGTATTGAGTCGTCCGGCCCCGAAGAGTCAAGACTTCTAGTCATACATGCTACTTACCCTAGTTGGAGCTCGCTATGTGTAGGCTTGCTGCAGTCAGTCGAGGTGAGCCCCATGACCATTTAGAACAGCTTGAAACCTCCACTGACAGCTTTCTGGAAGAAGCCTTCCGGATCGTACTTTTGACTGACCGCTTGCAGTTGCTTCTTGATTTCAGGACCGTATGAGCTAATGGGGTCCTGTCCTGGGAACGCGTAGTTCATGTACGTATATGGTGACAGCTGTCCCATCGCTTCCGCTTCCCTCGTGATATTTTCTAGCACCTCCTTGTTGGCCTTGATGACGACATCGTCATCCTCAGTGTTGCTCCATGAGGTATAGAGTAAGAAAAGCACAAGTGGACCGTTCTTTGCATCGAGACCGAGTGAGTTGTTGGTGCTAGCTTCGAGTAACGAGACTGGGTAGGGCTCGTATGTGGCGGCATAGATTAGTCCGGAAACCGACTTGATCGGCTCGAAACCCTTATTGAACTTGTCCAAAGTCATTTTGAGTACTTCAGCGTTCGCCTTCAGTGTCGTAGTCAGGTAGATAACCCTATCGTCTCAGTCAGAGTGGAGAATGTAGCATATTCAAGGGAGCCAGCGCACCTCTTCTTGTACTCGGATTGTTCAGATTGTTCATTCGCCAACTCCGACACAGTCGCGACACGGAGCGTATCAACTTGAGGCACTCGGGGCTCTACGTCTGTGAACAGAGAAAACCCTTCTGGCTTCTCGGGCTTGGTGTACGTGGGATCATTCATGCACATCATGCCACCGAGCTCTGCCGCGTAGCCGATATTGATCCGCACCTGGGCTTTAGGATCGGGGTTGGGACCGTTGAGATATTCTGCGATGCCTTCGAGCTGCTGGGGAAAGCTCTGAGGAAAGTACATGAACTTGCCGCCCCACATCTTGCCCTGCTTGAACGTTGCGAAGTCGAAGCGTGTAATGATGCCGAAGTTGCTGCCACCGCCACCTTTCAACGCCTTGAATAAATCGCTATTTTCTTTTGAATTTGCATTGACAATGTCTCCGCTGGCGAGAACGATCTCGTAGTTGACAACATCGTCTGCAATGAATCCTCGCTCAGACGAGAAGAAGGAAATACCGCCTGTCACCAAGAATTAGTGAAGTGATGGTGCTGAGCAGCCCTTGAGCCTTACCATGCGTAGCGAGGCCCCCAATACCGCCAGTGCCCGCCCGACTGCCGCTTACTGCCAGGCCTTCAGGATCGAGCTTCTTATACACCTCGCCCCAAGTCTCGCCAGGAGCTATTGAGACGAAAGTCTGGTCTTGACTCAATTCAATGCCTTTGAAGCGCCGAAGGTGAATCGTGATGCCTCCCGCAACATTGGCTACGCCTGCCGCTGGTTGTTGGCCGGCACCACAAATGGCTACCGGGACTTTGCTGGCGAAGGGCTTGAGAGCCTTCACAATGGCGGCAACCTCTTCTTTACTGGTTGGCAGAGCGAAAGCGGCGGGCTCAAGGTCACTCTCGAAAGTTGAGAGGTAGGTACCGCTGACCTCATTGTACTCATTGGACCCTGGGAGGACGACTAAGCTTGCGGAGATTGCCTTGAGAGCGTCGATGGCCTCAGAAACGGCCATAGTGAAGGTAGTTGTGGCTGGAGGATTTAGGGGAACTGAAGTCACTGGGTCAGAAGCCTTGGTGCGATTGAAGGCGTTCGTAGACAACGGAAGAAGGCAAGCTGCTCAAAGCTGTGGAATTGTGTCTCGTCGTGCTGTTTGAGGCGCGTACCAGAGCAGAGCACGGACTAACACCTACGCTCAGCCTCCCAGTTGCGCAAACGGCAACGACCGACCGGGGACCAAGGCAAGAACGATGCATATGCCTTGAAGCGGATTGCACAGTCAACGGCGGTGCAATTCTTAGATTAAGCGGCGCAGCAGCCTTGGCCAGCTGTCCAAGGTGGGAAGCGGCCTCATGCCCCATTGGTGCGTGAGCATTGTGACGATCTGGGAGCGGGGCTTGCGCTACGGGATACAAAGCCAATGTCCCCACTACGACCCCTGCACATAGCAGGGATGGTCATGCCCGAGACAGGGCATGCGGTGAATGGAGGCGAATGATAACTGGCTTATCCGCTGATGCAATCAAAGAGCTGCAGCCTGTTGTTCTTCGGTTAATGCGCCCTCCCGCCCCTTCCCTTCCTTCCCTTCCTCTGATCGCCCGCTAGTGCTAGTGGCGCTTTCCTTCTCCGGTTGGTCCAGTTTTCGTCCGTCATCTTTTGTACTGTACATGTGTATACAATCACTCAACCTCACCAATATTGCACTCGTAGGTGAGCATGGCGAAGCCCACCGAGAAGAAAGGTGCACGAAGCGTCGAAGAAGAGCTCCAAGTGCTCAATCCACAAGGAGCCGCCATGTCCGTCTCATGCAAGCATAGGTACTTTTCCCGCAGCCAGAGGTCCACACAATTTATTTACAGATCAAGTAGCGACAAGAGCGCAGCAAGCGTTGCCTTTCATAATGTCCATGTACACGGCTTCTCTCAGCAGACTGACTACCAGAAGACGGTCGCCAGCTTCCTCTTCGCCTACGTCCAGCGTGCTGTGAACAAGGTCAGGCGCGTACCTGAAGCCCGAATCGATATATTGAAAGGCCTGGAGGGTGTTGTAATGCCTGGAGAGATGCTCCTGGTGCTTGGAAAGCCGGGAAGCGGCTGCACTACACTCCTCAAAACATTGGCTGGACAGACACATGGATTCAATATTGATCCACAGTCAACCTTCAATTACCAAGGTCAGTATTCGCTTCTCATGTCGAAAGTCAACATCACTGATCATGTGCAGGAATCCCACGCGAGGCAATGCACGGCAAGTTGCGAGGGAAATGTGTTTATCAGGCTGAGCTTGACGTTCACTTTCCGACCCTGACTATGCGTGAGACCCTGGAATTTGGCGCCCGGGCGCGAAACAGTGCCCATGGTCAGAAAGACCTTCAACAAAAAGCCGAGTCGATGGCGACACAACTGGGACTAGCGAGGGCTATTGACACCAAGCTAGGGAACGACTTCATCCCCGGCGTTAGCGGCGGTGAGCGAAAGCGAGCAAGTATCGCGGTAGGCCTTCTACTCTTGCCTGAAGTGAGCATAACTGACACCTCAAAGGAGATACTGGTCGGTGACAGCAATTTCCAGTGTTGGGACAACAGCACGAGAGGTCTCGACAGCTCAAATGCATTAGACTTTGTTAAGACGCTGCGTCGGGAGACAACGCAACGCCGCTCAGTAGCCATCGTCACACTGTATCAAGCAAGCGAGGATATCTATCAGGTACTTACCCTTCTTCGTATGATAAGAATGATTAGTCTAATCAGGTCTAGCTCTTCGACAAAGTCCTTGTCCTTCACGAAGGTTATCAGATCTATTTCGGCCCTACCCAGGAGGCGAGGTCCTACTTCACCGACCTTGGCCTTACCTCTCGTAACTGGTCCACCACGCCCGACTTCCTCACCTCGGTAACCAAGGCGGAAGATCGCCTCATTCGCGTAGACTTCCCAGGCCAGGTTCCAAACTCCGCCGAAGAGTATGCAAATACTTGGGCATCATCTCCAGCTAGTGCCAGATTGCGGCAGCAAGTCCATGAGTACAACGCAAAGTATCCACTGGTTAACGCAGGAGCGCTGAAAAAGAACATGGAGAAACCTTCTCTGTTACCATATGCGGTATCTGTTCCAAAACAGATATCCCTATGCGTATCGCGAGGCTTCTTGAGGCTGAAAAACGATCTGAACGCCCCAATCTCTGCTCTCATCGGCAACCTAGTCATATCCCTCATCTTCGGCAGCATGTTCTACAACATGCCCGCGGATACTAACAGCTTCTTTGGACGAGGAGTCCTTCTTTTCATCACAATATTTCTCAACACTTCTCTCGCTGGGTTTGAGGTCAGTGTCTTTCGCCTTGGTCTACATGAAGCTGCGCTGACTTATCAAATAGTGCATCGCCGTCTGGGATATTCGTCCGATGATTGAAAAGCACCTTCGTTACGCGTTCTACCGCCCCCTAGCTGAAGCTGTCGCATCGGTGCTTGTCGATTTTCCGAACAAACTCCTGCTGACTTTTGTCTTCAATATCCCGCTCTACTTTCTTTCGAATCTTCGTCGAACACCTGGGGCCTTCTTCATTTTCTATCTCTTTGCTCTAGTCGCTCTACTCAATGGCTCCATGATATACCGAGCGATGGGTGCAATGTCGCGCACGCTGGAAGGTTCTCAACCGCCGGGCGCAGTATTTGCTGCGCTCCTCGTGCTCTATAGCGGCTTCGTTGTACCATTTGGTGAGATGCGTCCCTGGCTGAAATGGTTCTCATACATCAACCCGGTCTACTTTGGTTTTGAGAGCTTGATCATCAATGAGTTCTCCGGACGGACCTTTTCTTGCTCCAAACACATCCCAGCCGGACCAGATTACATTGATGCGGCACTCGACCAGAAGGCCTGCACCGTGGTTGGGTCCACACCAGGATCCGATGTCGTCCTTGGCGATGCGTATATGTTCGAGACTTGGGGCTACCAGCAAAAGCATCTTTGGAGAAATCTTGGCATAATGATTGCACTTATGGTCTTCTATGGATCTATTTATGTGGTATGCTCCGAGATTGTCTCCTTGCAACCTTCGCGTGGAGAGACTTTGCTTTTCCCCAAGAAGAAGATCATGAACCGCCGGATCACAAACGACGAAGAAGCTCAACCTCCGAAATTCACACCAAACCAGGGGATGGATCAAGTGCGCGAAAAGTCAGAAGTCTATGATGCAGGCCACATGATAGACAGTGATGCTGCCACCTTCGTCTGGAAAGATCTGAGTTACGAAATCAAGGTCGGCAAGACGCATAAACAGATCCTCGATAATATTGAAGGCTGGGTCAAACCGCGGACCATGACTGCTTTAATGGGAGCTTCTGGTGCGGGTAAAACCACTCTACTCAACGTTCTCGCAGATCGGACCACTACTGGAGTTATCAGTGGAGACAAGCTTGTTGCAGCGCATTTCCAAGGCCTTGCTTTTGCGCGAAGAGTCGGCTACGTTCAACAGCGAGATTTGCATCTCAATACGATGACCGTTCGGGAAGCGCTCGAGTTCAGTGCACTACTGCGCCAACCGACTAAGTACTCTAAAGCGCAAAAGTTACATTGGGTCAGGACTGTTATCACTCTTCTCGACATTGACAGAGATGGTTTCGTGGATGCAGTGATCGGTGTACCAGGCGTGGGCCTCAACATTGAGCAGCGAAAGAGGGTCACGATCGGCGTGGAGCTTGCCGCTCGCCCTGACCTTCTTCTGTTCCTTGACGAGCCAACGAGCGGCCTTGACAGCGATTCTTCCATGTCCATCATAAAGCTCCTCCGTCGCCTAGCGGATCACGGCCAAGCTATTCTCTGCGTTATTCACCAACCGTCTGCACCACTGCTTTCACACTTCGATCGCCTACTTTTGCTGTCCCAAGGCAAATCGCTCTATTTTGGGGACCTTGGGAGGCATTTCGACACTATGGTGAGCTACTTCGAACGTCACGGAGCTAGACGCCTCACGGCCGCAGAGAACCCAGCCGAGTGGATGATAGATGTTTCTAACCAGTCTGGTGAAGCGGATGACAATTCGAAGAACTGGATTGAAATCTGGAGCACGTCGCCCGAGCGAGCCGCTATCCTGAAAGAATGCGAAGCCATGCAAGCAGAACTCGCTCAGGCAACTGCAGAAGGAGAAGAGGGGACTTCATCCGAGTTTGCTACATCACTCTGGCATCAATTACGCGTAGTCACCGAGAGGACGTTTGCTCATGACTGGCGCTCTCCAACTTATATCTGGTCCAAGCTATTTAGCTCATTCGGCGTTGTAGGTTCTGCCGTGTTTCTGACAGTGTTCGAATGTTACTAACATATGAGCAGGCATTTATCAATGGCGTCTCATTCTGGAAGTCTGGGGTTTCTCCTCAAGCGATTCAAAACCAAGTCTTCTCCCTATTCATCCTCACCACGATCTTTGGCGCCCACGTTCAGCTCATTATGAAACGGTTCCACGAGAACCGAATTCTCTACGAAGTTCGCGAGCGCCACTCACGAACTTATTCGTGGATTGTCTTCCTGACGTCCAATATCTTCGTAGAGTTTTTATCCCAGACACTCGTCAGCGTGATTGTTTTTGTGTGCTGGTACTATCCGCTCGGCATGTGGCAGAATGCACTTCAACTAGGAGAACTGAACGACAGGGGTGGGTTGACCTTCTTATTTATCTGGTCACTTATGATCCTGTTCCAGACTATGTCGCAGATGGTCATGACCATCATGCCAGACGTACCAACCGGGATCAACATCGCGAACTTACTCTACATGCTGTCTTTGATCTTTTCTGGGTAAGTCCATACGACTCTCAAACGTAATCATTGAGGTACTGATAGACTCTAGTGTGCTTGTGTCACCGGATGCTCTACCCCGATTTTGGATCTTCATGTATCGCGCCACACCTCTATCATACTACATATCCGGAATCATCTCTGTCGGTCTGTCCGGCGTAAAGATTGTGTGCGAGGAGAAGAACCTCGCAACCATTCCTGCTATCCCCTCTGGTGATACTTGCGCCTCGTATCTTAGCTCATACATCACAAGTAGCGGCGTTCAGCTGCTGAACCCCGACGCAACTGTCGACTGTCAAGTATGCGAGTATGGGAACACCGATGCTCTCCTAGCGACCTACGGCATCTACTTCTCGCAGCGGTGGCGCAACTGGGGTATCACCGTGGCATTCAACTGCATCAACATTGGACTGGCGTTTTTGCTGTGGAGGTTGGTCAAGGTACCGAAAAAGGCAGCGAAGGCTTGAGCCCTTGATCCGAGTCCGTGCCTAGGTCCAATGCTGTGAGTATTGAGTGGGATGATAACCAGTCTGTCGGGGTTGCGAAGTATGCAAATTGAGTTCCAAAGGCACGAGGCAAATTCCACAGCCTGCACACATAGATTAACTGCAGGCCAAAAGGTCAGAGAATAGTTCATGGGCGGCTTGATCCTTGACAGCTTCATGGGAGGTTACTTCCAACGTGGTATCTAGATATCTCCATGTAGCTTTTCACATGCAACAATATAACGAAGACTTCACCCGAAGGATACCATGGCCTTACATCTCAGAAGCTATGTACCCTCCGTTCTATCTCTAAGTGTTGATACTTCTTGTCGCTTGTCCGTCATACTGGAGAGTCCACACAATACCGCGCCTTGTACGGGCGCAGGACAAGGCTGTGCTACCTGCGCATCGTCTCGCGTCGTTGGGCACATGGCACGGCTCCGCATTAAAGTAAGACGCTGTCCACGCCGTCTTCTCAATAAGGGAAGCAGCGCGTAGTACCAACACTGCATTATATAACATTTTGATTTGAGTGGTTCGCCCGGACCTTGCATGTGAGAATCGTTGAGAATCGTTGAGCCCCTCCATCCCATCGCAAGGCTATCTCATCCTCCAGGGCGTAAAATACATTAGCTCTCAAACGCACATTTCTCAAAATCGCAGGGCTGGGGGACCCGTTCATCCACGTTCTCGAGCCGTGCCATGCGTTGCACAAACGACATTCCAGAGAAACTAGGCATCTTCCCGCAATCCGATTGAGAAGCTGGGTATGAACCCACTGCGCGTGCAAAGAGCGGCAACGTGGTATATAATATTATCGCAGCTGCGATATGTCGCTGCATGTGGAGAAAGTCGTTTGCGCAGCCCATCGGAGATTCCATCGAATCACCCTCTCCAAAGAGGCACGAGAGGGCGTTTTTAGGTGTGGCTGTGGCGTAGAGGACCCGCGTTCAGTGTAACCGTAAGCGAGCGGGTCCGTAAGCCAGCCCTTCAATACCCCATACCATACCTAACTAGTGCAACGATCAGCCCCCGGCCGTTAACTGGCCTTTTGCGCAGCCAGCACGCGTGGGCTAATAGGCCTTGCGTCCGGACTACGCAGCCGTGGGTTGACAGGGTTGACAGGGGTTGCCAGACATGGCGCAGAAAGATAGTCCCCGACGGCGGGTCATCGTACAGCAATTACCAGGGTCGGACCCGTTTTAGCGCTGAGGTGTCTGTCTGTCTGGTCTGGCGTTGCTGAGGTTAGGTGAGAAAAGAATGGCCCGGGGCAAAGCAACTGCGAGAGACCTTGTACATTCGGCCTTTTGGGCGCTGGCGCTGGCACACTGCTTCGCACTCTATGTATGCATGTCAGACTGGTATCATGTTGCGCTCCCACACTCGTCGGTTGCCGAGAAATGCTGCTTAGCTACTAGCTGGCTAGCTAGCCGTGGGTTGATTTGATGGTGTCCGTGGAGAATAGTATTGTAGTACCAACTTCGTTGAATCATTAAACTGCCCGGATCCCCCCATGCTTGGTGGCGTGGTTCCTGCTCGCCTTTCCCGCATCCTTCTGGTTGTTCTCTCATCTGCTCGTTTGAAGCCGCCCCGCCCGCTGCTTTTGGACTTATAGATCCTTTAAGCAGTGCGATTCTCCCTGCGACTGGTGGCTCTCGACATTCTGAGACAATTGTAAGCTGGTGGCTTTGTTATTGGATTTTGGTTTGAAGGCTTTTTCGACGCCCTGCGAAGCAGCTGGCCATCATCTTCCCCGCAACCGCCTCCGGACCAAGAGGAAGAAGAGGACACCCCGTCGTTCTTCTTCTTGATCCTTCAATCGCCTTTCAGTAGTTGGTGATTGAACGTTCAGGACTTCACAATGTCGTTAGAAATTCCTCCTGGTATGGACCTTACCAAGGTGCCATTGGCTGCGAATCCTAGCGGTGCACCACCAAACTTCGACAATCCGCCATCGCTGGCAGCAGTAACATATGGTATGACTTGCACTATGATGGTGCTCGCATTTGGGCTTGTGGGATTGAGAGTTTTGGCGGTATTCAAGAAGGAACGACGGTTGAAGATTGATGATTGTGAGTTGCGAATTCGTGGACTTGAAACCTTGAGGAAGAGCTAATGGAGCACACGTACAGACTGCTGTATCTTGGCGCTGATCCTGACTTCTGCGTATGGTATTCTTATCATGTTGAGTAGGTCTTTCCCATCAGGCTCTGAAACTCCCCATGTAAGCTCAGCGATGTTGACCACGAGCAGTGAATAAAACCTCACGCCATGCATGGGACACACCTATTTCTTTTATTGGCGAGACTTGGTTCAAGAGGAACGCTGCGCTCTGCTTGCTCTACGGCCCGGCCATGTTCTTCGCCAAAGCTGCCGTCTGCACGCTGTATCTCCGCATCTTCAACACCGTGGCGTGGATGCGCTACACGGCCTGGGGTGCCATCATCTTTTTGGCCTGCACCTATGGATCTATGGTGCCTGTCTACGCGGTCTACAGCTTTCCTTATGGTGACGAGAAATGGGATCTTCCCCTGGCAGCGAAAGTCGGCAAGGCGGATAGGATGGCGATAAGCACTGGTGCTATTAATGTGGCTTCCGATCTCTTCCTCATAGCCATCCCGATACCGATCATCATGAAGCTGAATCTCTCGCTTCGCAAGAGAATCGGTCTATCTGCGGTCTTTATGACAGGAATCATCGCAACGGTTGCTACGGTTCTCGGTCTCTACTTCCGTATTGAGCTATACCGCTCCAAGCAGGATGCAGATGGTGGCGACCCTACCTGGGTTGCAGCGGCAACGTACATCACTGTGTAAGTTCAAGCTCCAATTCGAAAGGAATAGCTGTTTTCGAGACTGGTTGCTAATAGGAAAACAGTCTGGTAGAACTCTTTGTGACTATTATGGTTAGCTGCGTCCCGGGCTGTGTATCCTCGTGGCGAAACATCCTTCGCGAGACGACCGTCGTCACTACACTCCGCTCGCTCATCAACTCATCCCGGGCTTCGCTCTCCCGCTCCAGAAACTCATCACGAGACGGCCGAGGGAAGAGTCCCTCAATTCAATCGGACGAGGCCGATCTCGCTCCAAAACACGACTTTGAGCTACGAGAAAGGAAAGAGAAAGAAGCTGGTATTACGAAGACCATCAAGATTCAGCAGACTGAAGTATGAGATTGGTGGAACACATGCTCGCTGTTTCTAGGGTTGGGAAGCGTCTAAGCAGGGCGTTGATACAAGGAAGAAACATCGTTTTGAGACGAAGAGACACTGACAAAGGCGAATAAGGCGTTGAATATCTCTTTAATGCTCACAACTGTAACGGCCTCCTGGCGAGATAAGCGCTGATATCCTTCTTGTATATATAACCGATCGTCGAAATACCCCGTCAGAAGGACACAGTCTATAATGAACAAAAAGTATCAACACCATATACTTCAATTATTTCAGGTGAATGCGTGTGCTGTTGATCTTGAGATGAGATGAAGTCTTCATGTTGTGGTGAGGATTCTAGAGGCCGAGGATCTGTCGCGGGGCAGCCGCTACTACGTTATCGCGATCCACTATTCATCGGCGACCTCCGTCACGACATCAACTGTCGTCTTAACTTCAATTTCTCTCTCCTTTTCACCAAGAATCTGACGAATTTGCGCGTCAAAATGAGCGCTACATCAGCAGACACGTACCTCATGTGGGTGGAGGGGAAAGAGGTGGCTGGCGACGCGGAGCAGTCAGTCAGCGGACCCCTCCATTGTGACGGATCGCAATTGCTAATCGCAACAGACTCGCAGTTGAAGATCCCTCGACAGGGGAGATATTCGCACATTGCCATGCTGCTTCCGCTGCGAATGTCGACGACGTTGTCAAGACTGCCCACAAGGTCTTCAAGTCCGGCGTCTGGTCCAAAGCCCCGCGCCATGTGCGCGCAGACACGCTCGACAAGATTGCCGAACTCCTGACCAAAAATCTGCCACGCCTTATCGAGCTGGAGGTTCGTCAAACGGGTCGAGCGATCCGTGAGATGAATGCGCAGGTTCCAACTTTGGTTAAATGGTTCAAGTACTACGCTGCGCTCATTCGAACGGAAGAGCGATCCGTTCTACCCACTGTTGGCAAGCTGCATAATTGGATCGATCGCAAGCCACTTGGTGTTGTTGCACAAATAACGCCTTTCAATCATCCCATGTTGATTGCTGTCAAGAAAATTGCGCCTGCGTTGGCTGCGGGAAACTCCATCGTGCTGAAGCCTAGCGAGCTGACACCGCTGACGAGCATTGAGCTGGGGAAGTTGATGAAAGAAGCGGGCTTACCGGATGGCGTATTTAATGTTCTTCCAGGTGATGGCTTGACAACAGGTAAAGCGCTGGTAGAGCACCCTTTGATTAAGAAGGTGGACGTTACTGGAGGCACACCTGCTGGACGAGCTATTGGTGCAATTGCTGGCCGTAATCTTGCACATTACACTGCTGAGCTGGGCGGGAAAGCACCACTCATAGTCTTCGAGCAAGCTCATGTCGACTTAGCAGTCAACGGCATCGTTTTCGGCAGTTTCATCGCGTCTGGCCAGACATGCGTCGCAGCAACTCGCATCATTGTGCAGAACAGCATCCTCGGCCAAGTTGTAGAGAAGCTCAAAGTCAAAACACAAAGCATAGAGAAGCGAATGGGCTCGCCGAAAAACGTTGAGTCAATGATGGGTCCACTTATCTCTGCGAAGCAATTAGTCAACGTATCGATGCTAGTCAGCGATGCAGTCGAGGCAGGCGTCACAGTCGTTACTGGTGGCCAAAGAATGAGCGCTACATCGTCCCTAGACGGCACCGACTTCTGGAAAGGCTACTTCTACCCTCCCACCATCCTCACCGACAGCCCCTCAAAAAAGATCATCGAAACTCGCATCTGGAAGGAAGAAGCCTTCGGCCCAGTCATCGTCGTCGTTGGCTTCGACACAGAAGAAGAAGCTCTAGCGCTTGCAAACGACAGCGAATTCGGCCTCGGCGCAGCGATCTGGACGCAAGATTTATCACAAGCGTTCCGGGTTTCCGAGGCTATCGAGAGCGGAATCTGCTGGGTGAACACGCATCATCGGAACGATCCCAGCTCGCCGTGGGGCGGTATCAAAAGCTCGGGCGTGGGAAGTGAGAACGGGATTGATGCGTACCAGGCGTATACGACGACGAAGAGTACTATTATCAATTATGCGACTGCTGAGGAGGGAATGGCTAGTGATGACTGGTTTAGAGAGGGTGCTGGGGAGGTACGGTACGGTTGAGCGTGTAGCAGTACCGTGGCTGCTGTCATCATTTTGTGGGGTAAATCATTTGTCCCAATACATTGCTAGTGCAGCGTTGTGTCCTCAATATGTGAGCCTACGTTTCCATGACCATCTTATTTTGGATCTGTTTCGGTACATCGAAACCTCTCCGTCCGACTTCATGAGATTGTCTCCCTACCGGATCGATGATAGGTTCCTCGTTTGCATCGACTATCCTAAATTTATGTCCGTCAATATAATCTGACGATTCATAGTGCAAGTTGACAGAGCACAGGACTACTGTGGGAGCGAAGACAGCGGAATTCAACGCCTGCTATGAACAAAAGCCTACGTTTTAAGCATTGCAATTATGCTTTCAAACACAAATAGCGGGTGAGAAGGGGGTGGAACAGTGGCTCCTCAGCCGTCCCCGCAGTACTGCAAGATTTTCACAGCATGCTCGTTCGCCTTCAATTACATTTCCACACCCACAGCGCAAAGTCCTTGGATATATATCGCACCCAGGTTGGCTATCCACAAACTATAAGAGAAGACCAGACCAGTTAGACATCGTCAGAATGTTCAATTGGATCAAGGAAACCTGAAAACCAGATACCCGATTAGCCCAATAGACAGTGCCCCACAAATTTATACTGCACTCCTACCTTTGTCACCAACGTCCAGTAGATGCTCTCGATCCTATCGCCGAACTCATTCTCTGTGCCACCTACCCATCTCCAACCGAGTGCTGCAATGTAACAGCACTTATTCACCCCGCACCCTTCAATAGTGATGGCCTAATGACTTTTAACTCGGTACGAACATCAGGTAGCATGTGATACGGTCTTCAAGCCATTGCAGCGACGCCGTCGTGGGCTTGAGAAAGAATAATGGGTGTCACGCAGTAGATTCTGGGCGTATTCACAAGTCTGCGATATTTCGTCATGGTAAATAACACAATCTACGACCAGGTGGCAGATTGTGAGAGCTTTACGTTAATTCGGTTTATTAGAGAGATGTGTATCCACAGGTGATAGGCTGTAAAGTTGTACAATCAGTTTTCATATATCTTAAGGTGCTCGTCTACGAGAGTACATGGAAAGGAATGGAGTCTCGGAGTACAAGGCGGTAATCAAGGGTACAGCACTAGGCACCATACTGATCAGGAACAGTTTGGCATATTATGTTGTCGCTTATGGAGCGATTCAGGGTATCAAAGACTGTCTAGTAGTATGTCACTCCTGTCGTAAAATATTTATAAAATTTCCTTCATAGTACAGTGAGAATACTAAAACGTTAGAAGAACTTCACGAAATCAAAGGTACTTTTCATAAGTATTCAGAACGGAAGCCTAGGTGAAAGACTAGTAAACGTATATATACACAAAATGATTTAGCCAGACTGATTGTGCTAGCTACTAGAGCGATGGAATGTATGCCTATCATTACACCATGGAAGGCTCGATCGCAGTCATCAAGGAATGAAGCACAAGTACAACGCGGAAAACTTGGTCCAATGCATTCCTTTTGCTGCAACCCATACTGCGTAACCACAAAAAAAAGTGTTCGAAGCAAGGAAAGGCAACCAAATTCCCCATCCTTCACCGGTCTACTCTAGCAGTAGGTATAATTAAGGCGAGACAGATGACTCTTTGCTTCGTGGAAAATTACTCTTAGCTGCCAAAATGGCCCAACTGGCTTCGATAACTACCTTTTCAAACAACAATCTGCTCAACAGCATCCATAGAACACGAGGAATAAAGCTTGATGATGACCTATCTTTCACAGTTGTTGATTGCGCGTCGGCCCTTTCGGAAATGATCGACACCCTTGTGGACCTTCCAATTAAACCACCATCGATTTATATGGATCTTGAAGGCATTAGACTTTCGAGAGAGGCTCCATCTCCATCCTGCAACTCTACGTATTTCCGAAAAATCACACATATCTTATAGATGTCCATCAGCTCCAGGGTATGGCGTTCTCCACTACCGGGTTAAATTCCAACAAATGTCTTAAGGCCATCCTAGAGGCAGAAGACATCCCGAAGGTCTTTTTTGACGTTCGAAACGATTCAGACGCATTGTTTTATCACTTTCAGATCAGCCTATCAGGTGTGGAGGACATCCAGCTGATGGAGTTGGGTGCGAGGAAATTCAATCGGAGGTGTGTCAATGGCCTCCAACGATGCATCAAAAATGATGCTGGAATGACAGCCGCAGAGAGATCTGCGTGGAATGCTGCAAAGGAGGAGGGGATGAAGTTATTTTTACCGGAAAAAGGTGGAAGATATGAGGTGTTCAATGACCGACCGCTAGCGGAGGATATCATTCAATACTGCGTGCAGGATGTGCAATTCTTACCGAGGCTCTGGTCTTGTTACAACGCAAAGATGCCTGTAGGATGGGCAAGCAAAGTAAAAATTGCTACAACAGAAAGGATCTCATCATCACAAAGTGAGAGTTACGATGGCCACGGCAAGCAGCAGGCCTTGGCTCCAGCGGGATGGTATACCGACACAGCGGGGCCCAGGAGGTGGCAGACGTGGGATGATGATTATTGAAGCAGAAGTAGAAGCAACTTTCGCCAATAAGGTTTAACAATGGGTGATCTCGCAAACTGTGGCAAATCAGTACTACTTGGAGAGCGTTGGCATGGATATCAGCTTCGTGGGAGCTCTCGAATGTTGAATGGGTATCATCAATTCACGAATGCATCTTGGGAGACTTTGTTGAACTTAAGTTATTTTTATCAAGTTGATTATTAGTCTATAGTAACTAGTCGACGTCTTGCTTCCCTAAGAACAGACTCAACGCAATTAATATCATTCATTACTCACATACCGCCCCACTAATTGTTTTGATTGGGGAAACCAACACAGCCTAGTACTATAGCCATAAAATCGGAAATATCTCGAAGTATCAAATACGTTGCCGCCTAGCTTGACACAATTCATCATTGTCTAATAGTAGTGGAGAATCGTACATATTCCTCTTTACATATTTGCTCACACGATGAGCGAATCGACTGCATGGTAAGCGAAGAATTTTGAAACATTACATATTACATTGAAGCTATAGATTCCTCCAAACCCGCACCAAAGAAATACATGACTCCTCAGCGCAACAACCCCCTATCCTCCCCCTTCCCCATCACCTCCTCAGGCTCCCTTAACTGCATCCTCGCACGCACCCCCTCTCTCCCCTTCACCCATCCCCTCAGCCTCTCTCTCCCCCCTTTAATTCCCCGTTCTATTCCGCGCCCCAAACCCTTCTGCTCACCAAGCACCTCCTGCACCATCACCAACTCGTCTCTGACTTCCTGTTTATCCGGATCACCCTTGTTCTTCGCGATATGAACTTAGATTTCCACAACCTTATTCATGAGATGAGAGATCTGATGGATAAGGTGTGTGTACTGGTTGATTAGCTGCTTTTGGTGGGTAGTGAGTAGTGAGTAGTGAGTAGTGAGTAGTGAGTAGTGAGTAGTGAGTAGTGAGTAGTGAGTAGTGAGTAGTGAGTAGTGAGTAGTGAGTAGTGAGTAGTGAGTAGTGAGTAGTGAGTAGTGAGTGTGGGGAGGGGGATAGCGGAGAGGGATTTGTAGGGGTTGGAGAGTTATCGGTCCAGATCTCGAACACTTTTGAGTAAGGATAAATGAGCAGGTGTCGGGGTTGGGAGGAGTGGAAGCCGGTGGGATTTGAGATGGATAATCACTTGCTAAGGGCAAATTATTATCCAGGTTGTGTCGATTGTACATGCATCTTGAATGTGCTTTTGTATAGGTTTATCGTGGTGCTGGGTATAGTGATTGTATCTCGCTATAATGCTTTGCTACTGTTTGGTTGGCTTGAGAAAGCAAAGCTGATCTTTAAGGTAAGAGAATGTATCATCATCTTCCTTCCCGCGTAAGGTGGACTGCTTCCCTCTGCTTGTATTCAAGTAAGTATGTTTGCGACAATTGATTATCATCTTTGTGATTGTTGTGGTGGAGATATAGTATCGAAAAATATTAGATGGTGCTGTTGATGTTAACACGGGGAGACAGTCAATGCGAGAAAATACGGGCTCGCTCCTTCGTGGTGGTAGGTCGATCGAGCGACCCGAGGTCGCTAATGGACGCCTGACTAACTAGCAAGCGAGCGAGCAGGGCTTGCTTCTCGCGGAGTCGCGCGGAAAGCGTATTGTGACTTTGTACACTCTAAAGTTTATCATCTTTACCTCACATTCACATTTGCAGTCGGATTTAATGAGGTGAGGAACAGCGCTTAGAGGGTTCTAACGAAGATGAGTCACACTAGATCTTGGCATACTGGCAAATTTGCACGCATGTGATGGTATAGTATGATTAGCGAGAGCGAGAGTCTGGTCTCGTGTCAATCATTAACAGGCTACGAAGACAAATAGGTATCATCGGAATCATCAACTAGATCCCTTCCACATCCATGGTCCCATCGACATGTCCACTGTCTATGACGCGCAGTATATATCGCACTTACGTGGCGACCAGGCACAGATTTAAAGCGTAACTCTCCTTTCCACATAGATTAATTCCGACGCGAACAGAACAACTCAAGCCTAGGCATGATGTCCCGGCTCCTCAACAACGCTGTGCCTCCTATCGCGGCCGATATAGTTGGAGTCGGGAAGCATGTTAAGGATATCCTCCCTCTTATCCGTCTTGCGCTGATGGAACCAGAAGAGGATACCACCGACAAAAGCAAGAATCGCAACGGCCGTGTAGTTCCAGACAAGCAGCGGATCTTCGGAGAGCGAGACGAACGCCTGGCCCAGCGCGTTGGAGAACGCTGACATGAAGTGCCAGTACGAAGTGACGAGGGATCGCATGTTCTTCGGCGCTTTCGTGAAGGCGAACTCGAGGCCGGTGATGGACGTGAAGATTTCGGAGAAACCGACGAGGACGTAGGGTACGGCTTGCGTCCAGACGTTGATCGGTGCTGGGGTATCACAGTCGTTCATGTACTTGCCACATGCGCCTTTCTGGTAGATGTAGTGCTGGATGACGGCGGCACCGACCATGGCGAACGAAGCGAGGAGGAAGCCGAAAGCAATGCGCTTGATGGGTGTGAAGCGAATGCCAGCTTTGCGTAGAGCGGGATATAGGAAGTTATCTACGATGGGGATGAAGATTACAAGAGAGATGGGGTTTAGATTGGTGATGACGTCGTTGGGAACGCCATTGCGGGTCATGGTTGCGGCTTGCGAGGTAAGGTTGTTGTTCATCTGATTGTATGAAAGCCCTAGCAGATGCATTAGCACTAAACATAGAGGAAGAGCAGGGGAAAAGACTTACAGTATAGCGGGATCCAAGTAAAGCAAGAGCAAGCCCTCAAACCACGAGCGACCTGATCGACCCAAGCATCGTCAAACTGCATCCAACCGGGCTTGTTTGCGCCAAGATGGCTGGGCTTAACGTCTTCCCAGAAGCGCTCGCTCTTGAAGTTCTTGCGCGTCTGAATTGGGTTGATGGACCACTTGCCCTTCATTGCGAGGCCCATGAGCTTAAGAGCGCGGACCAAAACAGACCCCGTAGGAGGGCTCAAGTGGTACTTGTTGCGGCAGAACCAGAGGACGACGGGGCAGAAGCAGAACATGATAGTGGGCAGCAGCCACGCGCACCAGAAACCGACATACTTCTCAACGTACACCATACTCAACTGCCCGGCGAGAGATCCCATGTTAATGAACATGTAGAAATAGACTAATCGATGTTAGCTCATGCTCGCATGCGCTTGGTACGTATACACTTACGGAAAATGCGGGAGAGCGTGATGTTGGGATCCGAGATGACGCGCTCGCCAGTCTTGGGGTCCTTGATCACACGCGGCTTAGTCTGGCGGTACTGCTCAGCGATCAAAGGAGAGATATTAGCCTTGAAAGCACCAGTTCCGAATCCAAGGGTGATGACACCGAGAATGAATGGAGCAATGGCCTTGCCGCCGGTGAGAACCGTTGGAATAGCCGAGATGATCAGCAAGATGTGGCCCAGGATGGAGAATGCAATGGCGATGAAGATTGTGTTGAAGCGACCCAAGTATTCGTCTGCGATGATGGCACCGATGATGGGCGTGGTATAGGCCCAGAAAGAGTTGAACTGGCCGATACCGAAACTAGCTCGCTGGCCCATTCCTAATGCCCCTGGTTGCCCTTCTTCACGTGGGTCGCGGCCAGTGGTTTGGACGACGCCGTCGATGACAGGAAGGTCCTGTTGGATGAAGTTGGTGTCTGCCATGGGTCAGCAACAGAAGAGCAGTGTCACGAGGTGAGACAAGAATTTGTGGCCGATAAGTATCATTAACTCAGTTGAACCTTCACCAGACGTTGTCGATCTCAGTGAGGGTTTCGCTGAGCTAATCGGCCACGAACAGTTGTCTCACCTGGTGGTGGTGGTGTTGATGGATGGATAACGTACACAACACCTGGCAGCCATAATATCCGAATCGCTCGCACAACTCGACGAAAGCGATAGTAAAAGCCGTCCACGGGATTTTGCCAGACACACGACGCAGCGTCTTGAGCTCCTCTTCAGTGGGCTCCTCACCCTCCAAATCGGCCTCGAACTCGACTGGCGGTTGGGCGTGGAGACTACCAGTGGTTTCCGAATGCGCAAGGGCCTGCTTCTCGCCAACCTCATAGAGCGGAGTCGCGACCTTGGGCTCGTTGCTGAGCGCCATGTCGACAGCGTTGGAAGCTGAGTTGGCAGCCATTGTTAGGAGACGAGCTCAACTGGAGTCGTCGAACAGTGGATGATCGAAGCTCTGGATAAATATACGAGCGGGGAAGAACGAGCGAGCTGCCTGCTGAAGGACAAGAGCAGGTGGAACAGGGGAATGGCAACAAATTAATACTCACTCACCCTGCTGCATCACGGGCGGCAAAACAGGTCGGTCGTTCAAGCGTGTCTTGGACTTTTCTTGTCGCGTTCTGTTTCAAGCAGGTGAGTTTGTGCTGCAACGTTGCAATCGGGCTAGATCAGGCTCACGGCTGGTCATCCGTGTCCTCGTGAAGGATGGGCGTACTCGCGCGACAGCGTTATCAATTGCTTCGTTTGCCGCAGCCAACGACGGTCAGAGCTTCAGCAGAGCCAAGGCCAGGGAAGAATTGCGGCCCACCCATAACACCCGTGGACGACATTGCTTCGAGACTTGGCGGTGCAGGTGATGGCATGGCGCAGGGGTTTGCCAGCCATTCACGCCTTCCGTCCCCCTAGCTGCCTCTTATCTGGACGACATGCTGCGGTATCACCGCGCCGCGTACAGACACTCGGTGTCGCGAACCCTTCTGTCGGTGCGTGCCTTCGTAGGGAGCTTTGCTAGACCAAGTCCCGCGCTTGAGGAAGCACGGTGAGACTCTGAGTATCAGCGTAGTCATCGCCATCGAGAAGTGCGTGTGCGATTGTCCATTACAGTGCAATTCACTGCCGCTCTGCCTTGGCGCCCAGCGCTCCACCTTGCTGGGCGTTTCGGTGTTAGCACCTCGGCTGCTCCCCACACCACGAACGGCGTCGGGGCTGATGAGCGCTATCGCCATGCATCATGCCCAAACAGGCAGGCTACAAGATTTTTCGGCAACACAGACCCCTAGCTTCTAATGCTCTCTGCCCAATTGTCTGTTTTCTTGCGGTTAAGATCGGGCCTAGCAGCTCTGTTGGCGGGGCTCCCGTTGTTTCTGGTCGTCTTCGAGAAAGACGCGGCGCGCATGTCCACCTGTGCTTGTCCTCGCTCTCGTTCTTCGGCTTACCGTTATCGAAGAAAGCTGCGTGCTTCTTAATGAAGCTTAAACTAACGCGGAAGCTTCGCCGTGATTGGAAGCATGCGATTCACGGCACAGTCTGTCCATAGGGAAGGAATGACATGCGATTCCAAAAGGTCTGCTATTCCCGCCCGTAGCCCGCCTCCTTGGCACTTGGAGCATCCTTCAGGGAGTTTATACGAACACGCTTTCGAGCTGGTGAGCATGAGGTGACTGCTTGGCGCGAGTGGCAACAACGACCTTTGCCCAGGAGCTTATCGCTGAGCGGGGACAAAGATTTTTCTCTGAAGGCTTGATATCTGTAGGGTTACACTATGCCAAGTCAGTGTGGAGTCGTGTTCAGTGCCCATCGTCGCGCGCCTGGACATTATGCCAAATAAAAACTTAGTTATCTGTGGAGCAATCGCTGCTTTGATGGTGCTTGAAGTTTGTGGTTTCTGCCAGACACCGGGTATGCGGGATTCGTCGCCCCACAGCCTGTATGTCCAGGGTATAGCCAACGTGTGGTCATGATGATACCCGGATCGACGCATGTAAAGCGGGCTGCGGTCGTGATTCGCAGTAAGCTGCATTGCTGGTTGGCAAGTGCTGAGATTGGCTACTAGTGCGCACCCTGAACAACATGCACGTCAGTGGCAGGTAGATGTGCGGACTTTTTCAGATCAAATCTGTCCATTATCTTTCCATTATCATTATTTCATGCTAAGTGCCTTCCCGTCATGACAGATCATGCGACACGCACAACATCCCTCATTCGATCACCTAATTGCCGATAGGCACATCATCCAACGGCTCACCCTTGGAATAATGGTTGATCCAGTTGAAGATCTCAGTATGCCAGAACAAGCTGTTCTGCTGCTTAAGGACCCAATGGTTCTCATCCGGGAAGTTCAAGAAGCGCGACGGAATACCGCGAGCCTGGAGGATATTGAAAAGCGCGAGGCCGTCAGACTCGGGCAGACGGTAGTCGAGCGAGTTGTGGACGACAAATTGGGGTGTTGACCAGTTGGCAATGTGGTTCTGCGGGTTCCACTTCTTGTAGGCGTCGGAGTCCCAAAGCGAGCCATTGTAGTCGTGGCGGATGAACCAGAGCTCCTCACTTGTCCAGGCACCCTCGGTGTTGGAGATACCGTCATGTGTGACGAGGGCCTTGAACTTCTTGCCCAGATCATTTGACTGGATCCAGTTTGTCATGTATCCTCCATAGGATGCACCTGCTGCAATGCCATTCTCGGTATCGACATCAGCAAGATTCTCGTCGATGTAGTTCCAGGCGTTGACCAGGTCTTCGTATGGCCAACTGCCCCATTGGCCCTGGATAGAATCAATAAGGAATTGACCAAAGCCAGTAGAGCCTGTTGGGTTGGGCGCGACGACAATGTAACCCTGATCAGCCCAGGTTTGTAGGTTCCAGCGGTTGGACCAGACATTAGCGTTTGCGCCCTGAGGACCACCATGGATAACGAAGGCGAGAGGATAAGTCTTGTTCTCAACATAATTGCTAGGCTTAATGACCACGGCGTGCAATTGCTGGTCTAGCTCAGGGTTGGAGCCATTGAAGAAAATCTCAGAGAAGGTGTGCGAGCCGAGACCAGCGAGATTCTCGTCAGCGGTAGAGGCATCGAACAAAGTCTTCTTGGTGCCGTTAGTGATGGTCGAGTACTCAGTAGGTGTCCAGATAGCAGAGGCTGTAACGAGCAGAGAAGAGTCGGGTAGAACCGCGAAAGAGGTGACGGAAGTGTTCGAAGTCAAGGGCTCAGGCACAAAGCTCTCGTCGGCGGTGATGGGGAAGTTGTAGACCTTTACACGAGCGTAGTCTTCAGCAGTGGCGTAGATAGACTCGCCGTCTTCGGCCCAAATCAGAGGTCCTTGGACCCAGCGGTCGAATCCTGCGCTTAGGGTCTTCCAGTTACTGACGGAGACACCGCTGCCCTCAACAGCCACATCGACAGTGTAGAGAATCCATCTATCCGACTCGTAGTAATCTTCGTCCTGCTGGACATAGGCAAGCTTACAGCTATCGGCAGAGAACGAAGGCTGGCCAGAAGCACCCTGGTGGCCAGCCTTGTGGGCCTCAGAATCAGGGCCGTTAAAAGCAACCGCAACATCTGAACTGGCGAATGAGCCAACATACGTATAGCTGGCAGTGTAGTTGGCCTTGTTAAGCTGGGGTGCTTTGCTGACAAAAGCGTACAAGGAACCATCGGGACTGATGTCATAGTCGCTAGAATCGCCAAACGGCTGGATGGGCGTCTCGGACTGCGTAGTTGTGAAGTTGATTCCATGGTTCAGGTTCCGCAGACCAGTACCTGCGAGTGCGTAGCTGTTATTTGCGGAGAGAGTTCCAGCGAAGACTGCATAACGGTTCTTGTTCAGCCAGGTGTCCCAGTGGCGTGCGTAGATGTTGGAGTAGAGACGCCCAGTATGCGGTGGGGTCACCTCAGTTTCTGGGTTGACTGCTGTGCCGTTGGGGTAGGCTAGACTGTTGACCAAGAAGTGCAGGTCACCAGAAGAGGTGTTGGCAACCTTCAAGCCGGTATAAGGGGCGTCCAAGGAAGCGACCAAAGTGCTAGTACTATTTAGCGTTGAACTTCTAGGCATATGGGTGCCTTGCACACATACCTAGTATTGGGGCTCTTAATGTCTCCAATCCACAATGTTACACCTCCAGGGACCTCCTCATTTGTTCCGTTAATGTAGATAATGCCGGTCTCTGTACCCGGAAGCCAGACGACCTCGTTGATCTCTGATGCATTCAAGCCAGATTCGCTGATTTCGCCTGTCTCAAGGTCGATAAGATTCAAGCCACCGCTGCTCGATTCCTCTTCAAAAGAGTACTGCGAGTAGGAGAAGAGCGCGACCGAACCATCGGGGCTCGGATCAGCTGCGCCGCGACGGACGGTGCTCAGTAGTAGCCTGCTGTTGTGTCAATTGCATGCGTTGAAAGACCGTTAGGGTTGTACACACTCTGGAGTGATAGCGAGGGCGCCAGTGGCAGCCAATGCTGTTGCGAGTCCCAAGTAACGAGCCATTGTTCACACGACCAGCTTCGTAAGAGCTCAATTGAACGAGGTCGACGGTCAAGCAAGAGCTCCCAGGAACGGCAGCGAGCTTATTTGAATGACGGGCTGCCGGGTTCACACCGAAAGCAGCCAGGCAGTATTATCCAGCGGGGTCCCTGTCGTACCGGTACCTGGGCTCGTATGTCGTGCCATTTGCAATGTTCAACCGGAGATGGCATCATTCGTCCCCTGATGCCCGAGCGTTGCTATCCCAGAGATGTCAACAGATGAACGCAGCTCACGACGTCTCCTTCCTGTTACCGTCTAGCGCTGCGGGCGCGCAAACAAGCTCGGCCTAGGTGGGTACCCGAAAAGCATGTTTCTCTGCCCTCCTATCGCAATTTGCTACATCTCTCCCGCAGTCAAGGCCCCGCAATTTAGGCCAGCTTGGCCGTGTGTAACCTTGCACCATTCACGTGCATACTTGCAAGCTCCCGCCAAGATTGGTGGCGCCCGTGGCCAAGTCGCGCCGGTCATCAATGATCCGGTGGCGGGTTAAACGGCGTGCCGAGAGAGGCAGGTCCCAAACCCCGATCCCCGATACCATGATGGTTTGCCATCACCAACCACCTCCTCCAAATAGACGCATCCCGTATTGTGGACCTCTCGCCCTCGTCGCGTGTAGGTTGCCTGATGGCATCAGGGCGCAATCGTATGGGCAGCCTCGGCACGGCGCGGTCGGTCCCTAGCAAATGTGGCTTGCATCCTCGTCTAAGAGACACGTCCAATAATTTGCTCATGCGTCAGCGAAATGGCAACCTAAACACCTTCCTCGCGCGGTATCGACTATTCCAGAAACATTGGCCAAAGAGAACATGTCCACCAGCCATGACGCGGGGCTGAACGGTTTTCCACAAAATGCGCGAATCAGTCGATTGCATGCTTCGTATCGAGCAACATGTGCTGATGGGCAACAGATAAGGGTGGGTGCCTTGCGTCCTCCAGCTCCCAGGTAGAGTGTTGGTTCAACGCAGGCCCTGGCAACTTTTCGATCCGCTTGACAGCGCGACGGGGATTTGGACGCGATTGCGCAAGGGTCCCTAAGTTAGTACCATGAGCATCGAGAACACTTTCATCCTACCTTAAGCTCACGATGATGGCTTCGCTTGTGTTGCCGTCAATTCGATCCGCTTGTTACCTTCCAACTCCAGCTTTGAGCTATGTCTTGTTTGTAATTCTTGCACCTCACTGCTCCTATCGATTCCAAATGATCTTGACATCAAGTCATCATGTTCCTAGCTCTTTCGTTTCTGCTGGATTTTCTTGAGCGATCCTGGTCGTTAATCCTGTACATGGTCTCGGGCTGATTCGTTGTCCAGTGTGACCTGATGTGGCTTAACATGCCTGCTCCTTCACCAATATTGTTGCTCCATTTCGAACAATGCTGTCACGCTTTCTAGGATGCCCTTCCTCAACTTGTACTATTCCGCCCCCAGCCTTCTTTTGTCCTCATGTCTTCATGTCCGGCTGCCTTTGATCCTTCGTGTTGCCTTGCGCCGCTCCGCATCCTCGCATGATGTGCCATGTGTCGCCTTTGTGATATGAGGTTACTGCTTTTGAAAGGGCGGAATACATCTCAGAGTACAGCATGCAGGTGATACTGAGACTCTATAAGAGCTTTCTGCTCCGACGTTGGGGCGTGAACGGGCGTAACGAGGACTGTAAGCGCACCACGTGCTTGCACTTTACGCAGAGCACAAATTTCCTTCCATGGCATTATGATTTTTTTTTAGGCTGAGACCACCTCATCGCGCCGGGAGTTTGTTTTGCTATTTCAGTCGATACTGTGCTTAGTTAACGTTTACACTCTTTCGACGTGCTTAGACCTTTCGAGATACTGTGGAGAGATATTGTAGGCTTCGAGGTCTCGTCATTATAGGAGAGGTATATCGATGCAGCTTTCTAGGGGTGATTCAGTGTCAATGTACGTTCCGTCAACGCTTTGTCTTTGACGCGCTATCACGTGAACGCTAGTCACTGAGGAAGCCGCGAAGCACTGTAAAGATAACAACAGGTGCGCAGCATCATGATCTCCCAATGTGGAACGCAGGAGGCCATTTTTGAGTAATGAGAAATCTTTTTGATTAATGCTTGAGTAGGAGTTCTCGTCTACCTCTAGAGATGCTTGGAGAGGTCAATTTTTGATCGATACGAGATAGACCTTCACCGGAACGCTTTTAACAGGTTTCATCTCCTAACCAGCTTGACCATGACACAATGAACAAAGTCGCATACAGGAGTTGTACAAAGTAAAATACAAGAGAGAAGAGGAGGGGTGCTGAGTAGAAAGCCCAGGATATAAATGCTGCAGATATGCTATCAATTTTGGCGGTAAAGACAATCCTGGAACACTGTCGCTGGACCTTCCAGGCCGTGAAATGTTATTACAGATCCCCCTACCCTGACATGAATAGTTTTTGGTCGCGTGTTAGCAGGTAGTTAGGGCCGCATTAGGCGCTTATATCAATCCAAAGAACGATCATGGGGAGCTCCCTTCGGTGCTGAAACTGAAATCACTGCCCAGAACCTCCTCTTCGGGCTCACTCCCTGGTTGCAGTACCAAACCCCTGCACCACAGGCAGACCACGCGGGTGGGTTCTTGTCCACAACCACAGTGATCGAGATGCTTAGAGTAGGATTTAGAAATGGCCGCTTCTTCCGTTTCATAGCATCGTAGGCATAACCAACGATCGAGGAACCTGCCTCGTAACGTACATTGACATGGCTTTGCCTGGATTCCTTCAGGGCATTTGAGAAGAGTAGATGGGAGGCAAGTATCACAGAAGCAGCGCTTTCGCTGCTCAGTGACTTCATAGAAGGCCTGCAGAACCGGAGACGGGTCGGGCACATTCGAGGAGAGCGACACAGCTAATGAATTTTGGCCTAGATCCAAGTCCAAGATGTCTTCGACAAATTCGGGTGGACCAAATCTATCATCATCGAATGGAACATCAATGAAACCTTGATCATGATATGGACCGCCTTTCCCAATTGATGGATCCTGCCAGGTTGGCCCAGGGGACTGAAGATCAAGCATCAGATGATGTGGACTCAGTATAGGTACCTCGTGCGGAGAAAGTAAGGTGTAGCCGCTGAAGTTGGGCAGCTCCTCAGGGTCGCTCGTTTCCATGTAGTTGCTTTGGTACACGCAATGAATGCGACATTCGTCGCAAGTCGTCACCTTGCAATTGATACAAGGACGTGATTCGATTCTACCACTTGTTGTGCCGCACTGGACGTACTCCTTGCAAGTAAATGCATAGAAGAAAGAGGACTTCTTATGGTGCTTTTGTCGAATCCGGACACCCTTCCCTGGGCAGCTCAGCTTCCCTAGTAAGTTCTCCAAGCTGCATGGTCGTGGAGAGATCGCATGATAGATAGCTTTCGATGATAACGCTAGAGCTAGAAGGTCCTCTGGGGACAGACCAGATGCTACTGATGCGAGTAGTCCGTACTGCTGAAGAATGCGGATAAGTGGACATAGCGGTGACTCCCCATCATGCGAATGCTGCGGCTTCTTCTTGCGACCTTGGACAATGGCCAATTCTGGCGATCGCTTGCGCTTCATTGTGGGGACGTGTTTGATACCACGCTTGTCGCAAGACTGGTTCTATGGCGCCTTGGTTGACCTTTTTGGATATGCGAGTTGACTTGGGTTGATGCGCTTCTGGAAAGGGAGAAACAATCTTAGCGCGGATTCAGCAAGGGCAAAAACATATGGCATAGTGAAGGATGAAGGGTGAAAGGGTCGGCGCGACCAGTTGGTGCTATTCCCTTGTGCATTTTCACAAAATGGTTCATCGGGGACTGGTAGCATAGTGGGAGGAGTCTCTGGGAAGGTGATGTTTCGTCCAGTCACTAGACATGGGCGAGATCTCAGGCGAGCGTAGAAAAAGGTGTTCGCACAACGTACATTGTGAAGCTTCTCCAACGCGTAGCTGACGTTTCAGTGCTCTTCACAGCGTCAGACGCGATTTGCCCATCAGGTCCGGATCCATTATGTGGGTTGATAATAATTTTGACTGGTTTTCACAGCTTCGAATCCAGTACTCGAATCGAATTTTTGTAACAGGTGTTAATTAGTAGAAGAAAAGCAGGCTAGCGCAGACACAGATTCCTTGACGCTGTGCTAAAGTTTTGAGAGATGAATAGATGGATATCAAAGTCTTTTGGTCTTTGAGGAGTCAAGTTTCGGGAGCCCGAAAATTATCCCGGAGGATTGCGGAGGCTTTTCCGATGACGTCCGATGGCTTGCCAAGTGTCAAGCTTATGTAACGATGCCTCGGGCCGTTCCTTCCCTTCACCCATCTTTCACTTGCATTAAACTAAACAAAAAGTATTTGAAGGATGACATCTGCATTGTTCTTCAAAGATGTCAACAAGAGATCACTGAGCGCGGTGTCGTGTCTGGGTGATACGCTGCACGAGCAACCCCTCCGCGGAGTGCTTCCTCGTCCCCGCATTACAGCATCACCAATGGGCTCACTTGCTCCCAGATGGATCATGTGTGTACAGTTTCCAAAGCCAGTATCGTCAAACCACAACCGTTTTCGACCTACAGTTGGAGCGTACCTAAGCCAGGTCCGATAGTGGGATTTCTGATGGGGACGATAGAGTCGGCATCACACGAATCCCAAGAAAAATTGACACTTCGCAGTGTATATGCCTTTTATTGTATATTTCATGTACAATCATCCCTCAGTCATCTCCGTTCCTGCTATCCTCTCTCTATACCCTATCTTTGCTACTTATCCTCGGGGATGTCATAGCAGCATCCAATGTCCAGCACGTTGTAAACTGAGTGCAGGTGCGAAGTCAGTTTATGGCTCACAACAAGTAATTACCGAGAGTTACGTACACGTGCAGTCCCTCTGAACGTAGAAGCCTCCCTTCTTAGCACAGGTCGCCTTCGTTGTGCAGATACCAGAAGGATCGGATCTTCCGCAAGGGGCTGGATAAGGATCTTTGGGTGCGGCAAGGGCGAGCGAAGCGATGGCAGCGACGACGACGAGAAGCTTCATGATGAGGAATGATATCCGAATTGAACCACTTATGACCTTGCTATGGAGTCGAGTGTAGGAGGTGTGTTGTGCTTTGGTGTCGGATTAAGCAGCGACGATCCGAGCAATTATATACCCAACACCACCCGTATCTAGAACGCCACTGACATCTTCTCAGTAGTAGTCCAAGGTCTGGGGAAGTTACACTACAAGTTAAAGATAGCACGAGCTATCGTTCATCCAGCTAGATTGACAAAGTCGAACCAATCGATACCCCAGAATCGCCATCAAATGAGTACGAACTCTCTGGATGTTTAGCTAGGACGTTATCATAATTTTGCAAGCACGGCCAATGTAAAGCCTCGGGGATGGCTTTTGACGATGAGACCTCATATGTGTAGATTGGGTGGCGGCCATTAGCGAGGCACTTAATATATCTTCCCCGGATTTTCGTATCTTCGAGACTCATATCAGGGCTCAACGTCCCGCTAATAATTCTACCATATTAAGAAGCTCGTACTGTCCTCTTGTGCCTTGAAGTAAAGTTAGTTATGACGTCGCGATACTCGCTGAATTGTTACTCTTCAGTATTCGCGAGATGAGCGTGTTTTCATGGATGAGAGATCTGGCTGCGGGGACATGGGGCAGTTGCCTTATTTGTGAAGCTCATTCATATCCTCCATTGGAGAGGATTGCTAAAGAACCAATCACCATTCATTGACAATCATGGATGTTACGAATGATCTAGTCCCCAGGAAACGCGGTTGATGCTAATAAGGTCGCTTACTTCGTTCGAGCTTATTCACATCATAGGTCAGCCTGCGCCGATACTACTATGAAAACCGTAACATTCAAACGCCAAGTTTCTCGCTTTTGCGTGCTGAACGTTATCATGCATTTCGTCGGGTGGGTCCTGATTACCATATGTAAGACTATCCGATGGCACGGACGTGCTCAAGTACTAGTACGTGTGCTCATACGCAACCACAGTGCGAAGCTCTTTTCATTTGCCGAACCTATCATCTCTCGAATGGTCCATGAACATGGCCTTTGAGTAGTTTCATATTTGTAATACTCCTCGAACCATACAGCGGTCTACGAAGTTAGACCTTTAGCGTGGCTTCAAGGACGGGACTAGGCTAAGCGAGGACTACGAAATTTCCTCCAGACCATCACCACCATCTCACTGTCGCATACGTCATCCTTCCCTACACTACACACACGCCTACACCACCAAAACGCGTTGCAGAGTTTTAGGCGACGATTAATGTCCCTTGTCAGCACGTATTGCAAAGTTTATTCTCGCCGCACGTCGGGTTCAAACTCTTTACGCTTACCTAGTCGCTCACCGATTGTGTGCAGGAGGAGCTCCGCCTGCAACACCACACACATTTCTAGCCGCTTGTGCCGGGCCTCTGGGCAAAAAATTTGGAGGCTGATTGTCTCTGCTGACATTTCATTCGATTTTGCCTCAGCGCGATATCGGCTGTCGCCGTTGTAACGAGCAAATGCGTCCCTGCTATGTCCGCTTCCAAGAGGAAAGTTTTTTCCTGCACCATCCAGACTGGCTCGTTTTCCCAACATCGGGTTCTGCAGTGGAACTGTGTCCCGTGATCAGCTGATTGGCTGGCTTAGACATGCTCTAAAAGGGAAGGGCCCACCGACAAGCAGCCGCATCTCCACCTTTAGTTTCGAAGATCAACCGCAAAGCTTTTCGCGCATCTCTTACTCGGTAAATCGAGGCTATCGTGCCTGAATCACTTTTTAAATTGTTTTCGAAATATCCTCCTGGTACACCTGCGCCGGCCTACATCCACGTCTTTCTGCGATGCGCCGAGTGAGCCGTGCGATGACGACATAAGGAAGACATCCCGGTGCCGAGCGAGCACTCCACCCGTCACTATCGCAAGCGCCGTTCTTGGCTCCGACAATGAGTGCGGCTCCGCGGAAGGGTACACGACGAGCATGTGACCCTTGTTCTGTTCGCAAAGTTAGGTGTGACGGTAATCAACCCTGTTCACGATGCCAGGCTGCAAGTTGGGAATGCACCTATCTCAAGACTCATGGCAAATCTGGACCTAAGGGGCCTCGTCGAACGACAGAAGCTGCTATTCGGAGACTACAGGAGCGCAGCAAGAGCAGTCATGACGAATCAAGAAGCAATAGCGAAGCAAGCCTCGACGCTGGGAGTCCAGTGACCGAATTTCCTTATCTTGACCAGTTTCCACCCCTTATTGAGCCCGACACGGATGGGCAAGGGTGGCCAGATATGATCAGCCCAACCCTTGCGGCAGCGCAGAGGGAGCCGCAGAAGATATCAACTTCATGCATCTCCCAATACCTGGAAATCTACCAAGCCCGAGGATATGGTATATGGCCTGTAGTGGATGCGGAAGCATTGACTGCCCGACTTCTGACTCACCCGAACGACTCCGAGGCCTATGCACTTGCGACGGCCATTTGCGCTGCTATAGTAAGCCAGTTCTCCATTGACGCCGAGCCAGGAAGTCCGGTTGAAGGTCATTACCGGGTATCAAGCGCTGTATTTGAGGGAGAGGCAACAAGGGCACGCAACGAGTCGGACCATATGGAGAATGTCACTATGTTCTCGCTCTTGGGCAGCTTCTTTTTACATGTCTATTCCGCAAACACCGGCCGTATGAACGCTTCGACCGTTCTACTTGGGGAAGCCATCGTAAAGGCACACATTCTTGGCTTGCACAAGCCAACTTACTACCAAGCAATGACTGCTGAGGAAATGCAGCACACTTTGCGAGTGTATTGGTTGCTATTCATTACCGAAAGGGCACATTCCCTCCAGCACGATGTCCCAACCACCCTAAGGCGAGCTCCCAGCCTTCCGCCATTGGAAAACCTGAATGATGGCTCTGTCACGCCTGCATTCATTCAGCTCTGTCGTCTTTTCAACATTCTGGACGTTACCATTACGGCAGATCCAGCCACGGCACGAAACGCTCTTACCCTAGCTCAACAGCAGCTCAATAGCGACGATGGCCCTCTAAGTCTCGAGAACGAGCTTCAGCGTGCCGATATCACAATGACGCAGCAATGGATGCGAATCTTTCTGTGGCAACATGCACTCAATGTGACCAACCTGAGCAGCGCAGACCGAAATGAGGAATTCTCTTTCTCTTTCCCTGCAAAGGTTGCCCAGAACGTGCTCAGTAATCTGAGTAGTCTTTCGCGGCAGAGTGTAGAAGCACATGGACCCGGCATGGTATGCTTCTTAAAAATGATTAACTGAGGATTATACTGATATGCAAAGCAGGAGTCTAAGCTATTTGATGTGGCTAATTCGCTCGCGGATGTCATGATGATCATGCCTTCGATGAATCACGAATCGCACTTCGACATTGGGCCCAGAGACCTCATCCACTCGCTATCACAAGTACTCGCTTCTTTTCGCGGCGGAAACCCTGCAGTCATCAGCATCCTACAGGACAAGTTGACGACGCTTGGACTTGCTGTTGGTTCGCCGCAGAAGTTGTTGGATATTTCTTCACCCGAGGAAGAACAAGAGGAATGGCATAACAGATCGCTATCCGCACCATCCAGCTATTCGACCTTCACGGACATGACGCCTATATCACCTACCTTTCCGACTAGTATGAGCACGGATGGCACCTTCTGAGAATGCTGTGGGAGGATATACGTTGAGGAACATCTCCACTGGTGAATTGTGCCTCGGCAGCTTTGTTCACTCTTCCTGTCATATTAAGACTCGACAAATCACCTGACAGAGGACAAGTCAACAAAGGTTCTGCCTGCCATCACTTCGTTCTTAGGGCGCCTAACCTTATATCACGAGTCCCGACTGTTTGCCCTTCCTGTCTTATCCATAGATCACCACCTGAGGCTTTACAACATGGCCCAACTTCTGGATCTAGCGAAGGAACTTCGGAATATGATTGCGGATGCACTTTGCAGCGACCCCAAGGCCTTGGAGAGTCTATCTCTGACATGTCAAGCACTACGACTATCCGCCCAGAACTCGCTGCATCGCAATGCCACTATTGGTGCATAGATGTACGAGGATTCGATGATGAGGAAGAGTACGAAAGCCGACTTGGCTGTCTTATTCGTACTCTGTTCGAACGGCCCGACCTCGCGCACACAGTACGAAAGCTTAATATCTCGACCACAAGAAAGGCAATCGGACATAACTTGCTGGGCTGGTATTACAAGAAAGATTTAGCCAAGAATTCTCATGCCTGCGACTGGGACTGCATCACGGAGCTTTGCGCAAACTTCCTAAAGACGGCAAGTTGCTTCACCGTGCCAGGGTTCAAGGATGCTTTGTGGATGCAGAAGATCCGTGAAGGGGAGCAGCTTGCCGTCGTCGGCGTTGTGCTCGCGTGTACTCCTCTGCTTCATCCTCTGGCCATCGACAGGTAGCAAATCCTTAGAGACCCCAACTATGAGTACGAATTTGTCCCGGGACAAACCTCATTCCAGCAGATGTTCGGCAATATTAGCGGCGCTAATGGCTCAGCAACTGGATCCAATGGAATCGAAGACTACCTTTACGAGGCTACGCAAGGCTGTTGCTGCTGAGGAAGCATTTTTCTTCGTCAACGAGTAGTTTACCGTCTGCGAGTTTTCCTCCCTCGATCGAGGAATTGGTATCATCGACACGACGTGTGCAGTTCATCGGTGGTTGAAAAACATTGTTGCTAGTATCCAAAAGTTCCCGAACCTCAAGGTCATCACATTTGGGGCAGGCCGACTATGTCACCCGCCGCCCAAGTGGTACCGTTGTGCTAATCATTTCGGATCGGATCCGCGCCTAGGTAACGAGTGCGATTTTCCATGGGAAGACAAAGCATCTGAAGACGAGGAGGATGGGGTACAAGAGTGGGAACCGTATAGACCTAATGGTGATGACGAGTAACAGAGATTATAGGTCACAGTGGATGGCGAAGATGGAGATGATGACACCAAATCGCATTTTAACTCAGAAGCACCGGACCTACCGCCGCAGTGGAAGTGAGGCTTTGTCTCTGCATCCAGAGATCCCAATCTCCGGTTTGAGCTACGAGCCGCGGGCGTTGAACTGAATGAGAAGTACTACCCGCTCTGGAGTAGCTATGCGTGGACCAAGCTTTGAAAGCGGTAAAATGTTCATCGATGGTACATAGGGCACAGGTGAAGCGGTAAAATGCACGGAACTCACCATGATTATGGTTTGGAAATAGCACTCTGGCACATCAATGCTGTTAGCTATAGGGAGAGAGTATACCTGTCATGGCAGATTTATTCCTTATGATGCATTCCCATTTCTCACAGATTAAGCATGGTTAATCTTCCCCTCCTTCTACTCATCCATTTGTCAGTGCTAACGCGGCTGGCGGAACCTTACATCCACTAGTCCTTTCTTATATGTCATCGCTTTGACAAAATCCTGACGAAACGTTCAATTATTCCGCCCTGCACACCTTTTCATCGAACATAACCTGCTTCTCCATGCTCGCAATCTGGAAGAAACTCTCCTGCTCATACTCAACACCCTTTCCTACCTGCGCATTATTGCACTTCGCACCGCACTTCTCCGGACGACCCCTATGAGCACCTAATCCACGCGGACAGACGTACACGCGTTTCGTCTGCTGTACGACCTGCCATTCCTCACTCCTACTTGCCTCGTGTGTCTTCGGTCCTATTTGATCCATATCCTGCGTGATCGGAACGCCAGTGCTCACTTTTACCGCTTGCAGATACTTCTTCTCATTGATCCACGCGTGCAGAGCATCAAGCTGGAAGTACTCAGCCTCGACTTGCGGACGGTTATACAGATCGTAATCGAAGCCTCTAGCCTTGTTGTAGAAGAGAGGGAAGATGGAAGGGCGGCGCATGAAGCGAAGGAGGTGGGCGAAGAGGCCTGGATCAGCGTCGATAAAGTAGGTACCGTCTGCTTCGGGCGTCCATGTGAAATGAGGAGAAAGCTGGAAGCGGAAGAGGCCTGATTCGAGGAGAGTGTTGCGCGCTACTTTGAACTTGCGACCACCGACGTCTAGTGTCATGATATTTGGGTAGGTGTTGCTTGGATCTATGACACTGGTAGGAGGAATGCGGGCTTCTGTTTCGGGCAGGATGAGGCCGCCTTCGTATTCAGTTTCGCTTTCGTCTTCAGTGGCTGCGGCTACTGCGGCGACATAGGCGTTGAGCTCAGTGAGCGAGGTGGAAACCCCATAAGGTTGTGTCATTGCGTCCGATTATGCGCTAGAATTGTCGTTGATCCTAGACTTGGCCTGACGCAGGCGGTGCGTTCGCGGCTTATACGTTCGAAAAGTTTGTGGTGTGCAACAAGCATCGCCCTAAGTCTTTGTCTTCATTGTATGCTGTGACAATATCGCTAATCTTGTCAAACATTTTAGATTCCACAAGAGCTGTAAATGGTTTCCACTCATTGGATAACAAATTTTGCATTGCGCTTTTAGGTGCTCACGACTCATTGAGGACGTGTTGTGTTGCGCTTCAGTATACAGCGATTCCGAAGGTTTCTCAGTAAAACTCTACGATTATGAATGATTTCAAACAAAAACAAGCTGGTAGTCATGACCACCCATGGCTGTGGCTTTGAGGTCGAGCAAAAGGGTGTGTTGCGCATTCACTGTCGACTAGTGCCCTCGCGAGTCGCTTTCACTGTCACCATGGCAGCGTGGTGGCATAATGTCTTCGTGAAGTACCTATTCTTTTAAAACTTTCTAGACTCATAGCACTACTTCAAAAAATTTGCACCTCAACTGCGCATTGTCAGCACATCTACTGCAAATTCCTCGCAATCTGAGGCCACGATGGCCCCCTCACCTCCCAGCTTGACCATGAGCAACCTGCGAGATTTCTTCTCTCGCGGTGACAAGGAAAAGCTCCCGCCTGATCTGAAGCGCGCACTCTCACTCCTTCATCTCTCAGGCATTGAGGCTCTTGAAGAGCGCTTTCTCGCTACCGATGCATTCCTCAAGCCATGGGCGGTCTTTCGTGACTCAATCCTCCTTCTACAGGCGGACTCCATGCCACGCTCCACCTCCCTTGGACTCCTCGGCGCTACTGATGGAATATCACGCTTAGATATCTTGTGGTTTTACACACAATTCGACGAGGACTCGCGCCGATATGACCCGCGCGCAGACATATACAGCCTCGAATATACCCCGGACAGCAGCATATATGGCGTGATTGATAAGAGTCAATGGAGGGTTCAAGAACACGAGAAACATCTATACGCATGGCTGCTGCAAGAGTTTAAGGTCGGCAAGTCGTATAACCCGCAGGGCTTTCGATACTTCGAGCTTAAGAGCATTTGCTCCGCATGGGAGGAGGTGTTTGTTCCTATCGCGAATGCTGTTCGAGCCTCATATCACGTGAAGGGTCGTCGGTTTTATGGACGGCTGGCACTGTTCATTGAGAGTAGGTGTCCGTCTCGCTTAGCATTCCCAGAGGACAATGTAGGAGGTGTGATGACTCCCACACCCTTTCGAATTGTGTCTGTGCCCAAGATGGCCAACAGTAAAGGCGCGACCTTTCACAAGCGTGGGGCCAGCATCGGCGTGCTAACAAAGAAGCACTACGACGAAGCGGAGAAAGAGTTACGCCATGTATATCCGCAGTATGGCGGTTTGGTTGAGCGGCCGAAGTTCAAGCAAAAGATGGAAGAATGGCTTGCGGATCAACGCATGCGAGCAGATCGTCGGAAGGCCGCAGAGCGACTCGGTGAGGTCAATACTTACCAACCGCAGGTCTTCCAAGGTGATGATAGTCGCAACTCACCCAAAGGGTCTCCGACGGTAAGCACCCCCAAACGAACGGCCTCGCAACATGTAAGTACGAGCCCTATGAAGCGGTACTCCGATAACATCCGTCGCTCTTTGTCGCTGAGTATCTCCAAGAGAATGTCCAAGGAGGAGCAGAAGAGTCCACTTCATGGTGTGACGCGACAAATTCATGTCCCTGATGATGTAACGCGCGGTTCTCCGAAGCAGAAGCATCGCGGGGCTAGAGAACAGAGCTTCTCCTCGTTGGGCTCAACAGACACGGTGGTCACGCGCAGGCCCGGTCTAGATCTTCAGCAACGAAAGGCTTCAGAGCAGAGCATGTACACTTCAATCCGCAACTCCAACCCGTTTACCGAGCAAACTCCTGGAGAATGGACGACTCCTCAGACGCGTATTGCGACAGGTGACCCAGTGTTTTCTCCTATGGGGCAACTGAGTGCCATCCCGGGTCCGTTGCATTACAACAATGAGCATGGTCTACCTGTCGAGCCTATACCATTTGTTCACCTAAAGAAGTCATACGCCGACGTCCGTGTCCCAAGCTACGAAGGTAACGATTACACTGGCGAAATCTCACTCACTGACCTGCATATTGGTCGTAAGAAATCTATTCGAACACCCGAACCTATTCGTGTTCCCAAATCACCCACACGCATACCCGTTCCTATCCGACCCGTTCCGTATAGCGGCCATCTTCGTGCTGCATCTAAAGATACAAATCGCGATTTGCTGCCTCAGCCTGTTCCATGGCCTGGCTTTGAGTCCGACGACGATCTCGCCCCGACCATTCCATCTAAGAGTCCAGAGCGTTGGACCTCCAACCGCGGCCACGTCAGTAGTGCTCGCAGACAGCAGCTTGTACGTGACGAGCCGCACGCTATGGCACGCATCGTCTCTAAGGAGAACATCCGCGCTGCACTTGGTACTATCTCGCGCGAGAGCTCTGCGGAAGAGTTGGCACCTCGTGTACCAGAATTGTCGTACACTGAAGGAAATACAAGGACGATGAGCCCTGGTGGCACGAAGTTGCATACGTATAACACGCATCTGTTTCCACGCAAAGGAACGCCAGCTGGCGACTTGGTCGCTGAGGACAGGAAGAGATATGAGGCGGGGAAAAGGAAGGATGGTTAGGTAGAGTAGAGTTTCTGGGCATCATGGATGAAGGTACTGAATGATGAAGCCAAAGGTTTGAAAATTACGGGCATGAGGCTAGTCTCATAGGGCCTTTGGAGGCGAGATAGAAAGACGAGTCTGGGATCACGAAAATAGCTTGGAACATAAATCACGAGTTAAGATCTATCCTCATGCTTGTACTCCATGCAGATTTTAATGTCGAGGGGGTAAGAGCGCATCAAGCGCTGAAGGACTACGTGATGAATGTTCAGATCGTATAGTGGCTTGGATAACTTCAGTAAGCCAGACGGGGCGGTGTTTGACAGGCCAGTATAGAAAACTACTATTATAATAAGCATATGAAACGATACACCGATGGCTGGCTCTGTGTAAGATGGCCGGCTCGCTGCGAAGGATGTGGAGTCGAGGTTTGGTGCGTCGATAGACACGAGCGAGACACTATCTCTTGCTTCTGGCACTAGCGCCTCGCTTACGTCATCCGATACACATCAAGCCGGCCCGGCTGTCCGATGTCTTTGAGCTTCTTCTTGCTATACACTTTGCGACGTTCATGATCTAAGGATTTCAAGCGTACAATATGCCTTCGCAGCCATCACTGCTCCGGCTTCCACGCGAGCTTCGCGACCAGATCATCGCATACGTTTTTGACGACCTCAAAGAGGTAAGGATCGACTTCAAGCACCATCACGTCGCTCGTGGGCAAGTGGCGCCGCCCCACGGCTACATCCCAGCCCTCTGCAGAGCCTCAAAACAACTCTACTATGAAGCAACGCTGAGCTTCCTGAGTCGTATTACCCCAGTCCTATGCAACATCGAAACAATCTGCTGGCTACGAAAGTGGCTCGCAACCTTCCCGTCCGATTCCGGATTCCGAGCGATCCGCCAGCTCGCCTTCCGCAACTTCCATGGACCTGAGCAGATCAAAGGCTACGAGCTCATCGCTCTGTGTCCGAATATACGCTTTTTGGACATGATGTTCGGCGATGAGTATGGTTACCCAGGAACCATTCCCTCCTTGGCAATCAAGTCTCTCAGCAGCTCGGTCAATGCGTACGAAAGCCTCGACAACATCATTTCCATGCATCAACTTTACAGACTTGTAGGAGTCCGCAAGCTTGAGCGATTGGGGTTTGGCTTTCATGACTGGGAACAGCCAGTTAGTATCGATCGAGCGCGACAGGTAATGGGATGGCTGCGCGTCAAGTTTCAGGCGCAGGGAAGAACCGTGCATATCGAATGTAAACAGATGATGTATCCATTGTACATGGACGACGACGACGACGACGACGATTGTTGTACATGGTATCCTGTCGACTGAAAGAGCAATATGTTAAAGGCTTGGCGCGGCATAATTAGCCACCGTGTTCCGCTGCACAATAGCCGCTAATCTGGAGGCTGGACGCCTGTCACCTTCATCGACATAATAAAGGCAGCGCCCGCCCCGGTTTTAAGTACCACATCACAACCCATAATTTCATCGTCGCTATGTTAGACTCGTCAATAACCCCCTCTCTATTTCTTCGCCTACCCCGCGAACTCCGCGACCATATCTACGCGTACGTCTTCGACACAGCTCCTATGAACTGGCTAGTCCCACATATCGATGAGTACTTGCCCAATCGCATCAGTTTTCCCGACTCCTGGACTAAACGCCACGGCCACGACTCGAGCATCCTATTTCACGCCTTCCCTGCGCTGTGCTGTACATCGCGCCAAGTGTTTCTCGAATCTACACCACATTTTCTCACCCTTGTGGAGGTTCATTCTTTGAACACTCAGTCGTCTAAGCTTCTCTATGACTGGCTTACGCAATTTCCTAATGATGAAGGGTTTAAAGCTATCAAGGATTACGCGTGTTACGAGTGGAACGTGTTTGAGCTGGAAGCTACTCAGGTGCAAATCGACCTCCTCACTCGCCTCACTAATATTGAAAGTCTCCATCTCACTTTCACATTTTCATCCATCGTCAATGGCTTAATAGAATCCGAGTATGACTGGGAGGCCGAACAGAATGTCTACATTGATACAGGGCTCCTCTATTCTGCAAGATGGTACTACACCTCCTCACCCGAGATTCGGGACGCCGACCCTCCACATCCATTGGCAGAGTACCCACCACCACATGAGTACATTGCCCGTGAGAAGGAGGTGCTCCAAGAAAAACTCCAAGAGTTTATTGCGGCACATCGACTGGAAGTACTATTCGACCTCACAAAGTTGGAGAACCTGAGTTTTGAGTTCGACGCACAGGAGCAGGGCAGGTTTAGGCATAATCTGTGCAACCCACTATACAAGTGGTTTGAGCAGGAGTGGGATAAGAGAGGAAAGGATGTTGTGATTACAACGGGGTATAACGAGGATATATGCTAGTGAAACAATGCACATGTTCTAGAAAGTCGGTCTGCACCTTATGCTTCTACCCCATGATACTGATCAATATACCAACATCATGAAGACATGGCGGATGCGGTTAAAGGGTATGGGCGTCCGATGCATGTGAGAAGGACAGTGCAATGTTTTGCTGATGCCTGAGTGGCCGGGATCATGGTCGAGGGATCAAACATGACCGAAGAGTATGTTTGATCATCGTCAATATTGTCACTTTATGAACTAATCGATGTTCAGGGTGCGGACATACCAAAGGGAAAGCAGTTGTGTCGAAAGCGAGGCATTTGATCGTATCCAGGCCGCTGTTGACGCTCGAAACGAAGGCAAGGATATCTTTATCCTTGCGCTGACCGACTCACTTCTACTTGAATGGAATGAGGCCATGACTCGAGCGAGAGAGTTCAGGCGTATTGGTGTGGATGTGATGTTCGTGGAAGCTTTGCCGGACAGGGACGCCATGAGCAAATGTGTTACAGGGTTCGACATGCCCGTTTACGCCAACAGTAAGTACGGTCCGTGTCGATACACACGACTGAAACTAATCTTTCGTTAGTCATTGAGGGCGGCAAGACCGAAAATCTGTCCACGGAGGACCTCGCAGAACTAGGCTTTTGCGCTGTTGCATATCCGTAGACGCTAGTCGCAGCGAAGTTGAAAAGCATTCACGAAACTTTGGAAGCGTTGAAGAGGGTATGTCTTACACCATATATGCAGCCACACGAGACTAACGTCTTATAGGATGAAGAGGAAAGGTAAAAATACAACGAGGGCGGTCTACTGATAGGGCATACAGCCACTAATGGCACGAATGAACACCAGTAGACCAGCGAAACCTATTATGTAGATTATTAAACAGTAACTTGAAGCGGGACTCTTGAATCTAGGCTGCAGATTGTCCTGAGATATAAGTAGCACGTGAGAGCTTTACTCTGCTCTCCACGTCTGCTACCCAAAAGGGGTAAAGCTCGATAATGATGATTGCCTTTATCATTCTTTTCAATTTAAGCATAGACTTTCGGGTGTTTAAACGTGTACATCCTCTTTCTGCCCGTCCTTTAGAGTGAACGAAGAACATGAAGTAATATTTACGGAGCTGAACAGTGTCTAGTCGAGGTGCAAGGCCCGGATAGCATATCAGACGTATGACCAAGCTGCGCGACAAGAAGCACAAGAATAATAGAGGTGAGATAAGCAACCAATTGCTGTTCGGAAATGGAAGGAAGTCGTACAGCATCTTCCAAGCCTCAACCAGTTACGCAAAGACGTCACTCTAGACCAGCCAATTACGACGAAGCAACAAAATGCACTACCGTCATCGATCGCAGCTAGCCTATCCGGCGTCGCATAGATCGAGTTCGCGTCTCACATCCAGGTCCTCCGAGAGTCATCAATATGAGCCTTCGATGCAGCTCGGCTGCACGATCCTGTCAGATTCGAGGTGGTTGCGCTGTGGCGGGCAGCCCAAGGATCTGGGCTGATGTCTTTTGAGGTCAGCTTCCCCACGATCCGAGCACCACTTCTCCAGTACCATTATGGGTAACTTCATTTCCTCGCAAGTCGATGACACGGACTGGAAATCGGATGCCAGATACGCGATGGAGTCTGGCGTGTTTTGTGTAATATGCGGCGGCCCGTTCGACATTGAGGGGGACGTGTACAACATCGACCCAAAGGAGAAGCGCTATCGGGTTCGTTAGCTCACCTCGTATTCATGTAGCATTTTCTTGTTTCAATTAATGCTTACTAGTGGCTCTTCGACTTTCGTTTGCTCGGTAGCCCTTCACATGTTCTCAAGCATAGAGTGACTAGCGAAGAAACAGAGTAAGCTCTCCTCCAGTCACGTCTGTTGGATACTCATTGTGTTTCAGGCTGGTCAATGCTTCCGAGAGCAACGATGTGTTCCTGTCTGAAGCAGCCTGGTTTAGCATCACCGGTTCCGGTTACTTTCGAGTCGGTGATGATGCCCTTGGGGGAGACACATGGTTTGATGCTCTCCGCAATGATGTAGACGCTGATACCTTGATTCCGTTGCATGATGTGTGCATTGATATTAGCTGTCGGGTCATCGAGCATCTCCAGGCAAAGCGAATGCATGACCAACAGATATCGCCGCTTGCTGTTCTCAACCGTCTCCTGCAAAGTCGCTTCCGCAGCAACGCTCACGCCCCCTTCGAGACACGAAACGATCTTCTTGACCTATGCGCAATCTTGGAAAAATATGGACCTCGCAGTGTGATGGCCTTGACAAAATTGGAGTGGTGGGGAGGCGAGTACGAAGTATGTTTTCCAGATTCCTTACTCAACATGACTGATGCCGTCCCCAGAAGTTCTACACGGACCCTCTCGATGTCCCAGATATCACATCCTTTGCTTTGGGTATTCTCAAGGCTTCGCCAAATAGGAAACATATCGAAAATTGCGTACTACATACAACACGGGGACCACACGGCATTGAACGCCTCCCACCTGAGCTGCTGGATCGGGTTTGCAGTTATCTACCAGCAACATCAGTCATCACGTTGCACCGAGCATCGAAGACGTTGTCTCAGAATGTGCCATTAGACAACAGCTTCTGGCGGAATAGCCTCCTGGCTGGCAGCCTACTCCCACATATATGGGATCTTGACAAAGCAGAGCTGGACATACCGGCTTTTGAAACTTCCCGTGATTGGAAAAGCGTAGCTCAACTGTTAGCGAAGAAACAGTTTCCTATTAGCGGACGGGACCGTCGACTGGAAGGAATACCGAACGGTCTCTGGAATAGATGTAGGATATGGAGCATCATGGAAGAAGCGGTTGATCTCTACTTTTCAGATGCGCCTCCCATATATCTAGGCAATAGCGCGATGAATGACCGTTAAATGGTGTAAACCTGTAGGAACATGGCAACTGAGCATATCGTTGGAGAACTTTGAGTGATCAAGAACAGAACGCTCACAAATTTGCCTTCACGAGGGTCCAAGAATGAATACGCAATCGATTCAGAACTAGCTTACTACAGTAGAGGAAGATAGCAACATCTTTAGCGATCACCAAACATTCGGGGACAACTTAGTACTCACGGCTTCGCCATCGCTGCAACAAATCTATTCCAGCTCGGCCCAAAGCTTTCGTAATAATTCGCAACGGCGCTTGTAACGAACAAATACTCCGCTCGCTCACGCAACGCAATCGTAAAGTCCTCGACCTCACCCTCTGGAACAGAATGAACCATATAGCAAGATCGAGAGCGACCATATGGCGAAGTCGCTAGCCATTCTTGATACTCATCAGTGATGAAGTGTGCGTACGATGTCTCGACCACGACCGTAATGTCCGGACCTGGACTTGCAAGCTGAGCATTCACAGCTGTGCCGGGGTTGTGGATCACCTGAGACGCTATTAGCTGAGGAGTAAGTGCTACAAGAGAAGGAACGTACAATTCTATTGCCGTCTATGCCATTGTTTTCTTTGACCTTGCGATCGATACCGTCGAGATAGCGCTTTGCTTCCCCGGAGAATAGGTTTACTGTTTCGTCGACAAAGATACCTTGCACTTGCAGTCCCGGGAACTCTTCGCTTCCTGAACGCATCGCGTACGCTTCAATGTCTCGAGCGACATCCTCTACTGGCCTTTGACAGTACGTAGCTCTTATGTATCCTATTGTCGTAACGCTTGGATGTGCATTTAGCCGCGGGAGCTCTCGGACATAATCTTCATTGGGCCACCACGGAGCAGCACCAGGACCACTGTTTGGATTGACAATGATCAAGAACTCGAGATTCGGATATGCAGAAATGCTGACATCTGTCAGTTCGTACGAGAGAAGAGTGTGGTACAGGGACTTACGCAGCATATAGTGGGTCCCATGCACCCGGATGAGGGTAGATGTATAGCGGCAGAATGATCTTCGACTTCATGTTCGACAGCCTTTTCCGAATGCATGGATCGCAACCAGAGATGTGTATGTGTTCATTTAACCAACCAACCCATGCTGACTAATCCACCAAACGTGACTCCTCAGTGCCAATATTTACGTATGAACATATCCCTTGCATCAAGCGTCGAAATCCCTCTTGTTACTCTCATAACAATAAATGATTAAGGCCGCCTCAGCACTACCACATCACATTCAACCACTCCTCCCAAATCGATCCGTACCCAGCATATACATCCTCACTCAGATCAGTGACAAACAACCACTGCACATCCCTCCTCACATCATCAATAATCTTCCTTAATCCCCCCGTTCCAAGATCCTTAGGCACAGAGTTCACCAACATCGCCCGATCGGCCCTATCAATCTTACTCCCATCCAACATGCCATGCAACTTGTTCTTCCTTGGCATATCCTGATACACGCCTTCAAATACAACCGTTAAATCGGGTTTATACGCCGTCAACCCATCATCTGGTACACGCCCGGGGTTATGTGCCACCATCGCTTCGTCGCCAAAGCCTTCTGAGTGGCGCACTGTTGCGCTGATGTTCTTCAGATACGCGCGTGCGTCGTCCGCGTATTTCCATGGCGTTTGGTCAAAGTAGATGCCGTCTAGCGTGAGCTTGTCGCTTACGTTCGCCCACCCTGCGTACGTGGCGATTTCAGCGCGGATTGTGGCATTGTCGCGCGTGCCGCCTGCGGTGTCTATGTAGCCTAGCGTTTTGACGTTGAGGTGCACGTTTAGGGCTTTGATGGCTGCGATGTAAGATGCTGAGGGCCAGGTTGCGCTGCCGGGGCCAGAGTCGGGGTTTATGATTACGGTGAAGTTGGTGTCGTGGTGTCTGACGATGCTGAGGAAATACGTCAATGAGTTATTCGTTGGTGGGACTATGTTCGGAAGGATCTTACGCGTCGTATAATCTACCCCATGCGTTGAGCTCCGGCTTTATGTAGAACGGCACAATGACGTGGATTGGCAGTGGCTTGATCATTTTCTGGGGTAGGATGATACCGAGAGGTATGATGATTGCCAGCAGAAGTGCGAGACCTAAAGTCACTGCCATTGCAAGCACGCGATCGTCGATTTTTCCGCCAAATTTTGCCTTCTTCGGTGCTGGTACGTAGGGGCTTGCATACCCATACTGCGAAGAAGTCGTTGATATTGATCGGTCATTAGATGCACATGGTTGGATAGGTTTCTCGGTGACGAGTACTGCTTTCTTGGGTTGGCTCGGCACTTGAAGCGTATCAACGCTTTTTGCAATTGTGGGTCTGGATTTCGATGGGACATTTGACTCGGTGGAGGTGCTTGTCGACGTTCGGTTATTCTTTGGAGGGATCGCGAGGCTATATGGACTCGATATATTGCGGCGAGATGATGGAGTGCGCAATTGCGCTTTGTATGTGGAAAGTGCTTGGATATGTGGAGTCGGCAGAGACATCTTCTCTATTGTGTTCAATGTTCAAGTACTGACAAGCTCGGAATATGTTTTGGTAGAGGAGTCGACAGGCGGCATACTTGCATTCCTCGCTTCTGTGGTAACGTTACGTAGCGAGTCTGAAATTGTAGCATTCCAAGGGAGAAAAACACTGAACTCATTCGGATTTATAGACTATTCACTCCACTAACAGCCACAGGACGCATCAAATACTAGTTGATCGCCCATTTTGCTTGAGGTGCATTGACCAGCCAAAGCCTCCTATAACACACATGGCAAGTCTCGTCCTTCGTGTCGCGCGAGGTTAGTGAGCCGGGGTGGAGAGGATGGCGTTGGCGTGCATGTAATCTCGTAGTGACAGTGTTAGTCTTTAAATTGGGTTGAACAACATGTCGAAATCAAATACAAGAACAGCGTGTTTATCATAATGCCAAACGGCACTACTTGTAGAGAAATGTAAATTCATTTCCAAAGATTGTATAGAATATAAGTCGTGAGTGATAAATTCCGAAGAAGGAGCCAGTCCCAGCACTATCCGTTAACCAAACCCAATAGAAATGGAATAGAAAATGAAATACCTAGCACAGTTGAAATCATCCAGTCATAAACCCCTCAAACCTTCTCCTTATCGGACCCAACAATGCGGACTTCAACCGGCGTAATCTCATCCCCCGCCGCCGTACTCCCCCGCATAAACACCGCCTCCTCAACAGTCTCATACACAACCGTAGCCTTCTTATCCCTCTTACCCTCCTTATTGGAATCGGCCGCATCTTGAAGCGCCCAGCCGAACCTCGCGAAGCGCTCTCGAACACGATCTTGCACACCAACAAGTCTCAGCTGAGTAGTCTTCCCGCCAAACTTCTCAATGTCGACCTTGAGATCCTTGAGCGCGCTGAGGCCTGTTGTGTCGATGTTGTGCACGCGCATCATGTCGAGGACGACCGTTCGGATCTGCACTGGCTCTTCTAGGATGTCGGCTTTTGTGCGGAGAAGAGATGCGCGGCGATCGCCGGCGACGCTCCAGTTGCGGTTGGCGTGTTGTGCCTCGAGGGTTTCGACATCGCCGGAATTGTACGTCTGGACCGCGTCGAGGCACTGGTTCTTGATGCGATATGCGTTGAAGAAGAGGATGGATTGGTGGATGCGGAAGACTTGTGTGTCGAGGGGTATGCCTTGCACACCCGCGGAGCGAGTGTTTGACCGGATTTCGATGGATGTAATACGGCGGACGCGGTGGAACGCCATGAAGACGAGGTGGTAGGCGACGTTGAAGCCCACCGCCGTGCCGATGCCGACTTCAGAAGATACAAAAAGAGTGAGCCAGAAGGCAAGCATGGAGGTGATGAAGTCGACGAGTGAAGTTCGCCAGTACCCGTAGAAGACCTTAATAGGAACAAGAATGTGCCACACCGCCGTGACGATAATGGCGGCCAGTGTAGCCTTGGGAATCCAGTACAGTGCTGGGCTGAGCTTGAAGATCGAGAGGATTACCACGCCACCAGCGATAAGACCGTAGGCGGGAGATTTCACACCAGAGTCGGAGTTGACAGCTGTGCGGGACATGGCGCCTCCTACTGCCATTGATGAGAAAAAGGCGTTAAAGAAGTTGGTGAAGCCAAGGTACACCAACTCCTGTGCTGGATCGGTGACATATCCATTCTTCCGGCCAAATGCTTTAGCGATAGCCAAGTGCTCAATCGATGCTGCAATGAAAGGCGCAATCGAACTTGGGAACACTTTCTGGATGAGATGGCTGTCAGGCATGCGAGGTGTATCGATGCCATTCGACTTGACTTTGCTCAGTGCCCATACTGGATCATCGTCGATGTTTTTGTTGACAGCATACGAGATGCCTGTGAAGAGGATGAGGACTACAGCACTTCGACCGAGTGCTAGCAGCCAGATAGCCTTGTTCTTCTTGCCCCAACGTTGCCCCATCTTTTGCATAGCGACAAGCATTACAATGCCACCGAGACCGATGCCACAGGTTGGGCCATCGTATTGTGGTATCATAGCGAAGAGGTCGTGTATGATATTTGCCGTGCCAGTTCTGGCCGTAATGCCAAACAATGATGGGATCTGGCCCAACATAATGACAATAGCTGCAGCAGAAATGAATCCACTTAACACGGGCACGGAGATGAATTCAAGGAGAAATCCAAGTTTGAGAAGACCGATGAGTAGTGCGTAGATCCCAACTGACATGGCAACGGCGGAGGCTATAGCTTGAGGTGTGTATCCGTCTTCGCTCACATCGCGAATGATTTCAGCCGTGAGTAGTCCCATAAGCGAAGTAGGTCCTGTTGACAAGTCTGGATAATATGTTAGTGCCGGGGAACCGCTATGGCGAAGTTTCTTACCTTTTGACGTTCCCATGATGAAGTACAGGAAGTTGGGAAGCCAGCTGGACATGAGGCCAAACTCTCCAGGTATGGTAGCAATCTTTGCATATGCCAAAGATTGGGGGATGAGCAAAACACCAACAGTCATTCCGGCGAGACTGTCGTTAAGTAGCCATCGTATGTTGTACTTAGGAAGCCAGTGAACGACAGGTACTCTGTCAACAAGATAGTGACCCGCCACTGAGGGGAAAGCGCGAATCGCCTTTTCGCCATATCTTACTGTTCGTTGGAGAGTGGTGTCAGTAGTTATGGCTTGGTGAGCACGTCTGGAAGTCTTTCTGAAGTAATCCATGATGGGGACCAGCCACGAAAAGCAAGAAGAGCAGAGTAAAAGGGGTTGTAGTATTGAACTGGGTGGAGATGAAGATACCTAGGAAGATGCTGAACAGCACATCGAGCACTGAAGATATGCGATTAGAGCATCAGGGGAGAGTACGGCAGTGCTGCACCCGACGAGGTGATACACTGCCGCCTGAGCTAGATGCTGGACAATGGCGTTGACATCCACCTACGAGATGGCCGGACAGTACACCCATAGAAACTGTTGACAACTTGGAAACAAGCTGAAGACGTCTAGCTGGGTACCAGTATCAAGGCACTGCCAATCACAAATGAACGGGAAGCCACCAAGACATCAACACCATCGCCAATAAGGAAATGAGCTGAATTGCGAGTAGCAGCTCCAGAGTCTACCTTCCAATTCGAGGAACCGAGGCCAAGGCCTTAGCAAGGTGGATACATGTAACTAATCGTGATTTGAAGTCTCCCTGAGATAGAGGCGTGAAGACGTGGTCACGCTGGTAAGCCTGGCAGGGAACAGGAGTGGAGGACAGACGGCACTTGCGTGGCTGCAGATGTTCCTAAGCAGGTTGGACTCAGATCTAGGTCCGTGTCGAGGCCCATCAAGGTTGATGCCTCCCAAATCAAAGGTGTTGATGACCAGCAACGCAACCAATAGTGGCCAAAGGCGTGCTTGCATCTATCTACAATTCGTCAATTCTGATACCACTGTAATCAGACTCCTCCTTCGCCGTCGAATTCATTAAATTGGAACATGTGCGATGGCGGGGACTACCCCGCAGTTCACCACTTAGCTTCCGTCAGCCTCCCCTGCGAGTGCCTTGTTGTGAAGCCGGGCGCTAGCGCATCTAAATAAGCTTTGGGTCAAGCTCCACGAATAGATGGCCAAGCGACCTTGTCGATTATTTCCAGCCCGGAACGTGCTTTGTGTCACAGTCGGAGCTTTGAAAATAGTTTGGAGTCAGTAGAGCGGTATTGAATCGTTCGAGTACCAAAAGTCGGCAGTCGTGGGCCAGCTCGCGACAGCTAAAGCTTGAATCAATTATGGTAGGAAACATGCAGGTCGGATGCTGCAGATCGGAAGAATGCTAGTATCACTACCTTTTGCCGTTCCCGGCCGATGTAGCCGGTGGCGGACTTTGATTCTCAAAGACGGAATACGTACAGAAGACAACGCTATCCATGTAAGCTATTCCGTGTGCTCGAGGCGCTTTAGCGTACATGGTAGGAAGCTGGCTACTCTTGAGCAGCGCGTGGACGAAGGCACCCAGTAGAGAGCGAAGAATGCATTGAGAGATGTCTGCTCAGATGCGACCGTCAGCATTATACATTAGCGTACATTTGCAGCCCGTGCAGAGTCCTGTATGCTTTTGCCATGGACCGTCGCTACATGTAGATCCTGTCAGTTGTACTAGGGCTGGAAGCGTAGAAAATATGCGTAATTTCCTGAGCACTTCGTCGTATTCCATAGGTTTCAAGGGCTTCTATAAGCCAGTGTGAAGAGTCACGAAGCGGACCTCTGGAGAGCTGTTAGAAGTCCAAGCGACGTTGACGGTCGAACAAAAGACCATTGATAGAACCGATAAGGATTTGCAAGAGAATACTCGCTTAGGCATTGTACGTAGTGATGCCGCCATGTGGCGCGGACTGAAGTTGCTCGAAGGAGCGAAGGCGTCGAGGACGAGGCGGGGAAGGAGCAGGTCCTGGTCAAGCATGCGAGAATCCCGGTTTATTCAAGCAGCAACGTGCTTGGCTTGACCGGGCTGTGTGTGATCCGAATGCATTCCGAACGCAGCTCGAATGGAACCCGAAAGCAGTTCGAATGTAGTCCGAAGTTTGAACCCGAAATGTCCTGCTGGCCAAGTTGTTCTGCGGAAAGCCGTCCAGGACCTCCTGGTCGAACGGCCGGCAGCCATGACGATTTATGAACTCCAGGTTCATCGTACAGGAAAAATAGCACATGGTCCAGGCCCTGCGCTAAAGATGTCTCGCGACTCAAGAACAGACAGCATCAGGCGAAACAACTAGCTTGAAAGGCGGGCTTTGTATGCTGAGAGAGCGGTCCACACGGTATACGCCACTAGGCGTGCCTAGTGAGCGAGAACGCTCCATCAGAGTATGTGTTGTCGTTGGGAGATAGCTTCTCTTATCCAGTGACAGTGAATACGAGAAAGCCTTCAGTTGCCCGCCCATGATGAAGAATGATTGGAGAGTAGGCCATTGGAAAAGAGACAGAGATCTTCTTAGTGGACTAATCAGGCTCCAAAAAGTGAAGAACAAGACAATGAGCCAATAGTGAGACCAGACGGCTTACCAAATGCAGAAGGCGACGCTGGTCTACGCGACTGGAAATATCAGTGAAGTCTTGTATGATGAATCCCCATGATGAAAGATGCTGATCAGATCATATCGAGACACGTTCCTTTCTGTTGGCCTCAGCAGTTACGTGCTTATCGAACATCTAACGAAAGGTAGGATCTGTTCGAGCTGTTCGATCTTGAGCGGTCTCGCAGTCGACATGGCGGGTACACGGTAGGGTCGGTAGCTACTTAGAGGTGATAGTCCAAGTAAGAGTTGTAACGGGGGTGGGTAGGCCAATTGCTCCGACAATAATGATTGTTGCATGTGAGGGAGACAAAGTTCGGAAACAACGACGCAAGCTCCGTCCTCCGCGCTAACGCCAAGGCGAAATTTATCGATACTAGACTTCAAAGGCACAACAAAGCAAGCAGGCCGCAGTGCCATTCCTGCAGACGCAGTCACTGAACCATGGCGCGCAAGAAGAAAGGCGCGCAGACAGACGCTGCGACCAACGGCAGCGCCTCGAGCACCCCGCCGCCGCCCCCACCAGCCAACGGCACTGCAGTACCGCCCAAGAAGCCCGCCAACGAGCCCTCGACCTCTGCCCTCATCATCTGTCGCAACAAGTGAGTTCGGGCGGGTACTACCTCTCCTCCCACCAATTGCATGCTAATGATATATACTTTAGGCATTGGCGCTACATCTCCTCCTTTCACGGCCCCTGGCTCCAACTACCGCCTGAAGTGCTCGAGTCGCTCGCCCATAGTAACTACCTCTCCCCGCGCCCGCACCCCATCGACCCCGCTGTCTTCTACGACCTCGTCAAGATCCGCAAGGCCGTCGACGAGGCGACCAATCTCGCTGTGCGTGCAACCTCAGGCTTGACCTCGGCGGCGCTCAGCAACAGTCTCAATGCGGGGAATAGCATGTTGGGCAGCGCGGCGGCGCTGGGGATAGGATATGGAGCTGGGGGCACGGGCAAACTGAGTAGGGAGAGGAAACATCGTATGAGGGAGCTGGCGACAAGTAAATTGAGCCAGGCATATCATCTGGACGAGATTGCGGCGAGCGTGGCAACCATGCAGAGTGCGAGTACGCTGGAAGACGTTGCGCACCTGGTGCTACAGAGGAATCCGGCAGACGTGGATGCCAAGTACGTCCACTTCTTTCATGAGAAGATCCCGAGTCGCATGATGGCGCAATGTACGCCCCTGGACACACTGAACGACATAATAAGCGAACGGCCGAATGACGGGAGTCCGCTGCGTACTAGAGCTTTGACAAGGATATTCAAAGAGGATTATGTCAACTCGGCCAAGGATTTGAGCGAGGCACTGTCGTCGGCTCGTTACCTAATGGCACAGCATCGAGCGGGGAGAGATCAGTTGGTGTTGGCCAAGACATATCAGGAACAGTATGGGAGGGATTGGAGGCAGGAAGTCAAGATACCGGAGGAGGACCAGCCGAATTCACTGGAAACCCAACTTTTATTCCACAGGGCGGGAGTATATTTCACAATAGCATGTGGATATGTGCACGCGGCGTTAGAGGGACTTCGAGAAGCAGAAGAGGCAAAAGCGAGGAGAGATGCAGAGGTTTCCGCAGGACAAGAACCAACACCAGAGTCGCCCGAAGAAGCTGAGGGAAACCGTCGCCGCTCTGAAGCCCGCAAGCAAGTGCGGCAAAATGCCAAACGCGCGCTTCGAGATTACGTAGCATTTCTTTCTCACTTCGACTATACCCCCGGTATTTCTGCTGAGCTTGCTGAAGAATTTCTACGGCGGTTGGGAAACTCGACAAACGGCAATGGTTACTCAAAAGACAACATAAAGCCAAATATGAATCGCCTACTAGAATCTGCAAACACTTCTGCTTCGCCCATCTCTGAAGCGCTGGTCCCGCACCGCCGTCAGCATGGTCACAATTCCGACCGCGCATCCTGGCCGAAACTCCCACCTCCAGAGATCTTCAAAGTCTCGCAACTTTTTGAGCCCGCGCCGCCTGCTTCTCTCCCGCCGTATCCCGCACCTCGGCCAGCGACACCAGCAGAATCCGCAGCTTCTGCAGCGGCGACTGCGTTCGCAGATAGCCATGAGAGTATAACATACCACCCGCTGCTCACCGACGCACTCCATTCACTGCTCCTGTGCCACGCACTCATCCAGACTCCGCCAAAGGAACATCTTCGTCACGCCCACAATGCCGCACGCCTAGCCCGTGTATGCGACGGCTATCCGATATTCCTCGCCGCGCGCTCACCTGCGCGTGCAGATTGGATTGAAGTCCTGCGACGCGCTGGGAACTGGATAGGCATAGGTACAAGCTGGGAGAATCTATGTCGACCCGCGCCACTTCCCGGCCACGGGAAAAACGGCTCCAGCACCGAACTCAGCAAGAACGGCGTAAACGGCAACACCACCAGCAACGGCACGGCCGAAACCGAAACCCAAAAGCGCGAGCGCCAAAAGCACGAAGCGATCCTCGAAGCCCTAGCCGACGAACGCGTCGTAGACGAAGAATCCTTCCAACGCGCCGTCCGCGCCCGCGAACGCAGATTCAGAGAAGATGACGAGGCGGAAAAAGCGCAGCGCAATGCATCTCCCTCGCCTTCGCCTCACCTTTCTTCAACATCCACACCAAACGGCTTCTCTACCTCCCCTTTAAACGGCACTGCTCCACCCAAAACCCCTCCCTCCCCTTCTCCTTCCCGTTCCCCTGCTCCCACCACTGCGCCAAAACGCTGGGCTCAAGACGACGGAAGAGAATACCCCATCAGCACCGAGCGCGCTGAAGCGATTTCCCGCTGGGTTCGCGAAGCACCCAGTGTGACTGAGAGTTCGGGAACGAAGAAGCGGCGCGCAAAGGGCAAGGCGAAGAAGCCCGGTTTACATAAGGCTGGTAGTACGGGCTTGAGTCTCGCGGAGAGCGTCGAGACGTTGAGTGTACAAGATGAGGAGGTTGATGATTAGCGATTTTTGTATGATTAGGTGAAGATGGGCTTCGGCCTTGTGTTTTATTGGGGGTTGCGCTTGATGAATGCTGGAAAAGTGGTTTGGTGTCCTGCCTTCGGCCTTGAGTCAGCTTGAGTAACGAGACTCTGGATATTTCATGCAAGCGATGAAGGAATGGAATAAGTTCGAAAGAGAGATCGCATCTCGTTTTGTCTACCCTCTTGATTGGTATTCTTACACGGTACAGGTGGGCACATCATGTCAAGCAGATGGCTGAAGATCCTCGCTAGCCTCCAACTATTGTCCAGTCCTAGCTTACCATAACAAGCTCCTCCTGTCGAAATCTGAACGCCCTTCGTTCCCGCTTCACTAACAGGTTGTCCACACCCTCAACCTCGCGAACACAGCGCCAGCGGGCTGGCCCACATCGGTGAGCATTACAGCTTTGAGCCCCTACAACTCCCACTCTGAACAGCCTGTAACAATATGCTCATGTCGATGCTCCGGTCCATATAACGCTTCATTCTCCTGTAAGATCTTTCGCCAAGCGCTTTCCGATTCGTCATCTGAGATCTCGCCACCGTACCAGCTGCTCTGTAGGTCAGCCTCAGTAAAATCAACCTCATCATCATAATCATCCACAGCATCGTGAGGCTTCTCACTAGGCATGCCATGGTTGAGCAAGCCCTTCAGTAGCATCCTGTTGGCTGCCAGCCAGTATGCTCGATGAAATCGCCTATCGCTGGCCTTTTCCATGTCGATATGCCATCTATGCTTCAATTTGAAATATCCTTGGTCCATGGCATCTTGCAGGTATTCGCGGATGTTAGGGGCGAACGTCTTCCAATAGATCTCTTTCTCGTGCAGGTGACCATATCGACCATAGACGCCCACAGTAGTGGTTGAATCGGGAGTCATGCCCCATGTGAAAGGGTTAACTGCATTATGAAGTACGACAAATGATAGGCGATCACCGCCCTCGATAAAGCCTTTACTAGCGTGTGCGTGCCATTTGAAACGAGAATCTTTCTCATACAATTTCCTCAAACCAAAGAGGTCCTCCACGAAAGATTGTGCAAAATCATACCCCATTTCGGGGTCGAGTCGATATAGCTTGACGGACCACCTGTACTCCTCATACTTGCCGGAGATCGGCTGGTCAATATCATCCCAGTCAAGTTGTGCCTGTGCCTCCGCTCCTGGCGACAGGGATGTATATCGTGATGGTAGATGTGAGATGGGGGAATTATGGGGATGGGACGGTCCAAATGTATCCGGTAGATGAGTTTCTGGTAGACGGTCATAATCCATGGACTCGCCTAATCCGTTATACTGAGCATCAAGAGTATGGTGGTAGCTCGTTGTATGCGGATGTCGAAGGGACGGCGCTATTGTAGGCGGCACAAGGATCTCCATGGTAGTACTGGGCCTGCGCTTCAGACCCGGTGCCATTCTATGATCATTTTTATGTGATACGTATTGTGTGCGCACGGATATGGCTTGACGTTTCGCTTCACCCTTCCGACGATATCTCTCTTGCTTTCGACGTGTTTTTGCGTCCAGATATCCCCTTTGGCTCGAGGACCGCTGTACGGGTGGTGCAGTTGACAGAGCGAGCTCGCTCCGGTCGCCTGGATGCGTTAAATTGTGTGTCGGCCATTGCTGGATTGGCGGTGCTTGTACAAGGGATGGAGGTGGAATAGTATACCGCGAATGAACAGAAGCTGGCGGACAAAAGTTGGCAATAGGGGGCGGCTGAGGAGGTGGACCATAGTTTCCTGGTGAAATGCCAGCTTGATACCATGATGGCCCCCTCTGGAGCACCCCGGGGCTGTATTGGGTGTATTCCACATAAGGCGCCCCAAGATGGTTGATTGGTTGCCGAGCTTGGTAGTCAGATGATTCGTGTGGTGGTGATAGATGAGTATACCCTGGCTGGTTTGGCGCTTCTTGCTGCGGGAAATCAGATGAGCTATGCCCAACTCCCTCTTGCGCATACCACTGTCTTAAGGGGCTGAAGAATTCCTCGTCATCTTGGCGTGGTGGAGTTGGTGGGCGATTTGCCTCACCGTGTAACGACTCGGGATCGTAAGAGTAGATTGTGTTCGGCCATGCGGGGGGCGAGGACTGTTTGGAGTAGCCATTGTGCCAATATTTGCCTGGTTCATGTGGCGGTGATGGAATGGCAATGCCCTGGGCTTGTGGGTGCTTGGGAAAGGGCACCCCGAAGAGCCTTGCGGTAGTATCATCCAAAATCGGAATGCGTGAATGATTTACGGCAGGCACTACTTGGGAGTGTAGAGAAGGGTCCATTGGGATTGACTGTATTGGGTTGAGTCGTGGTTCTCATTGTCGGTATTGAAGAGATGGAGGTGCAACGCTTGAATATATGGAGGGCCATGGTGAAGCGCGGGGAAGGAGCGCGGCGGTCAGGTGATAGAGAGGTTTCTGCCCTAGCAACGAGGGAAATCACCGTCGGGGGAAGTCGCGACGTGTCTCGTGCCTTCACCGCAGACGTTGCGTGCTTGTCCAGCCAATGGAGCGACGAAGAGCTTTGTTTAATCTGCCAAAGGTCTCAGACTGACGTAATGAGATGCAGAGACGGGAAGTTGCAGTACGGTGTAGAAGTGGTACGAGAGTTTAGAAATGAATAGCTTCAAGCTTTGGAGGATATGGGACGCCTTCTGCAGCATCGTCACAGTAAAAGAAGTGAGATACCGCCCGCTCAAGCTTCAAGACTGACCGCTTTTATTCTGCTTAACCAGGTCCATGAATGCCTACCATTTAAGTATTTGAGGTGCAAAAGTAACAGGCCGTCCTACGATGCAGCTGACCGAAGCGGACCCGACAAGGGTGCCAAGCCCAATAGGCAGAAGCAACGGGTCGTTTGCAAAATGTGAAACTGCAATGACTTCAATGAATTGTGCAAAGTAATCTTACCCCGGATTATTCAAGATGTCATAGTACAAAAACCGCCATACTCCATCTTTTGCTGTGCCTGCCGACCCTGACATGCGCTTGAACGCCGGATAAACTGAAGAAGTGATGTTCATACATGCGAGATGCTTGGATGAGACCAGAACAGGCAGCGCAAAGCTTTCATAAGCGCTGCATAGGACTAAATCAATTACTTCTACACAACACGCTTGACCTAAATTTGATGTCAACAACCTATGATCGTGGCCAGGGACGAACTTTGAATGTATAGGGGCTTACCTCGAAGAACCGCTTGAGCCACCAGACTTGGAAGACACCCTGGCAGATCAAAACGATGAGCTGAAAGATGCTCCACCACTTGATGCGCGAGTTGGTGCTCTCAGCAGTATTCCTATGCATTCGCTCGCGGACAACGATGTAGCTCTGTTCGTCCTTGACCTGAGCGACGAGTTCTGACATTGAGCGGACTAAAAACCTGTCAGCCTTTGCGCATCACCCTATATTACGTGCCCACATACCCTCCTTCTCCAAAGGATCCTGCGGCGCCTCCGACTCGGGAACGTAGACAATGCCGTGCACGTTGAAGGAGACCTCCTTTGTATTGGCACCCCAATGCTCGTTGTTAAAGCAGTATGTGTATTTGCCGTCTTCTCCTGCCGTGAAGGAGTGGTCGCCAGAGGATACGCCGCGTTCGTGGACTTGGTAGCTGCGAGATGGTGTCTCAATCTACGCATTCAATGATTAGAATTGAGACACAAATAGGAATGCAGAAGCTGTAATTGACGCACCCAGAAGTCAATCTCTAAATTTCCGCTACCACCAAACTCTCTGTCGCCGACCTGGAAGGTAACGGTCATCTTGTCGTCCTTGTGCAGCGCCTCGTGGAAACATTCGCGCTGGTGAGCTTTCATCTGGATGTTGTGTGCCGTGGCGAATGACAGCAGGCTGCTCGCCGCAGCGAGAAATGCGAAGGACGGGAACAGCATGTTTGCGGATGTCGTGTGCTGCTACTCTGTCGTGGTCGAGGGATGAATTTAGAGGAGCGCCAAGCTATACACACGGAGATGCCAGCTGTTGCCCGCAATGCAAGGGCTTCGGTAAAACATCGGGCGCTAGCCTCCACAACTCCATCTAATCTCTCGTCGAACGAACCGCCAACCATGCGAACATTCCGCGAAATTTACTGTGCTGGCCAGCACTGTCCTTGCGCTTCTCATATTTAAAGTAAATCCTCCACTTAGAATTGCCTTTTAGTGTCAATGCGACGATGCCGGTAAACCTGAACTATACAAGCATCAAGTAGCACTCGGGGATTCACTAGCGATATGAGACGCCAGTAAAGCAGAATAACAAACCATCTGGTATACTCTTGCCGCTCCAGATTATGCTATTGACTTACGAGCTGTTTACTTCCTTCGTGCTGCACCTTTCGGCGAGTGACACTGCGCAAACCCACAAACCTCTTTTCACTTTCCTAATATATGTCCACCTTCCTTTCTCTATTCATTTGTCTATCACTTTCTTCACGGTTCTTTTCCTATCCCACTCTCGTAGTCAAGTCCGTTTCTGCAGCCCCTCCCGGTTGAACCTGTGCTTTCCACGTCGCCAAGACAACCGTGATCCCGCAGCTCACAACGATTTGCATGCCCAATTGCACCTAACAGAGTCGCCAACATCTCTTTACCCTTTTGCATTCTCTGTGCTCATTTCTGGTCGACAAAGCCATCCTACGCATGCAGGTCATCAAGCTACAGCAGAATCAGCTAGACATTCTGACAGTGGGACCTCGTCAACTCACAAGCTCCACAAACCTTGACATCAGCTCTCGCAACGCCTGTAATGGCAGACTCCAATGGACCTCCTCGGCGTGTCTCAATGGCTTATATCTTAGGTTTCAGCAATAAGCCTTTCAAGGATCCGCCGCCGCCACGACCTCCCCAGCCCAGTGCGCTCGCCCAGATGGTGTGTTGATCTATCGAATCAGGTCTGTTTCAAACTAACAGGTTCTAGGTTACAACGCCCGGCGGTATAGTGGAATGGGCTGCCAGCGACGGCCGCAAAGGCAAGCTCACAGGGACCGGCAAACAGCGACTTACGGCAGCCAGCCTTGCCAAAGTACCATCCGAGAAACGATCGGTGAAGGATGCCCTTGATGCGAAAGGCGAAGAGAAGAAATCTGCAACAGAAAAGGCTACTAGCAAGATAGGCAACGACAATGACAACACTAACAGTTGGACAGCAGAAGAAGACAAAAAGATGATGGACTGGAGGAATGAGAATCCCACCGCACCCTGGGCTCCATTTGCCGAAGAGATCAAGAAGTCTGTCCCTGAATGCAAAGAACGCTTTAAACAGATTAAACCTGCCGACTGGAAGCCTAACACAGCGAAAGGCAAGGGTGGCGGTGGCGGTGGTAGCAACCAGAAACCAGCAAAGAAGGACAAAAGCCAGATCCAAAACCAGAATCAATGGAACAACAAGACGGGAGAGAACAGCCAGGAGGCTTCTGGTGGTGATCCATCAAACCAATGGCCTAGCAATGGTGCAGACACGGGATGGGGCCACGATACGGGCGGCACCGCTGATGCTGTTGGTGGCGGCGACGGGAACAGTGTTTGGGGCGGTAATGATATATTTGGAGGTGGCAACTATACGTACGGCGACGGCAATGGAGTCACTAATGGGGATAACAACGGCCAAAATGATACCTGGAACACAGGTGCCGCTTCCGGAGACAACAGCGAGTCAAATGCGAACAATGCCGCGTGGGGCAGCGAAGAAAGGGCGAATGGAAACATTGAAGGAGGCAATGGTACCCGGGACCTCAACGGTGGAGGTGACCCAACCGGTGGCGGTAATACAGGATGGGACAATACTGATGCCACTGGTGGGGGTGTTGGTATTGGGGATGATCCCTGGGGTACTCCGGCTGCCAACGGCGGAGGAGATAATCCAGGAGGCTGGAACACGAATACTGGTCCGAACAATGATAACAACACCAACGGCAATACAGGCAATGTCTGGGAGACACCCGCCCCTGCCAAAACAGCTACCCGGCCAAATTCAAAGGCGCACACGAACAAGTCTCCCTCCCACTCCCACACGCACCGTCATTCCCAGCACAACTCTCATTCAAACACTGCACGAACCGCCACAGAAGCTCCTATCGAATTAGAAGTCAAGCCCGACGGGACTTTCTCCGCAGATGACCTGAGACTAATTGCCAGGATCCTACAGCAGGATTGCTCGATGGTGTGGAACCGGGTGAGCTGGAGGTTTAGGGATAAGACAGGTAGGATGTTGCATCCTGAAGTCTTTGAGAAGAAGATTACGGGGCGTGTGGAAGGGAAGGAGAGTGAGAGGGGCAGTCGTAGAGGAAAGTAAGGTGCAGGTATCTCAGTGCGATGCAGGAGTGAGGCAACGTGGAAGAATGTGGAATGAGAAATCGCATATTAGAAGATCTGGATCGGGACGCGAGTTAAATGAGGCGCCCAGCTCGATTGTGTCTGTTCAAGACATCTCAAGTAACGGTATGCGCTCCTAATATTGTTAACGGTATGTTTTGTTCCAGTCAAGTGTGGCAAAGTGAAGTTGGAAAAGTAGAGTTGATCTTCTCGTCTATAGGTGCATAACGTGGGTGCCATATGCCGGTGAGATATTAGGTCACAGCTTCCAATTTGTCACCGCTTGAAGTCTCTCTCACCTCTACAGAACCGTGCTCTAACCCCACATGTAAGTGACCAAGCTACCGACGTGCATACAAAAGCATAAAGCTCACATCTCAGCTAGCTGCTACCTTCTTTACTACACCATCTATATTTGTGGGCTTCGACATACGACAGACAATACTTCACAGTACAACACAACAAACAGTCTCAGTAAGTACGTCGAGGGAGTTGATGTTATTGGAATTGACTCCAACCGTTAGAATAGACGCTATGGACGTGCCCGAAGCTGCCATAAACGTGTCCGAACTGGCCAAGACTCCCGCTGACCTTATACCCCAACTTGTGCCTATGCATTTGGACTACAAATACGTCGGGAAGCAAGCACTCAAAGTAGGACCTGACTTCTATCACATCTATCTGGACAGTCCTAAATTATAATTCCAAGACCTCAAGAGTCTCTTTAAAAAGGTCCCGACGCAGGTCTTGGATAAAGCTATCTTTGCGGGTAATAAAAAGGCTAATTACCATGACAATGTCTGGATCTTCATGAACCCTAACACAAGTGAAATAACCTTTGCGCGAGGTGGCACGGGCGTGGCTGCCTACTTTCCTCTGAAGAAGCTTAAGGATATTGATTTCATTGAGCCGCTCTCCCATATATATCAGGGCTGGCGTACTCTTAACAAGGACATGGTGGATGACACTGAAGTATGGGTCAAACTGAGAGCCTTTTCGTGCTTCTTATTCATAGCTAGTGGTCTCGTCGAACGGTTGCCAAACTACCCCAAATTCACCTACTGGCTAGTAGCCGCTTGCAAAGATATCGTGTCTGAGAAGCGCAAAGGGGATTGTGTTAACACCTGGGGCCCACAGATTGTGTGCGACACCATTGCAAAAGGAGGATACTTTGCTGTGGACGTGGTTCTCAGACCCCTAGAAAAGCCAAAGTTAAATCCCAAACGGGATGCTGTCTACTCGATGATACGGCCACTTCGCATCCAGTCTAAGGTGAAACCTTCAGAGCCAGCGAAGACGAAATCCGGCAGCGGTGTCAAGAAGATCAGAGCTCCTCCCAGAACACCAGAACCCAGCCCCGTCGACGCAACCAGGTTGATCGACGACGTAAGCGTTTACTGCCCTCAACAAGTTAACTTCTACGTGCTAACATTCAGCAGACTAAATATGCGGAACTCCGGAAGAAGTTTGCCGCTATGGAGAAAGAGAAAGAGCTACTGCAGGCCTCGAAAAAACAGGCTGACATGTGCGAGGACGCTTATGAAAAGATGCAGAAGAAACTACTAGACGCGCAGAACAAGGTCGAGGAGGCGGAGAGCCGTGCTGCGAAGGCGAACAAAAAGCTTGACAAGTATAAGAGGATACTAGCGGATGATTCAGACTGATAGGGTACGCATGGTGTGTGCGCTGGTGCATTGAGGACGGTAGTAATGGGGTAGGCTCGGCAGGGGAGCTACGGCGTTCAAAAGTGACTGAAATTCTTTGATATCTAGGGATCAGGAGTATGATTCAGAATAGCAGTGGCTACCTCTCCGCCAAATTGCGGGGCAACATTAAACATGCTATCAAGCCTGTACATTCTCCTACTCCAGTAAACCCAGCAGTCCCTCCCAAGGCCTCAACTCCACCTTCCCGCTCAGTACTCTACTGTCCAACTCCCTTTCGTCATAATTGCCAGCAACCCACTTCTTCACCTTGAGATCCCCAAGCTTCTCCCATGTCACCTTATCCCCACTTAGATTCAGTACCGTGAGAAATGCCTCCTTCTTGCTCCAGCGCCGATACGCAATCACTCTCCTATCATCCATATCCAACATCTCAAAGTCACCGTACACAAACACATCTTTCTCCTTCTTACGGTTCGCTAGAGCGCGCTTCCAGAACGCATGTACGGAAAGCGTGCCGGGCAAGGGCGTAGGGTTTGCTAATTGTGCTGCGGCATTGATCTCCTTGTAATCATCGTTCACGCGCATCCACGGTTTACCACTGGTGAAGCCAGCTTGAGTAGAATCATCCCATTGCATGGGCGTTCTAGCGCTGTCTCGCGCTTTGCGTTGCATGATTTTGCGGGCCAGAGCTTGTTTGTCGGGGTTGTTGGGGTAAAGGTCGCGGTATCTGGACTCATTAGTATCGAGACTAGGGAGAAGGGTGCGAGATGATATACTTCTTGAAGAAATTGATACTTTCAATGTCTTTGTACTCTTCTGGTCCCCAGCTCTCAGGCACATTTCGCATACCGATTTCCTCGCCCTGGTAGACGTACAGCGTACCAGCTAGGGTAGTCTGCATCAAGCAGAGAAGCTTGGCGCCGTACTCTCGCATCTCATCGCTATCATCTGTGTATCTACTAACGCTGCGAGGTTGATCGTGGTTCTCGACGAAGAGAGAGTTCCATCCGTCGCGCTCGAGCATGAGACGTTGAAGCCTGTTGAGAACTCGCTTCAAGTCGCTGGCGTCCCATGGATGCAGGGTGTACTTGAAGTCTCCTGGTACATTATCGATGTCTACGAGATCGAAGGAGAAGATCATGTTCAACTCTTCATTCTGTGCGCCTACGACCCTAATTATCTCGTCCTCATCGCGGACGAAGGGCATTTCGCCTACTGTGATGGTGTCGTACTTGGACAGCACGTTGCGATTCAGTTCTTTGAGCCACTCATGTAGTCGCGGGCCATTCGCATAGTATTTATCACCGGGCTGGTACTTGTGGTCCTTGACGACAATGTCGGCATCTGGGAATGTCTGCACTTTCGAGATCAGGTTGATGACGTCCATGCGGAAACCAGACGCGCCTCTATCGAGCCAGAAGCGCAGAATATTATGTACTGCTTCCCGTACAGCTGGGTTCTCCCAGTTCAAGTCTGGCTGTTCGGGCGTGAAAAGTGAGAGATAGTACTCTTGAGTCTTCTCATCCCACGTCCACGCTGAGTTTGCTTCACCGAGAATCTGCGCCCAATTGTTCGGCGGCTGACGATTCCCAGCGGCATCGTACTTTGCAGGCTTCCAGATGTACCAGTCTCTCTTCGCGGAGTTCTTGGATGATCGTGAATCAAGGAACCAAGCGTGCTCATCAGACGTGTGGTTAACGACGAGATCCATCACGAGCTTCATGCCACGCTTTTTGACCTCTCTGATAAGGTTGTCGACATCAGCTAGCGTTCCGTAGCTTGGATCAATGTCTTCGTAGTCTGCAATGTCGTAGCCCATATCGGCCTGTGGGCTCTTGTAAATTGGAGACACCCAGATCACATCGACCCCGAGCTCCTTTAAGTAGTCGAGCTTCTGCGTGATGCCGGGAACATCGCCCCATCCATCACCATTGCTATCGAGAAAAGAGGCGGGATAGATCTATCTTCGTGAGCAGTTTGGGTGTACATTGATGAAGGTACCAACCTGATACACAACGGCCTCCTTCCACCACCGGTGTTTGTCCGTACCAACGTACAGGTCTTTCTTGGTATGCGCAACGCTCGACATGATGTTATCGCTGCTTTAGAGGATCGATGGTTGTAGAATGTCTACTGAATGTTCGACATTGAAATCTGTTATATACGACCTTGCACGTCATTGCCGCGGCTTGACCAGTCGTAACAGTTCTCCGAGTGGGGTATGTGGGATGCAGGACTGCTCCGAAGACCGACTGGTCAAGAGCAAACACAACAGTGCTTCGACAACGTTCATCTGCTATTGACTTCGGGATCCTACCATCTTTTTAATTTCCTATTTCAGTATAGACCCGAGCCGCGCGACGCGAATGGTCACGTTGGTGGGCACAATGCCCAGGCGCGTAGGCGCGTCATGGGTCACGCACCCACATCGTCGGAGAATCATGTACTAAAGACATCGATGCCCCATTCATTCTTTTGGGACCTCGTCAGTCTAAGAAATTGCGAGTTCCCACAACTCGGTCCGAGTCTATGCAAATAGAAGAGCATCTACAAAGTATAGACAACAAGTGCACGAATCTAACCGAGAAACCTCCCGAGCGATGACGTATGGGCATGATATCGAAGGCAGAGAAGCCGCCAGCGAACGAACACCGATGCTAGGAGGTTCTTCACATGAACACGACGAGAAGAAGTGGAGCTTATTGCATGTCCTCCAATTTTTTGGTGGTGGCATATACGCGCCTGATCCGTCAACGTATGATCCCATTGAGATCTTGCTGAACACAGAGGACGCAAAGGAGAGGGATGATTTGACTATACGATGGAGAGACAACAAGTTGAGTGAACTTAGCTTCGTCGGTGTTGTGGTACGTATAGCGATTGCGCGTGGTGCGACAGATCACGTGTTGTACGAGAGGGCTGAGAAGGCCGACCTAGCATATCGATTGACACATTGTAAAGGTCAATTAGATCTACTCAAGCTGACATCCTCAGGCTGCTCTCCTTGCAGGAGTCCTCACTTCCACTGGAAGCTGGCCCAACATCTTACCCAACGGCGAACAGTCTCCCTGGAATGTGCGGACATCATGGTATTGCGGCATCGTTCTAGCACTTTTCAGCATCTTATCCACCGCTGATCAAACGGTCCGCTTGCATCGCCTCTCAGCGCACCGCGACGGATTAGAAAATATCCGCAAGCTACTGGCGAAAACCAACGGCGAGCGGAGGCACTCGAAAAAGACTGGGCGCTATGCACCAAGCTTACTTCAAATCTTGACATGGCAGATGCCAGTCATGTTTCTGACGACAGCGACGATTTGTATGATCGTGGGTATGTTTTCGCATGTTTGGTCGGCTACAACGCACTTGCATAGACCGGAGCTGTGGGATGATAATACGAAGGTACGTTCCTTGTTGAAACCGTAAGCTAAACACGCCGTGTGCTGATACGCGGGTGATAGGTTGCAGTTACGTATACAGTAGTCGCTGTCATTTCCATCATACTGTTCTTCATAGGCCAGGTTTCGCTTTATTCGCCCATCAGACGTTAATAGTACATCTCAACGGCATGGAGGATGGCTTCTTTGGGTGCTGTGATTCGTAGACTAGTTCAGGCCCTTCTGAATACCATCAAGAATCACGGGTATTGAGTTCCACAGAAATTCTAGCAGGCTCAGCGATGATATAAATGTAGCGATACAATGCATTAACGGGCTTCACCCTCACACATATTATCTATTATTGCAACACTTTCCAATGATATGCTAGAGTCGCTAAAGTCGATGATGTAGAAAATCGAAAGGCGACATATTTAAGAGTAAGGAACTACTTCAACGCAAACTCTTGGAGGAATGCTTCATGCGCACATAAGATCTCCGAATGTTTGCTCGAATCCATGTAACCATAAAGAAAGCATGGGCCTATCAGTACCCACATATCACCATCTTTCCTTATTGCTAACGGAACCGACGCACCGGGAAAGAGACAGATTTGATCTCCAGGCTGAAAGGGACCACCCGCTTCAGATAGCCCTATCTTCCCATTGCTTGTCACAAAAGGGCTGACATTCCAAAACCATACTGTCTTGGTCTGCAAAAATCTATGCATTTTCCATTGCATGGCGGTCATGTCGTTTACCGAATCTCTTGCAACGATCATTGCCCCGTCACCTAAAATGTCGTCATAGAATGCATGCTCCTCCTCCATAGCCTCTTGTGATGAAGGGTGAAGCAAAGTAGTTTTCCAAGCCGACATGACAGAAGCTTTATTTGTATCATGCTCAATTAAGACCTGCGAGCTCAGTATGGTGTGCTCCCATTCGCGGAAGAGCTGTTCAAGCTGGAAAGGAGCACCTGGTGACACGCTCAGTTCTGTATGATTTCTGAACTGGCCTACTTTGACCACCTCTCCGAGTGGTAATGCAATGGCATATAGAACTCTGGAGTCCTGTGAGAATCTTAGTCGTGCTTTCTCTGATGGCTTGATTCGCTTCCAGTGCCGAAGATGCTGGTGGATAATTCCATCTGTATACGACCAGTTTGGTACCCACGAGGGGATATTGTGATCAGGGCGACCTGTAATCCCTAGGAGGATATCAAAATTCTTCCTCTTCTCTAGGAGGTACCGTACAACTTGTATAAGAACCTCAGAAATAGGCTTTGTGTAATCCGGAATCGACAAGGCCAATTCCTTCGGATCTATAATGCTCGTTAATCCGAGAGATGCATAATAATTATCTTCCGGATCAGAGAGATCGATCTCCCCACCAGCAAATAAGAGCTTAGTGGCTATTAGGTGCAGTTCTTTCTGTTCTTGTTCCATGATCCTCGCCATTCCAATCATGGCGTAGATGTGGTCTCGAGGGTTAGAAGCGTCGAACAACCCATCGGTAAGTAAAAGCAGCTTTGCAAGGCGGTTGGCAAATATTGACGGCTCCAGTCCGATTTTCCACACCCAGCACGATTGAACGCACTGCAATATCGAATCGATGCAACCCAAAAACAACCCACCGATGCCACTAAATGATTCAGTATAGCCAGTAACCAAGTACATCCGGTCGAAGGCGAGCTTCAAGGTCTTCCATGGTAACAAATGCTTCCCACAAAGTATTACGGACTTCCTAAAATCGCCCATAGCAATCTCTGTCGATACCGCTTTTAGATATCTATGGATATGATAAAAGTTATCTCAGCACTGACCTTGAATTACCCATCTTCGACTGAACCATGGGCGGCGAAGGAAGGTGTAAAATGATCTTTCCACCTCCGACATTGACCTGCCGGGAAAGCACTCCTTACAACTGACGTCCTCTTCAGAAGTCGCATATGCTACCCGGTGAAGCCCTGCAAAAAGTTCATCCAACGGGAGCAGAAACTGGTTTATATCGTTCAGAAACCACAGTGGATCGTCTACCAAACCCAGCCACACAACAACGAAGGCCGCATCATGATATATGTCCGTCATTTGCTGCACTTGATGTCCTCGTTCTCGGTCATCCTTTTGGTTGATACAGATGGCATCTACCCATAGAATAAGTTCCTGATCGGCACTCCGTATGTGTTGTAATGCATTCGCGAGATTTATCGTCACAGGAAACCTCTGCTCGTCCACGGAAATAAGTGTTGTGTCATTCGGATTGCCCCAAACATACGAGAGAGCTATATAGTAAGGTTCTGTATTTCGGCTAACATGGGCGAGACTACAACGTATTGGAGTATGAAATTCCCCAGGGTGAACGGTAATAAGCCGAAGTTCTGCATCTTGAAGTGGGTGGTAGGGGAAATAACCTTGGAACGACTCCATCTTCCGAAGCTAGTAGAACGTATTGGAATGTATGCTCAGAGTCTTCGTCTAACCGCCATCGCAAGGTCGATAGAAACGCTCCAGGCTGTAACCACAGTTGTGCTCAGCCGCAAGCTCACGTGTGTGCGGGGCTCAGCACCAAACGCCCTCATTTGCTCCAGCACCTTCAAACTAATAATCTTGTCTCCGCCCCTTTATGAGCGATATCGCACAACCGTGTATAGGAAGCATTAAGAGCAGAAGCTTCTTTAGATCAACACTTTGTTGCTTCTCCAAACCGGTAGCTTTTGTGTAGTAAGTCAACCACAACTACAGCCTTATATATCCTAACCATGACACGCTCTCATACAATCACCGAACGTGGCTTCAGCACTCACTCGAAAGCTGATGAAAGCTGCAGTGCGCGGCTTGACCCATAGTACCTTTTTTTGAGCACAGCCATAATAGAAGAAATTAGTTACAGACAGCCAGAAAGGCAAAAATACAGCTATACTGGTTTTAAATATCTATACAGCCAACGGTCGCAAGCCACATTATGTTAGCCTAGCTAGTGATGTGCATCAAATCGCCAAAATAGCATGATCACCTTTCTCGGCATGCAGGATGGACGTTAATATCTTCGAACAACTACATGCCAGTCTGAATCATTGCACAGATTTAATCATATCAGCAGCCTACACACACACTTATTAGCAGTACTCATCGACTACCACGCACTCTCGCACTTACCTTCTCAGCAATCATATACACCGGCTGCTGTGTATTAGCCCCCGGCAACGTTGGCATAACACTCCCATCAACAACTCGCAAATTCCTCACACCATGCACTTTCAACTCCTCATCCACAACCCCACCCATATCCCTCGGCTTCTTTGCAGCCGTCGCAATAGGATGGAAATTCGTCGGAATAAGCACTCTGCGCACCCACTCTCTTAATTCCTCGCCTTCGACTTCAATGCCTGGGGATGTCTCGATGGGCTGGGATGCGGCGAAGAGTGGACTGGCCATGAATTTGCGCATGTAGCGGATGTTTTCGACCATGATGTCTAGATCAATTGGGTTCGAGAGCGCGCGGTAGTCGACGATTGGCGAGGCGTGTGGGTTGGAGGGGTCGATGTTTATGGTGCCGTGCGAGACGATGTGCATCGACATTACGATGCCGCCTGGGTTACCGCTTATTGGGAGCCATAACCAGTTTGCGTCTGTGCTGCGTAGAAGCTTTGCGTGTAGCTTCTGGAAGGCTGCGTATCCTGCGATGACGGTGGGGTGTGTGTCCGCTGGGAGGAATTCTGCGGGGTCCTGCTTTTCGTATCGGGACGCAATCTCTTCGAAGGTGTCGGTCATCGTTGGGAGACCGATCCAAGCGCCTAGATTGGGCCCGGCGATGGTCGAAGGATTGCCTGACTGGGTGATGTTTGGTGGTGTTGGGCCTGTGCCGTTGCCCCCTGATACATGTTAGCTACACAGAAGGTTAAAAAGGTACGACTGAGCTCACATCTGTAATTGACACTCAAGTAGGCATGATCCTGGAAGTTTTGGCCAACACCAGGAAGGTCTGTCAGGACAGGTATCTTCGCTTCCTCGAGTAACGCCTTCGGTCCAATCCCGCTGTTCTGTAGTATCTGAGGAGTGTGCACAGTGCCGGCTGAGATGATGACTTCCTTGTTCGCTTTCACGGTCAAGATGTCGTCACCGCCTCGCGGGATAAACTCCACACCAGTTGCAGTTGTGCCGTCAAAAATGACTCGCCTTACCTTGTGCATAGTGATGACTTCGTAGTTGTCTCTGACGATACCGTCATAATGCCCTGTGCGTGCGTATGAGCGCCAGTACTTTACATTGTCCATTGAGGTTGGGAACCAAAAGAGCCCACTTCTCCCTCCTGCGCCATCTTTCGGTATCGGCATGTTGGGCATATCTGCCGCTGCGTCGTAGAACGGCTCTAAGAGTAGAGTCAGGACATATCCTTAGACGCCCTCAGCCACAGCAAAACTCACTCATCGCCGGCTGCGCATAGTCCGGATAACTCGCATATATCTTCGTATCAGGGTCCTGACCCCACACCTCCGGATCCCAAGTTACATTGAAGTTCCTCGTCATCTCCTCCGTCGGCGGATTGAAGTGGCTAGCTTTCTTGAAATACGGCAAAACACCATCCCAATTCCAGCTGGAGTTTGGTCCACCTAGTTCAGCCCAGCCATCATACTCCGGCTTCGTACCACGAACAAACACCATTCCATTGACCGCTGAGCTTCCACCTACGCAGCAACCAATGCGGACTTGCTGGGTGCGATCATTCATGTCTGGCTGCGGGATAGAAGTAATGTTGTAGAAAATTCCCGGGTCTAGAAAGTTGCGCCCGTTGCTACGAGCGATGGTTTCATTTGAAACTAATACTTTGAGCTCAATTCAATATCAGAAGGCATTCTCACTCACTCGGATAGCAGTACTCAATGACAAGCACCGTGTCTAGCAGTATTAGCTACTTCATCGGTTGCGAAAAAGTCCAGCTGCATACATTTCCCATCTGCAGTCAATCTGTCTGCTAATGTTAGGGCAGCTGTGCCTGCCCCTACGATGACATAGTCGTATGCATCTCTTAGTTGTGACGCTCCTTGGAGGATGTGAGCATGGCCGAATTTCGAGAGCTGTTCTGCAGGTGCGGTCCATGTCGGTACTGCAAGTGAAAGTATGACAGTGGACACATATTTGAGCCACATTATGAGTATTGCGACACGCGATCGAGAGGATCGTAGAGCACCCTGCTATTCGTGCTGATTCTAAGTGCGCTATCTTTGGGCTAAAGGGAGGTGTGAGGTATTAGTACTATTTCGAATATCAACCATGCACGCTCCCTGCCGGCCAACGGTAGAAGCAATTGCGTAAGTGCTGAGGCTATTGAAGTATAGCGCCACAAGCCCTGTATGGTGCGGCTCGAGATCAAGTCTGTTATTGGTGAATTGCAACATTCCCTTTATTACACGTCTCTTGGAAGACATCCACGTGGTGGCCGGCTAATAGAGGTAAGAAATGCAATTTGAGCTTCTCGTAGCGAGCAAATAGTGTCCCCAGGCCAAGATGTAACGACCAGCATTCCCCACAATCGCGATAGTAATTCCATATTTGGCTAAGCGATGCTTATGCAGGTCTTCCAGCTTTGCACAGATTAGAAGTGCATAGTGATTCTCTTTCCATTAAGCTATTTGACCATGCGACGCTCAAAGGAGACATTGATCGCAAGGTATTATTTACTATAGACTTTTAGTTGTTGACATAGAAACTTCAAGCTGTGTTATATTTCCGAAACATCCATTTTCACGCCCAAGTATCAAGCCTGCGTCTTCCTCAAAAACCACAACCGGACGTGATAGAATACCGCACCAAGCAGCCAAATCGCCGCCAGAATCGCCGCCTGTACTGGTGCAAAGACAGCACCTCTGACAAGAACAAAGCCGCTTATCACAGCGAAAAGAAGAGGAATCAGAATGATGGGCTTCACCGGACGGTGCAGTTCCGGCTCCCTATAACGCAGGATGATGGCACCTAACACAGTGAGGAAAAAGAAAGCGTACTCGGCGAGACCATTGAGAGTTAGCAGGATGCGCATATTTCCGAGCAAAATATAGACTGCCGAGAGGGCAGTGTTGAGTATCAGGGCGTTGCTATCCTGCTGTTAGAGGGGTAATAGAATAGCTCGGCGAACGGCACGTACATTGGCGATTCTCCTTTATCCATAGCATCATTGGCACCTTCGTTTTCCTCGGCAGCTTTGCTCACTTTGAAGGTCCCAATTTGACCGACTGTGCCAAGGACGTGCGGAAACCACTTTTTGTTCGCAGCTGCTACAGTCATTCTCCCGGCAACAAAAGAGTTTCCGAGTGCTGATCCTGCAATGACGAGACAGATTAGGACTGTAGCGAAGTAGCCTACGCTTTTGCCGAGGAAATGTGTGACAGCTGTCTAGACGGAGTCAATGCCCGATCATCGACAGAACGAATTGTGAATGATACTTACTACGGCGGCTGCATCGGTTGTTGACACGGCTTTCCAGGGAAGAAGAACATAGTACACAGCGTTTGCCACAACATAGCAAAGTATTATGGTCGGAATGGCCGTGTTGATAGAGAGAGGAAGCTGTTTGGTAGGATTGCGAAGTTCAGCAGCAACATAATTTGCCTTATCCCACCCGGAGTATGCCCATAGCGCGCCATAGAGCGCCGTACTGTAGAAGCCAAGCGATTGCCACGTAGTGACTTTAGTCCAGTCCAAATGATGCCCACCAGGCAATGGCGTGTCCCTCGGTGCAAACCAGTTGTGTTTATGCCAATCACCACCCCCGAGGTCTTTCCTCCTACCAACGAAGACGAAGACAACGACAAGGCCAGCAACGACGAGTAAAAGGATAGTGAGTAGCTTTACCGCAACAAAGAAACCAGATAATCTAGTGCTAGTTTTCGTGCTGATGGAGTTCAGCGTGCTGACACACACTAGAACGAGTAACGAAAGCAATTTGTGTGTTATCGGGGGGTAGGGCTCATTTATGCCTAGGCTAGAGTATATCGACTCGACAAAGACAATGCTCAAGATGGCAAGCGTAGCAGGCATTGTAGCAACGATCCAGGACCAGCCAGCCATATAGCCCCAGAAAGGCCCGTAGATGTGAGACAAGTAAGGCTGGATGCCACCTTCGCCCGGGAAAGCCGTGCCCAGTTCGGCCATAGTGAGTGCACCGGTCCAGGCGAGAATTCCACCAACAAGCCATACTAGAAGCCCAGCGCCGGGTGATGGTACATTTGCATCAATGGGTCCTGGTGATGAGAATACGCCAGAGCCGATGACGATGCTTATCAGGAGGGCGAAGCCATCGATCGCGCCGAGATTGCGCGCAAACGTGCCACGACGTTCATTTGTAGTCTCTCCATCGGGAATGTCAGGTGATCCTTCAGGTTGCAGGAGCGGCGTTGTTTCTGATGAAGCCATGGTGGTTGTGTTGACGGTGTGATGTTGAGTCTTCGTGGGGCTGAATTGACGATGTACCGAGGCAATGGCGTGCTTGTCTAATTTGCGTAATATATAGTTGCCTAGACATTAGACATCCAAGCACGGAGAAAGTCAAAGACTGCGATAGATGAAGCTCGAGTGGGTTTCTCGGGGACTGAGGGGCATGAAATGGGTTTGGTTGGTATGTCCTCGACATGTTTCAAGTACCGGAAGTCAGGGAGACAAAGAATACAAAAACATGGCCATTAACGTAAACACAACAAGCACACAATCCCATGAAGGCCAAATACCTCAATTACATACAGACAATTACACTACGAAACTACAGCAGCGTGCCAGACTACACTGCACACAGCACACGAGGGTATAAGCCAGGACAGAAAACACGCACAAACGAAAACGAAACAGGAGGCCAGACAGATACCACACATGCTACACACTCTCTCTCCAACACTCTCTCTCCTCCTCCAAATATTCCAAACCCCTCCGTCTTCCTCTCGACCATTACTTTTTTGATCCTTCACACTTCCATCCTCCTTCAAACCTACCACTTGGTCCCCTGATCCCTAAACCCCTCATTAACGGTCAACGCCGGAATACTAAACCCATACCCATCCGTCCTACCCTCTCGATCCTGATTACTAATCTCAACTCTCAGCGTAACATCTAATCCGTACGGTCCACACAACCCTGTGCTAACCAGCCCGTTTGCAGCGGGATGTTGTGTGCCGGCGCCTTGTTCGCCGATGTGCATTGGTTGGCGCGGGTTGTCTTTCTTGCCGGGGGGAGAGGAAAGCGTGCTTGCTGCGTCGCCGTTGGTGTGGACTGAAGGGGCTTGGCCTGGGGCGGGGGTAGGGGCGGAGAGTGTAGCGGATGGTGGTTGTTGGTGTTGGGGGGTGGTGGATTCGCAGATTATGGCGTAGTTGCGGGAGGGCATTGTAGCGTGGTTTTTGTCAGAGGTTTTCTTTTCAGATTTGGTGCCGTTGGTTGTGCCGTTTGTTGGGCTGGATGATATGCCGTTGGGGGTTGGGGTGGCTTCATTTGCAGCGCTTTGGAGTTTTGGGTCGCGGTCGAAGATTTCGAGGAGCGTTTCGTCTGTGTCGTGGTCTAGATGGTGGATCTTGTTCCTTCTTGCTAGTAGATTCGCAACGGCTTGTGGCGGAGGCTTGTTCGTGATGGCAGAGCTGACGATGTTGGGGACGTAGCGCCAGTCCTGTTCTGCTGGAATCTGCAACTTCGGATTCGAATAGAAACGCCCAATGGCTGCGAGATGCACGTCGCCGCCCAAGATGGTGACACGTGCGGAGAACTTCTTCGAGAAGGTCTGCAACATCTGGACGAGTTCGCGGCGCTCGGTCTTGTGTTGACGGGCTGTGTAGTGATCGTCCAAGTCATCGAGCAGATCGACCTTGCCATCGAATTGATTGAAGAAACCACCCGCCCAGCCAAAGCGCTTGTTCAGGAACTTGATGGGTGCAATGAGAGGAGATTGCAAAATGTTCTCAAGCCAAATAAGGCGCGGGTATGCGATAGGTACTCCAAGCAGTAGGACCAGGTGCTTGAGGTCCTTGTTGGCGGAGAATTCCTTATCCAAACGATCAAACAACATCTTGTACGTCTCGGGGTAGTTGATCTGATGCCTTGTGCGCTCCGTTCGCGCATCGATACCTGCAAAGGCGATGCGTGCGCCAAGCTGGCAGTAGATGCTCCGACTGCGCTCTTCGACATATGGCCCTGGCTTGTGTCCGATAAGATACGACGGGTCGCCCACATCATCCGTCATGACAAAGGTATTGTCCAGCTGTACAGGATCTGCAGGCGTTGTGCCAAGCGCACCCACGTCCGTAGTCTTCGGCGCATCCGTGGTGAAGGTGCTCTTCGGTGGAGCTAGATGATGTTGGAAAAGGAGATAGTACTTGTGCGCAACACCACCGATGCCTCTAAATACAGGACATTGCATGAAGTGATCGGTGTACGAGCCGAACCCATCGATGATGTCGTGGTCATCCCAGATGTTGACCTGCGGGATCTGGCCGTTCGCGGTAGAGAAAGGCTTCTGACCGTACCATCTGACATAGTTTTTGAAGTAGTATTCGTCGCAGTCGGCGCGCATCTTCTCGTCGAACGGGAATTCGCGTCGCTTGTGCGGGTTGTGAATGGCCGTCCAAGGCTTCAGCGGGCCATCCACTCGAACTCCATCATTGTAAATCTGATCACCACCTCCAATCATGACGTGAAAAGGCCTCTGTTCGTGCATACGCAGGACATCGTTCCAAAGCGCGGGTCCAGACCAGGCGTCGACATCGGTGCCCACGCTGAAGCCATTGCAGGAGTGAAACATGATGCGCATTGACTGGGAAATCGAGGGTATGGCGAAGACCTGAGGTTTCTCTGCCTTCTTGTGGTCAACGTAAGCCAAGCCCTGGATGTCGTATTTCCATCGCGACTCGAATTGCTGGAATGGAACGTCGATGGTGAAGCGCCAGAAGGCCTTCTTGGGATCTTCGTATAGCTTCTCTCCGTGGAAAGATCTGCTGTCTACGCTGAATCTCGCATTCCCGGTGTTCGCGTCAACTGCGCCAGCCGGTGACAAGACAAGCTGTGGGTTCTGCTGTCCAGGCGTAGTGACAATCAAAACACTGCCGTGCCAGATGGGTTGCCCCGTCTGCTGATTGCTTGTACGCCTATAGTTCAGGAGTGGCCCCAAAATGACATCTAGGCCATCTGAAGTGCTGATAACCTGCGGTCCTTGCCCAACCCCGACAGCACCGCTGGAGTCTTCATGCTTCGGTGCTTCCTCCATGGTGTCGGTCGGTGATATTAAGGTAAGGTTACGAGGATTGGGGGAAGCTTTGCGCAAAAGGTCAGATATCTATTACAGCAGATTTCAGTCAGTCTAGGACTCAATTTAAGAAAGAGAAACGCTCACAATTCCAATGCGCTCGGCGTCCGTAAGCACAGCTTTGGCGCAGATGCAGCTACCAGACGCAAGGGTCCTCTCGCGCGTCAATTGCAGAACAGAGGCAATGGATGATACTAGACGAGCGGGCGCCGGGGTATCACAGCTGAAAGAGCAGAGCAAAGGAGGAACGTAGGCCGTGGCGAAGTGAATGCAGCGCGCTTCTCACAGCCAGGAAAGTTGTTGTGCTGCGATTAGCTTGCACAGGTCAATACAGGGATATGCTGCCGCTAGCCGGCTGCTATGACATCGAGGACTGCTAGTGTTCGCGCGGAACCACGGTCTTCACGAGCATCGCAATCTTGGTCGATGTGCATCGCTGGTAGATCTTGTGGGTTGTCAAACACGCCATCCTCGAACCGCTCCACTTGCTGACGAGTCTTCTGGCGTGTGAAGATGTCCTCGAGCTGTTCGTTGTCCTGCAGGCCATGTCTTGCCCTCTGCGACGCGCCACAGTGCCAAGCTTTCCGTGTGCACGCCAAGGCCCAGGTTGTGCTTGTGTGTGACCTGATGACGACGATCAGTGGCAGTGATCCCATCGAGTGTGGCTGCTAATCCAATAGTTCATCTCCATTTCCAAGCACGCCGAAAGCAAGGAACGCGAAAAGCCTACCGAGGGAATCAGACCATAGCGAGGCTTTTGGAAGGCAATGTGCAGCTGCTGCGGTGGAGACGTGCAAGCTTGATTTGTTTGTCTATTGTGAAGCTGACGTGCATACCATTGCAAGCAAATGGGCAATGCGCCATACGCTATGTGTCTTCGAATGCCGTGGATCACTAATTATACGAAGGAGCTCATAGTTTTCCAGCATTGGCTCCCTCCCCTCATCATTATCTCACCAGATGGAGCTTTAAACAATTTGTATCTCCATCAACTAATAAGAGCATAAGAAATTGTCTCAAATTTCTCGAGTACAAACAGCAAGCTCCATTACCCAGTGCGTGTTATATTGTAGCAAAGGTCTTGAACGTATGAATTTGCGAGTACCCAATACTCAACAAAAAAAGACTATTTCGTATAGTTATGAATATCACCATATACAAGTACTTGATATTCGCTAGCTGGAAACGCCGCCCAAATGCACGCAAACCCAACGCAAACCCCTCAAACTCCACCACCCTGATATGCAATTCCTCATACATGCATAAACCCCTACTCTTCATCCTCAGGCAGCACCTCCTCCTTCGCCAGCCCCATCTCGGCCCCGACTCTCTTCACGACCTCCTTAATAGCAGCACACGCCGGACTATCCGGATACGCCGTCAAAAAGGACTCTCCGTAATCGCAAGCCATGCCTATCCTAGGATCCAACGGCACAGCTCCCAGGAACGGGATATTCTCGTCTTCCGCAAGCCGTCGCGCGCCTCCCGTACTCGGTCTGAAAATCTGACTCTCATGCTTGCATCCAGGACACACAAAGCCAGACATGTTCTCTACGATGCCGAGGATGGGTATACTCGCTTTCCTGCAGAAATCAATCTCCTTGCGTACATCCAATAACGAGACTTCCTGCGGCGTGGTGACCAGCACCGCGCCATCAACTCCACTCGCTTTCAGAAAACTGTTCACACTGAGATGTTCATCAGACGTGCCTGGCGGTGTATCCACGACCAGAAAGTCAAGTTCCCCCCAACACACATCCATGAGGAATTTCTTGATCAGGCCGTTCTTTTTTGGGCCCCGCCATATCACTGCATCGTCCCGTCCAGGCAACATGAACTGCACGCTCATGACTCCTAGATTCTCTTTGACCCATACGGGCTCCCACCCCTCTCCACTAACATGGATGGTCTCGTCTTCCACCCCCATCATCTTGGGTATGCTTGGGCCGCAGATGTCCGTATCCATGAGTCCTACCATGCTATCCGGGTGCGATGCGAAGCCGTGGGACAGCATAGTTGAAAACGTAGATTTGCCGACACCGCCTTTGCCGCTTAGGACGAGGATTTTGTGCTTTACCGAGGAGAGACGAGCGGTTATGAGGGGGATATCTGGGTCTGGGCCTTTGGGCGCAGAGGCGCATATGGCCTGGTTAGGGCAGCCGGCGCAGGAGTCGGCTTGGCCGGCTTGTTGGGATTCAGGGCCAGGACAGTGCTCTGTTTGGAGATATGCGTTAGTCAGTGTAGAGTGAGTATGGTGAATAGAGAAGAGCGGTGGCGTGAAGCTTCGGTGGGGTTGGACGAACCTGGCTCAGGCGCAACGAGCTTTGGCGCAGCCTTGAGCGGCGCGTCGAAATCGACTTGCGTCGGCTCTTCTAATGAGGGTGCCATTGTGAGTATGTGAAGAAGTGAGTGCTGAGACTACATGGTCGCATGGGGAGGAAAAGTCATGGAAGCTTGATAATCAACATCTGCCATAGGGCTGAGATCGCTTGGCATTTTGCCCCACGGTTTCCGACTCTCGGAACAAATGCCCGCAAGGGTCCATTTGACACGAACCAAATGCTGTCACCCAAGTGTACATAAATGTGAATCTTGGAGTGAAATTCTATTCATGCAAGTCAGGCGCATCTATGTAATGTGATCACGATCGTGATCATTCATTCTCTTCCACCAATCTGCGTTCTTTCAAAACCATACACCAGATTCTACTGCAGCTTCACCATCACGTAAGGAATCTCAACATCCTCCTCCTTTTGATCTTCGGCTGTGATCTCGAAGATGACATTCTTCTGGTGCTCGGGAACCGGTTTCTTGCTGACGTGCTCAACAAGCTTACTCATACTATAGGAGATTAGTCGATGTCGCAGGCTTAGTCGTACGTAGGTACTTACCTTAGACCCATCCTATCCTTCAACTTCGCTGGTGGATAGAAAGAAGCGTACAGCAAACTGACACCTGAGCTGATCATCTGAACTGAAAGGCCCTTGTTCTCAAAATGGTCAACAAACTCCTTGAGAGTGATGTCTTCCACCTCGAATCGATCCCACAACTTATCGATCGTTACCTCGCCATCGTGTCCTTGATATGTGCCCTTCGGACTAGCAATCGGCTCGCTGAAGCCAAAGAATGGCAAAGCCAAGTTGATGAAGCCATTCTTGTACTGTTCGATGTCGGTCTTGCCATCGATGATCTTGTACAACTCAAGGTTGACCAGACCAGTGACTAATGCTGTAGTAGTCGCAATGGCTGGGATGATCTTGCCGGCGATGAACTTTGTCTTGTGTCGGTCGGCTACCTCAATCTTGTAATTTTCCGCACGAAGATTACTGGCAGCAGTGATGAAGTCGATGTGGTGATTGGTATCATCATCTTTCTCAAATTCAACAGGCTCAAGCTTGTAGCCAGCGAGTGACTTGGGCGCTGGTAGCTGATTAATGATATTGTTCAGAGAATCGGTTTCATCACCACCGGCTTGGTTCGCGTTCGGATCTGGATCGTTGTCGCTCGCCTGGATCTTTACTGTTGGATCGGGCTTGAAGTCTGGAACGATCATGTCGTTGAGGACCTCAACGTAGTGTTCCCGAGAGGCATTGGGTTTGATGCCGTAGTTGAAAGCATGTAAGATAGCGGCAGATTCGACAAAGGTGAAGTGGGTGGGATTTGAGGGGTCAAACTTCAGTGGATCCGGCGCACGCTTAGGCCCTGACCAGAATGGCTGGCCAGAACCGGTTGTAGAGTCCTTAGGGAAATTGTAGAGCAGCTGCGCGATCTGGTGGTTGTAGCTCTTCTCGAACTGGTGCCGTGCCCAGATGATACAATCGTCGAAGGATAGCGGCTTCTCGGTGACCAAGAACTCTCGCAAAGTTTCCAAAGTCTGCTTCTCGTTGCCTGACTGCTTCAACGACGCACCAAGGTAATCTGGCTGTGTGAGGTACAGATTTACGATTTCTGGTCCCTTGACAAACAGCGAATCGAATGACTCTCGCGCCCACGCAATGGTGTGCTCGATTCTATTTGGGAAACTCCTCAATGTGCACATTGGGAATGACTTCTCGGGTGGATCTTGTGATGACGAGTATGACTCTGTAAGGAATGGCAGAACAACCTGAGTGTTACCTTTCGTGCCGAGAGTGCCGCTGTCTAGCAAGGGCTTGCGGAAGAACACACATCTCCGATCAACATATGTGCGTGCTTCTACATTATCCAGCGCGTTTGTGACAGCATCCAAGCTGTTCCAGAAGGTCTCGTTGAAGATATGCTCGGTCTCCGGCCCGACTTTGTCCTGCAACGTGACGATCTTGCCGCTAAGATCAGGGTTCATGGCCTGTACCGCTTTTGCTGCGGCGTCGCTCTTCAGCTTGCCAACATCTGCAGGCCGGAACAAGAACTGTCGATTGAGATTGCTCTTCTCAATTTGATCATTGTCGGTCACTGTAATCTGGCCCTCTGGTCCAACGCCCAGGCCCATCATAGCCCAATTCTTCAGCATTTCGCAACCAATAGCACCCGCACCAACAAGAAATTCCTTGATGTTGCCAAGCTTCTTCTGATATTCTTGACCTAGGACCGCGATCTGTCCATCATAACGCGAACCAATCGGGGCACACTGCTCTTCCGAGCGTGTGGTTGACGTTGGAATCGACTCCAGCGAGTCGAAGTACAGGAATTGTACGATGGGATGGAACTTTCCGGATACGGATTTCAGGACCTCTTGGGCAGCCATACCACCAAAGAAGGCGGCAACAGGGCTGAGGTCACCGCGCGCTTGGTAACTTAGCTCCTTGATCAGTTTCTCGTCCAGCTCAACCTTCTCTTCTCCTTGGCCAGCAATTTCTTGTGCGATCTTGAAAAGCTCAGTGGCATCAGCCTCATGGTGTGGACGCGGAAATTCGCCCTTGTGAACGTTTGCAAACTGGTGGATGGCTTGTATGCCGACATGCAGCTGCTGCGGGCGGTCAAATTTGGCGAAGTCGGAAATGAGAAGTTCAGGCTTCTTCAGCTGTTTGCTGAAAGGCTCGAAATCGATGATCTTAGGCATCTTGACTTGGATGTACTGTCCTCCTTTCCGGTACGTTCCAAGACCTGAGACATCGCCAATAGAGAAGGTATAAGGACCCTTGACCTCGATCTTACGAGGCGCGCAGCCATTCAGACCCTCCATACCCTCAACTTCCGAAAAGGTAACCCAGTCGCCATCCTCGAGCCCATGTCGTGTCTCATCCAGAGCAGACACCAGACCGGTTTCGTCGATGTCGGCAATGATACCGTTGGTGACATTCTCGCCAGTCGGGTCACCGATGGTGAAGTTCTTGCCGAAGTCGGTGAAGATGGTGCCAAAGAGACCGTAAGTGTCTGTGATGACGACATAAATGCCATTCTCATGGCAGTAGTCTGCGATCTTAATCTGATCGTCCAGCGAGGTGTCTGTGAGGACGACGACCTGGAACTGTTTCAACTGAGACAGATCTGAGGTCAAGTCGCTGCCACTATACTCTTGCACAGGTGTGTATGGGTTGAGCTCGGAGACGCGGGGTACGGTAACGGAGGCGCGCGGCTTTCCGACATCTTCGGGGTGTAGGAAGAACTGCGACGACAGATCGGCGAGAGCGGCGGGCTTGGGATCAAATAGTGTCAACGACTTGACACCAGCGAGGGCGATGTTCTTCGCGATCTCAACACCAAGACCTCGCAGACCAGCAACGAGGATGTTGGACGAACCCATGCGCTTCATAGCCTCGTGGCCTAGCACATACAGCTGCCTGCTGTAGAGGGACTCATCGATCTCGCCCTGGCCGCCGGACGCTTCTTTGAGCTGCTCGACAGCAGTGGCAGGGCTGTCAACCTGCATGTTTTCCTTTGGTGGTGTTAGATACTGATCAGAGGTCGATGTAGGTGGCAAGGCGAAGGTGTAGAGAGGTGCTGAACATGATCTGTGGTTACAAATACAACAGTACACAGCCCCGGCGCGACCGACAACGGCGTCTGCCTATGCAACGGGTAAGACGGTGCCAAGACTTACTGCCATAGCTTTCTTATTGGGACCAGCGTCCTCTCCGGAGAACTTCCTCTTCCCCAGTTTGCCGGCTGTTGTGAAGCCTGGGAGCTGTCAAGTATGGCGGTGGATCAAGTACCGCGGGGTAGTGTTGGTGTGAAGGAGTGCGGGGTTTACGGAGCAGACAATCAAGGTGCTGCTGCTTCTGTGGGTCGAGTAAGGTGTAAACGAGAGGGCGGAGAGGGTGAGGCAGCAGCGGTAGCAAAGGTTTATTATGCGATGACCTACGATGGAGCGAAGGTGCTTGAAGCTCCACTAGCGCCATCAAACTTCTTGGCGTGCGTATGCATCAGGCAACGCTCGCATCCTCTCCACCTTTCCACTCATATCGTACACTTTCTATGGGCCACCATCACAGAAGCTTTCGCTTTTCGTCAAACAGTCACCCTGGAAACTTTTGGCATACAGGATCATGAAGTCTGGTACAACCCACGACTGCTGACTCATCGCGGGGCAGAAGCATGTCATCCATTCCATCACTAATCCTTGCTCGACGATTCTAATTGATGTCACGTATCCGCCTGGCAACCATGTCGTGGAATATGTCCGCCAAGTTCTCCGATCTTCCGTTCGAACGTGTCTGTTTCAGGTCAGCGCCGGCCGCAGATCCCATCCTTCCTGTCGGGATATCATACTTTCATATGTTCCTTCACGTGCAGGCTCCAACCACTGCACAAGACCTTCTCGGCACGATCAGATTGTATATCTGCGTCGTTCGCTCCCTTGCTCTTTAGAATCATTAGTAACAACAATAACCTATGTCTCAATGCAGGGCTCACGGTAAGCTTGTCGAAGTTGGCGCTGTTGCCATAGTGACATGAGGCCGATTGCAAGTTGAAGTAACCCGAAAACTATGGCAGCGAAGGTCTCCGCTGATGGGCTTGGCCCAGCCATACTGATATGACAGTACTTCACCAAGGCACTTCTCGAGTTTAAAGCTTTCTGTCCGACTTGATCATGACCGAAGTCACCATTTATACGGACCTTGCGCTACATTGTACTTTTGCTTCAAAGTCTGCAAGGCCTCCGCGATGCCATTGAGCCAATATTGGACTTATGTGTGTCCCAGGCTGTGCACCAGGATATTGGACTTTTGTATGTGGCGCCTGTGTCTGCGAATTCTGACGCTGAGATTGTACTTTTGCAAGCAGACACATCATTGGCTCAATTGCACACCGGTACCGCACCGTGGCTGCATGAAGACGAGACCCTTGTGGGTAGTCAACGCTCCTCAGATCATTTGGACTTTTGTTCTCCGTCCAATAAGAGGGTGCCTCACTCAGCCTCATACTTTAGGCTCGGTCGCGTATAAAACAACGAAGAGAGCTAAGTGCTGAACCAGTCCCACCTGGAACTTCGTAGGTATTACTTGGCCCTCTTCATCATGACAACTACTACTCCTTTCGAAGACATGGATTATATTTTCGGTAATATCAGTGGCATGTTTACCGGCGACCAGATGGTAAATGATTTCGATCCATTCATACACACTATAGATCAGCTCTGGGCCAATTTCTTCCCGCCGATAGCCCAGGACATGGCGCAGGCTACGGAGCCAATTGAATTAACTAACTCAATGTACCCGCCAGCTCGCCCACGAAAACCAAAGGCACCAACCCTGCGTGAGAGCGACTGGGAACCGTACAGAGCACGGATCATTGAGTTACATATCAAAGAGAACAGACCGCTCTCGGAGGTCAGATTGACCCTCCAACAGGAATATGGGTTCACAGCTGAGTAAGTGGAGGGGAAGCTCTATACAAGGCTCGACTAATGCACTTGCCAGGATCCGACAATACCGAGCACGCATAAGTCAGTGGAAGCTTGACAAAAACATCAAGATTGACGAGATGAAATGCATCGTCAGAAAGCGTCAACAGCGAAAGCTTGTCGAAGTAGGCAAAGGCGATCTTATATTCCGGGTCAGAGGCCAAGTGGTCGAACCGCATAAGATCGACAGATGGATGAAAAGACATGATGTGTTAGCAAGCATAACATATTCACCCAGTCCGGTGCCCTGTGAGCTGCATATTGTCGAATTTAGGCTCTCCGTAATGCTAACAACCAACAGCTACCCCATCGGCTATGAGCTGTCAAACGGTCTCAGAGTTAGGCTCTCCAGCTCCAAGTCATGCATATCCAACAGCTTCCCCAATCAGCTTCCTTGAGCATGATGCACTGCGACATGGATCAATAAACGATACACCCATTTCTGACAACGAAACGACGATCGGCCACTTACTTATTACTCCTAACCATAACCCATACTCTGGCCGCACAATTTTCAACCACTTCGCTTCTTGGCTGGACAGAAATCTCCAAACGCCCATCATGTACAGTGCCGCTGTAGTAGAGCGTCATCAAGGATCACTACCCTCTATGGGGGAGCTCATGACAGACTCTTTAGTGAGGCCTCTATGCGATCGTCTCTTGAAAGGATTACCGCGTACTGGTCTAGTACTTGCGCAAGGCTCTCATACCACAATCGTTTTCCCCAATGAGGTTGCTAGGACGACCATGCAGAACAAATTATCCACCGAAACAGAATGGACTACGTTTCTGAAACAGAAACCAATTCCACAGTACACTAGCCGCGAAGAGTGCTCCTTAGTTCCGGTGTTCTCAGAAGGAAAAATATTCGAAGACGTTATAGATCCATATGCAAAGCACGCTTGTATTGCGCCCTGGCTGGCCTTCTCAGTCACCTTTTTGTCGGACATTGGTGTTTTGCAATTTGCCCTCTACCGGCGAGCAGAAGTGGTACACTACGTTCCCCTTGTCTTCTCTTATACTTTCAGCGTATCAGTGAGCGCTTCCTGGTCCTATCCGATCATTCAGAACATTTTGGTCGATCAATGTATCACTGGTGATATCCAATCACTACTAGACTAGATAGTGAAACACTACCAGCCTTCCAGCAGCAGTCTGTACACCACACTTCAAACAAAACATATATTCGAAGAGCGATACTTGTGGTTCTGCTCTTTCTTTCTAGCAGTCTGATGATCCGCATACATCACATTCTAAAAACCACAAGTTCAAGAACTATACTGTGCATTACCTATCCTTTCTAGGACTTTAACAACGACCGTTCGATGCAATCATTATGTCGCAGCTCCTACCACTCAAGCTCAACACCACAGACCACTCACACTCATCGAATCTCAATCACAAGGGCCAAACAACACTCAACAAACACTGAAGAAAAGGTGTGCATGCAAATCGTCATTTATCGTCATATTCACAGCCTCTCGGCCACGCATCATCTACAAAATCCAATATTCAACATCCAATATCCCATATCTCATATTTTGCATTCCTCATTAACGGCTGCAGCACCAACCGTTGCGCGCATTTCCCCGAATGTTCCATGTACAGAGGTGCTTGTCCGTGCCCGTGTCTTGAACGCCTAATAAACGCCGTCTGAAAAAGTTCAGAGCGCGGGTATATGATGTACCCACGTAAGGCTCAGAGTGCCTCATGTAATGGAGCCGCCCATTCATGCCGTAATTACGCTGCAGAAAATGAAGTCAAAACAGAGAAGTGAAAGGGTTTGTTTGTACAGTTGAAGGCCACAATGCTGGGGATTATCGTCTTGATGAGTGGCGCGTGCGGCGTGTGTGACGATCGGACGAGCTAGCGCTGCCTGTGAGTGTGCTTGTTAGTGAATTTGCTCCCAAGTTAAAGAGATCTGTGGTACGTACTTGAACTTGTGTAGTCGCTATAATAATAGCTCGACCCACTGACCGTCGTGCTCTTGTCGTCCTTCCTATCGTGCTTCCTCTTCAGGCCCAGCGCCAAAGCTAACCCTCCTAGCGCAGCCGCCATACCCAGACCCTTTCCTATTCCGCTCTTCTTCTCTGACGTCGGGCGCGACGGTCGCGAAGGTCTGCCTTGTCCGTACCACCTACCTCCGCCTACAGCGCCGCCGCCGCCGGAGTGGTGGTGCTCTTCAATATACGTTTCCTCGTGCGTGTGCTTGCGCTTCTTGCCGAAGCCGAAGATGGCGGCGATGGTGTCGAAGAGTGCTCGCGCGCAGCAGAATAGGCACAGTAGGAGCAGGAGGAGTATACCGAGGATGACGCCGATGACAATACCAGCGATGGCGCCGCCAGAGAGGCCACCACCGCCGCCGCCCGTCTCGACGAGTCCGCCGTTTGCGCCGGTGGGGATTGGTGTTTGGAAGGGCACGGTTGCCGTGGGTGTGCCGGTGTAGGTCACTATAACGATTCCTGAGCTTGTGGGCCGGAGGGGAGCAGAGGGGTTCAAAGTACCAGTAGGCAGAATGCCGCCCGACGTGCCACCTCCAATGAGTACGCACTGGCCCTGGGTGCCGCAGTAGAAGCCGGAGTCGCAGCACTGGGAGTTGCAAGGGGATTGCGAGTCCTTGCACGTCGCCGTGGCAGTCGTCGGGACAAAGGTGCTGTACACGGACGTGTACGTTATCAGCCCGACTGTCTCGACCCACGTCGTCGTGCTGTACTGCCACTGGCCTCCTGCCTCCGTTGCCGTTGCTTGCCCGCCGCTTCCCGCGCCGCATTGCGCCTGGTCGTTCGCATCCGTGTAGCACTGCTCGCCTGAAGCGCAGCACAGCGTGCCGTACCATCCACAAGGGGTTCCGCCATTTTCACACGCGCGCTTCTCGATTATCTGCGAGGCGTTGTGTAGGTGTCGTAGCTCTTCGATGTGCACGGGATATGGCTTTGCGAAAGCAGATGGCAGGAATGCGAACGCAACCAGGCCGAGGACAGCCGACGGGGCGCTGAACAAACGCATCGCTGCCGTTTGTAAAGGCAAACGAAGCCTTCTACGGCGCTGGCAAGATGTCGTTGGAAGCTCGTGATCGTTGCTCGACCAGGCGGTGAGGGGAGCCTATGCGGGGTTGCTAATGCGCTAGCGTGCAGCGTGCGTCGATAGCGATAACCGGCTGTTCGTCGTACAATTGTACCGTGGAATGTGATATCCGCAAAAAGTCAGCGAAGGTATGTTCAGAATGTAAAAAGGCGTATGGTGTAATTGTGCAGGTTTGGATTGTGCAGTGCTGCCAAAGAAAAAGGGTACACTTAGATTTGCGTGAGGTTGGGTCGCGGTGGCTGGGAGAGGTTGGGAAGGGAGGAACCGCGCAACACCGGAGAACCCTGATTTTTTGCGTGATATTATCTGAAACCTGTAGCGACGGGGCAATTAATGTGTGCGATTTTCCTTGAATATGATGCTGCTCAGGGTGTCTGGGCAGGTAATTGTGGCCTGGTGTTGCTGTCCCGCCAGCGCTGTGATGCGCTTCGTTTACAGATGACGCTCAGCCCTGGTTCACCCAGCAACGATCGCTCGTATAATTTGAGCACGTCCACCGTCGCCATCATCATTCCCGAAATCCTACACGCAAGCAATGTCTTTAGTCGGAGCCGCTAAACTCGAGCCCTGCATCGCTGTAAATGTGATTGACGCTGTATCTTGCACCCAAGGCGCGCAAACTTGAATTCTGCGAAGTCATCAAACCTCCTCAAGTTTCCTACTACATCTCACAAATTCAGCCCTCCTTCAACGACCCAACCCATACTCTTCAATCAACTTCTCCGCAGCCTTCTGCCCGACAAGATACGCGGTAGCCTGAGTATGGTTATTCGTCGAAAGCGGACAAACACTCACATCCGCAACTCTCAACCCTTCCACACCGCGCACTCTAAACCCACTGTCCACACATGCCCCTTCATCACCTTCTCTCCCCATTTTCACCGTCCCATTAGCATGCCACACGGTCGATGAAGTAGCCCGCATGAAGACGTCGATGTCTTCGTCAGAAAGAGATGCCGGCCCGCAGAGCGTCTTTCTAACACTTTTCTTCAGCGTGGGGTTTTCAACGAGTTTAGTCCATGTTTCGCGGATAGCCTCGCGCATGACGCGTGCGTCGTACGGGTGCGTAAGGTAATTCAGCTTGATGACAGGTTTCTCCCCTGGGTCAGCGGACCTGAGTGAAACAGAGCCTTCAGACTGCGGGTTCATCAGGAACGCAATAAACGTCATGTACGTATTTCCCGGCGTAAGCTGTGTGCCTGGCGGCCAGAGAAGCGTATTGGAGATGAACTCGTATGTTGGCACTGCATCTCTGGAGAGAAATTCTTGGTGGTCTTGAGGTAGGGCGCGGTACTCGGGGAATGTTTCGAGGCCGGGCATTTTGAGGAATCCGCCCCAGAGGACGCTGTGTTGGAGGGCAAAGGCACCGGATTGGTCTTGCGCCCAGGCCTTTTCTGCTTCTGCGACGAGGGCGGCGTTGGTTTCGAATGTGTAACGGTCGTTGGAGCTGCCGTCTACTTCGACGCTCATGAAGGCTAGGACATGGTCTTGGAGATGTTTGCCAACGCCTGGGAGATCCTGTTTTACTTCGATACCTAGACTCTCGAGTTCACCTGTCGGGCCGATGCCGTTCAGCAGAAGTAATTTGGGGGAGTCGATTGCGCCACCGCAAAGAACGACTTCCTTGGTTGCCGACGCTGGTGACGTGTAAGTGTCAATACTCGAGTTGATAGTAGGTCGCAGGTGGAAAAGAACTGCAAAACTCACCTTTCCGCCCATCGCTCGTAACAACACCAACAACCCTCTTCCCCTCCCAAACAAACTTCTCAACCTTCGCATCCGTCCAAACCTCCAGATTCTCAGGCGCATCCAACAAATGTGCAATCGCACTGGTGTTCCTCCCCTCCTTACCATAACTATTCGGAAAAATAAAAACACCAACCGGATCCCCATCATTCGGATCCAAACAAAGCTTGTCCCCGGCCTCCAACACAGCCTCCATCTGTGGCACAACACCCATCTCCAAACGCGGCGGCAACCCCACCTTCAGCGCCCCAGACCTCCCATGTCCGCTCCCACTCGGATCAGCAAGATGCTTATATTCCGCGTTAACATCAAACTGATAATCCTCAATCTCATGAAACGACCTTTTAACATTTTCCCACTCCCAACTCTCATCGCCCACCAGCTCACTCCACCGATTATAATCTTCGCCCGAGCCGTACAGGTACACGCCGAAATTCAGCACGCTGCTTCCTCCTAGTCCTTTGCCGCGCGTGTACGCGATTTGGCGGTTGTCCAGCGCGGGTTCGGGCTCCGACGTGTAGCCGTGGTCTAGGTCGGGGCGCAGGGCGGCAGGCGTGTAGCGGTGGAAGGGGGCGCGGAGATAGTCGCCTGAGGGGTTGGTGCCCGCTTCGAGGAGGAGGATGGAGGGTTTCGAGGCGGAGTGGGAGAGGCGGTGGGCGAGGAGACAGCCTGCTGTTCCGCCTGAGGGAGGGGGTTAGTACCTTTAATTTATGTGTGGATGGGTATGATAGTGTATCTGAGGGGAAGTAGGGTACCTCCAACAATAACGAAGTCATAACTTTTAGCCATGTTTTCCTATCACGCGTTGGTGTTTTTCTCGAGCTTAACTTGACTTTGATATGCGAGTTCACGTGTTGTGATAGGCGGTAGTCGTGCAAATATGTGTGTATTAGAACCTTTTCCTTCTCACCGAGACAGCTGTCACCTTCTTTATATCCATCTCATTGCCCTCCCTACCGATCTACCCTCATTGCTAAAAGGCCTAAGGTTCCCACCCCGTCACACCTCAATCTAAATCCAATTCTCCCAAACCATTCTGATTGGACACAGCAATCTGGAATTCGCTCAAGCGGGTTAGCTCGGTACCCTTCGTGGCAAGTGCACTAACTACATCGGACGGATGGGCTACCACTGTAACCTCATCGCAGCGGATAGAGAAGCTGTCAGCCGTCAGCTGCTGACTTCGGCGTGAGTAAGCGGCAGTTGTTATGGTAGAGAGGGTTGAAGCGAAGAGTGATCTGCTGGCTTAGCCTTGCCGCATTTGGGGATGCACAGGGTGGGAATGCCCGACGGAAAAGGTGGGTCAGCATTGTGAGCGGGTAGGTGGGGATTGTAAGATGGTTCTGTATGGCTAGAGCGGAGTCGGAAATATCAAGACGGTGGAAATTGTCCTAGCTTAGAAACGTTGTGGATTAGATCTTACGATTACTAGCTGTACGTAAGCGGGTTTTGCTCGAATGAATGACGAGGATTCCATCATCATAATCTAGTCTTCCTGGTCTGGCTGATCTGGAATATCTTTGCTGTTGATTCGCTCGCAGCGCATTATCCTTTCTATCTTCCTTCTTTAAGTTCGTCTTATAGAAGGCTTTCGCTGTGACCCAATCTATGATTCCTAGCAGTCCAATATGATCATCTTTCCAAATTACCTTCATACAATAGTGTGAATGTATTCAACTCAATATTGGCCTCGTAGTGCTGAAAGTGTGATCGTGGTGCGATCGTTCCAAACTCGGAGGCCGCCCCTCAGGCGAGATTCGGGCTTACGTCTTGTGTCATACTCTAGCTGAGCATAAGGACAGTTCCATGACTTGACTCGTGCCCGGATGCGGCCAATAACCCTCCGTTTAAGAGCGTCCAACGCGGTGCTCTTGCACTCCGTGCTGATGCTGCTCATTCCAGCATTTGGAGTACCGATACCCACTGGGGGCTTGGATGGCCTGCAGCGTGCATTGGATGATGAAGCAGTTCCTAGCTAGAAATTTCTTTCCTATTGGTTTACCTTCATTTTCATCCAGCAGCTGTTTGTGGCCGTTGAGGTAGATGTGGAAGTTGCGGTACGCGCTCATCTGAGCTCCCTCTACTCAGATGAGAGATCTCATCATGCGTCACCCTCGTTGACATCAGACTCGCAGGGATACTACTCCTCAGCCAATCTGGTTTCCTAAATACTCTTTTGCCTTCAAAGGCAGCACGTGGGTTGTCGGACATCTCTCCATTCGGTAACCCCTGTTCTGCGTCAAAAGTCACGGCTCGTCCTCCACCACCTGCCGCGTGTTCGGCAGCTGTGACGAGACTTCTGTGGTGCAGAGGAGAGAATTTAGGGAAGTTGCGAGCAACGAGGGCGCGTAGGTCGGGCAGGGATGCGGCGATGATAGCGAGCGAGATTTGAATTGCGACGAGCATGTTGACCGCGCTCCCGAAGTAGGTTGTGTTGCCCTCACGCCGCTTAATGAAAGGAATTTGCAGGAGAGCGACCACGCAAACGAGAAATCCCAGCCCGAATACGAGAACGAGACCAAAGCGCTGGCGGGCTCTCAACTTCGATAGTTTCCACACGTATGGGATCGGAAGCGTGAAGATCATGCTGTCGACAATGGCATCGCCAATAGCCGCGGAGTAGCTATAAACTGCGGAACTAAAGCATTGCGATCCTTGAAAGTCAAGCCACGCTTTAGTCCACAGCTTACTGATATCCGAGCAGTAGACTATAAGGACGGTAAGAACTTCAACGAAGTGGGCCAAGGCGAAAAATATAAGGACGTAGCAGCATCTCCGAAGTGATGTCATGCTTGGAGGAAAGATCCGTAAGTAGTACGCTATTATGGACAATCGAGTGAACGTTACCGCGAAAAGGTAGGCTATTCGGCGTTCGAAGATGTGCTATTGAGCGTCAGATCAAGACTGTTCAAAGCTTGCAGGACAAGCGTCTTACTTGGTAATATGGGACTTCCGTTTGCTGATCCGGACTACGGGTTTGGTAATCAGTATGGATGCTTGACACTGTCGAAATGTAAGTACTTACCCTTTCCTATCGTATCCCCAGCTATCATCCGCACTCATGCAAGAAACAACTGTCCGAGCGAAAGCCGCACACTATGTGCTATTAGTCTCCTCAATTCTGAAATGGAATTAATGTCAATATACCGTCCCAAGTATGATCAGTACATCGTCAGGTGCCAGCTTCTTCTTGATGGCTAGTCTTGAGTACACCCTCGCAATTACTGTGCTAAGCGCCAAAGCCATCAACGGTACCTCAACCGCAAGTGCCGTCTTGTATCCACTAGTCGCATCTCCATATTCAATGTTAACGATGGGTTGTGCTATTGTCGCGTGGAAATCTTCTAGTTTCGGAACAGTGTACATGATCGGAGGAGATGGTGGTTGCGTGTCAGTCGAACGGTGATCGACTAGGTCGATTTACACTGACCCCGAGATCGTGGAGCGGAAGCCTCACCATCGAAAAGACTCATGATCAAGAAGAGAAATTGGAATATCCGGTGGGACTGCTGATGTTGAAGTTCGTAGGAGTGATGCCAAGCGCCAAGAGTCTTCCCGTTGCTGACGTGCCTACGGCGGCTTACTGAGCACTACGCATACGCTATGTCGCCAATCAGAAATTGCGAAGCGAATTATCGCGCACAGAGTACCATATATTTTGGCGCTGACATAGCACGAGCTGTGTCTAAACTTGTGAATCGTCACGGCAATGTGTATTCACCGTGCCGGCGCGATGCCAAGAGGGCGGAGCGGAGAGCACTTTTGACTATAGAAAGCCGGGGTAGCCTAACAATTGTTACGAGAAGTGTGCGTCGAATGCTGTTGACGTCATACGCGAAAGGTACGAAGTAAAGGAGCAAAAGCTTGGATACTCGGAGAATTTGTAGATTCTGAAACGAGTGACTTCGCTACGTTATTGGCAATCAGAACACGCCCTCCACTCTCTCAACTTGGTTGAAGTCGTATGCATTTCCGTACGGCCGGTTGAGGTAATTCTTCAAAAGCTGCTCGTTTGTAACATATGTTGCTGCAATTTGCAATCCGGTCTTCTCCGGACTGAGTCGATCGGTGAGCTCTTCCGAGAACTCAACATTCATGGAGTTACGGTACCATGGTGCGAAATGAACTAATCGAGTTAGATTGATGGCACGCTCGTATATGCAAGAACTTACTCATCGCAAGCATCACTCTCGGCTCGTTGGTAAGATTCGGTTTTCCTCCATGCCAGAGTCTCAGATCGCGAACGATTATGCTACCCTTCTTCACAATCGGCTGAGAGGGCGGTCGAACCTCCCTTCTAGCCTCGAGCAGAGGCTTCTTGATTCTGCCGCTCGCACGATCACCGTGTTCGCCTTCTTGATCAGCGATGGTGGTACCGTTGTGGGTACCAAGCCAGATCTCCGTAGAGCCATTTTCAGGTGTCATTGCCACCAACGGTACGTTGACGACAAGTGCGAAGGGGATGTTGGGGTGGTCAAAGTCCGCATCGTTGTGAGTCGGCTGAGAGGCGGGCGGCGACGTCTCAGTCGGAGGCAGTGCAGTATTACCAGAAACAAAGCGCAAAGACGGCTTTGGACCCAAGGCAGTTGATGTGACCTGCGTGACGATGGGATCTGTAGTACGTCAGGCTAGCCATTTGTTGATTTAAAGGATGACAAGCAAGCATAATTAGGAAGAAATTAGAACACTTACTGATGAAAATGTCATCATTAAACCACTCTTTTGTCATTGGCGGATCCTGTTGGATGTTCCCTTTGTTGTAGTTGAAAGGACTATCTTTCCTCGCCTGCAGCTCATACGCATCCGTCACCATCTTGTCGTTCAGCCGATCCAGGATGGCATGATCGACCATGTCCTCGAGCACGACAAGTCCATCGCGGGCAAGGGCTCGGATGGCAATCTCGAGGTTACGCTGGCCGAGGCTTTTCTGCTTCAGCTCGGTGGGAGAAGGCACAATTGAGATGGGTGTCGATGAAAGTTGTGAAGACATGGTGAGGCTCGGTCAAGGTCAATAGAATCTGACGTAGTGTGGGATGATACTGCGAGTAGAAAGCAACCTTGAACTGTGCAGTGGTAGCTATGCTGTTGATTGATATGCTTCGTGAGCTCTCGACTTTATACACTTCCACCGCATTGGGACATACAGGTGATGGTCAAGATGGAGAGCGGAATGGACATATGGAGGTTAGGGCTAAACTAGGCTCAATTCAGCAGCCCGACCGTCGGTAGAGGTTTCGACCCCAGCCCTCAGAGAGGTCCGAAGGTTCTTTGCGGGGTCATCTAGATTCAATGTCGGAAGAAGACGTCCTCGGACGTTCGCCATCGTTCTGAGCATCGTGACGGCCAGAAGTCGTGTCGGAAATCGCAATTCGGCTAGGCTTCCGTCAAATGCTTCCCCATTACGTCTTGTTTTTTCCTTGGGGAATATTCGATGGGGGCAGCACGCAGCCGAGTCCCAGAGTACTGAAGCTCATCAGGCCTACTTACCCCTGATCACAACGCGCAGTCACGCGCTGACGGGACTCTCTCCGGACCGGTAGTCTGGACGCTTGGTCCGTAGCCCCCAACTTGTCAGCCTGAAAAAGGCGGTGGCGCTGCTCTAGGAACTCGATAATTTGGGAATGGAGAAGGGGTCAGTTTGCTGCAGGGAGCAATCTCCTGACTACGCCCGCGTCCAGCATGATGGGACAGCAGCGCATATCGAGGACGATAGGGAGACTCTCTGAGGAGCTCTGTCGCAGAGGCACGCCGCAGCACGATCGTAACCATGCAAATCATGGGAATAGGTAAGCCGAGGCCGACATTCAGAGTGTAAGAGGCGTGCTGTTCATTGTCGCGCAGGCACAAGGGCGCGACACCGCGAATCAGAGCCGGTGCCTCGCGGTCAAGTGACAGGGATAAAGTGGAGAGAGCACGGAAAGCGGCATGACGCCCGTCGCCAGGATCACCACATTCCTTCCAGAGAAGCTCTAACAATTCTCCAATACGCCCACATCGTCGCACCGCCCCATCGACGGCACGAATCTCCTCGTGTACGCTTTCTCCTCGCAGAAAAACACCCCGCAGATGCCATACTCCACTTAAGATCGTCGCGCACCCTCATCTACCTGTCGCATTCGCTTGCGCTATTCGCTAGACCATAGCTACCCTGTGGTATCGAAGTCAAACTGCGAACCTGGCCGATTCCACGAATTTGGACGACAATCGCGGAGCCAAATAAGTCGAATTCCTATCGTTGTCGGCAGACTTCAGGCTGGGTGAATGCTTGACGACCTCAACAATCATATACTGCACCGAAATTCCGCACTGCGCTCGTCGATCACACGACTCGCTTCGAGCTGGCCATGATGCCGTCGCAACGTCGCATGAGGCTTTTTGGCGTCCTCATCGTCATCACGGTCATTGTCCTAGTCTACATATCCCGAGGAGCCCGTCAAACACACACATCGGATTTCTACACAAAGACACAAGAAGCGCTACAGGAGCTACAATACGAGGAAGCAGCCAGACAACGCGACGCAGATAGCGTGGGCACGCGATTGAAGGCAGCCGAAGAGCAGGCGAAGAAGGCGGCAGACGAGAAGTATGAATCCAAGAAAGTAGCTGTGGAAGGAGACGATCAGAGGGGAGTTGCGGGCAGAGTCAAGATTGATGGAGAGAAGGTTCCGGGTGTCGCTGCACAGGGAGGCAGATCGCGGGATCAGGCGGTTGTAAAAGAGAATGAGACTCCAGAAGACCACGAGGTTGAGATGGAGTTGAACGCAATCTTGAAGAGGAGTTCAAGTACGTTACGTCCCATTGCCTTCTCTATGTTGCACGACTGCTAACCTAAGTATAGTCATCATCTTCTCTAAATCGTACTGCCCATACTCGAAGAAGGCGAAGCATATCCTCCTCGAAAAGTACCGCATCGTACCCGAACCCTACGTTGTCGAGCTCGACATCAATCCTCTCGGCGAACAGCTGCAAGCGCTCTTAGCCAAATCGACAGGCCGGAGAACAGTACCGAATATCCTGCTCATGGGCAAGAGTATCGGGGGTGGCGACGACATGGAAGAGCTCGATGAGACCGACACTCTGGTGGACAAGATCAAGGAAATGGGCGGCAGCCGCATCACCGAGGTCGAACATCGCGGAGCGCGTGCAGCGAAGCCACATCGACGCGCGAAGAGATCGTAGTCCAAGTGGCGCTGTCTGCCTTTCTTTTTTTCTACGCATAGCAAAGGTTATCATTTACGCAGCGCTTCCTACGCTTGCTTGAGTTGGAATGGGCATCTCTCGGGATGCGATATGTTTGGATACCCTCAAATATCTTCCTATTTGTTTCACGAACATGAGTCTTCTGTCTAATCGATGGATATACTCCTCATAATTTAGATGACATCTCATACGTTATTGGAGAATCCTACTGAGAAATCTTATTCACGGTTCCTCTTACGTCGCCACAAAAACCGAGGGTTGCATCACTACTGAGCTATAACAGATGGCAGGCCAGCCTTTCAGGCGTGCAGATACCAACTTCTGCTCCTTTGCACGGCAAATGTATGGTGTAGGTGAGAGGACGGATGCCCCTGCCGACAGCATCGACTGCTCCTTCCTGCAGTGGTAGTTGTCACCCTTTCCCCATCGACAACGCGCTTGCATGAACAACTCTGTAGCAAACCTCTCACCCTCACCTTCACCTAAAGTCGGTTCAGCCCCAACTCTTGCTCTCCATCTTCCGTCCATCCACAACACCAACACTTGCTCGTCGCAGTCATCGCAGCTAGACACTTTACCTCATTAACTCCACGCAAAGCTCCTAACCACACGCAGAGCCAACATGTGTCTCTACTGGAAGAAACTCCACACCTGCAACCACGTTTCCGACCGGCTCTACATCGAAATGTGCAGGCCGGGCTTCCTCTCCAACACGGTCTGCCCCGATATAAGCGTAGACCCGTCACCCCGCGCATCTCACTTCCCCTGCTACAGTTGCATCAAAACTGAAGCGCGCTTGGATATCGAGGCTCAGACCCTTCTTGAACAGGAAGCGGTCGCGAAGGCCAACGAGGCGAAGGAGAAAGCGATCAAGGAGAAACAGGCAACAGAGTTGAAGGCGAAAGAGGAGAGGATTAGACGAGAGGCGAAGGAGAAAGCCATCAGGGAGCGCGAGGAGGAACTGAGGATTAAGAGGGAGAAAGAAGAAGAGGAGCGTAAGGCGAAGAAGGAGGGTGGGTTGTGGATCGAGACAGCAAATGGGAAGAAGGGGAAAGGTAGGAAGAGCGGTGGTAATGGTGGGCTGACGACACCTCTTCCTGCTCCCTCAGTTATGAAGACCGTTGCTGGGCTGAAGGACAGGAAAGAGAATAGCCCGAAAAAGGAGCGGACTACGGATACGGGCAGTAGAGTGGGATTCTGGGGCCCGAAGAAGATTCTCACTAGGAAGGAGAACGTCGGTGCTAAGGCAGGTGGTGGAGGAACGAATGACACTGCAAAAGGAGAGGCGAAGTAGAGCACATCGTGAGATATCGCTCAATGCTCCGCAAGCATGCACTGGATACCACCTCAGGAGGAAGGTGAAGTCGTATATCGACCAGCGTTGAGATCTCCTCCGAAATTTGCGCCAACGCGTGATCTAGCAAGGATGCTGGACCTGGTCTATGTAAACGAAGACTCTGTATACAGCCCCACGGAGTGGAGAGATTAGCTTTCAGTCGATCAACTGACTCGCTTTACACTCATTGTAGCGAACAATGACACGAACCATCCCAGAACGCTCGTGCTTCGTCTATAACTGTGTGAGGCTGGTACATTAGTGAATCGGTATATGAGTATTATGTGAGTCAAGGAAGAGTGCTGAAGGAGCTGGCAAGTTCTCTGGTTTATAGATGGTACTTAGCAGTTGCCAAACTCATGGCTGAAGCTTTGGAGCATCGTCTCCTTGGAGGACCCTGTCACCACAGCGGGTCCTTCGTCAACGGGCAGGGTTACAGGCTAAACTTGCCGGTGCTCTCTCATGATTATGTGCTTGGCTTCACCGTTATCGCGTAGCCAAGCAATGCCGAATCCCGGTGAATCTGACGATAACCCACAGTCGTATGCGACACAATGCCACGACGAACAATGCCAACTGCTGCGAGAATCTATGCGCCCACCCACGCAGATGAAGATGAAGATAAGGATGTTGATGAGGACGCAGCATTGGCGAAATCCGAGACACCCTTGGAAGCACTACTAGAAGCTAATGCTGGTGCTAGTCAAGCGATATCACAAGATGCCGACCAGACACCCTCCATCTTTTTGTTTTGTACCCTCGTGACAGTCTCTGCCCACTGCCTCTCGTCTAAGAAACATCAATATGGGGTATCGAGCAAGGCCGCTACCAGAAGATGCTCTGCTCCACCCTATACCGCATGGAAGAATAGTTCAGTCAAACAAATCACGATACCCTTGACACACAACGAGGCTAGAAGCGCCTCCCAACAGCCGTGCCGCCAGCAATGCGCACCTGCAATCTCAACTGAATCCCGTCTCATTGGGCAATTAATTCTCAAATTCAAGCAATTAATGCAGCTGTAAACCATCCTTTGGAAAGATGCATTGCGTGTGTTCTCGATCTCGAGTTGAAATACGCAACCCCACATGAGCATGCGGCTCATTGCCACGTGGATTGAGTCAGGGCGTGCATCGTGCGATACGAGCATGGAGCAGAAGACGGCCATGCGAAGCAAATAGCAAGCATGAACAACCATTCATGTGGGACACGCCTCATACATATCTACGATCGAGTCCTGTATGGTGCGGTAGGTCACCACTCGCTTATTGCGACATTTTCTGCATCCCTGGCGCCTCGACCACTGATTCAGCCATCGCGAAAGATTACCACTCGTGTACTCCATGCCCGCCTTGGAAGGTCACTAGAAACACGGAGTGGCCTCATTGAGGCTTGGGCCGACGACATCGGTACCATGACCTACAGGGCCGCTTGCGATCTCGCCTTCAGCACTGATACGCTTCAAACTACAACTTAGCCACCTTGGGAGACTACGTCTGTAGGGAACGGTTATCATCTATGGTTATCGAGTCAAGGGGTACGTTGTAAATATATCAGACCCAGCGCTTTGGTCCCTTCCCACGTTCTGATCGACATGCACCAACCTTCACGATGAGCGACAGTACGACCTCCGGTATCGATAATGCAGACCTCCCAACCGTGGACATTACCCCTCTGCCCACGGCAATGTCTGCCGCTGCTTTCCTGGGCATTGCGTGGTACCTTTGCGCCGAACTCAACGTCCGCCTCCTCATTCGTGCTTCGCGGCGTCGCAGCCTTTACTTCTGGGCGTGTCTTGCCTGTTCCTGGGGTATCATCATTCACTCTATCACCATCACTTTGACCGACTTCAAGGTCTGGGGAGGCTATGGCTCCATCGTCCTCATACTCCTCACGTGGTGTACCTATGTGGTTGCGCAATCGTTTGTACTGTACTCACGCCTGAACTTGGTCTTGAAGAAGGCCAAAGTTGGTCGCTACGTACTTATCATGATTATTGTCAACTCGACCATCTTCGGGGGCGGTACGGTCATTCTCTCACTGATCGCTGTAAGTATATACATTGCAGCCAAATCGTCACTGTTACTGACTTTGAAAGCGACACCCTGGAATGATCACGAAACTTAGTAGAGCGAACCTTATCTGGGACAAAATTCAGCTGGCTGCGTTCTTCGTCCAAGAGACGTTGATCGGGCTGCTCTACATTCGCGAAACCGCAGCTCACCTTAAGAATATGACCCTCCTGGGCACCAATAAAAAAACCACCCGCCGCAACCTCCGACACCTGATCCTAGTCAACATCTTCATAATCGTCCTCGACTGCAGCCTCATAGGTCTCTGCTACGCGGGCTTCTTCTTCCTGCAGGGCTTCTACAAAGTCGCAGTCTACGCAATCAAATTGCGCACAGAGTTTACGATCCTGAACCAGCTTCGATCCTCACTACCCGGCGCATCGACACATGAATCGGACTATGTGTCTGGAAGCAGACACCTGCCACGGACGACTAATGATGGGCGCCGGCGGGGAAGTCAGGATAGCGATGTTGAGATGGTGACGATGGCATCTCAGATCAGGGAGATACGGATACAAAAGGATGTGGTAGTCTCTTCGACTAGAAGGGAAGATAATGACAGCATTGAAACGACGCATCCTTGACGAGGCTCTGGTAGCTAGACAAGGGGACTGTGTTTTCATACATAATTGAGATGAGTAGCGACGTACCTTAATATTGTTAATCAAAGTTAATCAAAGCACGTTTGAGCTAATTGATCTACTATTCACACCGACTGAATACCCCGTAGTCAACTTGATGTTATCTAACATCCATTGTCTATGTTTTGTAGGTCGGAGATGCCGCGGAGCTTATTAGCTCGTCGAACCCCGCGTCAACATGTCCCGAGGTAACCTCACATGGACCTCGCTCCTTCCTCAACACCTCAGCCATCACGATGTAGTCTGTATTGAATTTCTATATTTTGTCAGCATTTCCTTCTGTGCCCCTGGTATTCCTTCGTTGTTACTATGGTCGTTCGCCCGTACTTCACCGAGGACAAGAAGGTGCTTCCCTTCGATAAGGTCATCGAGCTCGAACGCATCGATGATTGGACATTCCGTTCTATTGTTAAGGCATATAGTCCGACGGGAGGTGAGAATGGAACGTACGGTGGACATGTGTTTGCACAAGCAGCTTGGGCGGCGGCGCAGACAGTGGATGAAGGGTTCCTGATCCATGTAAGTCTTGTACATGATCTTTTATGTTTACCCTATCTGACTGACATGGCAGAACATTACTGGCTGGTTCATCTTAGGTGGAAAGCCTAATGAGCATTACACGTACAGAGTCCGTGAGGTTAGAAATGGGTACAACTATTGTACACGTACTGTTACCGTCAGCCAAATTGCCGCCCACGGCGACATGTTCACGTGCACCTGCTCATTCAAGCGAGAAGAAGGATCACCATTTGATGTCCAAGATCAGGTAAACTTAAAAGAGCTATACCGGGACGTAGTACAAGGTAAAGAGACAGAGCCAATGGCCCATCCCGCCGCACCAAGCAACGACTCGGAGAAGTTTCGGGAAACATACCTCCCCGCCCATCCAGAGCACTTCAACCCCATCGCAGGCCTCCACATTCGAAAAGCCGACATGTCCAAATACAACGCGCACCGAAGCGCCATCGACCGGCGGCAACTCACCTTCTACACGCTGCGTGGCTCGCTACCACTACCGACTGCTCCCTACCCACCTCCATCTCCTTCCGCGGGCAAAACAACACTGACGCGCGAAGCCAACATGCACGCTTGCGCACACCTCTACGCCTCCGATCGCAATTCCCTCTTCATCGTGCCCAACCACCTCGACCGTGCGCGAGACTACACACGCATGGCATCTCTCTCCCACAGCGTAATCTTCCACGTCGGTATCAAAGACCTCATCATGCCTGCTGAGCCGCGCATCGACCATCCTGATGCGGATCCGACGTTATGGGAAGATGGGGCATTGCCATTGTGTAATCTGGAGGGGTACGGTCAGGGGGATAGGGATGGGCGGAAGTGGTTTGTTCAGGAGGCGTGGTTGACGCGGGCGACGGGCGGGAGGGCGTTGCATACGAGTCGGATGTGGGATTATGATACGGGAGTGCATGTTGCGACTACTTTTCAGGATGGGCTGATTAGATTTAAGGGGGAGAATAAGCTTTGATTGGGTGGATTAGTGTGTGCTGGCTTCTTCGTGAAAGAATAAGAAGAATAATATGTGGTATTGAAGTTATAGAAGATATCATGCATTTCTTCGCCCTGGACGTCTGGGTTGTACCGACGTGGTCTGGGTATGCGTCGCGGAAGCTTTGAGTCTGCTCGAGGTACAGAGCTACGTCCAGCTTTTTCCGTTGTGCTGAATGGGGTCAAAAAGCGAACTGGTGATAGATTGGGTGGGCCACTAAACGCGCGGTGACATAGGGAGCTAGGTGATCTTCTTTTGAGAATCGTAGCCTATTGCCTGGGGGAAGAATTATGCGTGGCCGTTTCCAACGCAGACCATTTTCTCAAGACCTCTCTTTTGGCCGCAATGCCGTCGACTTGAGCACCGGTCGGCGAATATCAATAAGTCCTTATGTAAATCATAGGCACCGTGCGATGAGTCCCCCTCGGCCTTTGCTGCACCATTGTATCGAGTGTCAGGCTGCGAAAGATATGCTGGCTGCTACCCCTGTGCAGTGGAAGATTACCTGCGGCAGCACAAGGGTAGGGTTTCGTTGACGATAGTAGCAGACAGCTGAGATTAGCTATATATTTGAGCCGTGTAGTGGAAAGTGGTATACATAGGACAGTACGGTACGGAAGCTTCTACCTAACACTACGTGTTACCATCCCATTTTCGTCGCTAGGTGAAGGTTTTGTGTCATTTTATCGAGCTCTATCCTGACTGTAAGATTTTTTTGGTCTCTTGCGTCGCGGCGTGGAAGTATCGAATGCGCTGGACGTTCTTCGCTTTGTCAGACTTCTTGCGTAATTCGTTCCAGCATTCGTTGATGTGTTTTATCCTCTTGTCAGGATCCATAGCTGGAAGGTATGCGTGGCAGATCGCGCACTTGGGCTCATGAGCTTTGATATGGTATTGCGGAGCGAATGGTAATACAATTAATGCATTCGATAGAGCAAGGTGTTTATTGTCGGGCACTGTTTGACTGAGTGTGGGAGTCGGAGGTGCGGTGAGAGCTTCCCCGTGACGTCTAAGAGAGCTATTGCGATTGTACATCTTAGATTGATGTGTCGAGTCTGAGTAATCTTCCACCAGCCTATTCGAGTCTTCAGGGATATTGGGAGCAGGAGCGCGCATGAAGACTTCCGGTTGTTCCATAGCGGAGGGCGGTAACGATAGGTGCTGAAGCTGACATTCAGTTTCATCCTCCGCACTCTCCACCTGCATTGGTGATATCATATCTAAAGTAACCCGAATTGATGTTCCCGCTGGTCGACTTGGGCGCACCTAAAGGTTGTGCTAGAACGATATCAATAATTGTATCGATTATTTATGCAAAGGCTGCAGGAGGAGATAGGTAAAGAATAAATCACCTTCACTGAAGTCTGCAACATCGCGACACTTAATGATCATTAACGCAAGTGCGCTGCCATGTTACTTCCACCGTTCATTTCGTTGGAGTCGTGTCACTTGCCCCACTATAACGCGGCGTGTAACTCACGTGCTAGGAAAGTGTAGAGAGAAGAGTTTGTTTTTCGCAAGGCATCTGCTTGGCCTGCTCGTTACAACAAGTCCCCCTCCCACACTGACCACCACTCCATGCCATAATAGCTTCACTCCTTACCTCTCCCAAAAGAAATAACCTCTCATTCCCAGACCCAGACTCAGAAAACTTCGATGCGTATTTGGTTCAAATACCTACATACCTACATCATTACCTGTTGAACATTCGCGAGCACAAAGAATTGGCAAGGCATCGTGCCCACTGTTCACATCGAAAGGTCAGGTAATGGTTATTGCCGCTAACGTATTGTGTGAATATAAGGGGATCTTCTCTTATAGTGAGAACATCTTGCGAAGACTACTTAAGCTGACATCGCGTTCTCTTCTGGTTGTCAGGTCTGTCGAAAAACGTATATATATGTATATGTGCCTCGGCTGCTTAAAACATCTGCCTATTCTTCATCTCAACTGGTAGGAACACCATGACGAAAGCCGAAAGCCAAATACCACCAGCTCCAAGCCAAAGAATGCCAGAGCTCTGGGCAGCAAGAAACTGTGCTCCAGCGTACGGCGCAACAATGCCAGCGAGACGGCCCATACAGGACAGCATACCGCTAACACTACCACGGTAACTTGTATCGAAGAGCTCTGGTGCAGATGCGTACAGAACAGCGTTGAAGTACTGTCGAGTGATTAGAATAAGGGAGATCATGTGTAGGGGTAGTACTCACAGTCTGCATGATGTACTCAAGAGCGTTCAAGCCGACATAACCTGGAGTGGTTCTCACCTGGGTATACATGGCCATGGAGAGACCCTGGCAGATGGCAGAGAAGACCAGCGACCATTTCCGTCCGACTAGTGGCATTTGCACGGAGACCAAGGCGAGGACCGCGCCGAGAATTCCCGGCGTGTAGATGATGATGTATTGTTGGTATGTGTCAGTAACAGTTCCTTGGCCGCTGTCGACATTGTTCCGCAGCAAGATGATTGGCAAGAATGCGCCCGCAAGATTGAAAGACCAGTAGTCACCCTAAGCCGATTTAGTCACAATGTCGCCGAGACAGCAGTTTATAATGAGGCTTACCATGTACGCAATTGCGAGTAGTATGAAAATGAAGCATGATAGCTTGTTGGTGAAGATTCCTTTCAAGCGAGTAAGTTCCCTACCGAACGATTTAAGGACACTCTTCGTGGTTGCGGCTGTTGTCTGGGGATCACCCATGGGAAGGATTGCGCTGCCTGATCCATGCGATGCCAGCTCGTCAATTGCAGCAAACATATCTAAAGTCAGCGTCGGGGGCGGCGCCTTGTTGAATTTGGCAATCTTGTGAAGAATTTCGATGGCTTCAGCCTCTCTGCCCCTGCTGAGCAGAAATTTGGGCGATTCATGGAAGCGGAAGACGAAGTATCGGAGGAAAAAAACGGTCAGGGTCATCAGACCAAGCACAATGACTTCGTAGCGCCAGCCCATATTGCTCGAAACGGTACAGCATGCTTCTCCTGCGCCAACAGCTTTGCAAGAAGGTAGTTCAACGTCACAGCGCCATTTTGCGGCAGTGCCGTACGCAATAGCAGATGCCACAACAACACCAATTGGCTGCCACATGGAGAGTAGCGAGACTAGGAATCGGCGACTTTGAGGAAGGAACTCGAGAGCGATTGTGGCATCAATTGGAATATTACCACCGAGACCGAGCGACGCAAGAAAGTAGATGCCGCAGATGGCAGCATAGTTGAACTTGGGCGCAGCCTGATTTGCATCAGTGGTGTGTTCAAGTGATGGAGTGCGAGTTGAGTTACGTACCAAAAGAAGCCCAAAGATGGAGGTGATCAAACAGGTCAAATTGAAGGCCCATTTTCTCCCAATGATATCGACCGCCAGTCCAAAACTCAACGCACCGAGAGCGAGGCCAGCATTGGCGCAGGCGAAGATAGTTCCAGTATCCGAGTCAGCGACGTTCATCTCCTGGTAGACGGCCGAAGCAATCAAGCCTACGCCTTGCGCCCACGCCAGGTCGAGAAAATAGCCAAAACCGCAGAGGAACCAGATGCATATTTGGTATTTTCCCAGTCCAAACTTGTCCAGCTCGGCATTAATCAGCGCAGCCTTCTTCTCAAAGGTAGTGAGCGGATTAGCTGCGGTACCTCTGATGATTGAGCCAAAGGACAGGTCAGGCGAATCCACTAGCTCCACCTCATTGTAGATGGGAATTTGTACACTGGAGTGTGACCCGTCTTTGTCGTGCGTGAGTTTTTCTTCCCCTTTGAGACGTGTTGGAGAGGGTTCGTTAAGGTTCGTAGCCATTTCAAAATGACGTACTGCAAGTAAGCAGGCGGCAGGGGAAAGGAAATCGTCAGGTGACCACGTGTGGAAAGGGCGAGTGTAGGAGGCCGTGTAGGTGGCAGCACCGGTACGGCGGGACAAGATCATATATGAACGGGAGTACAGCCTTTGCCATGCCGCGCTACACGACAACTCGGATCTACGCGACAGAGTTTGCGATCTAGTCTTGTGCTTCAAAGCCGCATGCATGTTGGCGAAAGGCCATCCTGCTCCTACAAGACGGGATGGGAGTCGCTGATTGGTCCAGACTGGGAATCATGACGACATTGGAAAAGGTACACGGCGCCAGCGTTGCTTGTCTGTGGCTTTCAGGATACATTAATGAGAATCGTCTCTAGTATCGTCTGTGCCACACTTCGATTAAGTGGAGCTAGAAAACACATTACATCGTGAATAGGTGGAGTCCAGCTCTGCTGAGAGTGGATCTTGAGGTAGCAAAGAATCCTCAAGCTGTCTAGACGCATTCTTCCTTACCAAAGGCTAATCTACATATAGTTAAGATCTGAGGATGTTCTGCAGTTCTTGCCTTCCGTATTATCCAGTTTGTCTCCGCGTCACTGTATTGGATAGTCGAACAGCCTTGCACAAGCCGTTGCACAAACCAGGATGGTGTGGCTTGGCATAGACTACGTAATTGTTACACTCTGAGTGGCGCCTCGGCTACGTCTGGCAAATCCATTTCACACGCGAGCTTCCAGTGGCCATTATCTCTATCAAATATATATTGACGATTGTCAAGCAGGCTACTCATTTCACATCGCCCGTTGTCTTGTCGAGAACGTATCCTCTTCCCCTCCTGGCTAGTCAAATCGCGAGGGGAGCCTCAATATCATCTTCCCAACGATTCATTTCTGAAATACACCCGTCAAAAGTGCATCTTATTTGACCGATCTCATTCCTCAAACACTTTCACTCAACTACTGGCAAAACGTTGTCAATGAAAGTTACAGCAGAAGCAACTTCATAGCGATGATGTCATGACATAGCAAGGAGTATATGCTTTGTTGTAGCCTGAATGAGCTTACAGATGAATTATACCTCACCAATGCAGCACAAAGCCACTCCTGGCGCAGGGTGATTGTATCTTAGCGAGACTTGGCGCATGGATCATTCGCATTCGCTCCATCTCACGGCCCTTGGTTTCATATATACGGACTACAATCGCCCGCGAATATTGTGTTGGCCCGAGAAGCTTGACACTTAGGACAATCGACGTAGCCAAAGATGGATACAAGAAGAGAAAGGTGGCATCCAGGAACACATCGGAAAAATGAAAGGATACTTCGAGCGCATATCGGCCCGCCACAAGGTCCAATTTCGGCTCAGATATAGCTCGTAAACCCCTTCATGGATACTCCAAAATCAATCTGTGTATTTTCGCAATTGTGACTGGCGAGGAAAGCTTGAACATCGAAATGCCAACAGCCTCTATAGTAAGCAAGTTTGTCTCCAACAATTCTCGCAGGTGCTTTTAGTAACAACATTGACCTTTTGTATGTCTGGAGCCTTGTATTGCTCAAGGGAGTGAATCTCGTATTAACTCTTGTAGGTATAATAGCACCTGTTGGGAAGTTTATTCAGGGGACAACTTTCTCGTCGTGTTACCGGATCCCCGAACTGCATCCCACCTACCCTTAGAATCGCACCAGTGGGGAAATTGCATTACCTGCTGCAAGTGTTCACCGTCAGAAAGAACTATGTACGGCGATGGAATGTCAACACCTGCACATCTCCATTCATAATGGACGTGTGATCCTGGACGAAGTATTACATCACATCACGCTTCTTGTGCGCTCAGGCGGCTATCCACCCTGCAATGTTTGCACACAACACAGCTGTGGTTGAATTTTCCGTTCTTGGTGCGATCTTGGGACCATTTTTTGTATTATCCTGCTTCGGTTCAACCCTTTCTCTCACCGGAAGTCATTCTTGTCACACGATGCTCTGAAGCCGTGCTCTCGCAGGGTCTTATGAAAGTTCGAGAACCTCTCAATATCGCCCTAAATGGCTTCTTCACGAACAGTAATTTAATTTCTGTCAGCACAGATCTCATTATTTGGGCACCGAAGACAAGAGACGAGTGACTAGGTACGCTTATGGTGGCGCAGCGATCCTTTAGGCCACTTGGCATCCTCGCTACCTAGGCCTTATGCAATGCACAACACCATAATCCCGAAACAGCTCGACGCCTGAAAATCATAGGGCTGGTATAATGCCGCAGTCATTCATTGTCATGTCACCCAAGAGATCGATTGTGATGCACCGAGTTCATGGTGCATTTACCACCACCCTGGCGACACTCATTTCTATTGTTCGATCGTCTCGTCTGAAGCCAAGTCTTAAAGAACAGCCAAGACCATTGGGCCGATTATCAATGTGAGTGTATCCAGCCGTTTTCAAATCGTTCTTGCGTGTACTTCAGAAAAGCTGGGTCAAGTCCGCCTTTAATTCGAGCTAGTGTGGGCTTTGAAAAGCTTGAGCTAATTCTTTGACGTTTGGGCATTGGGGACTGAGGATGACGATTTGGGGTTGTTCAATTGTCAGCTGAGTGATCGTCAGGCTAGGTACGAGAACCAGCGCGCAGTCATGTTCCTGCATCTCAGCTAAGTCCTTGGCACCCGAATTCGCTCGGTCGTCAACAGGACAAGTCAGAATATTCGTCACGCGATTCAAGAGTTATATCATTGCTGTTGCGAAGTATAATACTCTGTACACTATCAGGGCCCTGCGACTATCTTTCAAGTCCGCATAAGAGAACAATGTGCACGTGGATACAGCAGATCGGCAGGTACCTAAGCCCTTTCAATAGTTGGCATTCGCTTGACAGCAACGATCCTCGCCCCAGAAACCCAAATAGTATTCCGGCTCCCCGCAGTTACGACGGATGAGCAGACGCCTACTGAGTTGTAAACCTTAGTCTACGCTTCTTTCAGCGGCTAAGGTGCCAATAATGGTTTCAACCAATCACATCACTTTGTGCATCCTGAGGCTGACTGAATTCTCGTGAGAAAAACGCCACAAATGAAACTCGTATCCAGGACCGTACGCCCGGTGTTGACCGCAGCTTGTTTGAAGCAAAGCGAAGCATGACTTCGCCGACACGGTTCGGAACGCCTAAGCCGTGAGATGAGTTTAAGATGTTGGCAAAGCCCGTTGGAAGTGTTCACATCCGTTTTCGTTCTCATTTCAGGCGTTCAAGATGCGAATTTCAAAATTGCATTCGTTCAGCTGGTTACTTAGCGCTGCATTGGTGTCGGGCGAAGCGAGCAGCACAAGTTGCGAAGAATTGGCGTCCGTCCTTCCCAACAACACCTTCTATCCAGAAGCCCCAACCTACAACGCATCAATATCATCATACCCATTCCTTCAACTTCGGCTACACCCATCATGCATTGTCCGACCGAATACAGCACACGACGTTTCCACAGCTGTTAGCGTCCTAAAAGATAGCAATTGCACCAAATTTGCAATCAGAGGCGGAGGCCACAATGCTAATGCAGGTTTCAACAATGTACAGGATGGAGTCACAATTGACATGCAGAGTCTAAATGCTGTGGAAGTTGCAAGAGGCGATGAAGTGGTCAGAGTGGGTGCTGGCGCGCTTTGGCAAAATGTGTACGATGTGGCGGAAAAGCGTAACTTGACAGTATTGGGAGGACGCATTGGCGTTGTTGGTACCGCGGGATTCTTGACGGGCGGTAAGTTGTATACATTATTCTCCCATAGTTGACAGCAAGTTCTGACTGCATATTCTAGGAGGCATCTCATTCTTCTCACCCGAACACGGCTGGGCTTGCGACGCAATTGTCAATTTCGAAGTTGTGCTTAGCAGCGGCGAGATTGTTAACGCAAATGCAACCTCGAGGCCGGATCTCTATGCCGCACTTAAGGGCGGCCAGGCCAACTTCGGCATTGTTACTCGCTTTGATCTAAAAGCGTACCCTGCTACTACAATCTGGGGTGGAAGGACTGTGTATCATCCCAACGCCACCACACCTCTACTCACAGCCTTCACCGAGTTCAAGAGTGGGGAGTACGATCCTTACGCGGCAGGTTGGGTCACTGTACGTTACAACCACACTGCAGCGACTTTCAACCCGGTGAGCATCATGTGGTATACGAAACCAGCACAAAAGCCCGGCGCGCTAAAGCAAATCACGGAACTTCAACCGCAACTCATGAATGGCAGGGTAGAAGCGCCTGTCAGCGAGCACACGAGGAATGCATCACGACAGGTAACTGCTGACCCTAAGCGGACAATCTGGGCAACAACCTCATTCACCATCTCACCTACGATTATACACCGCATCCATACTCTCTGGAAAGATCTCGTCCCCGAGGTCGCGAAGCAATATGCGTACGCCAACCCCATAGCAGAAATCACATTCCAAGCTCTGCCCGCACCACCGCGAAATGGTACATCTCCCAACAGTCTCGGGTTCACCGCAGACGAGACGCCAGAGAAAGATCTCGTTTTCCTCCAGATCATCTTCACGTTCGACGATGCTGCTGCTACGGAAGGATTTGAGGAGGGTTTGAAGGACTTCTTGAAGCTGATTGAGGAATTGGCCAAGGAAGAGGGCGTGCTGCATAGATACAAGTATCTGAACTTTGCGGCATCTTTCCAGGATCCGTTTGCTAGCTATGGTGAGGAGCAGAAGGATACGCTGAGAGAGGTAGCGAAGAAATATGACCCGGAGGGCGTGTTCCAGACGCAAGTTTCGGGAGGATTTAAGCTTTTTTGACGAAGTCATAGTAATGCGTTGCAAATCTAATCCAAGTCGCTAAATATTTTATGCAAACGAGCAAGTGTTTATCCAACAAAGCGCCGCCATTCCTCAAAGGTGTGGGATTCTATGTTGCGTGCCCCCTCTAACGTGTCGTTACACGGCAAAGTCATTCAGTTCGACGAGCGGTCTCGCCACCCTATCATCCCTCAAAAATATATTCCCATCTTCCATCTGCTCTCCCCGCCTCACAAAACCCTTTCTCATCCCAAACAGCACGGCCGCAAACTTTGCAAACAGATAAGGTGCATCTGCTCGAGCCTACACTCGCTCTGTTTACATTCCGATGATGCGATGATAACGCCCATCGAGACCTCTCATCGGGTCACGAGATAGAATCAGACGGCAGTAGAGTACCCGATGCTCAGCTCGTGGAAAGCCACGACGGCATAGATTGAAATCGGTTGATGGGTTATAGTACACCATCCCGCATGCAAAGACATGAGAAAAGCTGGGTATACGAGTATAGCTATCGCCCTGACCTTCGAATGACTAACGTCAAAATGGCTCTTCTCGTGCGTGCTGGTTCTCAATCGGTGGCACCTCCATCTTTATGCTATACTGGAGTCTGCTTGTCGGTAGTCTTGTCATGATCTCGATGCCGGCCAATATTCTGGATGGTTACGTCGGACATCTGTCCAAGCAGTTGTATAGATCTTGCGCCAGCCGAAATTTTTCGAGCATTGATCAAGTCGCCGATTGTTGACACAATTACTTGGTGACCGTCTTCGCCGAGGGTAACTTCGTCAAATATGTTGACTCGATCCGTGGACGCATCTTCGGAAGCTTTGGCGCAGATCGCTAAGCTCTGTTTGATACTGTTGATTTCTTCCTGCATTTTCTTTTGTTCTGCGGAGTCCGGATGCACAAACTTTTGCTCCTGCAAAGTGTCCAACCGGTAAAGAACGTCTGTAAGATGAGTTCTGAGTTGTGATGATGTGTAGGCAAGCCTTTCTTTACAGTCACCAAGGACGGTGATTGTGGCTAGTCGAGCTGAAGCGGCAGTGCTGCGAAGACTAAGCCGGTCGTCTTGCTCGTTTTGTGGTATGGATATGTTTCGTGACGCGGTGGAATGGTTCTTTTCAATATGTGATAACACTTCAGCACATATATTGAGACATTGCTGTATGCTATCTCGCTCGGCCTGAATTTGCTGTCGCTCAGAATCTATCTGAACAACGGCCGTACTACCAAGAACAAGAGCTTGTAGCTTACTGTCGATCCTTTGAAGGGAGTCTTCGAGATCCGACGTTGTGTTCTGGATTAACTCTTGGTATTCATTAAGCGCCCTAGCCGTGACAGTAGTTTTTCGCCTTTTGAAGAGAGAGTTAGCTCTACTCGCAAGAAATTTAGGTGTGCTTACAGGTTGGCATCACAGATAGCGATGGTGATAGTGGACTTGTACCCAGCCAGCAAGGTCTTGAATCCTTCAATATCGTCTCCCAGATACTTCAGCTTTGCCCAATCCCGAAAATTTGCTATAGAACCATTGGAATTCTCTGTGGCTTTCCGGACGACTGTATTGAAGTCTACGCAAGCACTGCCACAGCTGAAGAGCGGAAGTTTTAAAATCGTGAAGTCTGCCTCATCATCCAGAATAGCCTGATGTAAAGATGCTAACACCAGACTAAGGGCATCCAATTCCGCTCTAAGTTCTCTTACGTATCTATGATGACTGTTAAAACTTTTGACAGTCTGGTACAGTGTCGAACTCGACTTGATGCCAAAAGTCACTAGGGTAATGACAGCTGATGCTGCGCTGATTGGATCTGCCATCTTGGCAACCGTACTGCTGCGTAGACGTATTTTAGAAACAAGCCTGAAGAGTACTATCTAAGGAGGAGCAGCAGCGCGAATGCAGCGTGCTATATGGTGGGGAAGCGCGGACCGGTGAGGACGCCGGTGGCGCAGCTGAACCCCGCGACCGAAGTATCAGTTGATGATAGTTTGAGCCGCTAGCTCCCTGCCTCGGCTTGCATAGCGGTAGAAAGTAAATCCGCCTCCGACCGGATCCGTGCGTCTGCATAGCTCGCCGAAATGACTTCTAGAGAATTGACTTTCAAAGGAAGAAGTATATAAAGGCTTGCAGTGTGCAGGGTCGCAAACAAGGTCGTCTAGTAGTTGTTCTATTTTTTACCGCATCAACGATGCGCCTACTTCAGAAGTACGATAGAACAGCCTTTCCATTATCAAACTCCCTACCCAACCTCTCCGTAGCATCGAAAAAAAAAAGCACTCCCCCTTCTCCTTCGGCACACTAACCCACTTCCCCTCATCAAATCCGCGGCGCAAATCTGGCTGCAGCGTTATGTCATTCGCCGTATCGTGCATCGCCATCTTCGGGTTGTAATTTCTCTGACGGCAGTCCTGCTACATGCGCTGGTCTTCGAGCCACTGTCGCTGGGAAGGTGGAATGAGGTATGCGCGATCGCATTTTAGTCCTGATTCAACGGACGAGATGTAGACTTCGTCGCGTGGCGATGACGGGGTCGGAAGTGCCGCTGGGCCAGCCATTTAATGCAGAACGCAAGTTGAAAGTACTAAGTCTGGAGGAACGGGTGTGGCCTGCATCGAGAAACCAGGAGGGAGGGGAGTTGTTGTGAGGAAACGTCCAAATGTCGAAGGATGGAATGATGAATGTTTCTTCATCCTCGCTGAGGATGCGTTGGGGTTGGGCAAGTGGAAATAGTACTCCGATGACTCCAAAACGTCATTCGTGAATAGGTAGAGTTTCTGGCCGCGCCGCTTGGATACAAGGTACGTGCGTTTGTTAAATGAGTTGCCGGTCACTATGTTCAGAGCACACATTGCGGTAGCGGCGTGGATTCCGCCGTCGTGGTGGTCGCAATCCTAAGACGTAGTATGACCGCATTGCTGAGTTCGTTGGGATCATAATCGGCGTGGTAGAAATATATTCCTTGATGGCGAACGTCTTCTCGCTGTTGTTCACTTTCAGATCTAGCGAGAGAAACGTCCTCCGAGGGTGCCCTGGACTGCTTGGTCGCTGAGCCTGGTTGAGATCTGTTTGTAGAGCGACCGAGAAGCTATTCTCGGGACAGTCACAACACCCGTCTGATGTCGACATGCTTTACACGGATTTGACTATGCATAACTTTCTCAACTTCTCAGTGTTTGTGCTATTCGAACAGCGCTGGATTGTGGAGTAATCTACTAATAGCGCTCCTATGGAAATTTCTCCCAGAATATTCTCTGAAGTGAAGGGAAACTCATGAGCGAAATCCTTGAACGATTGTTCATTCACAGCATCATAATGATAAGAAACTCTCAAATCGCAATCCCTCACGTCTTTCACTATCGCCAAAGCGAAGAGTCGCGTCGGCGCCAAACAAGCCTCGAAGCTTCGACAAAACAAAAAAACCTAAAACAACTGAATCTCGCCAAATACTTCTTCGCGGTACCAGAAGTCCAAGTGCATGTTGTTCAATTCAGATCTCGCCACAACGCCTTTCCAGGCCGCGATACCAGCAACATATACCCGACTTCCCTTTACTCACTGCTCTCGCTCCTGACAGTCTACACAAGCCCTGCTCGTCTACCTCGCATTCTTTTTTTCGGGCAGCATAGGTCGGGCTTCCAACGATACCGCTAATGGTTCCCTATCCTCTTCCAGAAAATCCTGCGACCGACTCACCCCAAATCCACACGGCTGCGATGATGCATCCGGCCATCATCGCAAGTATTGGCTATTGGCGCAATACTCGAGATTTGGATAGTCTTTACACTCGTATATGCGTTGCTGCAGAGGAATAATGGTCGGGGATACTACACAAGAGCGACAGATGCTTTGAAGTTTAAGCTGTAGGTGAAACAGCAGGCGAGGTGTGCAGTAGTGCCTTTGGATCAGCTTCAAGACAGCTTTCTCAAAAAGAGTCACAGACTCTTTATATGTGATTCCAACTTGTTTACAAAGTGTTTGCTGTGTTACCGTCGTTGGCACAGGAAATAATATGTGACAAGCCACAAAAATGCCTGTCAGGACACGCAACAATGGCGTTTTCAGCGGTTAAAATTATTCCCGTGAGGAGGCTGTTCCTGAAAGGCGCAAACGGGCATGCTTTCTATACATCCATAATGAAGGAGCGAATAAACTTACGAGATATCCCCATCACTGGGGCGGTTGCAGGTGTGATCGAGTACGTGGAGGCTACGGTGAACAATTGAGAAGGAGGAGGTGAGAGATGGACAGGTGCTGAAGACTGAGTGCCGAAGCGGCTACCAGCTTCTCGCAGGTGCTGCAGGCGAATTCTCTCGCATCTGCCTTCTTGGGTCTCTCCAACAATTTGAGTTTGCGCACATAGCCATCGTCCAAGCAAGAATCCTCGCATCGTTATCACCAACCACCAATCCAGTTTTATCCGAGTGCATCCTCTCAACAATACCATCGCTACTTCCCGACATACAATTTCCACAACTCACGCTCTTAAGGCCATTGACACCCAGAATTTCCGGCCGAACAAACATGGTCAATCCAACATTCGCTCGCTCGATGCGACTCATTATCATAGTAAGCTTGGCAAGCCGTCTTGTATATCATCCTTCTAACAACGGCCAAGCTAATTTACCGTCCACAGATAAGCATACTCATCGCTGTCGCCACTTGTGCTACACCGCTATCGTTCCTACCATCAGCCACGGAATCCACCGATTGCACAAACCCAAATCCTTCATCCACCACTTGCAGGAACCACGCCCGCGAAGGCGTTCAGTATATCGCAGTAATTTGGTACATTACCATCGGCATGATTATCCTCACTCTCGTCGGCAGCTTTTTCCTATGTCTTCGCTTATTATGCATCCATTCGCTAGTTTTCTACATGAACGATAGGGCGCCCGTTTGGACTGAGCTCTGGCTCACAATAAGGAATCATTACATTGTCGCCAGGCACGTATGTGGTGCTTTAAGGAGACGCGGTTTCCGATGATGTTGTGAAGGGGACGTTGCGGATGTGCGGGTGTGCACGACCTTCGTATTGAGCAGGAGGATTTGTTTTCACAAAGAAGCAAGGAAAGATGGAGTGTGTACTTGTCAAATGGAACTGAATAGAAAATATTGCTATAGGATAGTTAAAAAAACAAGGGGTATCGTGCAAGTCAGCGTAGAGCTGCGTGTAAAGCAGCGAGGTTCAGACCCTCTTCGGGTCAATCCAAACAAGGACCTCTTTGCCACCGCTACTCATTGAACTTCCGCAAGCGACTAACATCTCCCATATCTTCTTAGGGACATATATTACACCTTTGATGGTATAACGTATTAGGCACCACACACACTCTCCCCAGCATCCAAAGATAGCCTTTATCACCTCCAGTGATGCTTCCCCGAATGTGCACATCCATTTCCAAATCTTCCTCGGTGCGTCGAAGACGATAGCATGGAAGCACACTAAGAAAGTGTTGATGACGTCGCGCAACGTGATGCGCTGGAAGAAACCGAGTACAGCTGCACATACGGTGTGTAAGAACGAGAAGAAACGCTCGATGGCGTTGCCGATGGCAAGTCCGCCGCGTTTCAGTCCAGTCCACAGCCACCGGATAGCAATCTTTAGCGCATGAGGCAGTCGCTTGATGATCTTCCAGATGAAACTCGCGGAGTCCTTAAGAACATCCCAGATGCATCTTGGGATCTCTTTCAAGGCCTTCCAGGCTTGCGCAGGAAGCTTCTTCAATCCAATCGCAGCATCCTTCGCAGCACGCGCCAAAATCTTAGGGATCTCCTTCCAATGCTCGTGTAGCCACTTCATGCCTTTAACGAGCGGTAATAACAGCGCGTGTTTTGGAATCGACCAAAGGAAAAACTTCGGCAGATCCCACACGAAGAATTTACCAAATTCGTAGATGCTGTGCGCTGCTTCCTTGCAACGTCTCATAGCTTTTGCATGTTTCGTCTTCCATCTTCTGAAACCGCCGCCTCTTCGACTAGGTAAGTAGTCGACGATCTCGCGATGTCCATTGCTCGCTGCAAGTCGTAGCGCGAGTTCGCCATCTGGCGCAATGAGCGCATCGTCTGCACCGCGCTCCATCAGCAATCTGACGATGGGCAGGTTTCCGGTTTGTGCCGCAAATTGGATAGGCGTGCGGTACGTGTGCTGTTCATTCTTGTTTCTCAAGTGCATTGGTCTTATAATTGTGTTCGCAGTGTTGCCGTAAGCATCGATGTTTGCTCCTACATCCAACAAGTATCGGACCATGTGCGTATGTCCCGCCTCGATGGCAGCAAGAAGTGGTGTTCGGCCTTTGTTATTCGTAGTTTCAATGGTGGTGAGTCCAGCACCAGAGAACGCAGCCACAAGCTCGACGCTTCCGCTATTGATGGCTTCGAAGTACTCATTAACAAGTAGGCGGTAGCGATGGAGTTGCTCATATTCGTCAGGCTTGCAGTCGCTGTCGAATGGTGGATATACTATGACAGGCAAATTGAAATCCTCTTCATTGCGAATAGTCGTCGCGATTTCGTTGATGCGATCCCATATATTTGGTTGCTCTTCTGAATACAATGGAAGCTGATGAGGATCGCTCTGAGCCAAAATGAGTCCATGTGTAGGTGGAGGTGTGCTGTGCTGTGGCTCCTCCGATTTGTTCACAACGCCCGTCGCCATCCCAACTGTTCGTTCCCCGTCCCGGTCAGCCATAGATGGGCCAGGTGATTAGAATGATGGCTATACTCCCATGTGTTGCAATGGCATTGTTGTTATAGAACAGTCGGTTGAGAAGGTGCGAGGCTTAGGCAGCCACAGCTGAAAACCGGATTCAGTAAGGATGCACAGCCTCAACCCCGATCCTAGCTGTAGTAGCGAGAACACGAACCGATTGATACCAACACGGCACTTCCAAGCGATGACGGCAGAACATCTTTCATAACCTTCCACACTGTTGCAAAGCCTCGCTAGGCACCAAAAATCCTCGTGCTCAAGATAACAGACACTCCGCCTCGCCTAAGCCGTTTCGCAAGCGCTCCGAGTCACACCTGTGCCTTTATCACATGGCCGACCCTGACCTGCATATTCACACCGAAGTAGTATGGTGTCTAGATAGAAGTTGGCCTTTGTCGGGATTTTAGGAGGTGTCTTAGGTGGGAATTTCTTTGTAAAATCTATCAGCCTATCACGACGCTATTCATACCTCAAAAGGGGCATCCCTTTTTCGCAAGCTGTACGCCTGCGTACAAAATCATGATACAGCTGGGAAAGATAAAGACTGTCATAGAGTTTGAGACACCATGACATTCTTGGTACTGATATCGCATGAAGTTCCCCACACACAGAACGCACCTGCTAGCTATTTCAAGCTTGATAGAATGGCAAGAGTAGGCAACAAGTCAAATACAGAGCTGAAGGAGACTACCTCCCGGAACATACTACACCTGATTTTGTTTGCTCTCATCGGCGCTCTTACTGCCAACTTTTTCAAGCTTTGTACCTGTTCGCAATCAGGCGTCGTACATACAAATACCTATAATTCCCTAGGGAATACCTCTCTAGTTACGACCGTCAATCCGAAAGTCAAAATCCTCTCGTTCGAACCTTTCATTGTCCATATCTCGGATTTCATCTCCGAGAGCGAGCGTGAACATTTGTTGAAGCTTGGGTGAGGAAGATCTATCGTTACACTAGGTTCCCATGTCAATACTGACCAGTCTGCAGCAACCCTCTCCTCAAACAGTCTATAATCAGAAACGACGATGGCACTGAAGTCATCTCCGAAGCCCGCACAAGCTCAACCGCTTTCCTACCAGAAGACGACCCGGTCGTCTTAGCCGTCGCCCATCGTGCGGCAGACTTCCAGGGGTATCTCTCACCGGAAGATATAGATGTCCAAATTACATCCTACAGCCCGGGTCAGCAATACAAGCACCATTACGACTGGTATCCTCCCCCTCGAACCCGCAACCGTGTCTCGACCTTCTTCGCTATCCTCAGGTCCAATTGTGAGAACTGCGGCACCGAGTTCCCCTTTCTCAACAGGACAGAGCGGGCACTATTAGATAGTCGTTGGTGCGATGTGATTGATTGCGAAAAGGAGGTATTGACAACGAGGAATGTGGAGGGGAGCGCGCTGTTCTGGCTCAATCTGGATGGGAAAGGGGAGGGTAGGATGGATATGCTGCATGCTGGCCTTCCGGCGGTAAATGGAGATAAGGTCGGGTTGAATATTTGGACGGATATTGATCTAAGGGAGCTGAAACGTAGAGGTATGTTTGGCGGACATTCGACGCATTATTATAAACCCTCAAAGGAATTCTTAGAGAGCCATGGGTTCGTCAACGGAGGTTAGATAGCCTAGGGTCAAGGGATTATGAGGAGTTTGACGTTTTACACTAATAGAATCTTATTTATTGTTGTACGTTGCTAATGTGTCAACGTTTTGATGCACTATAATTCAAGCTCGTTCACCATTGCTGCTCCGGTCAAGCCCGCAATTAGATTTTTAACCGATTCTGTCGCCATCTGCTCTCTCGTCTCAATAGTCGCTGATCCTATATGCGGCACAAGGACACATCGTGGCTGCTTCAGTATCGGGTGATCCGCCTGAATGTTCGGTTCATTCTCAATAACATCTAGCCCAGCGCCAAAAATCTGCTCCTCGTCCAGTGCTTGGACAAGAGCATCGGTGTCGATGATCGGTCCTCGTGCGATGTTGACAATCACAGCGAGCTTCTTCATCTTGTTGAAGAAGTCGGTACTCACGAGGTGCTTTGTGCTAGGTGTAAGAGCACACCCAACGACCACAACATCGCTTTCTTTGGCAAGCTGATCTGCGCTTGTTGCCGGCTCGATGGGGATCGCAGCTTCTTTCACCAGTCCGAAATGGTCCTCCTTCACCGGCTGTCCGGGTTTCGAAGTAAGATATATTGCTTTTTTGATTCCAAATGGTAACAGCCGCTTCAATGTGGCCTGCGCAATCCTTCCGAATCCCAAGAATCCCATGGTTGATCCGCCAATCTGTGGTCCTGTCATAAGTAGAGGATGCCAAGGCATTTGCGGCCATTCGCCATTGATGACCTTTGCAATTGACTCTCCTCCTCTTCGTTGGGCCATTAGGATGAGCATAATGGTGAGATCTGCTACGGCGTCTGTGAGACATGTTGGTGTGTAGCCGAGGCGGATGTTGCGTGACTTGAGTGCGTCACGGTCAACATGATCTGTACCAACGGAGAACGATGCAATGACTTTGAGCTGAGATCCCGCTGCTTCCAGAAGCTCTTCATCGACCTTGTCAGAAAGCATTACGAGTATGCCCGTTGCTCCCTTGGCGTTTTCGAGGAGCCATGATCGGTCGCAGGGCTGCAGATACTGTAAGTTACTTCGTCTGTACATCGTTGCTATTTAGAACGTACCTTTTCGGACTGCCATTGTACAATATCTAGCTCGCCTTTCTTTTCATCTAGAAGACTTTGCGCTTCATCAATCAATTGGCGTGTCACAACTACTTTCGTCTTCGACATGGTGGTGTTTGTGTTTGCGGGGTCGCCGCGATCGGCTCGAAGCGGGGTAGATATGTACTTCGACGCAGTAATTCCACTTTCGGAGCCCTGAACAAGATGTGATGATAATTGCGAGAGTCTTTGCATTGAAAACATGAAGATATCAATGTCGTCAGTTCATAGATACAGAAAGATTTTGATGCAGCGTAATCGGACACCATTGCCCCGAGCTATCCGCCAATAAGCGCTGGTATAAGGACAAGTGAGGACCCACACGCTGTCACACTCAACATTGCATCTCGTCAAGACCAGTCCTCAGATATTTCATCAATTTCATCATACATAGTCCTTCTCCTTCTCATTCTCCTACCCGCCATGTTCATTAAGCCTGCGCGACGCCCTCAGCCACACCGCCGCTCAACACATTGCTCTTCCCCGTTTCCCCAACCCAAACAGCAGGAAATACATTCGAAAACTTCTCAACATCCGGCACTGTCACAGCAGCTCCCTTCTCAAACGCTGTCTTCAAATTTGCCACCGTGTCGAAATAGCAGGTTGTCTGTACGAGGTATGGTGGTGTTTGACCTGACATTGGGCAAGGATCGGGAAACTGGATAATCGACCACGATTGCATTCCGTAAGGACCCCAAGCTTTCTCAATCATGGGCATGTGGGTAGAAAGATAGTAGTCCATGTCGAACTTGAGAGCTTCGCCTGATTCGGGGTGCTTTGAAGGGTAGCTTACGACGGCGGCGATAGTGCTGGAAGTCGCCATCACGAGAAATTGATGACGTCCGTTCGCTCTGATTGAGACAGGGCAAAGACAATTATGATGAATGAGACGGTTTTAGTATAGGTTTGGTGATGCCCGTACGGTAGCTGCATAATATAGCTTCTCATCGCAAGGTAAGTTGACGTGACATAGTTGCTGAGAAACCTCGGCAAACTTGATCTCTTCTGCTACTCGATCAATAACTCACTCGAGTTTATTTTCACATGCAGACCGACGACTATTGCAGGCCCCAGGGTTACAATCATGCCTCGTCGTTATCTAGGTTACAGCTGAATGAGCCTGTTAAGTCTTAATGCTCCATCTACTGATGACCACGCCCTAGGGACGAGGCGCCAGCTGGTTTAATGACCCGCCAAGCGAGTTCATTTGTACTCCCTGGTGGTTGTTGATGGGATGTGAGCAAATAATCGCGTGTCACTCGGCTATTCTCTCAGTAGAATAATGCAGTCAATATCATATTCAAGTTCCCCCATAGCTTAACCTCACAAAGATAGAAGCGCAATGCCTGGCATGTTCTAGAGTTGATCGGCATGCTACCTAACTTTGCTTTGATGTAGCTATATTTGCTCCCTCCATTGAATTGCTATACATCATTTACTCGATGCGTTTCATCTGTCGCATTTCTTGCCATGACCAGAGTATTGCTCATGTGACAGTCCAGTAAAGGATGTTGCACGTGGTTGCTAACCAAAACAAGTAGGTACATCCGATCCTTCCTACCTGCATTATCATCCCCACTTGGACAACATCATCCTCTCATGTCTAGTCTAGTGAGCTTATCGCCAAAACTATTTCCCAGTACGCTTGCCCATCCTGAAAGCTTCAAGCTCTGGAAATCTTCATCACGACATCCTTTCTTTACTCTACTCCTCTAGCGCCCCTCCATTTGGTAGTCTCCATAGTGCACGACGCTGGTCAAACATGGAAGAACGCGCTCGCATACCAGTTCGACCTCCTGTTGTCGACCCTCTTCCTTCGTACTGGCACAATCCTAAATCGTCACTTGCAAACGTCATCGAGCCTGAGACGGACAAGCCAACAGAACCGTATGATTATGCAATCATCGGTTCAGGTATCTCAGGAACCATGATTGCGTATTTCCTGCTCAAGTCTCGGCCTGATGCGCGAATTGTCATGCTAGAAGCTCGCGAGATTTGTAGCGGAGCAACAGGTCGCAATGGTGGTCACACGAAAGCTGCAAGCTATCGCAGCTACATGCAGCACGTGCAAGAATTGGGAAAGGACGAGGCACTGAAAATCGCACGCCTTGAGTATGCTAACATCACTGCGACACATGGTATAGCAGGAGAGATGGGAATCGATTGCGAGGGTAGGCTTTGCGATACAGTCGATGTCATTTACGATCATGCAACCTTCGAGTTGGGCAAGACTGCAATTCAAGCCTTACGAGTAGATTCATTAGAAGATGAAAAATATGAGGGAAGGATGGCATGGTATCAAATTTACGACAAGAATGAAGACACCGAGCAGGAATTCTCGATTGCCCCTAAGAATACAAATCCAGAAGTAGAGGGAAACGAGGACCTGGCTGGGGTATTCAAGTACTCGGCGGGTCGTATACATGCATATCGCTTCACGACGGGTGTGCTGAAAGAGTGTGTAAAGAACGGACTACAGCTATGCACAAATACGCCTGTTCAGAGTATTCGCCCATCTATTCAAGCAACTGGAAATGGAAGGCCAATGTGGGATGTCTTCACACAATACAACACCATCGCGGCTCAAAATGTTGTTCTTGCATCCAATGGATACACGCCATATCTTCTTAAAGACCTTCAAGGCGCCATCGTTCCGCTACGCGGCCAAATAACTGCACAGCGACCAGGAAAAGCTACGAAGCTTACAAGTCCTCTGCCAACCACATACTCATTCATCTATCGAAACGGTTATGAATATATGATTCCGCGCCCACTACCTGATGGAGGTCAGCATATTATTATTGGCGGTGGACTAGGTCGCCTTCCACAAGCGGGTGCGAAGGAGTACGGAACAGTAGATGACAGCTCCACGAACCCTCAGATCTCTAAATATCTCCACGAAAGTTTGAAGGCGTACTTTGGCAGTGAGAATTGGGGCGAGGTATCCGGAGAGCAGAAATCAGAGCGAGTAGTACAAGAGTGGACGGGTATTATGGGCGCGACGGCAGACGGGCGGCCATTCGTAGGCGAAGTACCGGATAGAAAGGGCATGTGGATATCTGCTGGCTTCAACGGCCATGGCATGGTATTGTGTCTGAAGTCTGCGGAGGCACTGGTGGAAATGATTGAACATGATTCCGTTGAGGGAAAGCCCGATTGGTTCCCGGACAGTTTTGTGATAACAAAAGAGAGGCTTGAGAGGTGCAAGTTTCGCGGAAGAACAGATATGCAAGTTCCTAACTAGAATATGTGAACCCATCCAACAGCTTATCCGGTTGAAATATAGTCAGAACGCAATTTGTCTAGCTTTGCACTGTTGTATATAGCCGCATAAAAGCGAATGGGCGTCTTTTCTATCTCTCCGAAAGCAACTTGGTGCAGCATGAGTGTGCGGCAAGACAAATATAGTAGCGATACCAACGCGCATGGCGTGGTTGTACGACTGCGAGCCGCCCAATCCCTGCCATCTAAGTTAAGATGAGACGCTCACCGACGGGAAGACGCAGCAGAGGTTGTTGTTCCCAGCGCCAGGCCTCTCTACATTATATTTTGGAATCAACAAGTATTCGTTCTAAAGATTCCACTCAACATAAGTTACGATTACATAGTCCACAGCATTTACAGCAGCACAAAATACCAAGCAAGCTCCAAAGACAATGATTACATGCGAACACAAATTCCTCCCAGAAGCCCGTCTCTTCTGCTTCTAGTCCTCTTATGTACTCCATCCTCGTCCTCGGCCGCCTACAATACCCACCTAGTGTATTTTCAAGCGTGTTCTTCCACGCATCTTCAGTGTCAAGCATCGTATTCTTGCCTTGCATATACGTATACATAGTAACCTTGGTAAGGAAAACGAGATACACTCTTGCGCCGCGTTTCTCAGCCTCTTTGATCCAAGGCTGCAGCGTTTCCCAAATCATGTGCATTCTATGTGCCAAAGAAGGAATGGCCGCGGCATCGTAATTAGATACGCCGAGCTCGGTGCGGAAAGCGATGTCAATGTCGAAATTTGGTGTCCAGGTGCAGTCCAACAGCGCTTTGAAATCTAGTGCCAGAGTGTCGAGATCGACCGAGGTTTTTTGCCAGCTATCCAGGAGACCGCTGATGTGCAATTTGGAGAGACGGGCGTTTCGAGGTGTGCAGTTTACACCAAAGAAATCTGTGGTTAAGAACGCAGGGATTTTGGAGGGCGTATCGACCCAGAAGTCGCGATAACGCTCGTACAGTAATTCGATGGCCTCCGTTGCAAAGGGTACATACGTCCTTTGGGGGTCAATGAAGCGTGGTCTACGTGCCTTTTCTGTGTCCTTAGTTTTGAACTCAGCCGGCTCCGAACCATGAGGATAAGGGAATCTGTCTAGGCGGAGCTGGCTACAGCGACTAATGTTGAAGATCTCATCTGGAGTGAGCAGGTATCCGTATATTATATCGCGCACTTCGCGCGGTAAGCACGTATGGACTCTCCTGGTAAGTGCGGATACCCTGATCAATCTTAGAACACACGTTGCATATAGGTACAGCAGGCTCACTTTAGATCCTCGGACGCAGCGGAGCGCCGATACTGCGGAAATTGAACCATCTATGGAAGTTTGCGGAAGACCTGGAAGTCGATAGTAGTCAAAGTCGAAGTAAATGACTTCGGAGTTGATGACTTTGGAGTTGATAAGCCTTAGGATGAAGCCTTACGCTGGGACTAATCTTGGCTAGGCAAATGAGCAATGTGATTGTTCGAGCTGGGCGGACAAAAATTGCGCAAGGGTTTTTTGAGTAGAAAGAGCAAGAATACTGGCTTCCTAGCCTCAGCCTTGAAATGAGGATGAGCGAGGCGGTGCATCGTGGCATTGTACACATCCGGTCAAGGTGGGGCGGCTGGGGTCTATGTCGCTATCTCATTTTGCGTAAGTATAGGCGAATGTTGCACCCGATGGATTCGAAAATGAGGCTGGAAGTATCAAAAGTGCCATAATCATCTTCGAGGTTAGAATTACTCACTTGCTGTAGCATAACAAATTGCAAATGCAAGAAGCGAGGACGTAAGGAATAGACCAAAGAAATCGTGATAAGTCTCCACAAGCATACACGTTAGGCAGCGTGCACTCTCACACAACGAGCTTGAACCAGAATTCTTTTCCAACATCCCAAAATAATTTGGAGCATCTTCAAGATCAAATAGTCATAGCTAATAGGATATATGCACCTATGATAACCCAGTAGTGTCTTGTTGCAATATATCACAAGATTTATCTCGGTGCCGACGCTGTTGATATCAGGAACGGAGAAGCAGAATAGGTTCACTGCTTAGAGCACCATCACTAGGTATTTGTGCGAATACTTTAGAGTAGGATATAAATACTTCGAGCCATGAGGAAGTGAAAGCTGTCAAATTCAGTCTATCCAGGAGCGATTCCCATTCCCCCAAGCATTGCCACCTTCCTAGTCACTTCCCGTGTATCTCTCAGTGTTACCGCATTTTGTCAATAAGTTTTCGCCACGTCCGGAACAATATGTTTCTTCTGGTAGGTGATTTTATTGTTGCTTGGGCAGAAGGGAGCGCGACTTGAGCCGTGGCTTTGTTTTGTGCGTCCAGCAATGGCGGTTGAAGAACACCGTTTGTCGAAGCTGGAGGAGCTTCTTCCGCGATCGTTCTTGCATTAGCTTCCGTTACCTGAATGTCGCTCTCACCTGGAGCCGATGGAGATGGTGATGATAATATGTCCGGGGATTCCCCGGATGGTTGCGGCGATTGCGATGCTGGGTCCGATCCGGCGCCGCCGATAGTTGACGTGCGATCATTTGAAGATGTCTGGATACTTGTCCCCAGACCACTGTCTTGGATGTTGCCAACTTGATGAAGCTTCAAGGCTGTAGGCGGTTGCAACCTATGGTTGATTAAACTGCTGTTCTCGCCAAACAGCACTGCGCTGTGCTGTGGACAGCTCTCGAATGAGAATCCAATGTTGCGCTGTTTTCCCTTCCGACAAAGTTGCTGTACACGGTCGAATATATGATGGTTGCAATTGTGCGCACAAATTCTGAACACATCTTTTGACGCTGACCAGGAGACGCCCTCGGTTATCTCGTTTGTACTTTTGTCAACTTCCCCTTCCTGCACACTGTTTTGCTTGATCAGTGTTAAGAGCGATATAGGTACGGCTAAGTACTCGAGTCCTCGTGGGACACTTGTCCATTGCTTGCAGATCTGCTTCTTGACAAGATCGGTCGGCCGGTATAGATCGCCAAACTGTTTTCCGAAGAGAGTGATTGCGTTGATTTGTTTGATCATGTGCAACCAAGCCACTCCATTTGTTTGCAAATTAACTGCGCGTCGAGTTAGTATATGCTTAGCTGATACAATGCCCATATATTCATATCCCTCGAGCATATTCTTGAACGGGTTTTGGAGACGCTTAGAGCTATTGGTGGTTGTGTCTTCCATTTGGCGATCATATATCTGCTCTAGAGTACTCCAAGTTTGAGAGACCAGCTCTCTGAAGCACGTGGTTTTGTAAACCTCTTCGCTTCCTTCACTTGAATCTTTGCCTTCTGTTCCGGACGAACTGTCGGGGTCAATGTCTCCGGCGTAAAGCGATTTCATGGTAGTCATTTCGTCGGCGTAGGAGTCGAACTCTCGAAGAATCTTATGCTTTTTGTTTGAATCACGTTTTAAGGCATTCAAAGCCGCATCTGGACCACCGTCAGACTTTGGATGGTAAAACTTGGTGGAGTTGAATTTCCGGTTGTTGAAAAGGGAATGACCGCCTCCGTAAGGCTTCTGAGCGATTTGAGTTCGAGTAAGGTGTAGGAGCGCACTTGCCCCATCAACCAACCATCCTTGTTGTGTTGCAGTGTCGTACATCAGCTGAAGTCGAGGCATGCATTTAGCCAATACCCAGAAGATAGATCAAAAAAGGCCACACTTACAACAGGAATACTTCGCGCGCTCTCAACTTGTGCCGTATACGTAGAATACTTGACATACTCCGGTCTATCTCGATTACCTCGGACGACAGCACCACTGATCCCTATAATCTTGCTTGCGGAGATCGTCAATTTCTGTTCGACCGCGGATCCAATCGAGCATTTCTTGGCGCCAGCCCACTGAATACTGTCATACTTCGAATCCTCCGTACCTGGGGGAGACATTAGTATCCATTTATCGACTACATAACTCAAGGTTGTGAGGAAGCATACCTAGATGACTAGATATGGCTGAGGCCCATCCTACGTAATAAAGCAGATGTCTTGCATCCGAGGTGTGCATGCTGACCTAGTCTGTGCTCAAGTATCCCTTACAGCGATCCCGAAAAGTAGAATATGGGATACGTCTACCGTCATCGTTGTGGAGGAAATGCCATGTCAAAGAGCGGTTCGTTCTACGTGTTGGCACAAGCATTGTGCAAATGCCCTTGAGTAATAAAGTTCCATCATAACATGTAAGAAACTGGACTTCGGCCAGCCTAATTAGCATGTTGAAGGGCAGTTGAAACCCCTGTTCGTTGTGATCTCGAGCAAGTATCGGAAAACCTTGGATAATTGTAGGATTGCGAAACATTGCGTGCCAACAAGAGCTAATAGAGTCTGGAATATAAATGTCATGGTCTGGCAGAGTGTCATGGAACCTGATAAGTACTTGAATGGCCGAATCTTCTATAGTTTCGTTGCAAAGATTAGTCACAGAAGGTGAAGTCGTCGCGATCCCTGATGAAACTGGAGAGGACCTGAAACCAGATCCAATCCAGGCCAATTGCTCGCAAAGCACTGTGACAGCGGCTTGATCGTAGGCTGAGCTACCAAGCAAGAACGACCGCACTTCTTGGTATCTTGGAGGGATTGTTACATCATCAATACTATTCTCTATATCAGAATTAATGTGGTTCTCCGCTGACTGCCAGTACTCTAGCTTCTCTTCAACAGACATGGCCTGCTGTGGTAGTCTGGTTCCTGTAATGTTTCTGCCGTATTATTGGCTTTACGGAGGTGGTTTGTGATACGACTGTGGCTGTTAGTATTCCAGAACGGATCACCTACTCGAGGAAGCGTGCATACTCGCATTGTTGCCAGATAAAGTTCCTCGCATCTTGTTCTCTTTCCAACCGAGCACTCTTTGCAAGTCGAATACTGAAAGCTTTCAGGAGCCCCGAGAGTCGAGCAATGACACGAGCGCGCCCACACTCCGAGAATTTACTGAATCCAATGTTCTCATAAAGATCACTCACGAATGCTAAAATCAGGTTCTCCCTTTCCGGAGGTGGTTGGAACACGAGTGAAGCATCGCTTAGCATAGTTCGAACGGACCTTGCGTCATCATCCGGCACATTGCTGTTTAGACCAGTATTCGACATCGATCCATAACCAGAGTCTCCCCTACCGTCTATCGAGGTGCCTAGAGCATTTTGATGCGTGGAGGGAATTCCAGATGATCCTCGAAGGAAGTCTGTATCCTGGAATTCCAGCGACGGTCTGGGCTCGTTGCAATGGTCAGGTTGATCGACTCCTTGCTCCGTTGTAGCCTGGTCGGAGCTGTCACCGACCCTTGAGTTAGCACGCCGAGACCGCCTCATAGCTGATTGGAAGTAGGTGGATGGTTCTCTCGACAATTGGCGATCGCCCATCAACTCTTTGAGATCTTGATAATCTATAAGGCTCTTTTGCCACAAGTGTAAAAAGAGAGTGAAGTCGGGCCGATTAGTTCTCAGCGTCTGCCCTAACATAGTATGTGAGTAGGCAAGATGTTGCGAGCTTACGTCCCAAGCAGCCCAATCACTAGAACCAAGGTGTTCAACAAACTCCCAGTCGCATACTGGACATTGCACGGAACGAGGAAGCTCCTCGCCATGGAAATGACTAAGACAATGGATATCCCACTCTTCCTTGTCACGGGATATGTGAGCACAACTCAAAAACTCAGAATCTACACTCATAATGAGGTGTTCTGGTTTGTGCCGGTCGGCGTTCTAGCACTCCATCGTTGTTATCAAGGAGAGGAACTCCCGAGAAATGACTGGCCCAGCCGGTACTGAACGAAGTCTCTGATACTGTGGTGCAGCCTCCAAGGGGTGGAGGAGGATCGAATGCATTGAGTTGATGTCTGCGTTCGCCAAATTTTGCGGAGACTTTACTTGACAAGGAAAGGAGACTAGGCTGGGAGATACTCCACCGCGTTGATTTCGCGTGCATATCATCGACGTCTGATTCAGTCTCATCTTCGATATATGCGCGGTTCGCGGGGGACAACGCATCTGAAGAAGACATCCTGAAACAGGTGAGGCTGAGATAAGAAGATGGGGAAAGCAAGCACTGGCTCGCTCAGCTTCTCTGAAACGGGAGGATTGGGTTGTATTTTGACAAACAAATCTTTGAGCCTCAGACGGCACAGGGACAACGCGATGATTTCGCGTCAAGAAATTGACCAAGGTAATGAGAGATAATTTTCACCATAGCAGGCTGAACAGAGTTGAACGCTCACCAAGGTCCGCATTCGCTCAGCCTAGCTCAGCCTGTGAGCAGACATCAGGTCCAGTTGTGGATTTTTTGGCTGCAGAGTGTGGCGAGCGTAATATGCCTTATATCAGCCTTTTCCTCTGCATAACGATCAACGCAGCCAGAGCGAGTCTTCGAAGTCGAAACCACATTCGATGTGACGTTGAAAGCATCTGCAGAACGACAAAAGAGAATTGCGTGAGAAATATGACTACAGAGAGAGCGCGAGAGAGATAGATCAAACATTTGGTGAATTGAGCCGAAGGGAAGGCGCTTAGATGGGAAAGCTAGGGAAGGAGCCATGCACGCCGCGGAGCGAAAGAGGTCCAGGAAGGGACAACATCTCACAGAACAACCAGCATACCAACTATTACATGAAGTATATTGAGATTGGAGGTTATGACTGCACTACTGCAACAAGCCCGAGGGGGAGTTCTTAAGATATCGTTGCAAAGCGTGACTTTCGCGTCAAATTTCTTTGCATCAGCAATATTGCCATCGACTCACATGACTGACCATTTAGTTTACATGGACCTACTAATATGCCATTCACCGATCTCGCTGCCCAAGCACTCTGCTTGAAATGCCCAAGAAACTACCCAACTATCGATTTTCGCGTCCACGGCTGGGAAGAGGATAACGTTGGATTTGAAAGAAACGACAAGATCTCAAAGTAGTGTTCTATGCATGTAGTGCTTAGATTAGACAGGAAGGAAGGTTCAATGGCACGAGCACGGAATCACTAAGAGCGAAGTGTGAAGGAAATCGTCACTAACCAAGTCGCAGTGATGTGATGCTATTCCGAAGAAAGCGACGGGGAAAGGGATATTCTGTTCTATCATGTAGCTTCGTACCGACAACTTCATCACGTTGTCTACCTGATTTCTGGCGTCTGTGTAGTACCATCAACGAATGACCATTCAACCGCTCTATTTGGCGTCCCTCAATAGTGCTTCCGCCGCCGCATCCTTCTGACCTATACTTCCGCTTCGTTCAGCGGGTTTCAGTTCGCCAGAAGTGGAACCCTCCTTGCTCTGAGCAGCCTTCTTTAACCGCTCCGTATCCTCAGGGTTGGTGTCCTTTGCCTTGTGGTCCTCGTCGTCGCTATCGCCGAGACTAAAAGGATCGTGGTCATCGGGTTCTGGGTGCGGTGCTACAGAGGTCAATGGCTGCCACTTCTTGCCTCCAGACTTCCCCTGACCGTTCTGGTTGTTGGGCGAGGGATTGCGGTAGAGGGCGTCAACTTCGTCAACGGGGCCGCTTTGGGGAGGTGAGACTGGTGTGGGCTTGAAGAGGTCGGGGTTCGCGGTCGGGCGATTTGACCGTTGCTGGCCTGGTCCTGGGGGTAGATTAGTAGGTTTAAAGTTGAAGATGGCGCTCCGCAAACTTACCGTCGTTGTCCCTCAACTCTAATTGCGCAAAGTCATCCCCAAGCACCCTGTTATCTGCATCGTAACGATTGTGATCTGCTGATCGGCGCTGCTCAGCCGACTTGCGGATACCATAGAGTTGTTCTGACTGTGATGGTCCAAAGTTCTGTCGTTGCTCCGAGGAATGTCGCTCTTGAGGCACAGGGTTTCCATATCGATCGTATTCGTCGGGCTCGCCATCAAGCTTCTTGGTAAAGTTTGTAATCCACTTGTTGACGGTCTTCTGCGTCTCCTTGAAGCCCTGCTCAATGTTCTTGCGGATCTCGGGGAGGTCGTCTGTGAGAAGTAAGCATTTTTGCCTAGAATGCATGGAGAGTAGCAGTACCATCGAAGAAGCTGTGCTCTCGCTCGGGATCGTTGGGCCTCAGACCAGTCTGCTGCCGCCGGGGAGCCTCGCCCGGTTGACGCGACCCATAGGCGCCATGGCCGCCCTGGCTCTGGTAGTGCTCTGCCAACTGTCGCGCGTATATCTCGTCCTGCTCGAGCTGGCTGCGGGGTTGAGGGCGTGGCGGTTGTGGGGGAGGCGCTTCCTCGGCCTTGAAGTTGGGGTCTGACATGCCTGCGCTCGTTAGCAACTCGCGTGTGCCTCGATCATGTTTTCAACGTACTCAACAGGGCATTGAAGGCAGGCTCGACCTTGCCTCCGCTGGCGACCAATACAGCCTTGATGACATTGGAGTCAATATCAGGGAAGGCCTCGATCAACGTGTTCTGCGCCTGGATCTGGGGGTCTACTGGCCGCGGTGGCTTTGCGGGGGGAATCTCTGTCGCTTCTTCGGTGAAGCGCACGCCAGGCTTGGGGGATTTCGAAGGCGGCGGCGGCGATGTGACATTCTCGTGAGTGGACGTAGTAGGGGCATCGTTATCGTCGTCGAAGTCCAGCTCGCGCGCTGTGGTTGGGCTCTCTGGAGGCTGCCGCGCGCGGTCAGTAAGGTGAGCTTCAAGAGCAATGAGGGGTAGCTTACCTTCTCTACGCTGGGCTTCTCAGACATAGTGGATGTAGAATAGAATAGAATATGTAGGGTAGGTGGAGAATTTCTGTACAGAGTGGATAGGACACAAGCGCAATACTTGAAGCCTTGGATCCTGCGTTGCTGCGCATGAGCTCGTGGCTTGGACAGTTCATGCGGCCGCTTATGACGACGACGTGCCAAGAGGGGCAAAACACCCGAGCACGTGCCTGTCGCCTCTTCACATGAAATGCTTCCTCACTACAGAACCTCGATATGGACTCTAGTCAATCAGTTGCGGGACTCCCTGCTAACTTCTTGGTGAGCCACGAGGCTCTCCGCACAACTTTATTGCCATCTTCTCCATCTAATGCTACACGATCGTGAATTTCTCTAGCGGCTTGTTACCCTCAAAGGCCTCGCCATCCATCATGCCGTGCATGTACGCGTCGTCAATATACGTGTACTCTGTGCTTCCAGGCACTTGACGCAGAACATACGGCGTTGGGCCGCCACCCAAGGCAACGACCACATCCTCCGGCTGACAGTGAATGCCGCAAAGCCAAAGTATCGATTCGCTAGCATCACGACCCTACGATCGACGAGGTTTCTTAATATATCATCGTCTAATACATTGGCTGAACTTTCAGGCAGATTATTGTCATCTCCCACCGCATCTTGCTCAATCTCTAAAGGCTCTGTACATAGACGAAGAGGTCAGATCGATTCCGTGAGAAAGCTCCCATTGCTCGAATAGGATGTGATCCTCGATCCTGAAGATACGTTGAGAGCAGTTAGATACTGGATCATGCGACCAGCCTGCGACCAGCCCGAGGCGGCACGCTTCTAGGATCGACTGGTTCGTTGTACCGTAGAGGTCTGTACCATGTTTTTCGACACCCACCATCTCATACACCTCTTGTAACACGTCGCGGAACTCGTCTCTTGTAATTATCGAGCCTTTGTCGCAGGTTAAGGAGCCGCAAGACGAGATGGTGCTGATCACGACACCAGAAGCAATGAGGGCGTCGTTTGAACTGAAGTCCACCTTCATTTCCCCGCATACCAAGAAGAGTGCACCATCGATCCGTACATGCACGCCATCTCTGAACCGCATCCGCATAAGCTGCGGTCGCCGCAGACGGTGGTGTTACACGTCCACAGCAAGTCCACGCGTGCTTTGTCGTCTCAATACACAATCCAACCACCGTGTTGCCTGAGATGGCTAGTTTTCCATAGAGAAAAGTCACTTCCTTCGCAACAGCCCACCCTTGCACAGTCCATATGCGGGTGATCCACGGTGTCTCCAAGAAATCGCTCAAGCCATCTAATAGCTCTAGTGATTCTAGGCCCCTTCCATTGATGCTCAGGCTATGTTCCATAGGGCTGAACAGGTGCATGTCTTGGTCTCCTCCAAGTTGACGTACGACCTCCATCACCATTTCGCAGCCGTCCCAATAATCACCGAGATATGCTAGAACGCGAGATGCCTGACCAAATATTGCGGCCATAATTGACACCTGGCTGCTTCGCTCTTCTAAATCTTGCTGATTGATACACAGAGCGTCCGCCCACACTATACGTTGGCGGTCATGGAGACGTATGCTCTGTAGCACCGAGTGTAGATTTTTGGTAACTGGCACCGGTTCATCGACATCTTTGAAGTTTATATCTTGACGGTCTTCAGAATCCCCCCAAACGTACGAAACAGCTTCGCAGTAGGGGTCGTCATCCAATGACACAAGGTTGGAGGTGCAGCTCAGCTCAATCTCATCGTCACTTGGGAAGAGGTGGAGGAGTCGAATTTGGCGCTTCGAGTCGTTAAGTGGCGTATACATTTGCGCTTTAACGTCGTAGTCCAGTTCGGATTGAGGCAATCAGAGCTAATGGAATCGTGGGCATAAGAGCTCGACGCCGTTCAACATTCATGCGTCATTCACGTGGGGCTATGAGCTCCAAGCCTCGCTCTAGACTTGATCTGGACCGGTGCTAGCTAAATCCTGCGTCTGCTGATTTCATTCAACTTGCATATGTTCAAAACTTCCTCAAACAATGATACTCCCATAGGTGCAGTAATTCAATTGTCCGTATGCCGCTCGCCAGCCAGCGCAATTCAGTGATCAACTGAATCTGGAAATATTATTCTACGCGCTCTGGTCCTGAGTCGCAAAATTTGCTGCCATATAAAGCTGTTCCGGTTTGGCTATGGTGAATGCTTCGGCGAATTACGGCCCGTGCCCGTGGTGTGCGTAAACCCGCAGTGGAGTCTAGTGCGCGATTAACGAAAGGACTAAACTTTAGGAATGTCGATCCGGAAAGTTCCTTCTAGACCTCTCAGCATTACTGGTAACTATCTACGCACGTCCCGTCCAGTCTGAGGCATGCCAGGTCGTGTAATATTCTTACTAGCTTTATACACGGATTGCTCTTCATAATCCGTTCTTCGCACAGTAGCTACACCCCCTAGCCGTTAATGCACTCCTTGTATTTGTACACCACGACAGCGTATTGTTACACTGCTGGAATAATCAAAACACTCACATCGTATCCGTACACAAACAAAGTGGCTCACCATAATTAGGGTGGGCAGGCGAATTCCCAGCTTAGAGCGCTCCTCGTGACGCGCATCCCCAAATGATCATCAGAAGCCTCACAATCCTTTCGCGCCTCATATCAATATAATCCGCTCCAATGTCCAGCCTCCACAAGTGCGCTATAGGAGACGGCAGAACTTTTGACTAGTCGCTGATCTCACGCTCGTTACCGGGAGGACGCAGCTACCGGACACATGGGAGGCTTGTGAGCCGCATCCCCAATTAAAATTTAGTGTCGCAAATCCGCCGTGAATGTAACCGGGCAAGTGGAAAGCTAAAACCAGAGAGCCCAACGTCCTTGGTAGGGCGAAATAGGGAAATAGTTGAAGTCGATGCGAAGTCACAACGTAGTCGTAGACTCTGCAGCATACTCCTCTACCCGTGCAAGCTCATCAAAGCCTTAGGCGATTGTAGCACCCTGTGTGTAGCATGGAGGATCGTCCGAATTTCAACCTTTTATCTACCCCCGCTGCGTAACTTCGGGGCATTTATAACGTTGGAAGCGCTAGTATACACGAATCACATCCCTCGGAAGACTCGCCACACCTACGATTTGCATTCGATGTGGCGGCCCAACATGATTCAAGAACGGTGGCTCCTCAACCATCATACAGGAAACATGGTAGAGCAACTCTCGAGATACTGCCAGATCCGCTACCCTTTCTGTTGAGGAGTGTGCCCTCCTTTTGACGCTCATTGTTATCTGCGGTATACGTTGACTCAACCAACCAGCTGATAATCAGATTTATCCGACGAACTTCTTCTGCTATACTTCGAGAGTATATTGCAAGACCGTCTTTCTCGAGAAACGCGAAATATCTCCCCTATGCATCAACGGGTGGGAAGTGGGTACCTTGCAGGTAGAGCGAGGCCAGAACCGCGCCGCCAGATCGGATCACGTTCCGCATGCAGGTCATGACAAGCAGCCCACCATGATCAGGCTGGAAATCTTTCATCTACGGCTATCAATTTGGTCTAGAATAGCTTACCTGATTTACCTTTAGTCGTCCACTGATTTGCTTTACGACTAGTGCATGGCGACCATGGACCCTGTTGGGCTGGGCGATCGCACAAAACTGCAGAACTTTATGTTGACTCGAGGACCTGCTAATTCGGCGCCTCTTCTCCTGAACATCACCTAGCTTCCGCGATGGATGTTCTCCATTGTAGAAAGAACGGGGATCCTCTCTACGACTACAAGCATTGAGAAGCTGGAATACTATTATCCTTCAAATATATCACGGCGGCCTTTCTGGCTTGAATTTTCGGTCCTTTCTGAGCAGTTCTCTTTAGCGATCATGAGCAAAGAATTTAGAGACGACCCCTCGTTCAAACCTTGGGGTCCACTTATTTCTCCAGATTATGTCAACGAAGCTATCACCAAATCCGACATTATCATAGCCTCTGTGGTATGGGCGCTGACGCTGGTCAATGTCCTCATCGCGATATACTTGATCTATGGGCAGACAAGAGGTTCACGGTCGCCGTTGAGGAGCGTGTACGTCTGGATGATATGGCTGGAGCTGGTCATATCGTTCGTGATGGGACTGCAATGCTTCCTCCATCTTTTGAAGTATATAAGGCCAAGTAAGCAGAAGTTGTACCGTTATCAATATCTGTAAACTGACCTGAATAGGCTTTGCGTTCTACATGTCTATCCGTAAGAGTTCGTAATAGGCAATCTGAGATACCCCACAGCTTACTTTGCGTAGTCTTCTGTTGGTGTATTCAGGTCCAGCTCCTGTTGCAAATTATCATCAACCGAATTCGGATCATCGTGCCGGACCGGCGGCGGTCGAGGATGATCATGATTGGGACTGCTGTCTTTGTCACTGCGATCAATATCAGCGTTTTCAACATCTGGATACCTGCGCGGTTGCAGATAAGCCACAAGTACGTTTCCGGAATCCCCTGTCCTCTTCATACCCACCAAGAATCTATAAATGCACGGCGCAATGCATTACTTTCCTAGGCCAGCCGCTGTAACATGCGTGATGCAGATGTTTCTTTGGTTTGTGACACACTGACACACTTGTAGGTACCATGTCATCAACGAGTACTGGGACCGCATTGAGAAAGGGCTGTACCTCATTGTGGACGCATGCCTAAACTGGTACTTCCTGAAGACCGTCAAGGCCAACCTCATCAACAACGGCCTCACCAAGTACAATAAACTAGTCCGCTTCAACCAGCAGATCGTCCTTGTTTCACTACTCATGGATGTAATGATCATTGCCGCCATGTCGATACCCAATTCATTCGTGCAAGTTAATGCGCCAATCATGTTCCCTCGAAAACCAGCCAAACTAACATCCATCAGCTACATCCAATTCCACCCTCTCGCCTACCTCGTAAAACTCAACATCGAAATGACAATGGCCAACCTCATCAAACGCATCGCAATCTCCACATCCCGCCGAACAGGCAAAGTCTCCATTGCCCAAGAATTCAAGTCTTCATCCAACATGTCGACCTCAGGCCAAAAGTCCGTCACCCTCGCCAAAAGATCACAACGCGGCTCCATCCATGAACTCGCAAGCATTGTGTCCTACACCGCGCACACCAAAGCCGGCGACGGCATCGTCAGCTTCACGCCAACAGGGAACCAGATCACGCAGACGAAAGAAGTGGTTATTAGCAACGAACCGAATTCGTTCTACGAGCGGATGGAATCTGAGGTTGAGATTATGGGGGGTCATGCGGGGGGTAAGACGCAGGGTGTTTTTGTGGATGAAAAGAAACTGGGGTTGGGTCGACCTAAGAGTCTGGAGAGTATTACGGAGGGGAATGAGAGTTTAAGGAGTGCTGAGGTGCCGAAGAGGAATGCGGAGGATAGTGATGATGAAGCTGCGCTTGTGGGGCAGAAGTTTAGGGTATGGGGTCGACGGCCGAGTTAGATTTGTGTATGTTTTAGAAGGAAGGCCTAAGGTACTGGAGTAATAGAAGTCGTGATATAGATATCTTGAAAAGTTGATCCACCGGAGGTACAAGATTTTAGACAGCATAATTGACATTGTCCAGCTCATTAGAGTTTGGAAGACGTTATGCACTTCAGGTTTAGCCCCATGGGGAGCGTCATGATATAATCACGCTTCTATTCGTAGCTTCACGATACATCGACTGGAGCTTTCATGGCACGAAATACGTCTTCCCCATGCACATTATTGCATCAGAACCTAGTCCCAATCAAAGAGCGCCACCTCACCATTGACCTTACGCCAGAACCTCCTATAAATTACGGTCAGTATGCCTTCATAGCCGCATATCTTTCCAGCACTCACATTCTCCTGTTATACCTACGTAATCTCATGTGAGCCATGCGCTTATCACTCGCACGCCTCACATTAGTCCTTCCGAAGATCATAACGAATGCCTTCTGTTTCTGTGACTTCGCGCTCTGCTTGCCGAAGGACCCATCGTCACTATCGCCCTCATTGATCACAGGCTCTAGTTGTGCGCCAGGTACCTGGTCGTTGCATGCATCCCTTTTCTTTCGAAAGGTTGCGCTCTTGTAGTATTCTGCGGTGCCTGGTATGTTGCTAGGGCCTTCGGCCCAGGTGAGTCCCGTAGGCACGAAATCCTTCGCGTCTTTGCCGTAGTGTCGTATGATATGCCTTTGGTTTTTTGGAACGTGAGTGAGAGCGGTAGGCTTGTTGAGGTAGAATGGTAGCGGTTGCTGCTTCGGTTGCTGCGGTAGCGAAGTGCTGGCGGCTTGGACATGTGCGAATGTGGTGTCAAAAGGTGAGCTGGCTCCTCTAACCTGAGGTTTTGCTTGTATCGAGGCGTCGATCAGATCATGGCGGTTCGGTGCGGCCATCTAATCACGGATGAGTAAATCACTACTTTGTGTGATCTCGTTCCAACGTACCTGTTGCAACAGCTTGATGAGAGCATCCAAGTGAGCTTAGGTGGATTACGCAGCTTTCCCACTTTCACGGTGAAAAATGTAGTGTGGCTTCCAGAACAGGAATGGTTGTGTGACTCGGTTCACCTCTCTGCGCACTGGCGGAAAGAGCGACCGCGCCGACTTTGGAGCAAAACACACTCATCTCGTAACCTTAAGAGAGAAGGCCGAACGAAAGGAGATCCACTTTAGAACGACATTCCATAGAAGCGGAAGTGTAATACATGAGACCGAGTGGTATACGTGAAAATGACTGACTTTACTTGTAAGTCTGGCCGGACTTACTCTGTTACTATGACTATATTCATAGATTGCTGCTTGAGCAAGCCTGAGATAGTCCTCCCAGACACTAAACCTAGCCATGCTGCAACGAAAATACACCACGCAGTGATACCAATTTCCACTCCCGCACTTTGACAGCTTTCCTCTAATACCTACTGTCGAAGGCGAGCAAGATATGCCAGCTTACAGCAATCGAGAATGAAAACTACAAGCGGCTTGGCTTGTGACGCGTGGAGAGGAAATTATCAAGAGGTGTATGATGATAAACATGGTCGTTCGTGAAAGAAAGGCGCAAGTGCACTGAGTAGGTGGACTTAACAGCTTAGACGGCCGGACAGAGAGCTTCAAGTGATGGTAGTGTCACCACTGACAATTCGCTGCCACATGATCCACCTGGTTATGTAGCGTGAAGCTGATTCGACTCAAGCCTGATATTTCGCTGGCGAGGTGGAAGGTTTTGAGCACAGTCCCATACAGTCTAAGAAAGCTCTTCGAGAGGATTCAGATCTAGTGAGACCTCAAGCGTGGCATGTTCGCATATTTGAACTCCGAGGACATGGCTCAGGTTCATGCATGAACCGGGGCATTGATTGGTCCAACATGAACCATGTACATATAAAGCCTGCTTCCGCCTTAATGATGTTGTCTCCATATCATCGGGATTTCCTCTGACAAGTCACCCATTTTGATGACTCCTTCATTTGCAGAATTGCCTCTTGACATCTTCGTGGTACCACTCATCTTTACATGTTGGCCTTGTGCCATGCGGCTTTAACGTTGATTTCGAGGTGATCTTCGGGTGCTTCGGCGTGGGCGTTGAAGTCTACATGCTCGTACTGATTGCAGTGAGTTTCGAGCTCGCTAAGTAAGACTTCAAACACTGGAATAACCTTATATGAAACGTTCCTTCCTAGGCTAGGTCTTTTTAGAGAAAGATATTCTCATGATAATTAGAAGTGCTCACTGGACACTCTCAGTCTTTGTAATCTTGGCTTAGGTGTCTAAAGCTGCTAGATGTCTAAAGCTCACAGGCTGTAGGTAGTGCAGCCATGGTGGACGTAGAATGGCACAAAGTAATCATCCCAGCCGCTCTGTATCTTCTGGATGTATTCATGCGTTGTTAGCAGATGAGGCCAATGTTAAGGCCATAGGATCCTGTGCATGGCCATTGATGCAAGGATATCGAATAAACAGCGCAGATGTCGCGTCGCGTGTAGGATCATTCGCCAACGGAGAGTGAGACTTGGCAGATTGAGTTGAGGCAGAGCTTCTCATCCTAATGCCATGAATGAGTCGTAGATGCTTCCACATAAACGGTCCCGCAGGCAGAGATGAGCAAGCGTTGAGGACGGGTGATCATTCGCTACTGTCTTAGTCATGTCCCGCACATGATCCTTCGGATCGACCCGAACGTCGCTCATCGCCAAGGCAGGCACCATCATTTCAGCTAACGTCGCCTGTCACACTCACATCAAACTGAGACGTACCAAGACATGAATATCGAAAGTTGATACTTTTTGCGATAATCGTTGCAACCTCGTCTAACGTCCTTGACGCGTGGCCTCTCCAACAAGGATGACGCCCCACCCCAGGAATGTTTCCGAACAGGTCTAGCCTTGGCCCATCCCTGACAGCGCCTTGCTCCCTGAACTGAACGACGGCCAAATGCGCCCTATGGCTCTGCTATCGCAATGGGCTGACGGACTTGTCGACTGACTATTATACACTCATTTCTTAATCGCAGCAGGCAGATGAGACGCCCCGACCGATAGCGACGATGCTCGCCTCTCGAAAGCACCTTCCGCGCCCGTTCCGCCTGCTTCTCCTCATTCTCGTCGTCTACGGCTTCTTCTGGGTGAAAGGATGGCCACGATACTACGATGACGAAGAGCTGCCGCCGACCACGCGACCTCATTCGTCGACGTCCCTAGGGCCGCACCAGGTCAATCATGACCAGCTCGTCGTCTCCGTCGTGACCACAGCGATTGACGCCTATGCAAAGGTCGCGCCGTTGCTAGCCTGCACGAACGAGGAGGATCATGATTCGCTGCTGTTGTTCAGCGATCTACAAGTTGAGATTGGCAAGTGGCCAGTCTTTGATGTGCTCTTCCGCTTCCCGCATGACTTCATAGCCGAGACGAAGGAATTGGGAAGGTATAGGGCACAGGTGGATTATTCGCGGAAGAGCATACCACTACACAAACTAAGGAGGCAGGATCCAGTGGAGGAAGAGAGGATATTGGCGACACTGCATAAGTACAAGATCTTGCAGGCTATGTCTGCCGCGTGGGAATATAGGCCGGACCGGGACTGGTATACGTTCGTGGATGATGAGACGTATATCAACAGGGCGAACTTGCTCGATTGGCTCAGTCAATATGATCCCGAGTCCAAGCACTTTTTTGGAAACCCGCCCACAACCGGCGTGCCCAAGGCCTTTGCTGCTGGCGGTAGCTCCTTCATACTATCTCGCAAGGCTATGAAAGAGCTGTTCAACGACCGCAAGGACCTCATCAAGAACTGGCAAAAGCGGGTTGTAGACCACAGCTCAGCATTTGATTTAGTTTTTAATGTGCTGCAGGCAGAGCTTAAGCTCAACCTGGAGGGCACATGGCCTGGCATATCGGGTTTCGATCCGAGTACTGTCCCGTTCTCGCCGGCGTTATGGTGCGAGCCGGTCCTAATGATGCACCATGTAGCTCCAGACATTGGAGGCGACCTCTGGAAGCTCGAGAACGACCGCACAAAAGACCACCTAATGCACAGTACGTTACGGTTCGCTGATCTGTGGGAACGCTTCATGGCACCAGAGAACCTCAACTACACGCGAGACGACTGGGACAACCTGTCATCCGAATCATCAAACTCACGCTGGAACATACTCTTCGAAAAGGACGGACCCGATATTGGGCGAGCGCAGCATGGGGAGGAATCGGCAGAGGCATGTTCAGAGTCGTGCGACAAGAGCAAGTACTGCATGCAGTGGTCTTACTCGTCCTTCCTACAGAAGAACTGGAACGATAATCCGCAGACGAAGTGTCATCTGAGCAGTAGTATGAGGTTCGGAGCCCATACCGAACCCCAAGAGTGGAACATCAAAGGAGAGACCAAGATCTTGACATGGAAGAGCGGGTGGAAGAAAGCCAAGTTCGCAGCATGGGCAAACCAGCAACGGTGTAAAGCGCAACACCAACGATAAGTTTACGTTTTCAGGGATCTAGCGTTCAAGCGTTATCTTCATGTATAAATCTATTATCTATCAACATCCTACGTCCGACCGGCGCTCTATGTGTCATGTCGAAAGCTTGATTTATGCATGACTAAGGCGTTAAGATGCTACTGGCAGATGAGCGGTCTTACAGTAGTCATGCCGATGAGCGGCCGCAATACGATCTGGAGGTACAAGTTGCCGTCTCAGCCGGCTTGTCTCAATGCCGCGTCACAAATTGAGGCAGGGAGGAACAGTCCATGCACCGCCACACTAGCCGCCGCGAGCGTTCTCAGAAGACAGAAAACATTCCCAACCGCGAAATCTCGCAACGGCCTCAGGGCAGCCATGAAAGCACAAAGCCTAGATTAAGCCCGAATCAGATCTACACAGGCTACACAAAAACCTACGATGCGCGAACAAAGCGGAGAGGAGGTGCAGCCAGTCGCGTCATTCGCTTGAGCTTGACCGGCCAAGTCAGCGAAGCCTGCGCCAGCCAATCAGCACAGATCACGCGCCACTGCAAGCGTCCTGCTTTCGCGAATGACGTATGCCGCCCTTCCATGGCAGCATCATCCTACACAGCCGGAGAGGGCATATAATAAAGGCTCAGGCCAGGCCAAAGCATTTATCTTGTGACTTTTACGCCTGTCGCTCAGTCAATCCCCTCCTCCGCATCCCAAATCAATTTCCATCCCAAAGCTCGGTAGCGACGTGCAGCAAGACAAAGTTCCCGCATACGCCTCTTAAATCCTCCCGTCGCACCCTGCCCTGCATCTACAGTAGTCTGCCTACCACTCGGTTGTTAGGTTGTTAGCGCTTGTGACAAAATGGTTGCTCCCGCTCTTATCCTCGGCCTTCGTGGCGTACAAGTCCTCCTTTCAATCATCGTGCTGGGTCTTACCGCGTACCGTACGTCGCAACTCCTCCCTCCTCACTTCGCCATCATATTTAAATTCTGTTACTAACCATTTCCGTCTAGTCGTCGATGCATTTACCAACCCATGGGGTTCGTGGAGCCCCCACAGCCTCAACTTCATGCTCTTCACCTCAATATGGACTCTCCTGGCCGTCGCTTATCTCGTTCTTTCGCCCACGCGCTTCCCCCGTGCTGCGCACAAGTATGCTATCGGCGCAGTCGAGTTCCTGACTATGCTTTTCTGGTTCGCGGCGTTCATTGCTGTGGCTGTGTTGTGGGGTGATATCTGGTGGGCGGGGCGCAGGGGCACGTTTTATGGATGTGGTGTTGCTGCTATTGTGTTCTCTGCCTTCCTCTGGTTAGTATACTGGTTCTCGATGTGATCATGTGTTGGACTGACTAATTTTTTACAGGCTTACATTTGTCGCGACCACCGTGCTTGCTGCTCTGCATATTCGCAGGACGCCGCGCAACGATACTGCGCCTCCTCCGGATATGGCTGGTGTCTAAAAAATCTCGATCATATTATATTCCGCCACCACCTGAATTTGTCGGCTCTTTGAGTTCCACGGCACGCACTTTGTCTCTTTGCAACTCATTCTTATGATGCGCCAAATTGTAATGGTCGAGCGCGGCGTTTTTGCTTCGGAGATATACCCATGGATAATACCCCGGCGTAGTTCTCATGTCTGAATGAATGATCTAGGTCAAATCTAATGGAATAATTTATCGGTTATTCTTGCGTGCTTGTTGATCTCACTGATTCCTTGATCTTCAAACGCGTGGTCACGTTATCTTTGGTAAGCTGTATATTCGAACGCTCAGTTTCCGAGCTCTACTTTGTGCTATCTGACCGAAAATGACCGACTCAGTTACAGCGAGTGACTTGACCGAATTGTACCTGGGGAACCAATTGAAATCCCCTAGAACCGTCATAACCCAGTGTACCGAACTAATGGTGTCCATCCTGCTCCGCTGCTTACCAAGGCTTGTTCACACTGTACAAGTTCGGAGCAAGATTCCAATCGCCTTTATGATCGTTATCATCTGGCATCCAAGCAACAGCAAGGCTCTCCTGATCATCATAGGTGAAATACACCCTAAGCTCGTACTTGTTCTCAGGGGCGGGCAGAACAACGGCATTGATTCCCGAGCCTGGCATAACTGCATAACTTTTCCCTCTCCCTTCATCAGCGCTTCCGAGAAGGCCATAAGTCCAAGTCGCACCCAAGTCGTCTGAGCAAATCTCCCTCAAGCAGATTTTCTTGGTGTTTTTCGGATTCTTTCCAACGAAGTAGACGCGAATCTTTTCACACCCAATCAGCATAGATACGATTATTCATTTTACGGTTGGAGACTTGCTTGTTTGCCGTTATACCCTATGGCACCCAAATGCTCGAATCCATCAACAACGTGAACAGGCTTGTTGTCTACTAGCACCTGATGCGTATCTTGGTAGTGGGTGGCATCAGTGATTGAAGCAGTGGCGGCGGGACCCGTGATGTAACCGATGTTGCCTTCGGAATTGACGTAGAAGATGAAGACGGTATTACTCAGCTCCACGGCCGCAAGAGCACTTGGTGGCTGGGGATGATTAGCGCATGGGAGCATATTGAAACAATACAGCGTACTGAAGGGACCATTTTGTATGGGCCTTGTTGGAAAGTGTCGCTGAGGTGTGATTGAACCTGAGATTCACAAGGGTTTTGAAGTTGAAGAGTGATGAGGAGGTTGGGCTTGAGAAGAGCGGACAGCACCTCCCTATTTATGCTCGAGGGGGGACAAAGAGCGCCCAGGTAATCTTTAGCTGATCTGCGAGTTCTTCAGCTTTTCCCATGGGCGCAAGCCTCAAGTCATTACTGCAGCATGCAAGCTCTTTGAGCACACCATCTTCTCGATGACCTCGCCTATATGCACTACAAGAGGCATTATCACAGAAGATCAGGCCAATTGATCGGCATGGCAAGTTGAGAATCGTCGAGACCTCTCGCAGAATCTGCTCACAGTCTGCACGGTGCTTTGAAATAATTGGGTTATACCACTCGTGGGGCCTCATACTTGCACCGAGCAATTACACAGATATCGAGTGTCGGGGCCTTTTTAGGAACTGTTTCTCAAATAACAGTCTATTTATGAAGTGATGGCGTAACCAGACCAAGTCATGGACTATTACTCAACACTCATGCAATACATTCAATTGTCATTTGGTCTAGTTAGAGATGGCGTACTGTGTCATAGTCATATTAAAAAGCAATCCCTATCAGGATATTACTTTCTTACAGCCATGCGGCAACTATAGTTGAGAGCGGCACGAGATCATTGCGATGAGCTGACAACGCTAGCCAGCCACGAACCGTTCCTACGAAAGCTATGAATCTCGAGCATGCACGCCTATGACCTCTGCGCATCGAATACCACAATTAGCTTTGTGGCATTAGCCATAGTCAGTTTGAAGCTTTCCACGGGGTGCGCATTCTTCACTGCAATTCGACATCCTCATCTCTTATCAATGCTTAGCTTACTATCCACAGCAAGGACGCACCTCTGCTAGAACTCGATGCTGAACAAGCTAGCTCGCCACACTACGGTGGCTACGCGTACACTTTACGCTTACGCACAAGACTTGGCTCTACCGTCAATGGCGATCATCCTAGCAACATGAATTACGGTGGCGCTGAGGGAGACTATGCAGGACGGTCCGAGCCTCGCTACACCCTGCAAGCCTCTGGCGCATACAGGACTGCGTAGCTGAGATTTGGCCAATCCATAGAGATGGATTTTCCTCAGCTGCCTGCGGATTGGTTCGAAATGTGAGCTGAAGGAGGAGGGGAAGCCCAGCTAGCCACAGAACTACAGAGACATTTCATACCTTTACCACGTTGCTGTATGTATGTTTCACATCTAGCAGCTGCTGAATAGGAACTAACGGATGCCATGCACTATCTATACTGGACTGAGATTCTCAAGTAAAGATGATGTGCACACCACACGCATACTAAGCGGGAACAAGTTCCAGCCCGCCCGTGGCAAGACTGATCTCTGCAGTGTTATCTAGGCGACCGTGCGTACGCGCATATCTCTCGTTCCAGTAGTGTACTAGAAGAGAGCATGAATACATATACTGCTTAAACCCAGATTCGAGACCTTGACGTGATTCAGCCGCAGCTGAATGGAAGTGAATTCGCTGTTGATCGACTTGATGTTCTCCAGAAATATATCCCAAGGAGTAAAGATCGTCGACGGTAAAGGCCATGTCTGCTAGTAGTTGAGCGGGACCTTCACCAATGCTCTCGATGAGCACTGGGCACCTCCAGGTGGCTTGCTTTGAACCAAGTCTGAGAAGGCGAAGAGAAGGCATGTGCTCCTGCAGTGTCTATGCTCGTTGGTCAACAGGCTCATCATAGGTGTCTCGAATCATTTCCCTAGACTGCAGCACTAAGCCTCGCACCTCGTCATATCGATGCCGATGATAGCAAGGCAATTGAAACGGGTTGTCATCCTTAGCAGTTGCTGTGGTGACCTTAAGAGAGACTTTTCCATATCTACTTGCAAATTATGCCGCGTATTATTTCAGGTCATCTTGGATCATACAACATCGTGTCCACCGTAATGCACAACAATCCAAGCGACCGGTTCACTTCAACGCCGTCTTTCATTGTCTCTGGTAGATCAGATAGCTCGATTCCACGGTGTCAAGCCTGTAACATTACTCCCGTCACCTTTACCATTCCTTGCTTTTCGGTTTTGCCTGAGTAGTAGCCAATATATATGCCTCAGGATAGTGTTTAGATTCAAACATCACATGAAAAGAGCGCGATCTTTAGCAGGTGCTTTAGTATTGCAAAGGGCACATTCAATTGATTGGCCGACGTCAAGGCTAGTTCCATCAACCTGAATGCTTTGATAGATTAGGGTTAGGGTTAGGACTGCAGCTATCCATGAATCTATGCACGTAGCAAAGCGTGCATGGGAGGTCAAGGTGGTATATGACTCAAAATCAGGTAGCCATCCTACCTAGGCTCGGCACACTATCATAATTGCGCCTCATTACGGACAATACCCGTATCATTGGAGCATAAGGTCATGCTATTCTATGCTTAGATTATTTTGTATTGAGTAACTATGCTGTTTAAGGATTTTAGACGTCCCATAAGAATTTGACTCTTGGTAACATTCAATTTAGCCGCATTTTACATCCTCAACTTCGTGGTCAAACACCTTTCTGCCATGATGATATTACAATGAATGCACAAGGCGTACAAGAAGACATGACAACTTAACAAATATGAACGAGCTGCTCTTCTCCTTTTGAACTGCATCCAGGAAACCTCAGTCCCCTGCCCTTCGCCAAAAGTCGCTGTCATTATCGATGTCATAATCATCATTGTCGCCATCAGAAGTATACCGATAATCGTAATCATAGTCATAGCCATCGCTGTATGCAAACGACCTGTCGGACCCGGTCTCATCCACATTTTCTGTTGTCCTGATTGTCCACCCAAGATTCTTCATCTCTCTCCTTATCTGATCACTTGGGCCGTCCTCGTATACTTCCACAATGATATCATGTAGGGACGAAATCGCTCTGAAGGAGGTATCGACCAGACGTAATGCTTCCCCAACAGTCTTCAGGTTGTCTTGTGCGTCGAGCCTGTGTTCCATGGCATTTGTGCTGTAGAGGTGGGTTGTAACAGTGCTCAAGTTGGTGCAGTAGCTCTGTATATTCGTCAGGAGGCATACGCTATCGTTCTCGAGGGCGACATTATCAGGTTCTAGATGGACTAAATTAGGAAAATCTATAAGAACGTGTCGGATATAGCCCGCATTTTTGTCGCCGATCTGCTCGAGGAACATAGCTACGTCGTCGGGGGTGCGTATGGTCAGGTCGAAGCAATTCTGAGAGTAAAGCAATGAGCTAGCCTCGCAGTGGATGGCTTTATTTGCGCGAAAAAGCCCAGTTGTGAGCTTTTGTTGTGGGTTGAAGTCAACCCACGGGTCGATGGGTTCTTGGTGTAATAATAACAGCTCGTAAATGGTGTTGCGAAGTTCGCTGGGAAGGCTGAAGAAGTTGGATGGCATATCCTCGGCGTCTGTAAGGCTGGTATCGGGTGCAACGCCCTTCTCGCAGAAATTGTGCTGTTGACTCGAACGTAATAAATTATCTCAGCGGAAGTTCTAGTATCTTCACTAGCTTGCTGTAGCATCGATGTTGTGTGAATGTAGGAAAGTGTTTGCTTGAGAGCCTCCTGGCAGCTTCCTATCATGGATCTAATGCCTGCAGTGCAGCTGGCTTCGTGTCATTGAGTCATTGGACGACAGCGAACGATTGTTGCGACAGTACTGCCATCTCCGCATACCATGTTTTCGACATCACTGGGTCAACGTATGATTGATCTACTAAAACCCTCGCGTTAGAGGGACCATGTACTTTGACTGTTTGTGTCTACATTCGTTTTGAGAATCGAATTTACAAAGCACCTCCGAAGCGCGAGCGACTATGAGTTCCCGTTGTGTAGTCTGTGATCGGGGTTTCGAAAACGACGACGCTCTACAGCAGCATAAAAGAGACTCACTCGCGCACGCCTTCGACTGTAAAGCATGCAATCGCCATTTTGGCAAAGCTCCCGCTCTGCAACAACATCTCAAATACTCTCCGGTCCACGCTCATTCCATTCGTTGTGACGATTGCAATCGATCATTCGATAGCGATCAGACCTTACAGCAACACCTGCAGAATTCACCCGCGCATACTCCATCTTTCGACTGTGCGATTTGCAGTCGGACGTTCGGCAGCGAGGACGCTCTTGCGCAGCACGTGCGAGACTCACCAGCACATATCCCAACCTTTGATTGTGGCGACTGCGATCTATCATTTGATTCTGAGCATGCTTTAGAGCAACACAAGCGGAATTCACCATCGCATGCTTCATCGTTTGAATGTAAGCTCTGCAATCGAACCTTTGGTAGCGAGGAAGCCCTTGGGCAGCATCGGCGAGATTCTCCGGCTCACAAAAAAGCCCCTGAAACTCCATTGGATGCTTTCTTCCGGTCGTTTAGAACCTTTGATTATGATCCATCTCTGCCACCAGCTACGTCCTACTCCCGTCTGCGAAAACATAAAGGTTTAGGACAGGATAAGGCTGCATCAGATGATGCCTGGAATAGATACCAAGATGCGCTGGAAAGTGAATTGCGCATGTGGTATGGTGCCGAGAACGATTTGGCTGCATGGCACGCCCTTTGTCGTGCTATTGGTGTTGAGCCGCTCCCACAAAGGTGTGAGCAATGTGAAGAAGTGAGGGGCCCAACGAAACAATGTTCGGCGCTTGTATTAATTTCAATAATAGGCTGTACGAAGGACTCATGTCAATCTTGTCGACCTAATTGAGTGGGGCCGAAGGAGAGGAAACACAGAGGAGAAAGTTCAGACCTTTCCCAGCGTGGCAGGGCTGCGGAAATACACCATGGAGACGCATAAGATATTCCGTAACACGCTCGATCAAGAAGATGGTAATGTTGTTTTGAGACATTTACTTCGCAAATTTTTTCATGGAAAGCTATAAAAGGGTGAGTCTGTTCGTGTTTGTCCTGTGGCGATTTGCTGCAACTCATGCTTCGTTTGTTGAGGCGCCAACGAGCGAGTTCTTCGCATGTACACTATTAAGACTTTGCGATCAAAAGTTGAGTAATATCATTTATCTAGGTGGAAAGCTACCGACCACGTTATGAGAGCACGTTCTCACTAGTCGCGGGTGTTATTACCATCGAACATGTCGCGGTTCTTTATTCTATTCTCGGGGCTAGCATCGTCCACCAGAACCCCTATAAATGATCTACGATAGGCCTGTATGTAGGATACAAATAATTTCTTGCTGTTGAAACTTTCTATGAATGGGGTGATTTGTAGCCGCCTTTGGGGAACGTATCATGACGGCGACTTGTGCATCATGAAATGTTCCTAGCACGTGATTAGCTACCTGCTGGATTTCAATGTTCAAGGACCACAGTGATAATATGGCCCAGGTACCTGCGGCTGGTCTCAATATATCACAACTTTAGATCAAAACGGTTCCGTGCGAATCAACGAAGCAGCTAATGTGATGTCATCAAGCCCCTCGGCCCGTGCGCAGCTGAACATCTCCCATACGGTTGCCTTGCATTGCGAGATACACAAACGCGCAACCGCACAACACCGTGTCTTATAGCCCTTCATGCCATTTCTTTTTGCTCGAACTCTATCTATCCTTGACACCGTCTTTGACAACACCTGAAGGTGGTGAGCATCCGTCGGCTAAGCTTTCCTTACGTAGTTAGCTCATACTCTATGATGGCCGCATCAACTGCCTCAGCCTCAAGGTCCAAAATCAACTGCTCCAAGTTCTACTTTGAATGGAAAGGCCATCCAATAGAAGATCTCACCACCTTCCACGAGATCACACTCGCACAACGGCCGGATAAGCCCATCATTTACCTTGCAGGCGATTCTTCCCTTGACAACAAATACTGGGTCCACTTATCTGGCGACAATGTCCCAATCGATGTACCTGAAATCTACGAAAAGACACTTAAGACCCCTGTGCCAAAGCCGGACGTCGCCTTTTGGATGAACTGCCTGCTAGAGGATCGCGCTACCTGCATCAACACCGCTGTCGAAGAATCCATGCTAAGAGATCGAGACGACAATCTCCTGCCTCACGATGAATTTATCCGCGACAACATCCGCGCCGAGGACGTCCTCATCGTGAGCATAGGTGCCAACGACATCGCCTTGAAGCCGCTGCCCTGCACAATCCGGCACATGCTCCAACTAGCCTGGCTTACGCGACGCTCCTCGCTCGAAGATGGCTCGGCAGGGTCATTGAAGTATTTCAAGCACATGTTCGGAACCAAGATTCAAGATTACATCACTCGCATTACCGCTAAGACTAAGCCTCGCGCAGTCATCGTTTGCATGATCTACTTCCCGCTTGAAGCAGGCCTTGGTCAAGAGAGCTGGGCGGATGTGCAGTTGAAGGCGTTGGGTTACAATTCGTACCCTAGTCAGTTGCAGACAGCCATTCAGGCGATGTATGAGATTGCGACGAAGAAGATCAAGGTCGAGGGTACGGAGATTGTGCCTTGTGCGCTGCATGAGGTTCTTGATGGAAGGGACCCGAAAGACTACACTGCGAGGGTAGAGCCGAATGAAGAAGGAGGCCGGAAGATGGCGGTCAAGTTCGTGGAACTACTCGATCAGCTTCTAGATACAGGGACACACGTACCAGATCACGCATGATCACTTTGCTTCCGGTATGTTATAGTATGTTAGTCCCGCCAATTCCATCGTATTCGGATGAACGCTTTACTGGCGTGATTGCAGTTCACTATCCCCAAGACTGGTATCTAGGAAACAAGGAAAGGCGAGGAGATTTCAAAAGATCAGGGACCTTGCGGACGAAGATGTTCTCCATTCAGTCAACTATTATTACGCATAGAAAGCCATTACTTGTATGTGGTGCCGTATCCAAGACTACGTCCAAAGCACTCCGTGAACGCGCACAATCAAGAACGCAACGCAAAACAAAACAAAGCCGTGTAATCTTCACTCGCTGTCCAAAGTCTGAACCTGATCTCCGTTACCGTGCCGAAACTCATCCCTTCTTCTCTCCCTCCTCGGCCTTCTTTGGCGCCCATTTACTGAAACCTTTCAGACCTCCAGTCTTCTGCTCTGGGGCGTGAATGCTGGACCCGACCAGTCCTCCAGTCTTCTCCTTTGGTGCGTGAATGCTATTTCCCACCAATCCGCCACTTGTCGGCGCTGCCTTGGTCTGCAAATCTTTGCCAGCGGAGTACTGCGAGCTGTTCTGGTAGTTGTGCTCAACCACTCTACCAGACGGAAAGGCATCTTTTCCAGATTGCTGGGATGCGCTCGCCGTTGGGTCCTTCTTCGGCGTGCCTGCAGATGTGCGAGGCATCGTCGGAGTTGGCGCAGCTGGCTTGCGGGGAGCCTTTGGCGTTGAAGACGAAGTATTCGTTGGCTTAGGAGGATCTCGAGAGGGCAAATCCTTCTGCCAAGACGCTGCCTTCAAGATGCTCAACCGCTCGGCAGAATTGTCTGGAACTCGAGGAAGCAATTTCTGAGCCTCGGTGAGGGAGAGCTTCTTTCGCTCTTCTACCGAACGCTCTTTACAGGGCTTTTGATGCTCCTTGTAAAAGTAGTTTTCGTTCATTACATCGCCGCAACCCTCGTGCTTGCAGGTGATTGACAGACAGTAATCCTGGTGCTCCTGAAAGCAATCTTTGTTAAAGGCTGTCTCGAAAGCAAACCAGCAGCTGCACTTCTTGCACTTCCTCTGGTCCAATGTTGATTCTGGAGGCACTTCTTGAGCGTACATGGGCGGAGGAATATACACGTATTTGTGACGAGGCTTATGGATGCTGGTCACGGTCGAGTTGAAAGGTTCATTCTGGGATTGGTCATCCTTTGTCTCGTTGCTCTGAGTTGCCACCAAAGTGGTCTTTTCTTCCAGTGGTTTCTGGGTCTGCGTGCCGCTCGCACGGCGGGAGCACTCCTTCATGTGCGCAGGCCACTTCGGGATCCAGAGCCCGTCATCTCGTTGCCAGTGAGGCAGCGCGACGATCATCTCACAGTGGTAACATTTCTTGTTGACAAGCTTCTCGTTGGCGCCCAGGCTATAACCTTTGCAGGTTATCACGACCTTGTCGTCGTCTTCCTTGGACTTTGCTGACACGATGGTGCCCTTCACGGATAAGTCTGGAGACTTGATGTCACCGACAGCAGTATCATCTTGCTGGTCCTGCAGAAGCGTGAAGGCTCTCAACTCCTCAAGCTGAATCTCCATCTGGATGCTCTTGTTTGTCAACTCACAGATCTCAGTCATCTGATCAGAGACCTGCTGTTCGAGGCTAGCTTCAGACACCCGCAGCTCATCCAGTTCATTATCCTTCTCAGAAATTAATTGTAGGGATTGTGCGAGTTGGGCACAAAGACCAGGGTTCGATTCAGTTCCGTCGCCATTGAGATACAAGCACAGACCGGAGTAGTGCTGCAGCTGTGTTCTCTGATCATCCGACAAAGCTTGAGTAGGGTCGTTCTCGAACACACGTAGCTTCCTTTCCAGCTCTTGAATGAGCTCTTTGCTCTTGCTGTGAAGGTTTCGTTCCTCTTTGAGGTTCTGTTCAAGTTTCCGAAAGTCTGTCTCGAGCTTGCGCTTTTCCAACGAAACCTCTTCCCACTTCTCTTCTGTCGCGTCAACCTGCTTCTGAAGACACTTTTGCTGTTGTCTATGCTCTTTCTCAAGCTCGGCCTTGTCGTCTTTGAACATCTTCTGGAGATACTTCTCGTGGTCCTCTTCAGCCTTCTTCCGAATGCCCGGAATGTTGGCATTGAGTTTGCGGTACTCAGCCACCACGTTCTGCTTGTCACCTTCAAGCGCTGACATCTTCTTTTTATGGTCTTCCTTCATGAGGTCAATTTCATCTTGGAGGTTGGACGCAGTCGCTTCGGCCACGCATGACTGTTGTCGTATTTCCTGCAGCTCGCCGCTCGCTTGTTTGAGCTCCGACTCAAGGTGTGATATCCTTCCAATAAGGCCTGCATCAGGAATGGTAGTGGGTTCGATGGGTTTGGCGTCAAGGATGAGCTTCACCTCACTTAGTGATATGGTTGAGGACCGTCTGGGCAAGACTGGCGCAACCTCGTGTTGGCAGGTCACTCGACCGAAAGACATCTGTGGAATCTTTGGTAGTGGAGGGGAGATCATGGTGGCTGTTATAGCAGGCATAATAGGTGCTATGTCATGCGTACAAGCCGTTTGGGTCAAAGACATGGGAGTAACCTTCGGAAGTAGCGGGGAGATCATGGCAGTCGTCATAGCAGGCTTGAGAGAGAGGCGTTGAGTCGGAATCGGAAGTGACTTTGGCTGTGTGGATTTCTCAAGTTGTGCGATGCGCACTTCGAGAGCGGCGATAGTCTCCTTGAGCTGTGCTTGCTGTGCATGCTGAGCATGATCTTGAATTGCTTGGGTTATGCCGAGAAGCTTTTGGATATGGTCACCGGCAGCCTTAAAATCGCGTTCCGTCTGACTCTTTTGTGCTTCTGATGCGTGAAGACGTGCGTTGGTCGCTGCGAGATTGGCTGCGAGTTGCGCGCGTCGACCTTCGGATCGACCTAGCCGACGCTCTGTCTGGAGTCGGTCGCGGGAGATGTACCTTACGGTCTTGGGTTCTTGTGGTTTATTGAAGCGATCAACGGTTGCGTTGATATTCGCGAAGTAGCCGTCGAAGGTTTTCAACACTGTTGCCGTACCGTCTTGAGCTGTAGCGAGGTCGCCATACTTCTGGTGGATGTCATGCACAAGGTCAAGAACCTGTATATAGAACTTCGACGTGCGTTCGTAGGAACGAAAGATAAAGAGAAAAAGAGATACGAGTAAAAGCAGCATGGCCAGTGCGATGACAAGGAGGAGGTAGTCGCCCATTGTGAGGCTCAAACGATAATTGGAAGGGTGCATCTTGTGATCGCACGGTATGGGTAGGGGCTGTTGAGCAGATTCCAATAGCCGTGGTTGAATCGTGGGGGCTGAGGGAGTTAAAGTGACAGGCTGGAGGGAAGGAACAGATTTTTACAGGGCGGGGGATTGTGTGGGAGGTCGCGTAGCTTGAGTGCGGCGGCAAGGTGAATGTGAGAAATAGAAGTGAGTCCCTTGATACTCTAAGGGGTTGACTTCCCGACTACTGGTTTCACTCTACAAGCTGACCACAATGGGAAAGAGCGGCCGGGACGACTGAAGAGATGGGTCGATATTGGACATCTTACCGTAAATGAGAGGCAAAGCAGTCTCTACATCATAGCTTCCATTCTGTCAAAATCATACCAGTGAAGCGGAGCGTGTCGCCGCTCTTTCGACCCGAAGTTGCCGTCGCAGATACTCCGCTCACGATCAATAGAAGTCGCTTCACTAGTTAGATCATTCAGAATCGGCAAAGATGTCTGCCATCCATAGCACCATACGAATGGGTGTGGCACTTGCGTAAGAACTCAGGAAATACTTGTGCGTCATTGTGTCGCTTTCTAATGCCAGTCACATTCACCCTCGTTCGGGACATGAACTCACGCGACATCCACCAGCATGGTTGAAAGGTAGCGACGTATCTCTACTAGATAATTATAACCACACGCTTTCCTCATTTAGTCCCGTTGGTGCTGAAGCTCCTTCCCAATACCTAGTCATGCCTTGCTTTGAAGTTGACTGAGTACTTTTTCTGATATAATACCCAAAACTTTTCACAATGTGCAAGGCACCATTGTGAGCATCACCGACCAAGGTTGCAGGAGCGAAACATGATTTCCGCCAAACAGGTTCTCCAGAGCAGAGTCCTCCCGGAAGTAAATCTCCCAATTGTAAAGGAGTCAACCGAGCTTCATGAGATACTGTCACATCACAATGTCATTAACCGTAAAGACTGATTGCTTGCCTAGTGTGACACAGAGCAAGCGACTCTAACAAAGCCTGAATTCTGATCCAGGGCGAAAAGACGACTCACTATCCCACCAGTGCCGTGAGTCAGCGCTGATCACAGAGTCGAGTCGCTTGCACAGGCTATGCCGTACCTGATATCAAGACCTAGAGCGTAACTTGCGATACAAAAATGCGTCGAAGGCGCTCTTGCAAAAGTTTTGATTCTAGCCGCTGCAAGAACCTCTCCAAGCTGGGACCATCTGCAGCCTCCCATTTATGCTATCCCACTTTGCTATCGCCACACACGTCTTCCGCTCAAGCCCTCTGATTTGCATCAACTTCAATCCCCCAGTCTTCCTCGTCCCACTTCAACATTCGCCGCATCAGCTCTACATCTCCCCGCCCTCCTGTCGCCGGCATCTTCTCGACCCGTCGTTCCCTTTCAATCGCCACCTTCGGATACACATCCGGCCATCCTTCCTTCCTCCAAGCCTTCAATCGCCATGCCGCCCTATATGCCTCCTGGTCATCACCATACTCAATCCTAGGCTCAGCATACTGCGGTTCCAGTGGTTTGAGGAACATACCTCCAGGCGTAAAAACGACATCGTGTGGTTCTGCTTTTCGGAGACCGAGAATCGTTTTGACTTTGTGCGTTGCTTCGAATGATATTTGCCTGTGGTTTTCTGGGCTAATGTTTGCAATGGCCTGTTGGTAGATGTCGAGGACGGCAGCGCGATCGACGGAGAAGCATAAATCGTTACCACCGACGGGTATTTTGGCTGCGAAGCGGTCTCGTGCCGAGTGGAGCTGCCAAGCGGTTTTCTGGTATTCGGAGAGTTCGTTCGGAGGGCGGTGCGTGGATGTTGCAGCATCATGGAAGGGGTCTTCGTCTTGGAAATCGGCGAGGTTTAGGCGGCGTAGCTGCTCGATAGGCCTCCTAGGCGGCATTTGAATGAGAGCCATACGGATGGAAATGCAGTGGTGCGAAAGTTTAGAACTAGCTGAAGCTGTCGCGAGCTTACTTTTGTTTCTCTAAAAGACTGATGCAGCGACAGACATTGATCGTGATTGTAGTTGAGGGACAGCGAGCTACAGTCTAGAGTTGTTCACCGCAAAGTCAAGCTAGCTGGCAGTCTACGAAGTTAATCTCAGTGCATTAACGGACTCTTTCACCTCACAAGATCCGATGGTTCTAGAAAGAAGGAGAAGATGTGAAGAAAAAGAAGGAGGTTTGAAGAAAAAGAAGGAGGTTTGAAGAAAAAGAACGAGATTCAGAGATGTATTTTTTCGATGTTTTACTTCAATACTCCAACAATCATCACGTCCCCGCGATCTTCTTCGGAACATGCTCATCGTAATACAATGTTTCTCCACTCTTACCACCCTCAAACAACCCCAATGCCAACTTCGCAACCGCCTCTCCACACCACTCTGGTGGCTCCACCATCTCGTCTCCCATTTCATCCCATATTTTAAAGCGCTCAATCTCATGGTCCGCCATAACACCTTTGTACTGCCCCGAAATCACATCCTCAGGCATCTTGGTCCTAGTTAGCTTAGGGTACACGCCTTGCACGGAGAGAAGCGGTTCTTCGTGCGCTAAGCAGGAGATAAAGCGAGTCAAGGCGGCTTTGGTGGTGCAATATGGTGTCCAGCCGTGGTATGTCACGGCGGAGTCGCAGGCAGAGGTGAGGATGATGATCTTGCCGTGGGCGGCATTGAGAAGGTTGGAGATACGTGATTGGCGGAGATGGGGTAGGCATAGTTGGACCTGAAAGATATGAGTTTTCGATATTGAAGGACATGCATTTTGAACTAGATTGGGAGGTAGAGGAAATAGAAGTACCATGCCCATGGCCCCGAAAACATTGACATCAAATGTCCTTTTCACAGCCTCGATGTCGAGCTTCTCAATTCTTTCAATCGGTGTTATGACTCCTGCACAATATACCAACGTGTCGATGCCCCCGAATTTCTCCTTGCAGTATTCGACGGCTCCCTCACGGCTTTTCGAGCTTGTAACATCGCTTCTGATGCACGTCACTGAGTGGGCAGCTGAGGAGAGTTTCTTCTGTAGGACCTCATCATCTTCCACAAGCCCGGAAATAACTATATTCGTTTCCGAAGCTTTAGACTGGGAGTGAACAGCCTTGGCGACTTCGAAGCCGATACCTTCAGTTCCGCCGACTATCAATATAGTTTGGCGCTTTGGGGCGGACATGATTGTGGGAAGCAAACGATCAGATTTTACGAGGTGCAAGGATCAATGGGGCATGCGACTTATTTGAGGGAAGCTAAAGGAACAACTTCACTAGCATGGGGGTGTAACATGTTATCATCAATGCTGGAGCGAAGGATGTTGATTCCCCGCGCTAAAGCTGAATTGGTGAATGAGGGGCAGTATTCGGGTGGCCATGTAGACCACGTCTGCGAAACATCTGCACCCGCATCCTGCGTCCAAATAGCAGATACAAAAAGCTCCTATTCCTCCATATTCACCTAAACAGCTACTGTACCTGTCAATCTGAACTTAAATCTTCGCTTTCACTTCCTTGTCTGCTGCCGCGATACCTTCCTCAATAGCCTTGATCTGCAGCGCCAAGATCCTACTGTAGTATCTCGAGATCGCAAGATTGCCGCCCATAAACCATAGTCCGGGATGTCCGCTCTTCTGCCACATTGTTCTGAATTCACCCTCTTCGTTGAAACCCCATACATCGCTGACACGGTCTGCAACTTCGTCGCCAAAGATGAGCCTAGCCTGTGATCGCATATTCTGATATCCTGTTGCGAAGACAATCTCATCGGCGTCAAGCACGGTGCCATCCGCGAACTTGATACCGTTTGGCAAGATCTGCTCGATCTCTTGACCTTGTTTCACTTTGATCTTCCCATCGATGATAAGCTGCGAGGCGCCCACATCAATGTAGTATCCACCACCGCGCTGGAAGTACTTCATCAGCAGACCTGCGCCCATGGGACCACTATCCGTCTTGAATCCAGCCGCGCGGAGTCCATCGAGTGTTTTCTTGTCGTGTTCGGCCTGAGCTTTTGTGACCTTGATCTGCTGCACTTTGAACAATTCGCTCGGTTGACTCCACAAGAACATGTCTGCATCTTCAGTAGGTGGCGCATCTTCGTCATACAGGCCTTTCAGTCCTATCTCACAGATGGCTTCCGATGAGATGACGCATGTTGTGCTGCGCTGTACGATTGTGATGTCGTAGCCCTTCTCGTAGAAATCTTGCGCAATATCATGTCCAGAGTTGCAACATCCTACAACCACTGCCTTTTTGCCTTTTGACTCTGGATTTGCACCAGGATGTTCTGAGCTATGGCACAGTCGATCGCCCTTGAAGCCCTCCATACCCTTGATGGTAGGGAAGTTCTTTTTGCCGGAGTGGCCAGTCGCTTGAACAATGTGCTTGGGATGCAGTGTGCGAGTCTCCACGGAGCCGTCAGGCTTGCGCCGTTCAACTACAACAGTCCATTGCTTCTTGCTTTCATCCCACGACGTGGACTTAAGATCTGTTGAAGTCCAGACGTTGAGCTCGAGAGTGTTGACATATGCTTCGAACCACTCCGCCAACTTGTCCTTCGGAGTAAAGACAGGCCAATGAGCCGGGAACGGGACATAGGGCATATGATCATACCAGACCGGATCGTGAAGGACTAGCTGTCGATAGCGCTTGCGCCAGTTGTCCCCAACTCGCTCATTTTGATCGATCATGAGCGAGGGGATATTAAGCATCTTCAGGCGAGCTGCAACTGTAAGTCCACCCTGGCCGGATCCAATAATGAAGACCTTCGGGTCAACCTCTTCCTTCTCTGCTTCTCGTCGCTCCTTCCAGTTCTTCCTGTTAGGGTCGCCGCCATGCTTGACGCCCCTGGTTCTACGGTGTTTAACCGGTTCTTCGTGCCCTTTCAGCTCTTTCAGGACCGTGTACAGAGTAAACAGCTTCCATTCGCCATTCTCTTCTGCGAGGTTCGCGATGCCTCCACCACGCCCAATCTCTGTCTCGAAGCTGATGAAGAAGGATATTCCTTTGACATCGCCCCAAGCATCAATAGGTCCGAACTTCGGTGCCCGATATTCCGAGCTCTTATCAACTTCCACCTTCGTCAGTTGCACCTTACTCGCGTTTAGATAATCCTTGATGTTATCGCTTCCTTTTGACGTATGGAGGTCCCATGTCAATGCGAGATGGTCCCGCCAATAGCTCTTGTCCTTCAGAAAGAGGCTTGCAATGGCTGCATAGTCCTTTTTCTTCAACGCGTCATTGAATCGGGACACGATCTCAGTTGCGACGCTGCCTGCATCAACACCCTCTTTTTTGGATGTTGCTGGGTACTGGCCAAGGGGTATATTGACGGAGCCAAATTCAGGGCGCTCGCTGGAAGGAATGCGAGTGTCTCCTACACCCATATTGACTGGCTGCTTAATTGAATCGAGATATGGCGCAGAAATGTAGGAGCAAGTGAAGAAAGTAGATGAAGTAACGGACTGTCAACACAAAGGGAGGATTTTCGGAGGCTATTAAAGACTCAGATGTTGGACCTCAGCTCACTGTTCGGGATGCTGTGTTTGGGTAACTACCAGTATGGTCACGCGTAACTTGCCTGAAATAGTCTGCGCGTGTTCGGCACACCTTCCTTGCTTGGAAAATGCGGGGAGGCTCTTTGCTCTCCGACCGACGCCTCCAACCACCATGACAACTATCAGTTTCCCCATCCCCACATATTACCCCGCGAACAGAACGACCTTGCAAAATCAGGTAGACCACGCGGGATGTCTCCGTTCTTCCATGTGCGGGTTACCCGTTTGAATTCACTGGCTGTCCGGAAACTATTGGCTGCCCATGACGTTCCTGCTTCACAGCTCGCCGCAGCAAGGGAATATTTGAATTGCACAACATTGCATTGGATAACAAGCTCCGAGGAGCACGACCATATATCGGATACATGGAGGACAAATTAAGAGCATGGGCCGTCTATGTGTCCAAGTACGCCAGATTGTCGGATCCTGTACGATCATGCGAATCTCCGAGCATACCGCATCCCGATATGCGAGATGAAGCTGCGATGCGATGTTCCATATCAACTAACGCTTCACCTTAGCGAGGAGATCATCAGAAAATGACGACTCTCTTGCCTTCTGTCCGGTCCGCACTAAGGGGCATAGCGGAATCCCTCCACGCCTTCCAAAGCTGGTCTTTTGCCCTCATCGGCAAGCTTGTTCAATCGCTTGAAGTTCATCGACATGCAAAATGTGAGAATAGAATACAGTATCTGCATCGCGATAGTTGCCCACATTCCCGGTAAGTATTGCTATTCATTGTTAGTAACTGCACAGGTATTCACCAGAAGGACCATCATGAAGAACATACCGGCGCGTCTTTAGCCTGGAAGATGGTGCTACCCGTCACTCCACCAGCAGCACCCACAGAAATCATGGCAGCTGCGACAATTGCACGCTTTTGCACCTTGGCAGTTTGATTTTGACCGTACGCTAAGGTTGCTGGTACGTTTCCCTGGGTACCCCAAGTGGCGAGGAACAGGCCGAAATACCGGACGCCAGGAGGCCCTCCGTAGAGGACGATCAACAAACCTACAATGGAAATGACGGATTGGGCGATCAGGATGGGCCATCGAAGGCGGATTTTGTCCGAAAGCCACGAGGTTGCGAGCGACGCAAACACAGTGAATATGTATGGTGGCGAGGAGAGCAATTGCGCCTTAGCGTAAGCTGTGAGAAGAAAAAGGTAGGATATTAGTGTGTGTTTCATGGACATGTGATACATAGACACTTACAGAAGCCCATGCCTTGACGAAGGATGATTGGCTGGAAGAAAGCCAGTGAGTAAACGCTGGATGCAGCCACAAAGTATTGGATTGAGCTGCTAGCCGTTAGCACATATCAGTCACAAGTATTTGACGTGTCCACATACTAAACTCCAAGTTTCCAATCCATCAACATCCTCAGCGACTCTCTAATGGTAGCGTGATCAGTATGAGCGCTCTTTTTCTCCAGCGTAACGCGAGTGACAGCAATGTGTTTTTGGCGGTCGGTCAAAAACTTCACCTTCTCGGGAACTTCAAGAGTCAGCATCGTGTCACACGCTCTGATATAATCCGCAGCTTACATTCGACGAGAAAGAAAGGCGCGACGAATCCGGCCACAACGGTGACGATGCCTTCGATAATGAAAATCCATCGCCAACCCCTACTATACATGCCATCCCCAACACTTATGAGGGACAACGCATACGCGAACTGTATCGACTTAGCAAACTCAACTGTTATGTAACGAAGAGTACTTACAATAGGTCCAAAGCCTGAGGCTAGCAAAGCTGCCATGTAGAAGATCGACACTCGTTTTGCTGTCTCGTATTGACGGTACCATGAACCTATGATGTAAACTGCCCCCGGGAATACTGCAAGCAAGATTAAATTCGAGAACACCATGGAATCCGGTGACTATACGTACGTCCAGCTTCGAAAATGCCAAGTAAGGCTCGCAAAACTGTCAACACCTGCCAGTTCTTTACAAAGCCCATTCCGAGGACACATAAGCCCCATGCAGTGATGAGGAAGGAGAGCCATAATCGCGCACCAAGGCGTCGAATGACGTAGTTTGATGGTAGTTCAAAGAGTGCGTAACCTTAGATCAATCAACATAGTCCATACATCCCAAACAACCGATCTGCATACGTACCGATAAAGAACACAAGCAGCGCAATATTGTATCGGTTCTCGACAGCAAGGTCCAAGTCAACACTGAGGCCTGCGATATATGCAGCTGAGATGTTGGTCCGATCGAGCAGGGACAAGCCGAAAACGAAGCACAGCATCGGAAAGACACGCCAGTCCGCCTTTTTCCTACACTAATGTCAGCCAGTATGTCCAACACACCGTGATGACACATACACGATTGCTTTCTCTTCCTCTGGAGTCCAGTCTTGCTCTGGATGATCCCCTCCATCTGGCGGAGACGGAACATCGTATGCCTTCTCGACATAGTCTACGTCTTGCTTCTCCTTAACCATTGCGCTAAACCTTTCGCAGCACCAAATTACTGATCAGTTGTAGAAGGATTGCAGAACGATACTAATCACTAAAATCTGGGGACCTTCGCTACCTTTACATCCCGACAGAATGGTCGGCTAGATGCAACTCCTTCGTTGATCGCTATATAGCCGACGGGCAGTCTACATCGAATGAGATCTCCGCCACACACTACAAGTAGTATGATCTGTCTTGGCTATGGTTCATTCCCCAGCTGCCAAGCCCGCCAGATATGGGGTTCGGAGGCTGGGGAAGGGAGAAAGGTGGGATGCCAAGAACGAGTCATACAGAGCGACTCGTGTGAACCGCTAAATTAATCCAGAACCAGAGCTGCAATATCACATATCCGCAAAGCACGATGAGTTCTCAAGCGAGTCAGTCGTTCGTTGTTCATTTATCGAGTCATCCGGCTCCACGGATGATAGAGTTGCCTTGCGGTGTTGTAGCCACGCATAGTTTCTCTTCCCCTCAATCGGTGTATTGGGCGTACTGCATCGGAAAAGAACATCCAACGAAGGTCTAGGCCCATACTCAAGCACATTCATGACTTTTTTGGGCATCAATATATTGTTTCCTCCCAAAGTGATTCCCCTACTGACACAATGCGAGGGAAGAGAAGCAAACAATACGTGACGCACGCGCTGTGTCTTGTCATAAAATAGCTACAAAGATAATAGGAAAACAGCATGGTAAACCCAGCCCACAGTCTTACTACTCCTTACAACAACCTACACCTCCCTCCTACTTCACCAAATCCTCAGCCTTCATCATCCCCCTTTTCAACATCCCCACCACAGCAACTGTAGGATCCGCATAAATCGCAGTCCGACACAGCCTAATCCCTCCATCCTCCAACTTCACATACCGGAAATTAAACGCAGCAGGCCCCGCTCCATCCCACTCCTTTCCATCCCTCCCCTTAACCTTCGCCCCCTCCTCAGGAGCCACAAGATCCCAGTACAGCGTCGCGACACCGAGCATCTCCCAGCCATCCTCTGTCTCCCAGACGACGAAGAATTGGGGGTCGTGCAGGTGCTGGGAGAACGGGGCGTAGACTTGCGTGCGGAGGGAGGACCAAGAGGCGTCGCCGCCGGAGACGGTTTCGCCGGTGGATTTGTGGAGGGTGTGGGTGGGCGTAAAGTAGGTGGAGGAGGGTTCTGTATCCCAGGCTTTGCGGTCGACGGCGTTGGTGTACTCCTCCCTATTTGCTGGAGTTAGGAAGGTGCAGTTGGGGGAATGGGAGGGAGAGGAGCGTACATCCACTTCATGCATTCGTGCTGTCGGGACCTATCGTCCCAGGTGCCATAATGAACGTATGCTGGCTGAGTGGGGAACGACATAGTGAGCTGGTGTTCGATCGAGATGTGACTGGCTGAATTATTCTGGAGCTGAAGCTTTTCTGGACTTAAGTGACCCCATGAGTGTATACACGCTTTTATAGGTGTTCAACATTCTCAGCTCGCGACGCTACGGACGATATTAGGAAGCCATTCCCATCAGCTATTACCAGCAATGGGAGGTGTGCTTCTAGATAGTGCACCGCAGAGTGGCCGATAAGACACGACGATGTTATTCCGCGCGATGCCATTGGCAGCTTAGAACCTTTGGAGCTTGCTACGCAGGCGCCACGACGTACTTCTTCTCACAGTTTTGCGAGAGGCTTGGGGCTGAACATTTTAATGCGGGGAAGCTGTCAACGTGAGAGCGGCTTCACCAGGAAATTCTGCCGAGACAGCAAGTCCGTAAGCAAATTTTGCGTCGACGAACGCGATGAATTACTATAGTTGTAGAACGAAGATATGCAGTCCAACTAAACATGTGCCAACCTCCAATGATGCGCAAGCCAAGCTTGAGTCGATCTGTAGCTGCTGCTGTCAGATCAGGTACCTGCAGGTAGTCTAGTCTGCACACATCGGGCGCTGATCTTTCTGCACAGGTCTGGTATTCGCAGCCACGATCGATACCGTGACCGACATGGGTAAATATAGAGGATGGGCTGTGTACATGTGATGCGACCAGGGCACTTGTTGTGGCTGAGATGAGCGGAGAGACTATGAAAAGAAGCTAAGCTAAAAGTAGTAACTTTCTAACCTCTTTTCTCCAGCGATCGTAGAGACGGTCTAACAACCCTCCGAAGACGACCATCTATTCCCCCGCAACAAGCAACATCTTGACAGCCCAAAACAACAAACTCCCCGCATCTTGCGCACGAAGAAGAATCTCAATGTCCATCTCTCCATACTCCGCGTGCTCGAGAGGTATAAGATTGCGCATCATGGAGGACCCAAAGGCTCATCACAGCAACCACCACTACCAACAACAGCATCGCATTCCACGATCTATCAAAGGACTACCGCTTTCTATCACTTGAATAGTCAATTCCGATACATCTTCGTAAATTATCAACATGTCGACCTCCATCCGCAAAGTCCTCATCTCCAGCTTCGGCGGCCCAGAAACCGTCTCCGTTGTAACCGACACGATTGCCGCTCCAGCAGCAAATGAAGTCCAAATCAAAGTCCTCTACGCCGGGATGGGCGGTGCCGACATCCAAATGCGCCACGGATGCTACCCAATGCAACGAAAAGCACCCCTAACACCAGGCTACTCTCTCATCGGCCGCGTGCACCAAAACGGCTCCAACGCCTCCAAGTTCCAACCGGGCGACCTCGTCGCCTGCCTATCCGTCTACGACGCGCAAGCCGAACTCTGCAACCAGCCAGAAAAGTACCTTGTTCCCGTGCCAGAAGGCCTCGATCTCCAACAAGCAGTCGCCTTAATCCTAGACTGGAACACAGCATACGGCCTTGCGTACCGCGCAGCCAAGATCTCCGCCGGCCAACGCGTTTTCATCCATGGACTCAGCGGCTCAGTCGGCTTTGCGCTCCTCACCTTCTGCAAAATGCAGGGCGCAGAAGTCTACGGCACGGCTTCGGCTGCTAACCACGCTGCTGTCCGTGAAGCAGGCGCTTCGCCCTTCGTGTACTCTGACAAGAACTGGATGATGGCTATGAACGCTATCGGCGGCGCGCATGTCGTTTTCGACGCACTTGGCTTCGAGTCCTGGGACGACAGCTGGAATATCCTGTCGAAGGAGGGCGGCCATTTGATTGGTTTCGGGGGCAATTTCAACTTGCTGAATGGTGAGAAGGCGAGGAGTCAGCCTGTGCAGATTGCGAAGTTGTTGGCGAGGGGGCTGGTGCCGTTTTGTCCGTATAAAACGAGCTTCTACTATATTAGTCGGGATCAGAAGACGTTTGAGCCGGAGTTGAAGACGCTGTTTAAGTTGTTGGCGAGAGGCGATATCAGGGTGCCGATTCGGAATCTTTGGACGCTGGAGCAGGTGCCTGAGGCGCATCGGCAGTGGGCTAAGGGGCCTGGCGTTGGGGCTGTGGTTGTCCAGGTAGCTGGGGATAAGGAGGTGTGAGGGAGGCCTGATGGACGTAGTCTTCGTTTCGTGTCACTTTCTTTTAGTTTCTAATACCCAATCATGATAATTTGACTTCCGCTCCAATCTTCCTTCCCATGCTTTCCTTGTTGGAAGATGACGTACTAGCACCCACGTGGAGTTCGATCGACACCAGGAGACAAAATCAGCCCCGTTCGTTTCAAGAGGCGCCAGTTCCTCGATGTTTTAGGGTCACGGTCCGTCCCACGTACGTAAAGCCGCTCTCGTTACTTAGTCAAACCAACCAATGAGAGTGTTTCACAGCCCGCCTCGGATCTCAAGAAGCGCCATAGAAGACTCCCGAAACCTTCCAACATTCCATGTGGAAATTAACCAACAATCATCTAAGCAACTATTCCGAGCGCACTGCATCCCAACGAACTCCCACCATTGGCCGCAAGTGGCTTAACCCCGAAACCATCGGTCCTCCAAACGGGCGTTCGGTCCACGCGTTTCAGCCTTACGCCCCCACGAACGCCAACGGCCCGCGTACCTGTATGGAGATAAAACGCGTGCGGTGTGGAGCGCAAAGAGGAAATAGTACCGTGCTTCAGTGTAAGACAGCCGAAATGTAAAGTGTATGATGTGGATGTCGCATGCAGGGGATATGCACTCGCGGAGTGGCTCAGTGGTGTGAGGTTTGTGTGAAAGAGCGCGGCGCAGATCTTACTTTTAGACGGACAGGAGGTGCTTTGGGATGTTTATTATATGTACTTGTGCATGCCCGAGGCGAGAGTAGTCGTTGGTGTATTATTTGTACAGACATTGGTTTACTTGCTTCCGTTGCTTTCACATTTCTACTCCTATCGATTTCGATCATGGATCTCAGCGATGAGCACTCACTGCACACCTACCTGTCCAAATCATCAGGCTCTTCATATCATTTTCTCAGCGAGGAGGAACTCGAGTACATGAGCCTCATCCAAAACCACACACAACCATACTTTCCCCACTTTGCAGCAGCATTAGCGGAACAATCACCGCTAGAACGCGAACAAGGACGATGCGCCGCAGTGGACTTTACAGAGCCTCAGGATCACCAGATTACTTCTTTCGCTACCGCTGCTGAGCTGGATCAGTACCTTGGGGACGTATCTCCACCGCCATACCATACAGTCACCGGACTGCCTAGGCGGCGACTCTTTATACTGGAAGATTTGCCCTGCAACCATATATTGGCGCTGGGATCTAGGCTAAGGATACCTCCTAGCTTCTTCGCGGGTCATTGGGAAGATCCGGCGGCATCTACATTCAATCATCGGAGTCCGTTTCAGCGCTGTGCACTTCCGCATTTTCGGCTGCGATATGCGACATCAAATAGAGTGGAAGTGGACGCACCAACATGTGGTAATGGCCGGGATTATCTGAACATCTTCGCGTTCGATACGAGAGTCAGTCGGTACCTGCACACGTACACTCGCGGCGGGCTACTCTACGATGAAGCTAGGAGCCATCATGCGATGTCTTTCTGGAGCAGTCCCGCCCGCGAAGACGGGTCGTGGGATGCAGTTTTGCTCGTCGACCCACCACTAGGACAGCACGTTCGATGCATTACATCGCAAACACTAATCCCGCTACGACAAAGGTTAGCAGACGAGACTTCCATGCCAAAGTACTTCCTGAATCCAGAAATGGAAACCCTCGACGAACTCCCACACGACTGCTCACAATGGTCATCATCCTACTCATCTCCCGGCTACACCTCCATGTTCGACGACACACTGCACTCCTTCTCCTCAAACACCCCCAGCATAACCGCCACACACGACCCCCTAAGCGTCGTGCAAACCCCCCGCCGCCTCGTCATCTCCTTGCTAATAGCCTACATCCGCCGGCGCTACCTTAACCTCGTGAGCATCCAAAACAGCAAGTTCCGCCCGCACACGATGCGCCACAACTACCTCGCCAGCTTCTCCAAGAGCAACTACTCCAGCTGGAGCAGCGACCTCTTCGACTTCATCGTCGGCTCACGCGCAGCAATCAGAGAATTCGCGCGAGAAATAGACGACAACGCCGTTGCTCTAGGCCTCACAAGCACCAGCTGCGACGCGGATCAGTGGGAACGCGACGGCTGGCAGTCTATCCGCGACCTCACGAGCGTGGTCGAAGAGACGGTGGATGCGATTGCGACGGGGTATTTACAGTACGTTACGATTCAGGAGGCGCATGTGTCGAATGGGAATGCGCAGAGTTTAGCGCGGATTACGGTGCTGACGATGTTGTTTATTCCGCTGTCGACGGTTGCGAGCATATTTAGTATGGGTGGGGATTTCTTGCCGGGGGAGAATAGAGCGTGGGTGTTTTGGGTCGTGGCGATTCCCGTGTTGGCGGTTTTGGCGTGGTTGTATTGGTATCGGCAGGTTGTGAGGGCGTGGAGGGAGAGGAAGGAGTTGGTGTTGCCGTTGTTTGCTGCGAGGGAGAAGAGTTGAGAGGTGATTTGAATTCATTTAAATGTTCGTAGGCTTAAAACATGGTAGCCTGAGTCGCATTTTCACTCCATATCCTTTGTCCTTCCAATTGTTGGGTTGGGTTCACAGTGCTTCTGATTGAGGGCAATGTCGTGAAGAGTGCATAAATGACGTCAGCAGTGTTGTACCAACAATGCGAACGAGAATGTCCACACGCGTTTATACATTTCATTTGAATCGAGATGAGATGAGGGTAATTGGTGCAACGCGACAAATGCGTCTCAAGCGAATTCTTTCGGGCGATACTCTATCTCGTGTAACTGCCGTGCTTTCAGTCTACTGGAAGCGAATACTGTTGGCAAGGGTAGAGGGACGTGAGGCTTAATATCATTAACGAGGACCAAGTATATTACGAACTTCAGAAATTGTGAGATGGAAAAAGGCTACAAGAGGCCAAGACGAAGGATGAAGAGGCTCACAAACAATTGCTGATAGAGATAGCCATGGTCAGACTAGCGCCATTTGATTCGTCGTGCTGCCTGTACCTTGCAGACACCAGCAACCCGTCTCTCCGCTACCACGTCACTTACCCCCGACCTTCACGCATCAGCAACTCTTGTGCGAGCACCCAATCTTGCGCAACTCATGCCATGGCCGCTGCCACCTTCCTCTCTGATATCGCAGCCCCTCCGCAATCTTGATCTCAACACGAGGCCTCCATTCATGGGCCCTGTTTAACCGGGTGGCCGGTTGCTTGGTCTTGCTTGGCAACGACGCAGCGGGCCTTGGAGTGCTTGACACCTACTCAATATGGCAGCTCGATTGCGCGCATCAATTAGAGTGATAGATGCTGTGCACGACACATAAGAAGCTGCATGGCCATGGCAGAGATGCAGCTACGGGTGCTTTCGTCGCTTTCTCTTGTACGACACCTTGTTGGTAAAGGACCACCGAGCGGGGATCCTTGAGCCAGGATATAGAGCGTCGAGACGTCATATCGAGACGCGACGCAATCCAGTTGGCTTTCAGCCTCGGAAACTATTCGATTGAGAAGCAATTGCGCCTGCGAACGCATCACCTATCCTCGCGATGCATTCCTTCGCAATCCTCGCAGCGGCCCTTCCGCTGATCGCCGCCATTGACCCTCCGCGCTTCCCACATCAACCGCTCGGCAACGGTACCAAACGACTGACCTACAACATCACCACAGACTCCCCGGGCCTATTGACCCCTCAAACCAGGGCTTTTAGCTGGGTGAGCACCGGAGCAGACGGCGACTACATTTACACGGGCTCTTCAGGAGACTTCATCTTCGAAAACGTTGCGACCGGCGAATCCACAACCTTCATCTCCGCTGACAATGTCCCAGAGGACTACTGGGACTTTTCTATCTCGTCTGATGCTAGCCACGTGCTGTGGGCTGTCAATTATACCAAGCAGTACCGACATTCCTATTTCGCCGACTACCTGATTCAGGATGTCGCAACCGGAGAAACTACCCCGTTGGACCCAGAATCAGTGGGAGACATTCAGTATGCGGAGTTCAGCCCTGTATCCTCTTCACAGATCGCATTCGTCAAGGGTAACAACCTCTACCTCTCAACCAACGGCACGATTACGCAGATCACGGAAAATGGTGGCCCGGATTATTTCAACGCAGTTCCCGACTGGGTTTACGAAGAGGAAATCTTTGGCGACCGCTACACGCTTTGGTTCTCGCCTGATGGAGCCAAGATTGCCTTCCTCAGTTTCAACGAGACTGGTGTCGGCACTTTCACCGTACCATACTATATCGAGGATGGCGCCGAGTTTGTGCCTAGCTATCCTCGCGAGCTGGAGCTGCGCTACCCGAAAGTTGGCACCAAGAATCCAACCGTGGTCTTCAATCTTCTTGATGTTGAGTCTGGGGACGTTACTAATGTCCCAATCGATGCCTTCCCAGAGGACGATCTCGTCATTGGCGAGGTCGCATGGCTCACCGAAGAGCACAGCAAAGTGATTTATCGCGCTTACAATCGCGTGCAAGACCTGGAGAAACTCGTAGTAGTCAATGTCGAAGCCGGTTCATCCTCGATCACCCGAGAGCGAGATGGAACCGACGGTTGGCTCGAGAACCTCATCCAGATCAGGTACATTGGAGCTATTTCCAGCTCAAACGCAACTTACGGTAACTCGAGCACCGAGTACTACCTGGACATCTCGGATGAGAGCGGCTGGGCGCATCTGTATCTCTTCCCGGTCGACGGTGGTGACAAGATTGCGCTGACCTCTGGCGAATGGGAAGTTATCACTGTTCCAAAGATCGACTACACACGCGGTCTAGTGTACTACACCTCCACCGAGCACCACAGCGCTGAATCACACATATACTCCGTCAGCTTCAAGACGGGCGAGAAGAAGGCACTCGTTGATGATAGTGTGACTGCATTTTGGACTGGATCTTTCTCGTCCGGCGGCTCTTACTACGTGCTGCGCTATGCGGGCCCTGATGTGCCCTACCAGGAGCTATATTCCATCAATTCCACTACGCCGATCCGCACAATCGTCAACAATACAGCGCTTTACGAGAGATTACAAGAGTACGCTCTCCCCAACATCACCTACCTCGACTTGGAGCATCCATCAGGCTACACTCTGGACGCCATGCTCCGTCTACCACCCAACTTCGACCCCAGCAAGAAGTACCCGCTCCTCTTAATCCCCTACGGCGGCCCCAACGCCAAAGAAGTCCACAAAGACTTCATCGCCCTCAACTGGAAAGCCTACGTCGCCTCTGACCCAGAACTCGAATACGTCACGCTAACCGTCGACGGCCGCGGTACAGGCCGCAAAGGCCGCGCATTCCGCTCCCTCGTCACCTCCAACCTCGGCCAACTCGAAGCGGAAGACCAAATCTGGGCCGCGAAGGAACTCGCCAAGAACTCCTGGATCGATAGCGACCACATCGGCCTCTGGGGCTGGTCCTACGGCGGCTATCTCACTGCCAAAGTCGTCGAGGTGGGCGACCCAATCATCTCCTTCGGCCTCATCACCGCCCCGGTATCCGACTGGCGCTTCTACGACTCGCTCTACACAGAACGCTACATGAAAACGCCCGACATCAACCCAGAGGGCTACAACCGCTCTCGCGTGCACGACGCCTCAGGCTTCCAGAAGATCGCCGGCGGCGTAGTAATCCAGCACGGCACGGGTGACGACAACGTGCATTTCCAGAATGCCGCTGCGCTGGTGGATTTGCTGATGGTGAATCGTGTTACGCCTGAGAAGATGGTGAATACCTTCTTCACGGATAGCGATCATAGTATTAATTTTCATAATAACGGAAGGTTTTTGTATAGGCAGTTGAGTAAGAAGTTGTTTGAGGAGAAGCAGCGTGTGGGCGATTCGAAGGGCGGGCATCAGTGGAGTAAGAGGAAGATGGGGATCGAGACGAGGTGGGTTGCCTAGGGGAGGGGAGATGTGGTGGGTGGAGATGAATGATGGATACAAGATGAATGGATAAGATAATGAATGGTGTAAAGTGAGATTATTTATCTATTTCAGGAATATTTGAACATGCATATATCAACTTTTAGTTGTTAGTATCCAATCAGTAATAAATACAACAATATCAGTACTCTTTCTCGAGAGGCCGCCCACAAGTAAATCCTTCACGGTATAGCCGGCCTCCTCACTCTGCCTTTTAATAAGACACCCCCTCACCGAACCAGCACATTCCAACCATCACATCCCCATCCCCCCATAATATACCTCCTTCACACCTCCTGACTACCAATCGACCAACCAGCCCATTCATCCACCAAAAAAAAATGCCATCCGAACCCGCCTCCCAACCCCCCTCATCACCACCGCCCTCCCCCTCATCCTGCGCGCCAAACTTCGACCGCACCCACCCCGACCAAATCGAACTCTCCTCCATCCTCGCAACATTCACCAAGGACCCACTAAGCGTCATCTCGCTCGGCAAAGACGGCGTCCTGCGCAACCTTAGTGCCGACCGGGAGGTGTTGAACGCTGCGCGGCTTCCTCCGCGACTTGTTAAGGCTATGCTCGATCGGATTCCCCCGGAGTATCGGGCTTTGAACCCGGAGTTGGAGGGGGTGGATGGGAGCGGGGTGAGTGAGGAGGATGTGTGGAGGCCGGATAGGGGGTTGTTGCCGCGTGCTGTGGATCGGGAGAAGAAGGAAGATGCGGAAGAGATGGTTAAGAGGGGAGGGGAGAAGAAGGAAGGAGAAGAGGAAGGGAAGGGGGTGGAGGATGGAGCTGGTGGATAGAGGATGGAAGGGAGTTTCGTTCTGGCTTTAATAGTTAGGAAAACGTATATGTTCTAAGAGATTACACTGTACCACTAGTCTCTACTTCTTTCTCCCCATCTCTCGCCCCCTCTCTCTGATCATGCTCCTCTCAAACATGCATCAATAACCTGTGCAAGCTGCAGACACTCCGCATCGCGCATCGTATTCGTGAAAACCTGTATCGAAGTCGGCGCGCCATGCACAGCCTCCGATTCATCTTCATGAAGATGACATATCAGCTTACATACGACCATCCAGCGGAACGGGACAATCAGATTTACAATCTGCACCAAGTTGTCCAGGGTGCAGGACAATTGGCCAGGAGTCGAGCTCTGTCGACGCTTTCCCGAATGGGATTACGCATGCGCGATACTACTTCTCGATCAGCAAATCTTCGCTTTACACGAACCAATCAAAACGGCCGAGGAACGAGGAACAATGTGTTTCGAGTACGGTCAGTACTTACATCCAAGACACTTACCAGCGTCGTATAAGTCGGCAGCGCATACAAATTATGCCTAACAGCCGTATTCTGCGCCGCGGGACCCACTACACCATGCAATCCCTCGTCCTTCTAGATGAGCCTCCAACCCTAGGCAATCATATTGAGTGCAGCTACCTTGTGCACGCCCTCCAGGCCCACACTGTCGGCGCAAAAGTCGGATTTGAAGGTAGCAAAGGCGTTTCGAATATGAGTAATGAAGGCCACAACAGGCATGCAGCTCGCAGCGATGTGTGAGACTGCCGTGGGGGCGTCAAGGCCAAAGTACGCCAGGCAACGGCCATGACATCCGCGGCATGGGGACGATGTTGTGGCCCTGCCCTTGGAGCAGTCTTACAGCTTCTGCTAAGGCTCCTTTCAGTAGTGAATGAGGTGGAACTCCGCTTCGGCTAGGTGTCGGGGTTTCAGCTTTGAAGAACCAGTGGGTTACATGTCGAAAATCCGCGAACTTTGCTATCATCACCGGGAATAGTCCGGGATTGTAACTGCTAGAGACGTTGACGAGTCTTGGCACTTGAATTGACGACCTGCTTACTTAACTGAGACTGAATGTTTAACTCTTTTTGGGCCCCGATGGACCGGTCTTACGTGATCTTTCGCCCGAAAACGACAGTTTCCAGTCCTCAAATCTGGGCGAATGTATACACTTGACGCTTGGCTCCAGCAACTTCCCCAGATGCTAAAGGGGAAGGTCCTTTCTGAAACTTCTGGGCACTGCGAGGTCAGAAATTGAGATCACGGGCGTAATTGCTGTTGCGTTCAATCTTGATATGCTCTCTTTAGCCGCCTATTCAGCCTGGTTTTGTGTTAGGGCCGATCATGTAGGATGCAGGCGTAGGGTCGTCAAGACTGAAAGCATATACGATGTAATGTATTCAACTATACAGATACAGGTACACACTATTATCCCTCACATATTTTATTGGTGGAGTTCCAAATTTGTCAGACTTAATTTCTTGCATCTCGGTATAGGTATAGCGTGAGTGCCCGACGTACACTAATCCGAGAGTTCCTGGAGAGGAGCTAGGTCATGTATAGTTTTGAAATCTACGTATTACACTTTGAGCTATAGAAATACGATTGGTGTCATGTGACCACGATCGAATCACTATTATTTTGGGCAACTTCTAGGCGATAACTGGATTGATCGAATTACAGTGGTACTCCATGGCGAAAGAAGACAAGTTGTAAAGCGATTCTTGTTACGTTCACGATATAGAATGGAGAATTGTAGCCTACACCAGGAGAGAGAAAGCGAAAGTATTTCAAAATCTCCCCCTTTTCCCCTCATTACCGACATCTTTTCTCGAAGATCCTCACTCCAAGCGAAGTTACGCCCGATATACGCCCTATCTTACAGGCAGTTTCAGTTCCTATACTGAGCGTAGTTGAGGTGCGTTCGCTTGTCACAAGGCATTTTCTGGCTTGGCATCTGTCCGTTGAGTAAAGAGACCTGTTAACACGGGACGCCGCATTCTTCGCAGACAATATCTATAAATGCTAGAGAATCTCCTTGTATGAGTACAGTCCAAGACACTCATCGACTTTGAATTCTATACACACCTTGACCACAACAACACTTCTTCTCATCATCCACTCAAATACCGAAAATGAAGACCTCCATCGTCGCCATCATCTTCTCCGCCGCACTGGCTCTAGCTGTTCCCACGGCACCAATTGCTGGCAGGTCGTCCCATTCTCCTTCTCCTCCTAAGTTTCGTACAATATGCACTTGAGCACAATGTGGTTCCATCTACTGTACAGCGATAACTCAATTTACTGTCCTTTCCACAGTGCTAGAATTACGCTGTGAGATTTGCTAACATTTATATAACCCAGAAGCAGCAGAAGACCTTGCGAAGCGCACCTGCAACAGAAACGTTTGCTGCTGGGGTGGCGAGTGCGGCTATTTTCCGTGTCTCGAGAATTTCTGCGGTGCTTTCCCGGAATCGTTTACTTGCCCCGGTGGTACGTCATTTCCCTCCATTGGTATAATGATTGAGACTAATTTGTACCTCGATACAAAGTCTGCAGTGACGCCTGTAACACCTGTTAGAAGCCTGCAACTTAAGCCAAAGAACTAGCAGGAACCTGTTGACCAGGGTTTTGCCAGTGCGGAGGATATTGGTGTTGGGTGGTGAGGAAAAAGCAAGGTTGGCTATCACGCTCGTTAGGCCGTCGGCGATCACACATTCTTTTAACGTCGACTGATCATTGCTGAAAGTCGAGTCACACACAATGTCGCTGAAAATCAAGATCTTACAGAAGACTTTACTCCCACTATGCGATGACATTCAAGCGTGATTTGAAGTCCACTGCGATTCCACGAGTAGCTTTAACTGAACATGCTTGCAGTAGTCGATACTGATAATGACTAGCATCGATAACAATCAATCCACACCAAGCAACACAATTCTTTGAGAAAAAAAAAAGGAGCTATTGGGCACGGGATGTGCATTATGTTCTATGTGTTAACGCAGCCTGCTTATGGTATTTGCTGATAGACTTCTTTGAATTTAGTCCATCTTGGGAACTATGTTCATGAGATGTATACCATGCGTGTGACCAAGTCACTCTTCAGGACAGGCGACTATTTGTTTCGGCGCTAAAAATCACTCTACATCTTGTCTTCTTTACATCTTCTAAATAATCAGTTTGATCCATTATACTCGTTGGATCTCCCCTCGACTTTCGTTTGTTCTGCTCTTGCTGCTGCGTCGCAGAGCCTGTAGGTTTGGACCTATGGACATTCCCAAAATCGGCGCCTTGTCACTAGGACAATGCCGTATGTAACTTAAAATGTCTAGAAATCTGCTTACAAACAATTCGCTCGTCATCAAGTCGAGTCTTCGATACTAAAAAGTGCTGAGCAAATTCGATATCAGCATTCAGAATACGCAAAAGATTCAGAGAGACGAGAAAAGCCAGCAAATCTTTCAAGGAACGAGAGAATTCTACAACGAGGGGTAGAAGAAATTTACGAGCTAAACGAACTCGTATAGTGCGCCCTGAAGCCACGCTACAGGAGTCTGACGGTTCCGGTTGATCGAATGTTGCTGTTTCCTTCCACTCAATACAAGATGTATACCTAAATCAAACAACCTACAAAAGACTCTAAGCCACCAAATGAGCTGGATGAACAGTACTCAAAGCCATGCGGGGGGGCCAGTTCTTGTCTTTCAGAGCTGGTAGGGAGTGCTATTTTCCTTGATGATTCAAAGGATACTCGGAGCGCCACCTCCTTACGGGGAATCTATCAGGAGGCTTTGAAATCTCGATGCGAATAATCTCGGTGGACGTCTTTCTGCTCTTTCACTCCCAAGAGACTGGGTCAAGAGGTGACCTGGATCTAACTTTGCATTCACCCCTCGAACTCAATTTGTGTCACACCCGGTGGCACTGCCCACCAGTTTGCCTTTGATTCACTTGTACCCTCCTCAGCACACATCAACGCCCACCACCTCTCCAATTCCTCCCTCCCTCTGCCATACAACCCTCCATTCACCCTCGACACAATCGATCTTTTTGACTCAACTTAAAGCTCGAATGGCCTTAACAGCCTACGATACCCTTCGAACGAGTCTCAAGCGCGTCGACGCCGGTTATGCAATCAACACATATAAAAATCTGACGCTGTTGGAATCAGCCAAGACATCTCGAATCCGCGAAGTCCTTCATCTAGGAGTCAAGTTATGCGATGCTAGAATGGGTACTGCCGAAGAAATCAAAACTTTAGTAGACCATCGGATCCGGAGAATCGAGAGCGAGAAACATCCATTCATTCCAAACGAATTCGAGATGAATGAGGAAGAGAAACTTCCCGACACCGGCTTCGTGGAGCGTTTGGCCCGAACGAAAGTCGAATCGCTGGCAGACCGTGGGACGTTGATGGATGTGGGCATGGACGGCAAAGACGATTGGGGAAATGACCTCGAGAGTGCAGCCATGCACCTTGAGGATAATGATCGCATTAGATCAGAGGGTGTCAACGTCAACGGCTCATTGCCCCCTAATCCTGATCCACCCCTCACATTCCAATCCCTTCGTATTGAGCTACGAGATGCGCTTGCGGATTTCGAAGAGACTTACATCGACTACGCCAACACCGTGGACTATTATGAGACCCAAAAGGCGTTCAAAGATGGTATTAAGCAATCAATGACACCACGTAAGGACCAGACGCCTGAAAAGATATGGGAAGATGTTGAGGAGAAAGTCATACAAAGCGCGCGCATGGCACGTATCCGGTTTCAACTGCAGCGTTCTCGTGCCCCAATTGAATCATTCCAGGATAGCCATACCCATAGCTCGAACGATACTGGTGCGGCTGAAGAAGAAGAAGAAGAAGAAGAAGAAGAAGAAGAAGAAGAAGAAGAAGAAGAAGAAGAAGAAGAAGATGAGGATGTTCGGCGCATGATGGCCGAGGTAGCCGAAGAAGAGGAGGATGGCGAAGATGATGAATATATGCTAGTTCCTGATACACCGACACGCTCGCCTAGGATAGCAGAAGAAGAACCAATCCGTAAACGTAAGCTGGAATTCGCCTACGACTCCGCCAACAAGTACGCAATGACAAGCGAAGGAGGAAAGCAGTCGCGATCAATTAGCTACGAGGCACCAACATCCACATTCGAATTAGCGTCCAAACCTCCTGCACCACAGACCCAGCACACCGTAGTCTCAACTGCAGGGAAAGAATTCACCCAGCCATCGCTTACGGAGCAAACTCCGAATATGGCTCCCGCACGCGCAGACACCGCCTCGGTGCAGCACAAGCCCGACCCGCTGCCTCACGCGCACACGCACCACGAACCCACACTTTCTCCCCTGTAAAACACGCTGGCACAGCCATGTCTGCCGCGCCGACGATCATGCAGAAGTTCTACCGCAGCACCGTGCAGCACACGCTAGAAGAACTTCTCAACAGCACTACATCAGACGAGATGAAAGGTTTGATCAATGCATACTAGGCGCATGTTGAGAAAGAGGTTCCAGCGCAAGAACAGCAATAAGAGCCGAAGCTGTCACAAAAGCGTCCGTGGCCTGCTTAGCTGAGAAGCTTGGCTGAGAAACGTGTGCAGGAACACGAGTCAACGGCATGTGAACCGTAACGGGTGGCGCTAAGATGGCTTGAGAGAAGCTCGTCTTGAACCTTCGTGCGGGAAGCTTGGTCCGGAAGGGCGGACCGGAGGATTTTGGGTAGCGTTCTGTGAGATGCGGATGGTGGATTTGGGAGTACAGGTATTCATGGCTTGTGCTTTGTGTGAGAGCTCGGTGGAAGTTATGTGTTGCACAATTGAGCACTATCCGTATTGAGTTTGAGTAGCATGTCAAAGGAGAAGTCGTAACACGCGTTGGGGACAATAGAAGTGTAAAATGCTATCTCTCTCACTCCACTGGAGATGCCTTTGGGTATGTCTATCTCAGTAGCTTTAAGTCTGTATGCATGACAATTATGCTATATATCGAACTGTTCCTTGAAAAGGCGCAGGGTAGTGATATAGCGGGTCTTTAAGCAGCGCGCTCAATCGTAGTAGTCTCAACCTTTCCATGATCAGTAGTACCCTCATGGTGAGCCTCATTGACCTGCTTCTCGACAGCCTTGACAGCTTCATCAGCGAGTGCCTTATCTTCGAACACTGTTTCCATGTTAGAACCGTTACTAGTCTCACATTTGTCATACAAAACTTACAGAAAGCCAACTCTTCGAGTGTGCGGTTATAGGTCTCAGGGTACATGAAATACACAAACAAGAACTCGAAACTGATCCACCCGCAGTAGATAGCGAGATACTTCCATTCAATGGCGTCCAGGGCAATCGGATTGACGTAGATTGAGAAAAAGCCGGCCAGCTTGCCGAACAATTGCTCAATGCCGATACCCATAGTTCGCTGGGCGTACGGGAACAGCTCGACAAGGTAAGTGTACGTGAGCGAGTTATTTCCGATATTGTAGGCAGGCGAGTATGAGAAGTAGAAGACCAGAGCAGCAATTTGCGCGGGGCCGTTCGTATAACCGTTGGCCTTGGCGTGTTGAAGGCGTTCGAAGCAGATCGTCATAGCCATGAATATCATTACCATAGATCCCGCAGAAAGCATGAACATCCATCGGCGTCGGAACCTGGTCACCGTGAGGGCGATTATAACAGCGTTTATTAGTCCCCAGCATTGATTTGCGATATTGATTCGGGTCTTTGCGAAAGTAGAGGTGTATCCCATGAGTGAGAACAACAAACTCTGGTAATAGGACAGGAGTGTGTTTCCGCTCATCTGGGTGAAGAGACCGAGGAAGACGGAGATGAGTACTCTTCGTCGCATACCTGGAGTTCGGAACATGTCAAACCAGGTCTGTTTCGAGTGCTCCATTTCAAGTTTGATAGTCGATCGAATCTGAGCCATCTCGGCTTGAACAATTACGGAGTTGGCATCGCCTTCGGCGTGGTACTTGGCCAGGACCGCAAAAGCCTCATCATCACGATCTTTGCTGACTAGCCAACGGGGGCTCTCGGGCAGTAAGCTACGAGGAAGTTAGCACCTATCCTTAGATTTACAGTGGGTATGCATACTAGACTGTGCAAATCTGCAAGACAGATGGGCAGATCTGCAGCAAGGACGGTACACGCCAGCTCCAATTTCCGACAATTCCTGTTGTGCGTATCGAGATGGCGGCCGCCAGGATAGCACCAAGGAAGTAGGAGGCGTTGAAAAGCGAAGTCAGAAATGGTCGTTCTTTCGGGTAACCGAGTTCTCCAATCAAAGCAGAACCAGCAATAATGCAAAAGAGGATACCAACACCAAGCAACATACGCGCAATGATGTACATTGCGACTAGATGCATCGTTAATACAATGGTCATGCCGTCGGGAAGAGGGCATTCTGAACGTACTGTGCTGTGCGAAACCCTGTAATAGAGCGCCAACAACCATGATCAGGGAGCCAGCCATGATGGAGAAACGCCTTCCGTACTTTTGATTCACCCACGGGGCCACTGGGACGGCGAGAATAGAACCGAGCTGGTAGCAAGCCGACATGAAGCCAATGACAGATGGCTCGATGCCGGGCTTGCCATCCTTGTCTTTGTAGCCTTTCCCAAAAACTGTTCTCGTCAGCCTGTGTCGCCAGGTAGTCAAATGTTAGGCATTTTACATGTGTTGAAAGGAGGTGAGAACTGCAGCGTGCCGATAAGCTGCGAGTCGAAGCCGGAAGTTATCTCGACACCCATGCAGCAGCAGAAGAGATAGAGGTACATCAATCGCAGGTTGCGTTTCTTGTACCACGGCACCTTATCGTCCGCCACCATGCGCGTGATAATTGGGTCGGAGGTGCCATCCTGAGTTTTGATGAGACCCATAATGGCGATGTTCGAAGCGTTCAAGTTGCTTGAATCCTCGAAACAATTGCAGCTAATCCTGACCTTATACCCTAACGTCGATGCGGGTCAAGCCTACAGCCCCGGCTCTTTCCCCAGACACTCCGATGAGAGACAGGCTAAGGCGGAGAGTGTGACCGCAATACCGAATCATTACCTTAAATTGGGCAAGCATCTGGGCGCCTCTGCCGTGAAGGCTTGGCATCCGGCTAAATTGGCCTTTAATCCTCCAATGGCCGGGTGCTCATCCTACCGATGATCAGCAACACCTCTCGACTAAACGCCAGCGTTTCCTAAAAGGCAGCTCTTGGGACTCTGTTTATCCTTCCGAGCGTCGTATCAACCCGGTTTATCGCACGTTGCAGCGCAAAGTAGCAAACTTCACGTTGTAGTTCGGGGCGTTTCTCGTATGCCCTGTTGGGTCAGCATCGACGACCGTGTTGGGAGAAGAACCGAGCGCCAGGAACCAGACAATTACGAAAGTGAGTCTTAATGTTGGTGCAGGCTTATAGTCATGAATCGGATAGATGGAAATTAAGGATGTTCGAAAGCACTCAAGCCATGATCAACAGGGCGTAAGTTGCCTAAAAGATCGGTAGGTGTACGACAGTGATGCTACAGGTGAACGGCTGTCAAAACTGGACGGGCGCTTACAGACTTTGTCTGTGGAACATAGCTAGACGATACGGCCGCGTGGAAGGTATAGATACCTTTCAGCACGGCAGGTGCTCATAGACCAGCTGCCGAAGCAAGGCTTGGTTCCAAGCTCCTGTCCCAAGCTTTATGTCGAAAACTGTGCCGCAAGCCTGCGTCGTCAGCATTGAAAGCATCCCGTGATTTGATCACGCTCAAGGAGAGCAGTTCACGTACCTACAACGAGATGGCATTAACAAGTCCGTGCTCGCCAACGATGTTCAAATAGACGAGTTGCAGGATTATTCCGATCGGATGAGGCTAGGTAAGCGAATGAATAAAGCGCAAGGTTGACTCGCTCCCAGATGAGCTAGCCGCAGATGCAGGGCATTTACCCGGGCCTTCCAGAATGGCTGCAACATCTAACTCCAACTTCCTTCTAGAAACATGACACACCGGTCATCCTCTGTAGGAGCCGCCATTGGCACGTTGGGTCGGAATGTAAGCAGCACACTGAGCAGAGGCAAAAGGCGTCCATTGGCCGTGGTTGGACATGACGGGAGACGCCAAATGCGTGCGAGTCGTCTACGCAATTACCGGGCAGCCTGAGAACTTGAAGGATTTAAAGTAGTTCGACGAGGACCATATGGATTGATGTCTAAGTGATGAAAATCGACGCATCATAATACGAGAACCCGACTGTGAGAGCGATTTGCTTGCTGGGCATGCGTTAGCGCACCGCTTCGACGAACCGTCGAACGTGGCTCAGGCGAGACGTTTATTAGTGTTCGAAGAGGTGTCGTCAGGCTAGCAATGAGAAACAAAGGCAACAACGAGGAGAGAAGGCCGAGTCGAGGTTGGAACGGAAAGGCTGACCACAACGCGCGCCAAGGTAGAAAAAGCATATAGAAACGCGCAGTCACGTGCTCGGTTACGCGCCCGAAGCTGTTCCTCATCCAGCCTGATCAGGGGTCTCGACCTTATTGAACACCACGTACAAACCCCAGATATGCTGGTGTAGGCATTATCAGATATCGATCTTACCATATCTCGTGAAATACCTCGTACCACATCTGTCACGGCGCACGTCGGCACATGGCGTGTCTCAAACGTGTTGACGCGTTTTGAGTTAGACTAGTGTGCTCTAACCTCAATTCACAGCGGAGGAGCTATCCTGCGACTCATGATCTCTAAACATCGATACATGACCTGGGAGTTCATTTTGGATCCAACACCCGTAGGCTATAGTCCCGGCGCAGGGCTGCCGCCAACCATGGCACTCGACGCGATCAAAAAAGGCTTGGCCGAGTACGGCTCGGAACGACTTCTTGACTTGTTGCCATCTCACGAGTTGATGGAATGGATCCCTCTTTCTGCAGCATCACCTCCTACCGCACTAGTCCTTGGTACTTTCGAGGAATACGATATTCTCGCCTTTCTGATCAAGCTCGGCGACAAGCCACGTGAGGTACGATATTGCTTAAAGCCAATCGACACGGCGGGCAGCTCATCCTCCATTCGAACCGTCCTGCAGGATGAAGTTGTGAGGTTTTCGCTTAAGGGGCCATTCAAATACAACGCTGATGTCTCGAAAGGCGGGAAACGAAAGTTCAGCATGGTTATCAGGTGGTACTTCATGGCTAGAGGTCTGATTGAGAATGCGTTTACTGGGGATGATTCGGATAACTGCAAACGCTTCGCCGATGCGTTGAGAAGGATCGATGCTGGCCAACGCGCAGAAAAAGGCGAGAAACAAGACGGACAATCTGGCAATGCACGCCAAACCCCAACGATCATCGCGGACAGCCTGGAGATCGAGGAACCTGGAAGCGCATACAGTCTTCGTAGTCGTGACAAGCCGAACACAGATATCCAGCAGACGGACAACGAACAGCCGACTACGCCAGACGACACGTCCGCAGTAGCTGGTGCGAGCGAAGATGAAAATCCGGATTTGGCCAAGCTGCGCGAGTACTTGGACTCTTATGGCGCGCTATATCTCTTACTGAATATTCCGGAAGCCGACGAAGTCCAGTTCGTGTACCAAACCCGTCTTCCGGAAGCCAAACCGAAGAAGCTCTTCATCGGACACCATGCGAAGACTGGCGACGAAATCTATGCATATATGCGACCAACAAACCGCCACCACGAGATGAACTTCTACGTCGAAAACAGCCTCACTCATATCGGCATTAGCACTGAGGAAGTGACAAAGCAGCGCATTCTTCACCCCTTCAACAAAACCTATCCAAAGAGCTCTTCCATCGATCAAGGAGATAGAGCACGACTCACATTAATCGTGAAGTGGTACTTTATCGCAGCTGGCATAGCGAGGAATATCGTACTCAAAGAGACAAAAGCTTATCCAGAGCGCCTGCGTAGCGCCCTCGAGTACATTGCTCAGCGCATGGGATCTGCCGCCGCCGAGCCACCCGAGTCTGTGACAACGGCGCCCGAAGAGGCTGATACACGGGACGTCAACAGCACGCCTTCACGCACCGAAGCGAGTTCTCCTTCTCTACTTCCTCTTACATTCGCGGAAGCGGTACTCCAGAACCAACTCTCACGCCAATCAAAGACACAGGAGCAATCTCGAGGCACCAAGCGATCCGCCGAAGACGCCGAGTTCGAGGAACTCGCACGCATTTTTTCGCAGGATCAAGACCTGACACAAAAGATCAACGATGTCGATGGGGAACTCGAGATGCTAGACATCCAGCGACAGAACTTCTTGGACAAGCTGGAGATCCAGCGACAGAACTTCTTGGATAAGCTGGAGATCCAGCGGCAGAATTTCATGGAGAAGTGGGAAAAGCAAAATGGTGTTATAATGGAGAAGAGGAATAAGCTAGACTCAAGCAGAGGAGATGTTCGGCAGCGGTTCAAGAGGCAGAGTCTTGCTGTTGCGCAAGGCGCGCCACAGCGAAGTGCAAAGAAATGACATTTGGGAGTCATGGCGACACGAGGAGTTGGTTTGATTGGCAACACTGCTGTATATTTAATAGCTTGGAAAATGTGGGTTAGCGAATTGTTGCAGGGCTGGGTTATGTGCTATGGGTAATTTTCGGAAGGGTTACAAAGTATTCTCTAGCTAATTGTAGTCGGTATCTCCATTACTGCGGTCCTACCCTCCAAAGATGAAAAGCAAGCTACCTGAGAAGCTAATGCTTTGAATGGTCTTTCCTGAGATACCACGTGCAAGCCGGAAGACGAGGAATTATCACGCCAGGTAGAAATCTTCCCACCTGCAATGCATGACCTCTTAACGAACGCATCAGAGCTGAATGAAGGTAGTTCTTAACTAACAAACAGCTATTTATATAGCATTGATGTCCTGTTCGATTATTCAGGTATGCAGAGAGAGTGTTTACGCATCATCCTTCAAATTCAGACTTTTATCTATCCCACTTGAAATCATTGTGTCCTTGGGCTTCAAGGATGAAGACTAAACTGTGATGCTTCCCTACGCCCACAGACTGCGAAGAGGAACCCCTATACACAATCAGATGAAGGTTTGCCCGTAGTTCCAGAGCTGGTGAGCTAGTAAAGCCGCCCCTATACATTCCCAGCAAGCAGCTTCCTCAAATCTAGTGACGTATGAATTTCAGAACAGCAAGCTGCCCCTATCCTTTAACCTTTTTTCTCTTGATCGCCTCCGTTTCTCTGCAGACTCGGAAAATCATCCAATCTCCACCTTTTCTCCTAAGATCTGCAATCTGTGTATCCAACTCTTCAATTTCCGCATTTGCCGAGTTGAGTTGTCTCTGCTCCGCGGCTTGTTCATTTTTGATAAGAAGGATTCTCTTGTCGTAAGTGGCCTTCCTTTCCTTGAATGAACTCTCGATCTGGTGCCGCTTCCTTGTTACCTCCTCCCGCTTCCTTCCCAACCACTCTGTATACCCTTTGTAGTCTGATATAGTCTCTTTATCAGTCTTCATAGCTGCGAAACAGATTGCAGCAATTTTGTCTTCTTCTGCCCTCCTTTCTGTGTCCATATCTGAAAGACGCTTCTCTAGGCTCGCGATTTCTTCTTTATAACTCTGAATAGCTCTAGCACATCGTTGGATATTATCTCCAGCTTCAAAGGTCTTCCTAACAGTCTCTAGGTAGTCTGAGACTATTGTGCGGTTTGATGCTTGAGGGGAAGTTTCGAAGAGGTGCTCTAGTCGCTCAAACACATCCTTATATTGGCTTAAGTCTATAGGAGTCTCCGACCCTACTAGATCCCTGGTGCTAAGTGATCTCTTTCTGCCAGATGCCGTGACCGTTTCGCGCGGAAGACTAGGTGTATCGTGGGACTGAGGTAGGGCCTGGTCATTCTTAGGCTTATTGTGGAGCTTCGACAGCGGTACAGTAGGATTTTCTCTAGGTCTTTGTTCTTGCATTAAGTTGCACCTCTTCCCCAGATTTGAACATGCAAGAGATGCGTTATCCTGTCCTACTGGCAAACTTGACGGCATCGTGGGTAAAGGTGGGAATATTTGCGGTAGTGGCCGTGGCCAGCATTGTTTGCTTGCTTGCGCGTTGCTAGGTTGCGTAGGCTCGCTGGGTACCTGAGGAGGAAACGTAGCGCGCCCGTGTTTCAGCTTCACTATAAGTGAAGGTATCTTTTCAAGGCTAGACCTCGAGCCGCCTGCAGAGCTTAGATTCGCTGCCTATAGGGACGTTAGTAATGTTTGAACCTTAGGGCAAAGAATATAATACTTTGTCATTGTCTTGGTCATCTAACATAGGTGAGGGCGAGATGCTTCGTCGAATCTGATTGGCTTCACGGTAGATAATCCTAAGCGCGCGCTTGAACTCATCGAAGGAGCTCACCTGCGCATTGACACTACTGATAGAAGGTGCGTGGAGGGTAAATAATCCCCTCAAGAACGCCCGTAGAACTTTACTAAAGACGCCTGACCGCAGGGCTGCGGCAAGACTCGCGAAGGGTGGGTCCAATTGGATCTTTCTGAGATCGCTACTTGCGATAACCTTCGTCTCGCCTTCTTTAAGGATGTGAAGCTTGCCGGTTCTGTCACGGGAGGCAAATGCTAACTTGCCATCCATTGTCCCAAGCCGTAGGGTCAAACTCGAGCCGTTGAACTCCCACGGAAGGTTTTTCAGACAGGGAGGCTCTTTACAGCCAGTCACTTCGACAACGGCATCCTCGATGGTTCCCGGGATACTGTCCGTGCTGGATGTCCTGATCGAGTCTGGTGAGTATGTATAGTCATTCGGGTCGTCCTGGACAATTGGAATGTCGCCGTAGTCCGCTGGGCTTTTGCCGCGCGCCATTGCAGTAAGCTATTGATGGAAAGAGAGAAACCGGATGTACGGGAGTGGAGAGTAGTGGAGGCGTGTGAGTGCGAAATGGGGGAGAGCAAGAAGACAGAGGTTGAGTAGCTGAAGCGCTGAAGTGCTGAAGTATATAGTGGTGCGGTAGTATAGTGTTAGGAAGGAGAGGAGAAGTGATAGGTAGAAGCAAGGAAGCCACGGGCCAGAGGGGCGCCTATATACTACCTATAGATCGGGAGGTAAGATAAGCTAACCGATCCCACGGAGTAAGAGGTAAGAGAAGCTGCGCGAGTGCAGTTGGATACGTGAGATACATACCTAACTCAGAAACGGCTTGCAGTTTGCAGAAATAATTTTCAAGTAAGAGCACAGATGCTGTCACGAGGTGTACCACCGTCTGGCACTAGTCCATTTTATACAGTCCCAAACACTACGGTGCTACCCAGCTTATCTAGTAATGCATCCATTACCCTCCTCTACTCGACAATGTCTGTCCATAATTCACAATTTTCAGCTTCTATCTTAAGTAATACGTACGCCAAAACCAATTGCGTCCAACAGACATAATTAGTCTCTGGAGTAACCAACTTTCCACCTCGTTAAATGTCGGTTTTAACTGCCTAAGCTCACCACGACTTATCCACACTTGATGTTACATCGCTATATTGTATACCCTCTCAAGAACATCACGCTAGCACACAGAAGCAGAGAAATATATGAACGCAAGAACTGAACTGAATTACAATCTGTGTAAGCATCGCGGAGCCGAACCCTACAAGGAACCAGAAACAAAACAAAAGGAACTAGAAATTTGGGTATATGGGTATAGCGAAACGACTTCCCACCCGAAAAACCTAACGCAACCCTCAAACAAACTCCCTATGCCATGCTAGACCAGACAGACTCAATCCATGAAAATGCCCACATGCCCACCACGCGCGCAATACGCCGAATAGAAAAATCTGTAACTTAGCTCTCCACTACGAAGTGATGACAATCTGCAACAAAGGAAAAGCAGGCTATTTATGAGCCTGACCGACAGGTAGGTATCGCGAGGTCACTGCCCCTAGCGTTTCATTCCTTGCTTAGACATCCGCCTCAGCCATGATCTGCTCTCCCTCCTCTAACATTTCCACCACTCGTTTTAGATTACCCACCATCTCCTTCGCCTGGCCGACAAGCAACAACTTCTCTGCGTTGGCAGGTAGACCCAAGTAGGTAGGTGGCTCGCGCTCAGGTAGGTCATTGACCCACTGCATGAAGTCTTTCCAGCCAGTGGTGCTTGGTAGCTCAAGGCCTTGGCCATGCTCTGTGTCTTTGACGATCTTGAAGTTGTCTTCGAAAGCAGCGGGTGTCATGCATTCATCCACAATAGAAGCGAGTGTGCGCCAGTCAGACTCATCGTCAATCTTGCCGCCGTACATCTCGGTGATTAGAGTGCGTATCATCTCCCACGGGATCTTGGAAGGCGCGATGTTGGAGCGACCTTGGGCGACGGAGTCCATCCAGGTATCAATGATGAAACTGCAGCATTCGTACTAAAATGGCGTTAGAGTCAGGAAAAGAGAGTGTGGTAGCAGTGGTACTTACATCGCTATCGTTGAATTCCCAGAAGCCCTTCCATCCCAAGCTGGGTGCGTATCGAAGACGCTCTTGGACCACAGCATGCAGGAATGACAGCATGAGGTAGACGCGGGCCTTTTCGACAGGTGGCTTGGTAGCCTTCTCGGCCAGCGAAGAGAGCGAGTCTTTGATGTTGGCGCGAATACCGGCGGGTTGCTCATACGACAGGACGCGTGAAGCGCGAAGGAGGTTGACAGGTATCTTCGGGCTTGATTCCATGGACAGGAAGAGGCGGAAGTCAGGATTAGGCTTGAGTGCTTCAAGTCTCTTCTCCAGCGATTGCAGCCACTGAGGAGCAAGGTGAACGTTCTTGACAAGTACCCAATTACCAGTGGTAGCAGCATTGGCGATAGCCTTGTCTGCTGATGCTGCACCTTCGTTCGAACCCATGGCGATGTTGGAGCAAGTGACTTGTTCTCTTTCGACAAGATTATCGACCTTGTAACTTGCGTCGAAGCCAGGACTTGAGCTGAGAGCCACTGGGGTAATGGCATTGACTTGCTTGACGATGTCTCCAAGATCACCGCTGGGTTCCAAGATCCCCTTGCCAAACACTTCCGTAACAAAGCGCTCAACAGCAGGGACGAAGCGATCCACACGGAAGAGTTTGACGAGAATGAGGGCTCGCAGAAGTTTATCGAATTTGTTAAGATCTTCAGGCCAAGCTTGTGGCACGTATCGTTCTGCTAGCTCTTCCGTGAGGAAGGCGTTCCAGGCGCTGGCATCGAGCTTCTCAAGCTCTCCTTTGAACATTGACAGCTTGCTCACACGTTCGATAGCTTCGTCCTTTCGCTCCACCTGGGTTGATACATCGATGCCTTCTACATCTGAGTCCAGGATCTTGTCGATGTGGGTCTTGTCCATCTTGTAAGGCGCCGCTTGTACTAGAAGCATGGCGAAGGTGACGCGATCCTTCTGGAGCAACGACAACGACGTGCGGCGGTACGCGTCAACGAAGATCTCAGTGATGATCTGATCGATGCGGGCAGAGTAGCCGGTGATGGAAGAATTCCTGACCTTACGAAGCACAGTCTCGAAGATCTGGGTGAAATATTGGAGCGAGAACTGGTAGAAATGATTCAAATGGTGCAGTTGCTCCAAGACAGCAAAGATAGCCGAGCAGGAGCGAGCAACGACGGTATACTCTTTGGTGATGTTCTCAACCTCGGTCATGACTCCCGCAGTCTCTGAAACCTTGTCGGATATCTCTTTGGCCTCTTTCTTCAGCGTCTCGAGTGTCTCGATGACATGGTCATCGTCGAGAATATTACCACGAGACTCATTGAGCGCTTGTAGGAGGCGCTTCTCAAGTTGGCGAAGATGGACAGCAAACTCGCCTTGCATCTTGATAAGATTTGATCGTCGCTCATCCACATCGGGCCTCTCAGACTTGAGCACTTCGTTGAGCGTTTGTGTCTGCAAGCTGCTCTGCGTGACTGTAAAGTTGACGAAAGTGGTACGGCTGCAAATGTCGGGTGCGAAGTTTGCTGAAGGATCGCGCGTGGATAAGTACAAACGGAAGGATGGCGAGAAGTCGATTTCCTGTTTACCGAGTTGAATAAGGACGCGACCTCCTGTCTTCTGGTATTCCTTGTTGAGCACATGATTGAGGATAGGGTCCAAATGCTCCGCATCTTGGATCAAGATCGGGTTACCAAAGCGCAAGGAACTCTCCAGCTGTTTCGTGAAGGAGTCATCTAAGAAGCTCGTGACCGTGAGGCGACGATCTTTGCATTCGTTCTGTAAGAATTCCGTAGTCCTGCCAGATGGGTCAATGATGAGTGGGTAACGGTTGAAACGCTGGAGGATGATAGCATTCTCAGTGCACAGGTCATCAACTGGCAGGCCGTTGTGCTGCCATGTCAAGCGATCGTCGGCGGTCGATAGATACTCCGTGAAAGGGTTCGGCGTCTTGTAGCTGATACCGGAGTGTTTGAGATGCTCGAACCAGTCCTCAGAGAGGGCCTTTCGGTACTGCTGGTCATAGTAACCTGCATAGGCAATGAAGGCGGCGGCCACGAGAACATCGCCAACGATAGTGTCGATCTGCGAGTCGAATGATTTGCTGCTTTCTTCCCATCGTGTTCGCTCAGAAGACAAGCTATCTAGCAGACGAACGCTACGGTCGACCTTGTATTGGACGGTTGACATCTCAGTCTTGATGGCTTGCGTTTCGCTGATCAATGCTGCATATTCTGTCTTGTATCGGCCAATGCTGTCCTCAAGGTTCTGGATGAGAATCTCGGTCTCCTTGGCGCCGTCCTCCGTCTTCTGCAGCTCAGCTTGGAGGTTGTCGACTTCAGCACGCAGGGGTCCAACACGATCCAGGATGTCAGAGTAAGTGACTTGAGCAGACACCCATTGCACAAGGGGACCGCAGGCCTTGGAAGCACGGTTGACCTTCTCGAACGTGAACTCCTCTTTCGAAAGATACTCATTCTGCATCTTCCTACGGTGTGCAGCAGTCATCTGTCTCTCATTGTCGAATTGGACGATGCTGGCGATAAAGTCGTCGCGCCTGACAATGGAAACAATGGTCTTCCAGCTGTCAGGTTTATGTCCAAGAAGAGTACAGACAGCCTCCAATGCAAGCTTGACACCGGCGGGAGGGTTCTGCATAGATCGAACTTCTGTAAGGTGTTGTCGCTTGATGTTCTGAACACTCTTCTGTGCTTCAATAACAGCAGGTTCAGCAGCAGCTAGATCATTCTCTACCACTTCTTGCCGCTTCTGAATTTCTTCCTTGTCCTTTGCAAGCCTAGCCTGAATCTCAATCGAGCCTGCTTTCTTCTGCTCGGCCTCCCTCTGATCTGCAATCATGCGCTGTAGCTTCTCGTTCGCTTCTGCATCCTTCTTCGTAAGCTGCGTTTGCTTTTCCGCAAGACTAGCTCGCAGCTCTTTGACCTTGTCGAAAGTTTCCCTAAGCTTCTCAAGACCGACGTTGAGATGGCGTTGCTGTTCTTCGAGGTCCTCGCGCTTTTCGTTGTAGAGCTTGACGTATTGCGCAACAAAGTCCAAAAAGTGGCGTGGGGTGAGGTACATCTTTCGATTTTGGGTCTTTTGCAACTTAGCGTTCTTGGTCCTCAAAGAGTGGTGTACCGCCACCATGGCATTGACAACGCTTTCGCGGTGAGATGGCGGAAGGCTGAGTCCGCGATAGGCGACTGGGAGAGTATCTGGGGCGACGTAGTTCGGCCGATCTAGGTCAACGGATTGAGTGAGCTCCGAGCTGACCTGGTACAGAGCCTGATCAGACCAGTCTCCGAACCAGTTGAGGACGCAACGATTGAATAAGGCTGGACTGGTGGCAGCCTTGGACGACAAACCTTCCTCAGGCGGGTTCATCGTGAACACAACGTGAAGATTCTTGACGATCTGCTCTGTAAACCACTTGTAGAGTTCTTCCTGGGAGTCGAGGATCGTGCCTTGCCGCTGAGCACCTTCCTTGATCGCGGTCATCAAAGAGGCGTACTCGTCACCCTCAAAGAGTCCTGGAACTTCCGCGTTGGCAAGAAGGGTGTTCATTCGTTCCAGGAAACCCGAGTCGAGAACATTAGCCTCATCCATGATGAAGCAGATCTTTTCGCCCTTGCAGCCGCAGCGTCGGAGTACGTTGCGCAAGTCTTCGTCAAAGTCTTCGCCAGAATATTTGCCGTGCACCTTGATCTGGTACACGCTCAGGCCGTTCATCCAGGCCACAAAACGGGATAGTGTCGTCTTGCCGGATCCGCTCACACCGATCAGAATGAGATGACCCTGCGGTTGGCGGAACACACGGTCGATGCGGAGCACATGTTCAAGCACGTCGTTGAAGAGGATTAGCGGAACATCGACTTCTTCTTCACAAAACGTCCGAAGGCGAGCCTTGACGAACTCTCGGAGTTGCTCGCGCTCGACAGGCACATAGTTCTTGGATAGCCAGTTGGAGAACAAAATGGGTCCTCCAAGAGCCTTCTCCTCGTCGATCGTGGGGAAATACTCAGATGCGATTCGGTGTACGCATTCTTCAGTCCATTGCCTCTCTTCTTCTGCAATGAGACGATCCTGGAAAAGTCGCAAAGCTTCGTGTGCCCAGATCCTGACAAGACCTTCAATCGGCAAAGTCTCGAGCGGTCGGAGGGCTTCATAGATACCTCGGACCCAGCGCGTAAGCTCACGAGGAGAGTAGACATAATGAGGCTGGATGTCTGGTGTGAAGCGCTTCTGTGATTCGGCGTAAAGTTGCACCATTGCCCTGGTCAAAGCATCGGAGTAGCCGCGCAAAGTTGGAATAATCTTGAGTACAGCGCTGTTGAAAGTACCGTAGATCTGGAGCAGAGACTGTTCGCCAGGATAGTCGACCATGATCAGCGGAGCATGACGCAAGAACCGAAGACCCATGGGAGTACGACCGGCGTCTGTCGGCGGGTTACAGGCACCAACGAACTGAATACGGTCGAGAGTGACCCAAGTCTTATCGGATGTCCTCCAAAAACCATTGTGTTCCACAAGCTGTCGCAGGAAAGAAATGGCCCTCTGAGTACCATATTTGTCAGGCGCAGGCAAATTGATTTCGTCGCAGAAGATGATAAGCCATCGGCCAACTTGGGTCGGTGTGAGCTGAACGCCGTTCAAGGTCTTCTTATACTCGCAATACTGCTCAAAAGTCTTGATCAAAAGATCTGGTGTGGTTGCACTAGAAAAGTTGAGGCCAACGACTTGCATGTTGGGTAACTTTCGAAGGGCGCTGAATAGTGTCATAGTTTTACCGGAACCTGGAGGACCACAGAGCAGCAGAGGTTTGTGCTCAGCGAGCCATGAATACAAGACATCCTCATGGCGGACCGTATCAAGGGTAGGAATGACCACGTCGGTTTGAGTAACGGAGTGAGTGTTAACCTCAACGCTCGGGACCTGGTTCTGCCACAGATCCCAATCTGGGTTGTTCGGCTTGACGTCGTAGTCGATAAGAGACGTAGACTCATTGAGAGGAGGCAGTTCCACATCGGTGAGGCCGGCAATGAGGTCACCGAATTGTTTACGCTCCAACAGAGGGCAATCACCTACGAGTGCCCAGACCAAGGCAACAAGCAGCTTCTTGGCGAGGTATGTCTCCATTTTATCATCTTCAAGCGGGAAGTCTGGATGTTGGACGTTGTACTCGAGCACGTTGCGGCATGCTTTGTTGAGAAGCGAGAATAGCGTATTTAGCGCTCGGATGTCGGTGTACTCCATGATATGCTTAAACTTCCTTGCCATGCTGAGTGCCTTCTCGATGAAACGGTCCTGTGTGAGCTTAATGTGGAGAAAGTCGGCTATCAATCCTTGCGTTGAGAGTGTCTTCTGGGACATCTGGCCTGGAGCTACCGAGTCATCCTCAATATCCTCGAAAGGAACAGTCTTAAGATGTTCAGTGTAGTTCTTGAGCATCATTTCAACGTCCACGGTATCATCGCTAAACCAGACCATACCGCAACGTGAGACAGTCGCAAGCGTCGCGTACTTGAGTGTCTCAACTTCGAACATAATACGGACGTTGGGTGGCAGATTGAGACGCTCACCGTTGGGCAAGGTGAGCAACTTGTTATCGTCAAGAACAGAGTTCAGATTCTCAACCCACTCGGGATCGACATCTCCATCAAAGACGATCCAATGTCGCTTGCTATCTTCGCCACGAAGGTTGTCGACGATCTTGCGTAGAATGCTAGTGAAGAGACCATCAGTCCACTCACGGGTGGTGCTATCCAGTGTGCCATAGAGTTGCTCCTTGGACATGACTTTAGGATCGATAACGTGGCAGACTCCTTCAACTCCCTCCACAGCCGAAAGAGCGGAAAGCAATGTTCTCCAAGCCGCGGACTTCCCGGAGCCAGATGAACCAACCATCATTACACCATGGTGCAAGTTTTGGATCTGGTAGAGCTGAAGGATCTTGGTCATCCAAGCATTGCTGACGACCAGCTTCGAATCAGCAGCGCACTTGCGGATAGCTTCGGTCAGTTTGTCCAGCGGCGCAGGGATGTACTCAACGCCTGGGAAAGATTCCTCCTGAATGGCCTTCATCAGATCGACGTCGGAACGAATAAGCTTTGGTGCCATAGTTTCTTGCAAGCTCTGAATGATGATTTGCGGTTCCATGATAGCTTCGTCGGGTATCTGTGAGTCTTGCTGAACGGCAATGCGAGCTCGCTTGAGACCACCAGAACTGACCAGCACACTCTTCAATGCACGCAAGCCAAAGTCGTAGTGAGCTTGCTTGGAGAGGCCGCCCGCACACTTGTCGAAGAATGGAACGATTTGCTTTGAGAGCTCCTTGGCTTGAGAGAAACCTTGAGAGTAAAGCATGACTTCAGCAATAAGCTCCTTGTCAGGTTTCGACATTGCGACACTGCGGAAGAGCTTCTTCAGGTTGTCAGGTAAGTTCGAACGACCCGCATAGCCAGGATTCATGGTGATGAAGACGCCGGTGTTGCCGTTGACTTTCAGCTGGCGGCCAATAAGCTCGATCTGGGACTTGCTGTCCTCAACGCCCTTCTTCAGACCAAGCTGAATATTCTGGATCTGCTGAGATACAGCTGAGAGAATACGCTCCTCGAGACGATTGAACTCGTCGAAGCAGCCCCAGGCGCCAACCTGACAGATACCAAGGAAGATGCGACCCATAGCCTGGAAATCGAATGTGTCGTCACAGCAGAAGACCAACGTAAATCGACCAAGCTGAACACCAAGAGCCTTGACTGACTCTGTCTTACCAGTACCGGCGGGTCCGTAAGGCGAGCCTCCGAGTCGCTGGCACAAAGCTTGTGTGAGGGTAAGGAAACAGCGATCGGTGAGAGGCGTCCGGACAAGACGATCTGCGACTCCAAGATACTCGAAACCATAATCGAGACTAGCGTTTGCCATCTTGATCTTCAATCGTTGTAACAGATCGTTGCCGGGCTCATATACGTAGCGCATAGATAGAAGCCACATGTGGTGGGTCGGAGAGCGTGCGCCAACTTTTTGCAGCTTGTGGATGACATCCCGCTGGTGGACGAACTCGGTGATGAGATCTTCGCACTTCCTACGCTGAATGGGTTCGAGATCACCCAAGACTGCAGTAGCAAGCAACTTCAGGATGTTCACTTGCTTTTCGTACAGCTGAGGCAGGGTTGTTCCTTCGTCGATGAGGGACTTCTCCACTGCGTGTGTCCAAGCAATCTGCGTTCCGAGCACAACGACTTGTGTTGGGTACTTTGCGATATAGTCGTTGAACGCGTCGGGATCCATCGCATCGGGTGCCATCAGCTGGGCAAATTCTTCGTAAGCCTCAAATGTGAGCTCGGCCAACGTAGTCTTCATATTCTGTTCCAGCGCGCCTAGCCACTCGTTGATCCTTGGTGTCTTGACGAGCGAGATCTCTTTTCGAAGCGTAACTTCCTCGCCCTCTTTCGAAGTAAAGCCCTGGATAACGCCATCCTCATCGGTGATCAAGCCGGAGATGCCTGCAAACATCTTTCTGAGATGTTTAGCGATGCGGAGGACGTCATTGCTATTACCAATAATCTCGAGGAGGTCCTCGTCACCAACGAAGTAGAAGCGAGGAAACGACACGCGCTCACGCTCAAGGTACTCCCCAAGCGCTTTCTGAATCTTGTTCAGAAGCTCAGCTAAGCGTTCAAGAGACTTCTGGACACCAGAGATATTGAGCACTTCAAGAACGAAAGGTTGGCGGGATACCTTCTTCATGACGGACAGGAATTCTGAGTTGATGTTCTGGAAGCGAGACGACTCCATGGGAAGCAGGTGTTTGATGTCGGCGTTGCCAGTAAACACTCCCTCGAGGTAGACCCACTGGCGTTGCACATCGATCCACACGTCAAAGAGAACATGGACACGATTGAGCTTGTCTTCCCACGATGAGGCCTCTTCCTCAAACTCCTTGTAGTAGGGGGAGTGTCGCATGGCCTGTAAGGAATTGAGATTCTCGCTGCACTTAGCAAACAGATCGTCCCAGCCACGGATGAGGCGGCACTTATTCTGGTAGTTAACAAGCTCCAAAGCGTAGTTCTGCCACGTCTCACGGACCTGCTTCAGGAACTCCTCGAGCGCCATCTCACCTTGCGCTTGGGTTATGACGTCGCGGATGATCTTCTCGCTAGGTCCAAGCTTGAGATCCCAGACATCGCCGAGGGTCATAGAGATGGCTGAATATCGTTTGTGTGGTCTCAACTGCTTAAAGATCCTAGCCCAATGTCGCTCGCGTACCGCATCGGATCGCAGCTCAGCGAGCACCGCGTTCTCCTTCAGAAGCTGCTTTAGCGTGCTCTGGACATACTCGAAGGCTTGATATTGTCGCATACGGCTGGGCATATCCTTAGTCATCTTGAGCAGGTTGTCAAGATTCTGGCGTAGTTTTCGAGGCTGGATGCTACTCCACAAAACTTCACGAAGGTCATCAATGCTTGCCCAAATAGTGCCAAGCGCCGACCAAACGGATTTGAAGTCCTGCACTTCTTCTAGTAGAGTCTCCAGGGCGTTTTCCGGCGACGGTGGCAGTCCAAGGGCCTCCTTGGCTTTCGAGATGTTCCCAGATTCAGTCTGTAGCTGATTGAGCTTCTGGTCGAACTTGGCAAGGATGCTCGATGCGTCTGCCGGCGCAAGATTCCCGGCCACCGGTTTCTCCTCAGTCCACTCCGTTGTGATATCAGTAATCTTCTGATTGACCACTTTGTCTTCGGCGGCAATCTTAGCTCGAAGGGCATCAGACTGATCATTGGCAATCTTAGTCTTTCTGTCTAGAACCTCATTCAGGGTCTGCCATTCGTGATCAATCTGCTCCATCTGCAGCCAATCGGAGGGGAAATGATAGCGCTGACGGCTCAGGGTAGCCTGTCCTTGTCGGAATGTTGCAATCTCTGGTTCCCATTCCATCACCTTCCTCTTGCATTGCTGGACGGTGGTGATAAAGGATACAGCCTGGGCGGTAGATGACGCTTCTAGGGTTTGCATTTCAAGATCCTTACGTGCCTTTTCGACTTGAACGTAGACATCGTTCATGCGCTGGCCAAGTCTACTGGCAAACTTGGTCAAGATTTCTTGCTGCCACTGATCGTACTTAGCATTCACCTTGACCTGCACTTGATCGTAGTCGACTGTCACATAGCCAAATTGGCGACTGATGTCGGAGTTGTCGAAAGTAGCGCGAGTCTTTCTGATTTCTTGAAGAAGCTGTAACCAGCGTGAGAGATCTTCGCCAAGGATGTCATACACTTGCTCGGATTGTAGATCCCACAGCGACTGGAACTGAAGCCACTCATCGACGTACGATGAGATGTCGCGCAACTTGCCCTCGACAGCACCGTACACCTCCATCAACGAATCTGTGCAACGGCTTGGCAAATCGGAGAACTGATTGACGGAGGTGTCGTTACTCGCTTCAAGCCGAATCTCATACCGGGAGGCTTTGATCTTCTGTAGAGTGCAGATGACAGCAAGCCACTGCTGGAGCTGTTCAAGCCAGCTCGCTCGGGCATACTCAACAGGAGGGCTGAGGTAGATGACTTGGTTCCGCATTGTAATCTCAAGGGTGAGGCGTGCGAGGGTCGGCTTTGCTTCGGGCGTCTCTGTTGGTGCAGGTTGACTAACAGGTCGTCGATTCTCGTCTTCATCGTTGACATTATTGAAAACCTCTATCCACAACGAGATAGCACGATTCAGACGCACCAGAAGAATCGCCTCGATGCGCGCATTCATTTCGGACACCCACAAGCCGAGATTGGCGTAGTTTTCGAGGTTGAGCTGATCAATAGCCTTCTGTATAGTCTCCAGGTTCTGTTGGAAAGCATCTTTGGTATACGTGCAAGTCTCGAGATCTTTCAAAGCCTTTTCGACTGTCGCATTGATGCTCACGAGCGTCGCAACCTTGACCTGGAGGAGTGATGTTGCAGCTGCGAAGTCGCGAACGAACTGGACATGCTTGCTCTCGCTTCGCACACTACCAGCCCCTGCAGGGAATCCGGAATTTCGCACGTGCAGGTCGTAGGCATGTACAAAGGACTCCCACTTAAGAGGAACACCCTTGCCGACAAGCGCTTGGACATCGTTGATGTAATTGTTCAGCAACAAAGCGACTCCAGCCAACTCAGAAATAGAGCGCACAGTCTGTGTATAAGTGCGCACACTCTCCATGAGGCTGACAGCGTACGGATAAACACGTTTGGCCTCCTTCGAGATGTTGTTGATACCGTGCGGGATCTGGTAGCCGCGCCATGTGAGATTCCTCACTTCCTTGAAGAGGGCAATAACTTGTGCGTCGAAGTTGACGTTCAGCTCTAGAACATTGCCTGCTGCACGGTTTTTGCTGACAAGGAAGAGACGTCCAGATATCGACAACTTCCTCCTGGCGACCTCTTGCAGCCACGACTCGAATATTGGCCGGGTATCCAGTTTCTTCTTGAACATGCTGCTCTCGGCCTGAAGCTTCTGACCTTCAGCATGGAGCGCCCAGTCTTTACCCAGAATATCTTCAACCTTGCCCATGTAACTCTCCAGCTGAGTTTCAATCTGTCGAGCCCAGATGACAGCGCCGGACACAGGAGGGAAATCACGAAGCTGTGCCATAGCATGAGCCTCGGAGTTACCATACTGACGCTTGAAGCGCTCGTGAAGCGCCATGATGTCCTGTTTGACATTCTCGATAAGCTGAGTCTGGTACTCAGAGATAGCTCCTCGAATCTTTGGTCGGACGAAGAGAGGGTTGAATTTGGCGAACACGCGGAACATTTCACTGGCGGTCTTCGCCGTACCGAGACGGTCGCGCAGCCTGGCGATAATAGAGTTCTCGACACGCGACGTGCGCTCGTTGTACTTCTGCTCTGCTTGCTCGAACAATCGCGTGCCTTCGGGTGTTACATCTAGTACGTTCACGTCCTTGAGAACATCGTAGGCTTCCTTGACCTCCTTGACAGCATCAACATCGCCGATCTCCTCGATGATGACGGATTCTTTCGCTTGCGAGTCAGAAAGAGAAGACTGTGAGCCGAGAACATTGACGATGGTCCGCTGCAGCTGCTCGTGATTCTTGCGGAATGTCGCGATGTACCGAATGCGCTCCTCTGTCTCCTTGTGCCGCGCTGCAATCTTGATGGGAATAAACTTCTCGTTTCTTCGCCTGGTGACCTCACGAGCAACGTTGGTGAACTCCTTGACGTTTTCCTCCCATGTGCGCCAGATGCTCTCTGCAACGGCCATAATGGCCTGGAATTCCGGGTAATCCATATGCATGAGTGTCTTGCCATGAAGCAGCTTATGTAGTCTATCGTCAAGATCGCCGGATATCGCCTCAACGAGAGGAAGTGCTCGCCGGACCGGATACGGGCAAATACGAAGCTTCTTGTTCATGTGGCTGAATATCGATTGGATTGCTTCCTGTACTGCTTGTAGTGACGCAGCAGACAATAGATGATCCAGCGGGAACTCTCGCATGAGCTGGTTGTACTTCTGCACGAGGTCCGTGCTCTCCTTTAGTCCAGTATCTGCACTGAAGCTGACGGTAGCCTGAAAGCGCTTGGCATTCTTAAGCACATCCAACGTCAGCCTTACGCCGGGGCTGCCGAGTTGAGTCTCAATATCCTGAAGTCTTGACTCCATGGATATCCAGAAGTTAATTTCCTGCGCCGCGGTGCCCGTGGATACATCCCGCGAGGTCTTGGTGATGGTCTGTATCGATTTGATCCATCCATTGACTGTCGCCTGAAGACCGTTGAGGAAACTGCTATCCTGTACGATAGCCGCAGGTATGAGGTCTGGTGAAGGCTTAACGCCCTTCTGACTAGCGTCATCCAGCGCACTTTGAATGAGTGGGTGTAACGGTAGAAGAAGTTCTGGGATCTCCACGTTCTGCTGCAAGTGCTGAAGACTGAGTGCCAGCTCCGCCATCTTCTTCTTGGCCGCCGAGATGCCTGTCCTGGCGTCATTGTCGCCCTTGCTGTACGCTCCTGCCAAATTACGCTGATTCTTGGTATAGGTATCAAAGTACGGCTCGACCGCAGATTGAATGAGAGAATGGAGGAACTCGTAGGGAGTGCCGTCTTGCGAAGAAGTGCTATTAGAAAGTATAAAGCCGGGAAGAGTCGAAATTTGAACCTGCTCGCTAAGGGGTATCGCTGGGTCTATGGGTATCGGTCGCTTCGAAATGACAACAAAAGCTGCGCAGGTGGGAGAAGCGGTGAGTTCGGTGGAAACAGAGTAGGTGAAGCGCTGGATGACGCCTGCTCGGGCTGTCAGTTGGGTCGCTCCTTCCATCTCCGTAGTGTACCTACCTTTCGTGCCGTCTAGCCTATCCATGCGGGGCTCATCTGCCCTGTCCTTCACTATGTACAGCACCGACTGCCCCTCGGAAGCGAAGCGGGAGCATCGCTGAAGGGTGTCCTGTAGCTTGGGCGCGGAGAGCAGACTGCCGGGTGCGTAAAGGTCTCGCTCCGAGGCACCAAGACTGACGTCGAGGACCTTTTCCAGATGGTCAACGATTATCTGGGGGTCGATTGAGGGTGGTGTGGGACTAGGCGTGCGTATGCTGCCGTTGGCCGCCCCTGGGGCCAGCGGTCCCTCCATGTTGATTGTTTATCGCGTATGTCGGGGAGGAGACATGTGGTTCCTCGCTTCCGGTGAGGCGGGAGGGGTTTTCGAGAGTGCAGTATTGATTACTACAGGCTAAGGAGGGTGCAGAATCACACGGCGGCGATGATGTGTTGCTTCAGAAAGTTCACTGGGGAAAGTCGACGCGCACCGACTCACGCGCAGCCAGCCGTACACGCTTTACCCGAGTGGTTCACTCCCGCGCTTGGCAACGCCGCAGGGGTGCGGAGCGATCGCGGCCTGATTGGTGCTCTGTCGTCGAAACAAACGGTACGATTACACCAAGCGTACACGGTAGTGCAGCTGTTGTGGACGCGTTATGCAGTGTGTTTTGGATGTTGTTGTCGCTCCGTTTACCTTCGCAACCATGGCAATCACGCTCCTCTAAGTGAGGAAGCGACGATGTCTGTGGGCCAGTGACAACTCACACCATGCACGTGAATCGGGTTAATATCGGCTCCAGCTTCCCAGGCTGAACTCATCGTCAATGCTCGTCTCATCCACGTAGGGCTGATCATGCTCTGGAAAGACAGCATTTGTACTAACACGACTATCGTATACTCCTCCCGCGATCCTCCAACTCCACGCCAGTCCCTACATCCCCATCTTCTTCATCTTCATCCCCCACAGCAAAGCTCTCCTCTTCTCCCCGTCCTCCCCGTGGCCTCCCAGTAGTCGTCGGGCTAACCAACATAACCTCTCCACCTCTCCTTCCGATCCCCAGCTTCCTCCTCACCACCCCTAGCCGCCCATCAACCCACAACGCGATATTTTTCAAGGCCTCATATACCTTTTCCATCCCTTCGTCACCATTACCACTTATCCCGCTGTGTCCTGCTTCAACTTTGAACTGGTATTTTAGACAATCTTTCACTGTTACGAGACCTGTGAGACGGCCGCGGTATTCGATCAGAATGACGCGCGGACCCATTTTCTTGAAGAGTTCCATGACCGTCTCCAAAGGCAGCCGGGGGTGGACGGTCAATGGTGTGGGATCGATGTAGCGCGAGAAGTCGAGATTAAGAGAGGAAGATGTGGCAGGGATAGTGTCGAACGTCACTGACGGCGTTGTCGAGGACGGCGTTCGTGTATCTTGGTGGGCGGACGAGGAAAAGGAGCATTTTGCGTGCCCAGGTGCCATCTGCTCTTTCTTTGCGCGATCAATTGCGTAGCGGAGTTCTGTGCGGCCTATGTAGCCCACCAACGTCTTGTTCTCCATGTTCTCAACAATGGGGTATCCTTGGTATTGGTTTTCATTCATAAGGCGCTCCATCTGTTTGAGCTCCATACCAGTTGCTGGGAGACATACCACGTGCGAGGCCATGACTTGCGAGACAGGTACGCCAAAGGTGTGCTCTTCCTTATTGTCGAGGAAGGGATAGCCATTGAGGTAAATCATGCGATCCGCGATACCGCCATGGCCAAAGCGTTCGGAGACTGCCTTTGTAACGCCGACTACAATCATGGTCGGTAGGATGTATGTCAGCGCCCCTGTGATTTCGAACATGATGACCACGACGGAGACGGTAATGTGCATGATTCCACTCAGGGCGGCAGCAGCACCGAGGAATGCGTAGGTGCCTGGCGTGATACAAGGTCCATCTGGTGCGCAGGCAGCGAAGAATGCCGAGTTTGGGAAGCTCTCGTGGAAGTACTGGACAAAGATGCCAACCATTCTGCCAAACGCGGCTCCGATGGCCATCGACGGTACGAAAATTCCAGCTGGCACCTTGCAACCGAATGATATGACGACAAGCAGCGTCCGTACAATCGTAGCAATAGCTAGGGACCCAATCATATGCCACCGTTGATCTCCCTCACAAAGCTGATCATAATCCTTATCCCCCTCACACTCTTGGAACAGAATTTCCATACTCTCTGTCATATCGATCCTCAGGAACATATTCGGATAGCAAATAACCGCCGTTAGCACAGCAAGTGTGACTGCTTCCGTGATAGGATATTGGGAGAGGTATTTCTTGCGGAAGACCTGCATCTTGAGGTTCCATTTCATGACAAACGCGCCGTAGAGCCCGCCAAATGCGCCGATGATGATGTAGAAGAGAACCTCAAAGAAGTGCCATGAGCGGTCGTATTTGACTTGAAACATGACAAGCTGGCCGGTACGGAAAGGGTTCATTGCCTGCATCATAATCAGCTCCAGAACCTCGATAACTTCTGCCCCTTAGTGATCTGCTGTAGTTCTTCCCCATCGCCCCCCTCCCATGTGGTTAATCCAAGTAATGATGATGGAAACTCACCGCAAGAACAGCCGTAGCAACCAACGCACAAAAATAACTCCTCCAAAGCGTCTTCAACGGAAAAGAACTGCTCATCTCCTCCAAACTAAACAATACGCCCCCAATCGGACTGCCAAACGCAACCCCCACCCCAGCCGCCGCACTCGCACTCAATATCTCCCTCGTCTTCGCTGCATTCCGCCTATACTTATCAAAGAACCTACTAATCACGTTTCCAGTACACACGGCATAATGCACGCTAGGCCCTTCTTTCCCAACAGATAGGCCGGAAGCGATTGCGAGAGGTAGACCGATAGATTTAATGAAGAGCGTAGTGAAGCCTAGAAACCCCTTCATTACGAAACCCGCAATTATGCATTTCATTTCACTGATCCCACTGCCCGCTGCGTAGGGCGCAAAGCTCTTGACAAGACGTGCTGCCGTCGCCGCGAACAAGGCCGCGAAAAGCATGTAGAAGGCATAATTCAACAGGGAAAAGCTACTCCAGCGCTTCCACTCTGCACACCCGCTTTCCGCGCCCCAGCAGCAGAAGGATTCGTTCAGATAGAATGCGGTAGTGCAGTGGCCTAGTTTGATATCGGATAGCCATTCTGTTACGATGTTGAGGAATGCGGCGTTTAGGCCTATCGCTGCGCCGACGAGCGTCACGACGATCCAGGCTTGTCCTGCGTCGTATGCTTCGGCGATGGCGCGCCGCCATTTTCCTCGTCCGCGGCCTAGGAATACTCTTCTGCTGTCAGCGCCAGCGCCAGAAGCGCCGATGTTGGAGCGTTGTTTGCGCCGGGCCTTGCGGCGGAGTTGTTCGCGGGCGGCGTCTTGCACCCAGTCTATTGTCGTGAAGTCTTCATAGCGCTTTATTTCGGCGATTTCCTCGACGATGGCGTGGTCTGTGTGCGTGCTGTGTGCGGCTTCCGGGTCGTCATCGTCGTCGAGAGATTGGATCGAGTGGGATGTGTTGCGCCGGCGGAGGGAGGGTGTGAAGGAGGTGGAGCGCGTGAGTTGCGGCTGGGACGGTCGGCGGGGGCGCGAGTTCGAGGATGAGGTGCGGTTCATCGCATTGTCGTTATCTTGGTGTGGATATTCAAGGAGCGCAAGCGGTTTGGCATGTTAGAATGCTTAGGTGCGGCTGTAGAGCTATGTACAAGGGTCCAGCTCCATCTCGGAGGTCCGATGTCTGCCCGCTACAGACGGTGCACATGTCACGAATGGTATGGCAATATGCAGACAATTGCACAAAGGAATATATTGAAGATGCCATAAATAGGTGTCTTCGGCTCTTAGAGAGTGGTGTAAAATCCAGGAGCTATCAGTATCCCTGAATTCTCGAAAAATGTCGACTCTTCACAATCGCATTCTTCTCATGCAATTTTGAATGAAATCGGAAACATCCAAGTTGTAAATAAATTCACCACAGAACACCGCGACATGCTAACTGTCTGAAAGTGTGCAGAAATGCCCCCAGTAATATAAAGAAGCATATAATGAGCTTATTTGAGACAAAATGTGTGAGGCTTCGACTCTCCCCACAGCATCAAGTGGCCCGGCAGCACTTCGTTATAGAAATGTATTCTTATTTATTGTAGCTACTATGTTGTAGTCATGCAGGGTATCGTAAAAGAGTCTATCGTCTATTTATATGAGAATCAAGTATGGCATAAGCCAAATCTACCATTATCGTCTGCCATAATCCCCACGCAAAATTCGCCAAGGCGTGCTTTGGAGTTTACTCCATCTCGATGGTACCAGGAGGCTTGCTGGTGACTAAACGACGTTAGCAAAAATGGTCTTTAACTTGGAGATTGTGAGAACTTACTGTCATACACCACCCTGCAAACTCCATTAACCTCATTCACGATCCTCCGGCTGACCCGCTTCAAGAACTCCCCATCGAATGGATACCAGTCGGCCGTCATAAAGTCACTCGTCTCTACTGCCCTCAGCGCAATAACCTGATCGTGTACGCGCTTGTCTCCCATGACACCGACCGCCTTGACGGGCAACAGCGCCGCAAATGCCTGGCTGATATTCCTATATAGCCCCGCAGCCTTGATCTCCTCAATGAAGATGTTGTCTGCTTCCCGCGCAATGCGAACTTGCTCGCGAGTAACTTCGCCCAGAATGCGGATAGCGATACCTGGGCCAGGGAAGGGATGGCGCCAGACGAGATCTTCTGGGATACCGAGTTCCTTGCCGAGTTCGCGGACTTCGTCTTTGAAGAGTTCGCGAAGAGGCTCGATGAGCTTGAGATTCATGTTTGCTGGGAGGCCACCGACGTTGTGGTGGGTTTTGATGGTTTGAGATGGGCCCTTGAAGGATAGAGACTCGATGACATCGGGGTAGAGAGTACCTTGGAGGAGCCATTCGATCTCGCCAGCGTTGGCAGAGGCGTGAGCCTCAGCAGCGATCTTCTTGGCTTGCTCCTGGAAAACCTCGATGAAAGTGTTGCCGATGACTTTGCGCTTTTGCTCGGGGTTATCGGTGATGCCTTTGAGGCGGCCGAGGAAGAGCTCCGATGCGTCGATGACCGTAAGATTGATACCTAAGCCCTTGTCCAGCGTCTCTTTGACCTGCACGGCCTCATTCAATCTCAGGACACCATTGTCGACCATGACGGCGTGGAAGCGGTCGCCAATTGCCTCTTTCATCAACTTCGCGGCAACAGTCGAGTCCACACCACCGCTAACAGCTCCAATGACCTGTCCCTTGTCGCCGACCAACTTCCTGATGCGTGCGATCTCCTGGTCGACAAACTTGCCCATAGTCCAATCCGTCTTCGCTTGACAAATATCGACGGCAAAGTTCTTCAAAATAATCTTTCCTTTTGCGGTATGCGTGACCTCCGGGTGGAACTGGATGCCATAGTACTTGCTCGTCTTATGCGCGATACCCGCGAACGGTGCATTCGTGGTTGTCGCAACTGTGATAAAGTCTTGCGGCATATGGCTCAGCTTGTCGCCATGACTCATCCAGACCTCCATATCGTTCCCTAGGTCTTTGAACAGCTGATCGATGTGTCCACCACCATGGCTCTCGACCTTCAAGTTCGCATGTCCGTATTCCCTCTTCTCGCCAGCAGCCACACCAGCGTTCTTTCCAAAGTGCCATGCCATCTCTTGCAATCCATAGCATATACCTAGGATTGGGACGCCGAGGTCGAAGACGGCGTGGTCGACGTGCGGTGCATCTTTCTCGTAGACCGAGTATGGGCCGCCGGAAAGAATGACTCCTTTAGGGGTGAACGGGAGATCGGCAAGCTTAGTAGTGCATGGCAGCATCTCAGAGTAGACATTGAGCTCGCGAAGCCGACGTGTGATCAGATGTGTGTACTGGGAGCCGAAGTCGAGGACGAGGATGGTGTCAAAGGTCTTGTGCGGGGGGATGGGGTCGGAGCCGTCGGTCGCCATCTTGAATTGTGTCTTCCTTTGTGAGGTGCAATTGAGGTCTGAAAGAGTCTAGGAGAAGAGAAAGGAAGGAGTATGGGGGAATGAGCGGAATGTGAGGGGCTACATGACTGGCAGCAAAATTTTGGTGGGGCCAAAATTTCTCTATCGATAGCGGCGGCGCGAGCGCGTCCTTTGTAGCTGCAGACAACCTCACCTCAAGTTCATCGCGCATACACAATGGCAAAAAGGAAATCAGAAAGAGACCCCGAAGAGTTGCCCGATGCTTCAGACAAGGGCAAGCAGAAAGATGACGATGAGTCCGGCAGCGACGAGGTATGCGAACACACCAAGACTCTGCTATGCGACCGGTGCTCACAATTGTTAGGACATGGACATGGTGAATGTAGACTTCGAATGGTTTGATCCTCAGCCAGCAGTAGACTTCCACGGTCTCAAAACCCTCCTGCGACAGCTCCTCGACGTGGACAACCAACTGTTCGACCTCTCAGAACTCGCGGATCTCATACTATCGCAACCACTCCTAGGAAGCACCGTCAAAGTAGATGGCAATGAGACCGATCCATACGCCTTCCTCACAGTCCTGAATCTGGAAACACACAAGGTACACCTCCCCCACCTCTCTTCCAATCCCAGCCCTAACATTCCCCAGGACAAAAAGGTCATCCAAGACCTAACAAGCTACCTCTCCAAGAAGTCCACCTCCCTCCCCGCTCTGCCACCCCTCCTCTCCACCTCATCACAAGCCCAAATCGGCCTCATCCTAACCGAACGCTTCATCAACATACCCCACGAAATCGTGCCCCCAATGTACACGATGCTGCTCGAAGAAATCCAATGGGCGGTTGCGGAAAAGGAACCCTACGCTTTCACCCACTACCTCGTTCTCTCAAAGTGCTACTCTGAAGTGCAATCTTCTCTACCCTCGAATGATGCACCGCCGTCGAAAAAGAATAAGAAGGAGAAGAAGGGGGGAGAGGAGACGTTTTACTTTCATCCTGAGGATGAGGTGTTGCACCAACATGCGTTAGGGTATACGAGCTTTGAGTATGATACACCGGTTGATGAGGGGGCGAGCGATAGTAAGAGGGCATTCCAGGAGTTGGGGGTTAAACCCAAGGGGCATTTGGTGTTGATCGAGGCCGGGAAGTTTGAGGGTGCTGTAGAGGCTGTTAAGACGTTCTTGAATGGTGGCCAGTGAGATAGTCATTAGTAGTGTCAGCGTGTAACAATATCAAGAACGTGCGACTCAATGACTCTAACTGGTGTTACATTTCCTACGCACACAAGCCGAATCTCTATGAAGAAAAGCAAAAGGAAATGGTAATGCTCGCTCCTATTGACACAGCCCGCTACTTCTGCCTCCGCCTCCTCTTTGTTACTTTACATGACCCTTCTAACCAATAACAACCTTGCCCTCCTCGGGGAAATCGTACTCTGGGACCTCGAGGTTGAGCGGGGCGGGTCCCTTTCTTATGCGGCCAGAGATGTCGTAGTGGGAACCGTGGCAAGGGCAGAACCAGCCACCGAAGTCACCGGCCTCGCCAATGGGCACACAACCGAGATGGGTGCAGACACCTGTTGATGTTAGCTTCTGATTCTTTATACCGTCTATAGATAACCGTACCCAACATGATCAACCACTCGGGCTGCTTAACACGGTCCGAATCGGGCTGGGGATCACGCAGAGCTTCCCACTTGGTGTCTTCCGCCTCCTTGATTTCGCTCTCGGTACGGTGTCGGATGAAGACGGGCTTGCCTCGCCACTTGATAATGACCTGTTCTCACATGAGCTTCTGGCCTGCTAGAATGCGGTGTAATATAGTGAGACATACGTTCTTGCCCTCGGGGATAGCGGCGAGATCGATTTCTACCTTGGCCTGAGCCAACACGTCGGCGGAGGCGGACATGTTGACGAGGAAATCTGATGCGCAGATCCGTTAGCCAATCCGGTCTTCATCAGGTCATGCCTCCAAATCATCCGCGAACGGGCCAATTGCTCTGCTACTCCTCCAAAACCGCCATATCGTGCATCCGCAATAATTTCCAGAGCTCTGCAAGCTCTTTTGGAAGGAAGTGTGAACCTACCCTGTACGGTCGCCTTCGCGCCAAGGGCGGACAGCGCGCCCATAGTGCCAACCATGAAGTACTGGAACACCTTGGGGCCCGTCTCGCCTCCCTTATTCCTGTACGCGGCGAACGAGGGGATCTTGGTCGAATCCGAGCTGCCCTTGAAGGGGCTGTCAAACGAGGAAGCCGAGGCGCTGCGGGTCTGCATGGCGGTGCAGCCGGCCCGGGCGACGGGCAATTGGTGAGCTGTCCATGAGCGTGCGATCGCACGGGTCGTGTTGGCGAGGGCAGGCATCGTGGACGCGGGTGGGCGGGGGTTGTCGTTGATGGGGAGGGAGCTGTGAGGTCGCTCGATGTTGAAGTTTTGGCACGACCGACCCGGCGTCTTAGATCAGGTCGCCTGTGATTGGTCCGCGCTGCCGGCCTTGCGCGAACGTCAACTTCAGCGTCATCGCTCAGGACATGAAGAGAGCCATCATCCAGCTTCATTCGAGAAACGCCTGTCCCTTACGGACCTGCTACCACTCCAAGTCTTTGGCGTAGAAGTTCGATTACTGCCAGCTGTCAGTCAACAGCACTGTGCGAAGTTCATCACGCTTCTCTGTCGTAATTGCACTCCGTACGGTCAAGCTGTTAATCCTACGCATCAAAGCTATTTATCGCACAGAAATCATCCTCTGCTAACACTTTACTGTTCATTACTCAGTCTTGCTCAACTTCGTCGGCCAGTTTCGTAACTGCTCCTTGTCCAGCCGGGCTAACTATCAACCTCCTTACTTGTGGCTGCAGCCTTCACTCAGCTTATGCAGCGAATCGGCCGCCTGGCTTTGAAAGTGCAAAGGGCGTTGTGGAGGGCTGCCTCTTCACTTTCACTACCACTTCGCAATATTAGTGTCTCACAGCCAGCTGCACTTTCTTACAGCACTCTCAATACCCCAGTCCCAAGTCTTGCTCCACATACTCTTAGCATCCCAAAGAACACACCACGCAGAAGAACCATGCCACCTCGACGTGATGGAAACATCACCACCTTCTCGTCCAAGGACGAGGGCAAGGGAAAGACCAAGGCTGAGGAATCTTCAACCACTAGTTCCAACGATGTCCCAGCTATCCCATCATCGGATCAAGAACCCAAAGGCAATGGCAAAAGACCAACCTCAAACTCTCCACCTGCCTCCCAAGAACGTAGCACAAAAATATCAAAACCAAACGTACCAACACACCTTTCACCCAAAGACCTCCCATCCGACTGGCTCCCAGCATCGCCAACCACCGGCTCACCTCCAACCCTCTCCCTCACAATCCACGAAGGCGACCTCTTCGCTACAGTCCCGCCAAACACTCTCCTTATCCACGCCTGCAACACCCAAGGCTCATGGGGTGCAGGCATAGCCCGCGCCTTCCGCGACCGCTACCCAAAAGCCTACACCATCTACCGCTCCTACTGCACAAAAGAGCACAACCCCAAATCCAATCCCATACCCCCTGGCACCGCGCTTTTGATTCCACCAGTCGATGCCGGTAAAAAGCATTGGATTGGGTGTTTGTTTACGAGCGCGAAGTATGGGAAGGGGAAGGCTGCGCCTGAGGTTATCCTGAGCAATACTGTGCCTAGTATGCAGATGTTACTGGAATTGAGCAGGCAGGCGGGGGAGATTGGGGAGGTTAGGATGTGTAAGATTAATAGTGGGTTGTTTGGCGTGGATTGGGAGAAGACGCAGGAGGCGCTGGAGAGTATAGAAGTCAAGGAGGGGTGGAAGGCGAGTGTAGAGGTTTGGGCGCCGTGATTTGTGCTGAAACTCGCGTGGGTTGGAACACAATATAGTCGTTCGCGAATGTATCGAGGAAGTTGTTCAATTCGTTAGCCCAGCCCCATCCCGTGATATCTTCCAAACGCCAGCCGCAATGCAAATGTCAAGATGTTCCTACTCCCCTCTCTCCTTTGACCAGCCTATTTCGACCCGTTGATCGCCGTGAACCCAGATGACCGCCTAACCTCTGGACTCGCACTCGGGACAGGTCGCGGCGGCCCCCGCATCTCCATCTCAATCTGCATTGCCGCAGCATCCTCTTCCGGCTCGCTATCCTCCACACGCTCTGGCTCTGTCTCTGGAACCGGCTCATTATCCAGGTCCATTGCATCCGGCGTCTTCGCAGCCTTCTCTAGCGGTGTCGAAAATGACATAACAACTCCATTGCCGTTCAGCGCAGACCTGCTCATACTCCCTCCATTCAGGACCTGCTTGACCTCCTCTTCAAGACTTCCACTTCCACTCCCAACCCCAGCCAATGTAGTTTGCCCATTGCTTGCACCATTCGCACTCACCACCTCCTTCCTCTCCTGCTTCCCCTCCCTCTCCTTGTCTTTCTCCTTCTCCTTTTCCTTCCCCTTAGTCCTCTCCTTCTCCTCCTGCCTCTTCTTAAACTCCTTATACGTCGTCGTCTTGGGCACAACATCGACTAAAAACTCCAAATTGTCCGTCTTGCTAATCGCACTAGACACATCTCTGTACTGGATGTTACGCCGCGGTTTACGCTCTGCTTTCACGACGTTGTGCGTAGTGGTGGCGAGATGCTGGATGAACATTTCGGTTGCAAGGGCGATGGCGAAGGCTGCGTTTTTGGACGTGTTGATGCGCTCTGGGTCGGCTTGGATGATTTTCTGGACGCGCGCGACTGGAGGGGTTAATTTGGGATTTTTATGCTTGGGGTGGAGGGGGTGCGGGTGGGTGCTGGTATTCGATGGCATGATCTTGGTAGAGAGATTGTTTTGATATGAGCGACGGGCGCGTTGAGGTCTGTAGGGAGAGAATTGTGGTAGGCACTGGCTGTGCGAATTGGGCAATCATGCGTTGCCAAATGCTCGAGCGAGGGCAGACATGCGAAGCGATGCAGTGGAACATATCGTGAAGTGAAGAGCAAGCTGATTACTTACGAGGAAGTGAGACATGGCCTGTGACCTCTTTGGAAGGAGCGATCGGGGTGTTGTTGTACGGCATCTTTGTGGAGGAAGGCGCTCACGGAAAGCGGACGGAGCTAGATAGGGCGGTTTCTCGATGTCGCGCAGGGACCGGTGTTGTTACAGCTATGCGATGTGCTGTGTGGCGCAAGCTGCTGGTTGACGCGGTTCGATCGCGCAAGTAGGCGGAATTGAATGTGTAATCGCGTGTTCAAGTGGAGTGGTTGTAGTAGACGAACGTGAAGCCTAAGTGTTTGCACCCCTGTCACACCATGCGATCAACCACGGGCAAGTTGAGCCGGGTCGCCAAAGGAACCGAATGGGGAAGGTTGTTAGCCATCATTGTACGCGCCTTCGTCACCATCGTTATCGGTCTGCTTACCGCCTGAGATCATTGATCGAGGTGGCCAGTACTGTTTTCCTGCCATTGCTGAATTCTTCATTATCTGCCCTCTTCTCGTGGTTAGTGCCACTAGGACCTGCAACCCTCATACTTGGCCATGAAGCTTGGATTGGCTGCGTTGCTCGCAGCCGGAGCAGCTGCAACTGAGTTCTCCCAGATACCCTTCCAAGAAACACCTGAAGCCGAGGCCTTTCAAGTGTATCAAAGTCAGTTCTCAGAGCATCATTCAATACGTATCAAACGGCAAGAGAACCACAATCTATGCAATTCCCACTCCGCGCAATCCTTTGGCTGGCTAGATGTCGGATCAAAGCATCTCTTCTTCTGGTACTTTGAGTCCCAAAGCAAGCCTTCTGAAGATCCGTTGCTGCTATGGTTGACAGGTGGGCCAGGCGGCTCTGGTATGATTGGGTTAATGCAAGAGCTGGGACCTTGTGTGATCAATGAATATGGCAATGGAACCGTCTACAACCCATATGGATGGAGCAAGAATGCGAACATCATCTTCATCGACCAACCGGTAGGTGTAGGCTTCAGCTACAGGGATGAGGGTGTACCGCTCCCGGCAACAAGCTTCACAGCCGCCGAAGATATGCATCAATTCTTGCAGCTGTTCACAAACGATGTGTTTCCAGATCTAAAAGGAAGAGAGTTCCATATTACTGGAGAAAGCTATGCTGTGAGTGTACATTATAGCCTGTGTTGCACGAAAGCTGACCACCATCAGGGCCACTACGTCCCGACGTTAGGCGCGCAGATCGTGTCCCAAAACTTGTTATACCCGAAGCGACCACAAATAAACCTTGTGTCGACGTTTACTGGAAATGCCTTTGTCTCTCCGTTAGACACAGCCTTTGGGTACTGGGAGACCCTCTGCTCGACCAATCCAGGCGTTGAGAAACCCATCTTCAATCAAACTCGCTGCGACATCATGGCGACCCACCTACCACGCTGCATGGACCTGGCAAAGGTTTGCTACGACCACCCCGATCCCGCAATTTGCCTGGCGGCTGAGGAAGTATGCTGGTCTGGTGTCATCGAGCACTATGACGGCGAGTCTGGTAAAGGTGGTAGGAATCGCTTCGATATCACGCGTCCTTGCGAGACGAAAGATGGCCTGTGTTATCCGGAGATCCCGAGGATTGCCAACTTTCTCAACCTTCCGTGGGTCTGGGATGCACTGCACATCCCCAAAGTGGTCGGCAACTACTCCGTTTGGTCTAGGGAGATTGCTTTAGCCTTCGCACTGACAGGTGATGGAGGCTTTAGCATGCAACCGCAGGTTCTCTATCTTCTCGAGCACGGTATAGATACCCTCTTCTACCAAGGAAATCTTGACCTTGCTTGTAACACAGCGGGTAACCTGCAATGGGCGAGCACGATGCCATGGAAGGGTCAGCCAGCTTTCGTTGCTCAACCAAAGAAAGTCTGGAAAGACAGTGGTAATGATGTAGGGTGGTTTAAGGAAGTAAAGACGGAGACTGCAAGTGGACGGCAGACCACATTCGCTTTTGCCACTGTTGATGGTGCTGGTCATTTGGTACCATTCGACAAGCCAAAGGAGGCATTGGCATTGGTGGACAGATGGTTGAACAAGAGAAGTTTCTCATAGCTTTAGTGATGTTAAGGGAAATCGAAAAATAAAGATGCGTGCATTTAAATTACAGCATTTGGAGCATATCAGTTGTAGACAAAGCATACATATTCCGAAAGTAGGTAGTCGTACCTGGCCGATCCGCAACGATGCGCCTGGTGATCGCAACATCTAATATGCATGGCTTGACGAGAACATTCTAGGCAAATTCGAGCTTATAACGGGTAAGCACATCATCATGCGCATCGCATTTGCAAAATTCGGTGCCTTTCCCCACACTGATATCATCGCTATGTAGGTACGTCATCGTTATAAAGTCTGTGCGCAAACTTCATAAAGAGCGAAAATGACCACACGCGACACATTAACAGAGTACGAGACTTATTACACCTGTTCAGATCTCTTCTAAAGCTCATTTTCATCTTCTCTATCACACAACACACAACACACTTCAAACAATATGTCTGGAACCTCAAACGTCGGCGGCTCTGGTGTCTACCAGGCTGATGACCAGCGCACCGTTCCCGATTCTCAGATTGAGCAAGAGAAGAAGGAGAACAGATTCCACGAGGGCAAGGAGCACTCACACAAGGCCAATGACTCCAGTATGTTCACCATATCCGCTTCGCTCATTCCTCATGGCCGAATAACCCACACCTCAACACCAATATTTCATCTGATCGAATTACTAACAGGCTGACAGAGGATGAACGCACAATCGCCAACAAGCTCGCCCGCGAAGAGAAGCGCGAGAAGGAGAGTGACGAGCCGAAGTCAGAGGAGGACAGGCTCCGCAAAGAAGACGCCACTCTGCCAGCGCTATCGCACGGCAACCAGCCATCGAAGGGAGCAGTCATCGATCAGCAGTTAAGGGATGAAGAAGAGGAGGAGCTCAAGAAGAAGGGCAAGGCCTAAAGGTTAACGAGTAGTATACCCCGCATGAAGAGCTTTTGTGCTTGGAGTTCAGGTGGAGCATTGTATGAACTAGGATGATCAGTCGATTGACACAATAGCTTCAATTAAGCCCGAGATATGAATCAATGATACCAGTCAAGATGAGATTCATGTAAATCCTAAATTGATGTGATGCGGCTCAAAAGTCTAAAAACATTATATGACACGAAATTGCCCCACACTGTCGTGCTTACCTTTGCATGCAACGAGTATGACTCGCGGACCTCGGGACATCTCCGATAAGCCAAACCCCCACAACCTGCCGTCGGCTTGTCTCCGAGTTCGCAATGTAATCCTCCAACGACGTCCCTAAGATCTAATTGCTTCGACCTGATACATAGAGACGTACATGCATCTCTTGTCACCATCGAGACATCTCTTCCGCACCTCTACCGCCTTCGCTAAAGCTTCTTTCCGACCCCGCGTCTTCCCACGAGTACTGCTTTCGAGCCTCTTTCGACAACAGACCGCCAATATGTCTTCAAGAGTAGCAGAACGCCTAAAGGGCAAGACTATTGTCATTACGGGCGCGTCCTCTGGCATTGGAAAGGCAACAGCCATAGAGTTTGCGCGTACACAACCGGATGATCTAAAGCTCATCCTGACAGCTCGCCGGGAAGATACACTGAAGGAGCTTGCGAAAGAGATTGAGGGCTTTGCGAAGGGAGTCAAGGTTCTCCCTGTAAAGCTGGACGTGAGCAAGCCAGAAGAAGTCCAGAGCTTCGTAGGCAAGCTACCGCAAGAGTTTAAAAATGTGGATGTCCTCGTCAACAATGCGTGAGTCACCTGTTCGAAAGAGTAAGAAGAAGACGAGAGAAGCTGACCTTCCTCCAGAGGCCTCGTCAAAGGCATGGCCCAAGCCCCCGACATCTCCCCCGCAGACATCGACGTAATGTTCGCAACCAACGTAACCGGCCTAATAAACATGACGCAAGCCATCCTCCCCATCTTCAAGTCCCGCTCCACTCCTTCCGGCGACATCATAAACATCGGCAGCATCGCCGGCCGCGAGCCTTACTCAGGCGGCAGCATTTACTGCGCCACCAAAGCAGCCGTGCGCTCTTTCACGGACGCCCTACGCAAGGAGTTGATCGCTACGCGGATCCGCGTCATCGAGATTGACCCAGGACAGGTGGAGACGGAATTTAGCGTTGTGAGGTTCGGAGGAGATACAGAGAAGGCGAAGAAGGTTTATGAGGGCGTGGAGCCGTTGACCGGGGAGGATATTGCTGAGGTTGTGGTGTTTGCTGCGGGGAGGAGGGAGAACGTTGTGATTGCTGATACGCTGGTCTTCCCGAGCCATCAGGTAAGCCCATCCTATCCTGGTGCCTGTTTTTGTTTTTTTAATGTTTTTGCTAACGATGAATAGGCTGCGGCTGGGGTTATGCATAGGAAGACTGCTGGACAGTAAGTCTGACGAATTTTATCTTAGACGGCGAGATGCCCGAATATCATCTGCATGGACACAGTCGGCTTGTTACAATACGTTCCAATGGCACAGGGTCTACAGCTGTCAATTTGGGCACACTGCAATGAGCCAGTTCGAGTGACTGTCAGCGTGTTCGACTGCTGACTCCTTCTTCAGTGGGGCATCGCCAGACTCAACTCTAAAGGGGAGACTTTAAAGAAGCTATAATTAGACCGCGTCCTCGTAACTGTACGCAACACTCAAGGTCTCGGCACTCATTCGCGCTACAGTTCGTTCTCAATTTCAACACATGTCGTGATGATTTTGCCCTCTCATTACATCCTTCCCCTAGGCATCCGCAGACAATGCACTCTGCTACGGTCGATTACGTTCATTATATCTAGCGTAAAGCAAGGAATTTGTCATCGGTCGTTGGTGGAGTGAAATGCGTGACTATCGTCCACTGATCTGCCACAGCACAGCAAGTCATATGATGCAATCGAAAACGATGGGATAGAATCACTGTTGCCCCGGCATTCAAGGTCATATCGTGGAAGCACTCTAAGAGCCTCTCACTGAGGCAACAGGATGTAGATATGCAGGGAAGAGGCAAAATATCTGTGTTCTCGTCAGCAGTCAGTCGGTCTCTTTACGACCACGACCATCGCGTTCGATCAATCGACTGAACTCTTTGTGACAGCATCCATCTAGTTACAACACCTGCTAAGGCACAACCACCTCTCAAATCGCTGGCGGCAAGCAAGATGGGATACAGGATGGGCATGCAGAAGACTACTCGGCGACCGAAGCCCCCTATTCCGACATCGATGCGAGGTGACGCGCAGATTCTCTTCAAGATGAACCACGCTGCTAAGCTTGATATTCAAGGCTTCATTGTAGGACAGCTAAAGGCAGTAGGCAAGATGGGACATGAATTCACAAACCATACTGGCACGAAGTTCGTCTTCTGTCTTAGTCTCGATGACGGTGGCGATGAGACGGTATTGTTGAGCGCGGGTACGAAGGCCGCTATGGAGGAATTCATCAATGGGGAGCATGAGGACGAGGCCATTGCATTGGCTCAATGTTCGCGCCTGGAGTACCCTGCAACAACATGTTCGCGAGAGCTTACGGACAATTGCGTCGAGGACTACAGCGAGGACTACACTGCCAATGGTACTACGATTCTTTTCACCGTCGACGAGGTGGATGCTGACGACCCTTCGGACTCGGCCCCTACTACCACCACCGTAGAATGCTCGAGTCTCGATCATGATTGTAAAGCCCGCCTCATGCGTAGCCACGAAACTCCATCTCTTGCCTAGATCATCGCAAGCGCAGGTCCGAGCAACTACCCATTTCCAGACAAGGCGGAATCAGATTCGGACTCCATCTCAGAGTATGGCGACGATCTTGAGGACATCACACAGAAGGTTGAGAATCATCTGCTCGGCCTGATGGAATCGAGTGACGACCTTGAAGCTACGAACAGTAGCACTACCTCGACGTTATCTTCTCCCGATGCCATTGTGCCACTGGAACGTGGTGGATCGCCTACCCATCCTCTAGTTGACATTGCATATCCTCACAGTAACGAACACAAGGTCCCCCGCAAGCGTCACGACGGAAACGTCTCCCTCGCAAGCCTAATAAGCAGCGCAAACGACGCCGACTTCCCACTGAGAGACGTTCTTGACTCAGATTACTACTCTGGCATCTCCCCATCCCCATCCCCATCACCCGGAACCTCATATACTTTCGTCCTGAAGCCGTGTCTCGATCCTCTTTTCCCAGGCCACACTCCCTGCCACGCTCATGTACAGCGCCCTTTTGGACGCTCTGCAGATGCAGCTATCAGGGTCTTGCGGCGTAGGTTTGAGTTCATACATTGTGCGGCGGGTCACGTGGGGCTTTATAGGGAGTGGTGTGTTGCGAAGTGGGAGACGGGTGCGAGGATAGTGCATGGACCTTCGTCTTTACGGAATGAAGTGGTCTATGAGGATGATGAGGGTGACAATATGGAGGTAAGTAAACCCAGTACGGGGACAGGGCACGCAGCTGACCTTGAGTCGTAGATTCCGAGTAGTCCTCTCCCTGTTGTTACGTATAGCGGCGCAGGACCTGCCTACCATGATGAACATGTGTCAGTTGAAATAATGCTAGACCATGTCTTCGCTGACGACAATGTACTAGAGGTATGAGTGTTCTAATCGGTCGGTTGTGCTGTGCCTAATTGTGTGCTACAGGACTTCAAGAGCACTTTTGACGGAAGTCTTGCGGGCTACCTGGAGCAGGCTGGAGAAGATCAGGCACCTCATGCAGGCCGCCTACGAAATGAGGTGTGTTGGATTATGAAGTTATATGCTTGCACAATGCTAATTTCTTAGATTTTGAACAATGCGCTGCGAGAATATGACAATGAGGACTCGCCGCCTGAGCACCACAATACAAGACGAGTTCTGTTCAATACTTGCAAGCCCGCACTGGGCGATACGGACAGCGCCAGTGTGTCTGTTTGCACGTCTACTTTCTCGAACCGTACATCCATCACGTCCAAATCGTCTCACGAGAGCGTTCGTCTCGCCTACTCCCAACTGTGTCGACGCGCTCGACCTCGAGATCGACGCGCACAAGTGTCAATACGATTGCTCGGTCTGCATAACAGCTCTGCGAGGTTTCTCAGTTGCTACTATCACTCGGTCGACCGCCTCTGCAAACCATATAGCGAGTAATGGTAATAGCAGCAAGCGCAGTGTTAGCTTGCCTGTGATACCTTCAGTGTGGGCAGATCATGCAGCAGAGGATCCTGCATCAATCGCTCATGGGTCGAGTACGCATCAGAGCCCGGTTCGCCTCCAACGCATTATGGGTGTTTCAGATACGCCAGATCGCACTGGCGACATGATTAATGACTGTCTGACATATCTGAGCATGTCGAATGAGCCAGAGAAGTCACAAGGCGTAGCTCAACCATATGCGCCTGCCCCAGTCGTTGAGCACACAACCACCGACCTGTGCTCAACTCTTATGACTTATCGCACAATCAACCTCGCTCGGACTGAGGAGTCGGCTTGTTCCGAGTACGAAGATGCTAAATATGATACCCTGAGGCAGGACTACTCTATGTTCTCCGATGGCATTCATAAGGAGTCGCGACGACGTCGCTGGGCTGCCAAAACTAAGGATTGTCTCAACAAGGTTCCCAAAAAGGCGCAGCGAACTACGCGCCGCCGTATCAAGTCCACGAAAAAGTTTGTGATGACTCTTCGCTGCTTCGCTCCGTTTGCTCTTGCCTCCTGCCATTGGTCGTAACCGATCTGAGCAGACGTTCATACACTTGAGATCGGTAGGTTGGGGTAATGATTTCTTTATTTTTCTTTCATGTCTTTCAAAACATACCATATTATCCAGCCACAAGGGGTCAAGGGCTATAATTACGAGTTTAAGAAAAGCGTACACAAGGCTTAAGATTTGTTGCAGTGTAGAGAATTGTCTAGTCGTTTCTTACCAACTTGCCTTAAAACTCATTGTGCGCCATGAAACGGACGCCTGTTTGGTCATGTATCCTAAGGGAGGTGTCGAAAACAGATGGTTAGGATTGCACATGAGCTCTCGCTGCAGGGGGGCTGTTGGTTTCACCCCCGTTTCATTTCACTCACTTCGTTCGTTCATTCACGGTCGCTCTGTTGGTTTCTAGCACCTTCCATCTCATGTACAATCAGTTGTCTCTTGTTTGTTTAGCTTGCTGTCTTAGCTATACAGCAAGCTGTTGTTTCTGCCTGCCTTTCTATGCCTATATGAAGAGGCTCAGGCAGCTCGTTGTTAGATAAATCAATTCATCTCATCTGATCTCTTTCCTGATCCAACAGGTTATGAGCCCGGCACGGCTAAAAATCCAAAATCGATCCTCTAGCCTCTTTCCTTGAGAGAAAACTTTTGTCAACAGTTCGAATCAGACTCTCCACCGTGGAATTCGATTAGAGCATCCGGAAAAAGGCTGAGAAATTCGTCTCCAATCCACTCTGGAGACCAATGCACTTGTTGCTCACCGGCCTGTTGATACCGACGAGGTCTCCGTGAAGCTGTGAATTTTCTACAACCCCCCAGGCTTGTGAAAGCTTATTATTGTGGCGAAGTGCTCGAGGTACCAAAAGTAGAAGATTTGATGGTGGAAACCAAGGGTTGGGAAGAGTACAGCTAAAATGACATGACAGCCTCAGTGGTATTGATAAGAAGGTCGCTAATCTTAGCCGAAAAGTGCCATGGGGGGTACTTCGCCCTCCAGCTTGTTTATTGCTTTTGTCACATCTGCACGGCATATAGCTGATAGTCGATGTCATTAATTCCGCCTGTATCAGGTCTTAACATCGTGTGTTCATATCGTGTTGACGGTTCTCGATTACTAAGCCCATCAAGGAGTGGAGTTGATCTTGTGTGCTCACAGTGTATCCACCCATGGTCCATGTGCCGAACCATATTGATTTCACTCAACGAAATTTCTTCAAGTTTTTCACCATTAGATTTCTTTACCAGCCACCAAAGTTGTTTCCCGCGCAACGACTGCCTGCGCGCACAAGCCACACCTGCAGAGAAAGCTCTGCCGACCAGCGTTCATCACTGCGACAGGGCTTGAGATTCGGAAACCTTTTGCACACAATTCTCATATTGCTGCTCAACTGTCTTCTCAGTTACACACTCACAATCTTCTCAGCTCACCGATCATCCACCAAGCATATTTTCTCCAAGTCCTCCACTCACTAAACTCACTAAAGACATAACAATAACATGGCTACCGCTACTCTTAGCAACCGCCCCTCCACATCCTTCAACTGGGCAGACGATGATGAGGATGACTTTGATTTCGAGTGCTGGAAAGCCACTGCCGACACCTCCGCGCCCACGATCAACGACCTTGGCCCACTTCAACTTCCACTTGCCGAGAACGACCCTCTTTTCATTGTCACCAGTCCTAAGATCGTTGCCGAACAATCCCCAAGTATCGTCACCTCGCTGCTGGATCAACAGAGCTTTGAGGAAGGAGAGATACAGGTGACTGAATGGCACCCCGCGGAGGCCCATGCCTGTCTTGTACACCGCGCGCTACAAGACTCTTCAGATGCGCCCGCGTACTGCGAGATGAGTTATTATGACTCGTGGAGTCCAAGCCCATATAGGCGTGCCAATTACGCCCAGAATTGGAACCGGATGAAGGCGAATAGTGGGTTTGATTGTCGGCGACCGGTGCAGTTTAGGCTGTCACCTCTGGGGCAGGTCCGCTTCGTCGACGAGGCGGAAATCACTATAGAAGTGGCACAGGAAGGTAGCAAGTCACTTGAGCCGGTATATGAGTTTGCGCTTGATGCGGATATCGAGGTGTATGATCAGTTCAGCGAGATCGATCTTGAAGATCTGCCCAAGCTCCAACATGGCGACAGTGAAACAGACGAAGAAGAGATGAAGACACAGTTCACGCGGCCACCAGCGCCGATGTTCTGCGAAGAGCACGTTGAAGAGTCCTGTTTTGCGGATTCGATACCAATAGCTATCAGCAGGTCACCGGACGACAAAGTTGAAGATATCGCACAAAACGCACAAGATGAGCACGATTCAAACAACAGCCTTACAAAACCGAAAGCACACAACGATGCTACGGATGAGCCGCACCTTCCCTCTTCACCCACCGCTGCAGCAGATGGGGACTACGATTTCGCAGAAATCTTCTACGACGACCACGATGCACACTTTCCCGATGAAGGATATCAGTCAGCCTCTCCGCCCATCTCTCCAATCCTTGCAACCTGCGACGAAGACCTCAATCCAACCTTCACAACGGCGACAGTCCTTACGCGTCCCACCGCGTCTTTCACCCGCTGCAAGCGCACTGAGCGGCACGACTCCATGGATGCCCTCATTGATTTCAGACAGAGCTTGAAAGATCAGGACACTGTTCACGACGCAACCCATAATTACGAAGATACATTTCAAGAATGCGGAACAGACACGATCAATAGGTCACCGGAAACCGTCGACCACAGTCTTACTCTTCTTTCTACATCTCCATCATCATCGGATACAGCGGTCCGTAAGATAGTGATCGATAGTGACGAGCCACTGGATAACGTCGACTACACTTCCACCCTTCGTCCTGACCCTGCATATAACCCCACGACATCGCAAAATGTCGCTAAGAAGATGCCATCTCCAGACCTCAAATACAACAATCCGGATCCGAGTCTTTCCGATTATGTATCCGAAGCCGTCTCGACTGGGTGGTTCTTCCTCTCCTTAGTGCCTTGGACAACAGTCGGTATCGTTGCCGCTGGCGCTGTGGTTGGTGGTCTTGTACACCTTGCTCGCCGCCGATGAATAGTTTGGGGTCTACGATTTTGTTTGCATGAGCTACTCACACGATGATTACGACGACGGCGACTTTTATGATTTTGTATTGGCATTTCGTTGGTGTTGTATACCCTTCCTTTGAGCGCCTTCAACATCAATCCTGAAATTTAGCGAGCGAGTATGTTGAGCATTTGTAAGGCGTTATATACCTTGGGAATGCTAAGAATAGCTTTTTGCTCACTGTATCACGACGATTTCGTTAGATAACATAATGAAATATTGGAATACTCGCGACTATTACACTATGTGGCTTCTCCGGGTCCGCGGTACTTGTAACTTAAATTCACGTTTCGCCCCTATACCACTGAGCATATACTATCCCTAATACTTATAAAGGGTGCTTTATCTGAGCTCTAAAGCCGTACTACTATATAGCAAGTCGTTACAAGCCTTATGGCTGCTACGGTGTGTAAATTGACAAGGCTGCAAAGCGGATTAAGCCAAAGGGACTAACGGTTTTTTTGGTTAGAGCGAAACGACCCCACACCTGTCATCCTACGTAGGCCATCGACGACGACGGCGCCTCCTCCTCCACCTCAATCGCGTGGGTTGCTTATCACCCACTATCGCAACAACTGGTGCAGCTTCTTGAACGGTCCGAAACAACGTTAGCCTTGGGCTGTATGATGGTCATGATTACTTTTCTAATGGCTACTGCTGACTACAGCCTTGCGCCGTACATCGCTCGACCATTAGTTTAGAAGCAGCAACCTTGATGTCTCTGTTATTTGAACCTTTCTAGTTCAACCTGGAGTATCAAAACATCTATTTTAAATGGAGCCACAAGGGACGAATGCAGCTAAGGAGCAGCAGGGGACAGGTGAACGGTCACCCGAAGACCAAAGGGGCGCAGTTCCCTTTCTCTCGGTTTCTGAGCTCGAGAAATGGAAGATGCAACGAAAGAGCCGCTCTAGTCTAACCAGAAGACGGCCTGATGTTAGCCTTCCATGGAAGAACTTACTCAAGAACATTGAAGATAGAGATCATGTATGTATACCACTGCTATATTAGCAAAGCAGCATATTTCAAGATATTAAACATTACACAGATCTTCTTAATCGATGACTCTGACTCCATGCGACCTCATTGGGAGGAAGTGAAGGCCTTATTCGGCGCCCTTGCTTACCTAGTCAAAGATGCCGATAGGGACGGGATAGAATTAAGATTCACTAATGACAACAGAGGATATAGAGCGAAAAATACAACGACACTGGCTCATCATGTCAAGGAAACACCTCTAAGCGGAACTTCAAATATCGAGGATTCCCTTGGCAGAATTCTGGACGAGTACATGAGAGAGCGAGTCCGATCCGAAAAGAAATTGCGAGCCCCTCGACCTCTGTCCATTTTCGTCTTAACTGATGGTGTTTGGCAATCAGATTCTGATCCGACCGAAGTCATCACAAGGACAGCTGAAGCTCTTCACCAACTTGGTGAATTACCAGGATCGATCGGCATTCAGTTTATCAAGTTTGGGACAAACAATACCGGCAATGCAAGGCTTCTACGCCTTGATGATCAACTAGATCTTGTCGATACGGAGAACTCTGACGGAAATGTCTGGAAGATGTTATTGGGCACAATCAGCCCGAGCTGGGATCAAGAGCCTCTATCATCTGTGCCTAATCCAACCCCGGGGCGCATCCTTGAAGAGGACTCGGATCTGGAAGATGATGCTCTATCCGACACCTTTTCAAATGCTAGTGCAGAGAGCGATAGCTCGGCAACTTCCAATGAATCAGCAGGTCAACGAATAGCAGCGCTTGAAGCTTTGCAGCAAATTCTGAGACGACAGCCGAAAATTGAGGAACTGCTTCTAGAAGCAGGTCAGAATCCTTTCCTCTCATGCGCCGTATTTCAGCAGCGCATGTTTATACTACTGAAGGAGTTCTCAGCGGATCTTGAAGCTACTGCAACTGTACCGTCACAGCGATTAGTTGTAGGGTTCGTAGCGCGATCTTCTAGGCGATTGTCGAAAGATATTGCAAACCGCGTTTTTGAATCGGAGTCTCGGCGCACCTCCTTCAAAGATACATCGCAATCTGGAACACAAAGTGATCAGACAGAAGAGTTGGAAAGGCTCCTACAATGGCTCTCGCGGATAGATCGGGCGGACCAGACTTCTAAGGTCAAAGCGTCGCCAGCTCAACAGATATTCGTGAGCAAGATCGTGTTCCTGTACTGTATGATCAAGAATCTCACATAGAAGCGGCTGTTGATCCCGAACTACAAGATGCTACTAGCGAAGATTCTTCATCAGACGAGGATAATTTGGATATCCCTGACCCCCAAGCTCTTACAAGGTTTTTGACTGGCAACCACGCCTTCGATAATCTTACCACCAACCTACGTCGTTTTATGACTCGATACCGTTTCGACTGGCCCAGTGTTGATTTACAATGGAGGCGAGAGCTTTTAACTATGGCACCACCCTCATTGCGGTCTTTGAGGGCCGGCGGAGTTGAGTTTCTTGAAGCCGAGAATCCTGGATTACTCGACAGACTCAAGATGCGCATGGAAAGCTACACAGGCAGGTCGTGGAACTGGGACCCTCTTACACCTCCAGTATACCCATTGACATCTGGGAAAGTACGGTTGAAATGGACATGTGTACGTATGCAATTGATAATGACCCTAGGATTTGGTTTGCTGATTCCACGTAGACCTGCGGAAGAAGACTGGTCACAGATGTTTCTCCAAACCTTGCCTCGAAATTGGGGAAATATTTGCTGCACAACAATCAATCTCCTGGGATCAACGTACCTCTCGCACAATCCTCCAATGTGCCAACCACACAACCTGCTAATATACCAAGTGGAAACGCAGCTTCCGGAAATGCTGGCCCCAGTACAGGCCCGATTTTGCCGGTAGCAGGATCCATAGCCATGACACAGTATCCGGTCCCGAACCAAGGAGTTACAGGAAGCTCTCAGGGCGGCACATCCACCAATACGGCAGTTGGACCTACTCAATCACCACAGAGCACGACAGTTCCTGCGCCCACGTATATTCTACTATGTGTGGATCGGCAGGGCAAACTGAGACCCGCACAAATGAATGTGACAGAATTCAGGAGCGACGACGAATTTTTTGATACTCTGAAGTCTCAATATCGTGAGCTGCGCGGCTTCTGGCACTATTGGTTTCATCCCGAAGAATTCGATTACTGCAGCTTCTCCAAGTTCGAGCGGTACTATGTGGATCATCTCTCGTGGAAATGTAATGAACTTCCAGATCATAGCGACTACCAGTACATTAAACAACTGCCCCTGAAACCCTACGTAGCGCCTATTCCTCCAGAAGAATGGCGTCACCGAATTCAGGGTCTCAAGACTGGGCAGAGGCTGGAAGCTCTTCCTTTAATCCCGCAGCGCGTACAGCGATTTCAGATTTCTACTCACATTTCAAGGGAGGACCTCTGGGGTCTTAATGTCGAATACAGGCCTAGTTTCAAAATTATATTAGCATGGCATATACTTATAACTTCAGGAGGCTGGGCATTCATTGGCTGGTGGTTGAAGGACCACCCAGGTGATCTTCAAAACGCAGCCGTCGTCATTACTATTATACTTGGAGTGTTGATTCTTTTCTGGTCGTTGATAGATAAGAGGTTTACACACCGGCGGGAGAAGTTTAAGCTAGGATAGTAGTCAGCACCAATGTGAGCAGATTTTTCGTTATTGTCAATTCGGTCCCATTCAAACAACGATATAGCATTAACAACCTCACCAATCGCAATTCTGCAACCCTTCTCCGAGGCCAAGCATTGTTGCTCATTGCGCGTGATGGACGTTCACCATTAAACCGGATGAGCAACCTGCGCCGTCAATAATGCCGTGATATCCCCCACAAAGAAGCTCAAAATAAAGCACAAAGCTCCAAACGCAATGCTAATCCAATACGGCCACCGATACGCCAGCGCAAACGCCTCCTGCGCACCCGCAATGATCATCGGGTAAGCATTCCTATTCAATACCAGCGGATTCGTAGCAAGAATCTCCTTAACCTCGTCAAAGCGCGCGCTACCAATCAACTCCGTGATATGCGCGATGACACCCAAGCCTGCAGGCGTGAGCGGATTCACAACGGCTTTCATAGCAAGGGTTTCGGTAGCGACGATCTGAGTCAGCGACTCAGTGACTTTGCGGAAGAAGAGGTTCGAGTACACTGCGAAGCCGATTGCGCCACCGATGTAGCGAATGGAAAGTGTGATGGCGGTGATGGTAGCGATGAGTTCGTCTGGGCAGGCGATTTGCGCGATGATGGAGGAGGGAATGATAACGCCGCCTACGCCGACGGAAGCTAAGGTTACGATGGCGTATACCGTGTTGAGGTTGTGTGGGTTTGAGACGCAGACCGCGCCGGTGCCAGCGGTCATCATGGCGGTGAAGAAGATCATGAGAGCGCGTATGCGACCTTTCGTGATGGGGATTAGGACAAGGCATATTACTGCGCCGCCTATGATGCCAAAGCCGACGGGGAGGGAGCGGATGCCGATGCCGACTGGGTCGTCGCCTATTGCTGTGTGAGTCACATGTTCGCAGGCGATGATGGTTTCGTTGACATACCGTAGACATTGTACACCTGAGTAGGCCAGAAGAGAAGCATCACGAAGTAGTTGCCACCACTCAAGAACGTGATGAGAAGAATGACAATCATAGTCCTTTTCGCTTTGCTGAACAGCGCTCTGGGTACCATAGGGTAGGGAGCATAGAACTCCCAAACAAAGAAAGCGATGATGAGTACCAGGCCGAGGACTAGAGGAGCAACATTGTGCGCGCTTCCCCAGGGATACTACCGATTGTCAGTGTTGCTTGGATAACAGAGTGAACATGATTGCTCACCTGTGATGCACCCCACTGCAGACCCATCATGAAAAGAGTGATACCAACTGTGCTAAGAATACCACCAATGTAATCGACCTGGCGGAGCACATGGCGCGCCGTGTACTCTTCTGTAAGGCGAGACGGATCCTTGTAGCAGAATACGCAAAGTAGCAGACCGACAAAGTTCCAGACACCAACGAAGATTCCGTTATAGCGCCAGTTGCTTGACTGAGCAATGAGCTGAGCATAGAGAACAGAAGGGCAGAAAGGTAGGATGGTAAACACAACGAGTCCAACGTATTTGCCGCGATCTTTGATGGGGACGACCTCGGCTGTCCCAGCAAGTGCGATGAGCTCGTTCAGACCTGCGCCGATGCCAGAGAACACATTTCCGGCTGGGAAGGTTAATTTGATGGCCACATAGTGGGTATCGGGAACATACCAATCGCGATGTTCATTGAATCTGCAGTCGCAGTGATGCTTGGGCCTACAATGAGAGCAACTTGCCCAACAATAGCTACCTTCTGGCGTCCGAAGAGATCTGACAGCGCGCCGACGAAGGGGCATAGCGCAGCATTGGGGATCAGGTATCCGATAACGAACCAAACATATCGATCGACACCGCCGATATCTTGGTAGATGATGGGAAGGACGGAGCCGAAGAGGTACAATGGGATTTGAGAGCCAATCCATAGAAATGACATGCACAGCAAGGTCATGAACAGGCGGCCGTTCATCTGAAAGGCAGTTAGCTCTTGATTATCAGGTGTTTATTGTGTGACTCCTTGCCTTCTCATGAATCTGAGGGCCTCTACTGACGGCAGGAGCTAGTTGTTGCCCCTTCTCGATCTCACTCGAAGGCGTGTGAGAGGTAATCCTCTCAAAATGCTGAACCTCATCTTTTTCCACGTCGTGAGACTGCTGTGCGAGTTTCGGTGGCGTTTCTTGCATTTTGTTGACAGTGTATAATTGTGAGAACATACAAGAAAAAAAGATGACTTGAAGTAGTCTGTCTAAATTTTAAACCTTGACGCTAAGCATACCACTTGCCTCCGTGGGCTCCTATATCTTCGCCAGGTTCATGGTGTTGAGGCCTCGTAAATCAGCTGAGTCGACACTAAGGTCGCAACAGCCGCGGCAACGGAATGCCCAGCGCGGGGTTAATCAGGTCGAGCAACAGGGATAAAGGGCCTATCAGCCATAGAGAACATGTGGGCAGCGCCGTCCTGCCCGTTTTGTAAGTGGAGATCTTGGAGTGATGATGTTGATGCGTGGCGTAGTAGTCGAAGTGCGGGGCCCCGCACGGTAATTACTCGTTTAGTATCAGGCCCCGGGCTTGGCAAGATCCACGATTGGTGTGACCTGGAAGACACAGTTCCAGCCGCTACGCCATGCATTGTTTACGGGAGGACCTCAAAATATCTGTGGACTGCTGTGAGGAGAATGGCTGCGGTGGCTTGATAGATCGTCTCTAGATGCTGGGTATTGGTAAACTCTACCACGAGCTGTACATCCACAGCAATGTGATGGCACATGAAGAGCGGTGTTTACGGTACTTCTCGGCGAAACAACGATATCCTCATTGCTCCTAACTGAAGTGCATTGTACTGATACAACTCACTATCGCTTCGAGAAGCTATGCAAAACGCTTCGAGAGCTCAGGTCGAACAGGTGGCCTGGTGATTGACGTTAGAGTATAACTAGAGCCACGCTGCTTGAGCAAGATTGAAATGGACGGAAAAGTACCGAGGGACGTCGACATTAGGCTTGTAGCCCGCATGTTAGACTTGCGCCAAAGTAGACGCTAGCGATACGGTATACGGCCAGCCGACATTAAGTTGGTACGGCCACAGGCCGCTTCCTACTGATGATTTTGCTAATATCTAGGTGGGCTGTATCTTGAGACAATCCCGGCGGCCTGCTTCGGTAAAAATGTCTTTATTTACCGATTATCCCCATCTAACTCTTAGGCGTGCAAGAGTCGTGGCCGCTGATCCGTCTGGTGTTCTAATAATGGTCCTGGTGGGCATGAGCAATCACAACTCAATCGAGAATGCACATCTTAGAAGGCAGGAATCTATGTGATGTGGTCTAGTCATATATAAATAGCTTCCTATGCTCTTATGTACAAGGACTATCTTAGTGTAACAAATTAGCAGTTTGAGTGGGTGATCCTAGTATTCAGCTGCGGGTTGAACCGCCTCTTTTACGTAGAAGTGTGCATATTTGGACGCGTGTCAACGCCTTCTTCTCATTCGCTGTCTGTAGTCTATTTAAATGGACCTTTTTTTTCCTTATCATATATGCCCGTTCTCACCACATTTCGGGATCGCAAACTCCATCGGAAGGATGATCACTGTATCTTAGATACTTGTATAAACAACATCTAGAACTCTCTCGACAAATATGACTCTAGAGGTTCTTCCATGGCTCAACATACATTGTGTACAGTACCCCAACTGCTTCATACGAAGACAAAATTCTATCACTTAGGAGCATGTGCTTTCACAATGGCGCGGGAGTCCTGTTCAACTTTGGTCCTGTACAACGGGTATTCACTATGGGACTGTGTGAATACATTCACGAAATCCGAGGCAGCACAATTGCATTTATGTCTCGATCCCATACTCTTCCTATCTTCACAACAAGCAAGACCAAGTGTTACCGCCCCCAATCTTTCCTCCTCGATTTACCACCAGTGCTATAGCGAACTTCAGCTGTGACAACATTGGAAAGGGCAGTCACAGAATGCCAACTACTACACAAAACATGCAGATCGAGTTCAACAGCGGCACCTGCCTACTTTGGGCTGTTATAGCTCTCGCTCGTCTTGACGAGATGCTCGTTATCGATGACAAAACGAGGGAGGACTTTGACCGGGGAGTTCTATACCATTTTAGGCTTAGCTCTGCGCTCGCAGACACCATTCACGCGTTTGCCGATCCATCTATGATCCATGGTTGGGACACCCTATGTGTGACACACGCACAGGAATTTCTTGACAAGTTGAAGCATACCGCTATCGCCTACTACCAGCATTCAAGTAGCCGTCCGGATCCAGACGATGAATTCATGTACTGCTACTCGATCTTCGAGGCATTTCATCTCAAGATAGCCGCCGCAACGTCAGATAATACCGATGACCCATACACCGCTCATGGTATGTTAGAAGCCGTCGCCAACAAGTTGTCGGACCTTGTGGGTGATATCCTTTGCAGCATGATTGACCCACTGAACGCTTTGTTCGCTGAGACTGCGTCAGATCATGTGATCGACGGTTATCTAACAGGACGGATTGACCTGATGTGCAGCGCCATTGAGGATTTTATCCGAGAGCAGGCTGATATCAAGGTCCATGGCAACTTCGATGAGAACGGAAACATAGGCCAGAATTTTGTCAATCTTGTTCGGCCACCATTGCGCGAGCAAATTGAGAACTGCGTTGAAAACTTGTTCTCGACGCTCGATTTCGAGACCGGCCGTCCTATCGATAAGTACGATGATATTACAAATGCAGGAATCGACTGTTTTCTCCACGAGATCGCTGGATTCTTCTCATACGCGTCGCCGCTACTAAGCGAATTCTGGGGCGATTACGACTCCGACGACTTCGACGACTCCAACGACTCCAACGACAGCTATGAGGAGATATCCACAACTACAGACGCGCCCGAGCATATTGCCAATCGTGCCTTTGAAGACTACGATGATGAAGACTGGTTCTGGCAGGAATACGATGTCACCACGCTTGTGGACGTATTGACTGGCCCAGAAAACGTGCACGTCGATCAGGTAAGCTCAGTAGTTATGACCACAGAGCTGTCATCTTGTGGTATCTGCGCTGAATCTGAGTCCGTGATGCGTTCTGTCAATGCGTGTAGTCATGAATTTTGCGAAGATTGTCTGACGCAGCAGCTGGGCACCTACCATGAGATGCGGTACAAGTGTGCTGCTTGTCGCGCCAAGTTTTTCCCAGGGAATGAAGAGTAGATTCATATCATGTATAGCGCGGAATCGTTTCTAGGATATAATGAGGTCGATACAAAGAGGCTACTTTGTCTCCAGGTTGCTGGTAAACTGCCCATGGCGCGATCCATGTCGCCTGCTACTACAAGTGTATGCATCGAAGGAATCCAGAGTCGATATATCACAGCCTAACTCTGTACTTTTATGTATAGTAATATCATACTTCTTCGGTTATCATTCAACATTGATCATTACCTTCGTGAATAGTTATCCCCTTGTGTGCTTTCTGGTACATTATATGTCATTATCATGATTTCTTTATGCTAATCAGTCATTGTGACGGTTTAGATACTACTCACGCACCTTTAGTGATGCATGTTAGCTACTGACTCCAACGATGCAGGCACGGAACAAGGTGTACGAACCACGTTGCGCGAGAGTAGACGTATGGAGCAATGATTGACTCTTGTATCCTGATGTCCACTCTTAGCAGTCTGATTCCCAAATACTGCGGCATGGCTCACAGAACCGCGGGACTCCCATGCTAGCACCAGGTATAAAGTGTCAAAAAATCCTCAAATGGTCTCCTGTACTCTTCTTTGCTCTAATTTAACGACAAATACGACCATTTTGCAATCATGGCTGACAGTATGGAAGCTCTACTTGAGAAAAGCAGACAAGCTTTAGATGATATTGAGAATGATCGTAAGAGTGACGTTAAGAGCATGGACGATTGTACCAGGACTGAGTGAGTACTCTCCCTTTGGTCGTAGAAGGATAACACATCCATAGTTCACTAACTTGAAAAGCAAACTCAACCTCGTAGCTGCGATTACAAATAAGTGGCGGCGCGAACGTGATAAAACACTCAAGCCTCTCCAAGGATATGGCGTGCACAAAGAAATTCCAAACTTCCCAAAGAATGAACACGACTTTGAAGGACTGTCAGGTAAGTTATGATCGCATCCGTTAGCATGCTGGAACTGATGTAAGAGTAGAGGAAGAAGTCAAACAAATTCTGCAAGCCCTTGAAGCTCCCACAGATGGTGACGCGAAGGAAATGCTAGAGCATTTGAAAGAACTAATAGGATTTGACCGAACTGTGAAATGGCCTGATGAAATTGAAAGTTCGATAGCTCTTGTGGGGGAGGAGGAGATACGGGCTGCGGAGGCACCCTAGATGGGTCTTCGGGATTTATGCTAGGTGGGCGGGCGCGTGTACAGATTTCGTACTACCTCGAGTGTTAACGAGTCATTAAGCTATGACACTGATCATTAAATGCATTCTTCAACTCAAACTGTAGTAGTAACTTTCTTCCGCCGGTTCTATGCCAAAAAGGTGCAGCTGGGCGACCTGGCCGGTCGGTTTGCCTTCACTAACGATATCTCGGTACCTTATCTACGACCTTATCTCTCGGCATCCCCAGACTGGTCCCACAACATTCCGATCATTTGACCATTTTCTCAAAACATGAGAATGCTATTCCTACAAGTATCATCCAACACGATTGCTTCTCAACAAGGCACAATTACATTCAAGCGAAAGCGCACGCTCGATTGATTGAGCACGGATACCTGCGCGATCCCTCGCGATGGACGATCACTACCACCAACCTATCTGGCCCATGCTTCAAGGTGCGCTCGACTATATTCTCAACCTAGCTGGCGAGGCATGGGCTATGATACGACAGCCAAACGAAACAACACGAGAGCAGCCTGTGAGAGAGATGATCCATAGCCCCGATCAAAATGGGTCTGTGGTGGAGCATGTGGGCATAGCGGTGAAGGCTAAGGACGACAAAAAGTGGGCTGAATCAATGGAAGGCAGCGCAGTAGGTGGCTGAACGGTAGCGTGTGGTTGTGTGCGAGATCTGGAAGAGCGATTTTGATAGGTGGTGAGCAGACTTGCTGAATGCGTGAACGCATGCTTATGAAACAGCAGGAGAACTTCCGCAACGACTAATCATTCATGTATCATGAAGGCGGAGTGCGCGCAAGGTGAAATTGTGTATTCTGAGGAGGCTGCAAGACGGGTGGGAGCAGGCTCTGACTCAACTTCTCGGGACCAAGCGTCAGATCCCTCGAAGATATTGATGGTCCCATGGTTGAGGGAAATGGCGACCAAATTCCAGCTCAAGCCATAGCTCTTCGGTTGGGGATTTACTGTAAGGACTTACGGAAGACGTGGGAGAGTGATGAGTATCTGGAAGTTGCTGATATTGAATGAAAATTTTATCTCTCATCTATATTTACAGCGACATTCCTATGGTGTTTGCTGCGAACAGCAAACACAATACCACGTCGAAAGCACAACACTCTTTCCAGACTCTTGGCTATTCCTTCCAAAAAACCTCCATAACCCACTAGCACATGTTTGACCTGCCATAATTGTGCTTTCCCTCGAAACGTGGCTGGCAAGCTCACTCCCCTTACGCCAGGACGTCAACTCTGGTTCCTCACCAACATCGCTAAGTACAACTAACAAATCAACTATTCATTCATACCCAGTCGCAGTCGTAAGATTATTGTTAAATCGCATCGTCATCTCGCACCTGAACAGCCCGCGGAAAATCCACATCATGCCCAGGGTACTACTACCCCAACAGCGACGCACGCGAGCAACAATTCCCAATCACGATTGTCCGGAAACAATGCCGCAGCTTTACATTCCGGACTACCCAGCCGTTCTGAATGCCGTACGTACACTTTTCTCGGAATCCCGCTACCTTCACGATCTACACGCAAATGACGGCCAACTCAGCACCCTAGTGGACAATATACGTGATCTTAAAAACGACACTGCACATTACCCGCGTCATGTCGGCCAACTGAACGCACAAGAGTCGACGTTCCAGATGTTTAAGGAGAAGTACAAGGATAGTCGAGCGTTTCTAGCATGTAATGGATCGCTCGATGGGTATGAAGAGACGAAAAGAAGTTTCCAGGAGGTACAGAGGATGAGAGAGAATCTGGTGATGAAGTGTGAAAAGATGGCAAGGGATATTGTGGCGGGGTTGGAGAAGTTTCGAAAGGAGTTTGAGGAGGTAAAGATGCGATTCGATGGGCTTGAGATGCCAACTACCGCGTAAGTATTGCTCCTTAGCTCCCTAGGGTGCTTTGTAACTTCCGATAGTTGGAAGGGGTCACGATCCTCTAGCGGTGCGTCGAATGTCGGTTCGTACTAACGAGATTATGCGGCCACTTCAGGCCCGACGCCCAAATGTCAGGGTCGCAAATATCATGTTACCCTTGAGAAATCAGTAATCATTCACTTGATTCTTGACATATTAGGGGAATGATGTTTCGGCAAAGCTTTTAAGGGCTTTCAATGCAGAGAGAGTACTGCAAAGCTCGGTGAAGTCTATTATATCAGTACTTTCGCTACCACCAAATGACTTAAATCATTTCGTAGTCTGTATATGTACCTTACGGCTTGTTGCAGCACCACTCATTGATCGTTATCTACTGCAATTCTGCGTTGATCCCCCACGCTGGAAGCTGCAGCTTCTCCTACCGCTACAAGACTCTATCCCTGCTAGACCCAGTCCCTATCAAGTCCCATCACAGCGCGAGTCAGTCGAAGCTGCTTGTATATTTTCCCTGGAGGAGGAGAGTAGTCTGCTTCGAGAGCGCGCAGGAGTGAATCGAGTTCGGCATCTGTGCACAAGTGAGTTCATGATGTTCTCGACGGCCAAGTATTTTCTCACCTGTCAGGCTAAGAATAGAGGCAAGAGTCTCAGGGAAACCTTCAATAGGCTCGTTGGTGCGCGCATCGTGTAGTGGCCATAACTTCGTCATGTTGTCACAGTGTTTGTTGTGGGCCCTCGCATATTTGTTGTGGTTACTGTAAGCTATTAATAGATGGTCAATCTCCAGCGCCTTCTGAATACTAACTGGGCGTTGAAGTAGTCCCTGACATTCACAACGCTTAAATAGTCGTCGGTTGCATGTAGAGTCAGGTCATCTCGGTTGCTAGTACCTTGCACGTCGTTGACTGTCTGCTCCAGCTTCATTATCCGATTCTCCAAGCTTTCAAAGCGAGTCTTCATTCCTTTCCACTCCAATTGGAAATTTGTAATGTGATTCGCTTCGGGTTGCGCCGACAAAGACTGCATCTGAGAAGCAATAGATTGGAGTTGGGCGGCAAGATTGATGAGAATGGAAACTAGGCTGTCCATGTTATCGTTGATTGGTGTTCGCCTTGAGCGTGTGAGAGGTTAAGAGGTAGGAAATGCGCGAGATATACACAGGTGGAGGAGATAAAATACCCGAGCTCCCCGGTGAAAGTGAGACGGTGAAGGTGTTAGAAAGCTGTCAGGGCGCTTCCAGAACACGATACGCTTAGCACACACGGCTATTGGCCTTCTCGTAAATGTCCCTCGCTTGTACCATATCTGTGATATATCTACGATCCTCCAATAAAGACTCTATTTGAACTAGCACCTCGTCCTACTTGAATAAGCCAGCCCATTCCCACGGCCAGCATCTCATCATCTAGATAGCGAATGAAGCTTTTCAGGACCTCATTGAGGTTACGCACTAAATTAGAAATGTCACAGCCCGTTTGAGTTCATTCAGTGGCTGCCAAGCAAGGAATGTTGTGGATTCGGACAATTGCAGGATCATGAGAAACGCAGAAGGTCAAATTGACCCGCATTGCTTCCTTGGCACTTTCGGGAATATTTTGAGCATGGTCAGATCTTCTACAAAGTAAGGGTGCCTACTACTGGACGAAAACGCTACTCGATTGTTCAGAAGAACCTCAGCAGGCTAAGGTTGTCCTGATTTCTGCAGAAACGTAAAGGTCATTGCAGCCAGCATCATGTGCGCTCTCCAAGAGTATAAGATATGAACCACGTCCTTACGCGTTCTACGTGCACCACCAATAGTGGAAACTATCTAGTTTCGATCACTGCTCAAAATTTGGAGGTAGTAGCGGCCAGGGGCGTCAGTCATCGTGAAGGATGACAGACAAACGAGAGAAGTCATTCAATATGACTGACAAGAGTTCCGACTCAGAAATGACTCCTCTCAGAGAATGCTTATAATAATCCTCCGATGCGATATTCTGCTCTTTCCGAAACATCTTCCACTACCCACCTCATCGGAACACCAAAATAGCTGAACGCGAGCAGTAATTAAAACAGGTTGAGGATCTCGAACACCTCTCTAGACAGGCTAAGCAAGTGCAAAGCAAGCTACATCTTATAGGATTTTCTAGTTGGTCTAGGATAACAGGATGGCAAATAAACAGCAATCCGCCGCAAAAGGTTGCCCAGTACGAACCTGGAGGTTGCCAGAAATTAGAGCGAACCATAGCAACCCCTTCAACAGTCGCTTGTTAGCCCAATATCCTGTGCTAGAGGTGAATTGATCTTGCGATTCATTTTGGTTTTCACTGACACAGCCACAGTCAATAGCAGTGCATCTCAATCGCGAGGATCTAGTTAGAATATCACACCTGTCCCAAGCTAGTCACGACTATATTCGGCTGTTCGATAAAGTCAATAGGACAAATTTATTCGGTAAAACCCTCTGCCCTGGCCTGGGTTTCAAGCTGCGTGAGGAGTTGCACTGTCCTTGTCCAGCAAGGGGTTTCAGCAAGAAGGGTGCCTGCGCTGGCCAAACTGGATTCGCTGCCAAATCGAAGCGCTGTGTCGAATGCGGTGTCAACACTTGTAACGAGTGTCGCATCCATGTCCTCTACCAAGTTTACGTGGAGGACCCTGGGCTCGACAAGCATCGTTGGTGGGCAGGCTTCATCTTAACCAACAAGCATGCGGTTGCCATATATCCTGCCGAAAATGACAAAGACCCTTCTTGGCATTTACCAACTGACCATATGATGCCGCTTCATGATCGAGGCAAAGTTCACCTTCCGCTTCTTTTACCGGGCATGGCCGATCCTGAGTACATTGATCGTATCTTAGACATCAATCTGGGTCGCCACTTTATCACACCGAATGGAAGAGTTACAGATGACTGGAAAGGATGGGACGTCGTCGAAAGCCTAAATGCAAGAACAACCTTCCGCAAATTACGTGTTTGCCCTGCATGCTTTCAAGAGGGTCAGAAGAAGCCGTGTTCCTGCACTCTCCGAAAACGATTCTTGGACCGGTGGCTATGTATACCCTGCTACGAAGAGGAATATGCCGATGATGTAGACATGGCACATCTGGAGCATCATGAAGGAATTTGTAAATGCAAAGCCCCACTCAGGCCGCTCGAGCCACATGAAGGCATGGAAGCCGTGGATATCGTCTGTAACTGGTGCAAGGGAGCAACTAATATTAATGCTTCTGACGACATCATCGCCGGCGAGCCAGCAAGTCAAGGTGGCGATGAGAACCAAGACGATCATCATTCTGATCACAGTGATGGTGTTGACGTGAACAGCGACGGATCTATGTGCATTTACTCCAACGGAGTCAGAGCTAGTGGTTCTCAAATAGGTCGCGAAATTGTCAGCTCGCACTACAAACTGGCCGGTATTGACGTTCCAAGCATAGAGTGTGACTGCCACTTGAGGGCAAGCAGAACCGATCAGGAAGCCATACCCAATCTCCACAACACAAGTGCGAGCGGAAACGGCGGAGAGTAGAATTAACTGATAGTCGAGCTAGATTCAAAGCTTGACCTTTTGAAACGTGCGTCAGAAATTGATGAGTCTGAGCGTCGGAAACCGGTACTCTATTCCCAGTGTATGATCCTCAACATTCTTGGTGGATGTATTTTTTTTTTCTTTAAATTTGAATGTTTATCTTAGTCCTTTGGATATCTTGCTTTCAGAGTAAGTAGATTAAAATAAGAATAAATGTCAATGACATCAAGAAGATTGTAGCTTCGGACTGTCATGGTGTTACCTCAAACGCACTGTCCTATTAGTCGAAACCCACGGCTTGTAGATACATACCACAGTCTACAATTCACTACCTCAGGTTATCACCATCAAATGTTTGGGCATAACAGTCAAATTTGATACTGCAAACCATGGTAACATTTCCCCGCAAGACCATTTGCCCAAGTGGAGCACTTGAGGGTGGCGTAAAGCTTGGCATTTGACACATCAGTACAAACTTTCCTGATCCTGCATTATCGCCGCGTCGCCTTCACCCTCGATACGCTATCTTTGACACCCAATCGCTCTTTGCCCAGGCCGACTTCCGCACTGCCAAGATCGCATGGAGAAGGGCGCGGAACTCGTTGCGGAACTCGGTGATCGATTGCTAGAGACTCAATAACTTCAACCATGGCTCATGGTGGCGTGGAAGGCAGCACAGCAGCGACTGCTAAAGGCCTACACAAAACATGAGAGCATAAGTAACTCAGTTCCTGGCAGTATGGGTCTACAAAAGTTACATTCAGGTGCGCATGGTGAAAGGCGGGAATATACGGTGAAGTGGTCGTGAATCCTTGAACGCGATTGGCCAGGATCTCTCGCCCGAAAATCTCGGGTCGTCGGCGCATCGCCATGTGCACCTAACATGACACTGCATCATATTCCATGGAAACAGAGACCCGACAGGCAAAAAACCAAACGCTCCCATTGCATCATAAACCAATCATTTCCCCAGTTGTTGAACTATCGAATTTGACCGACATTCTCAACTCAACCACTGACCTTCGTCACACCTCATCTTCACGCTCAAATCACATCCAATACCAGGTCTATTTGGCTTTCAACACCCATGATCTCTCTCACCTCAGAGTGTGTTCTCGACTCCTGGCCTCACCATGAGTGGAAGCAAGCTAAGAGTCTTCCTCAACAACGCGACGACGAAGGCCTTGCCCACCTTCTCGGATCATCAGAGCAGACAGAAGCAGACAGCATCGCTAGAGAAGATTGCCAGAGAAACGATCGGGAGCACGTATCTCGAAGAGGATCCGTCGGTAGCAGAATGGTTTCGCGGCTTGGTGCCGTCTTCGCGCGGCGTCGCTGAATATGTGGACGACCTCTTCCCAAGTGCGCGATGGGTGAGGCGATATAATGTACCATGGTTGGTGGGAGATGCTATCGCTGGTATCACCGTTGGGCTCGTGGTTGTGCCGCAGGCTATGGCCTATGCGCTACTGGCTCGACTCACACCTGCATTTGGACTGTACACGACCTTCACAGGAGCGTGTTTGTACTGGGTGTTTGGAACATCAAAAGATATCGTTATCGGTACCACCGCAGTTGGATCCCTCCTTGTCGGCAGCGTCATCAGCAAGATCGAATCTGAGCACCCCGGAGTCTACAAACCTGAAGACATTGCTCACGCCCTTTCCTTCCTTGCTGGAGCTATCCTCTTCGTATTGGGCATTCTACGCCTCGGCTGGCTGATCGAGTTCATTCCCTACATACCTATTTCCGCCTTTGTCACCTCAGCCAGCATCACCATCATCTCCACCCAACTACCAACCGTCTTGGGCATCACTGGTATCAATACGCGTGAGTCGCCGTACAAAGTGTACGTGAACACCCTGAAAGGCTTACCGAGGGCGCAGCTCGATGCAGCTATTGGGATCACCTCCATCGTACTGCTTTGGCTCATTCGAGATGTATGCTCGAAGATGGAGTTACGTCAACCACATAGGAAGCGGATGTGGTCACTTATTTCTTCGCTTCGGTTGACATTTACCATTCTGCTGTTCACGTTTATCAGCTGGCTTGTGCATCGCAAGGTTCCCGGAGGACAAGAGAGGTTTCGAATCGTTGGGCATATTGAGAAGGGATTCAGTCATGCAGGCGTACCACCTATGGACGGCGAACTTTTCGGTCTAGTAGCATCCGAGCTGCCTGCAATAATTATCATCCTCATTGTAGAGCATATCGCGATCGCGAAGTCATTTGGTCGCATCTTCAATTACACCATTGTCCCATCGCAAGAGATGATCGCTCAAGGTGCTGCCAACATACTCAGTCCCTTCGTCGGTGGCTACGTATGTACAGGCTCATTCGGCGCGTCTGCCGTCCTATCTAAAGCTGCTGTACGCACTCCCCTCGCAGGCCTGTTCAGCGCTCTGGTCTTGATCCTGGCTCTCTATGCACTCACTGCCGTATTCTACTACATCCCCAATGCCGCCCTAGCTGGTTTGATCATCCACTGCACGATCAATCTAGTCACGCCGCCGAAATCACTTTATAAGTACTGGCAACTATCGCCCTTTGAGCTATTCATCTGGGTCTGTGGCGTCACCATTGCTTTCTTCACAGATCTCGAGACCGCAATATACATTACGGTTGGCTTGTCGTTTGCGATGCTACTCATCCGCATGGCTAAGAGTCCTGGAAGATTTCGGGGCTCGGTCGGTGTCACGCGCATTGTTCGCAACCATCGCGTGCAAGAAGCCGTATTATCCTGTTCAAGCTCATCTATGACCATAGCTGCCAATACCCAAGAAACGGCAGCTGCCCACGCCTCGGAAACCCGACATGTTTACCTCCCGTATGACACCTCAGACGCTCACAATGCCAACATCAAAGTAGAGCCCGCTTACCCAGGCGTCTTCATCTACCGCTTCAGCGAGAACTTCAACTACATCAACCAAGCTTACCACATCGACTACCTAACATCTTACGTCAAGAAGTACACACGCCGCACCCGAGTGGACGATGGCATTCGCGCCAGTGACCGTTTATGGTGCGATGCCCCACCCTCAGCCAAGCTCGACGAAGAGAAATCCGCCTTACCCATTCTCCGAGCCGTCGTACTAGACTTCTCGACCGTCAACATCATCGACATAACCAGCGTGCAAGGCCTCATCGACCTCCGCAACACACTTGATCGATACGCCGCTCCCGCACTTGTAGAATGGCATTTCGCCGGCGTGCAGAACCGATGGACGCGTCGAGCACTTGCTTTTGCGGGCTTTGGATTCCCTGCTGCTGATAGTGTGGATGAGCTGGGCCATTGGTGTCCTGCGTATACGGTTGCGACGTCTTTGGCTGGCGCGACGGAGGAGGAGCAGCGGGAGCTGGAGGCTCTGCAGATGGAGATGCGGGACAAAGATGAAGAGGGGAAGGGGAGGGAATGTAAGGGTCCGATTCAAACTGGTATGGAGACGGAGAAGGTGCATCTGCAGCCGATTTATGGAGTTGATAGGCCGTTCTTTCATATTGATTTGCATGACGCTGTTGATGCAGCGGTTCGGGATGCCAAGAGGCACGACGAGCGGGATGTGTCGGCTAGTCAGAGCACGAATGGGTGGTCTGGCTTGAGGGGTGAGCCGTAGTTGCTCGGATGTCTGAGTTCACCTTCTACAGAGCTATAATTTGCATTACATAGATGGCGTTCTGGGCATTTTGCACGTAGAGGATACCATTCGATAGACTGCATTAATGATATAATATTGATGATAATCACGAATGAGTCTAGATAAAGAATGTGATCAAGGTGGACCATTGTTCAAAAGCTGAAACCCAAAAGACTAAAGTGTCTTGCAGCGAGGGCAATCGATGCATCATGAATGTAGACTAGGCAAACCCTCCGCCCGCTACCAGAGGAAGTGACGACGCTGACCATAAGAGCTTACGGTCATCGTCCCGGATATATACTAAAACTATGGCAACGAGAGTTGTGACCTAGGAGATGCTCATTCTAAGCGCTGGGTTGCGAAGCCACGTGGTGCTCGCTCCACTCTAGGAGATGCTTACGGCTGAAACACTCCTGAGAGATCCACTGGGTAGATCCACCCGTAGCCGCAGCTATATCCATGCCAGTCTGGTTGAACACAAATTTGTATCCGTAGTCTCCGTTCATCATCTCTTCATGATGTTCCTCGTCCTCTTCCACATCATCAACCACATCGTGTTCCTCAACAATCTCGCCCTTGCACCAGTTACACACCATTCTGAAATCTTCCAAAGCACTCAAACTGAGCAGCGGTCCGCAACGACAGAGGTAATGGGTAGAATGCAATATTCCTCCATGTAATGACTGATCCTCGCAAAACTCTTTCTGGGCACAGCAAATGCACACCCATCGATCAATAATCCGGCTACGAAGCGTACACTGGCATCGCTGCGTAACTCCAGCGTCCTTGAAACACTTATTGCAGAAACGTTCGATCCGGCCCCCGGCGACTATATCGAGAGGGTGAGTGATGACAGACGCAAAGAACGCGCCATTTGACGGGCCCTTGGGCTTGATGCGTAGTCGACGCCCGAGGTTGAGATCCAAGAGGTGGTCTAACGGCTCCGGCTTGGCAGGTAGCTGGCTTCTAAAGGGAACCCCCAAACGGCCTTGATCATGGAGAGGACGGAAGTCGCTTAAAGGTGTATCCCACTCGTTTTGAATCGCATATTTGATGTCGGTCAAATCTGTGGAGGGTAAGGGCGGCAGTAAGCGAAAGATCGATTTGCGGAGAAGGATGTGGCCGGCCCACCAACGCATATTGCCGAGACCAGGATCTTCGACCATCGATTGATAAGTGACGTGGATCCGGCACTCGTCGCAGGTATTGATACCGCATTTGAGACAAGGATGGCTCACAATGCCTGAGCCGTCGTCTTCTCCACCGCACGTGTTGTACACGACGAAGGAGCCTTCTACAGGAGGAGCGTGCATCGCTTTCCGAATCTTGATACCGTGGCCAGGGCACAACGTCTTCGTCAAAAGATTTGCTCTGCTGTTTGGATCGTGGATTTTGAGGTTGTCATGAATTGTCTGGCAGGTCTGTGCGAGAGGAACGAGGTCGACTGGCTGCAAGTGTGCGACAATGTGTTCGAGGATCGGGTACTGAGCCATGGCCGACAAGAGACGGTTGGCTAGGCCATTACCATTCGGTAACGTCCATATGCCGCTAGAGTTTTCCTTTGGTGTCTCGGACTCGGACGAGTTAGTGCAATTATGAGTTGGATCACTATTGAAAACTGCATTGCCACGTTTGGGCTCCATCGATGAAGTCTTGAGGCTGAGTAGGGAGGCTGTAGGGAGGGAATAGGAAAGATTCATGAGGACAAGGAGTATTTAAAAGAAAGGTCCCTTTCGGTAGGAAGTGAAATTAGTTGCCAGGCCTGTATCGAGTGGCGCGCTCTTTGACGTTAGATTACATTGTGCGAACACTTAGATCAAAGGTGAAAGCGATTGTTTGTCTACATCCACATGAAACCTAGACAGGTGAAAAGCTTTGTCCGTCAGCGGACATTCAGCCTCCACCTCCATGTACTATACTCGCGACACAAAATGCAGTAATGGGCGGGCTAAGCTCTAGAGAAGAGAAAGCTCAACATCCAACCTCCTGGCAGTATCCTCAATCCGCTCATCCTGGCTTCTCCAGAATTCTTGGACAATACCGAGCATGCCTTGATAGGCAAAGTGATTCCGCTCGCTCGCCAGATCACGAATAGTCTTACAGATGACATTTCTCTCAGCTCTAGAGAGTACCGAGCGTTGAGACGCTGCCATAAGTAGGGGGTATATGAGAGTTTGTTTGAATTGTCCTGACTCAGCAGGTACACAACAAAGACAGTGTTGGATAAGGTTGAGGACGTTGTGGACGAGGACTTGGGGCGTGATGCGTGCACCATCGCAACATGATGGTATGGCGGACGACCCTTGTTTACCCCGATTGAATTCATAAACTGATAGTATCCCAGCAAAGCGCGTGGCTTTCCAGAGAAGTTGTTGCGCCGGCGCACCGGGTGGAGGTGTCCAACATAACAAAGTCTGCTCAGCACCTGGGATATGAATACTCGAAAGCAGATCCATGAGTGAATACGGAAGACCACTAATGCGGTATACACCTTCTTGTCCACGACAGTAGGTGTACCAGAGGTAGTGCTGCGGGGTCAGGCGATTCAGGGTGTGGGATTGGAGATCCATGAACCCGAGCAATGAAAGAAACTCCATTATTTCGGGACCAGTAGGAGCACCGAGATATACCGAAGATTTGACCATGGAAATTATCGCGTTCAGATGTAGGGTATAAGGCATTAGACGACTGAACTGGGCACGGTCAGCACAAAAGTCTTCGAGATTCCAACTGTGTACTTGCGCTGATTGCACACATGAATAGCCCAGCAAAGAACAAGCTGTTACACGAAACTTGATCCGGAGCACATGCCTCTTTAGTGAATTGTGTCAATGCTTGATCATAGTACCGACCGAATGCATCTTCAAGTTCGACGTCGATCGCGGATTGGAATGCCACCAAACTAAGCAGACAGGCCTTGGAGTTCTCACACATTGGAAAGTGCGTGGTGATCCATGTATCATCTAACATGAAGTCGGATGCGAGAAGCCGATATCCAGACGTCAAGACTGCACCCACATTAGTTCGGCGTTTGTATGCGTCGGGGTACATGACGCTCACATCTAAGAAGAACGCCCCTTCCATCACCATCGAGAGTAGAATCGATAAGCCGATGCAGCTTTGGACTAGTTTCGATAGTCTTTAGTAGATCACATAATGTATCTCTGGTGCCAATCCCTAAGCCTGTTTGGGGCATCGTGGCAATAATGAAAGATTCCCGAGTCGAGCCCCAACGGACGTTCAACCCGTAGATGCAATGAAGGCCCAACTTGGTGCAGCCTCCACAGTGCGGTCGTTGTTCATCGCATCTTTTTCGCCGCTTTTTACATGTCTGGCATCCACTTCGCGTACGCTTTTGTATTGATTGTGATGGATTTGAGGATCCCGTTGGCATAATTAGAGATGCGGCAGCTACCTTGTTTTAGATACCCTGGGGCTGCAGTAGTGGAAGGTTACTTGAGGCTAACAAAGAGAACAAAGAGATCAAGCTATTCATATAAAGGCTTCAATGCGGCCGAGTCGAGATGCAGATGAGGTACGGGAGATCTGCACCGGGTAGGTTAATCTTGGCTAGGGTGAGACGCACGGCGCGAAGGCATTCTCAATTGAGTCTAGCTCGCGTATCTCGTCTGGGCAACCGTAAATCTTGTCAAATGGCTGCCTAGCTCCCCTATCAGAGCTCACGCATCAGTTACTCATTGAATTTCATTTTCACGCTTGTTTATTGTCATGTGCTGAGAATTAAACGTAGTGGAGCCAACTTAAATTAAGTACACTCTTTCGCTATATATGATCGACGCATCGTTTCCCACACATTTCGCGTCTATGGAGGGTGACTTTCCTTTGAAACACTGCTGGTCAGTTTTGAAGGGTTCAATACCGATCATTATGGCGGGTAGAATAGCATGTCGCCTCCTAAGAGCTCCACTGCCCTTCCACAATCATCTCATCCAGAGCAAGTTTCCGTCACCCAAAATGCACACCAGTCACGCTTTCCGTCATTTCAGTATGATTTGCCCACGCAGATTTGATTCCCAGGCTAATGTATCCCAGGTGCAAAGGCGACCTATGCTGTGAAGGCAGATCTTCGTGCTGATACTAATCGTGATGGCATCGTCGACATCTTCAGCAACTCTGACTGTGTCGGTAAAGCCAATTGGACCAATGAGCGGGGCGCCATCTTCCTACCGAACATAGGCGATACAAATCGACGCTGCTCCAAATCTGCATCCTATCTGAGCAATGAAGAGTTAGGAACATGCCATGATGCGTCAGATGACATCCAGCGCGCGCCTCAGTACCTAGCTCCTCTTCGGACTGTCCCGATGACTGATATTTCAGGGTCAGCAACAGGCCATATCGAGATCCCCGACCCTAAGCAAAGACCTTTCGTTAGGATTTTCCACCAGCGAGACGGTGATTGGAACATTATCCGAAACAATGACACATTCAAGGCGACGGATATGCAAGCAGGTATTACCCTCGGCATTGACGGAAGGGATACTCGTAGACCTGGTGTCTGGGATGGTCGTGCTACTGTACGCTTTACGGTCAAGGACGGGAACAAGGTATCGGTGGATGAAGTCGAGCTACGAGTTGCTCCCGTGATAGTGCACAATCACCTCGACAACGTCCAGCAAGTCATCTCAGTCGCAGGAGATGAGAAGAGAATGCCTTGGCAAGACCGTTTCGCGCAAGATCTGATATCTACAACAACGAGCCTGAGTATACCCGAGCCTTTGCTTTTCAAAAACGATGACGATCCATGGGCACAAGACTTCGTCGAGACTGGGTACGCTAGCATGCCGGGGCCGGACGGACCCGTCGGACTTCGCGTACACGTGCGCTCAAGTCAAGATTCTCGCGTATCAGGAAGACAAGTCTTTGAATGCCTCAGGGATACTGGCGTCGGAGCAGTGCAGCATTTAGGTGGCGCAAGGGACGAGATCAACTCGATGGGAAACCTGGAATGCACCCCGCCATTTGAGTTCAACGGAAAGAAGTGGCCTGCTGGAAGGATCATTATGGGTCGACATGGTCCTTATGAGCCGCATATTCTCCCGTATCTCCGGGCTCAAGAAGTTCAAGACCCCATCTTGCTTGACACAGCGTGGCTTTACGTGGGTCACGTTGATGAGTTTGTCCAATTCTTACCTTCGAAGACGGGGAAAGGATGGGTGATCGTAATCGCCGACCCTGAAGCCGGATTGAAGATACTTCAGGATGCTCAACAAGCTGGGTATGGCGATGTGTCCATGTTTTCGCGTAGGACTGATCCTCCAATTGATGGAGTAACTATGGAGACTGTCACAGAGAAGAACTACGGCTCTCTATCCGTACCTGTGCCTGAGAAAAGTATCAGCGATTTCTTATCGGAACCTAATGCCACCATCACAAACGTTGAAGCAGCAAAGCGTATCAAAGCGACTATCGACGTTCTCAAAGCCGAGACCGGGATCGCCGATGCCTATGTCTACCATCTACCAATACTCTTCCAGAATTACAACCGCGACGAGCTTCCATACATCGGCCCACGAGCAGCGGATGAGAAGCTGGCCTGTATGTCTGTATACCCAGCGACTATTAACGGAGTGGTACTCACAGGCTTTGGTACCTACCTTGCGCCCAAACCTTGGGGGCCAGTGATCGATGGGAAAGATATCATGGCTGAGCACACTCGGAGTCTATATGAGAGTTTGGGTTGGAAAGTCAAGTTTTTGGACAACTGGAACTCGCATCACAGCTTTGGGGGCGAGGTACACTGCGGTACCAACACCGTGAGAGAGATGAGAAGGCGATGGTGGTTAGGAGAGGACGATACGGGTGCGGGGACGACGTAAGACCCTGTATAATAATTGGATGTATTAGCCTCTGTATTTGTAGCCCGGAGGTTGTCCATTGCTCCGCCTCAAATGAGATACCCTCCCCTCATAAGGAAATGTACTCTGCGTAACTCTGTCACGTGTCGACCTTAGGAACATAATATGCGCAGCACTGGGTGTTTCTAGTTTACGGATAGTGGAATTATCTAGGGATTCTCGATGGGTCCGTTTTGGCGCGGGTTAAGGCCGCCAGTTCATAGCTTTCCATCGCTCCTTCCTAGAACCCACGCTTGAGGTAAGAGCACCGCACTCCAAGTTGGCATCAAATCACTTCGATAGCTCAATCAGCAAACTCACAGCAACCATTCCACTCTTTATTCTTCCCGAGACAGGCTGTGAGAATTACCGGGTGTAGTCGCCCTTTTCGCAGAGCACGCTTCTCTCACTCGCGCCTCCCTGCCCAGTGTCTAACCTCAACACCGCAGCTTTCGTCGCCATTACTATCCATCATGACGGACACGGGCAGCGCCATCTTAGACGGCACCCTCAGCGATGCAGACTCTCTCGTCGAGCTACATAGGCGCAAGGACATATTTGTTGCCGATCCCGACTTGATGCCTGACATTCAAACCCGTGGCCTAGCAACCTTCAACGGCGCCATCGACACTGAAGCGCCAGAAGCTATTGCGGGCAGACAGCCAGTTGCATTTGTTCTTAAACAAGCACTAATAGATATCGGCCGGCTTTATGATGAACAGGACCGCAGAAACGCAGATGCGACTGCACCGAGCAGAGATGGCGGAAGCGCTTCGAATCAGCATGTCAATGTGTCTGAGCCATGGGTCGAGCCGACGGAAAACATCAACGATACAACGACGAATGCTAATCAGAACGCCGAAAGGAAAGAAGTCGAAGAGGTGCAGCACTCTACTAGCAGGCTCGATGCTGCTATTGCCGCGAGGAGGGAGAGAAAACAGCTGACGCAGGGCGGTCCCAAGGCGGTCGTGAATTCTGCTAAAGCTCCTAAAAGAGGTTCCCCCAACGTGCAGCAAGCCATAGACAAAATGGCCTCTGGCTCTCCAGCAACGAACAGGCGACCCTTCAACTACCATCGAGCAACTCCTTCAGCACGCCACCAGCAGTCCATACGAGGTTTAAACAGAGTACGTACACTACCGCATTTCTTAGTCTGCGCTATGCACCATTGCTAACAAACAATAGACCAAAAATGCAGGAAACAAACAGTTACATACCAGGCCAAACTCTTCGATGCATGCATCGCAAAGCAACGCTCGCCCAAGCCTCATCGTGAGACTAAGAGTCCCAAAGCCATCCACATCCCTTCATCACGTCGACGCCATGCCCTCGAAGCCACGCCGTAAACCCCGGAACAAATACAAAAGCACAGAATTCGTGGCCTCAGATACAGAAGCAAGCGATATCGAGAAGCAGGATACGCCCTTCGACGATCTGCACGAGAAAAATAAGAAGAAGAAGAGTAGAAGCAGCAATAGCAGCAGCCTCAAACCCACCAACTCCCCCCGTCCATCCGCCCACCCCTCCAGCTCATCCTGGGAAACAACCTCAACCACAACCACAACCACAACCTCAAAAACCACAACCACACACATCCCCAACACCCGCTCCCCTCCCGCTCCCCTTCCCAACCCCTACTCCTTCCCCCCACCCCCGAAAATGCCCCGCAAAGCCCATCCCCCATTCTACAAAGGCGCACTCATCGCTCTGGAAAACATCCTAGAAGACTACGCCTCTGCCTCTGCCTCTCACTCCGAATCCGACGCTCTAGAGACACGTCCGTCGTTGATGGAGATCATAGAGGAGTTGGAAGAGAATAAGCCGATTGTGTATGATTGGGAGAGGAAGACGGTGGTGAAGGGGGGAGGGTGGGTGTGTGGGGTTTTGAGGGCGTGGGTTGAGGGGCGTGGGGATAGAGAGGGTAGAGATGGACGGGAAGTGGATGTAGATGTAGATGTGGATGTGGAGAAGTTGGTTGGGATGTTAAAGGAGTGGGTTGATGGGGAGTTTGCGAGGTTAGGAGGGGGTGCTGGGATGGGGGTGTGAGTGTGAGGATGGAGCTTGCGGCGGGGTTCTCGAGAGGCTGAGAGGTATGGAAGCGTGCTGGGATGATGTTTATCGGTGTCTGTAGTTAGGATTGTTTCATCGTGGAGATGACGCCATGGAGGATGCTGGGATTCCTTTCTTTATTGAGGTCTTTGTTTCTAGGCTATAGTTATTTCTGCTGCTATTGCCATGTTCTCCACCTCTCATCAGGTTCTGCTGTTACTTGAACAGTCTTGCAATACCCCTTCAAGTCTCCGGTCATGAAGTAATAATGGGGTATAATTAAGTCATCATCCATATCTATCTTAGCGAGTAAATGCTCGCATGTCTTCCAAGATCTGTTTTCCGAAGTCCTTTCCGAGGCTTAATCTTGTCGCCATGATCAACACTATGTTTTCCTAATTGATCCTTGGTGAGTGAAAAGAAGATCAACCCTTTACCTTCACGCAGGATCAATATTTGCGTCAAGAAGACTTAGTAGCCGAGCCGTATCTTCGGGCGAGATGCAACCTTGTGCCCTAACTCTTGCCGCCGGTGGCGATGATCCATGCTCCAGATCCCGACAGGCCTCATTGGAAGTGTTTCAATCGGGATTATGGTAATTCCTGTTTTGGTGGCATTCGGACGAATCTAGCTCTATGGAGCTGTGAGGACCGGCGGGATCGGCATGTGACAGCCTTCGGGCGGTGACGCTCGGCACAGGGGTGCTGGTAGCGCGCTGACTCGCACCAAGCCACAGATGTGCAACCGGGATATCATTTAGCCCGACGGACAGCGGCGAATGGCGGTTCATGTTCGTGATCGTGATCGTGATCGTGGTCGCAGTCGTGGTCGTACAGTCGTCAATAGTAGGACTTGTATGAATATCCTACGATGTCGGGGGTCTATTCAGCTTTTGGCCTTGTATCTAGTCCTGAATTTCTACTCTTTCTTCAGTATGTTTGTAGCTGAGGCGGTCGGAAGAGTTGGTGGCTTTGTTGTATCATCTCTTCGATATTCTTCGCTTCGTTCATTTCAAAATCGTGCATCAATTGCGTCTGCTGCTCTTGGTTCAAGCCGTTACCTCTAGCCTCCAGACTCCACCCTGGATTGAGGTAATCTGCTACCTCGTAGCCTTGATTTGCCGCGTATGCCTCATTATAGAATGGCGATGTCATGGACATCGATGGCATGCCATACGGTTCTTGCTGCGGCATTGAAAATGTTGGGTTCCATTGGGGAAGCTCGGCGAAGGTGGTTGGTAAGGACGAGAATTGCGTAGTCGGCGGGTAGGTGTATATGGGTATGTTGGTATCCATGGCTGTCTTCGGGCTCATGTCTGTATACGGTTGCGATGTAGGTTGCTGTGGCGAGGTCTGTAGCGAAGCGTGTTGTGCGATAGGCGAGGTCTGTAGTGAGGCGTGTTGTGCGTTAGGTGAGCTTGAGAGAGGATTTGCGACGTTCGTTGGGTTGTTGCTGAAGTTAAAGATTGGTTGGTTCTGGATTGGTAAATAGCCGAACGGCGCTGGTACTTTGTCGGAAGGCGTGCTCACTGATGCAGTAGACGCCGTGGCTGGGCTCGTTGTCCGCGACCTGTTGATGCCGTCCACGAGATTGCTGGACACTACAGACGCGGTATCTGAAGGAGATGAAGCAGCAATGGGCACGTCACCATCCTTGTCGAAGATCTTCATGCATGCGCCAATGAGGTTGTAGTACAACTCCATGGCGGATGCAACTCCCGGCCATCGCTCAGAAGAGAGCTTGATGGATTCCATAGCCACATTCAGATGGGCCTCTACTTCCTCACGGCTATGACAGCGGCGCACCTCGGAATAAGAGAGGGTCCAGAGCATGGTGTTGATGCACATGAAGATGGCTTGAACGAAGATCCAGGTCATGTCGACAGATTTAGTTTCGATCTGCTTCTTCGTCATGTAGATGTTATACTGGCAGGCATCGAAACAGCGCATGGCAGCTTGAACAGAAGGTCGTGGCACTTGTGGAGAGGGGCGGAAGATGAAGACGACCATTGTGTTGAATCTTCCAATGAACCTGATCATAATTAGCTGATACTACGCGTCAAGCAGACGACTGTGATACTCACCAGACTTTGTTTAAGCCTGATCCGCCGTCCATTTCGGGGCTTGTATCCCTCCATGCTTCAATTTTTGCTAGCATCTCGGCGAACCAGGGGTGCTCATCATCCTTGGGCTCGGGCTTCTTCCTTTGATACAGCATTTTCCGGATTTCCAACTGTAAAAGGCGCATTTTGTAAAAGTGAATTCCTATCCACTTCTTGAGGGATGCTTGAGGAGCAGGCTTGATACCTTCCCTGGTGATGAATACATCGTCGACGAGTTCGCCGAAGTTGACGTCGATGTGTTCTCGTCTCGTTGCAAAGTGAGCCGGTCGTCCAAGACTGTGTGATAGGCCGTAGTCCATGGTAAGAATACTCCAGAAGAGGCGGCGACGCATATCGACTTCGAGGGGATCAGCAGGACGCCCGCCGGGCCCCCTGGTAATGGTCTTCTCCTCATGCAAGCCTAACGCTTGACAAAGCCTCACGCCGAGGCCTATGATGTAGTAAACTGCAGTTCTGGTTGGCGTAAGAAGCGAGTAGCCGGCCACTAGAGCGAAACACTGTAGCGTCTTGAGGTTCATTGGCTTGATGGCAGCTTCGAAAAACTTTAGGGCTGCAAGGTAATAACTGTCGGCCAAGCCTGCATATTGCGTGTCCATCTTCTGCAGACTGATGGCGATCACCATGCGGAGGCAGTAGTTCTGGTAGGGATCGGTCGAGCCACGGTAGACGTCTTCGACATCCTTGGTGAAGGTCGGCTCGTGGAAGATGGGGTACATGGGGTGAACTGGGTCTTTGATTAGCAGACATTGCGCTGCAAGATGCGAGAGTGGACGTACCTTTGCAGTAGAATAGCTCGACGAGCAGATTGGTGAGATCTCGATTGGGCAGCTCTTCAGCAGCAACGTCGCTTACCAGCGGATATATCTTGGACGTGGGTCGCTCGTCCTCCTGAGCGAACGTAGCCTTTATCGACTTTGCCCTCGCATGGGGTACGATTTCGGATATGCTTTTCGACTCGGTGAACTGCTTCGCCAGCTGCATGACCAGGCGTGTGACTGTGATGCCACTGGAGGGCCCCAGGAACTTTGACTCGTCTGAGTCCTGTACACGCACCGTCGCTGCACCACGCATCACATCCTCAGGGTCCGGCTCGATGTCGTCCCTCTCGAGATCTGCCAGCTGCTTCTCCAGGTCCCGGACCTTGTGCTGCAGGTGGACGACATAGTTGCGAGGAATTTTGCGGCCTTTGGTCGGGTCGTAGTACTCGCAGTGGGAGTTTGTTCGCTCGCAGGGCCCGCACCGGGGGAGTCCTGGGTCGCACCGTGTCTTGCGCTGGGCGAGGGTCAGTCATTCTGGAGTAGGCAGGCGCTGAGGGGAGTTGCTCACCGTGCGGCAGCGACAGCAGGCTGTCAAGGTATGGGCGATGCGGCTCTGTCCGGCGGTGCCTTCCTCTGCTGGGTGCGGGGCCCCTTCCGTCTTTGTGTGTGTCGCCGTCGCGGCTTCCATAGCTTGTCGCTCAGCGGGCGCAGGCGCTGGCGGGGGAGGGAATCGCTATCGCGGGCTTGTGATGCTCGGCTCCTGGGATGGGGTGAAGGGCGGGCGTGTCCATGCCAGTGGCTGTTGTTGCGGCGGCCAAAATGCTCGCTCGTGGGATGGAGGTGTGGACAAGGCCCACCGAGCGAGTCTACGGTCCGGTGCAATTGCGGCACTGTCACTGTCCTGTCCTGTCCTGTCCTGGCACCGAGCCTGTGGCACGGCTGGGAAATGCGCAGATGCACCAGAGCCGGACGGAGGACCGGCGGTTGTTTCGAGGGCCAAATGTGCTGCGCGTCCTCCAACCCGGCACTTCCAACATAACGGCGAGCGCCCACAACGAAGTCACCAATCAGGCCTCCCGATACCGTACGAGCAGCCTGACAAACCGTTTGCAAGTGCGGCGACGCTGGACGCTGACAGGCCGGGACGCGCAGGAGCCTCTCATTTGGCTGGAGCCGGCGACGTGGGCTCAGGGCGGGAGAGGCCGCTGATAGGCTGCGTGCTGGAATTGGGCCTCGACCGTCGCGGCGAAAGGGGGATCCCGCTGGCTTCCTCGTCAGAGAGCAGCGTCACGCATCTGAAAGGAGGCCGCTTTTTTTCCTGGCGCGATTCAACGGGGCACGTCGAGCCGTCCGCCTAGAGCCCAATACGGCCACAGAGCCGTGAGACTACTCGCCGCCTGCAGCGCTGCGGGCTGAGGGGTGCATTGTACCGATTGCGCCACCCGCCGTCCCAGCTCAACACCACGCTGGAGCCCACCGAAACCACAATCACTTCAGCTGCCGTACCGTATTGCTGGCGAACCCCTCCGCGCATCTGCCATTCCAGACGACCGCGCTATACCCGCATCGTACATTCCACCGAGGAGCCTGGTGAGTGCATCGCGCTTCCCAAGGGCTGAATCGTGATCAGCCCCCATGTCCCGTCGTCGATGCCCCTCCCGTTCCATTGTACTCCCTCATTGTGCCGCGTGTCTCTTATCTCCGTGAACTAGCTCGGTCTTTTCCTTTGCTCTTGGCATCATCTCTGAATTTCTAGAGAAGAGCTGGGTCAACGCCCACCGGGATTTCACCATGACCACGGGATGCACACTAACCCACTCAGAGGCAATAGACTCATGGTGCTGGACACGCCATTGCTCCGAGTGAGCAGGCCTGTCGCCGCTTGCTCGCGGTGTCGAGCCGCCAAGGTCAAGTGCGATGGCAAACTGCCTGCCTGCACAGCCTGTGAGAAGTCAAATCGGGCTTCCGAGTGCTCGAGCACCAATGACCAGTTTGCGAGAGGCAAGGAGAGAAGCTATGTGGCCACCCTAGAATCGAGAGTCGAACGTCTAGAACGGAAGATCCACGAAGCAAAAGTGAGGAGAAAGTCGTCGACAGTCCCAATGCTCGATGCGTCTGAGACATCAACGCCCCGCAGAACCTCCGTCGAAACTGTCAAGGCATCGCGACCCATCAGCAAGCGAGCGGCACGCCGGAAGGAAGCCTCAGACATCGATGAGCTGGTCTCTGATTTCGGCCTTCTGTGAGTGATCCGGCTGTTCACATGGCCAGTTGCTGACACCAACAGCGCTGTCAATGCCACAGCGAGAGACTTCTACGGCTTCACAACCGAGATGTCTTACGCTCGGCTGATTCAGTCTGCAAGTACAAAGGAGCCAATGCCCACCGGAATGACCAAAGCCCTGCCTCCAAAATTCGCAGCCACTCCACTAATTCAGCATTTCCTGAACAACATCTTCACCCTTCTTCCAGTCTTCGAGGAGGCTGCATTGTACTCTTCAGTAGATGCCATCTACCAACAAGGCGACAATGCAACACCGTGGGACAGATGGAGTGTGCGCATGGTGTTAGCCATAGCCTGTCTGTCACAATCTGACCAAAGAGGTGATACTCATTACTCAGACGCTGTCGGCCATGTCAACGCTGCGCTGGAGAATGCTGAGGATGTTCTACATCCGGGATATGTCACCAGCATACAAGCGCTGGTTCTCTGGACCATATATGCCACCATGGATCCTCACCACTTCGATAGTTGGACTCTTATAGGCGCAGCGTCGAGAGCAATGGTTGACCTTGGCATCCATCAGGATCCTTCGCGAAATGTTTCCGTTTCACGTACGAAGTTAGAGATCAGGAGACGCGTGTATTGGTGTGTATACTCGCTCGACAGGTAAGATGGCCGCTGCTCAGGCCATGGGTACTGCTAAGCCATTTAGGTCCACATCACTTGTTCAGACTCGCGCCTTCTCCTTTTCAGACGAGGCGACTCATGTCGCGTTTCCCTTCCACATCTCTTCTTCTTCGCCGAGATACTCGTCACCTCAGTCCCAACTTTTCCAGCAGTCTTTCGACTCGGCTCTCGATATGTTCAGAATCCGCGAGATGCAGTCAGAGTGGTATATGGATCTCTTCCAGTCAGGCCGTGAGCCGTGGCAAGATCCCTATCCATACATTTGGAAGCATTATGCTCGCATGTCTGAATGGTTCCAGGACATGCCGCAAAGCACGCTTCCCGCGATCAAATCCTTCTTCGAACTCGAATTGCTCTACAGCTACGTTTACATTCTATCCCCAAGCCCGCGGATACCTCACATTCACGAATATGCGCAACGCTTGATATTCGAGCACTGCATATCCTACGCCACCAACTTACTGTCGCTTCTCAATAAGCCGTCGAATATCACCAAGCCGCCAGTGACCTTTTACGATGCTATGCGTGCCTACATGACAGGACGTCAATTCGTGGACGTCTTATCGCGCAACATGGATATGATGCTCGACCCGAGGCCTCCCATACCTCCCACTCCATCCGCGCCTCGAACAGAATCCGAGGATCCGCTTGCGCCACCCACGCAAATCAGCGCTCCGCCTTTTCCTTTGCCTTTGCTTCCAGATGGACAGTCTATGCCGTCAGACCCTACTACGCGAGCAATCAACGCTATCAATGACTTCACGTCCGTGCTCTCAAACTTTGGCCTCAGATTTGGCTTTACACATTGGCGCGACCGCTTCCAGCGTGAGTCTGCCGCTCTGTCCGCACAGCTCTACCAACGAACAAACGTATCACCCCATGCATCGCCTCCGCCACAACAAATTCCGCCGCCCGCAACATACCCTTCGCAGTGGGTGCCTATGCCGTCTGTCTCCCCGCAGGCGCCACAGTTGGTATACCATGGCCTCCCAACCACTCCGCCAACTGCCTACCCGCAGACGAGCCCCTTCTCCAGCTCAATGTCGTATAGCGGAAACCCATTCGATAATCAAAATCAGAGTCCACAACAACACAGCATGTCTTACGACGTATCGGCTCAGGGACAGCCTTCACAAAATTGGACAACGCCCTCACCACAACCGCTGCCAGATCTACCGCAGCCTACAGAGGGCCAGAAGAGGCGAGCACTAGTCTACGGCCCCGGTATACCTGCGCCGCGTCCACACGGCCACAGCCCCAGCGCGTCACAAGGACAAGAAATCAACTGGAATCAAAGCGCGCAAGTACAACCAGACGATGGAAACTGGAGCCAAGCTCCACCTTCTCTGCAGACGCAGACCAGCGACTCGTGGAACCAAGGCCCAACGCAGGGGAACTGGGGATGATGCGGTTCCATACTGCGATAAGATGATTTCCGCTATTCGACTCAACAAGTAGGCATCTAGACTCATCAGTCTGGCGTTTTCGTTTTCGCCCATAGTTCCCCGATGCATACGTACCCCGTACCAAGCGGCGGTCTAGTCCGGTCTCCAGCTGTGGGTCGGGCGTAGCGCGCTACCTGCGTTGGAAAGAAGAATGTATCCCTACTAAATCGACGCCAACACGTTGGGCCGGCAAGCAAGGTAGTCAAGAGGTTTGCAGAGTCCTGAATCACTCAGCTCGAGGGAAACATGATATGATCTGATCTGATCATGGGGTAAACCGAACAAGACGGTTATATAGATTTGGTATCACGCGGTCTTGCCGTTATACCGATCACGTAACATGGAGGCCAAGGAGAGTACCGACTGGGCTGGGTTGGGACGACTATATGAGAACTGTACAAAGTACAAAAGCAGCTCTGTACGAACATCACGAAACGATGTCATGGTAAAAACCGTAGACTATGCTGAACAGGTTCTGTGGATATTAAAAGAGCTGCATCGTAGCTCCAGGCTCAACTATATCCATTGATTGTATCCCTTCTATCAGATGAACCTCGGCAAGCACATTATCTGTCCCTCTGCTCGACTAAGCTAGCTAGCTAGCTAGCTGGGTATGTCTATCCGTCTAACCTATCCTAAGGGTTCGCGAGCGCTAAACACGCGTCAACGGCTAATCCAACCCTACATTGTTAAATCAGTATATTCCTTTTTCTCAACGTGATAATAACGACGACTGTGAATAGTGAAGTAGAGTAGAGTAGAGTAGGATAACGTACCGCCCTTCCTTCTGCCGTACAACGTCATCAATAACATCGCGGTCAAGCTGCGGGAACATACCCGCCAGCGTCTCAACAACCACCTTATGCTCTTGCAATTGTATCCTTCTTGCCTGCTCTGCTTCAGCAGAGGCCTGGCGAGCGGCTGCTTCTTCGGCGGAGAGTCGTTGTCTGTGCCGGTCTTCGTCGTGGGAGGGCCGTTGATGTTGATGTTGATGTTGTTGTTTCTCGTTCATGTGCTGCGATGTGGCTGTTTGGCCTGGGAATTCCGACGAGTGGCGGGGTGGAAGACTGGGTGTTGTTCGTGGTGATGCTGTTGGACCGCTACTGGATGTGGTGGCGCTTGTGTCTGTGTCGGAGAATATACGTCCTATTGTGCTGAGAGGCCGTTGTATGGTTCGCAGTAGACCTGCTACAGCGGCGTTTTCTTCTTCGGGTTGATCGGGTTCGGTCTTGCGGTCTTTCGCGCTGGAAGAGGGTCGTGCGCCTGCGCGCTCTCCCTCCATTGAGTTTCGCTGCGTGAGTTCTGGGCGGAGCGGTGTTGTTTTTTCGGGGATGTGGTGGTAGTGGGGAGAGGGCATGCGTCTGTGGTTGGGTGTTGTAGGGTGTAAGTGTGTGGGGGTAGTAGGTGAAGGTTCTGCTTCTTCCTTTGCGTGGCGTTCTGCGATGGCGGATACGGCTGCTTCGACGTTCTTGTCGAATTCTTCGTCGGTGACGGTGAGGGAGGTTTTGTCGAGGCCTTCGATGAATTGTACGGCGCCCATGAGAGAAGAGATGTAGTAGCCTGCTTCGCCACCGAGCTTATCCTGGTTTCGGAAGCGGAGAATGTATTGTACGTTGGAAACGAGGTGATCGGGATTCGCCTGTAGTACTGTGTAGATGAGAAGAGGAACGAAGGCGTCGGCAGATTGATCCGAGCTTGAAGTCCGGAGAAAGCCAAAGATGACCTTGCAGCAGTTCAAGATACAGATTATCTTGTCCCTTGGCGCCCGGTAGCTCTTGATCTTCAGCAGTTCTTGTTGCGCCAAATGCAGAAACTTCCTGCCCTTTTCTCCAACGGGCTTGATGTCTAAATGATCTTCCTTGACCCACTGGTATATTCGAACCTTCTGTGCCAGCACTTCGTCTCGCTCAACATCCTCTTGATGTTGACCTCTTCGCCCTGGGCCTGGCGGTTCATGTCGTCGCCTCCCCTTTCTTGGAGATGCCGGCTCCGGTGGTGGTATTGCGGGTGAGAATGTCTGATTGTACAGCCGGTTCATGACGAGCTTCTCCATACCCTCTCTGGCGTTGTCGAACTCGGCGTCAGAGACGGTACGCCATACCTCGCATTGTGCCATCTTCTTGCTGATAAATTCAAGGAAGTCGCCCACGATCTTGACCTGCTCGTGCACCATCCACTGTTTCTTGCCAAACTCGAGGAGGAAGGAGCGTAAGAATTTGGCAACAGGGTCTGCGGTCCGGTGCCGCAGTTGTTCAAGAAAGCGGTGGAAGTCGAAGGGTAGATCTGGCTCTGGTTCTGGAGCTGGCTGTGCAGGCTTGTACTTGGGAGCGTGTGCGCTGGGCGAGGTCGGCTCCACGAAGGACGTGTTGGTGCCTACGCGGTATAATGAGGACGTTCTTGGAGGCGGAGACTGCAGGGAGCTTATCGAGGATGCGTCGTCAGCTGGTGTGGGCAGCGGTTTATCGAGGGGCACTAGACTCGATCTTCGAGGTGGGAAGGAGGCGGATGGCGACTCCAGAAGGGGGCTTGCAAGCTCTAAACGAGGAGACATGATCTCGTCTGCGCCTGGTCCTCCAGTGCTCTCAAACTGCTCCATGATGCTTTGGATCTCCGTTTGCGAGTCCTCGACAGCATCCTCGGTACCATCGTACTTGGAGGCATATTCTGCTGCTGCGTGGTCCTCTGAGTTCCTTCCACTCGACTTCCCTTGCGATACGGGCGATGTGGCACGGCTAGGGACGTTACTGGTCGAGAGATACTTGTCATCTTTTGGGGGTGGTGGAGGAGGCGATGGCGAGCGAACGGGCAGTTTGCCAGCGGCCTTCGGTGTGGCTTCTTGTGGTGGTGGGGGTGTCGAAGAGAGAGCCATACTTTCTGTCTTGTTTACGAGTGCCTCTACCAGCTCCGCAGAGGTTGGTTGTGCGGCTTCCACCTGCTGTCCTACTCCTGAAGAAGAACCCAGTTCTTCAGTCGTACCATGGTCCTTATCTGTCTCCGCTGCCACTTCTGGCTTCTCTACCTGTTCCTCTGCTTCAGACTTGCCAACCTGCCCCGCTTCGCTCTTCATGTTTTCATGATTGGCTGTCTCGCCCGGCTGAGACGTCCCTTCTACTAGAGCTTCGTGTGGCGCTGTGGCAGCTACCTGATGCTTATCTGTTACATGTCCCCTCTCTTGCTGAGTCTTGGGCGGAGCTTCGTCGAGTTGCGGAGGTGCGTTCGGGGGAGACATGGACCGGTTCGGCGACGAGGGGTCCGGGTGGGGATTCAGCGGCTCAGCAACCGCGTGTAAACATGGAACGGGAGTATGGAAGCTCCAAGAGAGCAGTTATACACAAAAGAGTCGTCTTGAGCAGCTTCGTGCTGCGCCTGCGTGTGGGACTTGTCCGCATGGCCAAGCTCGGTCGGCACTGGGGCAGCCAAATCTCCGAGCCACCCCGCCAGGGTCACGCATCTGAAGAGTGCACGCCTCAACACCACGCCCATTCTACCACCACGCTCGCTAGTTCTGCCATGTGCGGCATCTTCTGCTCTATCAGTCGCCATGGCTACATAACCCCAGATGCTAACACGCAGCGACTCCTTCAGAACCGAGGGCCGGACCATACTGGACGGCATCAAATCTTGATCACGCCTTTACACGTCGTCGAGGACGAGGCTTCATCCCAGCTTCACACTACCTTTTTGTCAACGGTACTATCGTTGCGAGGCAATACGATAGTTCCCCAGCCTCTTATAGATGAGACATCTGGGTCTGTACTGTGCTGGAATGGCGAAGCCTGGAGCATCAATGACCATGTTGTAACCGGCAACGACTCCCAGCTTGTCTTTGCTGAGCTGTTGGGGGCCTGTGCCGGCTCTCCAGACAAAGCTACACAGGCAGTCGTTAGTCTCCTCTCTTCAATTCGAGGACCGTATGCTTTCGTCTTCTACGATGCCATTAACAGGTGTTTGTACTACGGACGTGACTGCCTTGGAAGGCGCTCGCTGCTGAGGAAATCGACGCCAGATGACACGCTCATATTATCTAGCGTATGCGATAATACGTCTGGCGAAGCTTGGGTGGAAGTAGAGGCCGATGGCATATACACTGTCAATCTCCATCTTGATACTTTGACATCACCCTTACTTAACCCCAAACGTATTCCACACAGCAGTTCAAATCAAGAAGCTGAGTCGACGCTGTCATTCGTAGGTAAGTCTTCTGATCCGAGGGTTTTGCTAATTGAGACAGGCTCTTCCCTTCCCTATCATGAACCGCACCATTCCCAAGCAACTGCATGATTCTCTTGCTCAGGTCGTGGAAAATTTACGAGTCTCTCTTCAAAGATCCCTCCAGCTTCGCACACAACATGTCCGCGAAGCCGTACAGTCGAGAGCAGCTGGGGCGTCTGATCAAGAAGCGAGAGTAGCCGTTCTCTTCTCGGGTGGCCTTGACTGTACCATTCTCGCACGCATGTGTCACGACTTACTCCCTTCGAACGAGACCATTGATCTCCTCAACGTCGCTTTTGAAAACCCCCGGATCCATGGAAAGCTGGAACCAGGAACTACTCCCTACGAGCTCTGTCCAGATCGTAGCACTGGACGATCATCACATGCGGAGCTTGTCAAGGTCTGTCCCGGCCGCACCTGGCGATTCATAGAGATCAATGTACCATACAGCGAGACTCAAGCACGTAGGGCCACCGTGATGGCACTAATGCACCCTCACAACACTGAGATGGACTTGTCGATATCGTACGCTCTGTATTTCGCGTCGCGAGGTTTAGGCGTCACTCGTTCCTCGCAGGACGGCTTACTAGAGCCATACGCTACGACTGCCCATGTGCTTCTTTCTGGTCTTGGTGCTGACGAGCTGTTTGGGGGCTATCAGCGACACGCGACGGCCTTTGCTCGACAAGGTTATGTAGGTCTAATCGAAGAGCTCGAGCTTGACTTCAAACGATTGGGGAAGCGCAACCTCGGACGGGATGACCGGGTGATCAGCGACTCTAGCAAGGAAGTGCGCTTCCCATATCTCGACGAAGACTTCATCGCACTAGCACTCGGCCTCCCAGTGACGGCGAAGTGCGACTTTGGCGATGCTCAAGATGAGACATCTGGTGAACCTGCACAATTCTTGGAACCTGGAAAGAGAGCACTACGGTTGCTTGCATGGCATCTGAGTATGAATGGCGTTTCCGCAGAGAAGAAGCGCGCTATACAATTTGGTGCTCGGACTGCGAAAATGGAAACTGGCAAAACGAAAGGCACGCATGTGCTTACTTGAGAAGGTCAGTACGATCTTCTTTTTGCGCTTTGTGGCAATGATTATACCAAGAGCAATTTGTGGAGGCACCAGTGCGTTTCCTCCGATCACTACGTCTAGCAATAGATGATATGTCGCTATAACCACTTGGTGTCACTGAAATGTACGACTAAAAGGCAAGTCTGAGCCGGATAGATGTGCACAGGATAAACATTACTTCATACTCAGCCATTACTGATAATATGAAACCAGCCATTCCCGAAACCTAGTCCGTGGCGCCCTCGTACTCAGCTTTGATCGGATGTATGCACTTTACCATCGCGAGTGTAGACAAAGAACTCAGAGCGACTACAAGCACCATTAACTTGACAACCTGGCTGACACCCGTCTTTGTACCCTCGAGTAGCTCCATCACTTCTATCATCATCTTGGCTACAGTCGGAAACTTTCCTTATTGTGGGCTTCGCTCAAGGCCCATTCCGACGCGCCTCTTCATCCTTTTCCGTCACGCCCGATACTGGTTTTGGTGGGGTGCCTTTGGTGTCGATGAGGTCCAATATGTTGCGCTCAATGTTTACGGGGCTAAGGGTGAAGCTTCCGTTCGCGAAGGGGACGAGTAGAAGCAGAAGGAATAACAGCAATGGAAGAACACGTCTGGTGCCGCTGCTGCTAGCAATTACCGATGCGCTGACACTTGCTTGGACGGAGTCACGACTACTCGCCACCGACACGGATGTTGTATCAAACCTCGCACTCATGGAGCTAGACGAATGATTTTTCGTCTCCCACCAGTCATTCGACACCTCCCTGGGGAAACATGTCGGTCCATCACCTGTATTCGCGCAGATTGTCCCCGATGGACAGCAGAAATACCCGCAACAGTCTGCTCTCGGAGGGGAGATTGTTACGCTAACATCTGCACTCGCCGCCGTCGCTGTAGGTTCTCCGCTTGTCCACCAGTCACTGGGCGCTGTCTTGGGCCAGCATCTCGGTCCAAGCATGCCATCTGCGCAGACCTGCCCTTCATCGCAACACATGTCTCCACAGCAGTCTGCCCCCACGGGACATAGCCCAAACTCTCCCCCTGCTCTAGCACAGCATTTGGACGTAGATGTATCAAAACATGTCTCCCCGCATGCGAGGGTGCCAGACGGGCAGCAACCGTGCACAATTGTACTGTTGGCATGCTGTACATCGATGCAATTTTGGGTCGTTTCGCAGAGGTTGTTCTCGCTTGGGCAGCATTGATGCGTTGTGTGGTCATAGCAGGCCAAGGAGCCACATTGAGACAGCGATAATGGACAGGGACCAGGCGTGGTGGAAGCTTGTTCGATTGCTCTCACTGTGAGTTCGGCGATTGGGTTTAAGTGTGTCAGAGTCTCCAGGTGGGAGGAGTTGGTGGAAGTGTATGTAGAATAGCCGGCGAAGGCGAGGGAGGTCAGAGTAGTAAATATCACGATGAGAAGAGAGTTGAACAGCATTGTCATTCGTGAGCGTTCAGTAACCCACAAGAGGCTTCGATGAGGCAGAGAGGTTGTGAGTGCTCGAATGTTATGTTTTAAGCTATGTACGGTCCGCTACCTAACGCTCAGTGTTTGTATGTGTGAATATTGATGCGTGGTGATTCCATCTCTTCAATGTGCATCAAGCACAAGGTTGATTGGTAGATGTCGGTGCTGACGGTACACTACCACATGAACAAACAACTCATTGAGCGGCATAGAACTAGAAAGGTTAATATCATCGAGTCTATAATACTAATTATACCCCAAGGCTTCGCGTGGAGAGAGAGGGCATGATTAGTTGAGTGCTGTATCTTTGGTTTGGTTATATACAGGCTGATTCCGTTCGTGCCTTGCGGTCGTACATGCATGTGAATACTCATGCAAGGATTATATAGGTACCCGAGGCCGTTCGCCGGAGAGGCCTTCCACCACAGCCATGCTTCCTTTCCATGTGGTCTGGATCAAACTTCTACTTCTCCCAACGACCTGGGTAGCGCATCCTAGCGGTTTAGACGCACAAAGTACACTTCCCTCAAATGGGCGTAGTGTCCGCATTATAACCTCCGTTCCATGTTGTTCCAAGGACTGCACGTATCTCCAAGGCGACAACCGCTCGGAAAGAAAGTCTTGGTACAAAATACTGCGGTGATGCACATGGAGATGCTTCGCGAATTCCCTCTTGTCCCGGAAAATCTGCTGGTCGCATGTTCGCAATGCATGACTTTGAGCATGCGATGTCAGGAAATCGATGTAGACCGCATCATCCTTGTCGACGCCGCCTACTTCAAAGTCACAGAGGGTGCACTTCGAGCGGAGGACTGTGAATGCTGATTGGGAGGTCTTGAAGATGGAATGCACGTCGTGTAGATAGCGGCAAGACCAGGACTCGCATCGTGGGTGGAGGTAAGTTGCGACGGTGGCGCTGATGAAATCTACATTACATGTCGGACATGTAAAAGTGTCATCCCTGGGATTTGTTTAGTTCATCCACCTAGATTAAGACTAAGCTTCGTCACTCACTCATTTTTCAGGAGCATGGGACCAGATGCTCGATCTGGCCACCAAGCGAATTTGCATATACCATCCTTCAGATGCTTGGAGACGTGTTCTTGTCGTTCGGTCCAGCTTGAGCAGGGTTCGCCACAGAAACCGCAGCGAAGTAAAGGAGATGAGCCTAGGAGTTGGGGGTTGTCGAATTTCCACATCTCAAGAAGCCATTTCGGTACAGCTTGGGTGGCTCCAATAGGCTTGAGGTGTGCTCTTTTGATGTGCTGTGCAAGCTGGTCCTGCCGCAGGAATGTACGTTTTGACTCTGGCTTGTCGGTGCACTGCGTGAAATGTTCTCGGATCATGTGTTGTACAGCGTTCGCAAATGGATCGCCGCATATGAAGCAATGCGATAGCTGGATGGGATTGTGAAGGCTAAGTTCTGAGCAGCATATCCAATGGTACGGGCAGTAATGAACCGCCTCCTCATGGCGTACCCACTCGAAACGATGTCGAAAAGTGCTGGAACAATCCGGCCAGGTACAGAAGTATACAGGTGATGAGGTGGTTCCGCTTTCGGATTCATTGATCGCTTGCTGTGGGTACCACGGCGACCCAATGTTTCCACCAGGGACGTCTAGCTCGATAGCACGCCATATTGGAGGCGGACTCATCTCAACCGACTCGATCTAAGCACGGTCATTATAGAACAAGTGAGATGGTCGCAAGCAATACTTGCCTTTTGTTGATAAATCTGCTCGATATCTAGTGCTGGAGTCTTCGCTACAGGCGTTGATAGCTTCGCGGGAGCCTTCGTTATAGGTGTTGACGGCTTGGCGGGGGCGCGCGACCATCGTTTTCGGCCTCGGCGGGAGCCTCTCGAGTCGACAGATATTCGACTACTCCAACTTTGCATGCTGACTGCGGAACCAGCTGAACTTTCGGAGCCAGCAGTGCTAAATGCTCGCCTAGGAGCGCGTGGCAATCCACCAAAGTTGCGACGGGTGTGAGGTATGTCTACGTCCATGCTCTCTACATGGAGCTTCAATGCCCCAAATGGAATAGCCTCTTCACTGGCTGGAGTTGCGAGGTACCTTTCGAGCGAAGAATTACTAGGGGTCGGTGAGGCTCTACCGAGCGCATCGAGATTGGCGGCCGATACATTGCTCATTGGTGACACAGCACGAAGATCTTGACCAGGATCTTCTTGGGAAGATTCCTGCTGCTGCCGATCGGAGGATGTCATATCTCCATTCTCTAGTCAGCAAGTGTTCCGGACCATTGATTTGAGACGAGATTGAGCATGTCGCCACGGCGAAGTGAAGACGTTTTACACCGCTTCCACGAGCTGCAGGATCTCATATGCCGTTTAGAAGACAGTGGGCTTACCTTTTGACACAGCTTTGCGAGACCTAGCATTTGAGAACCATGTCTTGATAGTGCGCATATCGAGTCCAGTCCGAATTGATAGCAGCGCAATGTAAGAGTCGTCAGGGTACGGATCGAACAGAAAGTGTTGTTCCAGCATCGTCCTTGTGGAAGCGGAGATGTTCGTTCGTCGAAACTTTGGCTTGCCTTTCGTTTCGCTCGCTTCCCTATCGCTTCCTCGGCGCTTAGCAGTCGTCGTGTGTCGCTCCACCTTCCTTTCAACATCAACATGAGTCCATGTCGCATCCACCGCATTACTACTTGGTATGCGATTACTCGCTTCTCGAGGATCTGGCAAATGATCCATAGTGATTGGACTATAATTAGAATGGCTGAGAAGGCCAAATTGAAAGCCGTCGAAAGACTGGGAGCATGGAAGTCCACTGTTACTGAAGGAGCCGGTCTGTGTGCCAGTATGAACAAGGTCGTTCAGTTCGAGTTGCGCAACACCCCAGTCCTCTAGTCCAGGCACGCTGGAGGGCATCTCTGGGTAATTATCGAACCAGGCTGTTGAAGGATAAGTAAGATCATCTCTGGAAGACTGTGTGGCTCCGAAAGTCTCAAGGTTAAGCAGATGGTCGAATTCATCGGGCTGAGCGGGCAGGCTCCAGTCAAGTGCCATTGTCGCGGCTGAAATCTCCAAATGCAAAACGCGGAGCGTGAGCGATACGATAGACCGCGAGGGGGATTTTTAGTGCTATCAAGGTGTGAATAGTCGACATGGTGCGAATTGGGGTAGATGGCGATGATATAGAGTGAGGCTGAAGTACAAGGTGAGCGGGCTGATTTTCGAGGTTGTGAGGAAGTGCAGGGATGCCTCCAGCAGAACGGCCAAGGAGCCAATCAAAGAGGGGATGCTACGTCATCCTGCGCGAAGAAGTACAAGGTGAGCTGACAGACACGAATAGCATCGGGGTTTGTGAAGAAGCCGTTTTGACTATCAGAAGCTGCAGATGAGACACAAGGCGCTCTAGCACATCTACTCTTATGTAGTTCGCTGTTTTGACGCTTAGGTTTCCTGCTAATCGACGAGGTAGTAAGGGTCCACCCCACTTAACGTGGGGCAGCTTTTCTTCCCACTGCCATCAACTAATCAGACATCACACGATATGCCTGACACACCAGCGCTGCCCCTACACCAACCCTGCCAACCCTCTACATACCTTGAACCAACCTGAGCACGCTTCTTGAAACCTTTGTGCACGCTGCATAAACTATGTCAGACACGCCTTTTTCCAAAGCCCTCGCAGCAATCGACGCAGCGCATGCCCTCGACCCAAACAAAGTAACCATCAACAACACCGAAACACCATACGAACTGCACTACGCGCAAAAATGCACATCCTACCTCGAAAAACGCGCCCCCACCGCCTCCGAACCCCTCCGCCTCGCGATCCGCGCCCAACACTTCCGCCGCTGGGAAGTCCCGCGCTCCACATACCCCATGACGCGCCCAGGCTACCACGCGTGGCGCACCTTTCTCAAAAAGCGGCAAGCCGAGCTCGTCGAGCAGATATGTGTAGAAGCCGGGTACTCCAGCGATGACGCGGCGAGGGTGGGCGCGCTGATACGAAAAGAGGGGCTGAAGGACGACGAGGAGACGCAGGTGCTGGAGGATGTAGCGTGTCTTGTGTTTCTAGATGATCAGTTTGAGGCATTTGAGAAGGAACATGATGAGGAGAAGATTATCAAGATACTGCAGAAGACGTGGGGAAAGATGACGGAGAGGGGACATGAGTTGGCGTTGGGGATACCGATGAGTGGGCGGCCGCAGGAATTGGTGAAGAAGGCTCTTGCGGGATGATTGAATCATTCGATTTATTTATTGTTAGATTTGTAGTATTAGGTAATACCTGTGTCGGGTATCATTCTAAGCCGCTGGAAAGTTGCATCTCGTCCTAAGAGGATGCGCACACGATGCGCACCTATGCGCCACCCTCCCTCTTGGCGTACTCCTCCTCAATTCTCTCCTCGTACAATCTCTCCGCTTCCTTCTCTTGCTCTGTTTTCTCGGTGTGAGCTGCGCTTGCTACACTCTGTGTTGATTGGTGCTCGACATTGTGTGCTGTCTGCGCTGTCGCAGAGCTGCTGGTTACCGAAGTGGACTTGTCGGTTGTGGATGGGATGGGGATCGGCATGTTGTATATTTGGGATTCAATTGGGTTGAGAATGTGTGGTAGTTTTGAATTTGAGCGTCCGAAGGGAATGTTCAAGACAGTTACGAATTATTCGGCTGCCTGCAGGCCCATACTTATAGCGCTTTCACGTTACGTCATCTGTGGCTGTGCAAATGTGGCTAGAACGTTCTTGCCGTTCTCTGTACAGATGATTCGCCTCGCGACTTCCATGCCCTTCTGCCACAAGTGTAGCACGTGAAAAATACTGTTTGAATATTGTGGCATTCATATCAAATAGTGCAATTCAAAGCTCATCTGTTTATGCGTTTTGGTTAAGAGAACATCAGTCTAAGATGCGACTAGGCAATAGTCTTAACTCTGTGACACCTATACTTCGGCTATGATCTGGAGATTCCCATTATCCAGCATGAATGCCGCTGATAGACTTCTCACTCAAAGTCAACATGAGCCCAAAATCCCTATCCGCCCATGAACACGACCTCTCGTATCACCACCAAACCTCCTTGTCCACCCACGTCTAAGGCTCAACAATCTTCTCAAGTACCTCCTCCATAATCCCATCAGCCCTCTCCTCCTTCTCCTTCTTCGTCTTCCCCGGAATCTGCCACGCAAGATTAGCCCGCAACTGCGTCCAAAACAGCCAGTAATCATCCATCGCCTGCTTAACCTCTGCATCACCCTCATTCTTGTTCTCCAGAACAAGCTTCTTCAAATGCGCCGCTTCATCGATCAGAACGCGTACTAATTGCTGGGCATGCATGTCGATTTTGATGGGTGGCTGGGCGAGAAGAATGGTAGTGGGGTCACGATGCATGCCTGGACGGTCGGGGTCGAAATTGAGGTCTTGCTCTTGGAGGATGAAGGTTTTTGCGAGGGCGAGTTTCGCGCGGACAGTTTCGAGGTATGCGGCTTCTGCGTGGGCGTTGGGGAAGTTGAATACTAGGTGTGTGGGAGGGTCGATGAGTAGGGGTGCAGGCGTGGGGATCCTGAGATGGGCGAAGTCCATGTGCGAAAGGTCAGCAGTAGCTTCTGGATACGGATCTCGGGCACCGACTCGGTTCTTGGAGATACCATTGCTGCGGGAGTCTTCTGGTCCGAGTTCTTTTGATCCGTAGGTCTTGTCGCCCCTGTAGTAGTGCTTCTTGTGCTGTGGAGGCATGATTGCGTGTGGTTGTTTATTGGCTAAGATTTGGATTTGCGAGTACTAAGCTGAGAGCCGTTTCGAGGATGTATGAGGGAGCTGGCCTCGGAGTTGAGTTGGGGTTGATTCGTTGTTAGATTAACGGATTGGAAAAGGCTCGCAAGGAAGGTTTTTTATACGTTTGGGCTTCTCAATTTGCTACCCTTTCACCATACATTGCCCTTACGTCAAGTGAATCCTGAAGTCTAGATGAAGCTCTTTTTGAGTACCTCGAACAAAGTTCCCCGGGGGTATTGTGAAATTTTGCATGGTGCATTTTATGCCTAAGTGAATGCCTATTTTCTTACGGGGATAGTGGCACACCGATGAATTAAGAGAATCAAAATCGATCAATGACGATTAGCAGAAAGACAATTGCATTACATACGTCCGTAGGATATATAGATGTGCGCACACGATAACACTAAGGGAAACTACTCGCGTATTTCTAGGATGTCTGTCTGAATGAAGGCCTTCAGTAACATTTACCGCCAACTGTCGGCCATGATACGTTTAGCTTAACCTGAAAAGATCTAGTAGAAGTTAGAATCTTCTACTGTTCTCGCTACAGCCGCGGCAGATATTTTCGAGCGCTATTACATCTGCAAACATGTAGTATTCCCGCGGCTCGTTCCGGCTGCCGCGCGACCAATTGTCCCTTTGTCAATCGCGATATTTCGGCCTTCTCGGTTCTTCACGCAATTCCTGTCTACCATTCTCTCCCTGTAGTGAGTTGTGATCACTTCCAACCTCTCCCGAGTTGTGGTCACTTTCACTCTCTCCCTGTAGCGAGTCGCGATCACTTCCACCATGTGCTGCTTTGGAGCTCATGCGGGATAATTGGGATGAAGACCTTTTTCGACGACTTGTGTCTTTACTGGGGTTTGGCTCGCGAAGAATGCCACGGTGTTTCCTGGATGGAATCGGCACAGGCCGAGCCTCAGCAGCCATTTGAGCTTGGACTCTTTGCATGGAGTGGACTGCCTCCTCTTCTCGAGCGCTCATATCACCCTGCCGAAATTCTGCCCTCCGCCTCGCTTCAGCTGCTTGCGATTTGATCTTGTTCTTTGCAACGCGTCTCCGATGATCTACTTCATGGCGCGCCATTTCGTCACTGGACGACTCGCTTTCCGGAAACGCATATGAAGACTTGTTGAGCTTTCCGCGTTCTGCTATGTGCCTAGCAAACGAAGCCTGTCTCTGAGTCTCCTCCTTTGCATCATGCATGTTCTGTTTCTCGATATATTTTATGTCTGCCGCCACTCCGTTGCTGTGATCATAGCGTGCATTCTCTTCAGCGGAAGAGTCATACTCTCCATAAGGGTTGTATATGGGGATGTATTCCGGGATACCCCTGGGTGTTAGGTAATGACTAGGACGGATGTACAACGGATACGAATTTTGACTTAAGGCTTCTGGGGGATGTATGTCACGAGTCGTGCGTTTCTTCTTTTTACGCGCCACGGGACCACCATGTTCTGTTGGTTTTGTGCCAAAAGCTCCACGAACCCTACCAGTATCACTCTTTTTTGAATGGCCGGTCCTTAAGGGTGAGGAGGGTGGACGAGTCTCACTGTGAAGCCTTTCCACTTTCCGGTCTTTAGGAATGCTGTATTCGTCGGGTGAGTCTAAGGGATATGTTATGATTTGGGGGATGTTTGGTGGCCTCGTTGGTAGCTGGTGGTATTCCCGATTCTCTTCTGTGTCGGATGACTCGGGCTGATCAGGATAGTCTTCGAAAGACCACCCATGGAACGTAGTATCTTGCTGATTCTGCTTCTCTACTCTTTCAAATTCTCCCCTGAATCGAGTAGGAGCGAAATGTCGATTTGCTTGCTTGGGTGGCTTGAGTTTTAAGCATTTCGAACATTCAACTCGGGGTGGTATAACACGAGTACAATCTTTGCCATTCCGGTCAGAGTAATTAATTATGATGGAACTTTCAGTCTGAACTCGCGGTGTTCTGCAGGAACTACATTCGATTTGAGTGGTATCCCATAAATATTTGGAGGTATTAGAAACAGGATTTTGCGGGGTTTGTGGCTGAATGAGTGATGCGGTGGAAGGATGAGGCGAAACTGGGGTAAAGGTAGGCGTAGGTGTCGTTAGGTCAGCCCCAATTGCGCTGGATGTTACTTCCCTTGGGCTGCTGATATTCTCTTCCAAATTTGGGGAAGCCAATTGATCTTCTTCGCCACCTTCGTCGTCGGTCCATCCAGAAAGTTCGGGCGTCACCGAAGGCGTCGATACCTCTCGGGCCAAAGATGTGCTTTCATCTTCAACATATGGGCTACAAGGAACAGCAGGGTTGCTAACTATAACCAACGGGACTGAAAGGCCGGGTTCAGGAGCTTGATATCGTATCGATTCATGGTCAAGTCCCACGCCTTTTGAAGTAGGATCTTTTGTAGTTGGATCAGAATCCGTCTGCGATCTGTTCATAGCGTCACTCTTTTGGTCTTCACTTATGTGTTCCCTATACTCTGAGGTGTCATCGTCTGACTCTAGACAGCAAAGCCCACTGAAGGTATACTGTGAAGTCGGCTCTATACTCGCTTCCCGGATACGATCCGCAAGGATGTGAACAGACCAACGCAGAGCTGGTTTCTGCTGAAGCATGTTTACAATCCAGGTTGAGGGAGTATAGTCACATGCTGGCCCTGTTCCATGCCTAAGCGATTCTACCCAAGTCGCAGTGCCGTCGAGATTCGAATGGTAATCCCCCGTGAGAGTTCCGTGTGTGGTCATGTGCGCCCTCAAGTCCTCCAGAGTACGGTGCCTTAGTACTGTCCACATCTCTAGAAAGACGCAGCCTAGTGACCAAATGTCAGACAATGTGTTGCGCCCAGCATACGCCATCACCTCGGGAGCACAGTAGCGCGGTGTCGTAGGGGGAGCAGTCGCAGTGGTGCTGTTGCCAAGATCAGACCAAGCAAGAGACGTTCCAAAGTCCGTAAGATACACGTGATCATGTTTGATCAATATGTTCGAAGGCTTGATATCTTTGTGACGGATGCAATTGTCGTGTAAGTAGGAGAGCGCAGAAGTAAGACATCCAAAGAATGGTCTGAGGAATGTCTGAGCCCTGTCATCAGGACCAGACTGCTCGAGAAATGCTTGCATATTGCAATTCGCCACTGGGAGCATGATAATAGCGAGGAACTTCCTGTCCGTATAGCTTCCGACTAGGTCGACAAGATGACCATGCTTCAGGCGCTTGAGGTTCGATATTTCTCTCACGAAAGCTTGCAGAACCTGCTTGTCCCTCCGGAAAGTCTTGCCTCTTAATATAAGCTTCCGTGCGTATTCCTTATGGCTAATGGTGCTGATAACGCGATCAACATATCCAAATCCACCCTTTCCTAATTCCCCAAGCCTTTTGAAGGGTACCTCGGATGGGTCACTGAAATGTCCGTGGCGTGCATGCCGCTCAAGGTTCAGAGCTTCGGTATTGTAGACCAGATGCTGTAGCTGGAGGAATTTGAGTCGTGCGGAGTGGTCTCGCAGTGCCTCGGGTAAGGTGTTTTTCGAGAAAGGGAAGGCAACATCTGTGATGTCTTCATCAACGAAAGCGTCAATTGCGTCCAAACGATCTACTATTTTGAGGACACTATAGGTCCTCGGAATGCGACTCCAACTCTCACGCGAGCTGCGCTTCAAGACCTCTGCGATCCCGCGGATATCGCTCTCAGTGAATGCTTTGGCCGAGTCCTCGATGGCGGCTGGGAACTATTGTCGCAAGAGGTCCTCCTCGTAGCCTTGCTGCGCTATGTGTTGCTGCGCTCAAACCAGTCCTGCTGTTAAATAGCATGGCCAATGTCTGCAACGAGAACGGTAAAACTCCCACTACGAACGTAAATCAAGAGGCATGGCGCATGATAGCTTGTTAATACATCGAGTGTAGCGGGAGATGGATGAGAAGTGGGGTAACGGAACAGTCCATTTGAATGCACTCAGCCTCAGCCTTGCGATCCTGCAACTTGGCAACAAAGTAAGCCGGCGCCTAGATCAGGTCTAATTGGACGCTTCCAATTAGACAGAAGCGCCTAACTTACAGTCAAATGCAATCAATACGTCGTGGCTGGAAAGGATAATCGAGGAAAGAGCACTGAATAACGTCCTCTGTGGATTTTCTCTTGGTTGCGGTTTGTCACTATATGTCTATGCACGTATCCATGGTGTCCTTTGCCATGTACCGCTATTCCCCATCTCGTCTTCCAGACCACCATTCTTCTCTATCTCTTCAATCATAACGTAGCTTCCTTCCGTCATAAATCTGCTCAACACGTACAATCACCCCGCCTCGATCTTGGCCCCCCTCAAGAATGCTCCCGATCTTCTCCAATACCATCTTCGTCCTATTATTCAGGGACAGCGGCACATTGTCCTCCCGAACCATGTTCATTCCATCAAAACGCCACTGGTTCGGATGAATGAAGTCATTTTTCCGCAGCCGTTCCAACAAACTCTGCAATGCACGAGCATCACCTTGCAGAACAACGTGACCTTGTAGGTCTTCAGCCATAGCTATGCGATGCCGATAGTGCCCGTCAATCAGATTGTAGTCTCCAGCCGCATCTATGACCTTGTACTCCATTAAGTTGGTGTTCTTGTCGTAATCCTCGCGGTCTTCAGATGTCTCAGGATCGAGGAGGTATCGTGTACCGTCGCTCTCCTCAATGTCGAATAAGTACCTGATCTCGTCCACTATGTGACCAAACCCTCGCGAGCCAATGTAAACGTCCGCTGGATCGCGCGGTGCAGGAGAGGGGTCTGGGGATGTGAAGACAACTCGAGAAGCGAGGACAGGCGGCTTTGTTGTCATTTGCAATTGTGGTGTAGACAGAGGACTTGGTGAAGATAAGGGTAGGTGTGTGAAAGCCTTCCGTGATACTCTAGAGGATCGGAAAATGTCACGTGCGATTGTTTTGGTAAACAAATTGAAAGCTGTCTTCTCGATGATCGCCTCGCGGACTTGTAGTGTTGACACGCATGACCTCTTTGGCATTGGCCCGCATGCACATATTGTTAGAGCAGAGTCATCATCTGCTGGTGTGCTTCGTGTATCTTGAAACTGTTCGTCGTCGTCATGACTATGCTTGCGTTTCTGTGGAACTAAGAGCTGCTGTACCCGGGGACGGCGGCCTTGGATAATGTCATCGTTGGTGTTCTGGAACGACTGGTCTTGCAGCCTACCTCTGGCATGACTTGATTGTTGAGCTCCGCCCTCGTCTTGAACCGACCCGATAACCATGTCCCGCCGCTTCTCCGACGAAGTCACGCCTTTATCCTGTTGCTTTCGACGTTCGATGTGATCAAGCACCGCCTGGGTAACCTTGTCACTGCTTACGCCCTTGGCTAGCAAAGGTGTGATGTCGTAGCCATCGTCCTTGAGCAACTTCAGCCTGGCCAGCATACTGGACTTCATGTTCCAAGTTGTGGTGGTCCACACTTTATTGAGACTCAGTTTATGCTTCCGGATTGCATTGAGAGCTTGGTTTTCCCAGTTCGTATCATTGAACGGCTGTTGTGGAGTTGGAACAGTTGGGGGGATGGACGCTTGGTGATTCTCAAAGCTTGCAGTGGAAGCAGGCAAGGACGAAGAAGACAAACCTGCGGTTTCGGATAAGGACATGTTCTTCTTACGCATCTCCTTGAGGAGTGCAGCATCCGGGTGCTGTTGACTGGTACCGATGTTGGCAAGGCCTTGCGCGTAGGCGAGTTGCTCATCCGTAAGTTCGCGCGGAAGGCAGGAGGTCACCTTCGCTGCTAGCTCTTCTACTCTAACAACCCCCACGTTGTTGTATATCTCGTTGCGAGAGTAGTGCTTCGACTGTGACTTGGGTCGGAGCTTCTTGCGGAACGATTGCTCGGAATCTGCGGCCATGATGTTATCCTAACTCGTGAAAAGCTTGAAAGCAGATGTTTTGTTAAATCGGAAGGTTATTTGCTACAGCGATTCGCTTACTCCTATGGCGTCAGTATCCTGTAGGAGGTGCTCGAAGGGTCTGGTTGAACGTATCAGAATCGATATCGTGTAGGGCCCGGAAGAATGATGAGAAGGGTTGAGAAGCACCCGAAACCTTTCACGGATTACGACATATCACACGCAGAGGCTTTTTAACAGTGCGGAAAGTACTATTGTGGGCCTTTCTGTCAATCAGCTTTCACCTAGGAGTAGATCTCTCAAGTTGGATCCCAGGTGAAAGGAATCGCGAAATCGGAAGCAGAGGGAATGAAATGCAGGCAAGAGTGTTGTATCAACGCATGTTTAGGGTGTGGTGAGTAGAAAGGATACAATCAATTGCACATATCGGTATTGGATATGGACTGAGCTGAGTTGGTGTAAGTACAAAGAGCTTCAAAGAAGTGATAATCACGGCATGAATTCGTGTGAGGATATGAATAGAAACTCGGCACTATCCATGTTTATCACAGATATGCGTTCAGGACGAGAAAGGGTTGTTCATTAAGCTCAAAAATATATGAATGGTCTGATAACTCTCACAACACGAAATTCAGGGTTGCGTGTGATCTCGCCCTTCATGAAACCTCCCATGAAGTGTCATTTAAGCCTTTTAACGTATCGAGGAGCCATCGAAGGTACGAAAATCAGGGTGGTTCCTTGGTCGAGCTTTGGTGAAAGGGACAGTCTTCGATCCATTGAAAATCTTCTCGGAATTGCTTGCCACTATAAGCTGATGAACATTGATGAGATACGAGTCCGATACGGCATCGTGAAATACAACCAGTAGCCATCTAATATGTATGCTATTCGAACTTGAACGATGGTGCTGGTCGTGGGTCCGTGTGCTCCTCGCTCTCTGCTCTTCCATCGTTCCTTCCTCCGTCGTCGCTGCGTTTGTTTACTTACGTCATTGCCACATTCAGCATCAAGCAATTACAAATTGGGTTTTATTGAAAACGCAGGACTTTATCATGCTGCTCTCGTTTTCACTTTGCGCTGTGTCATGCTTTCGGAATGGTATCATGCGCGTTGATGTTTCCATCCGTTTGATGTCACGTTCCACCATGCTTGGTGCCTGGAGCCGTCAGTTATTGCGGCTAGCACTAAAGGTAGACCGGCTTCTTTTACCTCATTTCGTTTTCTCTACAACCCTTCAACCGTCTGACACACCACCTTGCTAATTCAAAATCGAACATGGCCGCCCAAGGTCATAATCGATACGCGCTCTTCACCGAAAACGACGAGAACGCGCCTGCTTCATGCAGTCCGACTATTGACATTTCAGGCAACCCATTTCTCAACCAGGTTGCGGACGACTCCATCCCCTGGCAGGAGGTCAAGAAGCGCAGCGCTGTCCCAGACCACTCGGTGTCTCAACATGCAGGGAAAACGAAGATCATCAAAGACCGAACCAATGCAACCCGCAACCACGTCACGGCTAACCAGAACCTGCCGCGCGTAGTTTCAGTCTCTACCACTGCGGGTTCCGATAAAGTCTACGACGCCCATGAGAACTGGTGCGGAGTATGTTCTCAGAAATTCTCGAGCAAATCGGCACTCCTGAACCACATCAAGCAGACACCGGAACATCAACACTATTGCAATCTGTGCAAACGCGTGTTCAAGGATAGAAACGGCCTAAAGAACCATGTAGAACATTCTTGGGGTCACGAAATCTTCTGCAACTTATGTCTGAGCGCCTTCAAGGATGAGTGGGGTCTCAAAAACCATTTCGAGAATAACTATCATGTGGAACATCAATTCGTGTGCTTAACCTGTCTGCTTGGTTTCCGCAGCCAGATCGAACTTAACCGACACCTGCAGACGGCAGAGAAGCATACCTGGTGCGGGACGTGTCATCGCCGCTTTCGTAACCAGGATGAGCGCGACGAGCATTGGCAAAAGACAACAAGTAAGTATTGGGCGTACAAAGATTTCATATGATCATTAAACTAAAATTAAATTCAGAGCACAAGCATTGCTTGCAGCCAGGTTGCCATTTCGATGGCCCTGATCAGGCCGCACTCACCGAGCATTTGAAGCGAGATCACTTCCAATGCGAAGGATGCAAGCGCATATTGCCAAGTCAGACAAAGCTCAACCAACATCATGAGACTTGCTCATTCCCGTTGTCCTGCCCTCAGTGTGGAGAGATCTGCGCTGGTAAGATTCAGATGGCGTTCCATCTGGAGCATTGTCACTTCTGCGACGAATGTGGGTTCCAGACTCACCATGAGGGCAACTTCCGCATTGTATGTATTCAATGTCATCTTAAGCTCTGTGCGCCTGTAGGAGGAAATAATCCTTTCCATACTAACAGATTGATAGCACATGACCAAACACACGTCCACAAGCATACCTTGTTGGGGCTGCGACGCCCCGATGCGCACATACTCGGGACTCATCAATCACCTTGAATCAAAGAAATGCCCCAAGCTGTCCGATCCATCGTTGCTTATTCTCGCTCTCGGGAAATGGTGGTATGCATCGCTGTACATGGATCTTGACATCCACGCCCAGATCCGCACGGGACGCATCAAGGTCAACGAAGTACAGCAATGGATGGACAACGGACTTTTACACCCTTTCATATGCCGCGATGAGGGATGCATGAATACGTTCGGGCACATGAGCTCTCTTGTGCTGCATTGTGAGAGTCAGGCGTGCCACTGGGACATTGTTCGCTTAAACTTGACTGGCTTGGAGAAGGAAGTCAAGCAATCGTGTTTCAGGGGCGATAGTGCCATGGATTAGAGATCGTGCGAATCTCGCGGATGAGCTAAAATCAAAAGATGGGATCGCAACACCAGTAGAGTCCTTGGTGGAGTGGCGTACATGAGCATCGGGAACGAACAGTAGCCCAAACGGCGTTCTGGGCATTCCGGTAGATACCTCAGCAGGAATACTCTGACTCCAGAATGCACGCATCATTTAACTAGATAATGACTAAATGCTTTCAATGTTGGCAATAGATCTATGTAAGGAAAAGTGGCTCGGATCTGTGAATTTATGTTCTCATGCACAACAAATACGCAACATTTCCGCAACATTTCGAAACACCGCACTGAATCTGGCCTACATAGAGCACCAACGGCTTCTCATTCTCCTCAAACATTACAGGCAAGCCAACAGCTTTTAAGTATCGGCCACCGTCTCATCTTACTTCCTCGTCGTCACCAACTCGAATACATCCATGGACGCTGTGCCCGTGAAGAAAGACCCCTCAAATTCTACAACAAAGTTACGCCAGTTCAAGTCGAGGTATTCAGGTGCATCGCTGGAGAAGCTAATGGAACCGAAGCCGCGAAGTGCATTGTTGGCGTAGGCGATAGTCGCGTGGCCGCTCATGATGATGGTTTGGTGGGTGTCTGTAGTGTTGATGACCCAACTGTTTTCATAGAACTAAGAAAGGGCGTTAGTGACTGATTCAGATTATGAGAGAGGTCCGAGGAAGGAGAAACGAGGCTTGTTATGAGGTGGATGAGAGACATGGTGTGTTTGAACGTACGCTGTATGCGCCATTCGAGGCAGGAGACAGGACTTCTGCCGCCGCTCCGACTGCAACGAGATCACCATCGATAGTACCTGTCACGTTGCCTGGAATAGTCAGCACTGAGAAAGCTCAACACTCCAAGATTGATTGCTTGGAGATACGTACCTCCAACGTTGGAAACAAAGGCTGTAATGCCTTGGATTGTTGATACGTTGACGGGGCGGCCGACCAAGGTATTGATGTGTAGGAATGGCACAAGGTCTGGGGGGCCATACTCAGTGAAACCAGTTCCGTTCTGGCCACAAACTGGAGCCGCGAGCGAAGCAATGGAAGCAAAGGTTGTGAGGGCGAAGACGGTAGTTTTGAGCATGGTGGAAACAGTGTTTGAGGTTTCGCTGAAGTGAACAGTATGAAGTTGGAAATGGTTGTGTGATGACTTGCGTGCGGTGCTCTTCTAATGTCACGTCGACTCACTGTCTTATAGAAGAACTCAAAGGTTGGGCTCCATAGTACCTTGGTACCTCTGACACGAACATGGACAATGCATACCCAGAATTGGTCAAAACAGACGCATATCTTGAGGCTTAGTTCGCCGTTTGAATCCTGGCGCGAATTGAGCCCTTTTGGGATGACTACACCACGACTTGCTTATGTCACCAGGGCTTAGCGAAGTCGGAGAACGTTAGCGCGGCCGCCTTACGTGAGACTGGGGCAAATGTATGCTTGGCCAAGCACACAGTTATCTCCGATTTAGTCTTAGCCCTCATGTTGCTTTAGGCCTGCAGTCTATCCGTGTGTATCGCAACCTCCGAGAGATTGCAAGAAAATGTGCCTGGTCATCCGTATCGTCGATTGAAAGTCTGAGATTCATCTCGAGGAACTTGGATATACCCTACCAAATACAAATCATCATCACTGTGGTAATCCCTGTTAGAGTCTAACTCACAGTAGATGAGTGCAAGCTATTCTCCTTTGATGGTATTCGGCTCCCCACCCTATAGGCCGCCGTGTAGGTAGGATCCTGAAGACTCGCCGTTTGGCCAGGAATTTCTCTGCCTGTTTACTGTCTCGTCTGTGGCCTGTAAGTGAGATTCGTGACCGCTGTTTGAATTGACGCGTTGACCTCAAATACGAGTGACGCCAACTATCTCCACATTTGGTCCTCGTTAATGCAATGCATTCACGAGAGAACGCATGCGTGGTACCTGCATGGATGTGAGGCGGAAGTTTCGGCATTGTCAACGTCCAATAGTCGGAAGATTGACCGCAGCTCGAGCTTATTAAAGGCTTTGAGCACAGTTCTTAGCACTCTAGAGTCAAGGCTCACCGTTGCTTGCGTGCCTCCATGGCGCAAGGTGACAGCTCGTTCACAATACTCAGCCTCGATGTCGTTATCAAACTGGGGTGTACTTTCGTATTTGGTCAGCTAGTTCATCCTCTGTCCTTGCTTAGGATGCTTCTCTGCAAACGGGGTGCATGTGAATTGGAGCTTTCGTACCGATTGAAGCTTGCCTTGCGAAATTTCGACCCAACATTCCGGACTGATGAAGTCGCAACAACAAGCGATGGTGGACTGCGCTTTGTAGCGATTTCTCAAGCCATCCTCATACCCTATATTTAGGTTTTGCTCACATAGTCTAACTCCATTGCAGCTGATGCTATCAAGCTTGATACCCCTCTGATATCTACATATTCGAAGATAAAGCATGTATACACGGTGCAAATGCCTTGGTAGGCATTTGGTGAAGGACGATGATAAGGAAAGCAACACATAAGTGTGCCCATTAGTAGGTTGCCACAAACGGGCCCCCTTACAATGTTTCGCTCGTCATTGTTGCAACGACCTTAAAGCATCATGACAATGAGATTCCTGCTATTCAACGAAATTGTATTCGAAGTTCCGAGTCCCCAGGGAGGACGACACGGAAGGAAGGACCTCTACCCACCTACTTGTCTACGTACGCCGGAGGACTTCGAATAACTTCACAGCGTTGATTCAACGGACCAAGCGATAGCCTGGAAGCCGTCGGTGCCCATATTACAGTGCTCATGAACTGTAAACATCCGCGAAGGTCCTCGAGATGGTATTGTCCTCTGACCATATTGTGCGGGCAAGGTGAATGCAAACGGAACCCTTCACCAACCCGCGACGGCAAACAGCGCATCTGTCTTCAACAGATCCCTATTGTGCTCGCTTAACAATAGCTTTTGGTACAAAAATCTCATTCTATTGTAGCAATAGCACAATAGCAGCACCCATCGCTCGTCACAGCTCATCCATAAAGTCCGCATCTCGCAAGCTCATCGCTCTTCAAACAATCTCTCATATACTTTCAGCTACCAATACCATCCACAGCTAACTATGGTACCCCTTACCTACGCCCGCCTTTTGACCCGCCTCAACGCACTCTACGAGAGCGTTCCCGAGCAGATACATGGTCCTGGAGATACTCAGCGCATCAAGGGCCTTCAGAATGCCATCAACGCAGGCATTGTCGCTGCCCAAGCAGGACTTGATGGCAGCGAAAATGTGCCAAGTCCCAGTCAGTTAAAGCATGAGGTCACCAAGACGATTGGTGAAATCAACGAGCGATTCGAACGTGCGACTGCTGTGAGCCCAAGCTCAAGTTTGGCTGCTGTTGCGAAGGCCGATGAAGGATCAGAAAGCGAGAAGAATGATGCCAATAATCAGCTCACTCGGGATCCAAATGCTGCATTCGAAGCTCAAGAGAGGTGGCAGTTGCAGCAGGCTTCACCTCACTCCGGCAGCGGTAAAGAGAATCCTACAGCGACAGCAGCACTCGACATCACGAGACAGCACCCAGCCACGAAGCCCAAGAAGACCCCCTCCGTTACCAAACGCCTCATTCGCAACCCTACCACGACACCCAACGCCGGCATCAAGAAGGCAAGATACAAGCGTGCCACTCGCCAAACGTCTCGAATTGCCGAAGCTACGAAGCTTGCCACTATCGCGGATAGCACCGAAGAGCAGGAAGCTGCTGCAATACTCCTCAGCCTTTCTACTTCGCTACCTCCCACCTACAGCCACATTGACCTCATTCATCCGATCCGTGGACCTTACCTCACTCACAATCACAACGTCACGCCAGTCAATCCTTCCAGCTACAACAAAGGCAAACAGCGCGCATCCTTCGCCGGTCCCTCATCATCTCTCATCTTCCCCAACAAACCGCTTCACCCTAACCCCTACCGACGCACCCTCTCCGGCTACAAGTTTCTTGACCTCTCGGCCACCGCCATTGACACTAGCGCTGCACACGAGGACATCTTCCTTGCTGGTGTGCAGTTTGCCATGCAGAACTTCACTGCGGCGCATGCGACAGACCAGTGTGGCAACCATCACGATGGGTTCGCGGACCGATGCTATGAGTATGTGAGGATTGAGTTGGGTATCAAGAACAAGCATGACGTAGACGCTGAGAAGTACAACGCTGAGAACGATTCTGATAAGAGGGCTGTTGGCAAAAGCTTTTGGGATGTAATTTGAATGCTGGTTATGATTATGTATTCTTGGTGCGATGTCAGCTGGACTGATTGGCATACGTCGACGGTTGTATATTCCCTTCAGGCTGGTCGTGAAGCCTTCGGTCTCTAGCGGCAGTTCAACGCTTCAGAAGTATTCAATATCATGAAGTGCAAATCGATCGAATTGTAGTTCGACTGAAGTGTGTACCACATCTCTCACTTTCTTTTCGTGCAAACTGGACCAACTGCGCCATGCACAGTAGTTTTCTGTTTCCTCTTTGTACAGACTGGCCCCACGGCGCCCATGACCTCTTTCAAAGTCTCATCTCCCTCGTCCCACCACTTGTCAAGCTTTTTCAGTCCCTTCCTAGCCAAGCCTGCATCCCTATTCCGATATACCGAATCGATCTTGCGAACATCCGTTTGGTCATTAACCAGCCAGCGCTTATGCTCATTCATAAAGTCATTGTATGTCGTGTCGGCGCCGTAGGTAGCTTGTACATTCCTGAGAAGGGTGGCGTGCGCAAGTTTGGCGAGGTGAGAGTGTTTCTGGCCTGCATGGACAGCAGCTGGTTCTCGCGATTGGGAATAAATAGTCGATGCGCGGTAGAACAGAAGTGTTGGCGATGCCACCACGGCCTCGAGGACGGTGTTTAGACCAAGGTGGGTCATTGCGCACTGCGCAATATTGAGGTATGCGAATTGCGAGGAAGAGGCGATAAGATTGTGGAGGGCGAAGGCGGAGCGATCAGTAATCCAGTTATACCTAGTAGGTGTTAGAGAAGAGTCGGAAAGGGAAGCGCTAGACGAATACTTACCTTGACCCAAGATCTTCTGTAGCAAAGCTCTGACCGATATCGAGCGTGACTAATTTAGGGTGCTGCTCAAGCGCCTCACACAGCGCAGTTATACCATCGTCGCTCAGGCCAACTGAGGCGAGCGTCAAGCGCGATAACGACTTGTTCTTCTTCAAACCAGCCGCAAGCGCGGCTACGCCTTCATTTCCCAGTGGGTTGTTCGTCGCATAGATTGCATCGAGCGTACAGTGCGGCGAGGCGATATATTTGGCAATCGCAGTTGCACCTCGAGTACCAATGCCAACTGCATTTATGTAGATATGTCGAAGGCTAACAGGCTGGTTGTAATCCGTAAGAGCTGTGAAGAGCCTTGCAACACCGGCATCACCAAGTTCGGTCTGATCGAGATCGAGAGTCCGTAGATTTGGTGTTTGCGTGATGAGTGCAAACACATCCTCTGCCGCTGTCGATCCCAGTGGATTTCTTTTCAACCAAATATTGGTTACCGAAGTACTCTGTACCCACTCATCCACGAGTAACCGGAAGCTGCCCGCATCGATACAATTACCAGCCAGATACCAAGTATCCATACGATTTGGGTATTCCTGGAGAAAATTGGCGATACACTTCGCACCAAACGGACCGATGATGTTATTGCCAAGCAAGAAGTGCGTGATGAACTTGTTGCTCTTCAAGCTTTCCATGAGTGCAGCAATGTTATTTGGCCCCAATACCATTTTACAGAGATCCATACGGTTATCAGAGTACACGACGCCTTTCTCGAACTCCAGCGATTCAACGTTGTAGTACGGCTCGTCGACTTCGATGGCCTCATCACCATGCACGGTGGAACCTTTCATGACATTACCACCAAGGGCCAGATGCTGAAAGAACGGAGCTAAAGTCTGGGGATCTGCGATCTCCACCGGCATTGGCAGACTAGATGCGCCTTCAAGGGACACGGGGTCAATAATGGGATTCCATGCGCTTTGCTTCAGAATTCGCGGTGCCCAGCTCATCGATTCTTTCCGTTTGGTGTTGTCTTCGATAGTTTTCTTTCGCTGGTAGATTATGATCTTTCGAAGTCTAACTATGTCTTTCTCATACTGATCAATAGAGGAAAGCGATTCGGCATCGGCTGTAGGATACATGATCTTCGCAATCTCTTTCGCCAGCTGCTGCGCGGCTGCGTCAGCGGCCCGTCGGCGCGGTGCATCGAGAACGACCTCATCGATGGTGATGGACAGGGGTACATCCTCGGCATCGGAATATGAGGCAATTAGAAGTAGCTGTTGCTGCAGCTTTGTCGCCCACTGCATGGCATGCTCAGGGTTCCAGGTCTGAGCGTGACTGTCGAACGGGGGGAGCAAAGGTTTGGAGTCATGGATATCGGTCAAGGTAGTTACAGTCGACATGTTTGTGCCTGATGATCGTCACGAAGGTGGTATTGGATCTGAGTGGCCTTTATGTACGAAAGGATCTTGGTATGACTGTCCAGTGCTTGACTGTGCTGAGAGAATTGCGAATTTCGATTTTGACTCATGGACCGGCCATCATGCAAGCAAAGAAAGCTTTAGAACTTCAAAGACAGCGAGAACCAAGCACCTATGTGATGTCCAGAAGGGCGTTGAGATGAAAGGGCGGCGCTACCCGATGTTGTTGCCTGGTGAAGATGAGGCTGGCTGGCATGTTCTTATTTCCGATTACCGGCATCTAGGCTTGGCAAATTGTATAGCGCCTGGTTGTCTCGATTGAGGTTTCGGAACGCGCATTTGCATTCTATCTGGAAGTGCAACACCATGATGGCGATTGTGATATTCTCGATGCGCTCGAGAGGGAGATCGAATGGCGCAGTCTCAATTGACGCTTTGTTCCCTGGGGTTTCGCAGATCGAATCGACTAACGCAGGTCTTAGCGTTCCCTCACGATTGTAAGTGGCGATCAGGCGTGGACTTCTTCTTCGAAATTGCGGGACTTATTGATTACCTGCTTTTGATTGTTCTACACTTCGAAATGAGAAAACCACGGGATATTCTACCTGGCGGCCACAGCATATATCAGGATACAAGGCGGCTCAGTCGCATGCCCTCTCCGGAAGCACACCGATGTGGCCTTCGTCTTGTGTGAGGCCAGCAAGCAACCGATTTCTCCCACGGTTGTTTTGGCTTCTGGAGCGAGCCGGCCCAGGAGGTGTTCCTTGTAGTCTGGGTAAACATGCCCTATATTTCTTGCAATCGTTCTCCTCAACAATACCGGTTGACTAGTACTCACCTCGACAGCAAGCTCCTAGCGCAAAGGAACGACAGCTTGTTCTTTAGGCCTTCATATATTCTTCGGTTGCGCTGGGATAGCTTGCGTGTTAGCAACCTCTTATTTGGATTTCAAAAGCCGCGCGGTTCTCCTTGGAGCATGCAGATGCTTCGAATTGAGGGAATGGCGGAAACCGAGCGGCCGTAAAAACAGTGTACACCCTCTCTGCATCTTGACAGAGCAGAATTCTTGTGACTGCGCCCGCATAAATAAACCTAACCCGACTCTTCGAGGGTAAGCAATTGCAAGGTATGAATTCTGAATTGCGGCCACATACTATGTCTGGTCCGGGTATCTGGTGGGTTGTTAAGTCGGTCAACAATCCTGCCCCAAAGCTGAGGATATCTGGTCGTGTGGCAAGGCACTGAGAGCGGGAAGTCGGGCCTGAGGAATCGCATGCATGTTTCCGCGCTTTTCCTCTAACGCGGATGACGCTGCTGTCTTCAAATCAGTAATGAGCGACTAAATCCACGAATTACGTACAGCATGTACCGATACAGGAATTGCGCTTCATGCGCAGTACGTACCCTGTTTTAGTGCGACTCATGTGGCCACTGATTTTCGACCGGCTGGTACATTTCAGCACAAAGTCAATCAAAGACCAAACGTGGGCAAAGAGCCGCCTATGCACGCGCCAAAGCTTATTAAATATCTTAGGCCGCTAGCATAGCCGATGCGGAGGCCAAGCAGCAAGGACGATTGACAGCTCGCTACCCTACCGGGATGGACCCCGGCATTGCCACGCGTGGAGGAAGGGGGGCCAAAATAACCCCAAGCTAAGCTAAGAAACAGCCTTGCTAAGAGCCTGAGTATATCACACTATTCTTTGGCGCGCAGGAAGATTCCAACAGTCTCAAGACTTGTGCGCTAAGAATATGGCAAATAACCTCGGTAATGGAACCGAAAACTTTGATAAGGTGATGTAAGGCTGTTTGGTCTCGCTTTCATGGTTCGCTTTCGCATTCCCCATGTGATGCCAGGCCCAGGGTCGCTTAAGCACTGTCAAACCTTAATTATAAGTCGCTTAACAACTTGTTACACTTGAACCCGACTGGATGATGTACATGACCCTTTGCCTTGCTTTTGACTCAAGAAATGTTCTTGGGAGAAGTGCAATCAGCTCTTGCAGAGACATTGCCGGCACTCAATCTTTCGTCAAAGGTCGCCCGACACTGGGTGGCTCATCGCTTGCATTGGCCTTCTTGTCCCTGGCTTGAGGCAGCGTTACGAGCCGCGTCCTAAAGATGACAGTTGTACCTTTCTAGCGCATCCGTCGGCTATGATGATCATCTGTTGACGGTCGGAAGCTAGTATCATTTCCAGCACATGGCAAAACGAAGGGTGGCGCACGATCGTGGGCGGCCAGGGTTCAGTGCAAGGTACATTGCGAATGCCGAGGAACTCGCGTACGTAAAACGTTCTAACCCTTGCTGAGCACGCACGCGGTGGCGTTGAACCATCGTCGATGTACCATAATTGTGACACTCGCAAAGAAGAAGAAATATGCTCATTGTGCTCGGATTAACGACACTGCATCGAAAGGGAACTAATTATACATAATAGTGTAGTATCTCAAACCATCCGCTCTGTTCATAATATGAGTGGAATAATCCACAAAAGAGTAAAATTTAGATTTGATAGGGTATCTCGGAGAAAAAGTACTACGTTACATTTCGACTCAAAACACCCTGAGTTTACTCTTTGGTCATGTGTCATGCCACCAATTTGGCCATTTTCCCTTGCCCTGTTTTATCGAATGAGACGTGCTTAATCACGTTGCAACACTTTTGCAGGAATCGTGAATTTCAAGTACTTTTGGCTTCTCCCGACAGTCCAAGCTGCGACTCAGGTGTTGAGGCTCTGGCCCTCGGCGGCTCGAATTGGTTCGACGATGTAAAGTTTGCCGCGTCTCCACTCTCCATGTCCTTTGTGCGTTTGATCGCGATGGTCTTCTTGACCATGATGGAACCTTCCATGTTGTAGTACTCACCATTTACGGTCTCGTTGGTGTCTCCTGGCTTTCGTCGAGAGCCGAGGGAACTCAAGAATGCTGTTGGCCAGTACTCGGTGAAGAAAGCGCGGAGAGTCGGTAGCGATGCACACAGGATACCGATGTTGAGTTCCATAGCTGACCACGTAGCGGTTCCAGGGCTGTCCCATGTGATATCAGTGGTGACAGCGACGATGTATAAAGCGTGGAGACGGCAGACAGATGCGACTGCGGCACTGCAAGTATGTCAGATGATTGCGAACAATATACACGAATCTGAACAACTTACAAGCCACCCAAGCCAAGAATTAGCATTAGGCTTATTTTTTGACGCTTTGGCATCATGATTTTCCGCAAAATAAAAAATGGAAGAACTACGAGGGAAATGTCTTGAACGATATTGATGCCGGCGTTTGCGTAGTAGAGCGCAGCTGTATTGACGCATTTTCCAGGAATTCGAGCATCCCAAAATTTCTCAACGGGGAAGCATTGAAAGATGCCGGCGAAAAAAGTCTCGACACAGTAGGCGACGGTAAACCAGAGGTATCCCCAACAGACAATTCGTATGGGCTTATCGATGGCGATTCGAAGATATTGCAACAAGATGGACACCTTGGTCAATGAAAGGGCGAAATTGTAGAAGACGATACTGGCATAAAGTGCCTAACCCGGTCAGACCTACCCTACTTGCTCCACGATCGCTTGACTTACTTTCAACGATGCAATTGCTTGGTCAAACGTAACGGCTTGAATATGTCGTCCCATCCCGTTGTGTACCTCTATATGACCGTCAGTGATTGTCCATGAGAATGTCCTGCCAAAAACTCACGAAAACCTTGACATACTGAGCATCCAATGCTGAAAATCTGTTCTCGTTGGTTAGTCGATTCCTGAAACGGCGGATAATGCGCTTACCATGGCCAGCAAGATTGCGAAATCCTCGTAAGACGGACTCTTTACTATCCTGAACCTCGTGTATAGGCGTAGGATAACGATGACAAGTGCGATGGCAGGAAAGGTGATGATGATCGCGAGGGTCTGGGGTCCTTTGTTGGCAGCAAGGTATTCTATGCTGGGCGGCGGTCCGGTAGGTGGAGCGGACATCGTGACTTGGGTCTAATAACCTCGTGTAATGATAAGAGCTGCGGTGAGCTTTTCAGACGAAAGTCCACGACACACTAGGAAAACGGGTCAATAAGTACGCAACTACTAGTAGAGACCGACGAGTATTCTCGGCGAAGGGCGATCAGGGTGTTGTTGGACCCTGCAATGCAGCATACATCATCGCGCCAGGTGAAATCTGGGGTTCGTTAAACTTTTTTTAATGGAGACAGCCTCGATGTGATATCTGTCAACCATTCACTGACAGAAGTACATTGCAGTCGGTTATTGTCAAGGGTGTTGCATAAGTAACCATGGCGCGCACCTTACCATTAGAAGTATCGCTTCCAAGTACTTGATGTACCCAGGAGTCGTTCGCTACAATTTAAAGTTTGCGGACCATGTCGCTACCGTGCACAATCCTGTGGTCACCAGGTAGCGACGGACAAGAGAGGAAGTAACGCCCAAGGGTCCTCAGCTAGGTGCATCCGGCGCACCGTGCTAGCAGCGGGTGTCAGACATCAAGGAGAGGGTGGAGGGTCACTAGTGAAGATTAATTGTTCGTGTGACCAATAAGCTTTGAAAGCTGTAAGTATACGAGCACTTGATAACATTTTGCCGGACGGAGAGTCATCGGGGTTAGTTTAAGAAAAATTTACGCAAGAATACGCCTTCGTATTTCTCTTGGAGCTTTGTTGTTTCAGCGTCTTCGGATGAGCAATTCGCAACAGCGTTTCCGGTGCTGAAACTTATGGCAGACATCTAGCCATGCACATGTCAGTTTCACCGGCCGTGATGTCAAGTTTTGCTAATTACAGGCTTAGCCCGCCGCATATCATACCATAGTGCCCACGCGCAAGCGACGATCGAGACACAATCGTTCCTGCCCAGGTCGAGAATCTGGCTACATGCTATGATAACGTGACCAGTTCTCTCCATCCTTTCATGTCTGGACGAAGCGAATGGAAATGTGGGAAAGAGTGGGCATCCAAGGGTGTTCCCGCCGACTACCCCAAAGAAGCTCAACGCTAGACGAATTCAATGAGCCGGGTTGTTGGGCCCAAGGCCGCCGGTAAAAGTCAATGCGCCACTATCATCGTATAGCTGCTGATCGTTTTGGCAGACGGTCACGCTAGGACGCTCTTCGCACGGGGTGCCGGTTATGTGACTCCGGAAAATGTAGAAGCGCTGACGAGGCGAAACCGAAGCTCGGATGGGCTTTATTAGGGATGGCAGTTGGTGTCTCCGTAGAGGAAGGGACTTTAGCTACATAATGCTCGAATTATGGTCTCAATCTACGCCCATGGAAGATTTGTAGTTCTTCTAGGCGATTTCGCATTGCCTGAACGCGTAAGCGCCACCATTTTCTAACAGGTGACGTCCTCGTGAGCCGGATTCCTTGTATGCGATTCAATGACTGATCGCTGCTCGGAGCTAGGAACGGACTAGAGAGCGAGGGTAGTGTTGTTAGCGGGTATCATAATAACGTAATGCGGAGAGCCAGTACAATCGAAAGCAGAGTGTTGTTTCCAGTTGTCAGAATGCGGTGTGCTGTGAAAGGCTGGAAGTGCATGCGGGCGACCCCGCTGGCCGGGATCCATGCGCAAAAGCTCTCGCTAACGCAGCACTATGATGGATGCATAGTTAAACAGGATTTTATTGTTTGAACTGTATACCGCAGTGACCCAAAATGAAACTTGACAGAATTTGTTCTTTACATTACCTACTGCTTGCCGTCCACACAAGAAAGGAAAACTCTAAATTACGACGACTGCCACGACCGTGGCACGCCTTTCCTTTGACAATGCCGACAGACTTAAACATTGTATAAGCGTTGCGTCTATGGTTATTGCAACCACAAGAGAAAGGAAAGCAATCCAACAACGCTGGCTCCAAAGGGACTCGCTCTCATGATAGTGGCGGCGCTCGTGCTGCTCTTCAACATCCCTTCTGTCGCGATCTGCGGCCCCGTCACTATGAGTTTGGGCCCTGCAGTCCATGGTACCCCTGAGAACTCAAGAGTCGTAGTATCATTGTCTCCCATTACCATTACGATCTTCAAGTCCGCTGACTGTGGTGAAACATGCCCTGTCATCTGTATGTTCCAGTTCGAGTTTATGTATGCGGCTTCGGCGGATACGCAATCCTCACTCTGGTAGAAGAGCTTATTCACTGAATTCATTTTCTTGGTTGTATACCGGCCAGATATGTCGAAACCATCACCGGACTTTGTGGAGTTGAGTGTCCAGGCTTGACCCCAGAGGAATTGACTTGTTGAGGATTTAAAGTCGACCGTCCAGAACTTATCCGAGTCCCCTGTGAACTTTGTAGCGTTGCCAGAGCTGAATTGGAAGAAGAACGGATTCTTGTCCCACTCTTGGCGAGAGCTCTTGGGGTCTGAAGGCAGAGCTGTCATGTCCCCGATGGCTAGACTAGCTTCAGTCTGCGCAACCCATGACTTTTCGCACTCGATGCGGGGGATAGTACGGCGAGCCGTTAGTGTTGCTATTCCGTTGTAGTATACGTCTTTGAGAGCCAGGTTATCGTCGAGTTCTCCCAGTCTGGCTTTTTATCTGTCGCCCTCGGATCCATACCCGGTCCACAAATCCGTACGTTTTCTAGCTCGACTGGAATGTTGTAGGATTGTCCGTCGTACTCTGTAGTATATTAGAAGCTGCGTTTGGTTCACAAAGGAATCATGCACGAACCTCCACAAGCCGTGCCATAAGTATACGGAGTTCCATAAGCAATGGAGAACGTGGTTTGGTTTTCGCTGACAAAATCAGCAGAGACTACAGTGCCAGCGCAAGTGAGGAAAGCCGTGAGCTGTAACCCTCTCATGGTTGCTCCTTGAGGATAATTTCTTGTGTTTCTGTTCTCAGATTCACGAAATAAAGACGAGGACTGTACCAGACACAGAAGAGAGATCTGTCACAAGTATGTTGACTGATAAGCTTACCGACTCAGGGGGACATTCAGCCGCACCATCTTTCTGCGACTCCTTTGGGGCTGGCACCTCGCTTCACGATCAGGATGTTAAAGCTGTTTTATTTCTTTAGTGTTACCACTAATCCGAAAGCAATCGTCAAGCACGAAAATTTTGACCTCACTTGATGACAGCACTCAATTGGGGCCCTATCAGTTGATTCATCGTCTCAATGTATGGCAGGATATACCTCGCAGCTGAGCGCAGCTAAAAACAAAAGTAGAGGCAGAAAAGCTTAGCAACGCCTCTGTTGCACAGTCTCCAATGATATCTCGCTTATCTCAAACCCTGCGCAAAGACACACCCAGCTGCTATCAAAGTACAATGGTCGTCCACCAATTGTTTCAAATAAACGAGTTGAAAGAGAGTTCTGGACGTATAAGACAATATACCTAGAGAATGACAGCTTAACGACCTCAGCATAAGGCGCTCGAGGTCAGTGGAGGTCCGGTAAAGCTCATTTGGAATGTGATCAGCGATCTAGGCAACTTTTTATCATCCCTTTGTCTTACCCGACTCTATAATCCTTCGTATATGCTCGGAGTGAACTGATCTAAAAACCGTCGGGTGCAGAAACCATAGTCGCAGAAATGACACCCAGGTCGAACGCCAGTGGAGGGATACATGTAACATGTGAACAATGCGATGCTTTCGTAGCCAATGCCCGAAGTATCTATGAATTTTTTTAGTTTGGACCAAAGTATGCTACTCGTCTCTCATGCGGATGACGGTTCACGGCGGTTGATCCTGCAGTCCTAGGGCCTGCTTCGTCCTAAGAGCTAAATATATTATAGGTTCCTCCCTGTACCCTATTTCTCAACCACGAGAAGTTATGATCTGCATTAAGGTACGGTAGACTACTTCAAAGCTCAGTGAAGTTCTATTGCAAAGCACTGGTCACGTCGTAGATTGCACGTGACCGATCTAATCCTTGCGCAAATCCTTCACCGCTCATTTGTACAGTAAACAAGGCACAACCAAGGGCCGATTGCAGACCAAGGAACTTCACAGCCAAGGTTTTCCAAAGCCTTTTCTTCAAGGACAATCGTCATGTGTTGCGCCATTCATTCGTGGCAATAGCCCTACGCGATTCTGAATTTAGGGCCTCTGCACGACCGTTGAGCAACTTCACAGGACCCTGCATAAGCCTCAACGGCAGGGCACCACAGCATACCTCATTTCTTACGTCATATATAGCTTCCGTTGCGTAGCCATTAGTTTTGAACAGGAGGGCAATATGTGCTTTCACAACTACACCCAGCATAATGGATGCGGGCATGTCGGCGAGTCGCATACGCTTCCTTGGACGCTCTGCAGCAACGCGCTTCAACGTTTGAACGGAATCCGTGGGCCAAACTCCCCGCCACTGTCACCCCCAGCAACAAGTTTCGTACCACCAAAACGCACATCGTCAACTCGACGTTTCTTCTCGTTAAGCACTACATTGTCTCGCTCTTCGACAAGTGCATCTTCAGCATCCCGGCGCGCTATATCCGGTCCATCGGGCACGTCCACTCCCCGCGCCTCCACATCGGATTATGGGTCTTACACGCCAACCACGGAGCTGGATTACTCCACCCTTCCAGACCATCAACTTATCGCAGTCCGTTGTTCCACCCCAACCAAGCACACACATGTCAGCAGAGAAATGAACGTATGTAAATCCTGCAAAAAAGGGATCGACGACATGCGATCTATGATTGCTCGCTACGACAAGACGGGTAGTATTAGGGGCACAGGTGCTTTTGAGAAATTCTTAAAGTGGGAAGGAGAGGGGGCCGGGGACGGGGAAGGCGACTTTACTGTACCAGTGGACGACGATGAATCAGGGGCAGCCTACGGGGCTAGGCAAGCTATTATTATGGGGTTTCCAGAGAGTGCTATGAATGCGAATGGTCCAAAGGGGTTGGGGACACTCGAGAGGCATGAGAGTGACCAGTATTTTGCAGCTCGAGGGAAGCGATACTAAATCAACCGTGTTACATTAATTAGAGAATTGTGATATCGCATTGTTGGAATTGGGAGGGGAAGTAAGGTGGTGCACGTGGACGGCAGTGAATCTGATCGTTCTTAACGTGGAACGTTCTCGCTACATCACTTCTCCCTCAACTCGCATAAACGTTTGTGCTCGAATAATATCTGTTCCACCTACGACCATATCCCCAGAGCGTAATGGCTGTTAGGTAGATTATGTGAAAGGGAGGATAGGGACTGCTTGAGTGCAACTGCGTACCTAATACGACACCATTTACATGTGCTGCTAAGTCTCAGCAAAAACTACCCACAGAACGAAGAGAAGAACTCTATCAATGGCATTAGTGAAGTGCCATAGTGAAGGCTTTAACAATTTCACTTCGCGCGTGAAAACGTCCGGTCACAATCGCGACCGACACCCTTCATGTCACGAACCCTCCGCTTACAGTCTGCGACGCATGGAGGACTCAACAATCCCCTTTCAGTCACTATTCAACTGAACCTCAACCAACGAAAACCTAACACCAACTCATTATACTACGACGGAGCTTTCGATAGACTATCTAAGCACTTGAATATCCCCCAATGTGCACAGAAGTCCACTACCGCTTCCGACGCTGTCAACACACCCGCCTCCTAAGATGGGACTACTGTTCCGTTATCATACCCGCCGAAAGACTGCCCGAAACAGGCCGCACATGTCGGCGGCATAAATTACGTTACAAGGATAGCCAGGACTCAGCAAACTGCTTCGAATGCATACGAAACCGTGCAATTGCCGGCGTGAATGCTAGCACCCTTAGCCTAGCTCGCCAACGATCTAGAGGGGAGATCACTGCGGCATCGTTGAGTAGGAGAAAGTCGTGTCAGGCGAGCAAAAAGAGCGATGGCAAGGGTATGGTGGGGTGGTTTCAGGGACTTTTCGGGCGACAGTAGCTCCATGGATGCACTTGCATTATTTCATCTCCATCATGGCTTAAGAACCACAGGAGTAATCTTGGATGCCTTCAGACTGGCAATCAAAAGTCGACCATAACATACATGGGCTATGAAGGGCATTCGACCCTTACCAAAGCTTCGTCTCGAACCTCTCGCGCAGCTTCTCATACTTTCTGATGTCGCCCACACTAGGCTTGATATTTCTAGCAGCCTCCACGAAATCGATTTCCTCAACAATATCCGATTTCCGCCGAAGGGCGTGCTGTCCAGCCTTCCGAAGCAAGCTATCCAGATCTGCGCCACTGAAGTCCTTACACTCGTCTCGTCGTCCGATCTCTGCTAGTTCGGGCTGGATAACTCCGCGCTGGCGGATCAGGGCTCTGAGAATATCCACGCGCTCCTCAGCTTTTGGTAATTCCACGTAAAGTAGTGTTTCTAGACGACCTGGGCGCAACATGGCTTCATCGATCATCTCTGGGCGATTTGTCGCTGCGATCAAATAGATGCCTTCGCGCATACTGAGGCCGTCAAGTTCGGTCAAAAGGGTGTTGACAACGCGAGCAGAGGCTTCATGCAGTTCGGTGGAGCGTTTGGGAACGAGGGCATCGAGTTCGTCAAAGAATATTACGCAGGGGACGGAAGAGCGAGCTCGCATGAAGACTTGACGGAGAGCACGTTCGGATTCACCGACATACTATAGCAGTGTTAGCAGAATACCATGTTTTGTAGTCAGGAGTCAAAATGTAAGATTTGGTTCAGGATACGTGAGATGGGGTCGGACATGAGACTCACCTTGTTCAACAGTTCCGGGCCCTTGACGCTGATAAAGTTTGCTTTGGACTCTGCGGCTACCGCCTTTGCCAAGAGAGTTTTGCCACATCCAGGTGGGCCCCAAAGCAGTACACCAGTTGGTGCTGAGATGCCGAACTTCGCAAACTTGCCGGGGTCCTTGATAGGTTCACAGATAGCCATTTCGAGCTCTTCCCGAACGTTTGCCAGAGCTCCGACGTCTCTCCAGGTGGTATCTGGTACGGTAGCAAAACCCTCTCGCTTTGAAGACGGAGTGATTGTGGGCAGGACAGCTTCAAAAGCCTCCATAGAGATGACGGTATCTTCAAATCCTTCTGGACGTGGTGCCTCTGGATTTCTCACGCGCTTGATGAGACGCGCAATTGATTGATCGACCGCGGAGATGCCTTCTGGACCTGCTTCAATATCGATGTCCATTTCTGTTTCAGCCGCCTGTCTTTCTAAAGCTTCCCGATATTGATCCATAGACCATGTGCCAGCCTTGCTTACTAGATCCTTTAGATCAGCACCTACAAAGCCAGCTGTTTTCTTGGCTAATGCAGTGAAGTTCACATCATCTGACAGTTTCGGCTCGCGTGTAAGAGCTTTGAGAATGAGTTCCCGCATTGATTCGTTTGGTACGCCCATGTTGATCTCAGTGTCAAACCGGCCACCTCGTCGAAGTGCTGGGTCCAAGCTATCTGGGCGATTCGTTGCTGCGAGAACGATCACAGGTTTGCCGTCATTTCCCTCCATAGCAAGACTGTCCATGGAGATGAGGAGCTGTGCAACTATTCGCTTTTCCATCTGACTTTGTGCGCTGTCACGTTTTGGCGCAATGACATCGATCTCATCGATGAATATCAAGCACGGCGCTACCTCCTTTGCCCTCTGGAAATGCTCTCGAACTTGCTTTTCTGACTCCCCAGACATACCAGATACGACAGATGGCCCAAGAATTTCGATGAATGGTACCCCTAACTCGGCCGCAAATGCTCGACTGATGACCGTTTTACCACATCCTGGAGGCCCATGCAGGAGAATGCCGCGTGGTATTGGAATTTTGCGATCAACATACTCTTGTGGACAGAGAAGAGGAAGGACTAGATGCTCTTTAAGCTGTCTCTTCACAGTGTCGACACCTCCCAGATCCTTTAGACAAACTCCGGTAGGCGGCGCAGTATCAATCTTCGCGTCTGGCGCGCTTGACTTCTTCTGCCTCTTGCTCTCGCGCTCTCCCTTGGTCTTCTCCCCATCTCTCTTCTTGCTTTTTTCATTCTTCTCCCCATTGACAGCGGGCGTCGCAGTTCCCGAGCTAGCCCACTGATTCACGATTTGTCGATTCATCCAGTCAGTCGACTTTGCCTCCTTGCTCTTCTGTTCATCACCGAACTCTCCTTCAAGCTCAGCCATCTCGTCCTCGTCATCTCCACTTTCATCTTCACGAATAACGTCAATGACACGTTCGATACTGTCTTCTAGTTGCTTCTTCGGTCTCCTCTTCAAACTAGAATTGGACCGTGAAATGTAGTCGTACACGGTTGTGAGCCGCAATTTGAGGGGTGATTCATTTTTGTCGTCGAGGTACTTGCGCACAACTTGATAGACTTCTCGGTCCAAGCCTTGTTGAAGTGAAGATCGCCCGCGTGATACCATTGGGTTGGATGTTATCGTCACGATTATTAGTTTCGGGAGCACTCGTGATGTCCACAAAAAAGTTCGTTGCGTGTTATCGATAAGCTAGCGTCGGCGTTTGATCGGGCCATCTGGCGCATACGTCAATCAAGGCACACCGACCAAGTTGCATGCACACGACTTCGAGCCCATGGAGGCAGCAACAACATGGGCAACTCCAGCAGCTCGAACAAGATATCTGCGCATGATAAGTACGAACCGCTTACAATTTGATGCGCCTAATACTTACAGCTCAGGGCGATCCTGGACATGAAGAACCAGCGCGACAAGCTGCGACAGTACCAGAAGCGCATCACCGTCCTCACCGACCGCGAGAAGGAGATCGCAAAGGAGTGCCTAGCAAAGGGAAATACCGATAAGGCGAAGCTGGCTCTGCGGCGGAAGAAATACCAGGAGTCACTACTATCGAAGACGGACGCGCAACTAGCGCAACTCGAACAGTTGACAAGCGACGTCGAGTTCGCCTTAGTGCAGAAGGATGTGCTATTTGGCTTACAAGAAGGAACTCGGGTATTGAAGGAAATACACCGGGAGATGGGCGGAATAGAGAATGTGGAGAAGCTGCTGGGTGAGAACGAGGAGGCAAGAGCTTATCAAGAGGTGCGCATAGTCCCTCCACCATTCCTTCTCATGAAACGTCCCTTGCGATCGCATACTAATAACAGTGCTCTTCAGGAAATAAGCGCGCTCCTCGCAGACAAGATGACAAACCAAGACGAAGACGAAGTGGAGGACGAGCTCGAGGCACTCGAGGCCGAAGTCAGTGGCGTCACACTACCCGATGCGCCAGTCGCACAACCTCAATTCACACCAGAAGAAAAGGCTCAAATGGCAAAGGACAGAGCGGCAAGGAGAGCGAGGGAAAGGGCTGCTGAGCAGGCGTCGCAGCCAATGTTAGCATGAATGAGCATAATGCTGGCATGTAAATTGCATTAGAGCGAGGCGTTGGGGATTAGTTCTGCAATTTCTAGCATGGAGAGGAGGCATATTCCATATTTGCCCGCATATAGACACTTATTGGTCGTTTACTTGAGAAACTGGCATGAGTTGATGTGTTTGATAACCACGTGCTCACGATGCGAAGAGTGAGGGGCGCACTTCTCGTTCTGGATGTTTGTCTCGACAGATGCGCCGCGGTTTCACATTCCTTTCCACGATCAGCAGACGCACGTCATACCAAGTGCGCTGTACAGTACATCAACCTTTATCCTCGCTTCAACGATCTGTTTGTGTGCCTTCAACACATCGTCGACTGCTTCTCCAACTTCTGTAGCTGGAGCTACCCCGCCCCCACCAGCCCCTTCCACATCCCCAACGCGATCCACATAGACAGTGCGTCCACCATGTCACATCACCGCGATCACTCGCATTGCCACGATGAGCATCACGACCATGGCGACGGCCACGAGCACGATCATACCGACGACATCACACCGGCGCTGCAGAACATCCTCCACGAACAGATCGATTTCAGCAAGCTTGTCACACTGAACGAAGATGAATCCAACAGCGGCCGCGCAATATGCCAGAAGACATGGGCTCAAAGACTGGAACCCGAGCCTGAGCTAAGGAGCTCAGCAGACGAGCAGCTATTGATGATCGTCCCATTCACCGGACAGGTGCGATTACACTCCATTCTTATACGGACGTCGAATAGCGAGAGTTCACCCAAGACGTTGAAAGTCTTCGTCAACCAGGACTCGATGGACTTTGAGACAGCAAGCGAGAAGGAAGCTACACAGACGCTCGAAGTCAGTCAGACGAGCGAAGTGCAGGAGATTCCCGTGAAGCGCGCGTATTTCAATACTACAAGGAGTCTTGCGCTGTTCTTCGAGGACAACTGGAGCCATGGGGAAGAGGATGAGACGAGGATCAGTTATTTGGCATTCAAGGGCGACTTCATGAAGCTGAATAAGGAGCCGGTTAGTGTGCTGTATGAGGCGGCTGCGAATCCGAGTGATCATAAGAATATCGTGGGTATTGGGCAAGGGGTTGGGAGAAGTATACAGTGAATGATGAATGCACGAGGTGATGAGAGCGAAGCGATAGGATGTGCTGGACAAATGAGTGGAAATGCCAAATAGGCGCATGCATGGTGGAGAGGATTGGGGAGCATAGCTCGGTTCAAACGGTGTGATAAAAGTGGTCTTCACGCGCTGTGGGCTGGACTTTATATTTTCCAACTCGGGTCTGACTGGAACATGTCGCAGTCTGCAAGGTCAGCAAGTATGCGGCAAGGTAGAGCGAAGAAACATACTATGCGATTTGGTAAACATTTGTGGGTATCATCGTCTGCTCATCCGCCCATGTATTCAACGATGGCCGTTCCCTGGCCTTCATGCGCCATTGCACCTCCCGCTGTCCTTTGCAGAATGCGCTCCATTTTGATGCGTCCACCACACCATATCCTCCACCACGTATCGTGACGCGTGGTTCCTTCATCATCTAGTCCATATGCTCAGTTCCTCCCTTAGACATGCTTCGTTCCTCCCAGCACCTCGCCATGCACTTTACTCCAGTCTATCTTCCCATCTATCTCTTCATCTACGCGCCCCACTACCGCCACGCTATCCCCCCGTATGATGTACAAGCCGAGAGGCACTTCTTCGCTCGGTACTTCCTCGTCGAGTGGCCGGATGATGCGCTCGACGGCTTCTTGGAGAACGAGGTTCATGCTGCCGTCGCACGAGTGGAGGACGCCGACCATGGTTCGACCGTCTTGTGTAAGCACGGAGACGCGCTCTGTGGTAGAGTTAGAAGGGCGCATTTTCTGTGAGTGATGTGGGATATTGCGGAAGGGCGGAACGTACTGTTCAAATAGGCGTTGAGCGCCATGGCGTGTTCGTGTCGGGTTATACGTGTGCGTGTGCTAAATGCGGGGCGCAAGGATCTGGAAGGTGATTGACGCGACGATGATCTCGCTATTCTTGTATGCTATGAGCTCCAAATAATCAAGCAATGCGCATTGGTGAGAGTTAAGCTCGTGATAGCAACATGCAAGCTCCGGACTGGGCTGGCAAGCTCCCATTTCAACATTCGACAAGGTCTGTGCCGTGCAACCAATCAGCATGACTTTGCTCCGCAAGGGCGATCATATCTTCCCATGTCGCTGACTACTTCGACCTCCAACCGCGTCATATGCATTCTTGTTGAATCGCGCAAACTGCTTCAGGTTACATCTCATTCAACACCAGCGTAGCGCTGACCGCATGTAGAGCAAATTAGTCGCTGCCAATAGACTCCAGCTCCCGTCCTCCTAAACCTTACGCGACAAACGGTGCTGAGCATCAAGTTTCGAACCTGGATACTTGACGCTTTCCTATTTTTAAATTGTCCCTCGTCTATTTGCCATGTTAACTCAGATTGAGATCAAAGAAGCGAGGTGTCAGGCATGGCGAGAGTAGAGAGTGCCAAAAATGTCACTTGGTGGGGCCATTGATCGTTTGTTAATATATGTTCTCTTCAGGCTGTAACAACGATGATAGGCCCACCGATACCTGTTAGATGACCTCGATTTAGAAGTTCACTTCTTCCACCAGTCAAACTTGAGCATTGAATCATGTCGAATTGAAGGCACGTTACAGCCGACAGCCGTGCGGATTCTTTACGAGCAGTGGGTTCACATAACGGGACACAAAGCAAATGCTAAGAAGCAATGAACTGCCGCGTATATGGAGAACAGTTGAGGTTTCCCAAACTCGCCGCTGGCCCGGGCACTTTACCAAGGTACAATGTCCTATCGAGGCTTTTGACTGCATATATACAGGCGTTGGAATGGGGTTTCATCTCTTCTGTACCTGGCTTTAGGTCCAGCTACTGCCTTCATCAGAACTGTGCTAGCCATCTAGCTCACCATGTATCTACTCGTGTTTGTTTTGTCGCTTGCCACCTTTGCGAGGAACACAGTAGCGATCGGTCAGCCTGCGAGTCTTAGCTTCACCGAAACTGTTGGAGGCCTCAAGCTCAGCGGTACTGGCTCTACTCCAACTATTGTTATCGACACCAAAGACTGGCCGGGAGTGACGCGTGCCGGCAATGATCTTGCAAATGACTTTGGACTAGTGACGGGGACAAAAGCAAAAGTCGTTACGAGTACAAGCGGCCTCTCGAACACACCTGTTATCATAGCCGGAACGCTTGGAAAATCACCCCTCATTGACAGTCTGGTCTCGTCCGGGAAGCTCGACGTTTCAGCAGTTCAAGGAAAATGGGAATCTTTCACCTCACAATTGGTCTCCGACCCGGTGCAGGGCATTTCGTCCGCCCTAGTCCTCGCAGGAAGCGACAAAAGAGGCACTATTTTCGCCATCTACGATATCTCTGAACAAATTGGTGTCTCTCCTTGGTATTGGTGGGCTGATGTTCCGCCCAAGAAGAAAACTGACATCTACGCTCTGCCTATGAAGAAGACTCAAGGGCCGCCGTCAATCAAATACCGGGGAATCTTTCTCAATGACGAACAACCTGCTCTTACGAATTGGGTCAGAGCAAATTATGGAAAATATGACTCTCGATTCCACGCCAAGGTCTTCGAGCTCTTGCTCCGACTTCGCGCAAACTATTTCTGGCCAACCATGTGGGACTCGAAATTTCATGTTGACGATAGCAAGAACGGGCCACTCGCTGATGAAATGGGAATCGTAATGGGCACATCGCATACAGAGCCCATGGCGCGGGCCGACAAGGAGAAGGTAAAACCATGGGATTGGAAGAGCAATCAGAATAATCTAAAGAAGTACATGCAAGACGGTTTGACGCGCTCTAAGAACTGGGAAACGCTTTGGACCCTCGGAATGCGAGGTGATGGCGATACTGCGAGCCCAACACTAGACGCAAAGAGTTTAGTCGATGTCATTAACTACCAACAGTCAATCCTAAAGAGCACTTTAGGCCTCTCTAATCTTACAAGTGTACCGCAAATGTGGTGCGTTTACAAGGTAATGCGTTCATGCCCTTCATCCAATTGTCGCTCACACTTGAAAGGAAGTAGGAGGATATTACCAGGCGGGTATGAAGATTCCGGACGATCTTACGATTCTCTGGAGCGACGACAACAGCGGGAACATTCAACGTCTTCCGATCCCCAGCGAAGTGAATCGAGAAGGAGGTGCAGGTGTCTACTATCATTTTGACTATGTTGGGGACCCAAGGAACTACAAGTGGATCAACACCATCCAACTTTCCAAGACATGGGAGCAGATGCATCTTGCTTGGCAGCGTGATGCAACTGAGATTTGGATCGTCAATGTTGGAGACTTGAAGCCTCTAGTAAGCATCCTGACAAATCTTGACTTTGCGCGCATTAACTCATGTTTCTATAGGAAATCCCAATATCCCACTTTCTAGATATGGCATATAACATGGATTCATTCACTTCCCCATCGAGCACGGATTCTTGGCTCAAAGCTTGGGCAACACGAGAATTTGGTTCAAGCGTAGCGACCGGTACTGCAGAAGCCATATCAACGTACGGGAAACTCATCGTTCGTCGCAAATATGAACTGCTGAACCTGTCTCCATTTATGCTTAGCACAGTCAACTATGATGAAGCTGAGAATGTCCTCAATGAATGGGCAGACCTCCAGACCAAAACCCAGGCCCTCTATGATACGCTTGACGCGGAGACCCAGATTGCATTCTTCGAAATGGTTCTACATCCGATCATGGCAGGAAGGATCGTTCAACAGGTATACATCAACGCCGCAAGGAATAGTGCATATGCAACGCAAAAGAGAATGAGCACCAACAAATTGGCGGACGATGTCAAGGCTGCGTATGCCCAGGACGCGGTGATTCAAAAGAGATACCACGGGTTATTAAATGGAAAGTGGAATCACATGATGGATCAGATACACTTCGGATACAACAATTGGTAAGAACTTAACTTACGTGTTGCGATCGACTTCTTCGTTGACGTCGTCTTTATAGGCAAGACCCGGCTTCCAACTCCATGCCCTCTGTCAAGACTATTGGAACAACAGCACCATCGACTGGCATGCTTGGCGTATCGGTACAGAACAGTGCTACCTCCTCTCCGGGTGACGCTGCACCGACGCTCTCTGGAATGGACCCTTTCACGCCGGAGAACCGTACGATTGATATCTATGCCCGGGGCTCAGGGTCTATGGACTTTACTATCACACCCTCCGTAACCTACGTCAAGATAACACCGTCGTCTGGCACAGTGAGCTACCCTTCAGGGTCTTCCGACATCCGTGCCACCATCTCGGTTGATTGGGCTTCTGCTCCTACCGGTTCCAGCACGGTCACAATATCTGTTACACCGAAAACGGGTACCGCAGTGAAATTGAATCTCCCACTCAACAACGTAGCCATTCCTACAGATTTCAAGGGTTACGTAGAATCGAATGGCGCCATCGCTATGGAGATGCAGCATTTCAGTGCCCGAACGTCAGGTGCAGACGGTACAACCGTGGAAGTCATCCCGAACTACGGGCGGACGGATTCTGGCTTGACTTTAATGCCAAGTACAGCCTCATCACAGACACCGTCGTCAGGTCCAAAGGCCGTATACAGCTTCTATGCACTGACTTCGAGTGCGAACGCAAAGGTTACAGTCTACCTTCCTCCTTCATTCAATGTCAATCCCTCGGCGCCTCTCAAATATGCCATTGCTCTAGACCAGGCTACTCCTACTAGTGTGTCACCCGTCCCGTCTGCAACATTGGGTGCCATGCCTGGTGGATGGTCTGATAGCGTTGTCAATGGTGCGCGAGTGGTGACCACAAACATAGGGAAAGTGGATCCAGGTAAACATGAGTTGAGTCTTTGGCTTCTGGAGCCTGGAACAGTGGTACATAGGCTTGTAGTGGATTTGGGGGGTGTGAAAAGCAGTTACCTAGGGCCCCCGGAAAGTACTAAGCTCGGGTTTTAGGTACGAAGGGGATGTAAAGACATGACAATAACAGAAGTTTATATTGTTAAGAAGTTTCAATCACGATCAGGCTATAAATACTTCTTTCGCGTGTGCACAGGCCACTTCTAGCGTCGCGTCACGGCTAGCCTGACCCTGTAGCCAGTGCAGGCTGGCCACATTACCTTTCAGTGCTTGCGGTACGCCACGGGCACGAGCCTTGTGCAGCAGACACACATCCACCTACTGAGCGTAGTCAGTGAGGCAGATTCGTGCTTGGCTTTGAGCATATGTACCTATGCCTCTCAGGCATGACTGTTCCGGGCTGCACGGTGCATCAGTTTTAACTTGTGTCTCACTACTAAGTATAGTATGAAATACGCCCGGTTCATATCATACGGTTAATGTTTTATCTCCACTGCCTATATCAACTATTCTATGGGTCCCAATGTAGGACACTGGACTGCTGAGAGCGTTAAGGTATAGTATTTGCCTTCTACTACCTTTCCGCATCTCTTCATTACCTAAACAGCCTTTAAAACGACCTGCCCACTAACAAGACCATCTGATTTAGCTTCGACAATGATGCTACCTTGCGCCCCGTAACTGGCCTTCACAATTGCGAGTGCGAGCCCACTGAACGCCTTGCGCCTTAGTGAAGGAAAAGGTGTCTTATCGGTTGGATCGCCGTTGTCCGTGCTTATGATCGTACCCGGGCCAGAAGATATCGAGAAGGTAATCTCGTTGCTTGCTTGCGGAACCATGTGGCCTGCTTTATCGACAACTGCAACCGTGATGAACGATAGGTCCTGACCGTCACCACTAATGCTACTTCGGTCGGCAGTAACGTTGAGCGAAGCCGCCGTACCAGCTGTTTGACGCGTAGCAGACGCCCATTCTGTACCATTTTTGTAAGCGACAACTCGGATGGAACCCGGTGCATACGTCACTTTGTCCCAGCGTAGTCGGTAGTCATATTGTCCTTTCCGTTGTCGACCAGCAGACACATCGTTGACGAAAAGCTCTGCCTCATCACCTGATGTGAAGACATGTACTGGAGTAACTTTCCCAACGCGATCCTGTGGCCAGGTCCAGTGTGGTAGTAAATGAGCCATGGGGAGATCTGGACGCCAGCGCGACTGATATAAATAGAATCTATCCTTCTTGAATCCCGCGAGATCGATTATACCAAAGTACGAACTGCGACTCGAACTATCATATGGCGTGGGTTCGCCAATGTAGTCCCAGCCTGTCCAAACGAACTCCCCAGCTACATATGGGTGCTTGTCCTGCTGTTCGAATACTTTGTCCGGCGATGCGGCCCAGCTGGGTGCATAAAGCTCGTATGCACTAACGTGCCCGGTGGTAGGATCGCCCCCGTAACCGGCACCGCTACCAACAACAGCGCTCTTATTATTTGTAACTGGAAAGATATAAGTCCCGCGAGAGCTTACTGTCGATGCAGACTCAGTACTCCAGATGACCTTCTTGGGGTACTTGCTGTGGAAACCCGAAAACGTGCTCGACCATGACCAACCCCTACCTTCTCCTTGGTAGTTCAATCCAATAATGTCTATGGTTTCAGCCAATGGAGTGCCTGGACCAGCATTGTTCATTCCTACAGTCACTAGTCTCGTTGGGTCTTCTTGGTGTACGATGTCTTGCAGCATTTTCCCTGTCGCACCGCCATTCGCATTGGACTGTTCGCTAAGCTCATTTCCCACGCTCCATGAAATTATCGAGGGATGATTACGATCGCGTCGGATGAAGGACCGAAGGTCTGGCTCATGCCAGTCCGGAAATATGCGGTGGAAGTCGTTCTCCACTTTTGCGTTGTTCCATGTATCAAAGATCTCGTCCATCACCATCAGCCCTAGTCGGTCTGCTAGATCGAGATATTCAGGCGCAGGTGGATTGTGCGATGTTCTAAGTGCGTTGTTGCCCATCTCTTGTAGCATCTGAATTTGACGCTCCGCGGCCCGAGTGTTGAACGCGGCGCCTAGAGACCCAAGATCATGGTGGTTGCAAGTGCCGTAGATACGGACAGCTTTCCCATTAATGTGAATGCCAGTGTTCGCATCGTACGTCACAGAACGGATGCCAAATCGTGTCTCGTAAACATCCACTGCTGTTCCATTGATAGACAAGGTAGACACGGCGACATACTCGTTAGGCTCCTGCGTGGGAGGCGGTCCCCAGAGTCTTGGGTTTTGAATGCGACCTGTGCTTCTAAGGGGTTGCTTTGATCCACCTGCCACAGCCGTCTTTGCTGTTGGAAATGTTACCACTACGCTTCCCGAGGCTTTCCTAGTCAACGGATTGAGTTCATAGACTTCAGTAACTACCTCGACTGTCTGGCTACCGTTGCCCTTATTCTCAATCTCAATTGCCATATCAATCGTAGCCTCCATTGTCGATACGCTAGGGGTAGTAATGTAGGTTCCAAATTGTGCCACATGCACTGGATCGACTGTAACGAGCCAGACGTTTCGATATATTCCAGCGCCTGGGTACCACCGCGATGACTGCAGTGCATTGTCGAGTCTGATGGCGAGCATATTCTCTCCAGGTTTCGTAAACGGCGTGAGATCCAGGCGAAAAGAGTTGTAGCCGAAAGGCCATCCGCCAACGAGGTTTCCGTTCAACCAGACAGCAGCATACGCCATAGCGCCGTCGACATCTAAGAAGACTGATTTACCGGAGTCAATAACATCCGCGTGGACGGTGAGTGTTCGGCGATACCATCCAACGCCATTGATAGGTAAGCGGCCTAAGCCTCCTCCCACTCCAGGAGAGTCGAAAGTACCCTTTATAGCCCAGTCGTGGGGTAAAACGACTTCTTCCCACTCTTTATGATCGAAGTCAGATTGCACATATTTGATATTACTACCAGGGGCAGTTCCAGAGGGCCGTTTGTGTGTCGCTCCGCTGATAAAATCATTGGCTGAAGGAAGGATCCATGGCTTCAGTATATCGTAGCTTAGTGAGTCCGGATTCGAAGTGAAGCGTGCAAATCGCCAGCCGTCATTGAGAGACACACATTCACGTCCCTTAGCATACTCGAGAGGCCTCTCCATTGTTCGAGCCGTGGTTGCATCGAAGTTTATCGCCATCAATAAGCCTAAAAGAAGGAACTTGTAGGAGCCACACAGAATCCAATGGTAGGGCATCATGATGAATAACTGGGTTGAGCCTTGTTCATCATATCAAAAACCCAAGGTAACATGCTTTCGCTTTGAGTTGGGGCGGGCTGGTATCCCATCTAAAGGCCTTTTCCTATGTTTGCAGGATCAGGTGATACTACGTAGAGCGCGCTATAGAGCTCATATTCCCCAATCCCGCAATTGGTGCATAAATAAGTCTAGGAAGCAATTAACTTGCTAATGCGCGAGAGTGTCGAATAAGCTCGGAAGAAAGGCGGTATACGCTACGTACAAGTCTTCCCCTGGTATGCCAAGTGCGGGGTAGCTTCGAGAGCCGCTTGAAGATGTTCACCGCATGCAGTCCACATCAGTTGAGTCCCGTTTGTATCTCTGCCGCCCGGAAAATAAATTTCACGATTTCCATATCTTGCTAGGGTTGGCATCAGGAGGAGCAGAAGCCTTGTGTGACCCTATACTGGGACGATTCCAAGTCGCTGGATGTAAGAACCATAGCGCCACACCCGCCAGACAACAAGCTATGCTGGAAGCAGAGGCTTAAAGACAGCCGATAGCCTTTAAGATCCTGACCAGGACTTAAGCTTTCTTCTCAACGCTTCCCTGAGGCTGGCAGAGGAGTCATCATGTTTGTTGGTAGGCCTGGCTATGAATTGGCTGCTCTGATATTTTCTCTGTGAAAGGTGTTGTGCTGCCTTCAACTCCTTTACTTTATCCGGTTCCAGGTCACTGATTAGATTATCAAAGTCTTCCTGGCGGAGGTGGTACGGGTCTGCTCCATGGTTGACAAAAGCCTGAACAAGGTTCTTCAACTCTACTCCAGTGATTTCATCTTTATTATTTCTCGCCAAACTCAAGAGCTGAGTCCATGTCGTTTCGGAACCACTGCATTCGGTATTTGGATTCGCTCCATATTCGATTAGTGTACTCGCTATTGCGTAGTCATGATTGCTTATTGAAATTGAGAGGATGCTGACCGGCGCCCTAACATTGAGATTCTGGACGCAATGTCCACGAGCGATGTTACGTGTGAGCTTGCTAGCGACATAAGACTTGATTCCGACGATGAACATCAAATCGAAGAATGAGGTGACTGCCCAGTCTTTCAGGCGCGATTGAAGATGAGTGACTGGGTAGAATGTTGGTAACTCGCACAGATGGATGGTGTTTTGCCACGGAAGAGCCTTCTTCCCCTGAAGCGCCGGGTTGCGTTGAATCTTCTCGGCCAGTAATAGGTTGTCACGCGATGTGCGAGTAAGAGTAGCGTCAACGAGTTCGCTCATCCAACTGTGATGCTTCGAATTTCGTCCAAGGGGCTCTTTGCTCCAGTATACATGACCAGTCATTTCTAGCTCATCCAGGAGGTTAATTGGTACTATACCCATGGCTTCCTCACGTTTTCTCGAATATTCGATGCACGATGCGGTAGCCCTCCAAAATTGGTCGAAAACGCTAGCTCGAAAGGTAAGGGGCGTCATCTTAGCCATCCGAAGTGACGACGCTGCAAGCAGAAGCGGAGCGTCGTATTTTGGTGCTCCCGATCGAATATATGTCCAAGCTTCCGGACTTCGGAAGAAGTCTCGTACTGTGCGATGCAAGTACTCCACTTTCGCCAACTCGCCATCGGTCGTGAACCTTGGTACCTCTAAAAGGCCCTTCGATCGACTTGTGATACGCCGGCGCATCATTTCCGCCCAATACCCTAGTTCCTTGTCGCTAGGCCGACTAAGCAACGCCTCAATAGCTGGAATCACGCCGGCTTGCGCGAAGACCATCTCAAGGAGCGTGGGAGGATTGAAGGCTGTTAGGACTAACTGGAACAGTTCGCAAGCCTGCACAAAGTATTCTGGATTGAGGCCGCTTAGAATCTTCTGAAAGAGGGCCTCCAGGCGCGACGGTAACTCATTAAGTCGTTGCCACAGATCGTCGATATTGTCACCGTCCCGTAAACCACTGAGCAGTGATGACACAACCAAGGTGACCCAGAGGAATACACCCACAGCTCTGTTGGCTATCTCATCTACAATCTTATCGGTCTCCGCTGGCATGAATATTTGCAACTCCTGCCACTGGGAGCTTTCTTGCATGTTGCTTTCGACATAGCGTTGGATGTCCTGCCGTGTAAGATCCTCCATACGCAGCCATGGCACCTTTTTGAATGATTCTTCGAATATTAACCAGGGACGACTTGATGTACAGATTTTGAGGTTGTGTGGCGATAACTTTGTCCAGTTCATTATAAGTGCAATGAGATCAGAAGGATCACTTTCAAACTCATCCAGTCCGTCAATGAACAAAAGGATGCTTTGGTTCTCGATGCTGAACAGTAAAGATAACGCATGTGTTAGCTCCGACCATTGCCAGGGTCTAACATCAGCACCGAAAAGTGTGTAATTCTTCCATCGATTCGCAAATAACGAAGGTATCAGCTTGTCGCGCCCTTGAAGACAATGGTATAGCAAGGTCTGAAGTAAACCCATCTTGGACATTTGCATTTTCGTACCGGAGTTCCAGAAGAAATAGCGAGCAATGATGAGATCGCTCGTTCCACTCCACTCCTTTGCAAGGCGACATGTTTCTGGTTCACTAGCCAGATACTTCATGAGTGTGCTCTTCCCTGATCCAGGCTTTCCTGTGATCCAGTAGATTGTTTGATCTCCGCGTAGCCATTCGCCAAAATTGTTGTATTGAGGGTCAGGTGGCATTGTAGCAGAATCATCGGGGTCAGTTGGCTTCAGGGTCTGTAAATGATCTTGGTGATATACCCATTGGAATGTTTCTGTGTATGCCCCTGCAATTGTTTCATGACGATCAGAAATCTCATCGAACCGGAGTAACTGATGAATGCGCTGCTGATTCAGTTGTTGTGCGTCGATTCCAGCTCCTATCATGAGCCGATGAGCGAATTCCTCAGTGTCGTGTGCGTTGCTTGGTTGCCACTTGTCGCGATGAAGTGTGTCAATGAGATCAGCTTGCCACGACTTTGTGTCGTCAATGAAGCCGAGAAGTCGTTCGCTCATGCGCTTATCACGGGCCGTACTTTTGTTTTGTTCTTCGCTAATTTGTTTCCTATGCTTTATGTAAGATGAAGCTCAAGGGTGGATCATGATCGACCTCGATAGCGAATGTGGAGTCGTCGATTTGAAGTCGTACCTGAGTGATGCCAGTAATGTAGTATTAATTCCTTTCTGGTAACGATCCATACGCGCCTCCATCTCTGCGATTTCGTCTGCACTCATCACAGTAGCAAGCGCTTGTCGAAAGCTCGCCCAATGCCTTGTCTTCCCAGCGGAGAATTTTTTGGAATCCCTTAAGTTTCGGATTGTGTCTAGCAGTTCACCGGCGACATGCTGACATCCCTCACAAAGTTTCCGCAATTCCCTCTCTTCCGCAGACGTAGCTCCTTCGCTTAGAGCTAGATCTACGGCGATGTTTATTCTTAGTCGCAAGTTCTTACGGTTCTCAGCGGCTTTATCGATATCGCGCGGGGCCATGATCCCGTCACGCTGTGCTTGGATAACCGCCGAAGTGATTCCATCTCGCAATGCCCGATCCACAGCCGATACCATGTCCTTTGGTAATGCATGAGCGACGGCCGCGGTAACGTCTTTCCACAACACATAGTCTTGTTCTGGAGAGATTCCCCTTCGTATTGCTCGATCGACTGTCGCCGTAAGTCCTGTCCGCAAGGCCTGATCCTCTGCAGGCGATACTCTATCTCTTTGAGTTACTGTCAACTGTGAGCTTAGTTGTTTGAGATTCTTTGCGATCGCTTCAAGCTCTAGGTTGCTGACTAGGCCACCTGCATTTCCTGCAATCTGACGCCCCGTGGAAACAACTTCGCGCGTGAAGCTGATGAACTGCACAACGTTGGACGCAAGCCCAACGGCAGCGAGGGCTTCCATCTTGATAGATGCGGTGTTGCTGTGAAGGTGCAGACATCTAGCTGTGTTGCACGGGCGCGCACAAATGAGGGGCTGAATTTGGGGGCCGAATTGGGGCTGAGCTAGGAGTTGAAATGGGGCCAAATACCTCGCTTTGTCTCCCACGCTCTATATGGAGGCTGTAAGGGCACGTAATCAATATGGATTAAATTCATTCTTGTCATGAGTAGATCGGATGCATAATGCGATAGGACAGATACACAATAGTTACGTAATGTAAGCAATTTGTAAGAGTTGTGCAATAGGCAGTGCGTACTACAATAGGATATCATGTGACTTCAGCGACGTGGTTACAACATCCCACGAACAGCAGTACAGCGTCGACGTGACTGCGAGCCGAATTCGAAGAAGCTGACCCTACTTGAAGAGGAAGTGATAGTTCAACATGTGCTCGAAGAGAGTGCACGTGGTGTACCGCCGTCGAAGGCCAACGTACGAGATATGGCTAATAGACTGCTAAGAGAGCGTAGTACCAAGCCTGTTGGTAAGAACTGGGTTGGCAATTTCATCAGTCGTACGCCTGAGCTTACTACGCGCCGGAGCCGTCTATATAATCGCCAGCGAGCTGCCTGCGAGGACCCAGCGATTATCGGCCCCTAGTTCAAGCTTGTTCAGTCGATAACGGCGAAGAATAGTATCCTGGATGAGGACATATAGAATTTGACGAATCTGGCTTTCTAATGGCCAAGATATCGTCTTAGCTAGTCGTAACAGGCTTAGAGAAGCCTGGTAAGCGAAAAAAAAACTACAGCCAGGCGATCGCGAGTGGGTTACTGCTGCGACGGGGCAAGCTATCCCACTATTCCTCATCTTTGCAGGCAAGGTTCTTATCTTAACCTAGTTCAGCGACCTACGGCGACGCGATCTTAGCCTTGGCACGTAGTTGCGTCCACCATGTCTGCAAGGAAGCCTTCCTGCCTTCAAATTAGTATATAGCAAGGGAACTCAAAGGAGAATGTTCAGGCAGGCTTCAGAGGCGCAGGGCTAGTCCCAACCAACCCTAAGGCAGTGTTATGGAAGCTTGATATGAAGCTGCGTACGCCAACTCCACCACGACTAGAGGACGTCGCTTGGGAAGCGAAAATACCGCGCAACGCCCGCGAGATGGAGCGCAGTCAACGCTTATGTAAATTAGAATCTTAAAGCGCCCAGAATCGTTAGCAAGTTCTATAGATGAGCAGGTACGGCAGCTAAGTAAAGGAGCTTAGCACATAGCACATACGACGGTGTTAATGCACGAGGAAATGGCTCGCCTACGAGACGCAATTAAGGCGGCTACAAAGCGTAGCGGTCGCAAAAGGCGATATATACAGACTAATAAGACGATAATAATTGGTTAAGTAGCTGACTTAATCGCTGTAAGGGAAGGTGGTAGTCGTAACAACGATGAGGAGCCTGCGAAGAAGGTGCGCGTAGAGAGGCGCTGTGGACGTTGCAGCGGAATTGGGCATAACTCTCGCACCTGTAAGGCAGAAATAGAGGATAGAGAAGATAACAACGCTTCTGAATAATATTATACTGTTCTATACTCTACGATATATTATTATAGTGCTGCGCTAAGTCGTTGCGTAGGCGCGTCGTTTTGGTGGGGCTGCCCACTCGCTTGGGCTGCCCTACTCGCTTATAAAGTACGTTATACTAATTAGAAGTAGTTGGGTGGACGTGCCTCGGAGTTAGCTTTATTTTGGCTAGCGCGTTATGGACACTCACACATCTCGGGACAGCCTGCTCACGACATGACTTAGTTGGTCTCAACACACCAACGTGCCAACGCCTATTTTTCTAGTGTACAAGGCATCTACTCTCGCCAGCCAGTCGCCTTGGAAGCCCAATGACCGTACAAGTTCAGGGCCGTGAGGATGGAGTGACTTCGGCAACTCAGTTTGAGAGCCAGCTCGGTGCCTGGCCTCGTCGCCTCCTCCACATACCTACAATGACCTCTCATATATGGGAGCCAGACAATCGATATGGCAATGCTGTGTCACCTAAATACAACGCAATATCGTACACTTGGGGAAGGTGGGCTCTTCGGTCTGGGGAGCACCCACATACGTCAAGCATCGCAGTCGGGGGGGTCTCCTGGGAGATTCCCAGAGTGCATCCCGAACACTTCGATTCCGATTCATTGAGAGCATTAATCAAGCAAGCTCAAGTCGTTGAGCCAGTATCCCGTTTTAACTTCTCCGAAGATAGCGATGACGAAATCGCGAAGGTGGATCACGTATGGATCGACGTAGCGTGCATCGATCAGAATTTCAATACAGACTCCATGCTGGAGATCGGACGTCAGGCAAAGATCTTTGGCGGAGCCCTTACTGTGTACGTATGGCTTAGCCATACTTCGACCGACCAACTCCGCGAGATGCGCGATTTCGCTAGTAGTTGGGATCCTTATTGTCCACACTCCGACTTTTTTGACTCCGGGCCGTATGCCGAATATCTAGACCGTTGGGCCCAGGCCGAGAAAGCAGTCGGCCACATGCAAAAAGATCCTTGGTTTTCATCCGTATGGACTCTTCAAGAGGCATATCTGCGGAAAGACGCAATCTTCCTGTCACGCGATATTGAAAAAGTATACAGGATTGACGGTGCTAGTAAAGAATTCGAAGAAGAAGAAGGAGAAAAAGTACCAGCGATAGAGTTTGGCTTTGGTTTGGACGCACTGTTACTCGCGGCAGACAGTGTAAGCCTCAGCTGTGGGCGGTCAGGCTCAGCCGGAAGTCTTCAGCAATCTTTACGGCAAAGCCTACAGGTTCTGGGGATCAATGCCCTCAATCGTAATGACCCAATGGGTCTCTATGCCGTGGCTCATCAGCGCAAACCAAGCAACGCGCAAGATAGTGTATACGGGATTCAGCAAATATTCGGGCTTCGTCTCGGTCATTCATCACCTGGTGGAAGTATGAGGAGAGAAGTATATTTGAGTGATTTGGAGGATGAGCTGGGCGAGGCGTTGATGAAAGCACACCCAGTCCTCAGCCAAGCTTTTGTTCATACGGATCATTCTCTTGAACTGGGCAAACGATGGCGTGTGTCACAAAGTGCGGCAGTGCCCGAGCCACTTTTCAATGACGATAATCCTTGGAGAAGCTCATTGTATACTCCAGTTTCTATCTTGCGCACTGAAGACTTCCAGGGACGGAAGACGGGGTCTTTCACGGGCAAGATGTGTGGATTTTCCATCCTTCAAGCAATATGGTCGTCCATGCACGAACAAGAGTCCGTTATGGAACGTCTGCCGGTCATGTGGTTGATGATGGATAGTATTCCAGACATCATATTAACGGAGCAAAGTGACGCAGGACTGAACGAGCATCGGCCTAGTCACGGAGTTTTTGAAGCACATGAGCGGTCTCAAGATCTTGCCGCTCAATTGGTCCTCCTCTTCGACGATTCGATGCTAAGGGTGCTCCATTTGGGGGAAAATACTGGTACACTGGGAACGGAATGTCACTTTGGTCTCCTCCTGCTACATGACACCAACGTGAACATCAAATTCTGGAGACGTATTGGGATCTGCACATGGCGAGGATATGCTTCTACGGCATGGGGCAGTTTGGGTGAGGGTTACTTCAAGCCGCCATCTGTACCTTTTGCTTTGCAAGGTTCCTCACCATTGAATTCCCTCGTAGAAGAAGAGGAAGATTTGGTCCATCCCTGTAAAAACCTGTTTGAGCCGTTTAAAGGCGATTTGTCAGGTAAGAGCGAAGCCTGGCAAAAAGAACATGGTATCTTCGGATAAGGCCAAGTATAGATAAATATAGCTGAAATAGCTAACGTACCCCACGGGCGAGTCGCCACTACCGTGTTTGTGTACTCAATGCACGGATTCAGTCAATGCACGCTGAACACCAAAACACCCAAGATTCACAAAGCGATAACTCCACAACCATGGCACCTGTCGATGAAGCGCTTGCAGATCTGGACTCCCTAGAGCCAGGAGAATCGCTTTGTTACGCGCAGTCAGCGAGAAAGTATAGTGTTAATCGCTCTACGTTGTTGCGAAGGCACCGAGCGATTACGCAGCCGCGCGCAACACAGTACCAAGAACGACGAAACCTCACTCTACACGAAGAGGTAGAACTTGTAAGATATATAGAAGGACTCTTAAGCCGTTACTTACTACCTACGCGTAGTATAATCTAGAATTTCGTATCTAGAATAGCTAAACAACCTATTTCTAGGTAGAATATATTCAGCGTATATATTTTTAATATTCGGCGAAATAGTTTTACTAATATAGAGGTATTCTAAGATATATACCTATACTACCTAGCTATACTACCTACTAGTATAGTTATATATATAAATATTAACGTATCCTATAGGTAAGTAACTAGTATAGGTAAGTAGCTAGCTTTTACTAAGACCTAACTAAAATATACTATCTCTAGTATTATAGGGAAAGGTCTAGGTTTAGGCGACGAAATCGTGGGACTTAGAGAAAATTAAAATTTCGTTCTACATTTCGTTCTATATTTTATTCTATACCTAAATATCTTAATAATAATAGCCTATAATAGAAATACTAAGAGACTATTTTATATAGAATTACGCGCTAATTCTAAATCCTCTCTTAGATTAATAATAGCTATCCTAACCCCTAGGAGTAATATAATAGACTAGTTATTTATAGACTAGTAGTCTACGTAGCGTAGTCTATATATATAGACTAGTAGTTTATATTTAGTTTAGGTCTAGTATTAGAGTTATATATAGCTCTAGGAATAATATATAAGCTCTAGGAACTATATATAGCTCTAGGAGCTGCGAAAAATTCGTAGCTCTATATTATTATAGTTACTATCCTTATTATCTAATAAGATTACTACTATTACTATATTTCTCTACCTTAGCTCTCTAGTAGTCTAGCCTAAGGCCTACTTCTAGGGCTAAGTTAGTAATAGTATACGCCTCTCTAAGACTAGGTATATTTACTACTATATCCTCCTTTTCTAAAGGAAAGAATATATTATACTTATATATTTTAGCTATAAGAGCCTACTAGCTAGTAAAGTTAGTATCTTATATTTATAGTAGAAATATATAAACTTATAGTTAAAGTAACTCTCTAATATATAGAATAAGTATTATATAACTATATAGTTAAGTACTAAGGAAGTTCTCTATTATAATATTATTAGTATATATAATAGCTAGCTAGAGGGCTTATCCTAATCTAGTAGGGTAATAATAGAGTAGACTTACTAGCATAAATTATACTAATTTAATAATAAAATAAGTTACTTAGTAAGGATTAGGGTTAATAATCCTATACGTATAGTTCTCTAGTTTATTTTAGTTAGGGTTAGGGTTAGGGTTAGGGTTAGGGTTAGGGTTAGGGTTAGGGTTAGGGTTAGGGTTAGGGTTAGGGTTAGGGTTAGGG